>CM045074.1:1856071-3217359 GCA_024542945.1 allo-octoploid hybrid of Carassius auratus x Cyprinus carpio | reverse complement strand
TTGTGAAAAGGCCAGCAGAGGTTTGTACTTCCTTGCCAGCTGAGGAAGTTTAACCTGCCACAGGAGCTGCTGAAACAGTTCCTACTCGCCATCATTGAATCCGTCCTCTGCACTTCAGTAACTGTCTGGTTCAGCTCAGCTACCAAATCTGACCTCAGAGACTACAGAGGTGAGTCCAGACTGCTGAGAGAATCATCGGATCAACCCTCCCTTCTATTCAAGAACTGTACTTATCCAGAGTGAGCAAAGGGCTTGCAAAATCACTCCTGGACCCTCACATCCAGCACAATCCCTGTTTGAACTGTTGCCATCTGGTCGAGCTACAGAGCCTGAGCACCAGAAGCGGCCTAGACACAGGAACAGTTTCTTCCCCCAGGCAATCCATCTCATGAACACTTGACAATAACTGTGGAACACATTACACTATTTTATATTTACAGGCACATACACTTTTATTATCTAACCCACACTTAGTGTACACTTTAAATTATTATTTTTTTGCACATAATATACCTGTACATACATAACTGCTCGTAATATATCTGCCAGTACAATTGTCAATTTGTATATTGTCATTCCTTACCTACTGATTTGTATTTTTTATTCTTTTATTGGTGTTTTTGTTCTGTCATTCTGTTGCACTCTGGAGCTTCTGTCCACTAAAACAAATTCCCTCAAGATGTGTAAACATACCTGGCAATAAAGCTCATTCTGATTCTGATTCTGATTCTGATTTAAAGACTCCTCACGAGTTGTTACAAAGGTCCAGTAAAATTTCCCTCTTGGAGTAATTCCTCTTTTGTTCATTAAATACTTGTCTTATATCTTTGTTAGTACATTTTTATCAAACACATGATTTACTACATTTATAAGGAGATCGTAATCTTTATTTTCAGCTTTATAATAAGTCAGGTGGCTGCATATTAAATTAATAAGCCCAGAGGAATAGGAAAGTTGAATTTGGACAAAAAAGAATCATAAGAGTGAACTTTTGAAGATGAATCAAATAAATCACTCAAATACATTAACCCGTGATCCAACCATTTCTCAAAAATAAACTCTTGCCTTTAACTGTAATCAATTAGTTGTTCCATATTTTCATTCTGTAGAGGAGACAAATTATGCACAAAGCACAATTTCCAGCCAAGAGTGCTTGCTCATGGAATTTAGACAGTTTTATAGGTAATTTAGATGGTACACAATAATATAAAATAAAAAACCAAATTGAATCAGTATCAATAACACACCTTTTGATCCAATTAATCTTAAAAAGTATTGTTCATGTCTACATAATCCAGCATTTCAAAACCTCCTTCAGATTTCTTTCCAACTAATATTTTTTTTTTATTTTTTTTTTTTAAGATGGTGGTGCTTATTTTTCGCCAAAAAATTAATTAATACTCTATTAATTTCTTTACCAAGTAGAATCTTGAACAAATAAAGACAGCCAGGAAAATGAATCCAATCCAATTGTCAAAAATCATTGTTGTTTTCTTAATCTTGTTATTAAAATTAAGATGCTGTCTTACGGTCAAATTTTTTGATATATAAATTCCTAAATATTTAACGTATTCTTTCACTGGAAGGTTAAACATTGAATGTTCAGAAGAATCATGCACTGGAAGAATTTCACACTTTGTAATATTTAACTGGAGACCCAGGCATCAGAAAAAGTTTGAACTAATTTGATTGCATTCTTAATTTGATTCTTATCTTTTTTTTAAAAAAGTTGTATCATAAGCCAATTGTGATATTTTTGTTTCTCTATGAAATAATGTTATACCATGTAAATTTGGATTTTTAACTACACTAATTGCTAATAGTTCCACAACAATTAAAAACAAAAATGGGGAAATTTGGCAACCCTGCCTCTACTCCTCTGTTGTATCAGAAGAATCTTCTAGAAGTATTATTCTGTGATATAACTGGAACTATTAATGACTTTGTAAAATATTTTAACAGTCTGAATGAAATTATTTCAAAACCAAATGCATGTAAACTCTGTAATAAAATTGGTGATCAATTGTGTCAAACGCCATTATAAAAGTCGAGGGAATAAAATGAGTGCATCTGATTAACAAGATTAGTTATAATCTAACAGGTCCAATATAAGTCTAATATTTGAACTAATATGGCGTTTCTCATAAAACCAGTTTGAGATTCTCCAATTATTTTATTTAAACCACTTTTTTAATCTAGTGGCATAAACTAAGGCTAAAAATTTTATAATCAATGTTTAATAATGTTATTGGTCTCCAGTTGTCAGTGCTCAAGGGGTCTTTGTCTTGTTTTGGAATTAAACTATAACACCTTGTTTCATTGTTGTGCTCAGTTCTTTCTGTTCTAAACATTCTTTATACATGCTAAATAAAGGGTTTTTATCAGATCCCAAAAGGCACAAATAAAATTCATCGGTTAACCGCTGATCCAGGGGATTTTCCTTTTTCATTGCGAAAAAAGAGCTTTTAGAGATCTCAGCTTTGGAAATATCATCTTACAATATTCACTATAATTATTAGAAACTGTCGAACAAAATGTTTATCTGTTTGTAAAAAGTGCTTATTTTTTCATTAGTCAGAACGGGAAGTATAAAAGTGTTTCATAAAAGGAATACACAAAAAGATGCTATATCTGAAGGATTATTAGAGATTCTTTCATTTATATTCAAAAGATAAAATAGAGTTTCTTGTATAATTTATTTTTTCAAGAGAAAAGAAATAACTAGTATTCCTTTCCCCTTCCTCAAACCATTTGGCTCTTGATCTCCACATAAGCACCTTTAGCTAGTTCTATATATAGATTATCTATTTCTAAATTAAGAAGATATAATTTAGACTTGTCATCCTCAGATAGAGTATTTTGTTTAATTAAAGTATTAAGTTGCTCTTATTTTTTTCTTTAATTCTTTACCTCTTCTCATAGCAATTACACTGACTTTAAACTTAAATAACTCCACTTTTGAGTAAAATTTAAATTATTATTTTCAAAATATTTTCTATCAATTTAACTTGCTTCACAAAACAATTGTCAGAAAGTAGACTGTTGTTAAATTTCCAGTATCTGAATCATACTACTCTTACACCCATCAAATAAGATTGATATCATTTTGTGATCTGATAGAGGGACTCGAAGTAATTTTTGTTTCTGAAACATAGTTGATTAAGTCATAAGAAATCAACCAGTAATCTATTCTTGATTTTAAAGAAAAAGTCTATTATTCAGAGTATAGTCACAGCAATTGGGAGTTCAAATATCTCCACACATCAGAAACTTGTAATATGTCAGTTATAAAATCAAATAAATCTGAAATTCGTGGAACTATGTTTGGGTGGAAAGTGGTCAACATTATGTGTGGAGCATCGTTGAAATCACCACCAATAATTACATATCCATCCTTATACTTCTTTTTAAACCTGTTATTGTATCACAAATCTTCTTAAATTGTGTACTTCGAACATTAAATCCATAGACATTACCAAATTATTAAAGTGGAATTGTCCAGGTTTAACAGTCAGTATAATCCATCTTCCATTATCTGAGCGAATAGAGATCCAAAACATTACCTTTGAATTTGATAAAGAAAATTGTGACACCTGCTGAGTGATTGGATCCATGACTAAAAATTGCATAATCCCACTTACTGCAGTGATTTCACCACAGCATCCCAGCAGCGGTATCGTCACATGTACTGTGAGGACCTCTGTCAGCTGATCTAAAATACGCCTGATCAAACTGTCACCTTGTCTTTACAGAAATAGAAATTCCAAATAAACTGCCTCATCAATAAATTTGTTTGTTTGAAAATGTAGTTAATTTACAATTAGATTAAAATAGCCTAAAAGCCAATGATAATACCATAATAGATATGTATCTTTGAATACATGTTGTTGTTGTTTTTGTTTTTAAAAGCTAGGGTTGCATAAAAAAGGGATTGGCTGAAACAAAAACTTGTTGTTTAATTGTTATTTATTAATTATTATAATTTAACATTTTAGTAAAATTATTATATAGGCTGATTTAATTCTCTTTCAATTTCTAACATATTTTATTCTCCATATAGTTTCTTTACTTTGAGATATTGTATATATTTTTTTATTTTTATTTTCCCAGTTCACTGAGTCCAGGAGATGAAAGCACAAAAAAGTTAAAATAAAATTATACATTCAGTCTGTGTTGAAATGGTCAAAGTGTAATCAGAAACTCCTCCCTCTCACAGTCTTTCCCTCAGGAAATGACTAGTTATTATTCTCCTTTACTGAAAGATAAAACCAGTGCTGTGCATCAAAGGAGGACACTATAAATGAGGATTTTTTTTAGAAGTTTGATGAACAAAATAGATTTTGATTGTAGTTATAATTGTTATTTACTTTTCAAAGTAAAGTTCAGAAAGTGAAAGTAAATTGTAGATCGTTGAGAAGAAGAGAAATGGATTCCAAATCTGTGGAAGAGCTTTCTTGTCCGTGTGCTGTGAAATCTTCAAGGATCCTGTTCTTCTGTCCTGCAGTCACAGTTTCTGTAAAGAGTGTCTTGCAGTTCTGGAGAACCAAGAAACTCAGGAGTGTCCCGCTGCAGAAGAAGATCGTCAAAACAAGAGCCTCCATGTAATCTAGTGTTAAAAACTTGTGTGATTCACTGATAAAGGAGAAAGCGAGAGCTATAGGATCTGAGGAGATCTCAGTTTACAGTAGAAACTCAAACTCTTGTCTGGAGGACAAACAGCCGGTGTGTTTAGTGTGCAGAGACTCAGAGAAACATGTCAATCACACATTCAGACCCATCAGTGAAGTGCTTCCATCTCACAGGTCAGACACATTTCTGAAATATTTCACAGAATTTCTGAGAAACTGCAGATTTTGTATTTAGTCCTTCACCTTCAGTTTATCTCTATTCATTCATTTCCTTCTTGAAGCAATCGATTTTAACCTTGGACATCCATTAAGTCACGGATCAAATAGAAGCTCACTAAGCTTTAAGCTTGGATCATTTTACTGATCAAATATTGTTTTGCAAGAATACTGACTGTTTTACAAATTAAAAAGAAATTATAATAAAAAATCTGTACTGAAATTGTCAGCTACAACTGGGACTGATTCCTGAGGGATGACAATCTTAGACTTGTTAAATACATTTAGCAAATCTTATGGAAAAAAATTACATCAAAATAGTTAAAATTTATTAGCTACTAAAGTTTCACAGATTTCTATCTTAACTTGTAGGAGGAACTGAATACAGAACGACATCTTTAAAACAAGCTCAAACATGCAGAAGAAATGAAAGCAAAGTGTGATAAAACTGTTCCAGCACATCAAGGTGAGGATATCGGTAAGACTCAAACATTCACAGAGTTTATGATGGACATTATTGGAGTGAGTGTTAATGCAGAGCTGACTGGTGAATGTGATGTGATTTCAGTCTCAAGCTGAGCACACAGAGCGTCAGATTAAAAGAGGAGTTTGAGAAGCTTCACTCGTTTCTCAGAGATGAAGAAGAAGCTACAATCACTGCACTGAGGGAGGAAGAGGAGCAGAAGCAGCAGATGTAGAAGGAGAAGCTGGAGGAGATGAACAGCACATCTCAACTCTTTCAGACAAATCAAAGACACAGAGGAGATGATGAAGACAGTGATGCCTGCTTTCTGAAGGTGACACTGAACTAGCTTCATTGTTTGTGCACAAAACTACAACCAATTACCCAACCAATGATCAAACTATTAATTTGTATAGAAGGATCCTGTTATGTTTGATAATATATTAAAATGTCTTTCAAACTCTCTGTTTTCCAGAACTTTAGCATCCGCATGGAAAGGTAAGTTGAGTTGCTGGTGTTTCTTCTCTCAGTGGATCTGAACTCAAATCCACTGCAGTTCTGACTCCTGAATGTTCTTCCAGAGTCCGGATCTCTCGCCGGATCCACAGATGAGTTCTGGAGCTTTGATTCATGTGTCACATCACTTGGTAACCTGCTTCAGAGTCTGAGGAAGATGCAGGAAACTCTCAAAACAGGAGTCTCCAGAGATCTGACACCAGAACAAAGCGGTTAAATACTGCAGATATAAACAAAGACAGACTGATTAACATGCATGATCAAATAAATAAATAAATGAAATCAATACAGTGGCTGCTGGTCAGGGAGGCAGGGGAAAATTTTGAGGTGAAAATGGGGGAGGACTATTTAATGTTAATAAAATTCACAATTAGGTTTCAGTTCATATCTCAGAATGTGTATTTTTTTGTTTGTAATTTCACAGTTGTAATACCATAAAATGTTAATGAAGTTGATAAGAGCTGCATTTCATCGCGAATGTGCTGAATCTGCTGATGTAATTACAACCGCTAGGTGACAGAGAAGGGGAGGGGAGGGGAGAGATGAGCTCACTCCGTTGGTAAAAAAAATTAGCCAATCAGCATCGAGTGTTCCCTTTCAGCTGATGAGTGTTGAAAGAAACCATGGAGAGGCAAACCTCCCTTCTGGTATACAACCAATCATCATAGAGACGTAGAATTACGTGATATTAGTTTGAACGCTCGCAATGCGCTGATAAGGCATATATTATGATTACTGCGATATTGAAATGTTTGATCGCCAACAGATTTACCAAGCTGTCATTCAAACAGTTTATATACAAATTAAAAGGAAAACACAGCTAAGCTGGATATAGAATACAGCAGTCGGCAACAGGCAGCTCTCTATTAGCACGATCTTTTTAAGAAGGGATGGATGTTGCTTCAAGTGTCGGCCAGGTAAGTGAAATTAAATTATATTGTTGTATGTGTATACGTTTTCTTCACATTTTCTGACTAAAAGCAAAAAAAAAACATTTTAAAGCGGTTAAGCAAATAATAATAATAATCGGCAGGGATCCCAGACCAATACAATTAGTGTGCCTCCTCTATTTTAAAACCCACCAGCCGCCACTGATAATGACTACAAAACACAGTCTATTCCTCATGATGTTTGTTTATGTATTAGGTTTACATTTCTAATACCATCATATTTCATCCTCTAATCTGATTTAATTCTCTTTGCAGCTCGTTGACTCTAGATCCAAACACAGCACATCCTCTGCTCACACTCTCTACTGATTTGACCAGTGTGTGGTACAGTGATTTATATCAAAATCTTCCTGATAATCCAGAGAGATTAGAAGTATTGCATGTGTTCTGGGATCTGAGGGCTTTAACTCAGGAACACACTGCTGGGATGTGGAGGTTGGAGACAATAGACCTCTGGAATGTTGGAATAACCACAGCATCAAACCAAAAGGAAGGGAGAGGTTTTCTTCAACACTAATGTCTGCTTGTGCAGTACATGGACAGTAAATACAGCTCACAATCCCAGATCAACCCTTCACTCTCTTCAAAGTTAAAGGGAGCTGCAGGTGAGAGTTCAGCTGGACTGTGACAGAGGAAAGGTGTCCTTCTCTGATCCTCTAACTAACATGCTTCTCCGCTCATTCACATCCACCTTCTAGAGACTGTCTTTCCTTTCTTATATAATCACTGCACAGCTTCCCCTCTGAGGATCTTACCAGTTAAACTGATTGTAACAACAGAAAATCACAGTTAAATCTCATTCTGCTTTTAGATAAAATACAAGAATTTGTTGTTTTCATTGTTTTACATTTTATGGTTCAATAACAACACTGTAATCAAAGGAAAAGGTTTTCTCATTCATCAATAAAAAATCTACTCAAACTGTTGTTCAAGCTTCTGTAAAACATTTTTCACATTCTTATGGATTTCTTATCGTTTTGTATTGTATTATTGAAAAGAACAAATGTGGGCAGGTCTTGTTCTATTCATCCGTTGTTGACTGGATCTTGATTGATTTTGGATTTGATTGTTTGTGATTGGTGTTACACTCAAATATGAATATGATTGTAGCTAGAGGAGTAACTGAGTAGAGGATCCAAACAGAATCAGATCAAAAGCCCGGCTCCAACACACCTGCCTGTAATGTTCCAGTAAAGCTGGAATGTCTAGAGTAGATTATTATAATTGTTTGATTACAGGAGTTGAACTCTGAGCAGAGTTGGCTCCAGAACTTCAGGCAAAGCCTCTCTCTGTGTGTTATAAACTCTCTCTTGGTGGACAGGCTCATGTAGTTCACACTTAAAAATAAAGGTTGTTTGTTGGCATTGATGGTTACATAAAGATCCTTTCAGGTCCATGACACCTTTCCATTGCACAGACGGATCTTTATAGTGGAAAAATGTTCTTCATGAACCTTTATGTTTAAGAGTGTTTAGAGGAAGATGTTAGGCTGCATCAAGCTGAAGAAGCTGCCTCCACAGACAGCACCAGAGCTCCAGTGATCGTGGTCACATCCAGTCTCACTAAGACACCTTCATCTCATCCATTTTTAAGTCAGCATGGATGTATCCTTCACTGCTTTTGATATCCCACAATCCTGCAGTACACTGTGTGAAATTACAGTATATTAATAATTGACAAAGAACTTATACTGAAAGAAGTGAAAGCCAGTAGAGCGTTCCACTGCAGCAGCAGCCCACGCTTCCAGCATTCTGCAGTCCACTAGCTTCTAGCTTTAGCTATGACAAATATCAGCTGCTTTTATTAAATAACCCTACATAAAACTGAAATACAGCCTGAATGATGGACGCAACTAGCCATACCATCACTAGACTAGTGATTATTAATCCCTTTAACAGTTTATTTTACAGACTTTGTGTTGAAGTCTAACCTTTTTCATAAAACCTTTGCTCCATGTCAGTTTCGGTTGAAATTATTTTAAGTTCAAGTATTAGCATTATAAACACTGAATTAATACCAACATAGTCACGCTAATCGAAGGAGAACAAGGGAGGCAGCTGGAGAATACCTTATTTTTGGAATTTCTTTCACAATCAACCGTAAACACTAAGTATGACATTTGTGACAACATTTAACAGAAGACAGAGAGGTAGGGACTGGGAACACTTTAAACACACAGACACCAATGGGACACACTGGGAGTAAATAAACTAATTAAAACACAGCTGGGAACTAATACACATGACAAGACAGGCACAGGAAGGACCAAATAAGGATAACAGGAACATACATGTGACACATATTAAATTAAATTAAAAATTATGAATGTTGGACAATAAATATATAACAGGAATATAACAGCTTGACAGTATATTGTTTTGTAGTATTGTCTTATATTAATGTATGTTAAAGGAAGATTGTAAACAAAAACTTTTTTATGAAAAAAATAAAATAAAATAAAAAAAGTATAGCCACTGTCTCCAAAATTATTTATTTAATTATGACAGACACAACAATTCATCATGTTCTGTAAGATCAGTCATATTTGTAGTGTGTTCCAGGGATTAAAAGGTACAATATATATTTCAGGCGTAGTGAAGCAATAGTAAATAATAATATAGCAATATTAAATGTGTAATATTGTATAAGCTCATTCTAATTTAGTGTCATATCCATATAAATCATTATTATGGTTTCTATGGCTAGGACCTCAGTTCCTAAAAGGAATTAAGTTTACTACTAGACTAAAGACAGTTCAAGTTAGCATTTTGCATAAGACAGCCCTAACGTCCCTATTTTTACACTTCTGTGAATAATTACCTGTCAGGGTCTGTGGGAAAACAATGAAAGGCAAGATTTTTATTGTCACACTGATAGTTTTGCAGTGGATTGCCCAACATTGCATTCTTTAATTCCACTTTGACTTCTCTTTCATTGTTCTTCTGTCTATTTCTGTGTATCTGTGCGTTGTCAAAGTTGGAAATATAAACAGCAATACTGTTTATTTTATTTTATAATTATTACTGTTCATTATTTTTTATATATTTTCAATATCACCTAGGCAATTATTATATTATTATTTTAGAAAATTACACAGTACCAAGTGTTAGATTTGAAAATATTTTATTATATATATTATACATTCCCAAAAGAGCAGTTTTTCAGTTTTATTACTATTCCCTACAAAGCTCAGCCAGTTTATTCCATCTGCAACCAAACAGTCCCACTCCTACAGATCTTTTTGAAGGGGTGACACTACGCCTGATTTCCGGCTGAGTTGTGCATCCATTACAGCCCTTTTCCAGCTCCTGGACCAGAGGCGGTTTCATGGCTGGGGTGCAGCTATTGAACTACTAGGTCTTCCTTTCTGGCTGGCCATGGAAGCTCCTACCGTGTGGTGTCCAGGGCGTTTGACATGCCCACATCCACTGTTCACCAGCTCATCCATCGGTAGACGCAATGACAGCGTCTGACCACATGTGATAAGCGTCCCAAACACCTTGGATGCACAAAGGGAGGTGGGTGAGGGTTTCAGGTAGCTGGCAGGGCATCCAGCTTTTCAATTGTTAATGGGTGCCATTGATGGATGTCACATCGGGATCAAAGCACCTGGAGAACCTATGCTCAGTGCTACAGAAACCACAAACTGTTTCCCTCAATCCAGCTGCAGGCTGTATGTGAACACAAAGCCAGGTTTATTGATGTCTTTGTTGGCTTTCCTGTCTCTGTGCTCGACTCCAGAAGTCCTCCGACACAGTCGCCTGTATCGCAGTGGGCATATCCACCACCGGACATTTCCTCCTGGGTGATGGAGGCTACCCCTGTTTGGAGAGGCCCATTGCCCTGTTGACACCCTACAAGCAGCCTGTAAGAGTAGTGGCACAACAGAGGTTTGGAAAAGATTAAGATAAAATTAAGCATCATTACATATTTCTTAGTCCTGAGAATTTTACCTCTTTGTGCCATCTCTGTTTGAAACCTTCAATTTACAGTTACTTGAGGAATTATTTTCATTATGTGGGTTGTACGCATGGCTCCATCCTAAAATCTAATGTTTTGATTAGTATTGTGGCTGTCAGTCACTGCACCGGTGTGGATATTTACTGTACTTAGGAATCACAGATTTTAGCGTGCGTCTTGGAAGTATGACCCAAATAAGACTTTTAACGGATATTGTCATCTGAACAGGTAAGTAACAAGTCTGCCCGTTTGTTCTGACCAACTGAGGAAAAAAGCATTACAATAAATCACGCTACAATGGTGATGAAAATCTACGATTGATTAGCTCCTATCACATCAAACTGTGAAAACTATTATTATTGTTGACTTTATTCTCAAATTGTTAATGTTAAGCAACATCGGCATTGCTGACTACGTGTATGCGTGTGTATTAGCATGTAGATTTCAATTTCTGTACAGTCTAATCTCTAATTGTCATACCACTCTGAATTTCATATTAAGAAATTCCTTTAACAAAGGTGAAATTATTCTTCCTTTGAACTGGTTCTCTTTAAAATACAAATCCTGTGTAATCCCAGGCTATCTGTAATCTGTGTAAAATGCACATTTAAAACTGAAATAATTTAATTTCAGTCACACTTGTTTCAGTAACACATAATCCTTTCTGGATTACAATCCTGCCATCAAAATGATAAATGTAATTATACCAGCTGCTGTGAGAAAAGGCTATAAAGCGATCCACCACCTGTAGGATCCTCACATGCGATATAGTCTATTACCGGGACTCAATCTTTATGTTTACAGGCGTGGCGTAATGGCGCGAGTAGCATGCTCAAATTTCCTGCAAAAATGTACCTGTACCACTCAAATTAGAAAATATTATTGTAAACTAACCATTGTGAATCGGGATAAAGTAAGGCGATAGTTTTGAACACTGGCTGGTTATGTACTTGCTAAAAAATACAGGCCGGGACTACATCTGCAAGCGTAATTACGTTAAGGTGTAAAAGACCTGATGAACCGGTTCATTCAGCGAACTGTTTGAAAGAACTGGAGCTGCGTTCAGCCCGACAAAAGCGGTGCAAAATGTTTTTTTAACGGAAGCGGTTCTGATGCGCCAAGAGTTGCAACTATGGCAGTTGAAAGGCCATTCTTTGTGTTCTTTTGAAGATTTTTTGGAGCCTGATGAAATCGGTATAAATACGTGTTTAATACTGCAAAATATGCTCGATGTTACAGTCATTGCCCTTGCCCTCAGAATAAAGAGAACATCCCAATCGAGTGAAGGGATGGAAACTGTGAGTTCCTAATTATTGTGATCCAACATTTGCCTGGCATTTCAGGATGAAAAGACAAACATTTCAGGTGAAGGATAATCCACTTCTTACCTTACCTGTTATGATCTATATGACCTTTTAATTTTATTGTGAGTATTAGACCTATTATTTTGCTGTTCACTGTTGTTGTGCTATGATATTGTATTATTTACCATTATATAATCAGAGGGGTATTGAAAAGTTTATGAAAGTGTCACTCCATAATACAATAGCAAAATATATAAATATGTATAGTACTTTTATGTTACATTAATCAGTGTTAGCACACCTTCCTAAGGAAAGGATATGGACCAGAAGACACTGCAATTATTAAATGATATTTAGACAGACTTAAAGAAGTTTCAGATCTAAACTTACATTATGAGCTGTCTCTTTAATATAGCTTGGTTTATATACATGTTGCTGCTGATTGGGCTGACATGTTTGACACACCCACCAAACAAGAGAAAACTTTGAAGGTAAAATTACATCAAAAGATTTGCATACACAGGGTAATATTTTGTAAGTGTACATAAGACTGTAGCGTGAATTAAATTTGCATCCAAGAGAAGCTTTGTAAAGGTGTAAATCACATTTCAAGCGTAAGAAAAAATGATTTGCAACATTTTACTATTACTTGTAAGTGCAATTCATGTATTGTGAAACTGCAGCTTCATGCTAAAGTAAAAAATATGATCTGCATGCTTCTGACTTCATTTTTCTGCACTTACACTTTTGGCACTTTTTTTCTCTTAAAGAACTGCAAAATGGATTGATTGCATAGACCAATCTGTATAAAGATTAGTGTAAAAAACTAACTTTGCAAATGTCTAAATTGTGCATGTGGGGCAAAAGTTCCGAAATAATCCGATATGTACAGCTCTGTCTTTCTTTTCTCTGTGCTTACAATTTTGGACGATTCTCTAACTAACTAAGTTTTGAAGTGTGAGGGAGGCGGGTCCACCTTCTTGTAGCCAATCAAATGAGCCTCTGCTGACTCTTCATTTACTCTTATGTGATTGGTTCAATAAACACATCCTCACCAAGACATTAATCTTCATTTAGTTCAGGATCGTTCTTGCTGCCGGAATGGTACTTTAAGCATACACATACAGTAAAATAAATAAATACAAATAACAACTTTTATTAAAACATGCTCCTTTCATAAGCATGTTCATACTGAATGTGAGCTATTCTGCTTACAGCACTGAGCTGATGTTAAACTTTATAATCAAAATGATTTTATGTGACAATGCTCAACACTATGATATCAGAGTGC
The DNA here is from genome assembly GCA_024542945.1 of allo-octoploid hybrid of Carassius auratus x Cyprinus carpio. Lineage (NCBI taxonomy): Eukaryota > Metazoa > Chordata > Actinopteri > Cypriniformes > allo-octoploid hybrid of Carassius auratus x Cyprinus carpio. The sequence goes on along the minus strand of CM045074.1, from coordinate 3,204,031 downwards.
TATACTTTGTAAAACCTTTTACCATGCAAATAAAGCTACTGAAATATGAATTTGTAAATTTTTCAGACCATGTTTATGTTTATGGTATTTAACACTGATTATTTTTCATGTGACTGATGAAGCTATTATATGAAGCAAAAATGTGTAACAAAATGCTTTCTTTGTGTCCAGATTTGACTAATGCAAAAACTTTGATAAATATGTCTTTAATAATGTCTAAATATATATCAAATTGAAGTAACTAATTATGTGGGAATCCAAAGTTTCCAGCCATATTAGGGAACACACAGCCTTGTTTATATGTTTATATATAGAGAGCTAAACAGCCATCTAGTGGTTACAGATAGTATTACAGATGATAAATTGGGAATAAGTTACAGATAAATATTTTAATAAATATTTTAGTTATATTTTGTAAAATCCTCTTTTATTACAGCATGTTAAATAAAGAATATTACTTTGGTTCTGTTGGTACAATTATTATTGAACCAAAATGGATCAGTAGATATTTAAAATTATGCATGTATTAGGCTAGTGCAGAAACTAGACTTTCAAGTATAATCAAAATTACAATATAATGTTACAATAAACAAATATTTAATATAGCCTGTTGAGAAAGAGAAGGAAACTACACAGCTCCAAATTCAGTAAGATCACTAGCCTAATGGTATTACAACTTATAAAATATCATGTTTTAATTAAGCTTTATTTATTTATTTTTTAATTTTTTTTTACTGTATGTGTATGTTAAAATTCCTGCAGCAAGAACTATTTTGAACTAAATGAAGATTAATGTCTTGGCGTATGATCGTTTATTGAACCAATCTGATAAGAGTAAATGAAAAGTCAGTGAGAGGCTCATTTGACTGGCCACAAGCAGGTGGACCAGCCTTCCTCATGCTTATGAAACTCAGTTACTGAGAGAATCCGTGCCATAATCGTAAGCACAGAAAAGAAAGACAGAGCTGTATATCAGATTATTTGAACTTTTGCCCACATGCACAACAGGTTATTTAGACATTTGCAAAAATTTGTTTTGTATTTTTTACACATACTGATTGGTTCTATGCAGTCAATCCATTTTGCAGTTCTTTAAACTGTTGTTTCACTGCAAATGACTGTTCACAGGCTTGCAGTGCTTTTGACAGTCTTTGGAAAAAAAACGGTGCTCAAAAGTGTAAGCGTGAAAAAATGGAAGTCAGAAGCATGCAGATCATATTTATTTTGCTTTAGCATGAAGCTGTAGTTTCACAATACATGAATTACACTTACAAGTAACAGTAAAATGTTGCAAATCATTTTTTCAGCTTAAACGCTGATTTACACCTTTACAAAGCTTCTCTTGCGATGAAATTTAATTTAGCTACAGTCTTATGTAAACTACCACAAATATTACTGTGTGCAAATCTTTTTGACGTCATTTTACCTTCATAGAAAGCGCATTTCAAATCCTGTGCAAACAGTTTCCAGAAAACATGTCGTTTAAACCGAAACCGTAGTAATCTGGTCTTCTTCTTCTTCTAATTTTAAATGGCAGTCGTGTATATATGATCCAAGGTCCAAGATGGCAGTAACAAGGTCAGATGTGTTGTATTACGATCGGTGTATATAGTAGTCGTTTTTGTTTATTGTTTTGTCCGTGCAACAAAAATAACTTTCCATGCAACTCCAGTGAGATACCTCAGCTTATTTCGTTCTGGATTATTTCCATTTTGACAACGGTGAACCTAAATCGGCATACATTGCGCTACTGTAGTTGAGCTTGCAACCCGAGTTAGCTAACCCTGGCTAATCGGGATCTGAGCTAACAACTTTGCTCCATTGGCAACTAGCTACACTAACCTGCTACCATCACTGCAAGGATCAGCACACAACTGCACTGAAAACTGCGTAATATACCGAATCACCATTTGTCTTAACTCATCGGACTATTACAACCAACCAGCAGCTATCTAGCACAGCTAAGTAGCCACAGCGGTAAATCTCAGTCAGCATATAGTGAGCTACTGTGACTGAGCCAGCAACTTGTTTCTGCTTACCTCCCAGCTAGTGGGTGATCTGTGCTGACAGCCTTTGGGTGCTGCCGGATCCTATGTGGCGGCTTCGGTCGAGGAGATCCTCCGTCGCAGCCTTTCTGTTTGCCTCCGTGCATTGTGGATGGACGAGATTCAGCTGTCTGCCTACTGACCAGGACGTGCAGGCGTGCTGGTGACATCTAGCTGGCCTGCTAGCTGTGTCTTGTTGGGCGACACCAGCGGACCCCACTTAAGCAAGTGGACATTAAAGAGGTGTGTGAACTTGCAAGCATAATGTCAGACACTGTAATATGCTCTGGTCCCCTCCCTGCTTACCGTGGTGATGAGATACATAGCAGATTGTCATCACTCAATGGCTGGATGTCTAAGTGGTGCCCAGGAATAACATAGGTTTCATAGACAATTGGACAAGTGTTTTGGGGCAGACCTGACCTGTTGAAAAGAGATGGTCTTCATCCCTCCTGGGGTGGTGCCGCTCTCTCTCTAGAAATATGGCACATAGTCTTAGAGTTTGTACTTGACTAACTGGGGCCCAGGTCAGGAAGCAGACAGACTGGCTAAACTGACCGTCTGCTAGCCGCCTCCAGTCACAGAAGTCAGTTAATTCTCAGCACATAGAGACTCTTTCACCTAGATATCACACTATAGAGACTGTGTCTGTTCCCGGGCTAGAAAATACAAAAAATGTCCAAAACAATTTAAGAGCAACAATTTAATTGAGGTTCAACAAATAAAAGACAGATGTAATAAGGATAAACAAATGATAAAGCTTGGCTTATTGAATATCAGGTCCCTTTCTACAAAAGCACTTTTTGTAAATAATATGATCACTGATCATAATCTAGATGCACTCTGTTTGACAGAAACCTGGCTAAAACCTGATGATTACATTATTTTAAATGAGTCTAAACCCCAAGATTACTGTTATAAACATGAGCCATGTCCAAAAGGTAAAGGGGAGGTGTTGCTTTAATTTATAACAATGTTTTAGATTTCTCAGAGGGCAGGCTTCAAGTATAACTCGTTTGAAGTATTGGTGCTTAATATAACATTATCCAGAGAAACAAATGTTAATTATAAATCCCTGTGATGTTTGTACTGGCTACTGTATACAGGCCACCAGGGCACCATACAGAATTTATTAAAGAATTTGCTGATTTTACATCCGAGTTAGTGCTGGCTGCAGATAAATTTTAATTGTTGGTGATTTTAATATCCATGTTGATAATGAAAAAGATGCATTGGGATCAGCATTTATAGACATTATGAACTCTGTTGAGGGTTAGACAACACGTCTCAGGACCTACTCATTGTGAAATCATACTCTAGATTTAATACTGTGCATGGAATTGATGTTGATGGTGTTGAAATTATGCAGCCATAGCTGATGATATCTCAGATCATTATTTAGTTTTGTGCAAACTTCATATAGCTAAAACTGTAAATTCTACTTCTTGTTACAAGTATGGTGAGAACCATCACTTCTACCACAAAAGACTGCTTTGTAAGTAATCTTCCTGATGTATCCCAATTGCTTAGCATATCCAAAACCTCAGAACAACTTGATGATGTAACAGAAACTATGGACTCTCTCTTTTCTAGCATTTTAAATACAGTTGATCCTTTACACTTAAGAAAGGTTAAGGAAAACAGTCTGACACCGTGGTATAATGAGCACACTGCACCCTAAAGAGAGCAGCCCGGAAAATGGAGCGCAGCTGGAGGAAAACAAAACTAGAGGTATTTCAGATTGCTTGAGGGAAAGTAACCTATCTTACAGAAAAGCATTAAAACTGCTAAATCTGATTACTTTTAGTCTCTTTTAGAAGAAAACAAACATAACCCAGGTATTTATTTAATACAGTGGCTAAATTAACGAAAAATAAAAGCATCAACAAGTGTTGACATTTCCCAACATCACAGCAGTAATGACTTTATGAACTACTTTACTTCTAAAGTCCATACTATTAGAGATAAAATTGTAACCATGCAGCCATCAGCTACAGTATCACATCAGACAGTGCACTATAGATCCCCTGAGGAACAGTTCCACTCATTCTCTACTGTAGAGGAGGAATAATTGTATAAACTTGTTAAATCATCTAAACCTGCAACATGTATGTTAGACCCTATTCCATCTAAGCCCCTAAAAGAGGTGCTTCCAAAGTTATAGATCCTCTTCTGACTATTATTAATTCATCATTGTTATTGGATATGTCCCCAAAACCTTCAAACTGGCTGTTATTAAGCTCTCATCAAAAACACAACTTGACCCCAAAGAACTAGTTATGTATAGACCGATCCGAAGCCCATGGTTCACGCCTGAACTCACCAGCCTTAGCCAAAATAAAAACATTCTATAGCTCAGCTTAGCGTCAACAACTCCTGTGACTGGCAACGCTTTCATAGCCAGAAATCGTACCAGGCAATCAGGAATGCTAAGGTTATCTTTTTTTAAACAGAAATTTGCTACCTGTAGCACTAATTCTAAAAGTTCTGGGATACAGTAAAGTTTATGGAAAATAAGAACATCTCCATACAGCTGCCCACTGACTCTAAGGTTTGATAATACTGTTACTAGGGATAAGTCTTCCATAGTTGAGAACTTCAACAAGCATTTTTCCATGGCAGGTTGTGCTTTTCATCTGGCTAACCCAGCCTAATTAACAGCCCCTTATCCTCTGTTGCACCCAGCCAAAACCTCCACGTTCTCTTTGTCCATATCCAGACAGCCAACGTCTAAGGGAGCTGCAGCATCTTGACCCCTTTAAATCTGGTGGATTAGACAATTTGGACCCTATCTTCCTAAAACTGTTCATGGTAATTATTTACTCCCATCACCAGTCTTTTCAATCTCTCCCTTGATTCATCAGAGATACCTAAAGATTGGAAAGCTGCTGCAGTAATCCCTCTATACAAAGGAGGGGATAGCTTAGACCCAAACTGCTATAGACTGATTTCCATCCTGCCCTGCCTCTAAAGGTCTTTGAAAGCCTTATTAATAAACAAATTACAAACCATTTCAATCCCACCATAGTCTTTCTGACATGCAATCTGGTTTCCGATGCGTGGATGTACCTCAGCCACACTTAAACTCATAAATGACATTATAACTGCTATTGACCAAAGACACTATTGTGCAGAAGTCTTCATTGACCTGGCCAAGGCCTTTGATTCTGTCAATCATAACATCCTCATTGATAGATTAAAAAACCTGGGCTTTTCAAATAACTGCCTTGCCTGGTTAACAAATTATTTTTCAGACAGATTTCAGTGTGTTAAGTCAGAAGGCCTCCTCTCCAGACCTCTGGCTGTTTCCATGGGGTGCCTCAGGGTTCAATTCCTCGGGCCAAGTCTATTTTCTGTATACATTAGATGTTGCTCTTGCTGCAGGTGTCTCTATGATCCACCTCTACACAGAGCACACCATTCTATATACGTCTGGCCGACGTTGGACACCGTGTTAAAAAACCTTCAAATAAGCTTTAACAACATACAACATTCCTTCTGTTGCCTCCAGTTACTTCTAAATTCTAGTAAAACTAAATGTATGATTTTCAATAGAACACACACTGCACGTGCTTGACCAACAAGCATTACCGCACTAGACGGTCTGTATTATAACTTGTAGACAACTACAAATATTTAGGGGTCTGGTTAGACTCTTCACTCTCCTTCCAGACCCACATCAACCAGCTCCAATCTAAAATTAAATCTAGGATTGGCTTCCTTTTCCTAATAAATTCTCCTTCACCTTTCCAGCCAGACTTGGCCTCGTGAAAATGACCATCCTCCCAATACTAGACTACAGTGATGTAATTTATAGAATTGCATCTAACCAACTCCTTAGAAAATTAGATACCGTATATCATAGCCATCAGTTTTGTTACCAATGCTCCATATAACACCCACCATTGCAACCTTTACAGTCAAATTGGATGGCCTTCACTCACACCCGCGCAAACACACTGGTATCATCTCATTTATAAATGTCTACTGGGCAAAACCCCACCTTACCTAAGATCATGTAATCTCCAGAGCAACACTCCTCTCTAAATCTGCGCTCAAGCAGGTTATATCACTTTGACTGCCACTAAAGCCCGACCTCCAGCACTTTTCCTTTCAGTTCTCCGCTGCTACTGATTGGAACACACTACAAAAATCCCTGAAGCTTGAATCTATTGTTTCGTTATCCACCTTCAAAGCACTACTATTGAATCTATTGTCTGACCGTTGTACATGCTAATCTGATCCACTCTTTTATGCCATTAACAAATTTTGCATACTCTAATCAGTAGAGCTCTATATTTTGCACAACCCCTTTCCCTCATCCCTGGTCATTATGCCACTCACTACAGTGCTTATTTATGCACAGTCACTTTATATTTCAATAACTACACCTCTCTACCATAGACCCATCTACCTTCATATATTGATCTGTTGGACTATTTGTACAAATTTCTAATTGTATGATCTGATGACCTGCGTTGTATTTTTGTCGCATTATTTTTATTGTGTATTTTTTTTGTCTGTAATTACAGTGTAATTTTTATGTTCTCTGTACTTCAACACTTTTATCTTGGCCTAGGTTCGCCATTGCAAATGAGAAAATGTTCTCAACATGCTCACCTGTTTAAATAAAGGTTAAAAAAAAATAATAAATAAAAATTTGACAACTATTTGTTGCATTACCACCACGCTGGACTGGAGTGTAGAACAATGGTTACATTTTCTCTATAAAATTAAATTATTTTAAAGCCCTGTATTCTTTAAAAAAGAAAACAAAAATGAAAAAATCTTCCCAGCACATCTTTGTAAAATATTTCTATATTCAAAGATAATTTCATTGGCCTCTACTTGAGCAATCACCTCTGCCTATCTTGATGATATTTCTGACAATGAATCAATACATGCTCTACTGTTTCTGGGCTATGCCGAGACAATGCTCACAGTTACCATCAACATGCTTTTTCATTAGAAATAAGGTACTATTAAGTCTGGTGTGCCCAATCCTCAGCCTGGACAACACCACTTCCTCATGTCTTAGCAAACGGTCCACAAGAACCGGACTTCCCACTACTTAGCTGTCTAAAATACTGCCTGATCAAAACTGTCAAGTAGTCTTTACAGCAATAGAAAGTCCAAATAAACTTCATCATCAAATAAATTTGTTTATTTGAAAGTGTAAGTTAATTTATAATTAGAATTTAAAAAAAAGCCTAAAAGCCAACGATAATTCATAATTAGGGTGGCCATATGTGCCGTCATATGGGACACGTCCTGGCCAGGATTTTAATATTGCCGAAAACATTTAAAGCAGTTTGCCCAATAACATGCAGGTATTGTAATCGACTCAATCGTGGGCTGCATGAGAAGGGAGATCTACAGGGACCGATCAAGCGATGCAAATATGTGCACGTGTTTGTTTGTTTGTTTGACTTGAAGTATCGCTAAGACCGATCAAAAAAAAGACACCAAAGTAGGTGTGAAAGCGGTTCAAAAGAATAAGGAGCCATCTGCTCTGCTCTCTGTAGCTCTCATGAAAGTAACACAATGATCGACCTGCAGCAAAACAGCCAAAACCTGGATATTTTAGGCAATATTAAAATCCTGGTTGGACTGTTCCATATGAACAGCGATATGCCACCCTAATCATAATATATTTGTATCTCTGAATACCAGTTTTGTTGTTTTTTTCTTTTAAAAAAAAAAAAAAAAGGCAGGGTTGCATTAAAAAAAAAAAAGAAAAAAAAGGTTGCTCTGAAAGAGAGTTCTGGGGCTGTTTCATAAAACAAGTTTACCAAATAAGCCAGGCTTATTTCAGTTAGTCTAACTTATTTTCACTTGATTTGGTTTCATAAAGCAAAATTACCAGAGCTCAAGCTCAGTCACTATGGCAACTTATGCTGGGAAACTAACCTGATCCGAGCAGACTCACTGTCAGGCTCAGCTGAGCTCCTCTAACACTGACCAATAGGAACGCATTGATATTACCACTGACTCTCTCACATAGGCTGCAATTAGTTTACTTTATTATTAGTCCAAAAATAAAAGTATACAGAAAATGCAACTTAAATAATCAAATAAATAGAAAAATAGCCAACCAACTATTTAATTTATTGTGGCCAAAATGTAATGACCTTTTGTTATATTTTTATGTTTTATATTTATATATGAAAACATTTTAACATAGTTGCTACTTGCCAATTCAGTTGATCAGCAGTTTGTAGCCATGGGTTTTATGATAGCTGTACCTTTTATAGTTATTAGAACATTAAAACTTTACCATCTAAAATTGCTCTTTAAAGCATTAAAGCATTTAAAACACTAAATTAAAAGTTAAAACACTGAATTAAATGTAAATAATTAATAGAAATCAGACTACATTTTAACTGATAAGAAGAGCACACATGAACTCATTTAAGATAGTAGGGCTGTATAAGCAGCTTACATTTGATTTTGTCATGAACTCGGTTCGTGGCCTTCCGCCAATTGTCACCAGAGGTTGCTCTCCCACTACATTGACTCTCACACTACACAGACTGTTCACATTACCCTGGACTACATTTCCCATGCTCCATTGCACTAATCACAAGCTCACCTAGAATCAACCGCACACGTGCTGCTACTAATAACACACACTATATAAATCAGTCTCACACCACCATTCAAGGCTGAGTATTGTATATGCATATCGATAGTCAGTGATAGCTATATTACTGAGCCTGCTGTAGTTTCCTAGTCTTAGTTTAGGCTTGCCTTGTCTGTTTTCTGTTTTGATCATTTCCTGTGTATTTCGGATTAACCCTTTGGATTACCCTGTTTGGACTTTGTTTGCCTGAGATCGACCCCACCCATTCACTGGACTATTCTTGTGTCTTGCCCTCAATATATCTGTTTGTCATCGCCTGACCCCGCCTGTTTGACCACATCCTTAAATAAAGCTTGCAAATGGATCTGCATGTTTCATGTCTTGTTTGCCCGTTACAGATTTACAGTTACTGCTATGATAAAAACTAACTTATATGTAGGATTAAAATTCTATGTGTCACAGTTAATGTCCAACAACAAATATTTTAGTAGAATGCATATTTTATTCAGAATTATTGCAGCCATTATTCTATTGCATTCCATCTGTTTAGCGCGATGCGTCAACAGCTCATTCACTCAGTAAGCCTCGCCACTCCTGACTGCAAAATGGATATATCTGCATGACTTTCTAACATTTACAGAAGAAAAATATACCTGTGACGTATCAGTTATGCACTGAGGAAAACATAATGTTAAACATAACATAAACAGCACAAATATTCGCTGTTTGCCATGTTGGATTGAGTTGATCCATGATCGACCTTAAGGGCTGCTTAAGAATAAGCATGCACATCAAATTATCATTGAACCTGGATAGAATTAGTGAGATTGCATGAACTTAAATAGTCGCTTATGAAACTGGTTTAGTCCCGATTGATTTGTTAGGTTATTTAACGCCAGGTTTTGGACTTTAATCCCCACTTTTCTTAGCGTCTTTTATGAAACAGCCCTCTGACTCCTCTAGAAACAAAACCTTGTTGTTTAATTATTATTTATTAACAACTATAATTTTACATTTTAGTAAAAATGATTATATATGATTTAATTCTCTATGATTTAATTCTCTTCAATTATATAATTTTATATATATAACTTTTCCAGTCCAGGAGATGAAAGCACAAATAAAGTTAAAATAAAATTATGCATTCAGTCTGTGTTCAAATGGTGCTGTAACAGGGCTGACGAGTCGAGAGCGATGGGTCCATGTTCAAGCTTTATTAAACAGGACGCTGTCGAACAGGCATGGGTCAAACAGGAGCAAACAGGTATGGTATGGGCAAGACACAAGAATAATCCAAGGGGAAGCAAGGGTCTCCGATCAGCAAACAATATCCAGAGGGCTAAGCAATCCAGAATCCAAAGCAAAGGGTCAAAACACGGTAACAGAGCAAAGCCAGAAAAGGACTAAACTATGAAAACTATAAATGGGAACAAGACTATGAAAACTATAAACTTAAACAAGACTAAGAAAACCAGGAACTCAAACAAGACTGAGAAAACAAACATGAAAGGCTTGGAGGGGATAAGTGCTGAACAATACTCAGCTGTGTGTGAGAAGAAATCCAATGGTTATAAAGCCTGTCTGATGATGTGCTGTGTGTGTGTGATTGATTTCAGGTGCATGGTGTGATTGGTGCAATGGATCATGGAAAATGTAGTCCAGGGTGTACTGTGTAGTGTGAAAGTCTGTGTGGTGAATTAACAGCAGTTCAGTGACCAGATCGTGACAGGTGCAAAGTCTGATCAGAAACTCCTCCCTCTCACAGCCTTTACTCAGGAAATGACTAGTTATTATTTCTCCTTTACTGAAAGATAAAACCAGTGCTGTGCATCAAAGGAGGACACTATAAATGAGGATTTTTAAAAAGTTTGTTGCATGAAATAGATTTTGTTTGTAGTTATAATTGTTATTTACTTAAAGTTCAGAAAGTGAAAGTAAATTGTAGATCGCTTGCAGAAGAAGAGGAAATGGATTCCAAATCTGTGGAAGAGCTTTCTTGTCCCGTGTGCTGTGAAATCTTCAAGGATCCTGTTCTTCTGTCCTGCAGTCACAGTTTCTGTAAAGAGTGTCTTCAACAGTTCTGGAGAACCAAGAAAACTCAGGAGTGTCCGTCCTGCAGAAGAAGATTGTCTAAACAAGAACCTCTGAGTAATCTAGCTGCTAAAAAACTTTTGTGATTTACTGATAAAGGAGCTAAACGAGAGGCACTCATCAGGATCTGAGGAGATCTGCAGTTTACACAGTGAGAAACTCAAACTCTTCTGTCTGGAGGACAAACAGCCGGTGTGTTTGGTGTGCAGAGACTCAGAGAAACATGTCAATCACACATTCAGACCCATCAGTGAAGTGCTTCCATCTCACAAGGTCAGACACATTTCTGAAATATTTCACAGAATTTCTGAGAAACTGCAGATTTTGTCTTTAGTCCTTCACCTTCAGTTTATCTCTATTCATTCATTTCCTTCTTGAAAGCAAAGAGTTTAACCTTCTGACATACATTAAGTCATGGATCAAATAGAAGCTGACTTAGCTTTGCAAGCTTGGATCATTTTTACTGATCAAATATTGTTTTGACACAAGAATACTGACTGTTCATATTTTACAAATTTTCATGCACAACTGGGACTGATTCCTTGGGATGACTTTGCAAAATATAAATACATTTAGCAAATCTTATGAAAAACATCCAAAAATAGTTTAATTTTATTAGCTACTTAAAGTTTCACAGATTTCTATCTTAACTTGTAGAAGGAACTGAATACAGCACTGACATCTTTACAAAACAAGCTCAAACATGCAGAAGAAATTAAAGCAAAGTGTGATAAAACTGTTCAGCACATCAAGGTGAGGATATCAGTAAAGACTCAAACATTCACAGAGTTTATGATGGACATTATTGGAGTGAGTGTTAATGCAGAGCTGACTGAAGTGAATGTGATGTGATTTCAGTCTCAAGCTGAGCACACAGAGCGCCAGATTAAAGAGGAGTTTGAGAAGCTTCATCAGTTTCTCAGAGATGAAGAAGAAGCTACAATCACTGCACTGAGGGAGGAAGAGGAGCAGAAGCAGCAGATGATGAAGGAGAAGCTGGAGGAGATGAACAGACACATCTCAACTCTTTCAGACACAATCAAAGACACAGAGGAGATGATGAAAGACAGCTATGCCTGCTTTCTGAAGGTGACAACTGAACTTAGCTTCATTGTTTGTGCACAAAACAACTCACAAATTACCCAACCAATGATCAAACTATTAATTTGTATAGAAGGAACCCTTTATGTTTGATGAGATATTAAAATGTCTTTCAAACTCTATATTTTCCAGAACTTAAGAATCACAATGGAAAGGTAAGTTGAGCTGCTGGTGTTTCTGCTCTCAGTGGATCTGAACTCAAATCCACTGCAGTTCTGACTCCTGAATGTTCTTTCAGAGTCCGGATCTCACAACCGGATCCACAGATGAGTTCTGGAGCTTTGATTCATGTGTCACATTACTTGAGTAACCTCGCTTCAGAGTCTGGAGGAAGATGCAGGAAACTCTCCAAAACAGTGAGTCTCCAGCAGATCTGACACCAGAACAAACGGTTAAATACTGCAGATATAAACAAAGACAGACTGATTAACATGCATGATAAAATAAATAAATAAATGTAATAATCACTTGAAATTCTATGGAGTTCAAGTGAATCTGAACTGTATTTCATAAGATCATCGGATGTACTGCAAACTCATGATGACTAAAAACACAGTATATTCCTCATGATGTTTGCTTATGTATTAGGTTTACATTTCTAATACCATCATATTTCATCCTCTAATCTGATTTAATTCTCTTTGCAGCTCCGTGACTCTAGATCCAAACACAGCAGCTCCTTGGCTCACACTCTCTGCTGATTTGACCAGTGTGTCGCATAGTGATTTATATCAAAATCTTCCTGATAATCCAGAGAGGATTGAGAGGTATGCATGTGTTCTGGGATCTGAGGGCTTTAACTCAGGAACACACTGCTGGGATGTGGAGGTTGGAGACAATACTAACTGGATTGTTGGAATAACCACAGCATCAAACCAAAGGAAGGGAGGGTTTTCTTTAACACTAATGTCATGCGTGTGGGTACATGAACAGTGAATACTGCTCACAATCCCAGATCAACCCTTGACTCGCTTCAAAGTTAAAGGGAAGCTGCAGCTGTGAGAGTTCAGCTGGACTGTGACAGAGGAAAGGTGTCCTTCTCTGATCCTCTAACTAACATCTGTCTCTGCTCATTCACATCCACCTTCACAGAGACTGTCTTTCCTTTCTTACATAACTCCTGCACAGCTTCCCCTCTGAGGATCTTACCAGTTAAACTGATTGTAACAACAGAAAATCACAGTTAAATCTCATTCTGCTTTTAGATAAAATACAAGAATTTGTTGTTTTCATTGTTTTGCATTTTATGGTTCAGTAACAACACTGTAATCAAAGGAAAAGGTTTTCTCATTCATCAATAAAAATCTACTTAAACTGTTGTTCAAGCTACTCTAAAACATTTTTCACATTCTTATGGATTTCTTATTGTTTTGTATTATTGAAAAAGAACAAATGTAGGGCAGGTCTTGGTTCTATTCATCCGTTGTTGACTGGATCTTGATTGATTTTTGGATTGGATTGTTTGTGATTGGTGTTACACTCAAATATGAATGTGATTGTAGCGTAGAGGAGTAACTGAGTAGAGGATCCAAACAGAATCAGATCAAAAGCCCGGCTCCAACACACCTGCCTGTAATGTTCCAGTAAAGCTGAATGTCTAGAGTAGATTATTATAATTGTTTGATTACAGGAGTTGAATTCTGAGCAAAGTTGGCTCCAGAACGTCAGGCAAAGGCTCTCTGTGTGTGTTATAAACTCTCTTCTGGTGGACAGGCTTAGGCCTGTCACGATAACAAATTTTGCTGGACGATAAATTGTCCAAGAAATTATTAGATAAACGATAATATTGTTGTTCTAAGACCAGTTTCAACTAATATAATGATAATGGCATACTAATGCAGGTACACCTTTTCAAAGATCAATAAACTTTTATTTCTAAACAATATTTAACACTGAAAACAGAAAACATTTTAAATATCCACAATAAATGAACAAAACAACCAAAAAAATAAATAAAAGCAATGGACTGTCAGTCTCTGCTAAAACAATGCACTTGAATAAATACCAAAAACAACCAAAATCAATAAATAAAATGGATGTAAACAAAATTGCACTTCAAAAATATTAAACATTAGACTCAGACATAAATAGTGCCAGTTATGACCTTTGTAAAAAAAAACAAAGCCTCAACAGGCCATATGCAAAAAAACTTTTGAAAAATAATTTCTCCAGCATACGCACAACCGGCGCAGCATCATAGAATGTCTATGAACAGATTCACGCTCACTTTTAGGGGAAAACAAACCCCATACAGTATTGGTTCGAGGAAGTGGACTAACCTTACAACATGCCAAAGAGTTGTTGTGTGGTTGAGTGCACCAATAATGTTTGTTAAATCCAAAATTTGAAATTCATGGCTACCCGCCATCATCTTGTTGTTATGGAAATGATGCTAATCGAAAGCTAGCCAGGCTAGTTGTATGGATGGACAGAAAAGTGCACTCAGTACTCTAAATATAAAGACATAATATATACATTTAAAGATGTTTACTTTCAAATCGGCAAAGTCATTCACTGGCTTTATCGATGAGGTACTGAGTAAGCGCTTAATCTAGGGCTGATTCTGACCCCTTTGGCTTGCCATAGATTCGAGCTCCAGACATTATATTCAGCCGAAAGCAGAGAGAGTCGCGCGACATTATATTCGAAGCAGGAGATTCAGGCGCTACAGATTATATTAATGTACTTTCCGCTACAATAATCGCGCCTCGACATTTGACAAGGAAATAACGCCATAGGGACGCGGGTTCACACCGCAGCGCAGCAGGCAGAAGCAGCCAGATTTTTTCGGTGCCTATGTTAATATGGCAAGCCAAAGGGTCAGAATTACCTAGATTAAACGCGCTTACTACAAAACGCCGCTTTTACGGCGTTAAAAACGGTATAGCGCCGTCAAACGCCGACCTGATAGCAGACGCCGTAAAAAAACGTCGTAGCGTAAACGCGGATAAAAACCCGTCTGAAAAAAGCGGTGTTTTAGTGTTTGTAAGCGCCTTAAGCGCCGCTGTTTGCCACAGGACCGTAAAACGCCGTCTCCTGAATCCACAAAGCCGCACGCTATTTACGCGCTTTCCTTAGAGTATAACTGAGCCACCGTGATTTCCACAGCGTATATTGAACTGTTTCACCCAAATCAATGACAACAGAACCAGACCAGACTAATTTTACCCAGATGTTAATGTGAAGTAGTGACCTGTGAACTGATGGAAATATTAAATAACTTTTTGTATATTTTCATCTCCACAAATATTAAACATAGGCAGATTCCACATCTTTATCCTACTTGAATGTAATTGTTAATTATTTAACAATTATAAACCCTAGTTTATATTTCATTTACTACCCAAATACCTTTTATGTATATACATAAGTGCTGGTTCAAAATATTCAATTAGCTTTGAGTAATTTAATTTCCAATACAAGAAATCATACATGATAACGAGTCAGAGAGTGTGTAAAAGCTGTGCAGCTACAGAAGTTGGAGGCAATGGTCCTTAGTCTTTGACCCCTATACACCGCTACAACTGATTCTAGTATACAGGAAGTTTATGTGCTGTTTAACCAACAAATATACGGTGAGGCATTGCTTCCACACATATAATTTTTTTTCCAGCCAGCTGATAATAATGAGTTGTGTAGTTAAAACGACATATTTTCCGTAATAACGAGATGTTACGCCCTTAAAACGACATATTTATTTCTCAACAACATAATGTGAGCAAGCTAGCGATTGTCCGAGCTGCTGTCGCCAGTCCTGACATAAAAGAGCATCTGCACACTACTGAAATTATAAGAATACACTGTTTTAAATGTATTGTAATATTTTTACTGTAACGCCATGTTTATTAGGATTAATCTCCAATCTTACTACAATATTCTATCCAATAACTGCATTCAGACCAAGAGGATATGACATGATCAAATCAAACCAGTTATTTTTTTTTAACAATACCACTCTGGGTTAGGAATATTTCTTTATTTGAGTGACTCAGGTTTGATTTAATGACAAATCTAAATACAAACAAAAAGAAATAAAGTGAAATGACAGTTTGATTTTATTATTATTACATCACTATTATTAATATTTCGTTCGCCTGAAAACGGAAAACGAAAATTAAGCTATATTTTCATCTTTTTTGTTTGTGGATAAAAATGAGCTTATGCATTTGTGCGGAGCTGCCCTGAAACTCCAGCCTGTCTTTACTGTCTGTCCCATTAAAGCAGAATGAGAGTTCATCTGATGTACAGCTCTGCAAATTAGTCACATCATTTCTTCATATTGTTTGGCTTCATATTGTTTGGCTTTTTGCAAATATAAATCTCATATAAAGAGCAACACTGCACTTCTCGGTCGGCGGCGCCTGAGCTTCTTATCTGCATTGTCCTCGCCACACACCCACGCTCAGCCAGCCTATTCCTTACAAAGCCTGGAATATACCCCAGGCCCAAAGATTCGATGCAACGCATGGCTCGATTCAGGTAAAGATAGCAATGTATAGTCAATAATATATAATAATCTGAATAAAAATGGCCTAATGTCATACATGTGAAAGAAATATTAAAGAATAGTCTAAGCTTATTTGTTTTTACCCACGGAAAAAAAAAAAAAACATCTAGATTAATTTCATTTTTCCGTTCTCAAACAAAACAAATAACAACAATAATAATAATAGTCTAATAATTATAAAATCAAACCGTTTGTCACTCAAATAAATAAAATATAAAAAACATTTTTTAACAGCAGAGAGAAGTGCATGTGGGTGACGTAATTCAATTGCACATGCATGTCAGTGCTGCTATATTGTTAGCTAAAACTTTTAAAGGCTCAAATGAAATAAAATTTTAAATAAAAATAAAACAAATCTATTAGATAAAAAAACTTAAACTGAAAATAAAGATGCTGCCTCGACAACAAATAAGTTAAATTACTTAACTAAATTAAGTTCTAAACAACAACAAAAAGAAATAAATATTCTGTCAAATACAGAGTTTTAAACAGTATTTCGCCACAAAATACGTCTGTGATAACAACGCCGTAAAAACGTGCGAAAATACGTCAATGACGCCGATTTGACGGCGTTTAGTGGTGAGAAAACGTCGTTTTTAAGGCCGTTATGTTGCCATATGATGCGTAAAAAACGCCATTTTGGTTGCACAGAGCGCTGCCATTTACGGCGCTTTTGCTAATAGTATAATGAGCCACCTCACTGATTCCTACAGCCAGTACGTTGAACGGTTTTCACCCAATCGCCAATTGTAATGCTGATCATTAAAACTGCTCGGTCGGTGCCAGATTATTTTATATTTGCCTGTTAAATTTTTATTTTGAGCAAATCTGAGTCTGATACTCGGTTCGGTTTTTCTGGATAATCGCAAAATGTCAGTACAATTTAAATTAATTAAAGATTGTTTAAAGCAGTGGTTGTCAAAGTGTGGTGCGAGTAGCACTAGTGGTACTCAGACTCCCTCTAGTGGTACGAAGAGGAATCACTAAATTAAACATTAATGAACGTTAATAATTTTAATTTGATCTTTATTTGAGTAAAGTTGTTTTTGGTGGTGGTGTTGTTGTTGTTTTACATTTAAGTACAGCGTTTTATTTCACTTTTGGTACAACACATTTTAATTTAATTATTTTTTTTTTTCATTTACCGGTATGTAAGCACAGTACAGTGTTAATGTTCAAACTGTCTATTTACAATGTTGAAGTGGCTGACAACAATAAATATTCTTATTAGAATAAAACTGCCTTGTGTAAAACTGTGCAGAGCTGTAGCTGAATAGTTAGGCCTACTCAGCTGCTGAAATGTAATGTTGGTCATTATGGTGCTGCTTGAAGAGCCAAATATTTTCTGAAGTGGTTGGTATAAAAGTTTGAGAATCACTGGTTTAAAGAAATGGTATAAAATGAAACCCTGCTTTTAAGAACTTTTCAGTAAAACATTTCTTCTTTCCCCTTGTAGAGTCATCAAGGATCCGCTTATTATTGGCACATTGCTAAGGAATTGTTCATCTGCTACACTACACTGTCACTTCTGTTAGAGATTCATTGACCTTTTGTGATAGGTTGTGATTTTACTTGGTTTAATAAAATGTACTTAATTTGATTACCAAATACACAGAACGAAATATTAATAATAGTGATGTAATAATAATAAAATCAAACTGTCATTTCACTTTATTTCTTTTGTTCAGTATTTAGATTTGTCGATAAATCAAACCTGAGTCACTCAAATAAAGAAATATTCCTAACCAGAGTCGGTATTGTTAAAAAAATAAATAACTGGTTTGATTTGATCATGTCATATCCTCTTGGTCTGAATGCAGTTATTGGATAGAATATTGTAGTAAGATTGGAGATTAATCCTAATAAACATGACGTTACAGTAAAAATATTACAATACATTTAAAACAGTGTATTCTTATAATTTCAGTACCTGCAGATGCTCTTTTATGTCAGGACGCTGCGACAGCAGCTCGGACAATCGCTAGCTTGTTCACATTATGTTGTTGAGAAAGAAATATGTCGTTTTAAGGACGTAACATCTCGTTATTACGAGAAAATATGTTGTTTAACTACACAACTCATTATTATCACGTGAGCTGAAAAAAAATTATATGTGTGGAAGCAATGCCTCACCGTATATTTGTTGGTTAAACAGCACATAAACTCCCTGTATACTAGAATCAGTTGTAGCGTGTATAGGGGTCAAAAGACTAAGGACCATTGCCTCCAACTTCTGTAGCTGCACAGCTTTTACACACTCTCTGACTTCGTTATCATGTATGATTTCTTGTATTGGAAATTAAATTACTCAAAGCTAATTGAATATTTTGAACCAGCACTTATGTATATACATAAAAGATATTTGGGTAGTAAATGAAATATAAACTAGGGTTTATAATTGTTAAATAATTAACAATTATGGTGCGTTCAAGTCATCTACTGATCGATCGTATTTACGAAGTTGAATGCACATGAACGCCACCACAATATCGTAAATACCAGTGGGAGCTCGGATTTCCTTTAAGCCCGATCTGTATCGAGTTGGAGCGTGTCAGTGATTAACATGGCGGAATCAATGGATGCAACGTCTGTAGTTGACAGTAAATTTTAATTGAATTTCAATGTTTACTAGTCTATAAACTGTCATTTATCATGATCATCATTAATCTAGTTATAAGCAGCAAGTTAATGAATTACAACTAAAAATCCTAACATTTGTGCACCTTTAGGCGAGAAATGGTTTGATTCGCAACATTGCACATGGCTTTAACATTTTTTTATCTCTCCGTTTAGCATTTTTCTATAAGCAGAGTTATTAAACCTTGCTGTAATTTCTTGCTACTCATTAAAGAAGGTACAGCGCCATCTTGCTCGTAGAACTGACTTGAACGCACCTCACGTCGTCCAGCACGACTTCCCTCCTCTTACTGCACGAAATTCCCAGGAGGACTTGAACGCACCATTACATTCAAGTAGGATAAAGATGTGGAATCGGCCTATGTTCAATATTTGTAGAGATGAAAATATACAAAAGTTACTTAATATTTCCTATCAGTTCACAGGCACTTCCTCCGCTTAAACATCTGTGGTAAATTAGTCTGGTATGGTTCTGTTCATCATTGATTGGGTGAGAACAGTTCAATATTACTGGCTGTGGAAATCAGCAGGCTTTGGCTCATTATACTACAAGGAAAATGCCGTAATATAGCACGCTTTTGTGCATTCAGAACGGCGCTTTTTACGGCGCCTGTGGCAAGCCAGGACGGCGTAAAGCGCGCTTTACAAACACTAAAAGCGCCATTTTTATGGCGTTTTACGGTTTAGCGCTTTTACGGCGTCTGCTATCAGGACGGCGATTTGACGGCACTAATACCGTTTAACGCCGTAAAACTGCGTTTTGTATGTAAACGCGTTTAATCTAGGGCGTAATTCTGACCCCTTTGGCTTGCCATCGAATCTCTCTGCTCGCTGGGGAACTGGCGCACTCTCAGATACACGCTTGCTCTTGTAAGAATTTTCTCTGGGCTCGCTCAGAGAGTATCCCTACACTTAAAAGCGTGTTCAGTGCAATCGCAATCTCCTCTTGCTTAAAGTAAGCTGTATGTGCTTAAACTGTGTCCCGTGCTTCAGCGATGGCCAAGTACTCTTCTCTAGATTTCTTTCTCTTTGCTCTTGGCATAAACGCTGTCACAACGGCAACAACCAATCAGAAATAGGTTTCAACGACTGAACAATGAAAAGCGTGACATCGTACATAGAATCTTATTGGTTGATATTGAACCGCATATGGATTAAGTTCACTGAAGTTCAATCAAGACGAGCGAGATGGATCCCGATCTCAGGTAACCGGTTTTATTTGTTTTGATGTTAAATATGTCAAATGTATCTTAGAAATGTCTGGGAAGAGGGCTGTCTGATCGTCCTGTTTCGACTGTCTGAACAGCCTCACATTCTGTTCCTGTCAATCATACACGAGGTGTCAACCAATTATATGGCATGAGGGAGGGGCGAGCCATCACACACAAACCACACACACAGTGTCAAACTCGGAGAAGAAACCGATCAGCCCCTCGAAAAGTAAGGCAGCTTGCATTTCTGAATGCAAATCTCTCTCATAAAATAAAAATATGATCAGCATTGTGTGTGTGTGTTCATGCTAGTTATACAAAACAGAACTAGTGAGATAGAGTTCATGCTGGTTATATAACCTGCCAAAAAAGAGGGACCAGTTTAATCCTTTCAGTTATTTATTTTTCTTTAATATGAGTTCTGTTATGTTGTTCAGATTCAGATTGTATTTGTTTTGTAATGTTGTTGTTTCTATACATTAAAAGTTGTAATTTAAATGCAAATGTTTAATAGTATTATTTTTTCATAACAAATCAATGCATTTTAAAGAAATTGTGAGTATGACTTCATTTAATAATTTAATTAGAATTGTTTTCACACCTATCATAGTCAAAACATTATTGTTTTTAAAGAGCGCTTAGGAGCCAAAAGAGCTGGCTCTTTTCAGTGAGCTGAGTCAAATGAGCGCTCACGTAAAAAGAGCCAAAATGCCCATCACTAAATTGTGTTCCATGTGCGGTTCAATATCAACCAATAAGATTCCATGTAACGATGTCACGCTTTCATTGGTCAGTCGTTGAAGCCTATTTCTGATTGGTTGTTGCCGCTTTGACAGGGTTTATGCCCAGAGCAAAGAGAAAGAAATCGAGGAGAAGAGTACTTGGCCATGGCTAACGCATACGGGACACAGTCTAAGCACATACACGCTTACTTTAGCGAAGAGGAGAGATTCGCGATTGCACTGAACACGCTTTTAAGTGCAGGGATACTCTCTGAGCGAGCCCAGAGAAAATTCTTACAAGAGCAACGTGTATCTGAGACGCTCTGACATTTGACACGGGCAACTGCCCGAGCTTTGGAAAGGAGGAGAAAGCGGCCTAGCATTTTCCACGCGCTTTTATGCGCGACATGTGAACAGCTCCTAATACTATCAGTTAAACTATTTATTTATTTATTTTGCTGCATGGTAATAATATATCTCTATATATATGTTAACTCACTGGGCACGCTTGACACGCCGCAACCACAGCTACAGACATATTTAGCTGAGTAAGCCAAATGAAGCAGCAAAAGTAGACTACTATGTGGGACCATTTCGACAGAAAGGGCAACGGTTACTTGCAAAATATGCTACCGGTATTAAAATAAAGCAGTAGTGCAAGTACAATGAAATATCACTTATGCACGCAAACATCCACATGCAAATGAAAGGCGCTTCCCAAAGCCTGCCGCTCTAGCGAGACGCTATCTCTTTAACTCCGGACATCTGTGCCATCGGAGAGGGTGTTTTCTGCGTGGTGTCTACAGGCTGCGCTCCAGACTAACCCCACATCATGACATGTTACATTTTTAAATAAAGAAAAGAAAAAGAAATTATGCGCGGAAAATTATCGAGCGGATGAAACCTTTCCATTGCTCAGACGGATCTTTATAGTGGAAAAATGTTCTTCATGAACCATGTTTAAGAGTTCAGAGGAAGATGTTTGGCTGCATCAAGTTGAAGAACGCTGCCTCCACAGACAGCACACAGAATTAATACCAACATATGAAATTAAATGAATGACAGAAAAATTAGGAATGTTGGACAATAAATATATAACAGCTTGACAGTACTGTTTTTGCAGTATTGTCTTATATTAATGTACATTAAAGGAAGGCTGTAAACAAAACACTTTATGTAAAAAAAAAAAAACACTACAGCCACTGTCTCCAAAATTATTTAATTATAACAGACTTAATTATGACTAACTTTTAAACTGTAATTGGTTTCCTATCAATCATGTCTTTTTCTTTTTAGTTTAAGAGAATATGTAAGTGTAACCAGCTTTGTTCCATTAAGGATACTTCTTTCCCCATCTCAAGTAAAGATATCAAAGATATTGAATTTATGGTCCTAATTGTTTTATATATATATATATATATATATATATATATATATATATATATATATATATATATATATATATATATATATATTACTTGGTTATGCCTAAACATAACATTGTGAAGTGCTCACATACTACTTTTGGCCTTCATAAACATAAATCACACCAAAATACACATAATGATGGACTTACAGGCATCACAGAGGATGTGAAAATACTGCATTTCACCAGAACTTGGTCTTCATTACACTATTTTCTGTTTCAATTTTTTTTATTTTTTTTTAACTTCTGGAGTTATTTATGTTCAGTGTCAATTGTCTTTTATTAATGTATTCTGCTAATAACGGTTGTTAGATGAGTGTCATTTTTTGCTACAATTTCACGCATTAAATACAATTAAAATACCTAATTGACACAACATGCTGTCGTTGTTGTTTATGAAAACCTTAATATAAGCTATAAGATATTATAAGACCAGGCAGATAGAGGGATAAAAAAACAATAGTAATATATATATATATATATAGTATTAATAAAACTAATGTTGATGATATAAATACAATATATTACTGAAAACAAACTATCATTTAAAAGGTTATTTATAGAAACATTAAGGTCCCATCGGCAATTGATGTCAAATAGACATCAAATTGACGCCAAACATAGTCATCAAAGAATTGCTCAAAAATGCAAATCAAATCGATGTCAAAACTTGACATTAAATTGACGCAAGTTTTGACATTCATTTGATTTGCATTTTTTAAACATTTACTAACACATTGATGTCCTATTCTAGACCACAAGAATAATGACAAAACAGTATTAAATGCAAGACGTGTTTTATTAAATCCACTGGTTTATATCAGAATTTTATATATAAATTTTAATCTGATATAAATCTTAATTGATGAACAACTGCATTTTGTGTCATCACGACAGACATATTACAGGTTTTTACATCAAAGCTCTCAAGACCTTTAAAACAAAGAGCAAGTTAAATTAAAATAAAACTAGTTTTGTAATTTGTTTCAGTAGATAAACAAATTAATGAACAGAAACACTGTAGATAAACAATAGGTGCATTCTACTTATTCAGAGTCTGAACAGACCTCATTGGCCGATTTCCCCTTTTGCCGTCCCATACCCCCATATCTATCAGGAGCAGACCGGAGATAGCTGCCCATGTATTTCTTTATTTGGCCTCTGGCCTTGAGGTTTCGACTGCTGTACAGCACCTTAATGAATATAAAGCCACAATTAGCACTCATTTTAAGACATTAAAATACAGCATACATTTTTCTGCAAGCATCACTTGTACATGTACTGTAAATCCACAAATAAATGAACTTTTAAATAAGCATGGATAACCATCTAGTGGCTCAGTGATCCTCCTCACCATTCTTTTCAAGTGAGCTGCAACAGCAGGAAAACAGAAAAACTGAATCCAATTTTCAATGTCCAACTTTTGTTTTCGGATGAAAAATTAAACTGATGATAAGTGCTACCCATCTTAACTAAAGGTGGCATAGGTATAACATAATTCACACATTTAAAACCTGTGCTTTTAATATTGTCTGAAAATTTGTAGATAAACAACTGCATATTTTGAGTTTATGCATGAGAGTGCCCTCTGGCTTTTGGATGTGGCAGCATTTGACCATAATTTATTGAGAAACTGAGCATAATAATTGCACAATTAATTGTTACACCTACAGTATTGCCACTGTGCATCTGTGATGGCTAAAAGATTGCCGCACAATGGGTAACACTGGATAGATACAATAGTACATCATCTAATCATAAAAAAGTCATGTAGTACCTATTATAACACGGCATAGCTGTGTTTTTCCAAAGGCCTTCTTCACCCTGAGCTGCCATGTTCATTGTTGCCATCAATCTGTTGGTAAGAACTCTGACAAAAGAAAAAGACAACCAAGTAATATCAGTAATCATTAATTGTTAAGATTATTGAACAATACAACTAAGTGACCAGAACAGCTGAGCCTTCAAGCAGAAAAGGAATGTCTTACAGTTTTTCACCATCACTTGGTGCATTTCCTGAATCATCATCAACATTTCTACAACAATATTGACTGTTCAGATTAGTATTATCTATGGATTTAGCCTGATTTACAAATTATACCCCACATCTGATTTTTTTGTGTGGTGCATTCACAAAATTTAGAATTATAATTTATATTTACATTTATATTTAAATTTAGTCATTTAGCAAATGCTTTTATCCAAAACACAAAGAGTTCAGGAAGCAATAAGCAATATGTCATACAGGAGAAATAATACAGTAGGTGCTAATACAAAGTTACTGGTTTTAACAAAAGCTAGACCACTACATGTTGAGAGAAAGAGACAGGGTTAGTGTGTTTTGCTGTCAAGTATTCATTTGGAATGTTGTGAGAGATGTGGTTGACCGGACAGAAGAATGTTCCACCATGGAAGGAGTTATCCCTTTGTATTTTATTGCAATAGATTTGTGAACTATCAATATGTATCTTGCATTAACACTTTGATGGAATATAATTGTAAATAGTTTGCAGAAAATAACTGTGTTACGCCGCTTCACACTGGCAGTTGAAATCAGCTCCGTAAAACGCAATACACCCCGGCGGATGTCGTACTTCACCGTTGAAAAGCGTCGGAAGCAGAGTAGAACAAAAGGCGGAGAGATTAGAACGATTTCAACTGCCAGTGTGAAGGCGGCGTTAGGGATTTAAATACATTTGTTAAGAATGTTTACATAATTATAAATAAATGTTGATAATTTCCATGTCTAAAGACGTTTCCATTTTAAACGCCAAATATAGGCAAATCCACAGACAACTAACAGGCATTAGGACGAACGTAAAGAGGGCGCTTGAAGACGTGCACAAGTCAGCAAAATTTCTTATGATTTATTGGCATGAAGTTTCGTGCACAATGACAAACAGGAGTGCAACATTCTCCAAATGGCAATGTTCACTGTATATTCCACAAATGAACATAACGGACATGCAATACTTACATTACATTACTACACCAAGTACTCTGTCACTAATGGCTCTTTCAGATAGGACGCGGACTGTGCTGCGCTATGAAATGAAACCGATATATTTCAAAGGCTGTGCCGCGCGACTCGGACCAAAGCGGAGCTCAGCAATCAAAGTTTACAATGGTTCAACTATTGCCACTGCATGGCCAATAAAACGGTGCATCCAAACAACCGCAGAAATCAAAATGAAAACTCTCATACTTTTGCTCTGGCCAGTGTAACGCAAATGAATCTGTATGTGATTCTGAAGGGCTACATTTTTTTCTCCATTTAATAATGGGTTGGGCTATTTCGTCAGAAAGATATTTCTTGTGAAAGAATTAGTTACAAATTCAAGCATTTTAAGCATTTTATCCAAAATTCAAGCACTTTTCAAACCTTGAAAACACAACATCAAAATTCAAGCACTTTCAAGGATTTCAAGCACCCATCGAACCCTCTGGTATGAGCCACCACAGGCACTTAACAATATAAAACACAAAATGAAAATAAAGTAGCATTTTGGGGTTAATATGGAAACGACAGTTACCATGGTGAATATACCAAGAACTGTTAATGAAACATGGAAACTGCTACTGGTGAATAGAATAAAATCT
The DNA here is from genome assembly GCA_024542945.1 of allo-octoploid hybrid of Carassius auratus x Cyprinus carpio. Lineage (NCBI taxonomy): Eukaryota > Metazoa > Chordata > Actinopteri > Cypriniformes > allo-octoploid hybrid of Carassius auratus x Cyprinus carpio. Next base: position 3,178,108 of record CM045074.1, on the reverse strand, counting down.
GACTGTAATGAAACACTCTCACAATTAAATAAATAATATTCAGCATTAATCAGCAAACCTTCTAGTAGCCTACTTTCTTCAATCGGCTCTCTTCTCCAGTGGGTTGGGCTAATCCAAAACAAGCTGGCAAACCTGATAAACAATGGGGAACTTTTGAAATGAACACGGCAAAACTGATGAAATGAATGCAGCAAAAATTGACCAATCAGAATTTTGGTCGAGCCAGAACGTATCGACAAAATAATCGACTTATCGACTAGGAGATTACAGCCCTAATTTAAAGCGAGCGAAGCAAGCGCACTGCACTGCGAACATTTTGGCACACTGCTATTTTACTTAGTTTTAGTCGATTTTGCGATTGAAACATGCCATCTGGCTCTTCTGTATCTGAGTGAATGAACTCATGAGTCATCTGAGAAATGCACCAAAGCATGGTATCATTAACCTTTTCATCATATTTTTACACAGTCCTCAAGGTCTGCACCCCAATCCTGACTAACCAAGACACCTGAAAAGATTTTGAAATTTTTATTTTTTCACCATCAGAAACACAGAAAAACAGTATTAGTATTGGCCTGGCATAGTTATACTGACCATCACATTCCTCTTTTCTTCAATGGCCAGTTGCCCTTCCAGATTTTTAGCTCCACCTGCTGTTCATTTTCTCAAGGTGGAACTGAGACTCTGGGGCTCACGGTTTTGGCCCACCTCTGACAGCTTTGCCAATATCAGAAAGAAGATAAAGGACCCTTTGGAATTCTGAAAGTCAAATTGGAATGAAAAATATTTGTCCCATTTGCAAAAAATACCACTTTCAGTAAGAATATGAGGTGGTATACTTACTTCCATTATCTAATAGGAATAGCTCTCCACCCTCTCTGTGCTGGTTCCCCTAGCTGGTCTTTGGGAGCACTCATAAGAAGAGCTGGAGCTGGTGTGGAGAGCTGTCCGTGGCGTGGAAGAGCTGTGGTGTGGAGTGGGGACCACTGGCTTGGGGTGCTGCGAGTCGGAGATTTGGACCGGTGGCTGGAGTGCTGGGACGCTGCGTGGGGTGCTGTGGGTTGGAGATGGGACCGGTGGCGTGAAGTGCTGTGGCTGGGAGTGTGGGACCACTGGCTGGAGAGAGCTAGAACTTTGGAGCAGAGAGTCATGGAATGGACTCCTGGATCTGGATTTATAATCATTTTCTTCTGATCCTAATGCCTGGCTAGACATTTTCAATCCTTGGTGGTTTTGGAAAGGACAGACCTGAGGGATGAAAGACAACCAAAATGTAACAATAAGATTAAGGATTGGCAGCAAATATGTACACTGTTTTGGATCTGATATATATATATATATATATATATATATATATATATATATATATATATATATATATATATATATATATATATATATATATTATATATACAGTATAGGTATTAGGGCTGGCGATGTGACAATGTTATCGTATATCGCAGATGTCTTGCAAATATACCGATGCCGATTAAAACAAACAGATACCAGACAATAATTATAATAATGGAAAATATGCCTTATTAATGTTTATCATGCGATGTAGGCTTTAGTGTGAAGCGTTATGTTGTTCATATGCCCAGGCAGTCAGTAACAGTGGCAGAATTCAGGAAACGCTGTTTTGTTGAATATGTGCTGCTGTTTTCTGCCGGTTGCCACAGAGATAGACCAAGAGAAAGCGAGCTGCATTGGCAAAGCAAAATCTTACCATTCGGAGGCTGTACCGGTGTTCAAATTGTCCTACCCTGTCAGATATTCCTACCGCAGGGCAACATTTATTATAATCTGAAATTAAACACTTGAACAATGTTTTGTGGTGTGGAACCATGGTATAAGAGGAATAATTGACTCCTGTCCATTCAATTATACTTAAAATGCACACTCGATGTGCGTGTGGCAGCATTACCTCAAGTGTGCAGTATATGAGTATAATTGACGCTCGTCATCAATTATTCCTTACTTATACCATGGTCTCTCTGAATACTCTATTCTAATTGGCTGGAAGAAGTACACCAGCTTCAGTGAGTCTACATTGACTTGCATTGTAGTTTCCTTTTCTACAATGGAGGTCAATGTAGACTCAGCTATCACGAAGCTGCTGATTTGTGTTTGTAACTTTTGAAATATGAATATTTTTGTTCCAAAACCCACCGATCCACTTGTCCTGCTTTCATGCTTATCCTCATCTGTGTAAGAGGAGAAACAACAGTATAATTACCATACATAGTATCACAACATATATTATGCTCCAGCACCAGAAACTAGGGCCCTGTCAAAATGAGCAAGTATTCTGTACCTAAAATAACCCTGGGTATATTTTTTCTTTGATACCCTCTTGACAGGACCACATTCTTCCTCACTGAGCTCTGCAGTACTTGTTTGGTCGAAGGCTTCACACACTTCCTGATTATCTGAAGTAAATAGAAAACAAACAAGCTGTTAATACCGTCATTGATGTGATTAGTAGAAAAACAATTTGCTTTTAAAATGGATGTTAACTCACTTGACTTGAATTTGATTTTCAGCAGTGGAAACATTTTCCAGCTACTTGTTGGCTTAGCATCTCTTTAGCTGCTTTAGTCACATTAGCCCCTGGTGGCCAGTGTACCATGTTGTCCTTCACCCAAACCTCTGGGATGACTCCTCCTCCTCTCCATTTTGCTCTTTCCACACATCGCCTGACCCACATCATGTACCTATACAAAAATCAAAACAAATCAGTAGTAAATGAGACAGTAGTATATTACATTGCATTATCCTATACATTTATACATAGGTATGTGCAATCACCTGAGATCGAACAAACAACCTTTCGTTGTTAATGCAATGCTCTTACCACTAAGCTACAGGAAAGCTATATTATTGCAGTTGTAACAACTGGTCAGCTTAACCATTCTCTGAAGATGCTGCATGCAATCTATATAAGGCAGCATTTTCCCCTCACTCTCAGAACAAGCATCATACAACTTCCACAACCTCACAAAGATAATGGAAGAGTAGTTAAAAACATTAGTTGATACCAGTTTATACTTACAATTCAGTTACGTTCTATTTCATGCAACACGGGAACAAAATTAATCCTGTGTCAGCTTTACCAGGGTTGGCTGGCAGACAGACAACTTTACTGAATCAACTGCTGTTTGCTGATCAGTCGACGTGTAGTTCTACTGATAACTCTAACACAGACGATGTTGAGCAGTTTAGAGTCACAAGGATCAGTGAAGAAACTCTCTGTGTTGCATTGGTGTAGCACATCGCAAAACCAAGGTGCGTCTTCATGCATTTCCTTCACAAAGACATAGTCCTTGTTCTGAAGGATGAAACAACAATCTCTTGGCCTTGTGGATATGCGAGTAAAGCTCTCTTTGGTAAAAGGCCTAGATTTTGTAGAATTTTCTAGTTCTGCTAGGACGCTCACGGTCTGCATCATCCAATTCAAAAGGACTGGACACCGCAACCATCAAGGAAAGAAAGTGTTTGTATACAGCATGTGAAACCACTTTTCTTAGAACCACTGGTCCAGTATAAAGGAGAAACTGTCTAAGGCTACGTTCACACTGCAGGCTGAAACGACCCAATTCCGATTTTTTGCCCTATGCGACCTGTATCTGATCTTTTCATGACAGTCTGAAGCGACACAGATCCGATCTTTTCAAATGTGACCCAGGCCACTTGGGTATGTGGTCCTGAATCGATCATGTATCCGATCTTTTGAAATGCGACCTCGTCCTGAACGGCCAGGCCACATGTATCCAACCCGATGCGTCATTGATACGCTACAAGCGTCCATAATTCTGCGCTGAAGTAGGCGGGAAGCGAAAGATAAACAACAACCATGGCGGACGACGCTGCTGAGACCAGTCAATGGAAGGAAGCGAGGTCACAGATTTAATTAATATTTGGCGTTACCGGCGTTGCTAACACTGCTTCCAAAAGCGCCATGGCCAAAAACCTTGTTCTCCTCCTTCTTTTAATTTTCTTCTTAAAGCGAGAAGATTGTAATTGTGCTAGCTCCGTTGGGAAAATAACTTTAATATTGCAAAAAGAGCTCGCTTTGACTACACTGTTGTTGATATCCATGTTTAAGCGTTAGCTACTTCCGCAAACAACGAGTGCGCGTTGACAGTTGAGTACTCTTCTGCATGCGGTCACTTCTGGGTCATTTCCGCTTCACACAGGAGATTACAAAGGTCAGCATTTAATTGGAAATGTGAGCGGCCTTGCAAAAAATCTAATTTTTCAAAAAATCGAGATTGAGCATTAAGCCCTGCAGTGTGAGCGTAGCCTAAGTTCTGCAGCCTTCCATCTGTCCAATTCCAGTAAAGTCCTAGGTTGCCGTGCCAACTCACTAGGTAGTTCTCCATTCAATGCCTTTAGTTTATCTGAAATGTCACTCCTTTGCTGAAATGACAGTCTGCATGTGTGGGGTCCTCTCTGCATGTAGTGAAGCATTCTCCTAACTACACCCAAACACACCAAGTAGCATGTAGTCCAATGCAAATGGCTGAACACATGGAATTCCAGCTAGTGTCAGTGGGGATTTCTCAATTTGATGGTCTTTGTAGGCAAGTCTACTGAAATCTGCTTCAGACCTTGCAACAACACCAGGATTTAGCACCAAGAACAACTCGTCCCACATAGGTGCCTTTAACTGTGCAGCTCACATGCGAAGTAGCTATTGTGATTCTTTATGCATTTCAGGAATGATCGAGCTGGTGCATCACAAACAAAGGATTTTACAGTCACTTGCAGTGCTTTCTCTCCATGGACTATGCCATCTTGCATAAGTTGCTGCAACTGCTGTAGAAAATCAGAGAGGTAATCTTTAACTGGGCTCGGTTTTGCTTTTCCACAATAGAGTGCCACAATGAAGGTGCAAAATCATGGAAACTGCACAGGATTGGCCACATTTGCAGACTTGATGATTTAAATAATGGAATGCCATCAATGTTAAAGCACAGATCTATTCGTCTTCATGGAAAACAGGATTCTGGGATAAAACCTTCAGTACTCTGATGCAATACCAAAGTAGGCATATTGTCCACCACACAGATCAACTACTTCCACTCTTTTAGGGGTTTTCAGCAGGGTTCTGGCATCCTTGGGAGGCGATGTCCTTGGCCTTAGAATATCTAATAGTTCATTTAGTTCAGATCGCTTGCATTTTTTGGTAGCTGCCCATGCTGCAATTTCCTCTCCCAGATCAGGAGCAGTTTCCTCTGCAGAGTCATCACACAAATAGTCAGCAACCTCAGAGTCAGTGTCAGAAGACAGCACCTGAAATAATCTGAAATGTTGCCATCGGCTGAAGGTGGCAAAGAGTCAGTTTCATCCTCACTGAACCGAGCCCTCAGTAACCCATCTGTATCACTGCTATTTGAATCATCATCTGCAAGAGACAGCACTTCAGCATGACGCTTTCCTCCAATTTCTGTGGTATGCAGTTATTTAGCGCACAAGTAGCTGCAAAATAAGAGGAGTCCATATGGATCTCTAAAACATTTACATATATTTACAAAGATGTTGTGGAATAATGACAATGCATGGGCCTTTGCTATATTTTTTAAACATTAAAACAAATTATCATGCATTTCAGTAGTAAGGAATACCATCATTAATTAACAGACAAACAAATAATAAATAAAATCTATACTGAACTTTTGCTTCAACCTCAGTCAAAACCAGATACTTCCTTGTTAGTATTTTAATACGTTAGTTGTATTATCCATCTATAGACACTTAAGCGATAAATTTATTTTAGCATATAGAGGTGCTAAAATAAATATTTTACGATGACATCGCAGAATGCAGACATGGACACTTCAGCAGTAATAGACCATAATCGATTATAGCCTACTGCTGGTTTTCTGATGGCATTCATCGATATATTGCTGTTGTTTTTTGGTGTTTACAAAAAATAATTTACATTAAAAAAAATCGAAGCGCTTCTGCCTGTAGCTCTGCCCTAAGTCAAGAGCGGACTCATGCATTACTTTGGTACATGTATTATTATCAAATATCAATATGTAATTAGTCACATAAAATAATATAAGATCTGTGGCAGCCGATTGTGAAATCGAATCGAATACATGAGAATCGTAATCATATTTATGTGTTTGGTGAGGGAAAGATGTGGAACTCGGTCCATTGTTACACCAAACAGCACATAGGCTATAGCCGATCACACTGGATCTCTGTTTTATGTGTTTTTATTTTGCCGATAACTGTCTGTGCTGTTTAGCTTGTTGCGTTTATGGGAAATAACAGTAGACATTATGAGGCGAGGTGGTGTCATCCTAATCTTCACTTACATCATACCTTTAAGTGGTTTAACCAAAGTGACTTCAACTTATTATATATCTAATAAAATTAGATGAAAATGACAATTATTAGGTTATAAGTTATATAAAACATTACTTATTCAACCAAACAGGATTTTTTTTTTTATCAAATCAAGCTTTTATCATCTTCAACAAACTTTTCAGCCCACAATGGCCAACTGAATTAACCAGTCTTACTAATGATCAAAGCTCATTCACATCTTGCATTCTCTGTGGTTCATTTTAAATGATTCAATGATCTCTTATATTCCCTATAGTGACTGAAAGTTCAATAGCTTAAATGAAGCGGTTTAAATGAGTCATTGTGTGCAAGTCGTCGTTCTGAACACAATGCTGCTTACTGGCTAACTTCGTGTGTACAGTATACTGACGATTCAATGATCCAACTGCATGATAAAGACATAACAATGATGTATGCTCATGTTAATTTGATATAGTGGACACAATTTTGAATTATAATTGGTTATGATCACTGATCTATATGACTGGATCGGCTCATCCGGTTCTAAACTGCCAGCAGGCAGTGAAGCCACCGGAAGTGTTGATCCGCCATCTTACTAATCCCTACCGGCAGAGAGGCACCATTGAGTCACATTCAAACCGCTGTCCTAAAATCACCGATTAGAAGCAAATCAGTCAAACGGGACTAGTTTTTATGTTATGTGTATGTAAATTAATGTTTACTTCAGGTGTTATCTGCAGTGTTCTGAGTCTTGGGGCAGTATAAGCGATATATTTAAACCGCTTATGTGTGTGTGTCGCTGCACTGATGACACAGGTAATGATCCAACACAAAATATAGCCTAATTCTTTGTATGAACATAATTTTCAGGAATTATTAAACATGAACGTATTAGTATCTAGAAATGGATTTGAATATATTAGATTGAATAATACAATATCATCTGTTAATATTGCTATATACTGAACTGAAAAGCTTAACTTACTATCTTGGAAATAAAGCCTTTAAATGTCTTTTAATCCATACTGTGTAGTGTAAAGTTATTTCTCTGAATAAATTATGATGTGTATATTTTAATGTCATGATTGAGCAACATCTATTTGAGACTCTCCGAGATCAGCAAAATCGCTTTACTAGCATGTACAGTTTACATGTAAAATATTGTATGCTGAATTAATAATTATTTTAAGAACGCTTGAATCATTACCTGCTTCAAAATGAATGCTGTTAATGAAATCATTGTTGAAAACATTTGCACTTAGCTGAATAACTAATAAAAAACACTATAACTAAATTATATAAACAATGAATAACTGTACAAGGCAAATAAAGGTATACAAAGCATAAATCTTTCTTCAGATTTCAGAATGAGCACTTTGTCGTTTGTTTTATATGCTGAGGTCGTGTCCGTCTGATGTTTATCATGTTCATGATGTTCGCTACTGTAATGAACGTAGGTTTTAATAAGTAGGGGAAATTCCGACAATTAAAAAAAATAACCGTCTTACATGCCTAGGGTGTTTGCATTGTAGTAATGTACTGGGATACTTCAGATTTAAAAACGCTGACTTGTTATGTCATGTTTTCTCATTAAAATCATACAATTCCTATTAATTCAATAGAACGTTTACGTACACTAGGGATTACCAATAGTGGCGGGCTTCACTTTAATGACGTCATGAGCAATCCAGTTCTATATTATAGATCAGTGGTTATGATGCGTTTTGTCGAATCAATCGGAAAGAGATTCAAACGTTAGGACATTTTATTAGTACGACCAAAAATTGTAACACTAACAGTACTCGTGACATTTCAAAATAGACATTAAAACAATAGTTACCTGCGTAATGGATCTAACTCATGTAGTAGAGCCCTCCGCACGGACTGTTTTCTTAAACCCGCACCTGCAATGTTTGTGTCCACTCCCGCGGACTTTATCTCAGAGCTTGTGAAAATGTACACAAATAGGTACTCAGACTTCAAATTCGTTCTAAGCTAACATCCAGAATAAACCGATTTTAAACATGATTGGATTTAAATAATATGGAAGTAACCGATGATAAACCAAAGCACCACACATGACATTTTTTATGATATATATATATATATATATATATATATATATATATATATATATATATATATATATATATATATATATATAAACAATTAGGCCTACTAGATAAATTTTATGTCGGAGCGGGAACTGGTTTATGGCGAGGCGAAGCATAATATTAACGGAGCCTTGTTTGGCGGCTGAGCATGTGAGCAAAGCGGAGCGTGTAAAGGGGCGGTCCACACTAGACTTTGAACGTGCGAAATTTTTCGGACACCGCTGCGAATATGGGCGGGAGCAGGTTCTCACCTCAGTTATTACAACATGGATTAATGTGCTTGTTACTGTGCCTTTGCGACGGCGTCGAAAGCGTTTTATGTTTTACTCTCTGTCTCTCTCTCTGTCTCTCTCTCTCGCTCTCTCTATAAATACATACACACTAAAATAAAAAATTATAAAATGTGTCCCTCATTCAAATGTACCATCTGTTCCTGTTTCCATTGACACTGCGTAACCATGCAGCTTTTTTTTTTTTTAATAATCTTTAAAGATGTATTATATAAAATAGGATGCTGCGCTTAGCTAAAATTAATGCTTCCTTAATTTTGAATTTCTGTACAGAGAGGTCACGCGAGTGAGTATCGATATTCTAGTCCCATCGTCTTCACGCGTGATGCTAATTCGCAGGTCAGAGTTCACAAAACTTGAACTTTGAACGCAGCTTAAATGCTGAAATTTTTTCGCATGAGCTCAGTCGCTCCGTCTGACGGATTCGCATGGATGAATGGAAGTCATGGAACGAAAAGGCAGTGTGACCGCCCGCTGACGCTCAGATCCTGTCTCCACATAAAATGTATCTAGTAGGCCTAATTGTTTACTGTTTGTACCGAATTCTTGGATAATTGTCTAAAATTATGCATGCTGATAATTGCTAACAATTTTTCAAAACGAAATTCTTACATTCTTCTTAATTTTATTAATTGCATTAGGCTAATTAAAATGTATTCAATATATGAATCTAACTTTGCAAACATAGCCTTCCTAAAATGCAAAACTGAAGTAGTGTATTTGATTTTCGCTCACTTTATTTCCATGAAAATATCTGCCGTTATTGTGCAATAGGACATTCAAAACAGGCTTCATTTAAACACACACAAGATGAAATAGCGTGAATCTGTACAAAATACACCTGGATTATAATGCCTGTGAAAAGCACAACAAGATAAAATGCACTTAAAGAATGCTTGGATTATAAACTGGTTGAGCTGAGCGCGCTGCGATTGATGAGCTGGATCTTTCAGAAAGGCTCAGCGCTTGAGAAATATTACCCCGCTCCACTCATAGGCTGCAGCAGGAATGCTCAAAATAAAACGTGATTTTTCCAGTGACAAATGAGAATTGTTTCCAGATGTCTGACTTGCCTTGCTTTGCTTTTTGTCAAGTAAATAGCTAGCTTTAATTTTCTTCTCAACTACTTGTGTTGATTCCATTTCTACTATACACTACCGTCCTCGCTGGTCTCCCACAAAATTTTCCCGCCAGCAGAAGGGTAAACCCCCACTCCGCGAGATTCGCTTGGGTCCTGCAGGAACCCAAACCCAATGCAGCCCTCTACTATGTAGCACTTTCAAAGCATGGTTCTTTATGGAACCCTATAAAAGCTGTTGTCCAGTTGGAAATGTAAACACAATACAGTACATCTGTACAAAATAACATCTGAGCTGGCAATGAAGACATTAAGGCAGTAGAAGAAGAGCAACCTCAGCGGGAAAAGTGTCTGGAAAGACTATAAATGGAAGTGCTCATGCGTGAACGCATTGCTGCACAACTGTCCTCCTGCAGGATCATGTTGTTGATCATGATTACCATGTACAATATAATTAAACCAGATAAATACAAATAAGATTGATCTTACCTTTTATCTTCATTTCACACATCTCACTACCTTCTTGTTATTATTGTATTTGTTTTCATAGTTATTGCCTTTGTACAGTATGTTCTATATTCTTGTTCCAACATTTAATACATCACACATCAATGTAGAATAAAAGCAGTTTTTATACAGTTACTGATATGACTGTTGTCTTCATCTCATGTGAGTATACATAAGTTTAACCATGAGGTCATCACCAGGAGACAACATCTACAGCCCTGAATGTCAATTAGATGAGCCCAAAGAGAATCCCCTGCGACACAGCTCAACAAGACAGTCCATCGGACAAGATTTTCAAGAAAGGATTTTCTCCATTCTGTCATCGATGGAGTTTTGGTTCCTTGCAGCTGTCAGCCTTTGACTTGTTTAGTTGGGGACACTTGACTGATTGCACAGACACTATTGGAAGAGAGCTGAACTAGATGATGACATCACCTAATCATCAAGGAACTAACTTTTTTTGATCCCTCTTTTATGTTGCAACTTTAAAGGAGCAGGCCGTAACATAAAATTGGGTGCTTGTCTCAGATAGCTACATATATAGGAAATGCATGGTGTTTCAGTGTGTTTGCCTTTGTAAATGAGGAGACTTCAGGTAGTTAGTGTCCTTAGCTGGGTTTCTAATCCTTCCACAGGCACTGTTTGTTATTTCAGTTTGTTATTTTGTCTTTATTATTTTTGAAGGTGATTCTGTGCGAGGTTTTAAATCTCTGTTGGAGCAGCCTGGGCATTTGGTTTATAATGCCAGATGTCCAAGGAGTGTACCTTCAAAGGTACACCTTGAAGAGCAGGTAGGTTTAGTTATTTCTGTTTATAGTTAGGAACTGAAGTCTCTCATTTTCATTTAAAGTACCACTTTTGTTGTTTCTTTGTTTCTTTGTTTGTGAAATCTACCGAGTACAAAAGATAATTTGAGGAATGACTTGTAGGTAAGTCTTTATTTATCTTATCTACGGATAGTTTTTGACCGGAGCCGGTATGTGACGATCCCTGGTAAAGTGGCTGATGGATTTGTAGTTTCAACGGTCTAGGTTAGTGGCATCTCATGCGTGGTTTGTTTCACTGTGTTTGCTCTGCTGCCTCTTCTAATAGAAATGTCGCCGGTAATTGAGTGATTTCTTCGCTTCCTTCGGATATATTGTTGGAAAGATGTACGAAGGAAGAGATGTTGCAGATTGCGAGTGTTTTGGTGGGAGGTAACAAGTATGATAAAAACTTAGAGGACGCTATGCTGAAAGCGGTGAAGGACACGCTTGTCGAACAGGGTGTTTTAGAGATAAGAACTCCACCTGTTAACCCTGATACACCTTTAACCTCTCCTCTTTATGATCCTGAGTGTTATGTGAAGTGTAGTGAGATGTCTTTGCAGGAGAAACAGTTCTACCAGAAAGACTCAGGAGGTAGAGATAAGACTGAAGTATTTATTTACAACACAAAAAATATAATTATTTTGGCGTAGGCCCATCCTGGCGGATCTGAAGTTTGTAGATACCAGCTAATCCTGCCAAGTAAGAGGTATGGACCTACCCCGCATGGACAGGGCCACCTGGTGGTGGTGGGGAGGATGGAGGGAAATGACAGCGCGGTATCTGCAAAACACAAATAGGGATGTGGTAGGCGCTTTATATCCATCGAGTGGAAAGCGAGATTGGCTAGACCTTAATTCGTAATGTGCGCGGACATTTAGTCTTCCTAGTAGATTACGCTATCGCTTCCATTTCTACCAGAAAGACTCAGGAGGTAGAGATAAGACTGGAAGTATTTATTTACAACACAAAAAATATAATTATTTTGCTAGGCCCCATCCAGGCAAGAGGATCTGAAGTTTGTAGATACCAGCTAATCCCAAATGCTCCGGTAATGTACGCACAGATGATATTTTAGAGGATCCTGGAACATGCAAAAAAGAGATAAATGAGATAATTAAGATGAATACAACATCAGATTAAGCTAAAAGTATTGCAATGGAATGAATGAAGACCACAAGAGCCTTTGAGAGATTTGCCATAGCATGGACGTGAGAGAGAGAGGGCACAGTGAGGCGGCCATGATAGGCGGACAGCAGAGGTAGGCCACTAGGAGGACAGTGAGGCAGGCCACATAGGCGGATAGTGAGGCAGGCCGATAGGCGGACGGTAGAGGAGGAGACCATAGGGTACAGATGAGGAGCCACTGCATGAGGCCACGAAAAGCCGTAGGATAACGCCCTGGCGGCCATTAGTGGAACGCTCCGTGTGGCATCAGTGGAACGGCCGGCGGCCACAAGAAAGCCACGCAAGTCAGCGAAGGCCTGCTAGGCCGCAGAGGAGGATGTCCAAATTGACCATAGGAAGGCCAAGAGGTCGTAGAATGAAGTGAAATGCGATGCACAGAGGGAAGGCCATGTAATTAGACCACGGTGGGAACACCCAGATGGGTGAACAGACGGAAGGCCTAAGACAGGCCACAAAAGAAAGGACAAGTTAAGCTCACAGTAATCAGAGGTTGTTGGGAGTATATGAAGAGGAATTGTACCACCACCATTATTTGTCATATAGATTACCTTGAGGACAGCTTGATATACCTTAAGATGTTTAATATTTCAGGTCTAATGTGGAATTCAAATGCGAGGATGACCATCTTCCCAGTAGCTTCATATCTGATGTTTGTACTCGAAGTTCAACAGCACTAGTGACCAGTGTATAGAAGTGGTGACAGACCGCATTTCTAAACATGACTACATTGAGCTGAACCAGCCGAGAGACAAAGGCCCCGATAGGCGGAAAGAACGCTACAAGAGGTCAGAGAGTATAGCTGCTAAGGCCATGACAGAAGCTCCGCGAGAGGCTGGAAGAGTAAAATGTAATGAATAGGTGTAACAATCACCACCACCAGTATTTGCTTAATTTACCTTAAACACACACATTACATTACGCTGATAGGCAATGACTTTTCTTTAAGGTATGTGATGGAAAGCCTTGTGTGTAGATGACAACGATAGACCATTGTGTGTGAAAACCATGATAAACTGGACATGGGGAGCATGTAAAGTAGTCACCGCCAGTAGTTTGCTAAGGTATTATACTGTACCTTGAGCATTACTGAAATAAAGTCTGATCTTGACGGAATCCGTGAGGAGGATCATGTACATAGCAGCCTGATGGCAAATTACAGGAATTCTAAACCACCTCATTGAGTAAGAAAGGTGATTAAATTAATTGATAAGAGGTAGAATTAGGGTTCTAGCAGACATAAGAGCATATACACAGATACAATTCTTTAGGCTAGACTCCTCGACTCTTGATAAACTCCATCTAACTGCCAGAAACTGCAGAGCAACCTATCCCCCCCAAAAAAAAAAATAGAAAAATGAGCCAGATCAGCATGACCATAAAAGAGATACTCAATTTAAGCAAAGTCGCTGATCATGTGAAGGCCATAATAGGCCAAACTTCATAAACTGTAATGGACACGCCCTGATGACCATCATAGCAGAGTTATGCAAAGTGCCTCAGCAGTCTGTGAAGGTGAAGGCAGCAACAGCCGGGTAAGACCAAACAAGCCTCGATTATAACTTAAAGTCTATGTGGAAATCAAAATTGACTTTACTAGCACACATGGCTAGTATTGATATAAATGATCTGTGCAAGTTAATCCGCTGAAAAAAAAGAAATAATCTTCTTGTAATCCTTAATCAAAATCTGAACATTTACTCCGCTGCCGGAATGGCTTTCCTTTCTAATGACGCCAGTTTGACGGCATGGGCAGAATATCCTAAACACACCCCTCCAGCCATTAGTTCATAGAAGTGAAAGACAGAGACTAGAAGTGCAAACAAAAACCATGCCCTCTATTCAATATTCGCTTCAGCTGGAAATACGCCACCACACTGAAATAAAGTCGAGCGACTCCAGTTCACGTGGACTTTAAAGATGAGCCGACTTTTACCTAGAACTCAAATGAAAGATGACCATATACATCAGCTTGATAGAGCCTGCTTCATAATAGCCAGTCCAGAGAGTGACCTGTGTAAAGATGAGGTGAGAGCAAAGTTCTCTGCATCTGCAGCATGGAATTTCCTATAAGCTTGATGACTCCATATAACCATGGGAACCCGACGAGGACACCCATTCCTATACTGAGAGTATCTAGAATTATTGCTAGATAGATGCAGATGAAACAATGATTGAATAAACAAAGACAAAGTATATGATTCAGACAAAAATACTTAAGAAAGCAAACATAACCCATTTTTCAGAAGGAATAATGCAGCAACGCATCTTTATCAGTAGGCTATAAAGATTGTAAGCCTTAATAACAAGCCTTAAAATGCCTTATTAACGAAAGAGTTGTTCCAAACATTGAATGTATTAGTTTGATTAACATCTTGATCATGCAGCTAGTTTGCTTAGATAAACCATCACACAACACCAAACGCTTTATCTTAAACGCTGAGCAAATAATTCTTGCAGAGAATAAAATGTATGCCCAACGCTAAAACAAAAAATGATACTTATAAGGTGTAGGCTGATGAAAGCAGATGCGAAGAGACCGCCAGCAGGCTCCAGAGAGATTTACGCGCAGAGTTCAATGGAGCGACAGATGAAATATTTGTTGATGAGACACAAGCAGCGCCGACATCGAAGCTTCGAAAGCACCGGCGTGCCATGTCCTCGAAGTTTCTGAGGAATTGGGATATTGTAACACTGTTGCTGCGGTTGCTTTACATGTCCACGAGCTGAAGCCACCCCAATAATGTGATATTTAGCCTGGAATGTGAATTTTTTTTTTTATTTATTTTTTTTTCACAGGAACCTTCGAAATGCGATTGGATAGTTTTAGTAGCAATTATGCGTTTGAAAACCTGCAAACCGGAAAGCACTCGAACTCCGCCAATGTTTCACTCCTCTGCCGAAAACTCAAGCCTGTATCACCTAACACTAATAACGACCAAAACATTCGGACACCAGAGCAAACCAACTATCTAATGTGCATCTTGGAGAGGAATGTCAAACTCCTAATAGTTTTGTGGAGACTAACTTAACTCAAGTAACCCAGTGAAAATAGCAAAGCCTAAACGACAGTTTGCAAAAATGACAGGCGTATTCGCAAACACAAATAGGATGTGAGTAGTGCTCCTATATCCATCGTTGAAAGCGACTAGACTTAATTGTAATGTGGCGGACATTAGTCTTCCTAGTAGAACTTATGCTTACGCCTTCCATTTATGTGTTGATTCCTGAATTTGGCTGAGTCGACATTTGCACACTAAAACAGAAAGAGTTAGAAAAGGATATTGAGTTTAAAAAGTTACAAAGCTATTTGAGTTACTGGCTGAGTTACAATTTAAGCGAAAGAGAGTTTCAGTTAAGAAAACTTGAGTTGACAGAATGCAAAACAGTTGAAACTCCCATCCCGTGTCACCTGGATGAGCCCGTGCATGTTACACCTGTTTTCATGTTTATAAAACATTTAGACTAAGTGCCCTGTTTCTAGAGAAGGGAGAAGTATTTCCAACATTTTGACTTGCAGAGCCCTGAAATGGCCTAGACTTCTGGACCCTGCTGCTTTAGTGTCCTTTATAGGTAGAGCACAGGAGATGTTTCAGCCAACCGGAACAAAGTTGTGACTAAAATTGTAAAGTTGCAATTTTGCATTCTTTGAATTGGCACCTGGGCTTACTGCCAAAATTCAGGAGTTTATAAGTTTGAGAAGTGCAATATTTGAGTTTGCTAGAGAGAAAAAATCAGTTTGACCGTGAGGTTATCCGAAAAGTTGCAACAAAGGAACGCTTAGAGGCCTATTCTTCTGGAAGGGTTTTGTTTTCCAAGTGCTGCGCAATGACAAATGAACAAAAGGACAAATTTTTCCATGCTCTTTATGGAGTGAATTTGCTTTACTAATCCGGTTTCCCTTCATTACCATGTGTCCAAACCCAAAAGTTATTTCCGAACAAATTTAAGATATTTTAAAAACGGGAGGTTGTGACTGCCCGAAGGCGGAAAAACACAAGGTCCAGGAAAGTATGAAAGACATCATGAATAGTCCATCAGCAGAACCTAGTTTTCCGGAGGTCTCCCATCCATTTCGAACTTATTGTTTTTGCACTGATCAAGGAAGCAACCTTTGCAAAGCTGACTGTTTCTTTTCCCAGAATTGATGACTGTGTATCCGTTTGCAAGTTTGTCAGCAAATCTTGATCTCCTGAAGTTATTGGCAAGTGCAAAGTAACATATATTGATTAGATTAGATTCAACTACTTTATGTCCTGCACATGTAAGGTACAAGGCAACCCAAATGCAGTTAGCATCTAACCAGAGTGCAAAGTAAAGTACAGAATATACTATATACTAGGTCTACAATATGTACAAACTAATACAGATAAGTATTATGGACATAATTTAAGATTTTAAATTAATAACTTTATCAGCATGATATACAGATAGGTGTACCTATGAACATACTATACAGATGCAATATGTGAGTGTCCCATGTACACTATAGAGACTAGAACATAATTTTTACACTACTGCTGCGAAAGAAAGTGCAACCGGAATATTTCAGTTGTGAAAATGATTATTCAGTGTTTCTGGATGAACAGACATGTGCAAGTAATAGCAAGCTTTACTGTTTGCTATCTGTTGCAAAATAATAATAAATAAACTCAGCAGATGTAGATGAAGTGGGGAGGAGTCTTGTATGGTGTGGAAAGTGTCAGGGCAGAGTTAGCAAGGAGACAGCTTAGGAAAAAGCTGCCTGGATCTGCTGGTCCTTTCCTGAGAGCTCAAGCCCCGAGGGCAGGAGGTTAAACAGTCCATGGTCAGGGTGAGAAGTCCTAATGAATGCTCAGCGTGAGCAAGCGCTCTGGAGATCCTCAATAGCAGAAGGTTACCCTGTGATGCTGGGCAGTTTCAACCAACCTCTGCTGTGCTTTGCGGTCAGCCAAATCGAAGCAGTTCCCATACCAGACTGTAATACAACTGGTCAGGATGCTCTCGTGCGTCACCGGAAAGTTCACCACTATAGCTGAGACTGTTGGTTCTTCTTCAGTGTTCTGAGGAAGCAAGAGGTTGGAGCCTTCTCGACCAGGCTGGAGGTGTTTGTGTCCAGTGACAGGTCCTCAGAGATGGTGGTTCCCAGGAAGCTGGATGACACGCTCAGCAACCATCCCGCATGTGGATGGGGTCAGCCCAGTGCTTCCTTCTTCTTCCTGAAGCCCACAATGAGCCCTGAAAGTTCACACCATGTGGCAGGTGCTGTACCTCTCCTGTAGGCAGTCTCTCTTGCACTGAGGTGGGCCAGACTCCTGTGGTGTCATTCTGCAAACCTTAATGATGGAGTTGGATCCATGCACAGGCTTGCAGTCATGGACGGGATTAGAGAATGGACTCAGCACACCCCCTGTGGCAGTCCGCGGTGTTAAGATGTGATGGTGGAGTGGTTGGCCTGACCTAACATGTTGAGGTCTGTTGGTCAGAGTCATGATCAGTTGCTGAGGAGAGATACGTCCAGGTCTCCAAGTTTTGTGGTACAATTAGGTGGAGGGAATGCGGTCTGACAAATGCTGAACTGAAGTAAACAAACAACATCGAAATATGTAGGTCAGTTGTCAGTGTGTGAGGAGAGTGAGAATGCTGATACTGATCCTCTGATGACTATATTTACTGCGGTAGCAGAATTGATGTGGGTCAGTGTGGTGGGAGGCAGTGAGGTAGTCGCAGACCAATCGCCAAGGACTTAAATGATGGGTGGCAAATGCAGGGCTAGTCTTGGACATTGGGGAGGAGTGTTTGATGGATGTGACTTAAAAGCATCAAAGTTTGGGTGAGGGACAGTGAAGAATTCTTGAAGACCCCTGCAAGCTGCTCTGCACATGTTTTAAGCACACGCCAGGAATGCCGTCCGGCAGCCTATGCAGCTGATCCGCCAATGCAGTGTGGACATCTGTGGAGGTGAGTTTGAGGGTTGGTGATCTGCTGAGTGTGGTTTTGGGCTCCCTTGCTGTCGCTGCTGAGCGAGCATAAAAGTCATTTAGCTGCTAAGGAAGAGACGCCCGCGGACCGCTGAGGGAGTTACTTGACTTGTAGTCACTGATGACCTGGATGCCCGCCACATGCTGGGGTCAGAGCTGGGGTTCTCACCTTCAGCTATGGCAGTACTTGGCCTTTTGATGCCCCTTTTTCAGGTTAGCCCTGGATTTACTAGGCCTGAGCGCCATCTGATCTGAAGGCAGTGTTCGTGGCTTTCAGCAGATGTCGACTCCTTGTTCATCCATGCTTCTGATTAGGTACGCTATATCTGTTTTCAGTGTAAACTGTCAGGTGGTGTTGATGTGATTCAGTACAGAGGAGGTATAGATGTCGATGTCGCGAGGAGCCACAGGCAGCCTGAGAGCAAACATACTCAGTCAGTGTGTTGAAACCTGTCCTGAAGTAAGAGTCGCTCCAGTTGGCCACACTTTGATGGTCCTCACTGGTGGCTTCACACGTTGATGAGGGGTGAATACTTGGGTGAGAAACAAAAGAAAGGTGATCAGACTGTCCGAGGGTGAGGGGAGGATGTGCCATCAATGTTTGTGTAAACATGATCCAAAGTTTTGTCTCCTCTGGTGTGGCAGGAAACATGCTGGTGAAATTTGGGGAGCACTGTCTTTAATTTGAGTGATTAAAATCACCCCGAAATAAAAGCAGCCTCGGTGAGCAGTCTGTTGTTTACTAATGGCTGCATGAAGTTCGCTTAAAGCAAGCTTTGGCATTAGCATCCGTGGAATATAGACTGCAAGTTATAATGGTGGAAGTGAACTCCCGCGCAGATAAAAGGTCTACACTTAACCATGAGAAACTCTAGGTTAGCTGAGCAGTGTCTCCCAACAATGACAGTGTTCAACACCAAGCTTGTTTACATAAATGCACAATCCACCACCTTTGTTTTGCCGAGTCTATTCTGTATTCTATCTGCCGAGCGTAGCATCCGGCTAGCTCAATAGCATTATCGGATGCACGCTGTGTAGCATGTTTCTGTGAAAACCATGACATTGCAGTCCAAAAGTCTCTTACTGTGGGTGATGAAGTCAGTAACTCATCCATTTTGTCTACCAGTGACCCCATTAGCTGAGGAAAATGCTTCGGTAAGAGGCGGAGCTGTGTTAGCTTTACTTAGCTCTTAGACCTCCGCTCTCCTCTTTGTTTACATCTCGACGCCCTTGAGCACTTCCGCTCGGCCGGTAAGGCGTAGCCTCGGTGTTCTAAGCGTACCAGGGATGAGTCAAGATTGGTGATAAACTGTGGAAAAGTCCTCACCGATACCAAAGCTCCGTCGGTGTAAGATGTTAGCAAAGCTGTTCAGTACCTAAGCAGACCGAGATGAGCAGGAAAAATACGCAAAATTGCAAAACTGAGAGACGCATGAGCTTGTGATGTGTAGCCGCCATCTTGGTAATATCTCTTGCTAAGGAATGATCTGCTTTTATTACACTTGATAGTTTTCTACAGTACACAGTTATGCCTTTTGGGGTTCAAACTCCCACTACAGTTCAACGGGAAACGAGTGTTGTCCGGGTGTCTGGATGTGAGCTTACCTGATGATGTTGTTCTGTACAGTTCCTCTTGGTTGGAACACCTCACAACAAATTCGAGAGCTTTTGAGCGCTGTCCAAAGCTAATTTGACTATTAATCTTGCCAAATGTGAATTTGGGAAGGCCACGTGACATATTTGGTAAGGTAGTCAGGCGAGGTTGTAAAACCTATCAATGCTAAAGTTGACTCTATCTGTAGTTTCCCACCCAACTCACCCACGGAATTATGGCTATTTTTGGATGGTGGGCTTATAGAGATTTCGTCAGAACTTGCAAGGTGAGTTGTCCCGCTGACTGACTGTTAAGCCCAGAGAGATGTTTCAATGGTCAGAACAATGTCCCATTTAACATTTACATTTAATCATTTAGCAGCGTTCTATCCAAAGCTTGAATTCTACAAATGAGAACAGTAGAAACAATCGATCAACGAGAGAACAACAACGGTATACAAGTGCTATGACAAGTCTCAGTTAGTCTAGTACAGAACACGTAGCCAGGGTTTTTTTTTTCTTTTTGAATATGATAGACAAGCAGAAGGGTACAGTATTAGTGGTTAAGTGCAGCTAAAAAAGATGAGTCTTTAGATGTTTTTGAAGTTTTGAGGTCATTCCACCAGTAGCAGTCCAGGTAAGTCATTAAGAGTGATTTTGAACCCTTTGGGATGGCTACCACAGGCTGCGCTCACTTGTCAGAGCAAGAACTCTGAGGGCTGAGATGAACTAATGAGCTTTAGGTATGTTGCCGTGACAGTGGTCGCCTTGTAGGCAAGCATCAGTACCTTGAATTTGATGCAGCGCTACTGTAGCCAGTGTAACCTGATGAGGAGAGAGTAACATGAGCTGTTTTGCTCCATTGAAGACAACCCTGCTGCTGCATTCTGGATCAGTTGTAGAGGCTTGATAGTACATGCAGGAAGGCCTGCCAGGAGAGAAGTACAATAGTCCAGTCTGAGAGAACAAGAGCTTGACAAGAAGTTGGGTGGCTTGCTAGGACAGGGAAGGGTCTAATCTTCCCAATGTTGTATAAGGCAAATCTGCAGGACCGGTCGCTGTAGCAATATGGTCTGTGAAGTTAACTGATGATCCATCACAACTCCTTAGGTTTCTGGCTGTCCTGGAAGGATATGGTTGATCTAACCCAGCTGTATAGAGAAGTTGTGATGAAACAATGGGTTAGCTGGAACCACCAGCAGTTCAGTCTTAGTAAGGTTGAGCTGAAGGTGATGGTCATTCATCCAGCTAGAAATGTCACTCAGACAGGCTGAAATGCGAGCAACTACCGCGGTCATCTGGTTAGAATGAGAAGTAGAGTTGAGTGTCATGCTTTGAAATGACAGATCCTAATGACAGTCGTAGATGGAGAAGAGAAGTGGTCCAAGTACTGAGCCTTGAGGAACCCCAGTAGCAAGTTGTTGTGACTTGTTGTGAAATCTTCACCCTCCAAGACACCATGAAGGATCTACTCAGAAAAGGTAGGGAGTTAAGCCACTGGAGTGCAGTTCCAGAGATGCCCATCTTTCTGAGGGTGGACAGGAGAATCTGGTGATTAACGTGTCAAAAGCAGCAGACAGGTCCAGCAAAATGAGTACTGAGGATTTTGAAGCTGCTCTTGCCAGTCGCAGGGGTTCAGTCAACCAAGAGCAGGGCAGTCTCCAGTTGAGTGGCCACTTTGAAGCCAGATTGGTTGCTGTCCAGGAGGTTGTTCTGGTACAAGAAACATAGAGAGCTGGTTGAACACAGCTCATTCGAAAGTCTTTGCAAATCGAATAGAAGAAGGGATACCGTCTGTAGTTTTCTAGAAGTGCTGGATTTAGAGATGGTTTCTTCAGCAGTGGGCTTTACCCGAGCCTGCTTAAATGCTGAGGGAAATGTTCCAGAGTGAAGAGAGGAGTTGATAATGTGAGGTAAGTGAAGGTATGACTGAAGAAGAAATCGCATGAAGGAGGTGAGTGGGGATCGGATCAAGTGGGCAAGTAGGTAGGATGACTGGACAGGATAAGTTTGGAAACGCCTCTGAGAGAGAGTGGGAGAGAAGGAGGAGAGAGTGTGCATTAGCCGTGAGAAGTTATCCTCTAGTCTGCTAGTGTGGAGAATTGGTCACTGATGGTTCTTGTCCTATTTGTGAAGAAAACCTGCAAAAGTCGCGCAGAGCTGATGGAGGAGGAGGTGGAGGCGATTAAAAAAGAAGAGAAGGTCTTTGAAGAGGTCTGCAGCCACAACAGCTGGTTAATTCTTGTCATGGTAGTATGATGTTTGAGCAACTGAAGACGTTTGCAGAGAAGGAAGAGAGGAGAGACTGATACACACTGAGGTCTGGTTTTGATTTATGTGATTTCCCTCTGCAAGCCCTGAGTTTAGAGCACGTTCACGGTGAACATCGGACAGCCAGGGGCAGATGGGTGGTGCTTGCCGGTGTCTGAGACTATAGTGGACAAAAGTTGTCCAAGCAGAGTTAGAGTGGAGCAAAGTGTCCGAAGACACTGTCTCGGGTCCAGAGCTGAAAACTCGCGAGAGGAAGGAAGTGACGATGAAACCACAGAGGATAGGCGAGATGGAGAGAGTGAGCGAGGTTCCGCGAAAGGTGACTCAGCTGGAGCGAGCCGCTTCAGGAGTAAGTGCTTAGGTTAAGCAGTAATGAGGAAGTGGTCTGAGGTGTGCAGAGGAGCAACTAAAGAGTTGTCCACTGAGCAACTAGCACGCGTAGATGAGGTCCAGTTAGCTTGCCTGATTTGTGAGTCGCTGTAGTAGACACTCGCTGAGATCAAATGAGGCAAGCACAAGTGTTGGAAGTCAGCAGCCTGGGGTTTATCTAGGTGGATGCTTGAAGTCACCAAGCAAGTACCAGAGGAGAATACCATCTTCGAGGATAGTTTGATAGCAGCACATCCAACTCCTCCAAGAAGTTTCCCAATTGACCTGGGGAACGATAAATGACCACAAAGTGGATTTTAACAGGGTGGGTTACAGTAACAGCATGTGATTCAAATGAACCGCTACCTGTAGGTGGTGGTTGAAGATCAAATTTCCAATCTTTCGATATAAGGAGACTAGTCTCTCCACCCTCCCAGTGTTCGAGGTGGGAACAAGAGAAATTAGTGGAGAGGGCTGCATGGGAGTGGCAGTGCTCTTCAGGTTTGATCCAAGTCTCAGGTCAGTGCCATGAGGTTGAGACCAGAATGAGTAGCAATAGGAAGAAATGAAGTCTGCTTTGTTAACAGCAGACTGGCAGTTCCAGAGACCAACTGGAATAGAGAGCTGTAGTAGAGGTCAGAGGGACAGGTCTTAGAATTGTCGGGCAGGCCTTCCTTCGCGATCATAGCATCTCCAGGTTAGTAGTGATAGTAGAGATCTGAAAGCACATAGTGACACAAGTGACCAAAATAAGTATTTGAGGACTGAGCTGTACAAAAATTGAAGGGGAGAAAAGCAATACTCAAGTGCTCTTGTCGGGTGTCCTGCTTCGGTGGAGTCGCACAGGTAGTCGGATGGCTCTTTACACTCATCGGTCTCCATCGAGGGCTGCCGCAACTTAAGCTCTGTTTGTGGTCCTATCGCTGTAGTAGGCCAATATACCTCAAACTCACTAGTTCAAACTATAGCTCCAGAAGCTTCATGCAAGTATGAATGGGCTATGTGGCAAACCCAAAGAGGTTCAAAAATCACTCTCACAGGACCTTTCCTGACTGCCCAGCTGTGGAATGACCTCCCATCTCAATTCTAACAGCTGAGTCTCTTACTCATCTTCAAAAACATCTAAAGACAGCATCTTTTCGGCCAGCACCTGACCAACTAATACTAGTACTACCTTTTCTTCTTTTCTTTCTTTCTTGAAAAAAAAAAAACCTTGTTATCGTTCTGTGCTAGACTAACTGAGACTCTATCATAGCTACTGTATACTGTTGTTCTCTCAGCTAGTCTGGTTGTTTCTATTGTCTCACTTGTAAGTCGCTTGGATAAAAGCTGCCTGCTAAATTGTAAATGTATATACCAACCATAATCCGTTGACTTTCTTAGATCAAGACTTTCTAAAATCAAAGACTTATGAGGTGGAGCCTTATTCTGCAACCTTTCCACTTAGAGATTAACATATATGTGGTAAGGATAATGTGATTGCTGATGCTTCTTCACAGGTGTAAGATATCCCATTGGTGTCTGGTTACCTCTTTTCTATCACTCTTCTCTCTTTCCTATATTTTTTCCTTTTCTCTCATTTTCTCTCGCTTTTTTTTCTCTTTGTCCTAGGGCCCAGGAATCCAAGAGTAAAATGGAGTGGAATTTATGGAGATGAGTATTAATGTTTGGTGTATAGTATGGTTTTATGTGAATGTTTTGTGCATTGTTTTGTTTTCTTTTTGTTGGTCTTTTAGGGAACCTCCTTTGGAATGGGAGGTGTTATGACCCTGAGTCTCCTGATCCCTATTGGAGCAGAGCATAGATTTTAATTGGTTGTCAACCCGTTAATTGATCATTAGTTTGAGTACTTAAGAGTGTTTTCTGGGGTGACACTCCTGGTGGGATAGTTTTTCAGGAGTGTCTTTTTATGACTCTTTTCTTGTTTGTTTCTTTTAGCATTTCTTATATTATGTACCAAAGTTTTGTTGTTGTTATATTGATTTAATTATTTTCATTAATACCCCAGACTTCTGTTTATTGTTATTATTAATAGTTGTTGTAATGGTTTAATTTAATAAAATAATTTGCTTTGATTAGACTTTGTTGTCTGATCCCTCTTTATGTTGCAAACTTAAACTGAGCAGGCCTAGACGACATAATCAATTTTTCCCAAAGCTTGTTACATTTTTCAATTTGTAAAAAATCAAGCACTGAGGTCAAAAGAACTGCTTGTAGAGCTCAAAAACGGGTTTGTGTCAAGCCATACATCTGGGGAAGAGTTCAGAAAAATTCTGCTTTCATTGAAGGGTTACAGAAGCATGTAGTTTCATTACCCTTAATGGAAGAAGTTTGAAACAAACCAGAACTCTTCCTAGAGCTGGCTTTCTGGCCAAACTGAGCAATTGATGGAGAAGGGCTTTATTTAGTGTGGTGACCAAGAACCTGATGGTCACTCTAGTTGAGCTCCATGATCATATGTGGAGATAGGGAGAAATCTACAGAAGGACAAACATCACTGCAACACTCCATCGACTTGGCTTTTAATGGGGTGTGACAAGACTCAATCCTCTTCAGTTAAGACACATGAAAACACAATTGAATTTACAAAGCAATCCTAAAGGACCCTCAGACTCTGAGAAACAATATTCTCTTGTCTGATGAACCTCAATTTTAAGCATCATGTTTGAAGGAAACCAGCTCTGCTCATCACCTGCAGAGTACCTTCCCAAAAGTAAAGTGTGCTGTTAGGCAGCCCCATGCTGTGGGGCTTTTTTTCAGTGGCAGGGACTGAGGGACTGGCCAGAGTAGAAGGAATGCTCAGTGCAGCAAATCTAGAGATAGCCTTAATGAAACCCAGCCCAAAAGCTCAGACTGGGCAGAAGGTTCACCTTCCAACAGGACAATGACCCCAAACCACAGCAAGAGTAGCTTATAGACAACTCTGTGAAGGTCTCTGAGTGGCCAGCCAGAGCCTGGGCTTGAACCCCAATCAAATATTTCTGGAGAACTTGAAAATGTGCATCCCCCATCTAACCTGACAGAGCAAGAAAGGTGAAGAGAGGAGGATGGCAGATAATTCAAATGCTGATGAAAAGTTTGTCGCATCATACCCAAAACATTGAGGCTATTAATGTTCTTCAGCCAAATATTTAGTTAAGGATTATTAATAATTATAAATGCACCAATTTCATTTTATTTTTAATACATTTACAAGTTGTGACAATTTATTTTTTTTTTGTTAAAATAATCTAACTTGCAGATATCTATAAAGACCTGCTTTTCTACCCAAATGTATTTGGAAATGAACTGATAACTCTGTAGATTTCCAGTGGAGATGACTAGAAATAAGATTGATACCTCTCCAAACCCATTGTTTTTCATCATCTATCCTAGCCGCTCAAAACCTGGGTCAAATGCTATCCATCTTAATATTCCAGCTTGTTTCTCTATGTGGTTCTTTCAATACCCAATACCTCAATGCAAAATACAGTCCAAGTATTCCAATCTGTTATAGCTCCTTTCAGCTAGATTTTTATTTCCTAGCATTGACTGTATAGGTGTATCCATCTGTGAAACTTCTAGGGTTTTCCACCTTGATTACAGCTTACATACACCAGCATACTAAGGGTTTCAATTCAGTAATAATAATCCTGAAGACATGGTAGAGCTCTCCCTCCCCTTTCTTTTGTCAACGCTATGTTTTTACCTAGGTCTTCTACCATTTCCAGACAAACCTTGAAATCAAACCATCCCATTCATTAAATTGTTTTGCAGTACCTCCAGTGGGAGTGACTGAAAAAGATAAAAGAATCATGGTAAAATGTTAATTTGAATTATTTCTGTCGAATTACATGTCTACGGGCAAGAGTCCATTTTGAAATATCCGTGAACCTCATTAATGGGCCATGATACTTTCAAAGAGTTTTGATATATCTTTTGTTAGGTTTATCCTAAATATTTTATTGACTTAGAGTTCCAATTAAAATCAAATTGTTTGTGACGAGTGGGGCGGGGCGAGCGTGGGAACGGACGAGCGGTGGTGATTGGGAAATTGAGCCGACACCTGCTCCACTCACGGTCCTCGAGTCCCATGGAGGAGATCGGAGGATACAAAGAGGAGCGGATGTGAAGGGCAGAGAGGACCAGGCCTGGGTTTTATTTTTTGTTTATGGCAGTCCCGTGAGCTGTCCACTTTTTGTATTATTTTGCATTAAAGCTTTATTTGATGTTCGCCGGTCCTCCTTCCCGCAATGGAGTTTTATATTATTACACTGGTGCAAACCGGGAGGAAGGAGGGGGCCAGCCGTAAGATCCCTTCGTTAAGAATCCAGGTGCCATGGAGCAAAGCTGCAGTCCTGGCCCGTGGGCTTCCAGGGTGAGGCTGGAGTGAGTTGCGGGGACGGACGGAACTCACTGCCGGCCGCCTGAGTGGAGGCTGGCTTGGGCCCCAGGAGGGGAGGAGCGGCCCGTTCACCAGGGTGAAGCCTGCTGCCATCTGCCAAGAATGGGGAGGAGCAGGGAACGGGGAATCCTGCGGCTGCCCAAAGGGAGGGATGCCGACACCCGGGGAGGAGTGTCGTGTCGTCCACGAGGGCCATCCACTGCCACCGCCAGGCACCTTGGAGGACCACACAGCCGGTGGAGGCAGGCGGCGGGTCTGGGAACCGAATTTTATTTATTTTTTCTCCTCTCTCCTCTCTGTCTCCTCCTCCTATCCTTCCTCTTTCTCTCGCCTGCTGTCTGTCCTTACCCCAGGTCCCCGCAGCCACGTGGCGGCCCCGGAGGGAAGGGGGGGGGAGCTTGTCGTGGGTACCCCCGCCTGAGGGTATGGGGTATGTAATGGGGGGGGGGGACGGAGGCAGGCGGCGGTGGAAGTGATTGGAAAATGAGGCGCACCTGCTCCACTCACCGGTCTCGAGTCCTGGGAGGAGATCGGGAGGATCAAAAGGAGGCGGCGATAGTGAAGGCAGAGAGGACCAGGCCTGGGTTTATTTTGTGTTTGGTTTTTGTTGGCTTGCCTTAGGGGCGGTCACGTTTTGGTTTATTTTGCAATTAAAGATTTATTTGAGTGTTCGGTTCCGCTCCTTCTTCCCGCGATATGGAGTTTTTTATTATTATTACAGTCGCTTATATGTAAGTGGTCTAAAATATAGATAAGAATTTGAGGTTTATGGATTTATATATATTTATATTATTATATTTATTTTAATTCAGAATAAATGTTATATGTTTTAAAGCATCATCATCTTGGAATACTACAAGAACCAAGTTTTAACTTGAAAATTAATGTTTGTTTGTGTCCACTGCATGATTGACAACTATTCTCTGTTTGTCACTGTAAAGCTGCTTTGACACAATCTGTATTGTAGAACCTATACAAAATAAGGTGACTTGACATGAGAAGTATTGAACTAAAACAAATTTAAATCAAATCAAACCAATTGAGACTGGAAACTTGAAAACTGGTCTGAAATTCCATGAATTCACCACCAGAGGTATCATCAACACAGACACTCACACACACAGTACACCCTGGACTACATTTCCCATGATCCATTGCTCCAATCACTTTCACCTGATAACAATCACACCATGCACCTGAGACCATTCACACACACAGCACAAATCTTATCAGACCCGCTTTTATAAACTGGACTTCCCCACACCGCGAATATTGTTTAAAGTTTAGCACTATCCTAGTGTTAGCTACTTACCAAGCCTTTCCGTGTTTGTTTTCTGCATAGACTGTATAAAACATGGGCGTAGTGTCCGTGGCGTCCCCATGAGACTCCTGAAGCGTTTTTAAACTCAAAGTGTGCAGAGCAGGCATGCCATCTTGGCGCAGCGTCACGGCGCACCACTCCGGATAATCGAAAATGGGCAAAAGTGGGACTGGTTGGTAAACCATGCCCACCTAGCTTCGACGGCATTGTGCAGCGCAATACACCTGTCACTCAAGTGGCCATGCCTTTAATTATGCAGAACTTTAAGGCTTAATATAATTTAACGGATGAGTTTAAAAAAAATAAAATCACCCCTCACAGTTGTCATGAAGGCAAAATTAGCTATATAGACCAAAATCATTTTTTGATCCAGGCTGTAAACATGTTTTTTTCTGCTGTAAAGTTGGGCATTTTAACATGGGAGTCTATGGGACTGACTCCCTTTGCAGCCAGCCTCAAGCGAGATGTTGAATGCAGTTTTAGTCACTTCCTTGTTGGCCTTCCACGAGAGGCGGAGGTTGCCTCGGTTTTCTGTCTCAGTCTCAAGTATTTCTGCGTTCTCACTCTCCCAGTGTTAGCTGCGATACAGAGCCATTGTGTGGTCTTAGTCTAGTCTTGTCTCATTGTTACCTGTTCCCCTGATTCCTGCCTGTGTACCTGGATTATCTGTCTTTGCCGTTCCCTGTTGGATTACGTTTGCCGACAGACTAAATCTGTAATTACAGTTATTTAATTTTAGTTATATAATTCATATACATATCATTTTATATCATTTCATATCATTTAGTTATATAATAATAATCTACACATAATTTGATTTAATAATAACCCAATTTGAAGCAAAAACAGAATGTTCTGACAAGCTTTGTGAAATTATACCAAGTAAACTTTTCAGAAGACGGTCATCTCCCCTCAGAAACACATTCATATAAACCCCAAATCAATGTGAGGATTTTCTTCCAATAGTTTGTGCATCATGAACAGTGAGTGATCTGCCTGCTACAGTATTTTTCTCTGTGGTCCCATCTTCAGCGTCTCTGGCTTTGTGTTACGGGTTTAAGACTTCATATTTTCCATAAATTAATTTTGGAAAATGATTGCATTACCAGTTTTGCAAGTCCAGAAAGAGAGTTGCAATAAGGCAAAAAAGCGACCAGTTGCCAATCATAAATCCAAAGTATATTTGCCATCTGTACACCTTGCATTACATTATTTTCATCATCAGAGGGACTTTTGAAAGCTGTCGAGATGGAAAGAGGCGCTGAATGTAAGTCTACCGGGCCTTAGTTGGTCATCACCACAGGTGACTGACTGCTCACTCGCACCAACAGGAGGAGGGGTGGTGTTACTCTTTACACTGCACTCAGCCAGGGATTCCCTACTCTTTCAGTCTTTGAGGAGACATGGAAAACACCGCCCACCGCAGGAACAGTATAATGGAAAATATTATGGTTTTGTAACGGACATTTTCAAATCGGTATAACTGAAACGGTTCGCCCTGCCTGAAAGGTGGTAGCTTATGCTGCAAAACCTTTTGAGGATAATGGCTTGCTGCTGTGTCCCCGAGGTGATGGCGCTGCTGCAGTTTCTCTAGAGGTGGCGGCACATGCTGCTGAACCTCCCAAAGGCCTTCGCCTTGCTTAGTGGTGGCCAGCAACACACTTTCACCCGTTATGTCACTGTCGATGGAACCATTGATGAACATTGTTTCTGCCCTGTTAAAAGACTATTAATGAACTCCCCCTGTTTTCTGTGGGTACCACGTAGAACTTCAGAGGTGGCAGCGTCTGCTGCAGAACCTCCAGAGGTGTCAGTGGTATCAACCTGTGGACTCTCGTCCTGTCCTGTCCGCCTATGGAGGCCGTCTGGCGAACTCTTGTCCTGTCCTCCGCGGCTATGGAGCGATCTGTAAACTTTTGTCCTGTCCTGTCATGGCTATGAAGGCCGTCTCGAATCCTCTTTCTGTCCTGTCACGTATGAAGGCCGTCTGTGAATCCTTATTCTGTCATGTCATGGCTACGGAGGCCATCCAGTGAACTCTCATTCTGTCCTGTCACAGCTATAGGCCGTTTATGAACCTCGTTCTGTCCTTGTCATGGTATGGAGGCCGTTAATGAACTCGTCCTGTCCTGTCATGGCTATGAAGGCCGTCTTGCGAATCCTCGTTCTGTCCTGTCACAGCTTGGAGGCCATTTATGAACTCCGTTCTGTCCCTGTCATGGCTATGGAGGCAGTTTATGAACTCTCTTTCTGTCTGTCTGGCAATGCGGGCGTTTATGTGTTCCTGCCCGGGTCCTGAGGACCATGAATGCACTGCCTGTGTTGTCTTCTGCTTTCTCTAGGCCCCAGTCTCTGCCATGGGTCCGGCCCCATCTGCTCCACCCCCTGGTGGGCTCTAGGTTTGTCCGCTCTGCCCTGGTGGGCTCCAGTTCCTCTGCTCCACCCTGGGGAGCTTCCAGTTCCATCTGCTCTGCCTGGTGGGGTTTCTGTCCGTCTGCTTCGGCTGTGGTGGTCTTCTGCTCCTCCTGGTGGGCTTCTATCCGGTCTGCTTGGCTGTGGTGGTCCTCTGCTCCTCCTGGTAGGCTTCAGTTCCATCTGCTCCACCCTGGTGGCTTCTGTCCCGTCTGCTTCGGCTGTGGTGGTCCTCTGCTCCACCCTGGTGGGCTCCAGTTCCATCTGCTCTGGCCTGGTGGGCTCCATCTGCTCTGGCCTGTTGGACTCCAGTTCCGTCTGCTCCCCCTGGTGGGCTCCTGTTCCGCCTGCTCCGGCCTGGTGGACTCCTGTTCCACCTGCTCTGGCCTGGAGACTCCTGTTCCGTTGGCTCTGGCCTGGTGGACTCCTGTTGCGTTGGCTCACCTGCCCCTGCTCTGCCTGGGTCCCAGCCACTCCATTTCCAAGTGGACATGGCCTCCATCCCCCCCCCCTGTTCCGCCTCCGCTACACCACCCTCCTAGATTGTCAGAGCGTCTGGAGTGCTCCCACACACCACAGCACAATCATCAGACCGCTTTATGAGCATTGGACTTCCCTCACACACTGCCGGTAGTGTTTGCACTCTTCTAGGTGTTAGCTACTTACCAAGCCTTTCGTGTTTGTTTTCTGTCTGGTCTCAAGTATTGTTCTGCATTTCTCACTCTCTCAGTGTTGGCTGCAATACAGAGCCATATCGTGTTGTCTTAGTCTTGTCTCATTGTTACCTGTTCCCTGATTCCTGCCTGTGTACCTGGATTATCTGCTTTTGCCTTGCCCTGTTGGATTACATTTGCCGTCAATTTACCTCCACCTGTTTCTGGTTAATCTTGTGTCTTGCCCTCTATATACCTGTTTTGCCATTGTTTGACCCATGCCTATTATGACCCGTCACTGTCTAATAAAGCCTCACATGGATCCTTGCGTCTCCGCTCATTGGCTCCCGCGTTACCATCTCATTAAGTATTTTTATTCCCAAATTCTCTCAACTTACTGTTATACTTTTATACCAAAACAAAATCACTGCAGTACTAACACAAGTTCAGACAGGACCACTTTGGCAAGGTTACTTAGCTTATTGAACACAATTTATCTTTGGGGTATGGTTCCTTATGGGGTTCTTTCTCCCAAATGAATTGAACATACAAGAGCTTAAACATTCCCGGAACCATCAGCGAAATACATGACAATTAGACACTTAATAATGTCTTTAAAGTGAACAGTGGTAATCGTGTAGATTGGCAGTGGGGCGTCTATCCTGTAGCTTGGTTATGAGGATGAGTGTCTCTCAGCAGTGAAGTCCATGCCAGGCGGGACGAAAGCCTTAGTGATCCGAACAAAGAGGCGACAACCAGAAAGTGCACAGTAATATGCTCATGCTTATAATGGGGAGGGGAGTGTTGCGAGCCATTTGAGCATACTCACGAGCAGTAGTGCCGCGTATATATGTCCGTGTCTAATAGGGAGAATGGTAGTGATTGGGCGATTTGACAGCTGACCACATCAGCTGGTGCAGCCCTATGCCTCTGTGGCCTGACTGAACTAATGCTGTGCCGATTAAACAAATTTATTTTAACATAGCTTTAAATATGTAACTAAATACATTATATATATATATATGTGTGATATATATATATATATATATATATATATATATATATATATATATATATATATATATATATATACAATTTAGTTTTTCTTAACAAGAATTCTCAAGTAAATTGAGAAGTCTGTTGACCCTCTCATCTGCAGCCTTTTTGTCTGGCTTCTTCACTGGCTTCCCTCTGGCCATTTCCTTCCTGAAAATTTCAATGAGGGCTCCCCTTTGTCTGCTTGGTTCAGGCTCTGGGTCTTCATTGAGAGGGTTCACCACAGGTGGAAGAGGCCTGGGACACTGAGACAAGCAGCACTGAAGGAGTAACTGAATGCTTCTGAACCAAAGCCCTCATCTATTAGGTTGAACCAGGGCCATGATGCAGCTTTGTCCCTCTCCCTTGTCCACCCTGAACCAGTTGCTGGGTTTTCCAGCTCATACAGAAAAAAGAAACATGTTTTTTATAAACTGTAGAATGCATATAAAATATATAAAGAATATGTATAAAACATGCCTTATATTTATTTTTTAATAAACTCTGCACCATTTTGTCATCATTACTTTGTCTCCTGCTTCTACTCTTCTCGGCTTTGCTCAGTCCACTTTTTTGGCTAAAGAAGACAGAAATATAAAACAATAGGCGTATATAAAGTAATAAGAGTGTACACTGCACCATGATGATTACTCGAGTCTAAGAATGTTTTAGACCATGTTTTATTAATACTCTGTTCACAAACAGATTTATAACGTGCTAAACAATAATAATTAGTTTCTCAGATATAAAATGTCATTTTTTTTTCACGATAGTACAAAGTATCGTGGAGTCTGACTACAAATCTTTATATATACAGATGCTCACAATTTTTTTGCTGACTTTCACTTGAGTCTCTTCAAACTGTTTTCCTCTGAGGGCTGTACCAACATCAGATGTTAGTTACACTGATATTATATGGTAAAACAAGCTCCTTGACTGCTGAAGTTTTTTTTTTTCTTTCTTGAATTCATGCAAAGAAGCAGCAACCCTTAAGGGGAGTCTGGCCTAGTGTTTAGAGAGTTTAACTCCTAACCCTAGGGTTGTGGGTTCAGTCTCGGGCTGGCAATACCATGACTGAGGTGCCCTTGAGCAAGACACGAACCCCCAACTGCTCCCGGGAACCGAGCATAAATGGCTGCCCACTTGCTCCGGTGTGTTCACCGTGTGTGTTAACTGCTGTATGTGTACTTTGGATGGGTTAAATGCAGGCAGAATTCTGAGTATGGGTCCACCATACTTGGCTGTATTAACATCACTTTTATTCACTTTTAAATATCAGGTATGACTTACTTGTTGAACAGAATCTGTTTTCAGGAATGACTCAAAGTCTGTTCACATCTCTGTGGTTAGATCAGTGTGCACAATAATGTGTCTTTGACGTCATTATTATGTATTTGTTTTGATTATCTGTGTTGTAAATAAAATGCAAATAATTTAAAAAGCCATTTTCAATCTCCTCCATTCTCTCTTACCTGCCACACAGTCACATGATTTACTGATGGGCCATTAGGGGAGGGCCCTTTGTCTCTCAGGTGTAATCACTAAATTAATGACCACTGTCACTCCCTCAAATAAACGCTATCACAAAAACATGTCTTACAAAATTTAAATCAAATATTGTTTTCTTTGAATTAGTAAAACAAAAGATTGATTTACTCTCTACACTGCACTCAGCCTGAGGGATTCCTACTCTTTCAGTCTTTGAGGAGACATGGAAACAGCATACCGCAGGAACAGTATAATGGAAAATATTAGTGGTTTGTAACCGTGACATTTTCAAATCGCGGTTATAACTTGAAACGGTGTCGGCCAATACCTCCCAGAAGGTGGTAGCTTATGCTGCAAAACCTTCGAGGTAGTGGCTTGCTGCTGTGTCCCCGAGGTGATGGCGTCTGCTGCAGTTCTCTAGAGGTGGCGGCACATGCTGCTGAACCTCCCAAGGCGGCTGCTTCAGCTCCTTGCTTGGTGGTGGCCCAGCAAACACTTTCAGCCCGTTATGTCACTGTCGATGGAGACGTTGATGAACATTGTTTCTGCCCTGTTAAAAGACTATTAATGAACTCCCCTGTTTCTGTGGGTACGCTGTAGAACTTCCAGAGGTGGCAGGCGTCTGCTGCAGAACCTCCAGGATGTCAGTGGTATCAACCTGTGGACTCTCGTCCTGTCCTGTCCACGGCTATGGAGGCCGTCTGTGAACTCTTGTCCTGTCCTGTCACGGCTATGGGCTGATCTGTAAACTTTGTCCTGTCCTGTCTGGCTATGAAGGCCGTCTGGAATCCTCTTTCTGTCCTGTCCTGCCTTGAAGGCCGTCTGTGAATCCTTATTCTGTCATTGTCATGGCTGGGAGGCCATCGTGAACTCTCATTCTGTCCTGTCACAGCTATGGAGGCGTTTGAACTCTCGTTCTGTCCTGTCATGCTTGGAGGCCGTTATGAACTCTGGCCTGTCCTGTCATGGCTAGAAGGCCGTCCTCAGAATCCCGTTCTGTCCTGTCACAGCTATAGGCCATTTATGAACTCCGTTCTGTCCTGTCATGGCTATGGAGGCAGTTTATGAACTCTCTTTCTGTCCTGTGTGGCAATGCGGGCGTTTATGTGTTCCTGCCTGGTCCTGAGACCATGAATGCACTGCCTGTGTTGTCTGTTCTCTGCTTTCTAGGCAGTCTCTGCCATTGGGCCCCATCTGCTCCACCCTGGTGGACTCTAGGTTTGTCGCTCTGCCCTGTGGGCTCCAGTTCCGTCTGCTCCACCCTGGGGGCTTCAGTTCCATCTGCTCTGCCCTGGTGGTTTCTGTCCCGTCTGCTCCTGTGGTGGTCTTCTGCTCCTCCCTGGTGGGCTTCTATCGGTCTGTTGGCTGTGGTGGTCCTCTGCTCCTCCCTGGTGGGCTTCAGTTCCATCTGCTCCACCCTGGTGGGCTTCTTGTCCCCGTCTGCTTCGGCTGTGGTGGTCCTCTGCTCCCACCCTGGTGGGCTCCAGTTCCATCTGCTCTGGCCTGGTGGGCTCCATCTGCTCTGGCCTGTTGGACTCCAGTTCCGTCTGCTCCGCCCTGGTGGGCTCTGTTCGCCTGCCTCGGCCTGGTGGACTCCTGTTCCACCTGCTCTGGCCTGGTAGACTCCTGTTCCGTTGGCTCTGGCCTGGTGGACTCCTGTTGCGTTGGCTCCACCCATGCCCCCCTGCTCTGCCTGGGTCCCCAGCCCTCCATTTCCAAGTGGACATGGCCCTCCATCCCCCCCCTGTTCCTCCGCTAACCACCCTCCTAGATTGCAGGAAGTCTGGAGGTGCTCCACACACACACACACAGCACAATCATCAGACAGCTTTATGAGCATTGGACTTCCCCTCACACACTGCCAGTAGTGTTTAGCACTCTTCTAGTGTTAGCTCTTACCAAACCTTTCCGTGTTTGTTTTCTGTCTGGTCTCAAGTATTGTTCTGCATTTCTCACTCTCTCAGTGTTAGCTGCCAATACAAACCATTCGTGTTGTCTTTAGTCTTGTCTCATTGTTACCTGTTCCCTGATTCCTGCCTGTGTACCTGGATTATCTGGCTTTGCCTTGCCCTGTTGGATTACATTTTGCCGTCCAATTTACCTCCACCTGTTTCTGGATTAATCTTGTGTCTTGCCCTCTATATACCTGTTTGCCATTGTTTGACCCATGCCTATTATGACCCGTCACTGTCTAATAAAGCCTCCACATGGATCCGCGCCTCCGTCTCATGGCTCCCAATTACACCATCTCAATTTAAGTATTTTTTCCCAAATTCCTCAACACTATTATACTTTTATCCAAAACAAAATCACTGCAGTACTAACACAAGTTCAGACAGGACCACTTTGGCAAGTTACTTAAGCTTATTGAACCACAATTTATCTTTGCGGTATGGTTCCTTATGGGGGTTCTTTCTCCCAAATGAATTGAACATACAAGGCTTAAACATTAACGGAACCATCAGCGGGAAATACATGACAATTAAGACACTTAATAATGTCTTTAAAAGTGAACAGTGGTATCGTTAGATGTGGCAGTGGGGCGTCTATCCTGTAGCTTGGTTATGAGGGATGAGTGTCTCAGCAGTGAAGTCCATGCCAGGCGGGACTTGAAAGCCTTAGTGATCTGAAACAAAGAAGGCGACAACCAGAAGGTGCACAGTAATATGCTCATGCTTATAATGGGGAGGAGGGGAGTGTTCGGACCATTTGAGCATACTCACCGAGCAGTAGTGCCACGTATATATGTCCCGGTCTAATGGAGAATGGTAGTGATTGGAGGCGATTTGACAGCTGACCACATCAGCTGGTGGCAGCCTATGCCTCTGTGGCCTGACTGAACTTGCTTGCTCGATTAAACAAATTTATTTTAACATAGCTTTAAATATGTAACTTAAATACATTTAATATATATATATATATATTGTGTGTTAATATATATATATATATATATATATATATATATATATATATATATATATATATATATACAATTATTTTCTTAACAAGAATCTCAAGTAAATTGAGAAGTCTGGTTGACCCCTCATCTGCAGCCTTTTGTCGGCTTCTTCACTGGCTTCCTCTCTGGCCATTTCCTTCCTGAAAATTTCATGAGGCTCCCCTTTGTCTGCTTGGTTCAGGCTCGGTCTTCATTGAGAGGTTCACCACAGGTGGAAGAGGCCTGGGACACTGAGACAAGCAGCCTGAAGGGAGTAACTGGAATGCTTCTGAACCAAAGCCTCATCTATTAGGTTGAACCAGGGCCATGATGCAGCTTTGTCCTCTCCTTGTCCACCCCTGAACCAGTTGCTGGGTTTTCCAGCTCATACAGAAAAAAGAAACATGTTTTTATAAACTGTGAATGCATATAAATATGTATCAAAGAATATGTATAAAACATCCTTATATTTTTTTTAATAAACTCTACCATTTTGTCATCATTACTTTTGTCTCCTGCTTCTACTCTTCTCTGGCTTTGCTCAGTCCACTTTTTTGGCTAAAAGAAGGAGAATATAAAACAATAGGCGTATATAAAGTAATAGGTGTACACTGCACCATGATGATTCTTTCCAGTCTAAGAATGTTTTTTAGACCATGTTTATTATTAATACTCTGTTCACAAACAGATTTTTTATAACGTGCTAAACAATAATAATTAGTTTCTCAGATATAAAATGTCATTTTTTTTTCCTGATGGTACAAAGTATCGCGTGAGTCTGACTACAAAATCTTTATATACAGATGCTCACAATTTTTTTGTGACTTTCACTTGAGTCTCTTCAAACTGTTTTTCCTCTGAGGCTGTACCAACATCAGATGTTGGTTACACTGATATTATATGGTAAAACAAGCTCCTTGACTGCTGAAGTTTTTTTTTTCTTTCTTGAATTCATGCAAAAGCAGCAACCACTAGGGGAAGTGGTGGCCTAGTGTTTAGAGAGTTTAACTCCTAACCCTAAGGTTGTGGGTTGAGTCTCGGGCTGGCAATACCATGACTGAGGTGCCCTTGAGCAAGACCCGAACCCCAACTGCTCCGGGCACCGCGGCATAAATGGCTGCCCACTGCTCCGGTGTGTGTTCACGGTGTGTTAACTGCTGTATGTGTGCACTTTGGATGGGTTAAATGCAGAGCAGGAATTCTGAGTATGGGTCACCATACTTGGCTGTATGTAACATCACTTTTATTCACTTTTAAATATCAGGTATGACTTACTTGTTGAACAGAATCTGTTTTTTCAGGAATGACTCAAAGTCTGTTCACATCTCTGTGGTTAGATCCCGTGTGCACAATAATGTGTCTTTGACCGTCATTATGTATTTGTTTTGATTATACTGTGTTTGTAAATAAAATGCAAATAATTTAAAAAGCCGTTTTCAATCTCCTCACATTCTCTCTTACCTGCCACACAGTCACATGGTTTACTGATGGGCCATTAGGGGAGGGCCCTTTGTCTCTCAGGTGTGAATCACTAAATTTAATGACCACGTCACTCCTCAAATAAAGCTTGTCTATCACAAAACATGTCTTACAAAATTTAAATCAATATATTGTTTTCTTTGAATTAGTAAACAAGATGATTAGGTTTACTCTCTACACTGCACTCAGCCTGAGGATTCCTACTCTTTCAGTCTTTGAGGAACATGGAAAACAAGCGCATACCAGGAACAGTATAATGGAAAATATTAGTGGTTTTGTAACCGTGACATTTTTCAAATCGGTATAACTTGAAAACCGTGTCGGCCCATCCCTCCAGAGGTGGTAGCTTATGCTGCAAAAACCTTTGAGTAGTGGCTTGCTGCTGTGTCCCCGAGGTGATGGCGTCTGCTGCAGTTTCTCTAGAGGTGGTGCACATGCTGCTGAACCTCCCAAAGCGGGCTCGCTTCAGCTCCTTGTTGGTGGTGGCGCCAGCAACACACTTTCAGCCGTTATGTCACTGTCGATGGAACCGTTGATGAACATTGTTTCTGCCCTGTTAAAAGACTATTAATGAACTCCCCTGTTTTCTGTGGGTCCAGCTGTAGAACTTCCAGAGGTGGCAGGCGCTGCTGCAGAACCTCCAGAGGTGTCAGTGGTATCACCTGTGGACCTCG
This sequence comes from allo-octoploid hybrid of Carassius auratus x Cyprinus carpio, assembly GCA_024542945.1. Lineage (NCBI taxonomy): Eukaryota > Metazoa > Chordata > Actinopteri > Cypriniformes > allo-octoploid hybrid of Carassius auratus x Cyprinus carpio. Next base: position 3,139,230 of record CM045074.1, on the reverse strand, counting down.
TCCTGTCCTGTTCCGGCTATGGAGGCCGTCTGTGAACTCTTGTCCTGTCCTGTCCGCATGGAGGCGTCTGTAAACTTTTGTCCTGTCCTGTCCCGGCTTGAAGGCCGTCTCGAATCCTCTTTCTGTCCTGTCCGGCTATGAAGGCCGTCTGTAATCCTTTCTGTCTGTGCCCGGAGGCCATCAGTGAACTCTCATTCTGTCCTGTCCGCCTATGAAGGCGTCTGCGATCCTCTTTCTGTCCTGTCACGGCTATGAAGGCGTCTGGGAATCCTTATTCTGTCATGTCATGGCTACGGAGGCCATCAGTAACTCTCATTCTGTCCTGTCACAGCTATGGAGGCCGTTTATGAACTCTCGTTCTGTCCTGTCATGGCTATGGAGGCCGTTAAGAACTCGTCCCTGTCCTGTCATGGCTTGAAGGCCGTCTGCGAATCTGCGTTCTGTCCTGTCACAGCTATGGAGGCCATTTATGAACCTCGCTCTGTCCTGTTCATGGCTATGGAGGCGGTTTATGAACTCTCTTTCTGTCCTGTCTTGGCAATGCGGGCGTTTATGTGTTCCCTGCCGGTCCCTGAGACCATGAATGCACTGCCTGTGTTGTCTGTCTCTGCTTTCTCTAGGCCCCAGTCTCTGCCATGGGTCCGGCCCCATCTGCTCCCACCCTGGTGGGCTCTAGGTTTGTCGCTCTGCCCTGGTGGGCTCCAGTTCCGTCTGCTCCACCCTGGTGGCTTCCAGTTCCATCTGCTCTGCCCTGGTGGGTTTCTGTCCCGTCTGCTTCGGCTGTGGTGGTCTTCTGCTCCTCCCTGGTGGGCTTCTATCAGGTCTGCTTGGCTGTGGTGGTCCCTCTGCTCCTCCCCTGGTGGGCTTCCAGTTCCATCTGCTCCACCCTGGTGGGCTTCTGTCCCGTCTGCTCGGCTGTGGTCCTCTGCTTCCCACCCTGGTGGGCTCAGTTCCATCTGCCTGGCCTGGTGGGCTCCATCTGCTCTGGCCTGTTGGACTCCAGTTCGTCTGCTCCGCCCTGGTAGGCTCCTGTTCCGCCTGCTCCGGCCTGGTGGACTCCTGTTCCACCTGCTCTGGCTGGTAGACTCCTGTTCCGTTGGCTCTGGCCTGGTGGACTCCTGTTGCGTTGCTCCACCCATGCCCCTGCCTGCCTCGGTCCCCAGCCACTCCATTTCCAAGTGGACATGGCCTCCATCCCCTGTTCCCTCCGCTACACCCACCCTCCTAGATTGTACAGGCGTCTGGAGGTCCCCACACACACACAGCACAATCATCAGACATGCTTTATGAGCATTGGACTTCCCTCCACACTGCCGGTGGTGTTTAGCACTCTTCTAGTGTTAACTACTTACCAAACCTTTCCGTGTTTGTTTTCTGTCGGTCTCAAGTATTGTTCTGCATTTCTCCCTCTCAGTGTTAGCTGCAATACAGAGCCATATCGGTTGTCTTAGTCTTGTCTCATTGTTACCTGTTCCCTGATTCCTGCCTTGTACCTGGATTATCTGCTTGCCTTGCCCTGTTGGATTACATTTGCGTCAATTTACCTCCACCTGTTTCTGGATTAATCTTGTTCTTGCCCTTATACCTGTTGCCATTGTTTGACCCATGCCTTTATGACCCGTCACTGTCTAATAAAGCCTCCACATGGATCCTTCGTCTCCGTCTCAGGCTCCCACATTACACCATCTCAATTTAAGTATTTTATTCCCAAATTCCTCAACTTACTATTATCTTTTTATACCAAAACAAAATCACTGCAGTACTAACACAAGTTCAGACAGGACCACTTTGGCAAGTTACTTAGCTTATTGAACACAATTTATCTTTGGGGTATGGTTCCTTATGGTTCTTTCTCCCAAATGAATTGAACATACAAGAGCTTAAACATTAACCCCGGAACCATCAGCTGGAAATACATGACAATTAAGACACTTAATAATGTCTTTAAAGTGAACAGTGGTAATGTAGATGTGGCAGTGGGGACGTCTATCCTGTAGCTTGGTTATGAGGATGAGTGTCTCTCAGCAGTGAAGTCCATGCCAGGCGGGACTTGAAAGCCTTAGTGATCTGAAACAAAAGAGCGACAACCAGAAGGTGCACAGTAATATGCTCATGCTTATAATGGGGAGGGAGGGGTGTTGCAAGCCATTTGAGCATACTCACCGACAGTAGTTCCGCGTATATATGTCCAGTGTCCTAAGGGAGAATGGTAGTGATTGGGCGATTTGACAGCTGCCACATCAGCTGGGTGCAGCCTATGCCTCTGTGGCCTGACTGAACTAATGCTGTGCTCGATTAAACAAATTTATTTTAACATAGCTTTAAATATGTAACTTAAATACATTATATATATATATATATGTGTGTGTATATATATATATATATATTGTGCAGGACGAGACCAACGACAGACACAGTGGGGTGATGTCAGGCCTCGGAGAGGTTTTTTATTTAACAGAAAAAACCAAAGAGAGGGAATAAAGTGTCCAAAGGGGAACAGTGTCCAAAACAACAGGGAATCTGGTGTCCTCGTGGTACTGCGGGGTTGCGGGGGTCTGGCAGTGTTCACGGAGGGTAAGGGTCAGGTAGGCGGAGTCCGCGCGGCAGCTCCCCTCTTCGGTCGGGCGAGGCGGCGGCTTCTTCTAGCGGCTTCATCCTCCTGCATGGCTGCGCTTGCAGGGATGGACGGACCGCATCGCCCGGCTGACGTGTAGGCGGGTCGCGGTTCTCGACGGACCGCAGGTCCGGCACTCCGCTCTCTGGTAGTGCGGGGAGTCCCTCAACGCACCCTTCCTGGACCACGGGGACACCAGTGTGCATGCCGGGGAAAGAGACCGGTCTCCCGAGGAGAGCGTTGGGCTTTTTAAACAGCGCGTGATGAGGCTCCATTTCCTTCAGGTGTGCCCCATCTACGCGCCAGCCCTGACTCGTCCAGCGCCCTCTCTCTCTCCCACACCCACTCCCTATCGGGAGCCTGGTGAAGGGCTGATTTAGGGCGGGGTGCGGTGATTATCAGGAGGGAGGCAGCTGACTCGTCCACATTCCCAGCGACATCCCGTCCTCAGGGCGCCACAGCCGGAGTGCTACCTTCCTCAACCAGGCCCCAAGCGGTGAGGGGGCGGGGGGATTCCTCTCGAGCAGTCCTCCCTCGTTGGCCGCTGAACAGGGACAGAGAAACGGATTTAGTGCGACAGCTCAACCAACCACAGGGTAAAATGACCGTAAAGAGAAGTCACTTACCCCTTTTGTGGTTGGGAGGCCGCTCCTCCGTTCCTCCGTCCCAGTCCGGGTTATCTGAACTTTGCAAAGCGAGAGGGAGTGGCGTCATCAGGTGTTTCCCAACTGCGCTGTCTAGGCTCCTGCTTGCCCGCATTCTCCACCACTGTGACGGGACGAGCCACGACAGACACAGTGGGCGTGGCTCAGGCCTCGGAGAGGTTTTATTTAACAGAAAACAAAAAAGAGAGGAATAAAGTGTCCAAAGGGGAAGAGTGTCCAAAACAACAGGAATCTGGTGTCCTCGTGGGTACTCTTGGGGGTTCGTGAGGGTCTGGCAGTGTTCATGGAGGAAGGGTACAGGTAAGGGATCCGGACGCCGCGCTCCCCTCTTCGGTCCGGGGGGGCGGCTTCTTCTAGCGCTTCATCCTCCTCGCTGGCGCTTGGGGATGGCGCCCGGCATCCTGGCCCGACGGCGTGTGGCGGGTGCGGTTCTCGACGGACCGGGTCCGCAGCTCCGTCTCTGGTGGCGCTGGAGTCCCTCACGCACCCTTCCTGGACCCACGAGGACACCAGTGTGCATGCGAGGGAAAGAGACCGGTCTCCGAGGGAGAAGGCGTTGGGCTTTTAAACAGCGGCGGTGATGAGGGCTCCATTTCCTTCAGGTGTGCCCCATCACACCGCCAGCCTGACTGATCCAGCCTCCTCTCTCTCCCACACCACTCCTATCGGGAGCCTGGTGAAGGGCGATTTAGGAGCGGTGCCGGTGATTATCAGGGAGGAGGCAGCTGACTTCTACAATATATATATATATATATATATATATATATATATATATATATATATATATATATATATATATATATATATACAATTTAGTTTTTCTTAACAAGAATCTCAAGTAAATTGAGAAGTCTGTTGACCCTCTCATCTGCAGCCTTTGTCTGGCTTCTTCACTGGCTTCCTCTCTGGCCATTTCCTTCCTGAAAATTTCATTGAGGCTCCCCTTTGTCTGCTTGGTTCAGGCTCTCGGTCTTCATTGAGAGGTTCACCACAGGTGGAAGAGGCCTGGGACACTGGAGACAAGCAGCACTGAAGGAGTAACTAATGCTTCTGAACCAAAGCCTCATCTATTAGGGTTGAACCAGGGCCATGATGCAGCTTTGTCCTCTCCCTTGTCCACCCCTGAACCAGTTGCTGGGTTTTCCAGCTCATACAGAAAAAGAAACATGTTTTTATAAACTGTAGAATGCATATAAAATATGTATCAAAGAATATGTATAAAACATGCCTTATATTTATTTTTTAATAAACTCTGCACCATTTTTGTCATCATTACTTTGTCTCCTGCTTCTACTCTTCTCTGGCTTTGCTCAGTCCACTTTTTGGCTAAAAGAAGACAGAATATAAAACAATAGCTGTATATAAAAGTAATAAGAGTGTACACTGCACCATGATGATTCTTTACGAGTCTAAGAATGTTTTAGACCATGTTTATTATTAATACTCTGTTCACAAACAGATTTTTATAACGCTAAAACAATAATAATTAGTTTCTCAGATATAAATGTCATTTTTTTTTTAGATAGTACAAAGTATGCGTGGAGTCTGACTACAAAATCTTTATATATACAGATGCTCACAATTTTTTGCTGACTTTCACTTGAGTCTCTTCAAACTGTTTTCCTCTGAGAGCTGTACCAACATCAGATGTTAGGTTACACTGATATTATATGAGTAAAACAAGCTCCTTGACTGCTGAAGTTTTTTTTTTTTTTCTTTCTTGAATTCATGCAAAGAAGCAGCAACCACTAAGGGGAAGTCGTGCCTAGTGTTTAGAGAGTTTAACTCCTAACCCTAAGGTTGTGGGTTCGAGTCTCGGGCTGGCAATACCATGACTGAGGTGCCCTTGAGCAAGACACGAACCCCTACTTCTCCCGGGCACCGCGCATAAATGGCTGCCCACTGCTCGGTGTGTGTTCACCGTGTGTGTTAACTGCTGTATGTGTGCACTTTGGATGGGTTAAATGCAGAGCAGAATTCTGGTATGGGTCACCATACTTGGCTGTATGTAACATCACTTTTATTCACTTTTAAATATCGGTATGACTTACTTGTTGAACAGAATCTGTTTTCAGGAATGACTCAAAGTCTGTTCACATCTCTGTGGTTAGATCAGTGTGCACAATAATGTGTCTTTGACCGTCATTATGTATTTGTTTGATTATACTGTGTTGTAAATAAAATGCAAATAATTTAAAAAAGCCATTTTTCAATCTCCTCACATTCTCTCTTACCTGCCACACAGTCACATGATTTACTGATGGGCCATTAGGGAGGGCCCTTTGTCTCTCAGGTGTGAATCACTAAATATTAATGACCACTGTCACTCCCTCAAATAAAGCTTGTCTATCACAAAACATGTCTTACAAAATTTAAATCAATATATTGTTTTCTTTGAATTAGTAAACAAGATGATTTTCACATCATTTTGATGTAAATATTCTAGCCTACAAGACTGATTACTCAAAAGTCTGATTCAGAACTATTCAGTATGGGTTTATGGCCTTATTTCAGCTACATCTTTTCCTCCAAAACTTAATAACCACACATAATATATATATATATATATATATATATATATATATATATATATATATGACATATTGCCAATAGTATGTTATAAGTAGCTGAAATAAGCACAAATGTCAGGCATGTCAGAACATCTCAAGAGCCTAAAATCACCTCAGACCCCAGAGGGTTAATACAGTTTTGGGTACTAGACACAAATTCAGCTTGACTTAACTAGAAGATGTGTAACAGAACTCATATGTGAATCATGTGGCTGGTGTTGAGGCTATAGGAGCAGCAAACAGAGAGGACACTGGAGCCATCAGGGACTGACTCTGTGCAGAGCTGGAGGGAGCTGGGGTGGCTAAACAACAACAACAAACCATATATTACAGTTTTTCTAATATTACAACAGCCACACTACATATTACATACTGTACCTGAAGTTTTAATTCCAAAGTTAATAGAGTGCTGAAACTATGATGTCACTTTGTAGGTGAAAACCCTGCAGTGAGATAGCACTTTAGCACTTCTGGTCCATCATCCCAGAGTCAATTGGTTTTGAATGGGAGTTTGGTTAAATCTCCTAAAATAAGTTTAATTGGTTCACACAAGCTCTAGATACTCTCACGCTTTTATTCTACATATAAAACACACCAGTTACCCCTACTTGTGATTTTTAAAACTTACATTTCTTAAAAAAGACGGTTGCTAACAAGCTGCTAAATTACAGGCACTGTCAGAGACATATATAACGTCATCAACCCAAACAGTTTATCAATTTACGGTATATTCCAATAGTAGTATCATTTATAGTACAATTAATTGTGAGATAACCAATTAATAGTTCACACATTTTATATTGTTGTTCAACAAGTTTTTTTTTTTTGCTTTTGCCCCAAAATGCAACAGGCGCTCTTTGGATGGAAGATGCTGCTTTATTGCTTACTGGATGCAGAGACTCTGGGTTGGGACCATAAGGTAAACTCATACAATTATTCCGTAAACACCACATTTACGGCTAGGTCATGGTGAAAGTGAAACTTAACGATGCATAGTGCTTAAAGCCACGGCAAAATGAAATGTTTTTGGCCACAAGCAGCTGTTAGAAAACATATAGACTGAGGATTTTGTAGAAGCAAGGATAAAATAACATTTTGTGTAACTTACCCATCCTTACAAAACAATGGCTGAAATGTGGTAATTTATTCACTAAAATAAGTTTAATCTGACCATATCCAAAAGCTGCTGTTATTTAATAGATTAAATGCACTAGATTTTATTGAAAAGTATGTGGAGATACATTTTTAATGAAAATATTCATATTAATCAAAGATTTATTGACTTTTAATGCACCTTATTTCCAAAATGTACAGAAATACGTGCTTTCATATGTCCTTAGTTATGATTATTTCATTTATTCACTATATTATTTATTACTAATGTCTCATTCCGGTTTTAGTTGGGCTCTAGTTTTGTATTTAATCCAGTTTATATGAAAGGTTCATGTAGCGTGGATTAAAATTAATACTACAGAATAAATCATTTTCACTGAACACGCTTAAAAATAAGTTTGAAACAGTTGTGTGAAGCGTGGTGAAAGCGAGCGTTTACAGCCTAAGTTTAGCTTTTAAGTTCTGAGCTTTTATTTTAGGCTTCAAAATTCCTAAAAGTTATATTATTTTATGAAGATTATCTTGATGGACAAATGTGTAAGTTTCATGAACTATTATTGAACACAGAGCTTAATTTTTTAGGATAATCCAAAAGCCTATGGAAAAATCCCATTGGCTTTTTGTCAAGGGAACCAGTGTGATGCTAACAGCCGATCCAGCCTACAAAGTGATGTCATAGTCCCCACTCTGCTGCTAGTTGTTGAGGCTGTGAGGCAACAGTAGAAGCTCCAAGAGTCAGACCTAAAATCAACTAGCAAAACAAATTATTAAGCAGACAGAAAATTGTTTTGCATAAGGTGCACTAATGTGATACAGGGGTAAATCTCAGGATCCACAAAGCTCCTCATTTTGTGTGTGTTCCTCAGTGTTACCTGTGGGTTGAGCCCCTAGTGAGAGCGCAGGGGTGGGCTGTGCAGGGGCAGCTGAGGAAGCTTGAACTTTGTCTCACCCAAAGGCTGCTGGGCTGCAGTAGTCTAAGTGGTGAGACCTCGAAACTGAAGCCGCCCGCAGATGAAGCCCCAGAGCCACTCACAAGTTAAAGAGAGACCTGACAGAGCGTTAGACAAATAGAAAGGCATTTTTAGGGTCATTTAGGTTTTATTTTGAAATCAGTCAGGAATACAGCAAATATCCAAAAGCAAAAGGAAACCACATTCCTGAAATTCATATTGATCAACTAGCTTTCTACATTGCTTGACTACTGTAAATTGTCAACATTAATTATATGCCTGCCCACATTTTTTGTGCATTTTTTTCTAATTTGTCTTGTAATGATTAACTAATGTTAATATTTAGTTTTGTGCAAACTTCATATAGCTAAACTGTAAATTCTACTTCTTGTTACAAGTATGGTGGAACCATCACTTCTACCACAAAAGACTGCTTTGTAAGTAATCTTCCTGATGTATCCAAATTCTTAGCATATCCAAACCCTCAGAACAACTTGATGATGTAACAGAAACCATGGACTCTCTTTCTAGCATTTCCTCAAATACAGTTGCTCGCTTACGCTTTAAGGAAGGTAAAGGGAAAAACAGTCTGACACCATGGTGGCATGAGCACACGTGGGCACCCTAAAGAGAGCAGCCCGAAAAGGATGAAGCTGAGGAAACAAACTAGAGGTATTTCGTTGTATTGCTTAAGGGAAAGTAACCTATCCTACAGAAAAGCACATTAAAAACTAGATCTGATTACTTTTCGCCTCTTTTTTGTGAAGAAAACAAACATAACAGTGGCTAAATTAACGAAATATAAAGCATCACCAAGTGTTGATGGCTTTCCCAACATCACAGCAGTAATGACTTTATGAACTAATTTTTACTTCAAATCGACACTATTAGAGATAAAATTGTAACCATGCAGCCTTCATTACAGTATTGCATCAGACAGTGCACTATAGATCCCCTGAGGAACAGTTCCACCATTCTCTTACTATAGAGAGGAAGAATTGTATAAACTTGTTAAATCATCTAAACCAACAACATGTATGTTAGACCCTATTCCATCTAAGCTCCTAAAAGAGGTGTTTCCCGTGAAGTAATAGATCCCTTCTGACTATTATTAATTCCTCATTGTCATGGTATGTCCCCAAACCTTCAAACTGGCTGCTGCTAAGCCTCATCAAAAAAAACACAACTTGATCCCAAAGAACTAGTTAATTATAGACCACCAATCTCCCTTTCTGTCCAAGATACTAGAAAAGGTAGTATCCTCACAATTATATACCTTCTTAGAGAAAGATGGTATCTGTGAGATTTCCAGTCAGATTTGTGAATTTATCATAATACTGGAGACTGCTCTCCTTAGAGTTACAAATGACCTGCTCTTATCATCTGATTGTGGTTGTATTCTCATTAGTGCTATTGGATCTTAGTGCCCGCTTGGACACTATTGACCACACCATTCTCTTTTGGTATTGTGACTAGAACACTTTGTTGGCATTTTCAATGGAAGTGCATTAGCATGGTTTAAATTGTTTTGTCAGGGAACGTGAAGAGAGAGAACTCAAATCCAGAGTGATTCTGCAACAGTTTGCTAGTACAATAGAAAATCCTGTAATAATCCATCCGGGTGGTTACACACACAAACTGAAACCCGTTGTAACAACCCAGAGGAAACAGACACACAGCACAATCACAATGACAACACGCAAAATATACCAAGGCAACAAGGGACAGACACAGCAAAGAATATAAGGGAGAATAAACAAGTGACAGGTGAGGGTAATCAGCTCGTGGATTCAGATATACAGACCAGCTGGAAGTATCAGCGCTGGGATTGCCCAGGTCACGACCTGCAGATAATGACAGACACAGACAACAGGGGAAGCCATGAAGCACCTGAACTGTGACACTTATAGGACCACATGAATTTGTAGTAGGGAATGAAGAGGTATCATATCGATCACAAGTGCAGTATGGAGCACCTCAAGACCTCAGTACTAGTCAAGTACTCTTTCATGCTTTACATGTTACCCTTTGGGAGATTTATCAGTGAAAACACGGTGTTAGCTTTCACTGTGTTACGATACTCAGCTCTATATTTCTTGCAGCCCGTGAAACATACCAATTTGAAAAACTAACTGGAATGCATAGTCGAGTAAAAAAACTGGATCACAAGTAATTTCTTACTGCTAAATCTCTGAAAAAACAGAGGTGTTAATTATAGGACCTAAAAGATCTGCATGTAATAACCTAGAACACCGTCTAAGACTTGATGGCTGCTCTTGTCAATTCTTCATCATCAGTTAGAAACCTAGGGTGTGCTATTTGATAGCAATCTTTCCTTAGAAAGGCACGCTTAGCATTTGTAAAACTGCATTTTTCCATCTCAAAAAAATATATCTAATTTATGGCTCAGAAATGCTAATCCATGCTCATGACCACGTGTTAGATTATTGTAATGCTTTATTGTATTGTTCTGCACGCTTAGTAAACAAACCTGCTAGTCCAAAATGCAGCAGTTAGAGTTTTGCTAGAACCAGAAGTATGACCATATTAGCCCGGCCCTGTCAACACTGCACTGGCTCTATCAAACATCGTGATAGATTTTAAAAATCTTGCTTATTACTTATATAAAACCCCTGAATGGTTTAGCACCTCAGTATTTTAGAAACAAAGCTCTTGTTACATTATAATCCTCCAAGGCCCACTGCATTTCAAAACTCAGGCATCTCCTTTTCCTATTTAGCTTCTAAACTATGGAATAAATCCCACTAACATTGTTTGGGAGGCAGACACACTTGCAGTTTAAATCTAGATTAAAGACCCATCTCTTTAACTGGCTTACACATAACACACCAATATACGTAATATCCAAACTGCTAAAGGATTTTCAGGGTGCATTAATTAGGTAAACCGAACCGGAAACACTTCCCATAACACCTAATTTACTTGCTACATCATTAGAAGAATGGTACCCACACTTGGCTATTAGTCTGAGCCTCTCTCTTATTCTGAGGTCACCGTAGCCACCAGATCCAGTTCGTAATCCAGACTGATGGTCAATGCAGTCACCGATCCAGTAACGCATCCAGTGATTCCAGATGGTGGATCAGCACCAGAGGACCTCCCACAGCCCTGAAAAGACAGCAAAGACTAGACAACTAGAGCCTCAGAGACAGATGCCCTGTAAAGACCATGTCTCAGACTTACTCACCGGACAAGACCATGTGAACAGGTGATTCTTCTGCACAATCTGACTTTAAGGGTGCAGCCTGGAATTGAACTGGTCTGTCAGAGAGAACTGCCCCCCCCGACCGAAGCCTGGGTTTTCCCAAAGGTTTTTTCTCCATTCTGTCACCATGGAGTTTTGGTTCCTTGCCGGCTTGCTTAGTTGTAGCCAGTTCATTTATGTACAGCGATATCATTGACTTTATTGCAAATTATTGCCAGATACTAAAGCTAAACTGAACTAAGATGATGACATCGCTGAATCTTTACGATGAACTGACTTTTAACTGTCATTTTGCACATTACTTAACACTGTTTTCCTAATTACTGCTGTTGTTCAGTTGCTTTGACGCACCTTTTGTTTAAAGCGCCATGTAAATAAAGGCACTCTGACTTGACTTGACTTAAGCTGAGATGTTTGAGAGGGTTTCCCAAGGTCTGAGTCTGGGGTTGGCTGGGTCTCAAAGAGGTGCCTCCCTGCAGGAGCGCTTGGTCTGCAGTCTGCCTGTGGTGGCTGCAGTTGTAGTTTAGCACCAAAGGCTAAGCCTCCCTGCACGCCTGACTGGTCTCATAGTGCTGCAAACTGCATGAGTGAAAATAATGAGTGTTAGACGAATGTACCAGACCTGTATAAACAACTACCATGATTTAATTGCAAAATCTGTTGAATTTATTTTACTTAATTTCAAGAACAGTGCATAAACACTCAGTGCTAAACAGCTAAGAATGCACAAACACACCTTATACTAGCCTCTTACATTATTCAGTCATAAACGCTATTAATCAACTGTTAACAAACTACGCTAAAGCAGTAGAGCAGCTTTAAAGCTTCTCTTTTTTAGAAATTAATATTTAGTATTGTTGGTTCTTAAAACTGATGAACATCATAAAACAAAGCTATGGTTTAACTTCAGCTAGCTGACAGCTCCCCTCGCATTAAGTTCACTGAATGTCCCTCTTCTGCACACATCTCCAATGTTATTCTAAAACTAAGTCATGCTGATTGAATACTATAAATAATAATGTTAAATAAAACACTCCAATATATAGAAAAGACACACACACACACACACACACACACACAAACACACGCTAGTAAACTTCCGCTAGAGGCTTACATGTGGAGTTGTTTTGAGATATATAGAGAGAGAGAGAGAGAGAGGCAGGCAGGTTTCATTTGGTTGCTATATTTTCCCAAAGCCCCACCAAGTCCGAAGAACGCAATGTATATTAAACAAAATACAAAAAAATGGAAAAATTGGACCAGAACCCTCCCTCTCACAGCCTTCCTCGTGAAACGACCGAAGTTACATATTCTCCTCAATGAAAGATAAACCGGGAAGTGCCGTGGACCAGCGAGCACAAAACAGACTTTTGAGGCTCGATTACTTGTGAAATTCAAAATAGATCCTGATTGAAGCGGAATGTTACTTTGTAATTTTGGCAGCGGCAAACAAAGATCGCCAGAAGCAAGAGTGTCGACTCAAATGTGGCAGAGCCAAGTCCCAAATGCACCAAGAACTGTCCAACCTGCAGCCCAAAGCCAAAGAGCACAAATGCCCGGGAGTAAACCGCCAAAACCCCAGAAAGCAACCCGCCTGCAGAAGAAGATCGTGCCAAAGACCAGCCTCCTCAGAATCTAGTGTTACAAAATCCTAGGTGGATTCACTGATAAAGGAGAGAAACGAGAGGGGCCACCAGGATCTGAGGAGATCTGCAGTTTACACAGTGAGAAACTCAAACTCTTCTGTCTGAGGACAAACAGCCGGGTGTGGTTTAGTGTGCAGGTGAGACTCAGAGAAACATGTCAATCACACATTCAGACCCATCAGTGAAGTAAGCTTTCATCTCACAAGGTATGACGTAGAAAAATGTCTTTCATTTCATATGCTAAGCACAGTGCTTTGCTAGTAATATTTGTATATGTACTCATCCTTTACAAGTTAAATCATTTAAAAATTCCAGGCACAAATGGGACTACCATGAGAATGCTCATGTTTGACAATAACTATGAAAACTTCCAAACATACTAAAGCTCTTAGCTACTTAAGTTTAACAGATTTCTATCTTAACTTGTAGAAGGAACTGAATCCAGAACTGACATCTTTACAAAACAAGCTCAAAACATGCAGAAGAAATGAAAGCAGAGTGTGATAAAACTGTCTGTAGCACATCAAGGTGAGGATATCGAGTAAAGACTCAAACATTCTCACAGAGTTTATGATGGACATTATTGAGTGAGTGTTTAATGCAGAGCTGACTGAAGGAATGTGATGTGATTTTGTCTCAAGCTAAGCACACAGAGCCAGATTAAAGAGAGGTTTGAGAAGCTTCATCAGTTTCAGAGATGAAGAAGAAGCTACAATCACTGCACTGGGTGGAGGAAGAGGAGCAGAAGCAGCAGATGATGAAGGAGAAGCTGGAGGAGATGGTGAACACACATTTCAATCCCCTTCAAGACAATCAAAGACATCGGAGGAGATGATGAAAGACAGCCATGTCTGCTTTCTGAAGGGTGAAACTGAGAACTTAGCTTCATTGTTTGTGCAACAAAAACTACAACCAATGATCAAACTATTAATTTGTATAGAAGGAACCCCTGTTATGTTTGAGAATATATTTAAATGTTTTCAAATTCTCTGTTTTCCAGAACTTTAGCATCAATGCATGGAAAGGTAAGTTGAGCTGCTGGTGCTTTCTTCTCTCAGTGATCTGAACTCAAATCAATTGCAAAGTTCTGGACTCCTGGGAATGTTCTTCCAGAAACCGATCTCGCCACAGCCGGATCCACAGATGAGTTCTGGAGCTTTGATTCATGTTTCACACATTTGAGTAACCCGCGCCCAGAGTTCGAGGAAGATGCAGGAAACCTCCAAAACAGTGAGTTCCAGCAGATCTGACACCAGAACAAACGGTTAAATACTGCAGATATAAACAAAGACAGATCGATTACATGCATGATAAAAATAAATAAATAAATACAATCAATTGAAATTCTGCCGAGTTCAAGTGAATTGAACTGTATTTCATAAGATCATTGGATCGCACTGCAAACTCAATGATGACTACAAAACACAGTATATTCCTCATGATGTTTGTTTATGTATTAGGTTTTACATTTCTAATACCATCAAGTATTTCACCAAATCTGATTTAATTTCTTGCAGTTCATGACTTAGATCCAAACACAGCAGCTCCTTGTCTCTCACACCTCTGCTGATTTGACCAGTGTGTCGCATTAAAGATTTATATCAAAATCTTCCCGATAACTAGAGAGATTGACGGCATGCATGTGTTCTGGGATCTGAGGGCTTTAACTCAGAACACACCTGCTGGGATGAGGTTGGAGACACACATACTGGACTCTGGAATAACCACAGCATCAAACCAAAGGAAGGAGAGGTTTCTTGAACACTAATGTCTGGATGCAGCGGCATGGACAACACAGCTCACAAATCCCCAGATCAACCCCTTGACCGCTCAAAGTTAAAGGAAGCTGCAGCTGTGAGAGTTCAGTTGGACTGTGACAGAGGAAAGGTGTCCTTCTCGATCCCCTTAACTAACATCTGTCTCTGCTCATTCAAATCCACCTTCACAGAGACTGTCTTTCCTTTCTTATATAATTCCTGCAAAACCTCTGAGGATCTTTACCAGTTAAACTGGATTGTAACAACAGAAAATCGCTGGAAGCAAATCTCTTTCGTTTTTTAGATAAAATACAAGAATTTGTTGTTTTCATTGTTTTGCATTTTATGGTTCAATAACAACACTGTAATCAAAGGAAAATGTTTTCATTCATCAATAAAAAATTTACTCAAACTGTTGCTCAAGCTACTATAAAAACATTTTTTTTTTTACATTCTTATGGATTTCTTATTGTTTTGTATTGTATTATTGAAAAAGAACAAATGTAGGGGCAGGTCTTGGTTCTATTCATCCTGCTGTTGACTGATCTTGATTGATTTTGATTTGATTGTTTCTGATTGGTGTGTTACACCTTCAAATATGAATGTGATTGTAAGCATAGAGGAGTAACTGAGTAGAGGATCCAAACAGAATCAGATCAAAAGCCCGGCTCCAACACACCTGCCTGTAATGTTCTTTTGTGTAAAGCTGAATGTCTAGAAAGTAGATTATTTAATTGTTTGATTACAGGAGTTTGACTCTGGAGCAGAGTTGGCTCCAGAACTTCAGGCAAAGCCTCTGTGTGTGTGTATTATAAACCTTTCTTTCTTGGTGGACAGGTTTAGGCCTGGTCACGATAATCGAATCGTGGCTGGACGATAAATTGTCCAAGAAATTGTCATGATAAACAATAATATTGTCGCTCTAAGTCCAGTTTTAACTAATATAATGATATGCATACTATCAGGTATTAATCTTTTCAAAGATCACTGTAAACTTTTATTTCTAAAGAATATTTAACAATGAAAAGGGAAAACATATCCACAATAAATGAACAAAAAACAACAACAACAAAAAAAAAAAAAAACAATAAAAGCAATGGACTGTCGTCTCAAAACAATGCACTTGAATAAATACCAAAACAACCAAAATCAATAAATAAATGGATTTAAAAACAAAATTGCACTCTTCATAAAATATTAAACATTAGACTCAGACATAAGAAAATAGTTATGACCTTGAAAACAAAACAGCTTCCCAAGGCCACAAGCGTAAAAAACTTTGAAAATAATTCTCCAGCATAAAGTTTTGTTCAAATAAAAGCAAAAAAGTGAATTGTCACCATGTCCAACCAAGGGACTTAGAGAGAGAGAGAGATTTTTATGGCAGATTCCGAGCAGTGTTTATATTCCAGTTAGGATGCTCATGCTGACCGTTAAACCAACCCATTCTCACTGCTAAGGCGTCAAAAAAAACTGAAGCATGGTCATGCGCTCATGTCACAATTGGTGAGGCTGAAGTTACCCCTAGGTGGCCGCCTTATTTCGACGATCAGGGAACTCCATTGATTTTAACTGCGTGTCTATGCGTCAGAAAAGATGCATAAAGCAAATGAGCCTAGAATAATAGCCTAAACGTCCCTGCAAAGTTTTCTAAAGCTCTGTAAGGAATACACAAATATTAAATTGATTAGTTTTCCCAGGTCAGTTTTACATAAATGGCTTTTGTCTATAAATCCTATTTCATATTTTCTGTAAAGCACTTTATCTGGTTATATAGGCTACCTCAGCCACTCCTAAACTTTCAAATCCACAGCACGCGGTGTTTATATATTATATGTAAACCTTGCGTTTTATGATGCATAATTAGAAATTATTGTGTAGACCAACTGTGTATTCTCTCTCTCTCTCTCTGTGTGTGTGTGTATATATATATATATATATATAGTATATATATATATATATATATATATATATATACAGTATTAAAACAATGAAACGCATTTATTTATTTATTTTTATTTGTAGTTTGAGATGCCCAGTTACATCTCTTATGTCAAGCACTACTTTATTTGTACATGCGTAATGCATTATTATTACTATTATTATTATTATTACTACTGCTATTTGCAATCTTAGGCCTTTTTTTTTTTTTTTACATCTGATGCCAGGACACACAAATTAATAATCAGCTCATTAATGTTGTCTGTAAAATATTATCAGATTGAACGTAAGCTTTTACCATAGACAGTAAAAGAAAGGTTTTTACAGCTGTGGTTCTTATTATGTTGGCTAATCAAAAAAAGACACCGTAGAAACCTATACAGACAATAAAAAAGGGATATTCCCAGCAAACACAGAACGCTCCCCTAACGAGAACGCTTTTGTTCCCTGCTTTTATTATTTAGAAAACAAAAATAACGTTAGGGAACGCTCTTTTAGGTTATTTTTTTCCAAACCATAAAATAACGCTCCCCGGAACGCTCCAGGATGAAATGCCTAAATAACCCAAAAAATAACCTATAGAGAACGCCTTATGGTTATTTTTAGGTTATTTTTTTGTAACCATAAAAATAACGCTCCAAAAACGCTGTAGGGTGGTTATTTTGAAATAACCTAAAAATAACCTATGTGGAGAACGCCCCCTCATGGTTATTTTTAGGTTATTTTTTGCAACCATAAAACAACGTTCCAAAAACTGGTTATTTTAAAAATAACCTAAAAAATAACCCATAGAGAACGCCTCATGGTTATTTTAGGTTATTTTTGCAAACATTCCAGAATTCTTTCTTGGTCAGTTTTAGTTTATTCTTTCATTCTTGATTATTTATTTTGTGCAATAGAGTAGGAATTTACAAATACCACCCAAATGGTAACATTGTTTCATTTCATTAATCATAACTATTCAGAATTGCTTTGGACATATCACTGACATTAATAAATAAATTTATTCTATCAGAGCAAAAAAACTAACTTACTGTTATTATTCGACCTAACCGTTACACTATTGTTTTGAAAGATCTTGTACACTGCATCTGGAATAATGATGAAAATTCAGCTTTGAATCACAGGAAGGTGTTACATTTTAAAAATATATTCACATAGAAAAATCATTTAAATTTGGCCCTAAATTGTATTAATATTTCACCCTGTGATAGCACACGCACGCCAAGTACATATGTGAAAAAGCAAATGAATCAGTAGAACTCTGGTTTTAATGTAACAAATACAGTCACACCATAATGCTAAACCGCTGTTGCAAAGAGAGCTGACCACGCCTAAAAAATAGAACGAGGGAATGATTTTACCAAAGTGGATTTGTCCAGTCCCGCCGCCTTAAAGTGTAGACATTAGTGATTATGGTTTCCTTTCAATACAAGCAAAAGTTAGTTTCAGAAAGGCATACCGAAGCTATTCTTTTTATTCCCTTAATACCCTTGGCTACTTTCTACCTCTACTTAAAAAATACAACAGAATATATATATTACTCCAAAATAATATTTAGTATAGAAATTGTAAATTGATAAATTTACTTATTTGTACAAATGTAGATAATGTAAATACGTTTGAATATAAATTGTTACATTTCCGTACAAATGTTATTACATACAAAAACAAATATGTTCGCTAGCGGAATGCCCAAGCAGACAGATGTGGTCAAGGTTGTAACCAGTAAAGCGGTAGATGTGGGAAGTGCATGTGGGCATCATGATGGTGAGTAATGATGCAGATCGTTTCTACGTATGACAACACACTCCTCAGCCTAAACTTTTCCATAGGTGGAATCCATTCCATGAATCCCCACTGAACATCCTGACAGGACCAAAAAGATGTAGTTCTGAAAAAAGTCCTAAAAAAAACAGCTGAGCCAAGCTAGAGGCAGAGGTCGTGGAGCTCATGGCGGCTTACCCTGTACCCTTGGAAAAAATAAAATATGTAGAATATTAATCCTACATTTAAAAAAAATATTTTACTAAAATATAAATATTATCAGTTATTACAAGTTATCATTAACGTGATAATGCATTTTTCTTCACATTGTGCAGCCCTAGGTTTTGGCATACAAAAATACAGTCAACGCTATTGAAAAACAAATAACAACAAAGAAAAAAACATACCTAAAAGTGGAGTTTGTAGGAGAAAAGACAACTAGATCTGTATAGATTAGGATCAATGGGTGGTTCCATAAATAGACCGGTTGCCTATGAGTGATGATAAAATTCACAGCCAAACATCAGGATGGAAGTCTGTAATGAGTCAGGTGTTGGTGAATAAATTGCACTATAAATAAAACATTAATAAAAAAACAAATGGAAAAGTCACTTAGTCAAAGTGAAATACGGGTTTAATCCCAAAATCAAAGCAATGTATAACTATAAGGACAGCACACGCTGCCTTTAAGAGCTATATATTGAGATGCCCTTTTATTTATGACTGTACTGTTATATTTAATCTGGCAAATCAGAGATGCAGGATGCAAATTTTAATTTATTTATTAATTAGCATGTGCTATGATGAATCTGGCAAAATCAGAGATGGTGGATGCTGTAGTTTTATTTATTTTAAGACTATTTCTTTAATGCCTCTTTAAGAAATATTCTCTAGAAAATGTTCCTTTTTTATAGCAAAAACAAGCACACACACTATTATTATTCTTAAATAATATTCTATAGCTGGTAATAAGGTTTACCGAACTTTCTTATCCTTGGTAATTACGTTTTGCACGTCTTTTAGGTCACATGGGTTTGAATTTGTGGATTTATAGTATTGCATAAGCATTTACATTTCTAACATAATTACAGAACACGATAAATTATATTCTTTAATTTTAGAATTTTGCTGCGCGCTATCACGTAGATCGGAGTTGATTCTTGGGGATCAAATGTTAGTGTTTCGGAGCTATTACTTACCATAGGCTGCGTAATCGCCAGCGTTTGCAAAACGCGTTTCTTCAAAATGTATACAAAAAACCATTTCAAAATTAGTTCACTTAAAAAAAAAAAGTTACAATCCCAACAATGTCAAAACATACCATCATAAAACCATACATTTCCACCCATCATACCATGCTTACCTCAACCATCAACGTATCATACACAGGAGAAGACTCGTGTTCATGTGACTGACTCCTTCTTTATCCATTGGCTTGCTATCGACTGCAAAAGGCTCATCGCCACACCATGGGATTGCTCAATTATCTTTAACAGAGTGGAACCTCAAATTGAAGGCGAGGGGGAGGGGGGAGGGGGGGGGGTGATATCACCATAGATATAACTATATTTTTATAACACCATTCCCTTGACTATAGCAGGAAAGCTGAAAACACCACACTATTTGGAAACCCCGCGTTTTCTTTTCACGCTTAATGCCAAGTTAACGCGAGTAGTCATTATATAATTGTGGCCATACAATTTTTAAAAATTAAAATAAATAAACTTTTCTCTCTGGAATGCTTAAATTTTACTAGTGTACAGCCCATGAAAACCGGCAGCCGGTTTATATAATCCGGGGGTTCGTGTTCACCGCGCGCACAGCCTGACTTTGAGCGACATCCCTAGCAGTGCGTTTGAGGTAAATTACTTTTACTAATCAGTTTATTAAATTACTTTAAAGTATACTCAGCAATAAAAGTAAATGTCATTTAAAATACCCTATGAAGAAAGTAAGTATTATTTAATTACAATAAGTAATTATAATAAAACAGTCTGAGGGAACAGTCTCTTGTTTTCTGAGGATTATAACTACTAAAAAAAATAGTATATGCTTACCTCCATGGAAACCCATTAAATTGTAATAAAAAATTGGCCGTCTTTTCGGTAAATGTAGGTCACATCTCACAGAGAACGATTTTCCGTCTTTTATATATACAGTCCGCTCATCGGAGCCGTAAAGACCGTTAAATGCCGCCGGCGATCTGTGTGACGTCGAGCTGCTACTTGTTTAACTGCCCTGGGTTTGATAGACGCTCTTGTTTCAGAGTTGTCTGCAGTGTTTCCGATTAATTATCCAGAGTGTGGCGGACCGCCACAGTTTCCGTAAAATAAACCGAAAAATTTATACTCCCCATTATAACATAAAAGGTTTTAACGTTGTGTTACGCTCATTGCTTCAGCAAAGTGTCAGTCAAACGAACTAAGAGTAATATGGCTTTTATCCCTTCGTCAAGCCTGTTTGCGCTGCTGGTTTCAGCCAAGCGCGCACTTTGCGCACGCGATCGGTTTCGTGATCCGGCGTTTACCGCGTCTGTGAGCTGCCCTTCACAGTGAATGCAGCGTGATGCTATCATGTTAACATTACTTAAAAGAGATCAATTATACAATTATTCTTAATAATATCTTTAATACTGATATTTGTAGCGTTAAGTAGTGCATTGTCGGCGAGGTTTGACTGCGAGCGCGTGTGTTCTCCCCTCTCACACGCTGAGCCTGTGCACTGAGAGACATAAGAGACTCATAAGCCTCTACACCTTTATGAAATCGGCACCTCATTTTGTAACAACAATTATAATGGAACTTAATAATAATAATAATAATAATAATAATAATAATAATAATATTCTCGAGAATGAAACTGCATCTTATCAGACTTATTTGTTAGTATATGCTGTAAGGTCTCAAATACATTACTTTTGTATTCTTATCTTGTACTAGTCAGATGATTTTATACTAATATTCATCAGAGCCTTTATAAAACTTTGACAATTTATAAAATAATTATTCTCTTCTCTCTTTCCAGCGTCGCATTGTCAGCCTGATTGTTGTAGGTGAAAATAGTAGCAGTCAACCCAACTTGATTTCGCTACCATCATAAAATACTAATTTACAATAATCACTGATGAAACTAAAACATTTTCATTTGTACAGACTCACTCATATTCTGCTCCTCTCTTCTTTTTCTCTCTTTAGTTTGTGTCTACAGCAGCTACTGTATATACACCTAAAGTTAAGTTTCCTTTTTAAGAGCCACATCAATGAGCGCTCTTTGGTTTTGTAAGTATATACTCACTGGACTATCAGATCCCTGTCATCAGTATTTGAGTTTAGATCAGTTAAATCAACATCAAGCAGCATAAAAAAAGTTAGTAATGTCTTAAAGACATTAAAGGCATAGTTCTTAAAATAAAATGATCTCGATCTGCCAGTTTTCATAGTAATACTCTAAAAAAAAATATTCTTGACTATTCTGTTCATCAATACAGACCATACATAATAATTTTAATTCATACATATGTTTTCACATCTCACTCATAACGTAAGGTTTCTAATTTTCTTTCTTCGTTTAGGTATGTCAGTGGCACCTACATACAACCCAAAGGCTCTTTTTCAGAGCCACACGCCTACATCCTTGGCTTTGTGGGCATGTTTCTACTGACCGTCAGGACAACCCTTTTTATTAATTGGGGATAGATCAATTAAAGTTATATTGCGCAGCAAACCAGAGCCATCAGTGTCTTTAATAAACAAATTAAAGAGGTTGTTCTCTCTAAAGTACAATCTAGCACCCTGCATTTATGACTTGTGCGTTGTCAAAAGTAATGATATTTCGATACTGAAGTATTTGAAACAATACAATATCATTCTTGCATTTCTGATTTACCAGCGTTCTTTCATAATATAACCGCTTAGTCAATAATACTAATGAAAACAATACATATTCATTTGTAAAGACATCTGCACATCTCACCATATTCACCAGGGTTTCCTATTTTTCTCCTTTGAAGTCAACAGCACCTACATATACACCCCAAGGTTCTTTCAGAGCCACCTCACTTGGGCATCACAATAAGCATTGTAAGTACGCTTTTTTAATTGTCGTGACAATTTCTAATTATTTTGGTGTATCAAATTAAAGTTATCTTGCAGCAGTAAGTCTGAGTCACCGTAACTTAAAGCATACAGAAGGGATGCGTTCTTCTAAAATACAATGTAGTATCCTCCGCATTTATGACTGGCTATGATCATTTTAGTGAACAATGACTGCTGTAAATTGCATACATTTTAATCCATGCAGATGTTTGGCAATCTCACTCATAATCAGTAAGGTTTCCTATTTTCCTTCTTCTGTTATAGGGCCACGTGCACCAACATACAACCCAGTGTTCTTCCATAGCCATGGTACAGAGTGTGTCGCTGGCTTTTATCTATGGTTTTAGATCAATTAAACCTTATTGTGCAGCAAGTCGGAGTCAGTGTCTAAAGACACAAATTTATGATCCTGTTCTAACAATTTAAATGTAACACGCTCATACGAGTTGATATGGAAAATATTTTTTTCTTTAAAGACTATAGTTATTAATCCTTTAAGTTACTTTAAAGACTTTAGTTATTTAGTTAGAAGTTATTAAGCACATACTCATCAATACAGATCTATGCAATATTGTCTCCCCTTTTGCTTGTTCCTACCCAGACCATTGGCATCCAATGTGTGTCGCTAAGCCGTTTTTTTAAGCATCGGGCACAGCCTTTAGTGTTTGATTTGATTCATCTTGATACCATGTTGATTCATAGCTGCATTCAACAGTACATGCAGTATTTGTTAAGACAATGCTCTGGTCCTTGTGTATGTAATGTCAACAATTAAGTGAGTAATATATTATCATGTTTTGATTTATTAGATTTGTGTCACTCCCTCCACTGCCGCTTCCACAGAGTTTTTTCCTGCCATCTATTACTTTAAGGTATCTTTAATTTTTCACTTTAAGTAATACGAAGCCAGCTATTTTGATATGGTAGTCATCTTGGTCACATGTGTTATTAGGCATTTTCGGGAAACTATATTCACACGGTGTTAAGAATCCAAGTAACCACTTAATCCTCCAGCTAAACTAACTTACACAAGAGGTAAAATACAAAATGGTTGCAAGTGTGAAAATGATTTTATGATTTAATTTGGCATACAGGCAAATATAAAGTAATAAAGGGGAAAGACAACTACAAGTGATAAACAAAATCAATTTCTCTGTATCTGGGAGTGCTTTTAAGTATTGAAAGTTTACAGATAATCATAGTTATGGGCTTTGATTTTAATGCACCTTATTTCAAAATGTACAGAAATACGTATTTCATATGTCCTTAGTTATGATTATTTGTTTATTCACTATATTATTTATTACTACCGTCTCATATTTCGTTTTAGTTGGGTTTCTAGTTTTGTATTTAATCCAGTTTATATGAAAAGGTTCATGTAGCGGATTAAAATTAATATACAGAATAAATCATTTCACCAACACGCTAAAAGGTTTGAAACAGTTGTGTGAAGCTGCAGAAGGCGAAGCTACAGCCTAAGTTTAGCTTTTTGTTCTTACGCTTTTATTTAGGCTTCAAAATTCCTAAAAGTTATATTATTTTATGAAGATTATCTGATGACAAAATGTGTAAGTTTCATGAACTATTATTGAACACAGCTTATTTTTTATGATAATCCAAAGCTCATGGAAAATCCCATTATTTTTTGTCATGGAACCAGTGTGCCAATACGATCCTCACAAAGTGATGTCATAGCTCCCCACCTGCTGTAGTTGTTGAGGCTGTGAGGCAACAGTGAAGCTCCAAGAGTCAGACCTGTGAATCAACAGCAAAAACAAATTATTACAGACAGAAAATTGTTTTGCATAAGGTGCACAATGTGATACTGGGGTAACTTCAGATCCACAAAGCTCATTTTGTTGTGTGTTCCCTCAGTGTTACTACCTGTGGTTGAGCCCCTAGTGAGAGCTAGGGTGGGTTGGTGTCAAGCAGCTGAGGAAGTTTGAACTTTGTCTACCAAAGGCTGCTACTGCAGTAGTCTAAGTGGTGACCGAACTGAAGCCCCGCCCGCAGACGAAGCCCTGAGCCACTCACAAGCAAAGAGAGACCTGCACAGACAAGTAGACAAATAGAAAGGCATTTTTTAGGGTCATTTAGGTTTTATTTGAACTGCAACAGGAATACAGCAAATATCCAAAAGCAAAAAGTGAAACCACATTCCTGAAATTCATATTGATCAACTAGCTTTCTACATTGCTTGACTACTGTAAATTGTCAACATTAATTATATGCCTGCCCACATTTTTTGTGCATTTTTTTCTAATTTGTCTTGTAATGATTAACTAATGTTAATATTTAGTTTTGTGCAAACTTCATATAGCTAAACTGTAAATTCTACTTCTTGTTACAAGTATGGTGGAACCATCACTTCTACCACAAAAGACTGCTTTGTAAGTAATCTTCCTGATGTATCCAAATTCTTAGCATATCCAAACCCTCAGAACAACTTGATGATGTAACAGAAACCATGGACTCTCTTTCTAGCATTTCCTCAAATACAGTTGCTCGCTTACGCTTTAAGGAAGGTAAAGGGAAAAACAGTCTGACACCATGGTGGCATGAGCACACGTGGGCACCCTAAAGAGAGCAGCCCGAAAAGGATGAAGCTGAGGAAACAAACTAGAGGTATTTCGTTGTATTGCTTAAGGGAAAGTAACCTATCCTACAGAAAAGCACATTAAAAACTAGATCTGATTACTTTTCGCCTCTTTTTTGTGAAGAAAACAAACATAACAGTGGCTAAATTAACGAAATATAAAGCATCACCAAGTGTTGATGGCTTTCCCAACATCACAGCAGTAATGACTTTATGAACTAATTTTTACTTCAAATCGACACTATTAGAGATAAAATTGTAACCATGCAGCCTTCATTACAGTATTGCATCAGACAGTGCACTATAGATCCCCTGAGGAACAGTTCCACCATTCTCTTACTATAGAGAGGAAGAATTGTATAAACTTGTTAAATCATCTAAACCAACAACATGTATGTTAGACCCTATTCCATCTAAGCTCCTAAAAGAGGTGTTTCCCGTGAAGTAATAGATCCCTTCTGACTATTATTAATTCCTCATTGTCATGGTATGTCCCCAAACCTTCAAACTGGCTGCTGCTAAGCCTCATCAAAAAAAACACAACTTGATCCCAAAGAACTAGTTAATTATAGACCACCAATCTCCCTTTCTGTCCAAGATACTAGAAAAGGTAGTATCCTCACAATTATATACCTTCTTAGAGAAAGATGGTATCTGTGAGATTTCCAGTCAGATTTGTGAATTTATCATAATACTGGAGACTGCTCTCCTTAGAGTTACAAATGACCTGCTCTTATCATCTGATTGTGGTTGTATTCTCATTAGTGCTATTGGATCTTAGTGCCCGCTTGGACACTATTGACCACACCATTCTCTTTTGGTATTGTGACTAGAACACTTTGTTGGCATTTTCAATGGAAGTGCATTAGCATGGTTTAAATTGTTTTGTCAGGGAACGTGAAGAGAGAGAACTCAAATCCAGAGTGATTCTGCAACAGTTTGCTAGTACAATAGAAAATCCTGTAATAATCCATCCGGGTGGTTACACACACAAACTGAAACCCGTTGTAACAACCCAGAGGAAACAGACACACAGCACAATCACAATGACAACACGCAAAATATACCAAGGCAACAAGGGACAGACACAGCAAAGAATATAAGGGAGAATAAACAAGTGACAGGTGAGGGTAATCAGCTCGTGGATTCAGATATACAGACCAGCTGGAAGTATCAGCGCTGGGATTGCCCAGGTCACGACCTGCAGATAATGACAGACACAGACAACAGGGGAAGCCATGAAGCACCTGAACTGTGACACTTATAGGACCACATGAATTTGTAGTAGGGAATGAAGAGGTATCATATCGATCACAAGTGCAGTATGGAGCACCTCAAGACCTCAGTACTAGTCAAGTACTCTTTCATGCTTTACATGTTACCCTTTGGGAGATTTATCAGTGAAAACACGGTGTTAGCTTTCACTGTGTTACGATACTCAGCTCTATATTTCTTGCAGCCCGTGAAACATACCAATTTGAAAAACTAACTGGAATGCATAGTCGAGTAAAAAAACTGGATCACAAGTAATTTCTTACTGCTAAATCTCTGAAAAAACAGAGGTGTTAATTATAGGACCTAAAAGATCTGCATGTAATAACCTAGAACACCGTCTAAGACTTGATGGCTGCTCTTGTCAATTCTTCATCATCAGTTAGAAACCTAGGGTGTGCTATTTGATAGCAATCTTTCCTTAGAAAGGCACGCTTAGCATTTGTAAAACTGCATTTTTCCATCTCAAAAAAATATATCTAATTTATGGCTCAGAAATGCTAATCCATGCTCATGACCACGTGTTAGATTATTGTAATGCTTTATTGTATTGTTCTGCACGCTTAGTAAACAAACCTGCTAGTCCAAAATGCAGCAGTTAGAGTTTTGCTAGAACCAGAAGTATGACCATATTAGCCCGGCCCTGTCAACACTGCACTGGCTCTATCAAACATCGTGATAGATTTTAAAAATCTTGCTTATTACTTATATAAAACCCCTGAATGGTTTAGCACCTCAGTATTTTAGAAACAAAGCTCTTGTTACATTATAATCCTCCAAGGCCCACTGCATTTCAAAACTCAGGCATCTCCTTTTCCTATTTAGCTTCTAAACTATGGAATAAATCCCACTAACATTGTTTGGGAGGCAGACACACTTGCAGTTTAAATCTAGATTAAAGACCCATCTCTTTAACTGGCTTACACATAACACACCAATATACGTAATATCCAAACTGCTAAAGGATTTTCAGGGTGCATTAATTAGGTAAACCGAACCGGAAACACTTCCCATAACACCTAATTTACTTGCTACATCATTAGAAGAATGGTACCCACACTTGGCTATTAGTCTGAGCCTCTCTCTTATTCTGAGGTCACCGTAGCCACCAGATCCAGTTCGTAATCCAGACTGATGGTCAATGCAGTCACCGATCCAGTAACGCATCCAGTGATTCCAGATGGTGGATCAGCACCAGAGGACCTCCCACAGCCCTGAAAAGACAGCAAAGACTAGACAACTAGAGCCTCAGAGACAGATGCCCTGTAAAGACCATGTCTCAGACTTACTCACCGGACAAGACCATGTGAACAGGTGATTCTTCTGCACAATCTGACTTTAAGGGTGCAGCCTGGAATTGAACTGGTCTGTCAGAGAGAACTGCCCCCCCCGACCGAAGCCTGGGTTTTCCCAAAGGTTTTTTCTCCATTCTGTCACCATGGAGTTTTGGTTCCTTGCCGGCTTGCTTAGTTGTAGCCAGTTCATTTATGTACAGCGATATCATTGACTTTATTGCAAATTATTGCCAGATACTAAAGCTAAACTGAACTAAGATGATGACATCGCTGAATCTTTACGATGAACTGACTTTTAACTGTCATTTTGCACATTACTTAACACTGTTTTCCTAATTACTGCTGTTGTTCAGTTGCTTTGACGCACCTTTTGTTTAAAGCGCCATGTAAATAAAGGCACTCTGACTTGACTTGACTTAAGCTGAGATGTTTGAGAGGGTTTCCCAAGGTCTGAGTCTGGGGTTGGCTGGGTCTCAAAGAGGTGCCTCCCTGCAGGAGCGCTTGGTCTGCAGTCTGCCTGTGGTGGCTGCAGTTGTAGTTTAGCACCAAAGGCTAAGCCTCCCTGCACGCCTGACTGGTCTCATAGTGCTGCAAACTGCATGAGTGAAAATAATGAGTGTTAGACGAATGTACCAGACCTGTATAAACAACTACCATGATTTAATTGCAAAATCTGTTGAATTTATTTTACTTAATTTCAAGAACAGTGCATAAACACTCAGTGCTAAACAGCTAAGAATGCACAAACACACCTTATACTAGCCTCTTACATTATTCAGTCATAAACGCTATTAATCAACTGTTAACAAACTACGCTAAAGCAGTAGAGCAGCTTTAAAGCTTCTCTTTTTTAGAAATTAATATTTAGTATTGTTGGTTCTTAAAACTGATGAACATCATAAAACAAAGCTATGGTTTAACTTCAGCTAGCTGACAGCTCCCCTCGCATTAAGTTCACTGAATGTCCCTCTTCTGCACACATCTCCAATGTTATTCTAAAACTAAGTCATGCTGATTGAATACTATAAATAATAATGTTAAATAAAACACTCCAATATATAGAAAAGACACACACACACACACACACACACACACAAACACACGCTAGTAAACTTCCGCTAGAGGCTTACATGTGGAGTTGTTTTGAGATATATAGAGAGAGAGAGAGAGAGAGGCAGGCAGGTTTCATTTGGTTGCTATATTTTCCCAAAGCCCCACCAAGTCCGAAGAACGCAATGTATATTAAACAAAATACAAAAAAATGGAAAAATTGGACCAGAACCCTCCCTCTCACAGCCTTCCTCGTGAAACGACCGAAGTTACATATTCTCCTCAATGAAAGATAAACCGGGAAGTGCCGTGGACCAGCGAGCACAAAACAGACTTTTGAGGCTCGATTACTTGTGAAATTCAAAATAGATCCTGATTGAAGCGGAATGTTACTTTGTAATTTTGGCAGCGGCAAACAAAGATCGCCAGAAGCAAGAGTGTCGACTCAAATGTGGCAGAGCCAAGTCCCAAATGCACCAAGAACTGTCCAACCTGCAGCCCAAAGCCAAAGAGCACAAATGCCCGGGAGTAAACCGCCAAAACCCCAGAAAGCAACCCGCCTGCAGAAGAAGATCGTGCCAAAGACCAGCCTCCTCAGAATCTAGTGTTACAAAATCCTAGGTGGATTCACTGATAAAGGAGAGAAACGAGAGGGGCCACCAGGATCTGAGGAGATCTGCAGTTTACACAGTGAGAAACTCAAACTCTTCTGTCTGAGGACAAACAGCCGGGTGTGGTTTAGTGTGCAGGTGAGACTCAGAGAAACATGTCAATCACACATTCAGACCCATCAGTGAAGTAAGCTTTCATCTCACAAGGTATGACGTAGAAAAATGTCTTTCATTTCATATGCTAAGCACAGTGCTTTGCTAGTAATATTTGTATATGTACTCATCCTTTACAAGTTAAATCATTTAAAAATTCCAGGCACAAATGGGACTACCATGAGAATGCTCATGTTTGACAATAACTATGAAAACTTCCAAACATACTAAAGCTCTTAGCTACTTAAGTTTAACAGATTTCTATCTTAACTTGTAGAAGGAACTGAATCCAGAACTGACATCTTTACAAAACAAGCTCAAAACATGCAGAAGAAATGAAAGCAGAGTGTGATAAAACTGTCTGTAGCACATCAAGGTGAGGATATCGAGTAAAGACTCAAACATTCTCACAGAGTTTATGATGGACATTATTGAGTGAGTGTTTAATGCAGAGCTGACTGAAGGAATGTGATGTGATTTTGTCTCAAGCTAAGCACACAGAGCCAGATTAAAGAGAGGTTTGAGAAGCTTCATCAGTTTCAGAGATGAAGAAGAAGCTACAATCACTGCACTG
Source organism: allo-octoploid hybrid of Carassius auratus x Cyprinus carpio (assembly GCA_024542945.1). NCBI lineage: Eukaryota > Metazoa > Chordata > Actinopteri > Cypriniformes > allo-octoploid hybrid of Carassius auratus x Cyprinus carpio. The sequence continues at coordinate 3,109,336 of CM045074.1, read as the reverse complement.
GGTGGAGGAAGAGGAGCAGAAGCAGCAGATGATGAAGGAGAAGCTGGAGGAGATGGTGAACACACATTTCAATCCCCTTCAAGACAATCAAAGACATCGGAGGAGATGATGAAAGACAGCCATGTCTGCTTTCTGAAGGGTGAAACTGAGAACTTAGCTTCATTGTTTGTGCAACAAAAACTACAACCAATGATCAAACTATTAATTTGTATAGAAGGAACCCCTGTTATGTTTGAGAATATATTTAAATGTTTTCAAATTCTCTGTTTTCCAGAACTTTAGCATCAATGCATGGAAAGGTAAGTTGAGCTGCTGGTGCTTTCTTCTCTCAGTGATCTGAACTCAAATCAATTGCAAAGTTCTGGACTCCTGGGAATGTTCTTCCAGAAACCGATCTCGCCACAGCCGGATCCACAGATGAGTTCTGGAGCTTTGATTCATGTTTCACACATTTGAGTAACCCGCGCCCAGAGTTCGAGGAAGATGCAGGAAACCTCCAAAACAGTGAGTTCCAGCAGATCTGACACCAGAACAAACGGTTAAATACTGCAGATATAAACAAAGACAGATCGATTACATGCATGATAAAAATAAATAAATAAATACAATCAATTGAAATTCTGCCGAGTTCAAGTGAATTGAACTGTATTTCATAAGATCATTGGATCGCACTGCAAACTCAATGATGACTACAAAACACAGTATATTCCTCATGATGTTTGTTTATGTATTAGGTTTTACATTTCTAATACCATCAAGTATTTCACCAAATCTGATTTAATTTCTTGCAGTTCATGACTTAGATCCAAACACAGCAGCTCCTTGTCTCTCACACCTCTGCTGATTTGACCAGTGTGTCGCATTAAAGATTTATATCAAAATCTTCCCGATAACTAGAGAGATTGACGGCATGCATGTGTTCTGGGATCTGAGGGCTTTAACTCAGAACACACCTGCTGGGATGAGGTTGGAGACACACATACTGGACTCTGGAATAACCACAGCATCAAACCAAAGGAAGGAGAGGTTTCTTGAACACTAATGTCTGGATGCAGCGGCATGGACAACACAGCTCACAAATCCCCAGATCAACCCCTTGACCGCTCAAAGTTAAAGGAAGCTGCAGCTGTGAGAGTTCAGTTGGACTGTGACAGAGGAAAGGTGTCCTTCTCGATCCCCTTAACTAACATCTGTCTCTGCTCATTCAAATCCACCTTCACAGAGACTGTCTTTCCTTTCTTATATAATTCCTGCAAAACCTCTGAGGATCTTTACCAGTTAAACTGGATTGTAACAACAGAAAATCGCTGGAAGCAAATCTCTTTCGTTTTTTAGATAAAATACAAGAATTTGTTGTTTTCATTGTTTTGCATTTTATGGTTCAATAACAACACTGTAATCAAAGGAAAATGTTTTCATTCATCAATAAAAAATTTACTCAAACTGTTGCTCAAGCTACTATAAAAACATTTTTTTTTTTACATTCTTATGGATTTCTTATTGTTTTGTATTGTATTATTGAAAAAGAACAAATGTAGGGGCAGGTCTTGGTTCTATTCATCCTGCTGTTGACTGATCTTGATTGATTTTGATTTGATTGTTTCTGATTGGTGTGTTACACCTTCAAATATGAATGTGATTGTAAGCATAGAGGAGTAACTGAGTAGAGGATCCAAACAGAATCAGATCAAAAGCCCGGCTCCAACACACCTGCCTGTAATGTTCTTTTGTGTAAAGCTGAATGTCTAGAAAGTAGATTATTTAATTGTTTGATTACAGGAGTTTGACTCTGGAGCAGAGTTGGCTCCAGAACTTCAGGCAAAGCCTCTGTGTGTGTGTATTATAAACCTTTCTTTCTTGGTGGACAGGTTTAGGCCTGGTCACGATAATCGAATCGTGGCTGGACGATAAATTGTCCAAGAAATTGTCATGATAAACAATAATATTGTCGCTCTAAGTCCAGTTTTAACTAATATAATGATATGCATACTATCAGGTATTAATCTTTTCAAAGATCACTGTAAACTTTTATTTCTAAAGAATATTTAACAATGAAAAGGGAAAACATATCCACAATAAATGAACAAAAAACAACAACAACAAAAAAAAAAAAAAACAATAAAAGCAATGGACTGTCGTCTCAAAACAATGCACTTGAATAAATACCAAAACAACCAAAATCAATAAATAAATGGATTTAAAAACAAAATTGCACTCTTCATAAAATATTAAACATTAGACTCAGACATAAGAAAATAGTTATGACCTTGAAAACAAAACAGCTTCCCAAGGCCACAAGCGTAAAAAACTTTGAAAATAATTCTCCAGCATAAAGTTTTGTTCAAATAAAAGCAAAAAAGTGAATTGTCACCATGTCCAACCAAGGGACTTAGAGAGAGAGAGAGATTTTTATGGCAGATTCCGAGCAGTGTTTATATTCCAGTTAGGATGCTCATGCTGACCGTTAAACCAACCCATTCTCACTGCTAAGGCGTCAAAAAAAACTGAAGCATGGTCATGCGCTCATGTCACAATTGGTGAGGCTGAAGTTACCCCTAGGTGGCCGCCTTATTTCGACGATCAGGGAACTCCATTGATTTTAACTGCGTGTCTATGCGTCAGAAAAGATGCATAAAGCAAATGAGCCTAGAATAATAGCCTAAACGTCCCTGCAAAGTTTTCTAAAGCTCTGTAAGGAATACACAAATATTAAATTGATTAGTTTTCCCAGGTCAGTTTTACATAAATGGCTTTTGTCTATAAATCCTATTTCATATTTTCTGTAAAGCACTTTATCTGGTTATATAGGCTACCTCAGCCACTCCTAAACTTTCAAATCCACAGCACGCGGTGTTTATATATTATATGTAAACCTTGCGTTTTATGATGCATAATTAGAAATTATTGTGTAGACCAACTGTGTATTCTCTCTCTCTCTCTCTGTGTGTGTGTGTATATATATATATATATATATAGTATATATATATATATATATATATATATATATACAGTATTAAAACAATGAAACGCATTTATTTATTTATTTTTATTTGTAGTTTGAGATGCCCAGTTACATCTCTTATGTCAAGCACTACTTTATTTGTACATGCGTAATGCATTATTATTACTATTATTATTATTATTACTACTGCTATTTGCAATCTTAGGCCTTTTTTTTTTTTTTTACATCTGATGCCAGGACACACAAATTAATAATCAGCTCATTAATGTTGTCTGTAAAATATTATCAGATTGAACGTAAGCTTTTACCATAGACAGTAAAAGAAAGGTTTTTACAGCTGTGGTTCTTATTATGTTGGCTAATCAAAAAAAGACACCGTAGAAACCTATACAGACAATAAAAAAGGGATATTCCCAGCAAACACAGAACGCTCCCCTAACGAGAACGCTTTTGTTCCCTGCTTTTATTATTTAGAAAACAAAAATAACGTTAGGGAACGCTCTTTTAGGTTATTTTTTTCCAAACCATAAAATAACGCTCCCCGGAACGCTCCAGGATGAAATGCCTAAATAACCCAAAAAATAACCTATAGAGAACGCCTTATGGTTATTTTTAGGTTATTTTTTTGTAACCATAAAAATAACGCTCCAAAAACGCTGTAGGGTGGTTATTTTGAAATAACCTAAAAATAACCTATGTGGAGAACGCCCCCTCATGGTTATTTTTAGGTTATTTTTTGCAACCATAAAACAACGTTCCAAAAACTGGTTATTTTAAAAATAACCTAAAAAATAACCCATAGAGAACGCCTCATGGTTATTTTAGGTTATTTTTGCAAACATTCCAGAATTCTTTCTTGGTCAGTTTTAGTTTATTCTTTCATTCTTGATTATTTATTTTGTGCAATAGAGTAGGAATTTACAAATACCACCCAAATGGTAACATTGTTTCATTTCATTAATCATAACTATTCAGAATTGCTTTGGACATATCACTGACATTAATAAATAAATTTATTCTATCAGAGCAAAAAAACTAACTTACTGTTATTATTCGACCTAACCGTTACACTATTGTTTTGAAAGATCTTGTACACTGCATCTGGAATAATGATGAAAATTCAGCTTTGAATCACAGGAAGGTGTTACATTTTAAAAATATATTCACATAGAAAAATCATTTAAATTTGGCCCTAAATTGTATTAATATTTCACCCTGTGATAGCACACGCACGCCAAGTACATATGTGAAAAAGCAAATGAATCAGTAGAACTCTGGTTTTAATGTAACAAATACAGTCACACCATAATGCTAAACCGCTGTTGCAAAGAGAGCTGACCACGCCTAAAAAATAGAACGAGGGAATGATTTTACCAAAGTGGATTTGTCCAGTCCCGCCGCCTTAAAGTGTAGACATTAGTGATTATGGTTTCCTTTCAATACAAGCAAAAGTTAGTTTCAGAAAGGCATACCGAAGCTATTCTTTTTATTCCCTTAATACCCTTGGCTACTTTCTACCTCTACTTAAAAAATACAACAGAATATATATATTACTCCAAAATAATATTTAGTATAGAAATTGTAAATTGATAAATTTACTTATTTGTACAAATGTAGATAATGTAAATACGTTTGAATATAAATTGTTACATTTCCGTACAAATGTTATTACATACAAAAACAAATATGTTCGCTAGCGGAATGCCCAAGCAGACAGATGTGGTCAAGGTTGTAACCAGTAAAGCGGTAGATGTGGGAAGTGCATGTGGGCATCATGATGGTGAGTAATGATGCAGATCGTTTCTACGTATGACAACACACTCCTCAGCCTAAACTTTTCCATAGGTGGAATCCATTCCATGAATCCCCACTGAACATCCTGACAGGACCAAAAAGATGTAGTTCTGAAAAAAGTCCTAAAAAAAACAGCTGAGCCAAGCTAGAGGCAGAGGTCGTGGAGCTCATGGCGGCTTACCCTGTACCCTTGGAAAAAATAAAATATGTAGAATATTAATCCTACATTTAAAAAAAATATTTTACTAAAATATAAATATTATCAGTTATTACAAGTTATCATTAACGTGATAATGCATTTTTCTTCACATTGTGCAGCCCTAGGTTTTGGCATACAAAAATACAGTCAACGCTATTGAAAAACAAATAACAACAAAGAAAAAAACATACCTAAAAGTGGAGTTTGTAGGAGAAAAGACAACTAGATCTGTATAGATTAGGATCAATGGGTGGTTCCATAAATAGACCGGTTGCCTATGAGTGATGATAAAATTCACAGCCAAACATCAGGATGGAAGTCTGTAATGAGTCAGGTGTTGGTGAATAAATTGCACTATAAATAAAACATTAATAAAAAAACAAATGGAAAAGTCACTTAGTCAAAGTGAAATACGGGTTTAATCCCAAAATCAAAGCAATGTATAACTATAAGGACAGCACACGCTGCCTTTAAGAGCTATATATTGAGATGCCCTTTTATTTATGACTGTACTGTTATATTTAATCTGGCAAATCAGAGATGCAGGATGCAAATTTTAATTTATTTATTAATTAGCATGTGCTATGATGAATCTGGCAAAATCAGAGATGGTGGATGCTGTAGTTTTATTTATTTTAAGACTATTTCTTTAATGCCTCTTTAAGAAATATTCTCTAGAAAATGTTCCTTTTTTATAGCAAAAACAAGCACACACACTATTATTATTCTTAAATAATATTCTATAGCTGGTAATAAGGTTTACCGAACTTTCTTATCCTTGGTAATTACGTTTTGCACGTCTTTTAGGTCACATGGGTTTGAATTTGTGGATTTATAGTATTGCATAAGCATTTACATTTCTAACATAATTACAGAACACGATAAATTATATTCTTTAATTTTAGAATTTTGCTGCGCGCTATCACGTAGATCGGAGTTGATTCTTGGGGATCAAATGTTAGTGTTTCGGAGCTATTACTTACCATAGGCTGCGTAATCGCCAGCGTTTGCAAAACGCGTTTCTTCAAAATGTATACAAAAAACCATTTCAAAATTAGTTCACTTAAAAAAAAAAAGTTACAATCCCAACAATGTCAAAACATACCATCATAAAACCATACATTTCCACCCATCATACCATGCTTACCTCAACCATCAACGTATCATACACAGGAGAAGACTCGTGTTCATGTGACTGACTCCTTCTTTATCCATTGGCTTGCTATCGACTGCAAAAGGCTCATCGCCACACCATGGGATTGCTCAATTATCTTTAACAGAGTGGAACCTCAAATTGAAGGCGAGGGGGAGGGGGGAGGGGGGGGGGTGATATCACCATAGATATAACTATATTTTTATAACACCATTCCCTTGACTATAGCAGGAAAGCTGAAAACACCACACTATTTGGAAACCCCGCGTTTTCTTTTCACGCTTAATGCCAAGTTAACGCGAGTAGTCATTATATAATTGTGGCCATACAATTTTTAAAAATTAAAATAAATAAACTTTTCTCTCTGGAATGCTTAAATTTTACTAGTGTACAGCCCATGAAAACCGGCAGCCGGTTTATATAATCCGGGGGTTCGTGTTCACCGCGCGCACAGCCTGACTTTGAGCGACATCCCTAGCAGTGCGTTTGAGGTAAATTACTTTTACTAATCAGTTTATTAAATTACTTTAAAGTATACTCAGCAATAAAAGTAAATGTCATTTAAAATACCCTATGAAGAAAGTAAGTATTATTTAATTACAATAAGTAATTATAATAAAACAGTCTGAGGGAACAGTCTCTTGTTTTCTGAGGATTATAACTACTAAAAAAAATAGTATATGCTTACCTCCATGGAAACCCATTAAATTGTAATAAAAAATTGGCCGTCTTTTCGGTAAATGTAGGTCACATCTCACAGAGAACGATTTTCCGTCTTTTATATATACAGTCCGCTCATCGGAGCCGTAAAGACCGTTAAATGCCGCCGGCGATCTGTGTGACGTCGAGCTGCTACTTGTTTAACTGCCCTGGGTTTGATAGACGCTCTTGTTTCAGAGTTGTCTGCAGTGTTTCCGATTAATTATCCAGAGTGTGGCGGACCGCCACAGTTTCCGTAAAATAAACCGAAAAATTTATACTCCCCATTATAACATAAAAGGTTTTAACGTTGTGTTACGCTCATTGCTTCAGCAAAGTGTCAGTCAAACGAACTAAGAGTAATATGGCTTTTATCCCTTCGTCAAGCCTGTTTGCGCTGCTGGTTTCAGCCAAGCGCGCACTTTGCGCACGCGATCGGTTTCGTGATCCGGCGTTTACCGCGTCTGTGAGCTGCCCTTCACAGTGAATGCAGCGTGATGCTATCATGTTAACATTACTTAAAAGAGATCAATTATACAATTATTCTTAATAATATCTTTAATACTGATATTTGTAGCGTTAAGTAGTGCATTGTCGGCGAGGTTTGACTGCGAGCGCGTGTGTTCTCCCCTCTCACACGCTGAGCCTGTGCACTGAGAGACATAAGAGACTCATAACCCTTTAAAACTAAACCAATTAAGCACACCTGAACCAGCTAATCGGTTCTTTACTGAATATTGGGAAAGAAGTGTTATCATTGGAGTTAAATCTGCAGAAAGGGTCAGGAACCGAGTTTGAACACTTCCTGATCGGTTTTCTGTAGTCTTAAAATGTCTTAAGGAGGATGCCTGCCCTTTTATCACCAACGGTAAAGTTCCTTTTGGTCTCATGCCCTCATGAACACATTTCCACCCAATTTTGTATTATTTTTTAATTATACTATGGGAAAAGTTTTTTTTTTCTTCTTCTTCTTTCAAACTTTAATGTGCTTAATATAATCTTAGACCACACATTAATGACGTCCCTAAATAATTAATTCCTGCTCTTAAAAGGTCCTTACTTGGTCTTAAAAAAGTTCAAGTTATTTATAAGTCTCTGTTTAACCTCAAAAACCCCTACAATAAATGCTCACCACCAACTAAGCATCAAATTTGAACTTGTATTGTTACATTGGAGTTTGAATGTATTTATCTCCACTTATTTTAAGGGAACTACCTACTATCAAATCCGCCAGGAGCATTGGAAAATTAGTATAGTGGCAACAATGAGGTCCTGGGTGATAAGCTTCGGAAGAAATCAAACACCTTCCAAGACCTCAGGTTTGTTCCATTTTAAATAGGAACCAAACTGAAAATTACTTTAAGGATTATAATAGACGTCTTGATATTCTTTAGAATAAATCGTTTTATGGTTTTGGGAGCTTCTAAACCTTCTTAGCTGTACATCGCTCTTAAGTTGCTTGTAGGCCACCTTATGATTAAAAGTGAAGTGTGACATTTGCCAAGTAGCCCACTGAATTGGTCCTGTATTAACCATCCAGGCCACACACAGCAGTGAGAAGTGAACAATATTGAACACACACCCGGAGAGTGGCATTCCGGCCTGGGGAACAACGGTTCAGTGCCTGCCCGGGCACTCAGCCGGATTGAGGGGAAGGGGACCGTTCCATTGGCCCCCCACCTCAACTACTGCCACACAACCATCGGTTACAGTCCAACTCCCCAACCAAAGCCACAGCTGCCCCTTAAACCGAATGCCAATGGTTCTTAAATTTCGTAAGATTGGTCTGACTCACTATTTGACAATTAACAGTTCTTTAATCGTATTCTATACAATATAATATCGCGGCAAAATAAAACAATGTGCCGCCAAACCATTTATGTGCACTAAATCTTTAGAAATCAAACAACAAATTAACTAATTAATTAATCGCACGAGCAAATTAACGGTTTTTTTTTTTGGATTTGGAGGGGTACAAATGGACGCAATTGATGAATATTTAACTTTGTAGTCTGCCGCTTTAAAACCATAGGACTGTAAAATGTCGCACGACGGTAGTATTGTGTTGTAGCTAACGAATCGACCTCCGGCCTTGAAGGCGCTTAAGAGAAAGCATTATAGGGAAACGCACCCCAGAAATGATATACAATGCACAGTATGCATGGTTTTATTTCATTCTACTTCAGGAGCAACACAGAAGACTTTAAATCACTGAAGTCAGTTGAGGTGGAGGATCTGATTTCACTGGCCCTAAAATTTGCCCCCCACAGGAATTGAAAATGGTAATTACACTTTATTAAAATCTATTTGAGATGAGTATCAACTGTCAATGAACTGAGGCAAAGTATCTTATCTAATTTTACTGTAAGATTGAAAAATATTGCCAGTGCAAGCACCCCTTTAGCACTCTTCAACTGCAAAATGTAAGTAATCGCGTGCCAGTTAAAAAAAGTGCTGCTCCTACACTGCACAAACATTTGAATATGGGCCAATAATAGAGAGATTTATAGGCCTATAGGTTTTTAAAACAATATTCACCGGTCTACATCAGACCGATAAGAGAGATGTAGTTGGCAACCTATAAATTGAAGGATTTTAGACGTTTTAATATGATCTAACCATAGGCTGGAGGGATGAACCAACTCCAGGGCACGGCTTCAAGCAGCCAAAATGCATTACACATCATGTAATTTGTTTTTTAGATAATAATTTTACATAATGTTAAATACAAAAGCAAATAAATTATAGAATTATCAATAACTCTGATCTATGGCGAGTTTAAGCGCGCACAAACACACACAAAAACTATCGTTATAAATAACTGAGGCTGTATACCTGTGAAATTAATCTCTTCTTACTTTGTACGCCATCTGTGCTTTGTTTTATGATGAGAGAATTCAGCGGAAAACTGATGAGTCTTATCGATGACTCCCTTTAAAAACGCCTAAAATGAAAGTGTGGTGCAACATGCAGATCTTAATTTGATTCCACAATCGACACTGTTTTATTTGTTGATCATTAGTTGTTGTTGATTAATGATAACGAATCACTCATTTAAAAAAAAAAAAAAAAAAACGTATTTTAATGACCATTTATGGATCAAATCATTAAGATACAAAACCGGTTAAGTAAAAATGGCTGAAAATATAATATTGTACAAATATGTATAAAATGCTATAAATAGCCAGGTGCTAATAAGACTGCAGTTTTGCATCTGCATAACAAAATAAATTTAAAACATGTGATGATATGAAATGAAGACGATATAATGAAGAAAAATAATATTTAGAAAAACAAGTAAAAATCAATTACTTTTTTTAACATTTAAGGCCTGAAGGCAACTCCCATTTCTTGAAAGCTGTCCACGTGATCGTGAATAGAAACATTTGACCGCCAGTTAAGCAATTTAAAACCTGCAAATGATAGCAGCTCCCAAACGGAAAATTAGAATTAAGTAATGAAGTAAACAGTTCCCCGCAGTACATTGATATCAACAAATTCGGCACCACCGCCATGGACAGCACCTCGCAACGACCTTACGTGAAGGTATACCTCAAGTAACCCCTAAGGCAGAAAAGTTGGCATTTGGTATCTAAAGCAGGGGTGTGAGGAAAGTCGCAAATACCTTTTATTTATCGAAAACAGGCTTCCATTAGCTTGTACATGGAACAAAATCTTGCACAGGGAGATTCAAAGCATAAACAATGGTTTACATTCCCTATGAAACCCTAAATATTTGTTACGCGTAAGTTAAAAGGTTAACTTGAAGATCCATATATTCTGATTTGACAAGCTTTGTTAACATTAAAAGTATGCTTTGAAGTGACTCTTTATGGTTATGCATGAATGTATGGTATTAATTTATAAAGTGGGAAGTATTTATTTACTGCTTCGTGTAATTTAATCGATTTTTCATGCTCCTTAAGCTACATTTATTTCTTTGTTACTTTACAGATGACGGGGCAGAAGAAGAAGAGCGGTACAGAGGAAAATGATTATAACATTTTGTAGTTAGCTGGTAGTAATTTATAGTTATAGTTAATTTATTTATTTGTTCATGCTACATGCTTTTACTTTGTGCATGTGTATTTTATATATATATATATATATATATATATATATATATATATATAATGAATGATTAAATGTATTGGAATTCGACAGCCAAAACTATGGATATGAACATGGATTGTGGACTGATTTGACATATAAATTTACTGTTTATCTATGCACCAATGGAGAAAAAAGGTAGAATTAATAAGCGTGGTGGGTGGGTTGGGGTTTCTAACGCGTTGAATTCGCGTTCCCTAGCGTTAGTCGCGTTTACACACTGCGCGTTAGTCTAGCGTTCCCCAACGTTAGTCTAGCGTTCCCTAACGTTAGTCTAGCGTTCCCCAACGTTAGTCCTAACGTTCCCCTAGATTCTACAAACCAGAAACTAGCGTTCTATTTCGACAAGAAAACTTTCCTGGCTAACCAAAAACTAACCTTAAAATAGCGTTTTGGAACCAAAAATTCGCGTTCCCAGAGCGTTTTTTGGGAACAAAAACCAACGTTCCAAACGTTCTGGGAACAAATTGTTAGTAAGGTAGAAGGTTAAAATTGCGTACAGATGTGGTCATTTCTGGGCTGACTATTTTCAACGTCTTATAAAAATCTCATTTAGAAACGATCATTTATACTGACACGAACAAAATATCATACTCTTAGGCACAATTAAATATCATGTTTATTTCAATGCAATTTCTTTTGTACCTGTAAATAAACTTAAAAAAACAGTGTGTTCTTACAAAACCATGAAATAAAAAAAATATCACTCTCATTATACAGTGGATATGAGCTAACAACAAACAATTTAGTTTTGGTGGGTCCACACATTATGTTCACATATTGAGTTTAACTTTAAACTTGTTTTATTTAAACTACAATTAGCATAAATTCTTTTAAGATGTTATTCTTATTTCATGCAATAGTCAAGTGTTCATGTGCCCAAATATTATCTGCATGCACAATAATAATAATAAAAAAGTGTTTTCAATCTGGGGTTCCAGGACCAAAACAAGGGTCCAACAAAATAATTTATACCATATTTTCCGAGATACTGGTCGTCTTCTACGATATTATGAATTATTTATTCTAACAAGCAGTAAACACCTATAAAAAGCGGGCACTTACAGGTTTCTATAGTATAGTTCTCATGTCTGTGTGACAAACCTGTCTGGCTTTTGAGTGGTTTTGTCTGTACCACTGTGTTTTCTACATTCAGAATGGTTCACAGAAAGCAAGAGATAGCAGGGTGCATTTTAATTAACAAGATATATATACTGCTTGTAAATAATAGCTGCTAAATTGTTTTATTTTATACATGGGCTAAATATTTTTATTTTTATTCTGTTTTGGATAGTATTCAATTTAAATGATTTGAAGTGATAAAATCTTTGCAGTGTTCATAGTTTTTTAAGTTTTCTTAACGTTTGTTTTTTATTATCAGTATTTAAGATTCATTTTCTGAAATTAATAGTAAAAATGTGTCTCTTATACTACGGATGCAACTTATGTGTTTTCTGACCTGGTCTGCAACAGCCCTATATTGTGCTGTATTATTAAACAAATGTATTATTAAAATAGAACTATTTAAAATAAATAATAATAATAAAAATAAAGTAATCATATTGTATTCATTATACTCCCCACCCACACAATTTTAAGCCTTAAAATCTGTTGTAATTCTGAGGTGTGCTTTGAAAATCTTCTCTGCAAAGGGGATCCCTAGGGCCAAAATATTTGCTTAAATGTCAGTGCTAGTGGTCGGGCATCCATATACAGCAAAGTCTGGTGTGGTTGGGAGAACTGTCCTGAGTCAGCACAACATCTATCATCTTCATGAACTGCCCACAGAAACACAAATTAAATACCATAAATGATTATTATAAAATATAAATATAGCTTCACAATGCTCATTTGACCTCTGTGGAGAACATATGATCCAGAAAATACTGCCAGACTGATTTTTAGTCTTTAGGGAATCATTTCAAAGCGTAATTTTAATTTTTTTTTCATTTAAAGTTACTTAATTTCTGAACTTCAGCGTGAGCATCAGGATACCGCGACAATGCTGTTTTAATACAGAGTCTTACTTCTAGAGATAAAGTTTTTTTGAAAATCACATTATCGTTAATGGTGACAGAATGTATTTGTATTTGCAGTACTAAAACTAACCACTAGGTGTCAGTAGTGTTACACTCACCAGTAGAGTGTGTAGATCTGTGAATCAGAAGTTATAACGGTGCTGTTCCCGTCCTGAAAGTAGAAAAATATAAGTTCTAAAATCCTTTCTTTGGTGATCAGAAAAAAACTACCGGTTACACCTGTTTTTTTTAGTGACCAATTTTAATAACAGTTAAAAGGATCATCATAATTTTCAGACTGCTTAGCTTGGACCACCTCAAATTGGCAACAACGGGGACAAGCGTTATGTACAATTACAAAAGAGAATTTGAAAATATATAATCTTTATAATCAAATAAGTAATTTTGATATAATAAATTTAACATTAGATTGATAAAACGATGAATAAGCTCTTGCATTTATTCTTACCTTTGGCTCAGCGCAGTTGTCAATTGACCATTACTGTTTGAATTTTCCAAGTAGCCGTTAACGTTAATTAGCTCCGTCCGTTGTGAAGGTCGTTCGTTGGTCCGGTATCTCTGTAGGTTTTATAAGTGTCCTCAACGTAGAAATAAATAAATTAAGGATGGCGGCAGTTATATCTTCAGTCTTTTATGGCATAAACAGAATTATTGCTTCCATCTTCGTGATTTATATTTGCGCCATCACGTTACGTTTACGTTTTTTTTTTTTTTTGCCATCCGTTTACGTCACTCTGCCACGTAACATCCGCGTTAACGCCCCTCATTAGCCAGCACACGTTTTAAATGCATTTAATTTAAATCTATGTGTTAAATATTGTATTTGTGATTATTTATGGGATATAATATTATTTCAATCTAATTATCTATTTAAATATATTCAACTTTAATATATATTTTAATGTATTCTTTATTTAATTATCTATATTTAATTTATATAGATCGAATACAGATATAAACTGCTGTTTCTGTCAATGATCAGTGAAAAATACCACTCAAATAAATAAATAAATCATGTAAGATTTTTATATGGTCACATTATGATACTTTTAATTGAGCCTATGTTTTTTTTAAGAATTTATATATTACATTATTTTTTGTACTAAATGTTTCAGAAGAGTAGGCTACATATTGCTATTTAAATCAGAAATCCAAGGAATTGCTTTGTTGTGTGTTTGTTGTGTTTGTTGTGTCTTTAGCACAATGGCCTAATGGTGAGAGTTGGACTTGTAACCAGAAGGTCATAGTTGTAATCTCTGTGCTGGCAGAGTTGTGGGTGGGAGGAGTGAATGAACGGCTCTCTTCCACAGCAATACCCATGGCTGGAAGTGCCCTTGAGCAGGCACTGAACCCCCAGTTGCTCCCGAGGCTGGATATAGCTGCCCACTGCTCGGTGTGTGTTCGCGGTGTGTTCACTTCTCACTGCTGTGTGTGCACTTGGATGGGTTAAATGCAAACCTGTTTAAGTATAGGTTACCACATGCCTGACAAATCATGTTTCACTTTCATAGCAAAGTTATGTCGATTTCCACGAACCTGTTCTGCGTTAAACAGGCGTCAGAAAATCATAACGGACGGTCAAATTTGAACCTCTATGAAGCGTCAAGGGCGTGGAAGCAGATCGGCATCCAGATATGAACGGTTTGCCGCGTGGTAGACGTCCAGGTCTGATCCGAACCGACCCGGCGCAATTTAGACTTGATCTGCACGTCGTATGAGCGTCTCATGTTTGTTGGGTTTGGGTGGGACTGTCCCAAATTTTTCGGGCGTCTGGTCACCCCATACTCTACACTGGAGACAAACCTTACAGTTTCATCCTGTCAGATTCAGATCAACTCAAGATGGGTTCCTCCTTAATAAACAATGCTCGACAAGTGTTATTCTTTTGTATTTTACTTCATGATTTTTTAATTATCATTTGTGTTTTATGAGTTTCATTCATCACTTGTACTTTGTTTACTCTTTTATGAAAGATTTACCCCAAGTTTGGCTTTCGGTGATAATGAAAAGAGATATTTGAGGTGTCCGATTATTGTGCCATTCAGTCACACTTTTTCATTCACAGGCGCTTTATTTTATAGCTATTTTTGTATTTGTTAGGTAATCAATGTAACTCTGTATTAAACATGATTTTTACTTCTTACATTTATCTACCAGCTTTTATTGTCTGCTTTATAAATTTGCATCAGTAAAGTAATTTTATAATTTTAGCTGCATCTGAAAGAAGCCATTAATATTAGTTTGCTTTAGTGTTCTGTTTAAATTTCTCAAAGCTTTTAAGTGCCTAACAAACTATATTTCACTTACACTGACTGACTGTCGTCTGCATCAGTTTACAATGGGCGGGCATGAAACAATACTAATGTTTTCCGTTTGACGTCACCTTAGGTAAGCTAAAGATTAGTTTTGAAAACTCAGTTTTCATGACTAGGTGTCAACTCTTTCATTTGAAAGACAATAACTTTATACATGTGCACTTTAGATTTAAAACTTTACTGGGACGTTTTCATTCACTTGGAGCTGTGTTACACACTGCATGAAAGGTAATTTTCAAAATCCATAATAGGGACACTAAATTGATCGAAAGTGATGGTAGAACATTTACACTATAATTTTTTTACAAAATATTTATGGCCTAGATAAATGCTATTTTCTGAACTTCTGAAACCTGAAACAATTCTACTCAGCTCAAAATTCAACATCATTTTATGATGAATGTTTTTGAGCAGCAAATAAGGCATCAACATGTTTCTGAAGGTTGTGTGAGCTAAGATTAATGTAAAATTTGGCTTTGAAATCACAATAAATTACATTTTAAAATATATTAAAATTTTAATACTAAAATATTTAAACATTTTACTGTTTTAATACTTTGGATCAAATAAATGCAGGCATTGGATGAAGAGACTTCATTAAAAAAAAAAATTCTGTTCAAAACTTTTGATTAGGCATCTTTGTGCACCAATTTCTAGCTTTTAATTGGCTTAAAGTGGTGCTTTGCTGGACAATAATAAATAATAATGATTTGTTAATGTGTGTGTAAAGGCGAATAGTTTCTATATAAGAAATAAATGCTATGTCAATTGGCATTGCAATTTCATATACTATATTTTATTGCCTTGAGATGACTTGAAAACAAATAAACCATATTTATTACAATCGTATGTTTAATGCCTTCATGTTCCCAAAGGTTTTTTTGTCCATTTTCCTGGTTCAACTTTCTGCCTTGAGAGCACCCTCGGCTTCAGTATGAATAAAACACACCTCCATGAGTGTTTAGCATTTTCGATCTCATCTCGCCTTATTCTGGGTGACTGGGTCTGAATAAACATCAGGTCGTACGCAGACTATCCTGTCTCTTTGAGTTGCAAATCTATATTATTCACGCAACTCTTGAAAACCTCTATGAGAACACACTTGGTCGAGAAAAAGTCTCGGGGTCGAATTTACCTGATATTAAAAAAATAGAACACACATCCCCAGCGTCCCACTCGCTATTACCTCTGATAGTTCAAAATCAGACATCAGCTTATGGTTATCCCTTTTTAAGGATAAAGGGGCACAATGAATAACATGACATGATCCCTACCAATATCATACTTTCTCAGGGTTAATGTTTTGCAATGAATTTTTGATCAAACAATTAAATGTCTGTCTGTCTTTACATTCCTGTGCAAAATCAAAACATGCTTTTGCTTACTTACATTTTTTTACGTTGCCAAGCATAAACTTGAACACATTTTACTAACAGACTTTCCCCACAAACTACAACACAAGAATAAATGTTTGAAAATAATGAAACATTTTGAAGCGCAGTCTGCATTGCATCTAAGTAATAATAAATTATATCTGGGATGTTTTCATACTCTGTGTAATATAATACAGTACTATATAAAAAAAAAGAAACAAGAATTAAACCTGATGATGGCCATTATGGGGTCTTTTATTCTACTCAGATGTGAATCGCAAAATATTCATGGCCATTGCCACTCCTTCACATACAGCCTTTCTAACACAAATCATGTACAAAGTTAAATCAGTAACTGTGAATGAGTGAACAGGGGTGATTTTCACATAATTTTGTATTAAAAACTCCCATTCCTGCACAATCCAGTTCTCTCACCACTCTCATCCAGTCTTGTGATTTTAAAAGTTCTGTTTGTGTTTTGCCAGAGGAAGGCCTTATACTGAGGGAAAAAAACAAAAACATTTTCACTTACAACACATAAACATTTTGCACAAAAACACAAACATGAATTACAGTGAATACAGACTTTAACCACTGAGATGTTCTGAGAAACTGAAAAGCTTCGGGGCATGTCTAAGCGTCTCCAGACCTCAGAAGGTGTTGTGACAATTGCAGGCTGTCTGGTTATTAGCTAGTAGCTCAAATTACAAATAGTTTGAGGTTGCATACATTGTCTTGTGCCAGGTTGACAGTTAAAACTACGTGTGTTATATGTAGTTATGAAGTTATGCAACCATTAGTCAGGGTGTATACAGTTAACATGGATACCCTCTCAGTTCACAACACTGTTTACATTTACAGCTACTCCCACAGCAATCACACCTTCAGTGAAGCTCCTCCACTGCAGTTCCATCAATGACACTGGAATATTCCCATCGGTACAAGTGAAGACAAGCATCAAAGCATCCCAGGAGAAGTTGGAAATCTGCAGGGCAGAGTTTATTGAAGGACAGAGAGAGAAGATGAGATCCAGAACCTGCAGTCAAACACTGGAAGAACAAACAGGTTGGGGTGATTTTATTCTTGATTCTTCAGTGATGATGAACATAAGGTTGCAAAACATTTAAACAGTTTGTCATATTTTGATTTGTTGTGATAGGAAAGATATATAGAGCTGTGCAATAATATTGTTGGAAGCAGCAAAAAATGAGTAAAAGTACAATGTACTTCAAATGAAATTGAAGACAACAAACTAATATGAAGTCATTTTCAAGGAAGAACAAAAATCAGGCCAAAATAAGTTCGTCTTTTGAGTTGGCAGTTCGAACCAGCTCACAAAGCCAACTTTCTAGGGAGTTTGTTTCGGCTCTAAAACTTACCTTTGAGTTTCTGTGGTCCGTGGCGGTTACGCAATCGGCGGGTGTGTTCTGAAGACTCCCGCAGCCTTCTTTGACGATGCAATTTTTTCTCCGTTCCGTTCACTCATTCTGTGGGTTCAAATGTATCCCCGTACACGATCACCCACCAGTTGAACTTTAAGATGTAGGGATGTGAGTATTTCATTTCCTAGAAAAAAATAGCAGCAAGTTTGGTGTCGACGACCCGGAATTATGCAAAAGCGAAGCAGAGAAGCATCGAGACAAGTTTTTCCCAAAGTAAAGAATGAAAGAGCGAATATAAGGTAGCAAGCACCAAATACATGTTTCAAATAAATGTTACACCATATAACAACATTCTAACTTCAATAAAGCGAATTTAAAGGGTATACAGTAAATGAAATGCCAAACGACCTACAATAATAAACCTTTGTTTTTTATCAAACAATTCTTATCAGTTAATAAAATAAATGAACTAATAAAATAAACAACAAACTGATTCCAATATTTTTTTTCCCACACCATACTAAAAGTTTTCAGACTATGAGACATTCCCTTCCCATAAGGATTGATTATGGCTCTTTTGTATTGCAAACATTATACTTGACTCTGAATTGCTAAACATTATTCTTTTTGTCTATAATATTCTACGACCATTGGTGCGGTCTCACACCTAGATTGTCTACACTTCTTCATTTCATGTTGTTGTGTTTAGGGTATACAGCAGTAATGTGACATGTTTACATTATTACACCTTACTCCAATGGCGGGTGTTAGAGATTAGTTAACTTGTAGCATACGTGTCAGCACTTCTTCTTGGCTTGAAGCGAAAATGGAAAACCGTTTGAGTATATGGGGCCTTTGGGGTTCTTACTATAGAAACATAGGTTGTGTCTATGTTTAAAATGTTTAATAATTATTATTATTAAGTATAGCTGGAAATAATGTACATCACTCCAGTAAAGATTCAGGGACATATCATTTATACAAATGTATAAAATGATCAAAATATTTTATTATAGCATCCCTCTGCACTGTTACATCTGGGTTCATTTTTATGTCTTCTTTTCATTTCTCTTTTGTGATTTGCTAAAAAAATGTGTTTTTTACTTTTTATTTTTAAAATTGTTTTGAAGAGGAGAATGATGAAGAGGAGGAGAAACATCATGTCAAAAACTGGAGAAAAACAGCACAGGGGTGCTCTCAAAACCAAACAGAAAGATTTAAAGAAAGTAGAGACAAGAAATCTTTTACCTGCACTCAGTGTGGGGCAAGGTCTCTCGGAAACAAACATAGTCTTGAAGAGATTCACATGAGGATCCACACTGGAGAGAAGCACATGTGATCAGTGGGAAGAGTTTCCACACAATCATCATCCTGGGATACATGATCATCACACTGGAAGGCTTTATGAATGTGATCAATGGAAAACAGTTACAGGGAACTTTCAAACCTGAAGGGTCACCTGAAAGTACATTCAAAGAGAGAAACCATTCATGTTCTTTATGTGGAAAGGT
Organism: allo-octoploid hybrid of Carassius auratus x Cyprinus carpio; assembly: GCA_024542945.1. Lineage (NCBI taxonomy): Eukaryota > Metazoa > Chordata > Actinopteri > Cypriniformes > allo-octoploid hybrid of Carassius auratus x Cyprinus carpio. The sequence goes on along the minus strand of CM045074.1, from coordinate 3,089,799 downwards.
TTTCCACATTTGCAGAATTTAAAAGTTCATCAGAAGATACACACTGTTGTGAGAGAGAATATATGTGCTTTGAGTGTAGAGACCTTTATTACGCTGATCAGTGAAACTGCAGAGGATCCACACTGGAGATAAACCTTACAAGTGTTCACACTAGACAAGAAATTCAAGTAGGTTGGGAAATCTTAAAACATGAGATGATTCACTGGAAGAAACCTTACAAGTGTTCACTCTGTGACAAGAGATTCGGTCAGTCAGGAGACCTGAAAACACAGCAGAGAGAGGATCCACACTGGAAAGCCATTATCCTGCACTGTATCTTGGGGAAGAGTTTCACTCATTCATCTTCTCTACTCAAGCATAACAAAAAACATTCAAGGAGGTCAGTGAGAGTAGGGGTTGCAGACTAATGGTGAGTGAAACTTCAATGCTGTGCCATGGCAGCTCTAAGCCGATGTTGACTGAGTGGATTGGTCTATAGAGGGCACAGCTGGAGATAATATAAACCTTTGAAGGACTTCACATTTATGCTCGTTCCAAACAGTTAAAATGTCCAGAGCTAAATGTATACTCAGAAAGCTCACAAGACATGTGTGATGATATTACTGGATACTTCAGTGAGCCGGAGATGCTGCGTTTAAACAACTTATTGTACAGATGGAATGTCGGCTGTTCTAATCTAATCGCTGCACTGCCTTTTACACACATAAGCCTTCGTTTCCACTGTGGAACTTTGCAGGAACAGGAACTTTGGGCTGGTACCGGTGTGTTTCCTGGCAAACCAGGATCTAGAAATAAGAGTTCACGGGTAAAAAAAAAAAATTCCCCTTGGTATTACTTTTCAAAGGAACTTTTGAGGCGGGACTTCGGAGCTCTAAATATGCTGATTGGTTGAGTTCACGCGGCATTGTGATTTCGTCCACCATTTGTGGGATAATTTTTGAAAATATTACTGTTGTGTGTCTTGAAATATAGTTACAAAAGTGTAGTTCAGGCGAATGTAGTTGTTAAAACTCAAATCTGTGGTTTTATTTATAAGGCAAGCGCCTGTTAATCTCCCGTTGAGTGTGATCAGCTCCAGCGATCAGCTGAACTCAGTCACTCATATTTTTGACTAGAGCACTCTCAGCTTCGGCTAGTCTTCTGACATTTGCAGCTGGCTCTGATGTCTCTTTAGTGGTTAAACATAGAATATAATTAGTTTTGGGTAAATCTGGGTAATCTTTGGTCTTTATTTGTTTATTTATATGTTAAAATGAGAAAATAAAGAAACAATATAATATGATATAATATTTTGTTCATTGTAATGTAGGCTGTATATATACACATATCCTGAACTATAATAGCACATTTCTGAGGCTATTATTATGTTTAAATGAAAGCGAAAGGGAGGCAGAGTGATATTTGATATCCCTATTTTGTCTTATATAAAGTGAGGAAAATTGCAGTATAGGTGGAAGACTGACTCATGTTATCAAGTAGAACTGCTGTTTGCAGGGGAATTGCCAGACTTGCGTCTTTAGCATTAGATCCGATGTGAATCCACTCCGAATTCCAGAACTTCATGAGATCCGAACTACCGGATGCAAGTCCGAAATTTCGCGTACTTTGTATTGAGAAAGCGTCTGGAGCCCCTAAAGGGTGCATTGTGGTGGAAAAATCAGAGTGAGTGAAAAAAAATTTGGGGTGGGAGGAAAAAATATTTTTTTTTTTATTTTTTTTGCGTTCTCTGCATAACTTCGCGTTCCCCTCGGCTGCGTTCCACTTAAAACTTTCGCGTTCTCTACGCAAAGATATTTCCGTTCTCATAAAGGCTCCAGCTGAGTTCCAGGACAAACACTTCCTGTTTACTTTACAGCTTTTTTTTTTTACTTTACAGTGGTTTATACAGCTCCATAAGTTCGCAATGGAGGCGGTTCATGAGATTTTGTTTTGAACTTGGAGCAATAGTCAGTGCATGCTTTATTGCGACATGCGTTTGGGACATATAAGCGGCAATGTAAAACACTGTGTGAGACGCATAGGAGCGAACGAGGCGGTGGAGCACCTGCATTCACGGTGCGGAGTCCCATGAAGGAGAAACTGAAGGAGGGACCAGTGACAGTGTTGGACTTTATTTTGTGTTTTGGTTCTGTTTGTGTGCGACAGTGCGTCCCACAGTACAGGGGCGCTGCTCCAGCGGTCTTTTAGGTATATTTGTGGCAAAAGTTTTGTTTTGAATGTTAAGCGGTTCCGCCTCATTCTTCAGTGACTATAACGTTTGTTACACACTGGATGATAAATTCGGTACCGCGGTTACACCATATTAAAGTAGACAGACCAAGCAGGGCAGCCCAGAATGTGAGCGTAACCTGGTAAACTGCACTTTAGCGTGAGCTATCCCTCATAGAAGAGTTTATTTTAAACTTGGACTCCAGTTTGATTCAAATAGGCTACAGTCAGCTTGCCTATAGTTTGAGCGGTTTGGGACATTCTAAAACACTTAATGTGGATGTAGCTATTATAACAGTGACATTGGAGGCCCAATTCAGTAAGGCCCTAACAAATACTAATTAATACCTAATACCAATTGTAATATTAATAACCTTATTAATAGCTATCAGTGAAGTAAATAGCCATAATACAACGTTTCTCCCATTTGAAACCATCAGGATATGAAAGGATCCTTAAGGGGAAGCTGGACAAAGACAGTAGGCTGCTTATAGGCTAAAATATGAAAATATGGTAAACAGTTTATTAATATAGCCTATTATGCACGGGAAAGCAGACAAGCCCAGAATAGCTAGAAACAAGCCAAAACCTAGTAAAAAGCAAAACTGGGCTCCGTCCCACAGGTACAGCTCTCTTTCATCACAAATCAAATGTTTCTATTCATAATGTATTTGAAGAAAAAATCATAATGAACAAAAATAAAAATAAAAATATTTTCCTCCCACCCCAGAGCTGGGAGGAAAATAGTTCCTCAAGGAATAAAGTTCTGGTACAATTGTTCCGGGTAATTTCGGTGGAAACACTTGTAATGGGCTACAGACAGTAGCTCATTACATACGCTGATCTCGCGCGCACAGAATCATTCAGCGTGGAAATGTACTGTCAAAACTTGTTCTGTGATTTCTCAATAAAATAACTTAGAAACTGAAAGTTCAGACGGCATACATTTCTGAATAACTAAATCTTTGTAGCGTCACTTTATACTACTAGAAGTCTGTAATTAATTCCGACACACAATCGCTCTCACTAATGCATTCATAAATGCAATCTTTACTGTGCTACTTGATATCTAATTTAGAACGGCAGAAACCTGTGAGAAAATAAAAAAACACCCCAGAGCAGAACAGTAAAAATGAGCTGTTACTTAGGGCAATAGCCATGTGGGCAGCGCTGTGTCATGTGTGCCGCGCATGTGTACAGTGGTTTTTTTTTTACAGCTCCAGGATTTTAGGTTTCATATGTGACGTCATCAGCGACTAGTCGACGAGACTCGACTTTATCACATAAAGTCTACTTTAAAAATCAGAAGTCATTTAACCCCTGGTCGGTAGATCATCTTCATATCCAGCACTTTCAGATGTGACTTCTCATCTCACACAGTTTTGGAACTGGCGACTTAACCTCCATGAACCGGTTTTTAGTATTTTATCAGACCATACTACTGCACAAGATTTTGCTTTTGGTATTATATTTTTAGGGACAATTAGAGGCCGGGCGGTTCGGGACAACAGTTTAGATTTAGGGGACTGTCCCAAATTTTTTAAAGGGGCATCTGGTCACCCTTACTCTACACACTGGAACAAACCTTACAGTTTCATCTGTCAGATTCGAATCAACTCAAAAGATGGAGTTCCTCTTAATAAACAATATCGACAAGTGTTATTCTTGTGTCATTTTACTTCATGATTTTAATTATCATTGCTGTTTTCTGAGTTTCATTCATCACTTGTACTGTTTACTCTTTTTTATGAAAGATTTTAAGTTTGGCTTCAGTGATAATGAAAAGAAGATATTGGGAGTAAATCGATTATTGTGCTGCATTCCGTCTACTTTTTCATTCCTAGCTTTTAGAAACTTTACCCGTATTTTTTGTATTGATTAGAGTAGTAAAGAAAATGTAACTTCTGTATTAAAACAGTTTTACTATACATTTTATCTGCAACTTTTATTGTCTGCTTTATAAATTTGCATCAGTAAAGAAATAATTTTATAATTTTAGCTTCCATCATCTGAAAGCCATTAATATTAAGTTTGCTTTGTGATGTTCTGTTTTAAATTTCTCAAAACTTAAGTGCCTAACAAACTATATTTCACCCACATGATGACTGTGCGTCTGCGTGATTTACAACAAATGGTGGGGCATAAATATACTAATATTTCCGTTTGAAATCACCTTGAAACAACTAAAGGTCGTTTAAAGCTCAGTTTTCATGACTAGGTGTCAACTCTTTCATTTTGAAAGACAATAACATACATGGTGCACTTTTAGATTTAAAACTTTGCAGGGCGTTTTCATTCACTTGGAGCTGTGTTACACGCAGAAGGTAATTTTCAAAAAAATCCATAATAGGGGCACTTTAGAATTGATGAAAGTGATGATAGAACATTTACACTATAATTTTACAAAGTATTTATATTTCAGATAAATGCTTTGTTTTGCGAACTTCAAAGAAACCTGAAATGTCTGCTCAACTCAAAATTCAACATCATTTTATGATGAATGTTTTTTGAGCAACAAATAAGAATATCAACATGTTTCTGAAGGTTGTGTGACTGGGTAATGATACTAAAGGGTGGCTTTAAAATCTAATAAATTACATTTTAAAATATATTAAAATTTTAAATACTAAAATATTTAACATTTTGTTTGCTGTACTGGATCAAATAAGAAATGCAGGCTTGGTGAACGAAGGAGACTTCATTAAAAAAAAAAAAAACAGTCTCTGTTCAAAACTTTTTTTGATTAGGCATCTTTATTTTTTTTTTTCTCTAATTTCTAGCTTTTGATGGCTTGAATCAGATAACTTTGCTGGACAATAACCGTAATAATGATTTGTTGTGTGTGTAGACGAATAGTTTCTATACTGAAATAATAAATGCTATGTCAATTGGCTGCATTGTTCATATACTATATTTATTACAGGGGTGAAAACAAATAAACCATATATTGCCACAATCGTATGTTTAATACTTCATGTTCCCAAAAGGTTTTTTTGTCCATTTTCTGGTTCAACTTTCTGCGCCTTGCGGGAAACACCCTCCGGCTTCGGTATGAATGAAACACACACTCCATGAGTGTTTAAGCGTGCCTCGATTCATCTCGCCTTATTCTGGGTGACTGGAATTTGAATAAAACCTCAGGTCATGCACCAGACTATCCTGTCTCTTTGAGTTTAAATCTATGTTATTCACCTTAGCTCTTGAAAACCTCTATGAGAACACGCAGTGCAGAAGAAAAGTGCGGGGTCAATTTGCCTGATATTAAAATAAGGGAACATCCCCCAGGCGTCCCTCGCGTAATCTACACCTCTGATAGTTTCCAAAATCAGACATCAGCCCCATGGATTTATCCTTTTTAAGGATAAAGAATTTAGTAGGAGATACTGTGACATGATCCTACCAATATCAGCCACTAAATTGTCTTTGCAATAAAAAATTTTGATCAAACAATTAAATGTCTGCTGTCTGTCTTTACATTCCACCAATGCAAAATCAAAACAATGCTTTTGCTTACTTACATTTTTTTTCACATGACATAAGCTTGGAACACATTTTACTAACTAGACTTTTCCCAAACTATAATGCAAAAGAATAAAATGTTTGAAAACCAATGAAACATTTTGAAATATGATGCATTGCATCTAAAATAATAAGTATAATGCAAGGATGTTTTCGTACTCTGTGTAATATAATACAATTACTATATAAAAGAAACAAGGAGTAAACACTGATGATGGCCATTATGGGAGGTCCTTTGTCTCTCAGATGTGAATCTACAAAATATTCATGGCCATTGCCACTCCTTCACATACAGCCTTTCTAACACAAATCATGTCTTACAAAAGTTAAATCGGTAACTGTGAATGAGTGAACAGGTGATTTTCACATGAGCTGTATTAAAAACTCCATTCTACCACAATCAGTTCTCACCACTCTCATCAGTCTTGTGATTTAAAAGTTCTGTTTGTGTTTTTGCCATTGACCTTATATGAGGGAAAAAAAAAAACAAAAACATTTTCACCCTAACACATAAACCTTATTTTCAAAAACACAAACATGAATTACAGTGAATGCAGACTTTAACCACTATGAGATGTTTCTGAAACTGAAAAGCACCAATGTCAGGGGCATGTCCTAGCGTCTCCAGACCTCAGAAGGTTAATGACTGTTGGGCTGTCACGGTTATTAGCTAGTAGCTCAAATTTACAAATAGTTTGGTTGCATACATTGTCTTGTGCTTGGGTTATTTGACCAGTTAAGAACTACTTGTGTGTTAATAATATGGACATGAAGTTATGCAACCATTAGTCAGGGAGTGTGCAGTTAACATGGATTACCCTCTCAGTTCACAACACTGTTTACATTGCAGCTATACACAACAATCACCTTCAGTGAGCTCTCCACTGCAGTATAATAAATGCTGGAATATTCCCATCAGTCTACAAGTAGAAGACAAGCATCAAACATCAGGAAGGATTAAATCTGCAGAGACAGAGTTTATTGAAAGGACAGAGAGAAGATGAGAGATCAGAACCCTATAAGAATCAAACACGCAGAACAAACAGGTTGGTGTTTATTCTTGATTCTTCAGTGATGATAGTACAACAGTTTGTCATATTTTGATTTGTTGTGATAGGAAAAGATATATAGAAACTGCAATAATATTGTTAGTAGCAAATAGTAAAGGAAAGCCCTGATATACTTTAAAATGAAATTGAATAACAAACTAATATGAAGTCATTTTTTGAACAAAATCAAAGGCCAAAATGAAGTTCATTTTGGAGTTCGTTTAGCAGTTGAACCGGCTCTAAAGCCTTTTCTAGGGGAGTTTGTTTCGGCTCCTAAACACCTTTTGAGTTTCTATTGGTCCGATGGCAGTTCACGCAATGGATTAAATTAAGTACTGAAGTAAGCAGTTCCCCGCAGTACATTGATATCAGCAAATTCGGCACCACCGCCATGGACAGCACCTCGCAACGACCTTACGTGAAGGTATACCTCAAGTAACCCCTAAGGCAGAAAAGTTGGCATTTGGTATCTAAAGCAGGGGTGTGAGGAAAGTCGCAAATACCTTTTATTTATCGAAAACAGGCTTCCATTAGCTTGTACATGGAACAAAATCTTGCACAGGGAGATTCAAAGCATAAACAATGGTTTACATTCCCTATGAAACCCTAAATATTTGTTACGCGTAAGTTAAAAGGTTAACTTGAAGATCCATATATTCTGATTTGACAAGCTTTGTTAACATTAAAAGTATGCTTTGAAGTGACTCTTTATGGTTATGCATGAATGTATGGTATTAATTTATAAAGTGGGAAGTATTTATTTACTGCTTCGTGTAATTTAATCGATTTTTCATGCTCCTTAAGCTACATTTATTTCTTTGTTACTTTACAGATGACGGGGCAGAAGAAGAAGAGCGGTACAGAGGAAAATGATTATAACATTTTGTAGTTAGCTGGTAGTAATTTATAGTTATAGTTAATTTATTTATTTGTTCATGCTACATGCTTTTACTTTGTGCATGTGTATTTTATATATATATATATATATATATATATATATATATATATATAATGAATGATTAAATGTATTGGAATTCGACAGCCAAAACTATGGATATGAACATGGATTGTGGACTGATTTGACATATAAATTTACTGTTTATCTATGCACCAATGGAGAAAAAAGGTAGAATTAATAAGCGTGGTGGGTGGGTTGGGGTTTCTAACGCGTTGAATTCGCGTTCCCTAGCGTTAGTCGCGTTTACACACTGCGCGTTAGTCTAGCGTTCCCCAACGTTAGTCTAGCGTTCCCTAACGTTAGTCTAGCGTTCCCCAACGTTAGTCCTAACGTTCCCCTAGATTCTACAAACCAGAAACTAGCGTTCTATTTCGACAAGAAAACTTTCCTGGCTAACCAAAAACTAACCTTAAAATAGCGTTTTGGAACCAAAAATTCGCGTTCCCAGAGCGTTTTTTGGGAACAAAAACCAACGTTCCAAACGTTCTGGGAACAAATTGTTAGTAAGGTAGAAGGTTAAAATTGCGTACAGATGTGGTCATTTCTGGGCTGACTATTTTCAACGTCTTATAAAAATCTCATTTAGAAACGATCATTTATACTGACACGAACAAAATATCATACTCTTAGGCACAATTAAATATCATGTTTATTTCAATGCAATTTCTTTTGTACCTGTAAATAAACTTAAAAAAACAGTGTGTTCTTACAAAACCATGAAATAAAAAAAATATCACTCTCATTATACAGTGGATATGAGCTAACAACAAACAATTTAGTTTTGGTGGGTCCACACATTATGTTCACATATTGAGTTTAACTTTAAACTTGTTTTATTTAAACTACAATTAGCATAAATTCTTTTAAGATGTTATTCTTATTTCATGCAATAGTCAAGTGTTCATGTGCCCAAATATTATCTGCATGCACAATAATAATAATAAAAAAGTGTTTTCAATCTGGGGTTCCAGGACCAAAACAAGGGTCCAACAAAATAATTTATACCATATTTTCCGAGATACTGGTCGTCTTCTACGATATTATGAATTATTTATTCTAACAAGCAGTAAACACCTATAAAAAGCGGGCACTTACAGGTTTCTATAGTATAGTTCTCATGTCTGTGTGACAAACCTGTCTGGCTTTTGAGTGGTTTTGTCTGTACCACTGTGTTTTCTACATTCAGAATGGTTCACAGAAAGCAAGAGATAGCAGGGTGCATTTTAATTAACAAGATATATATACTGCTTGTAAATAATAGCTGCTAAATTGTTTTATTTTATACATGGGCTAAATATTTTTATTTTTATTCTGTTTTGGATAGTATTCAATTTAAATGATTTGAAGTGATAAAATCTTTGCAGTGTTCATAGTTTTTTAAGTTTTCTTAACGTTTGTTTTTTATTATCAGTATTTAAGATTCATTTTCTGAAATTAATAGTAAAAATGTGTCTCTTATACTACGGATGCAACTTATGTGTTTTCTGACCTGGTCTGCAACAGCCCTATATTGTGCTGTATTATTAAACAAATGTATTATTAAAATAGAACTATTTAAAATAAATAATAATAATAAAAATAAAGTAATCATATTGTATTCATTATACTCCCCACCCACACAATTTTAAGCCTTAAAATCTGTTGTAATTCTGAGGTGTGCTTTGAAAATCTTCTCTGCAAAGGGGATCCCTAGGGCCAAAATATTTGCTTAAATGTCAGTGCTAGTGGTCGGGCATCCATATACAGCAAAGTCTGGTGTGGTTGGGAGAACTGTCCTGAGTCAGCACAACATCTATCATCTTCATGAACTGCCCACAGAAACACAAATTAAATACCATAAATGATTATTATAAAATATAAATATAGCTTCACAATGCTCATTTGACCTCTGTGGAGAACATATGATCCAGAAAATACTGCCAGACTGATTTTTAGTCTTTAGGGAATCATTTCAAAGCGTAATTTTAATTTTTTTTTCATTTAAAGTTACTTAATTTCTGAACTTCAGCGTGAGCATCAGGATACCGCGACAATGCTGTTTTAATACAGAGTCTTACTTCTAGAGATAAAGTTTTTTTGAAAATCACATTATCGTTAATGGTGACAGAATGTATTTGTATTTGCAGTACTAAAACTAACCACTAGGTGTCAGTAGTGTTACACTCACCAGTAGAGTGTGTAGATCTGTGAATCAGAAGTTATAACGGTGCTGTTCCCGTCCTGAAAGTAGAAAAATATAAGTTCTAAAATCCTTTCTTTGGTGATCAGAAAAAAACTACCGGTTACACCTGTTTTTTTTAGTGACCAATTTTAATAACAGTTAAAAGGATCATCATAATTTTCAGACTGCTTAGCTTGGACCACCTCAAATTGGCAACAACGGGGACAAGCGTTATGTACAATTACAAAAGAGAATTTGAAAATATATAATCTTTATAATCAAATAAGTAATTTTGATATAATAAATTTAACATTAGATTGATAAAACGATGAATAAGCTCTTGCATTTATTCTTACCTTTGGCTCAGCGCAGTTGTCAATTGACCATTACTGTTTGAATTTTCCAAGTAGCCGTTAACGTTAATTAGCTCCGTCCGTTGTGAAGGTCGTTCGTTGGTCCGGTATCTCTGTAGGTTTTATAAGTGTCCTCAACGTAGAAATAAATAAATTAAGGATGGCGGCAGTTATATCTTCAGTCTTTTATGGCATAAACAGAATTATTGCTTCCATCTTCGTGATTTATATTTGCGCCATCACGTTACGTTTACGTTTTTTTTTTTTTTTGCCATCCGTTTACGTCACTCTGCCACGTAACATCCGCGTTAACGCCCCTCATTAGCCAGCACACGTTTTAAATGCATTTAATTTAAATCTATGTGTTAAATATTGTATTTGTGATTATTTATGGGATATAATATTATTTCAATCTAATTATCTATTTAAATATATTCAACTTTAATATATATTTTAATGTATTCTTTATTTAATTATCTATATTTAATTTATATAGATCGAATACAGATATAAACTGCTGTTTCTGTCAATGATCAGTGAAAAATACCACTCAAATAAATAAATAAATCATGTAAGATTTTTATATGGTCACATTATGATACTTTTAATTGAGCCTATGTTTTTTTTAAGAATTTATATATTACATTATTTTTTGTACTAAATGTTTCAGAAGAGTAGGCTACATATTGCTATTTAAATCAGAAATCCAAGGAATTGCTTTGTTGTGTGTTTGTTGTGTTTGTTGTGTCTTTAGCACAATGGCCTAATGGTGAGAGTTGGACTTGTAACCAGAAGGTCATAGTTGTAATCTCTGTGCTGGCAGAGTTGTGGGTGGGAGGAGTGAATGAACGGCTCTCTTCCACAGCAATACCCATGGCTGGAAGTGCCCTTGAGCAGGCACTGAACCCCCAGTTGCTCCCGAGGCTGGATATAGCTGCCCACTGCTCGGTGTGTGTTCGCGGTGTGTTCACTTCTCACTGCTGTGTGTGCACTTGGATGGGTTAAATGCAAACCTGTTTAAGTATAGGTTACCACATGCCTGACAAATCATGTTTCACTTTCATAGCAAAGTTATGTCGATTTCCACGAACCTGTTCTGCGTTAAACAGGCGTCAGAAAATCATAACGGACGGTCAAATTTGAACCTCTATGAAGCGTCAAGGGCGTGGAAGCAGATCGGCATCCAGATATGAACGGTTTGCCGCGTGGTAGACGTCCAGGTCTGATCCGAACCGACCCGGCGCAATTTAGACTTGATCTGCACGTCGTATGAGCGTCTCATGTTTGTTGGGTTTGGGTGGGACTGTCCCAAATTTTTCGGGCGTCTGGTCACCCCATACTCTACACTGGAGACAAACCTTACAGTTTCATCCTGTCAGATTCAGATCAACTCAAGATGGGTTCCTCCTTAATAAACAATGCTCGACAAGTGTTATTCTTTTGTATTTTACTTCATGATTTTTTAATTATCATTTGTGTTTTATGAGTTTCATTCATCACTTGTACTTTGTTTACTCTTTTATGAAAGATTTACCCCAAGTTTGGCTTTCGGTGATAATGAAAAGAGATATTTGAGGTGTCCGATTATTGTGCCATTCAGTCACACTTTTTCATTCACAGGCGCTTTATTTTATAGCTATTTTTGTATTTGTTAGGTAATCAATGTAACTCTGTATTAAACATGATTTTTACTTCTTACATTTATCTACCAGCTTTTATTGTCTGCTTTATAAATTTGCATCAGTAAAGTAATTTTATAATTTTAGCTGCATCTGAAAGAAGCCATTAATATTAGTTTGCTTTAGTGTTCTGTTTAAATTTCTCAAAGCTTTTAAGTGCCTAACAAACTATATTTCACTTACACTGACTGACTGTCGTCTGCATCAGTTTACAATGGGCGGGCATGAAACAATACTAATGTTTTCCGTTTGACGTCACCTTAGGTAAGCTAAAGATTAGTTTTGAAAACTCAGTTTTCATGACTAGGTGTCAACTCTTTCATTTGAAAGACAATAACTTTATACATGTGCACTTTAGATTTAAAACTTTACTGGGACGTTTTCATTCACTTGGAGCTGTGTTACACACTGCATGAAAGGTAATTTTCAAAATCCATAATAGGGACACTAAATTGATCGAAAGTGATGGTAGAACATTTACACTATAATTTTTTTACAAAATATTTATGGCCTAGATAAATGCTATTTTCTGAACTTCTGAAACCTGAAACAATTCTACTCAGCTCAAAATTCAACATCATTTTATGATGAATGTTTTTGAGCAGCAAATAAGGCATCAACATGTTTCTGAAGGTTGTGTGAGCTAAGATTAATGTAAAATTTGGCTTTGAAATCACAATAAATTACATTTTAAAATATATTAAAATTTTAATACTAAAATATTTAAACATTTTACTGTTTTAATACTTTGGATCAAATAAATGCAGGCATTGGATGAAGAGACTTCATTAAAAAAAAAAATTCTGTTCAAAACTTTTGATTAGGCATCTTTGTGCACCAATTTCTAGCTTTTAATTGGCTTAAAGTGGTGCTTTGCTGGACAATAATAAATAATAATGATTTGTTAATGTGTGTGTAAAGGCGAATAGTTTCTATATAAGAAATAAATGCTATGTCAATTGGCATTGCAATTTCATATACTATATTTTATTGCCTTGAGATGACTTGAAAACAAATAAACCATATTTATTACAATCGTATGTTTAATGCCTTCATGTTCCCAAAGGTTTTTTTGTCCATTTTCCTGGTTCAACTTTCTGCCTTGAGAGCACCCTCGGCTTCAGTATGAATAAAACACACCTCCATGAGTGTTTAGCATTTTCGATCTCATCTCGCCTTATTCTGGGTGACTGGGTCTGAATAAACATCAGGTCGTACGCAGACTATCCTGTCTCTTTGAGTTGCAAATCTATATTATTCACGCAACTCTTGAAAACCTCTATGAGAACACACTTGGTCGAGAAAAAGTCTCGGGGTCGAATTTACCTGATATTAAAAAAATAGAACACACATCCCCAGCGTCCCACTCGCTATTACCTCTGATAGTTCAAAATCAGACATCAGCTTATGGTTATCCCTTTTTAAGGATAAAGGGGCACAATGAATAACATGACATGATCCCTACCAATATCATACTTTCTCAGGGTTAATGTTTTGCAATGAATTTTTGATCAAACAATTAAATGTCTGTCTGTCTTTACATTCCTGTGCAAAATCAAAACATGCTTTTGCTTACTTACATTTTTTTACGTTGCCAAGCATAAACTTGAACACATTTTACTAACAGACTTTCCCCACAAACTACAACACAAGAATAAATGTTTGAAAATAATGAAACATTTTGAAGCGCAGTCTGCATTGCATCTAAGTAATAATAAATTATATCTGGGATGTTTTCATACTCTGTGTAATATAATACAGTACTATATAAAAAAAAAGAAACAAGAATTAAACCTGATGATGGCCATTATGGGGTCTTTTATTCTACTCAGATGTGAATCGCAAAATATTCATGGCCATTGCCACTCCTTCACATACAGCCTTTCTAACACAAATCATGTACAAAGTTAAATCAGTAACTGTGAATGAGTGAACAGGGGTGATTTTCACATAATTTTGTATTAAAAACTCCCATTCCTGCACAATCCAGTTCTCTCACCACTCTCATCCAGTCTTGTGATTTTAAAAGTTCTGTTTGTGTTTTGCCAGAGGAAGGCCTTATACTGAGGGAAAAAAACAAAAACATTTTCACTTACAACACATAAACATTTTGCACAAAAACACAAACATGAATTACAGTGAATACAGACTTTAACCACTGAGATGTTCTGAGAAACTGAAAAGCTTCGGGGCATGTCTAAGCGTCTCCAGACCTCAGAAGGTGTTGTGACAATTGCAGGCTGTCTGGTTATTAGCTAGTAGCTCAAATTACAAATAGTTTGAGGTTGCATACATTGTCTTGTGCCAGGTTGACAGTTAAAACTACGTGTGTTATATGTAGTTATGAAGTTATGCAACCATTAGTCAGGGTGTATACAGTTAACATGGATACCCTCTCAGTTCACAACACTGTTTACATTTACAGCTACTCCCACAGCAATCACACCTTCAGTGAAGCTCCTCCACTGCAGTTCCATCAATGACACTGGAATATTCCCATCGGTACAAGTGAAGACAAGCATCAAAGCATCCCAGGAGAAGTTGGAAATCTGCAGGGCAGAGTTTATTGAAGGACAGAGAGAGAAGATGAGATCCAGAACCTGCAGTCAAACACTGGAAGAACAAACAGGTTGGGGTGATTTTATTCTTGATTCTTCAGTGATGATGAACATAAGGTTGCAAAACATTTAAACAGTTTGTCATATTTTGATTTGTTGTGATAGGAAAGATATATAGAGCTGTGCAATAATATTGTTGGAAGCAGCAAAAAATGAGTAAAAGTACAATGTACTTCAAATGAAATTGAAGACAACAAACTAATATGAAGTCATTTTCAAGGAAGAACAAAAATCAGGCCAAAATAAGTTCGTCTTTTGAGTTGGCAGTTCGAACCAGCTCACAAAGCCAACTTTCTAGGGAGTTTGTTTCGGCTCTAAAACTTACCTTTGAGTTTCTGTGGTCCGTGGCGGTTACGCAATCGGCGGGTGTGTTCTGAAGACTCCCGCAGCCTTCTTTGACGATGCAATTTTTTCTCCGTTCCGTTCACTCATTCTGTGGGTTCAAATGTATCCCCGTACACGATCACCCACCAGTTGAACTTTAAGATGTAGGGATGTGAGTATTTCATTTCCTAGAAAAAAATAGCAGCAAGTTTGGTGTCGACGACCCGGAATTATGCAAAAGCGAAGCAGAGAAGCATCGAGACAAGTTTTTCCCAAAGTAAAGAATGAAAGAGCGAATATAAGGTAGCAAGCACCAAATACATGTTTCAAATAAATGTTACACCATATAACAACATTCTAACTTCAATAAAGCGAATTTAAAGGGTATACAGTAAATGAAATGCCAAACGACCTACAATAATAAACCTTTGTTTTTTATCAAACAATTCTTATCAGTTAATAAAATAAATGAACTAATAAAATAAACAACAAACTGATTCCAATATTTTTTTTCCCACACCATACTAAAAGTTTTCAGACTATGAGACATTCCCTTCCCATAAGGATTGATTATGGCTCTTTTGTATTGCAAACATTATACTTGACTCTGAATTGCTAAACATTATTCTTTTTGTCTATAATATTCTACGACCATTGGTGCGGTCTCACACCTAGATTGTCTACACTTCTTCATTTCATGTTGTTGTGTTTAGGGTATACAGCAGTAATGTGACATGTTTACATTATTACACCTTACTCCAATGGCGGGTGTTAGAGATTAGTTAACTTGTAGCATACGTGTCAGCACTTCTTCTTGGCTTGAAGCGAAAATGGAAAACCGTTTGAGTATATGGGGCCTTTGGGGTTCTTACTATAGAAACATAGGTTGTGTCTATGTTTAAAATGTTTAATAATTATTATTATTAAGTATAGCTGGAAATAATGTACATCACTCCAGTAAAGATTCAGGGACATATCATTTATACAAATGTATAAAATGATCAAAATATTTTATTATAGCATCCCTCTGCACTGTTACATCTGGGTTCATTTTTATGTCTTCTTTTCATTTCTCTTTTGTGATTTGCTAAAAAAATGTGTTTTTTACTTTTTATTTTTAAAATTGTTTTGAAGAGGAGAATGATGAAGAGGAGGAGAAACATCATGTCAAAAACTGGAGAAAAACAGCACAGGGGTGCTCTCAAAACCAAACAGAAAGATTTAAAGAAAGTAGAGACAAGAAATCTTTTACCTGCACTCAGTGTGGGGCAAGGTCTCTCGGAAACAAACATAGTCTTGAAGAGATTCACATGAGGATCCACACTGGAGAGAAGCACATGTGATCAGTGGGAAGAGTTTCCACACAATCATCATCCTGGGATACATGATCATCACACTGGAAGGCTTTATGAATGTGATCAATGGAAAACAGTTACAGGGAACTTTCAAACCTGAAGGGTCACCTGAAAGTACATTCAAAGAGAGAAACCATTCATGTTCTTTATGTGGAAAGGTTTTCCACATTTGCAGAATTTAAAAGTTCATCAGAAGATACACACTGTTGTGAGAGAGAATATATGTGCTTTGAGTGTAGAGACCTTTATTACGCTGATCAGTGAAACTGCAGAGGATCCACACTGGAGATAAACCTTACAAGTGTTCACACTAGACAAGAAATTCAAGTAGGTTGGGAAATCTTAAAACATGAGATGATTCACTGGAAGAAACCTTACAAGTGTTCACTCTGTGACAAGAGATTCGGTCAGTCAGGAGACCTGAAAACACAGCAGAGAGAGGATCCACACTGGAAAGCCATTATCCTGCACTGTATCTTGGGGAAGAGTTTCACTCATTCATCTTCTCTACTCAAGCATAACAAAAAACATTCAAGGAGGTCAGTGAGAGTAGGGGTTGCAGACTAATGGTGAGTGAAACTTCAATGCTGTGCCATGGCAGCTCTAAGCCGATGTTGACTGAGTGGATTGGTCTATAGAGGGCACAGCTGGAGATAATATAAACCTTTGAAGGACTTCACATTTATGCTCGTTCCAAACAGTTAAAATGTCCAGAGCTAAATGTATACTCAGAAAGCTCACAAGACATGTGTGATGATATTACTGGATACTTCAGTGAGCCGGAGATGCTGCGTTTAAACAACTTATTGTACAGATGGAATGTCGGCTGTTCTAATCTAATCGCTGCACTGCCTTTTACACACATAAGCCTTCGTTTCCACTGTGGAACTTTGCAGGAACAGGAACTTTGGGCTGGTACCGGTGTGTTTCCTGGCAAACCAGGATCTAGAAATAAGAGTTCACGGGTAAAAAAAAAAAATTCCCCTTGGTATTACTTTTCAAAGGAACTTTTGAGGCGGGACTTCGGAGCTCTAAATATGCTGATTGGTTGAGTTCACGCGGCATTGTGATTTCGTCCACCATTTGTGGGATAATTTTTGAAAATATTACTGTTGTGTGTCTTGAAATATAGTTACAAAAGTGTAGTTCAGGCGAATGTAGTTGTTAAAACTCAAATCTGTGGTTTTATTTATAAGGCAAGCGCCTGTTAATCTCCCGTTGAGTGTGATCAGCTCCAGCGATCAGCTGAACTCAGTCACTCATATTTTTGACTAGAGCACTCTCAGCTTCGGCTAGTCTTCTGACATTTGCAGCTGGCTCTGATGTCTCTTTAGTGGTTAAACATAGAATATAATTAGTTTTGGGTAAATCTGGGTAATCTTTGGTCTTTATTTGTTTATTTATATGTTAAAATGAGAAAATAAAGAAACAATATAATATGATATAATATTTTGTTCATTGTAATGTAGGCTGTATATATACACATATCCTGAACTATAATAGCACATTTCTGAGGCTATTATTATGTTTAAATGAAAGCGAAAGGGAGGCAGAGTGATATTTGATATCCCTATTTTGTCTTATATAAAGTGAGGAAAATTGCAGTATAGGTGGAAGACTGACTCATGTTATCAAGTAGAACTGCTGTTTGCAGGGGAATTGCCAGACTTGCGTCTTTAGCATTAGATCCGATGTGAATCCACTCCGAATTCCAGAACTTCATGAGATCCGAACTACCGGATGCAAGTCCGAAATTTCGCGTACTTTGTATTGAGAAAGCGTCTGGAGCCCCTAAAGGGTGCATTGTGGTGGAAAAATCAGAGTGAGTGAAAAAAAATTTGGGGTGGGAGGAAAAAATATTTTTTTTTTTATTTTTTTTGCGTTCTCTGCATAACTTCGCGTTCCCCTCGGCTGCGTTCCACTTAAAACTTTCGCGTTCTCTACGCAAAGATATTTCCGTTCTCATAAAGGCTCCAGCTGAGTTCCAGGACAAACACTTCCTGTTTACTTTACAGCTTTTTTTTTTTACTTTACAGTGGTTTATACAGCTCCATAAGTTCGCAATGGAGGCGGTTCATGAGATTTTGTTTTGAACTTGGAGCAATAGTCAGTGCATGCTTTATTGCGACATGCGTTTGGGACATATAAGCGGCAATGTAAAACACTGTGTGAGACGCATAGGAGCGAACGAGGCGGTGGAGCACCTGCATTCACGGTGCGGAGTCCCATGAAGGAGAAACTGAAGGAGGGACCAGTGACAGTGTTGGACTTTATTTTGTGTTTTGGTTCTGTTTGTGTGCGACAGTGCGTCCCACAGTACAGGGGCGCTGCTCCAGCGGTCTTTTAGGTATATTTGTGGCAAAAGTTTTGTTTTGAATGTTAAGCGGTTCCGCCTCATTCTTCAGTGACTATAACGTTTGTTACACACTGGATGATAAATTCGGTACCGCGGTTACACCATATTAAAGTAGACAGACCAAGCAGGGCAGCCCAGAATGTGAGCGTAACCTGGTAAACTGCACTTTAGCGTGAGCTATCCCTCATAGAAGAGTTTATTTTAAACTTGGACTCCAGTTTGATTCAAATAGGCTACAGTCAGCTTGCCTATAGTTTGAGCGGTTTGGGACATTCTAAAACACTTAATGTGGATGTAGCTATTATAACAGTGACATTGGAGGCCCAATTCAGTAAGGCCCTAACAAATACTAATTAATACCTAATACCAATTGTAATATTAATAACCTTATTAATAGCTATCAGTGAAGTAAATAGCCATAATACAACGTTTCTCCCATTTGAAACCATCAGGATATGAAAGGATCCTTAAGGGGAAGCTGGACAAAGACAGTAGGCTGCTTATAGGCTAAAATATGAAAATATGGTAAACAGTTTATTAATATAGCCTATTATGCACGGGAAAGCAGACAAGCCCAGAATAGCTAGAAACAAGCCAAAACCTAGTAAAAAGCAAAACTGGGCTCCGTCCCACAGGTACAGCTCTCTTTCATCACAAATCAAATGTTTCTATTCATAATGTATTTGAAGAAAAAATCATAATGAACAAAAATAAAAATAAAAATATTTTCCTCCCACCCCAGAGCTGGGAGGAAAATAGTTCCTCAAGGAATAAAGTTCTGGTACAATTGTTCCGGGTAATTTCGGTGGAAACACTTGTAATGGGCTACAGACAGTAGCTCATTACATACGCTGATCTCGCGCGCACAGAATCATTCAGCGTGGAAATGTACTGTCAAAACTTGTTCTGTGATTTCTCAATAAAATAACTTAGAAACTGAAAGTTCAGACGGCATACATTTCTGAATAACTAAATCTTTGTAGCGTCACTTTATACTACTAGAAGTCTGTAATTAATTCCGACACACAATCGCTCTCACTAATGCATTCATAAATGCAATCTTTACTGTGCTACTTGATATCTAATTTAGAACGGCAGAAACCTGTGAGAAAATAAAAAAACACCCCAGAGCAGAACAGTAAAAATGAGCTGTTACTTAGGGCAATAGCCATGTGGGCAGCGCTGTGTCATGTGTGCCGCGCATGTGTACAGTGGTTTTTTTTTTACAGCTCCAGGATTTTAGGTTTCATATGTGACGTCATCAGCGACTAGTCGACGAGACTCGACTTTATCACATAAAGTCTACTTTAAAAATCAGAAGTCATTTAACCCCTGGTCGGTAGATCATCTTCATATCCAGCACTTTCAGATGTGACTTCTCATCTCACACAGTTTTGGAACTGGCGACTTAACCTCCATGAACCGGTTTTTAGTATTTTATCAGACCATACTACTGCACAAGATTTTGCTTTTGGTATTATATTTTTAGGGACAATTAGAGGCCGGGCGGTTCGGGACAACAGTTTAGATTTAGGGGACTGTCCCAAATTTTTTAAAGGGGCATCTGGTCACCCTTACTCTACACACTGGAACAAACCTTACAGTTTCATCTGTCAGATTCGAATCAACT
This sequence comes from allo-octoploid hybrid of Carassius auratus x Cyprinus carpio, assembly GCA_024542945.1. Classification (NCBI taxonomy): domain Eukaryota; kingdom Metazoa; phylum Chordata; class Actinopteri; order Cypriniformes; species allo-octoploid hybrid of Carassius auratus x Cyprinus carpio. The sequence goes on along the minus strand of CM045074.1, from coordinate 3,069,589 downwards.
CAAAAGATGGAGTTCCTCTTAATAAACAATATCGACAAGTGTTATTCTTGTGTCATTTTACTTCATGATTTTAATTATCATTGCTGTTTTCTGAGTTTCATTCATCACTTGTACTGTTTACTCTTTTTTATGAAAGATTTTAAGTTTGGCTTCAGTGATAATGAAAAGAAGATATTGGGAGTAAATCGATTATTGTGCTGCATTCCGTCTACTTTTTCATTCCTAGCTTTTAGAAACTTTACCCGTATTTTTTGTATTGATTAGAGTAGTAAAGAAAATGTAACTTCTGTATTAAAACAGTTTTACTATACATTTTATCTGCAACTTTTATTGTCTGCTTTATAAATTTGCATCAGTAAAGAAATAATTTTATAATTTTAGCTTCCATCATCTGAAAGCCATTAATATTAAGTTTGCTTTGTGATGTTCTGTTTTAAATTTCTCAAAACTTAAGTGCCTAACAAACTATATTTCACCCACATGATGACTGTGCGTCTGCGTGATTTACAACAAATGGTGGGGCATAAATATACTAATATTTCCGTTTGAAATCACCTTGAAACAACTAAAGGTCGTTTAAAGCTCAGTTTTCATGACTAGGTGTCAACTCTTTCATTTTGAAAGACAATAACATACATGGTGCACTTTTAGATTTAAAACTTTGCAGGGCGTTTTCATTCACTTGGAGCTGTGTTACACGCAGAAGGTAATTTTCAAAAAAATCCATAATAGGGGCACTTTAGAATTGATGAAAGTGATGATAGAACATTTACACTATAATTTTACAAAGTATTTATATTTCAGATAAATGCTTTGTTTTGCGAACTTCAAAGAAACCTGAAATGTCTGCTCAACTCAAAATTCAACATCATTTTATGATGAATGTTTTTTGAGCAACAAATAAGAATATCAACATGTTTCTGAAGGTTGTGTGACTGGGTAATGATACTAAAGGGTGGCTTTAAAATCTAATAAATTACATTTTAAAATATATTAAAATTTTAAATACTAAAATATTTAACATTTTGTTTGCTGTACTGGATCAAATAAGAAATGCAGGCTTGGTGAACGAAGGAGACTTCATTAAAAAAAAAAAAAACAGTCTCTGTTCAAAACTTTTTTTGATTAGGCATCTTTATTTTTTTTTTTCTCTAATTTCTAGCTTTTGATGGCTTGAATCAGATAACTTTGCTGGACAATAACCGTAATAATGATTTGTTGTGTGTGTAGACGAATAGTTTCTATACTGAAATAATAAATGCTATGTCAATTGGCTGCATTGTTCATATACTATATTTATTACAGGGGTGAAAACAAATAAACCATATATTGCCACAATCGTATGTTTAATACTTCATGTTCCCAAAAGGTTTTTTTGTCCATTTTCTGGTTCAACTTTCTGCGCCTTGCGGGAAACACCCTCCGGCTTCGGTATGAATGAAACACACACTCCATGAGTGTTTAAGCGTGCCTCGATTCATCTCGCCTTATTCTGGGTGACTGGAATTTGAATAAAACCTCAGGTCATGCACCAGACTATCCTGTCTCTTTGAGTTTAAATCTATGTTATTCACCTTAGCTCTTGAAAACCTCTATGAGAACACGCAGTGCAGAAGAAAAGTGCGGGGTCAATTTGCCTGATATTAAAATAAGGGAACATCCCCCAGGCGTCCCTCGCGTAATCTACACCTCTGATAGTTTCCAAAATCAGACATCAGCCCCATGGATTTATCCTTTTTAAGGATAAAGAATTTAGTAGGAGATACTGTGACATGATCCTACCAATATCAGCCACTAAATTGTCTTTGCAATAAAAAATTTTGATCAAACAATTAAATGTCTGCTGTCTGTCTTTACATTCCACCAATGCAAAATCAAAACAATGCTTTTGCTTACTTACATTTTTTTTCACATGACATAAGCTTGGAACACATTTTACTAACTAGACTTTTCCCAAACTATAATGCAAAAGAATAAAATGTTTGAAAACCAATGAAACATTTTGAAATATGATGCATTGCATCTAAAATAATAAGTATAATGCAAGGATGTTTTCGTACTCTGTGTAATATAATACAATTACTATATAAAAGAAACAAGGAGTAAACACTGATGATGGCCATTATGGGAGGTCCTTTGTCTCTCAGATGTGAATCTACAAAATATTCATGGCCATTGCCACTCCTTCACATACAGCCTTTCTAACACAAATCATGTCTTACAAAAGTTAAATCGGTAACTGTGAATGAGTGAACAGGTGATTTTCACATGAGCTGTATTAAAAACTCCATTCTACCACAATCAGTTCTCACCACTCTCATCAGTCTTGTGATTTAAAAGTTCTGTTTGTGTTTTTGCCATTGACCTTATATGAGGGAAAAAAAAAAACAAAAACATTTTCACCCTAACACATAAACCTTATTTTCAAAAACACAAACATGAATTACAGTGAATGCAGACTTTAACCACTATGAGATGTTTCTGAAACTGAAAAGCACCAATGTCAGGGGCATGTCCTAGCGTCTCCAGACCTCAGAAGGTTAATGACTGTTGGGCTGTCACGGTTATTAGCTAGTAGCTCAAATTTACAAATAGTTTGGTTGCATACATTGTCTTGTGCTTGGGTTATTTGACCAGTTAAGAACTACTTGTGTGTTAATAATATGGACATGAAGTTATGCAACCATTAGTCAGGGAGTGTGCAGTTAACATGGATTACCCTCTCAGTTCACAACACTGTTTACATTGCAGCTATACACAACAATCACCTTCAGTGAGCTCTCCACTGCAGTATAATAAATGCTGGAATATTCCCATCAGTCTACAAGTAGAAGACAAGCATCAAACATCAGGAAGGATTAAATCTGCAGAGACAGAGTTTATTGAAAGGACAGAGAGAAGATGAGAGATCAGAACCCTATAAGAATCAAACACGCAGAACAAACAGGTTGGTGTTTATTCTTGATTCTTCAGTGATGATAGTACAACAGTTTGTCATATTTTGATTTGTTGTGATAGGAAAAGATATATAGAAACTGCAATAATATTGTTAGTAGCAAATAGTAAAGGAAAGCCCTGATATACTTTAAAATGAAATTGAATAACAAACTAATATGAAGTCATTTTTTGAACAAAATCAAAGGCCAAAATGAAGTTCATTTTGGAGTTCGTTTAGCAGTTGAACCGGCTCTAAAGCCTTTTCTAGGGGAGTTTGTTTCGGCTCCTAAACACCTTTTGAGTTTCTATTGGTCCGATGGCAGTTCAAGTAAAACTTTATGTTCTCTCGAAAGATTTATCCCTTGCAAAACATTTAGCTTCCTCCCAAAACTTTGCGTTCTGCTAAAACCAGCTGAGTCTGGACAAACACTTCCTGTTTACTTTACAGCTTGTAGTGAGTTTATACAGCTCCATAAGTTCACAATGGAGCTGGTTCATATAGTTTTGTTTTGAACTTGGAGAAATAGTCAGTGACATGCTTATTGACAGCACGGTTTTGGGACATACTAAACGCTTAATGTAAAACACTGTGTGAGAGCAGTGGGACGGAGCTGAGGCGGTGGACACCTGCGCCATTAGCGGTAACGAGTCCGAAGGAGAACTGAAGGAGGGACTGATGACAGTGTTGGACCGATAGAGGACCAGGCTCGGACTTTATTTTGTGTTTTGGTTCTGTTTGGTGCGACAGTCGTCCACGAGTAGGGGCTGTCAGGGTCTTTTAGGTATATTTTATTATTAAAGTTTTGTTTGAATGTTCACCGGTTCCGCCTCATTCTTCCGTGACTATAACCAGGGGCGGATTTAGTGAATTGGGGTCCCAGGCAAATATAGAAATGGGGCCCTATACATTTGCACACATTTACCTAGATCAACCTTGAGGTTCCTTTTTTGTTGTGATGCTTGCAGCTGCACATTGGTGCCACATTGTTGTTTCCAATGTTTGTACATGTTTTATTTACATGTTATAATGGGATTCTTTCATTTACATTTACATTTACATTTATTCATTTAGCAGACACTTTTATTATTTCATGTTGTAGACCATGAAATAGCAATTGATTTACCATTGAGATACAAGTTTTAACAAAAACTAAATAAATAATAAAATGATAAACCTCACAACTGAACCTTTAAACCATTTTTTTAAGAAAAGGGATGAGTGGGAAGTATAAATTATTATATTATTTAAAATGGATTTATGTGGGTGAATTGAACAAAATCTGAACAAAAGCTGCACACTGGATTATTGAAAATGCACTTTCATTCTCTGCAGTAGGAGGTGCTTTTGGAAGTCAGAAATATAGTGGATTCCCGGTAACGGCTGTAAAACAAATCAGCTCAGCTCATAAATAATACTTTATCAGGTACAATGAAAATGCAATCAAAACTTTTTGAAGACAATCAGTTCCCTTCAAAGATTCAATCATATAAAACTTGAATTAGTGAGAATGAGAAAAGTGTGAAAAAATATAGCCTATATTGACGAGAAAAGTCCACTGATGAGTTACCAGCGTAAGCCTACATTTTATTTTAGTCATTTTAACTTAGGGCTGTCAGTCAATTAAAATATATAATCACGCATTAATCGCATGGTTGTCATGAGTTAACTCAGTGAATAATCGCAACTTAATCGCAAATTTTTATCTGTTCTAAATGTACCTTAAATTAATACTTTCCCCATGGTTTCACAGACAAGGCTTAAGATAGTCCCAGACTAAAATGCATGTTTGAGCTGTCTCAACTGAATATATCTTGCTCTGACATATCTTAAAAATCATTGTTCTTTGTCAAGATGCACACCTGTAACATTTTCTTCTAAGGCATTTTTGTAAAGTTGATTAAATATCTTAATTTAACCAAGGCCTTGCCCTGGCTTAAATTAAGCCCATTTGTATACCGGACCTTCAAGTTTTATTCTAATCAACATGGGCATGGACAAATATGAATGCTTTATGTAATATATGTTTATTATTAGTGAAACCATAGTTAACAGAGCATGAAGAGTAGACATGTTTCACAGGTCATAGATGTTTCTCAAAGAACAGTGTTCATGTCTTTTAGACACATGAACAAAAAAAAAAACATAGAAATACTAGGTTTATATTACTCTCTTTCTTTCCACCGAGCAATTTACTTACAAAACCTGTTTGCATTTTCAAGCAAGACAGGGCAGCTCACTTCTTCTGAACATGCAAAATACATGTATTATTTATTATTACATTTGTTTGCTCTCTGTGCCACATACTGTATTTTGATGCAGCTAAATTCTTAAAACTTTTTTTCATTGATATATTTGACTTTCTGTTGTCAGACAACGGGATGAATATGAAATAGTGACTGAAACGCGACCCATTAAGACTAACCAGCTCTCTCTTCCAAGATGTTAATCTGCACAAAATCCTGATTTATAATCGTGCCGTCCTCTGATAAAATCAAGCAGGCTGCCGACAAGATAAAGACAACAGCTGTACTGTGATTTCGGCTATACTTGCATGTAAAATTAGAGAAGCAACATATCTGTGTTTAAACTGAAAGCGCAGCTCCTTTCAGCTGCTCGCTGAACAGAGCAGACGCAGAGAGAAGGAAGTGTGTGCGCGCGCTGGGAAAGAGAGACTCAGCTGTAAGTGGCAGTCAGCTTTAAATGCATAATATTTTCATTTGCTACTAAGCAGGATACAAGAAGCACGTTTAACTTGATACACAGACGTTGTCGTGGTAATAAACACATCGTAAACAGCAAACCGCTCGCGTTCGCGCTAATGCTCATCCCCATATGAAAACCGATTTTAGGGCCCGTTTTGGAAGCAATGCAGCGCCTACCTATGCCTAATGGGTAAAGTCCGCCTGACTATAACGTTTGTTACACACTGGATGACTAAATTCAGTACACGATTACACACATATTAAAGTAGACAGACAAGCAGTAATAGCCCGTATGAACGCAACCTGTAACCGCACTTTAAGCGAGGCTATCCTGATAGAAAGAAAGAGTTTTTTTTAAACTTGACTCAGCTCAAATAGGCTACAGTCAGCTTTGCTCATTGTTTAAGTACATGGTTTTGGGACATTCTAAACACTTAATGTGGATGTAGCTACTATAACAGTGACATTGAGGCCATCGCGTAAGGCCTAATAAATATATTAATGCTATAAACAATTGTAATATAATAACTCCTTATTAATAGCTATAAAGTAAATAGCCATAATACAACGTTCTCCCCATTTAAAACCAATCAGGATATAGAAAGGATCCTTAGGGAAGTTGACAAAGACAGTAGGCTATATAGGCTAAAACCAAAATATGGTAAACAGTTCTATTAATAGAATATAGCCTATTATGCACAGGTGAAAGCAGACAAGCCCAGAATAGCTAGAACAAGCCAAAACCTAATGTAAAGCTAAACTGTCTACGTGATCAGTACAGCTCTCTTTCATCACAACCAAATGTTTCCATATTCGCAATATTTGAATAAAAATCATAATGAACAAAAATGTGCCACTGAGTGGGTCAGGCTCATTTGGAACTATTATTTTGTTGTAAAATACAATATGGACAATATGTGTTTAAAATGTAGGCTTCTTTTAAAATTTAAAATGTACACTTATATTGCCTTTTTGTTGAACTGTTAGGCCTATATAAAATCAATTTCACATATGCATATTCTGATATTCAGGAAAATTGCATTCGATAGGTTCCAGAGCTAAATGAGTACGCAACAGTGTTCGCTTATAACATTTCTAATAATCTTTTATATTATTGAATCTTCAAACTGAATTCAAAATCGCATTATGCCCTACTGTAGCCTAAGTGACGAGTATTTTGTTTCAGCGATTTGATCGCTAGCTAGCTCCATGCGCATATATTCATTGCAAGTGCGGCCTGTTCATTATTAAAATAAAGAATCACCAATACAGATATAACGCTACACAATCCATTTAAATAATCTGTATTATGTTCATGCCGTGATCGCGAGCCCCGCCCACTCCAGTGGCACATTTTGTTCATTATGATTTTTCTTCAAGTACATTGCGAATATGCAAACATTTGATTTGTGATGAAAGAGAGCTGTACTGTAATGCGAGCCCAGTTTCGCTTTACATTAGGTTTGTCTGCTTTCCTGTGCATAATAGGCTATATTCTATTAATAAACTGTTTACCATATTTTGGTTTTAGCCTATATAGCCTACTGTCTTTGTCCAGCTACAGCTACTATCCCTTAAGGATCCTTTTCTATATCCTGATGGTTTTAAATGGGGGAGAAACGTTATTATGGCTATTTGCTTTTACTGATAGCTATTAATAAGGTTATTAATATTACAATTTTTATTAGCATTAATAGTATTTATTAGGCTTTACCGAATTGGGCCTCCAATGTCACTGTTATAGTAGCTACATCCACATTAAGTGTTTTAGAATGTCCCAAAACCATGTCTTAAACTATAGGCAAAGCTGACTGTAGCCTATTTTGAACTTGAGTCCAAGTTTAAAATAAAAACTCTTTCTTTCTATGAGGGATAGCCTACGCTTAAAGTGCAGCTTTACCAGGTTACGCTCATATTCTGGGCTATTCTGCTTGTCTGTCTACTTTAATAATATGGTGTAATCCGTGTACTGAATTTAGTCATCCAGTGTGTAACAAACGTTATAGTCAATGGAAGAATGAGGCGGAACCGGCGAACATTCAAACAAAACTTTAATAATATAATATACCTAAAAGACCGCGACAGCCCCTACTCGTGGACGACTGTTCGCACACCAAACAGAACCAAAACACAAAATAAAGTCTGAGCCTGGTCCTCATCGTCCAACACTGTCATCAGTCCCTCCTTCAGTTCTCCTTCGCAGGGACTCGCTATCGGGCGAATGGCAGGTGTTCCACCGCCCTCGCCTCGCTCCTCAATGGCCTCACACAGTGTTTTACATTAGCTGCTTTAGTATGTCCCAAACCGTGTCGAATAAGCATGCACTGACTATTTCTCCAAGTTCAAAACAAAACTTATGAACCGCCCATTGTGAACTTATGGAGCTGTATAAACCACTACAAGCTGTAAAGTAAACAGGAAGTGTTTGTCCGAACTCAGCTGGTTTTTAGTGAGAACGCTAAAAGTTTTATGAGGGAACGCAAATAATTTTATAGAGAACCAAAGTTTTATGAGGGAACGCAAATAATTTTATGAGAGAACGCAAAGTTTTGCTGAGGGAACGCAAATATCTTTGGCATGAGAACGAAAAGTTTTGAGGGAACGCAAAGTTTCTCGAGGGAACGCAAAGTTTTATGAGAACGCAAAAAATAAAAAAAAAAATATTTTTTCCTCCCACCCCAAATTTTTTCACCCACTCACTCTGATTTTTTCCACCACAATGACCCTTTTAAGGGTCTGAGTAATAATAGGTCTGGGAGGAAAATAGTTCCTGGGGAATAAAGTTCCTGGTACAATTGTTCGGATAATTTCGTGGAAACGCGCAATAGGGCTACAGACAGTAGTCATACATCACGCACTGATCTCCAAGCACAGAACTCATTCAGCGTGAAATGTAACTGTCAAAACTGTTCTGGATTTCTCAATAAAATAGCTTAGAAACTGAAAAGTAGAGCTGTAGTCAAGTCCAGCTTTGTCGAGTCCAAGTCAAGTCCAAGTCCAAAAAGTTTCGAGTCCAAGTCAAGACCGAGTCCAAAGAGGTTCGAGTCCAAGTCAAGTCCAAGTCCAAAAGTTTCGAGTCCAAGGCAAGACCGAGTCCAAATGAGAGAAAAAAGGATCCTCTTCAAGACCACATACTTAACTAATGTATGTGATGCGAGAGACAGCATCCTATTCTAAGAAAATAATTTTACATTATTATTTGTAATGATCAAAAAGCATGTGCAAAGTAACAACTCTGTAGGACAGGGTCTCCAAACTCAAATCCTGGAGGGCCAGTGCCCTGCAGAGTTTAGCTCAACTGGCCTTAACACTATCTGGATGTTTCTAGTGTGTCTAGTAAGAGCTTGATTAGCTGGTTCAAGTGTGTTTAATTAGGGGTTGGAGCTAAACTCTAAAGGACACCGGCCCTCTAGGACCGAGTTTGAGCTGTAGGGTCAAATTATTTTTATGTACTTTATTTACATTTTATTTACTTTATAATGCTGCTGTTGCTGACATTATGTCTGTGGTCAAAAATTAAAATGACTGATGCCTTGGCAGCACACACACGCAAAGCTCGGGATATGACAATGCGCGCAGTTAAGGCTAGAAGGGATACGTTTGGCTCTACTGGGCATGCGCACATAAATACAGCGAAATTTTTGTCATACTGTACTAGGGCTTGTCGGAAACAATCGACTACTCGAGCATGTATTAACCATAATGCATACAAAGAGTTTGCAAGTGCGTGAATTTTAGGATTACATATTGCGTGGAGCTGTTACTTTCTATGACCTTATCTATGCTTGCATGTAAAATAAAATATGTAATGTAATAATTAGGCGGTGCCTAAAGCCTAATACCTGGATAATGGCTTCAAAACGAATAACGGACAAGGAATAATTCTGCCTGAATAATCGGCTGAAGCTGGCACAGTCCGGTGTTTGCTAGATAACAGCTGAGTCATGTGATCAGCGCAATAGTATACACAGACCTCTATAGTCACGAGTGTGAAGTGAATGAATGTAAACTTTATGAGCGAAAAGAGCACAAATCAAACACCGCATTAGTGTTTCCCTCTGTGCATCTCTCAGAAATCAGAGCTTGGCAGGGTAATATCACCTATAATAATACATCATACACGTTATATTATTTGTATATATTTAAAAGGCAATGATTTAAACCTTAGGCTACGATATGATACGAATGAATGGAATAAGCACAGGGCGCTCACTAATCAAACAGCCGCGTTGCGCGTCTCAGTCTCTCAAAAACCAAACCAGTTCTCTCTCTCAAGAGTAGGCTAATAATCAGCGTAGATACGGATACATTTTCTACTTGTCCTACATGTTTGCATCTTTATCTTTTGCTGGTTTGCGCGGCATCACCCACATTTGTTTAGTGAGTTCACTAAACATTGAGACTTCTTAAAGAGTTCTGCGTAATGAAAATGTGCGCATTGAATGGATTCAGTCGTGTTCAAATGATCACTAAATGTTTGTCATGACATCTCTCTGCTTACATGATAAATATTATTTTAGAAATTAATAGTTATTTTAGTTTAACACGACATACTTGTTCAGTGATAACTATGAAAAAAAGATAAAAAGTCATAACGGTCTTGTCAAGTAACTGTACGACGTTGTATCCGAATGCAGATACGAAAAATGTTGTGATTGCTACAAATACTGGCTGTTACATGAAAATTTTAATAGTAATGTCATAATTATAAAGTTTTGCAAATTTACATATGTAATTGTTGCATAAGGCTATAAATTAATAAGCGTTTATTGATTAAAAAAACTATTTAATGTGTTTTCATTTACAATAGCATGAACCACGAGAAGTTGAGTAACTAAAATAAAATAAAAATCGACTAGTAGAAATCAGTAGTCTTGCAACCCCTATACTGTACAACATTAATAAGTATTTCATTATTGGTAAATTTAAGGCTACCTATGTGTAGACGTAAATAAAACACAATCTAACAGGTAGAAAATTAAATTAGAAACATCTAAACATTTCAGAACGGAACAAGTGCGCCAGTGGTCATGCACATCCTTTCCATAACAAAATTGAAAGCTAAGCCAAGATGGAGAAACAGGTGATCATAGCTGTACAAGGATAGCCATTTTAAAATTAATTTATTAGCAGAGCTACTTCAATGGATTTTAGTGCTGGAAATCCATTTATTTTTGCTGAAACTTGTGCGTCTTCATGGATAGCAGGTGATGGTTTCTTAGCAGCAGCAGACGCCACTGGAGCGCAAGCATAGAGCGCAGGCTACAGAGTGCTTTGGAAAAAGGAGAAAGCGGCGCCTAGCGTTTTCCACACGTTTTCAGTCGCGACATGCAAATGTGGTTTTGTTTTGAAGGAGAATTTTTTTTTTTTGCTGGACTCGACAGCGAGTCCAATGACCAAGTCCGAGACAAGTCCGAGTGCAAACACCACCGAGTCGAGACAAGTCCGAGACGATAGAAAAATGTCTCGAGTCCGGACTCGAGTCCAAGTCCGACTCGAGTAATACAGCCCTACTGAAAAGTTCAAGCATACATTTCTGAATAACTAAATCACATAGCGTCACTATACTACTAGAGAGATGCTGCTATGTAGAATTAATTCCGACACGCAATCGCTCTCTACTAATGCATTCATATAAATGCAATCTTTACTGTGCTACTTGATATCTGATTTAGAACGAGCAGAAACCTGTGAGAAATAAAACACCCCAAAGGCAAAAGAACTGATAAAAATGAGCTGTTATAGGAGCAATAGCCATGTGGCAGGCTGTGTCATGTGCCATAGCATGTGTACAATGTGTTTTTTTTTTTTACAGCTCCAGGATTTGTTCCTTAATGACGTCATCAGCGACTAGTCGATTCGACTCGACTTTTATCATATAAAGTCTACTTTAAAAAATCAGAAGTCATTTAACCCCTGGTCAGTAGATCATCTTCATATCCAGCACTTTCAGATGTGACTTGTCATCCTCACCAAACGTGACACAATAATTGCATCTACAATCTCTTCTGTATAAATCTGTCCCCATGAACAAAGTTCATCTTCAAGACCAGCACAGTTTCAACTGTAACATTTTTATGGGCTTCAGGTCTGAAGAATCATCTGAAAGTTCATACGAAAGAGAAACCACATTCATGTTCTTTGTGTGGAAAGAGCTTTTCACATCTAAAGTTTAAAACTACATCAGAAGATACACACTGGTGTGAGAGATCATATGTGCTTTGAGTGTGAGAAAACTTTTATTACAGCTACATATTTGAAGCTGGCTCCAGAGGATCCACACCATAGTAGGGTTATGTGAGCGGAGTGGAGCGGCAACAATTTCCTCTCCGCACTCCGAGCATTTAATAATCACTCCACTCCCGCTCCACTCCGCTCACTAATACCAGAAACAACGCTCCGCCTTAGCTCCATGGCTAAAGTATTTCAGTATGTTTGAAACATTATGTTCATAACGTAGCCTATATAAAAAAATGAAATGGGGTGTCTGGTCTGGGGTGACGGGATGGGGGCTTCTATGATATAAGACTGCGTAGCCTATAATAAAAGATAATGAATTTCAAACCTGAATCAAACATATTTTTATTCAAAGATCAACAGTCTGTCATAAGTCTTTTGTCTGCACAAAAAACAACAACATTAAAATCATGAACTCAAATGTCATTGTGAAAAGAAAAAAAAACAATGACTGTTGTAAGTAACAGTGGTAAATCAGACCTTTCTGTAGGCCTATAGCCTAACGCTAATAAGCTTAACGAAAATAACGAAATAATTGTGTAGTGAAGTATTTTTTGTACACAGTGCCACGAACAATCAGTCATTCCTTTACGCTTGCATCACTGTCCTCCTGCGGCTGCAGCAACTTACACTCTTTCATCAAGGCTTAAAACAAAAAGGGGACAAAAAAGTCATATTGTCTTTATGCATATATATTAATTAGATAAATGAATAGAAACAATAAAACTTTAAATTCACACAGCTATACCCTGCCTAGGTTGTGGAGGCCCGACGTCAGCATATTTCGCTGAGGTTTCACTGTTTCCAGCACTCTTTCCCAGGATGTATTTATGGAACTCTGCACAATTCATCACCAAATTAATTTTTACTTTGATTTCAGCTAGCGGACCAGGTTAAATGAGCACCTGTTTATCTGAGGTTTTTTTCTTTTTAGCAGCGTGTTGGGGTTCCGGTACACCAGCCATGCCAACGGAATGAATGAAAATTAGCTTATCAATGCATATCTAAATTCGCGCCTAGCCAGGGTATTTTTTTAGAACTTAGAAAAGATGCTGCAGCCAATGAGCAGCCGGTGAGGGGCTAGTTGCAGGACGACTTAACCTCCAGCAGACAGTTTTTAATGTTTATCAGACAATAACTACTCAAGATTTTGCTTTAATATAATTTTCGGGACAATTAGGGCCAGACTCGGATTCGGACAACAGTTTAGATTTGGGACTGTCCCAAATTTTTCGGGACGTCTGGTCACCCTACATACTCTACACTGGAGACAAACCTTACAGTTTCATCTGTCAGATTCAGATCAACTCAAAGATGGAGTTCCTCCTTAATAAACAATATCGACAAGTGTTATTCTTGTGGCATTTTACTTCATGATTTTAATTATATCATTGTGTTTTATGAGTTTCATTCATCACTTGTACTTTGTTTACTCTTTTATGAAAGATTTTAAGTTTGGCTTCCAATGATAATGAAAAGAAGATATTTGAGGTAATCGATTATTGTGCTGCATTCCATTACTTTTCATTCACAGTGCTTTTGCTTTCTTAGCTATTTTTTGTATTTGATTAGAGTAATCAAAGAAAATGTAACTTCTGTATTAAACATGATTTTTACTTCTTACATTTTATCTGCAACTTTTATTGTCTGCTTTATATATTTGCATTGGTAAAAGTAATTTTATAATTTTAGCTGCATCTGAAAGCCAGCGCCGGCTGTGGTGGGGCATTCGAGGGCCGTGCCCCTAGCTGGTCATTGATGCCCTCCACAGGCCATGAGCTGGCTTCCCAAAAAATATCCCTTTTAGTTATTATTTTAATATTAAATGTTCAAACTGTAACTTAAATTAAATAAAATAAAAAGAATGGGGAAAATGCATAATTTTGGTTGTTCATGGCACGTTACTAGGCTTCGTCATGGTGAATGCTTATTGGTCGCCGAGTAAACTTGTTACATTTGATTTGCAGCATGCGCGCAAAATCCATTTCAAGTTGAAGAACAGTTTGTCCGTCTATTATTATAGACAGTTGTTAGCAACTAATTTTAAAAATTTCAAAATAAATAAATAAATAAATAAATATGGATTTACGAAAATGGTTTAGACCTCCAGCCTGTCAATTAGCAGACTTAGATACTCCGCCACGACCACCAGTAGGCTACCACGGTCTATGAGAGCCGAGCTGGCCCTTCTTCTGCCAATGCTAGCTCGGACAACCGCCAAAAGATTTAATACACAGATTTAATTTAATAAGTGATGATGTCCAACCTGTTTCTGAAGAAAAAAGCCTTAAGTTTTCAGAAACATCTATACGAAAAAACTTTGTCTGATGGGGACATTTTTTTTGCCGGTTTTCAAACCTTCAAACTGATTCAGTGTTTTATTTTGTCGTCAGTAATTTGTTAATTATTTAAGTATAAAAATATATTGCTATTTATTGTAGGCCTATTATGTTTTTTTTATTTAGCCTATATTATATTTATATTATTATTTTCTGTCCTGTTCTGTTGTCTAGGCTATCTGTTCTGGGCGGTTTCCGATATCGGTGAAGCCTAGCCTATCTTAGCTCTTAAAAGCGCTCTCTACGTGCAAGGTTATACACATTAGCGCAATTCCTCGCGCATTTCCCAAAAATGTAGGCTACTGAACTCGAACGCGAGAATAGGCTACTACGTGCTACTTGAGTCGTTGTCCATTAGCAAAGTGCTGAACTAGGCTATACTAACCTTATATGGAATCGTATTCTGAACGTTTTAACTAACAATCGTCATCTGTTAGGAATCAAGACAGGTAAAAAAAAAAATTAAATAAATATATATATATATATATATATATATATATATATATATATATATATATATATATATATTAATGACATTCTTGTAATAATAAAAACTCCATAGTCACGGGAAGAAGGAGGCGGGAACCGGCGAACATTCAAGTAAAACTTTAATAACCAAATAAAGATAAAACAGGCGACAGCCCCTCACGGTCGACTGCCGCGCACAAACAAAACCAGACACAAAATAAAGCCCAGGCCTGGTCTCTCTCGTCCTTCACTGTGTCGCTCCTCTTTGTATCCTCCCAATCTCCTCCGTGGGACTCGAGACCGGTGAGTGGAGCAGGTGTCGCTCATTTCCAAATCACTCCACCGTTCCCACGGCTCTCGGCCCGTCACAATTCTATATAGATAGATCATTGGAGCTAACATTCTAGGGTAGAATGTCATTCTATATAGATCCTTGGAGCTAACTGACTCTTGCGTATCCGTCGGCAAAACAGCAAATTTCAGCTGTCTTCTGTTCCTCTTTAGATAAAACCCAAGTCTAAATCGTTCATTGTCATTCTGTATAGATCTTTCAGATTTAGGTCTGGGTTCATGCTACTATGATGTTGCCAATGCGTCAAAAAATATTTATTAAACGACAGTGCCCCTCAGCGATGATCCAATGCCCTCCAGTAGATCTGCTCTGACGCCGACTCTGCTGAAAGCCATTAATATTAAGTTTGCTTTGTGATGTTCTGTTTTAAATTTCTCAAAGCTTTTAAGTGCCTAACAAACTATATTTCACCCCACACATGACTGACTGTCCGTCTGCATCAGTTTACTCTTATGTTTGTTTGATATGTTGTTTCAGGGTGTAGATTTGCAAAACATGAAGACATTAAACATACGATTGTGACAATATATGTTTATTTGTGCTTTTCAAGTCATCTCAAGGTAATAAATATAGTATATGAACAATGCAATGCTAATTGACAAAGCATTTATTACAGTATAGAAACTACTCTGCCTTATTATGTGATAAAAAAGTGTTTGTATTATATAAACATTAACAAATAATTAATATTGGTTATTTTCCAGCAGCTATCTGATTTCTAAGCCAATTAAAAACTAGAAATTATAGAAAAATAAAGTTGCTCTATACATTACCAGTCAAAGTTTTTGAACAGAGATTTTAATGTTTTTAAAGAAGTCTCTTCTGTTCACCAAGCCTGCATTTATTTGATCCAAAGTACAGCAAAACAGTAAAATTAAAATAACTGTTTTCCAATTGAATATATTTTAAAATTTAATTTATTGTGATTTCAAAGCTAATTTTTAGCATCATTACTCCAGACACACGATCCTTACGAAAATTTTTCTGATCAGGAGCATAGGCATAATCGTAGTGTTTTGCCTAATTCTTGATGAGTTTGATTGACAGCAGTGTTAACCAATTGTTATCCAGGCTGTCTGAGCTGAAATTCTTAGCGTGTTCACCCATTCAGTTGGAGTGTAATTTGCAGCTGTGTTAGAAAAATGTTAGAAAACAGCAGCAATGCATAATGCTGTAAAAAAGCCCCTCCATCAGTCCGCAAGTTTCAGTTCCACACAGGAACCGGTTCATTCTAGGAAGCCGGAAACACTGTCAGGCCGATTATGAATGTCATTTTAGCTCAGTCAGTGTTTTCAGTCGGTTCAAAGTCGTTTGGTATGCGGTGTCTAAAGAATTTAAGACCAGCTGTTGCCAGTCGTCCTCCCAAAGATTTGCCTATTTTTTCTTTTTTGGCACTAAGCGATAGCGATAAAGATTATTTACACTAAGTGAAAATATCTTTTTTTTTTCAGGGATGGATGCTATTTACACTAAGGGCAAATAGATATAGATTATATTTACACTATTTTAAAATAGCAGGATTTTCTGTTATTTATACTCACTTATTGCAAATAATGGCAATTATCTGCACCCTCAGTATTGTAATACATTATAAAACAGTATGCAATAATAACCTATTGAGTGTAAATTTTAATTTTAATTCAAATTATTAAATGGATGCCACCTTAATGGCACAATAAAGCCCTCCCTACACCTACCATGCCCGATACTTTATTTTCAACTTTTTTATTATTTCCTTAATTTTCATTGAAAATAGATGCTTTTCTGGTGTGATTTGAAATTTAAAAAGGGGAAAAAAGTGTGCCAAAAGGCAGATTCAAACATGGGTCGATCGTGTCAAAATGAGTACGATGTTTTACTATCTGCGCCACTGAACTGACTAAATTGGCAACTGTCGTCTGTAATTTTGGGTGCGTTCGACTTGAAGCAGGGCTACGGACGGTGATCAACGAGAGCAGCCGCTCGCAGTCGGGGGCGGAGTTTCTGCTCCCGTTAGTGACACTCGTGCGGTGTTTGCATACTTTATTACAGATGAAGTGAATTAAATGCAGTATTTGTCAAATACACAGACGCTTCAGAAACGTTTTCATGAGCAACAGAAACACTTTTATACTGCTTGATACAGCGCCACCTTTTCAAGAATAAAGTTCAACATAATCATATAGTATTTAAATACTAATAAAGTAGGGGTATATATGCTTTTATCAGTGTTGCATGATAAACGGACTCAATACAACAGTGCGACATACAGTAAAAAAAAAAGCTTTACCGCTTCTAAAACACAGATTTGTAGCCATTACGGAACTGAAAAGGTTAGAATAAATCCAAACACACGCGGACCGTTGCATCGCGGTGAATCTGGCCAATCGGGAAACAGCTGTGTCGTCATCAGCTCCTGAAGCCACTCTGGAGAAACTTGCGGCGGGGGCGTCATCAAGATGGCGTCGGCGTAGGTCAGCATTTTCTTGGCTCTTTCCTGAATTTTGTGCAAAACTTGATTTTTCTTCCCTTTAAAGACTCTTTTGTCTTCAATGCGCTTGATTTTAATTTTGTTCACGCTCCCCATACATCAACCATACTGTGTTTTGCGAATTCCTAATTTTTTTCCCCTCAACGTCCATTAACGCTCATTGCCGATACGTGGATTTGAGCTCTCCTGTGTGGCGCATGATGGAGGTGGACGATACTCCAAATCTGAAAGTGTTAAACTGATGCATAATTACTCCAAAACTGCCCATGATCTGGATTCATTGGATGTGTCTTCCGAGTCTCCAGCGGCAAGCCCGCTATCGAAAATGACGCCTCGCCTCAGACCCTTCAAATGCCGCTTTGCTGGAGGCAATAGAGAGACTGGGTAAGAAGCAGGATGACTTTATGCAGAAATTTCTGGAGGAGAAATCGGTTGATCCGATTCCACCCTCATCTCCGATCTCACAACACGGGTTGGCCGTAAATATAAAATCAGAGAATACAGCTGTTAAATTTGATAAAATGGACTCCCAACTGTCTTAGCTGGCTGCAGAAAGCAAACGCTTATGGGATAAAGTGGATGAGCTGGATGCCTACAAGAGGCTTGGAATCTGAGGATTTCGGTGTGTTGGAGGAAGATGGGGAGAATGTCAAGATGGTAATAATGGACTTTTTTTTTCAGGTGTCACCAGGCTTAGCAGATGTTCTGCAATCTTGACTGATGTTGCGCAGGCTTGGCCCTAAACTGGGCAATGCAGCTCGCATCGATAATTGTACAATTTCCTCTCGATCTCACCTGATCAGATCTGGGCTGAAAATAAAAGTACTATACAACTACAATCGTAACAAAGTTATGAAATGTAATACAGAATACAATTAAAGTGCAAAAGCGTGAACGATACCCTCGATAGCGGTTTAGGCTATCTGTTATGTCCCCTCCTTGCTTACCTTAACATATTAATGCTCAAACATATTTGTCAGTTTTTGAATGTCAATAATTGTTTCAACAAACAAAAGTACTTCAGACAAAATGGCAATGAACATCCCTGGCATTTGCTTTCGACCTCCAGCTCTAAAAAAAAATCAGACATCGCCACAGAAATCCTCCTTTCATCCACATAGCATTTGGCCCCTTTTTTGTGTTGATTTAAAATTATTTTATGACTCTCTTTGTTTATCAGCTAATAAGAAAGCGGCTAAAACTTCTTTGTTGATTAAAGAAATTATGGTTTCAGTATAAATTACTTCCTGATCTTTTGAAGATTATTATTTATGTATTCCCAATGTTATTTATTTCTATTTACTTATACTCATCTTTTGTATTTGTAGTTTCTATGAAAATTTGTGAATTATTTATTTTTCTTTTTTTTATTAGTAGACTATCCCTTAGCTATTGCCTTGCTTTACTTTGAGTTGACTGTCTTATTTTATTTTATTTTAGTTTAGTTTTGTACTTGATACTGTATCCCCTGTGCTTTTGTTCAATAAAAAAGAAACTGCTGCGGCTGAGTCAAGCCGGTTGCCTCAACAGCTCACTCAAGTCCCGACAAAATTTCTAACCGCATGCACTGCTTCAAGTCAGATTGCATGCCGGTTTGAAGTCGAACGCACCTATTGACTCATGCGATTCACACGTAGTGGGCGGAGTTAGTGTAAATAGCCTCAGCCAACAGAATAAAGAAAAACCAAACATGACATTTCTGAATAAAATAATTGTATACACTTCTAGCTAATTTTTAATTTTCAATTAACATAGATGTGTTACATTTTTCTTTATTAGCCTATTAGGCTTATTATTGTTATTAAGCTACTTTTATTATTAAATTAATATTAGGCTACAATTAATTTGCCCGCAATAATTTAATAGCACATCCAACGCTATCTCACAACCAATTCGATGCATTATTTTACAGGGTGGCTAATTGCATCAATTTAGACGACCCTCACTCGCATTTTCATACGATTTGCCTAGACCCCAGTGATGGGTAGGTTTAGGGCGGGTTTGGTGAGGTAATTGCACAAATTCATCGAATGTGCAACTCGTAAAATACGATCGATTTGGCAAAAATCGTGATGAATTTGTCGAAAGGTGGTCGCATCAATTGCATCGAATTAGCCACCCGTAAAATATGTCAATGAATTCGCCGGGAGATCGGGCTGGCACATCACCACAAAACTGACAGCTTGAGAGTAATAAACATTATGCTAGCTGACTCCTCATTGAAAATGTTTTTAAAAAAGTTCTTTCAAAACAGGTTTATTATACAATGAATTATAGGCTATAATTAAAATTATTAACACTATAAAAAAGCTTTATTTCAAGCACGACTTAAAAAATGTTTAACACAAAATATGTTTCTTCTCTCCTTTATTTATTTTATTTTCCACTAGCCTATGTTCGGGCCACAAAAGAAATATTAAGGGAGTACATTAAAACATTTAGATATATATGCCGATTTCCACCAAATTACCGAACAATTGTACCAGCAACTTTTTTTTGCAGGAACTTTTCTCCCCAGACCTGTTGCTTTCCACCGCGTCAAAAGTACCGTGAAGATTAGGCAAATAGTTTGGTGACTTAGGTCTGAGCTAGTTTCTCAATACAAAGTACTGCCATTTCGGACTTGCATCCTCGGTAATTCGGACTTTGCAAGTTCAACTCGGAGTGTGATCTCCAGCAGCGGACGATGCAAGTCCGGTAATTCTGCAAACAGCAGCCCACTTTATAACATCAGTCAGCTCACCTTGGCTACTGCAATCTTCCTCACTGTATATTTACAATAAGAATATGATATTAAACACCTCCTGCCTCCTTTCGCTTTCATTTATTAATAGCTGAGAAAAGTAGTTCAGGGAAATGTGTAGGCCTATATAGCCTATTACAATTAAACGAAATATTATATCAAACAGTACTGCCTCTTTTTATTTTCATTTGAACATATCAATAGATTAATTGAATAAGACCATAGATTACCTGTTAGATCAATGCTATCTCACCACCAATTGTATGTATTTTATGAGGTGGCTATTCATACTAATTTGTACTGATCTCCAGTGTCAATTTTATACGATTTGTCTCAACCCCAGTGTCTGTTAGGTTTAGGGCGGGTTAGGTGTGTCATTCCTACAAATTCACAGAAATGTGCAACTAGTAAAATACGTATGATTTGCTAAAATCATATGAATTTTTGGAGTGTGGTCGCATCGAATTCATAGGAATTAGCCACCTCAGAAAATATGTATGAATTGCGGAGCTCTGCTGAAAACCAGCATATGCTGGTTAGGTATGTTTTGATGCTCGGATGCTGGTTTATGCTGGTCCTTTGCTGGTTTATGCTGGTCCTTTTGCTGGTTTATGCTGGTCCTTTGCTGGTTTATGCTGGTCCTTTTGCTGGTTTATGTGAGTTCTTTTCTGGTTTATGCTGGTCCTTTGCCAGGACATGACCAGCATAAACCAGCAAAGGAACAGCTTAAACCAGCATCCCAGCTCAAAACATACACTGTAAATAGAATACTGTGAAATTTACAGTAACTTGCTGGCAGCAATTAGCAAGTAAGTTGCTGTAGTTCATTTCACAGTATGCTTACTGTAAACTTAATTGCAGTAACTTTAAAAATACTGTAAACTTTTTACAGTAATAATCACAGTACTGTGTTTCATCACCTCACATATTTTACTACTGTAATAGGATTACTGCATTAATTTTGTGTACTGTAAAATGAAGACACTGTTTTTGTCACAAAAATGCCCTTTATTGACAACTTTTCACACTTTAAATTTCAAAATTCATAAAATAAAAATAGCATAGCAAAAACATTTTTTTTCAATAGGTAAAATTTTTCTGTTAACATTTCATTTCGCTTTGTATACAACAACACTTTTCTGAACATACAAATCAATCCTGTTCAAATGTATTAAAATGTTACGGTTAAAATTAGAATGTATAAAAGACAAATTAAATTATTTAAAAACAGCAGGATTTCAAACAGTAGAATTTGGTCCCTGAACGTTGTTTTTCTCCCAGAACTGTATTTTCTTCAAAACGGCCTGAACTAGTCAATTTCATGGGCTGGAGTCTTCCACCCTGCAGTGGAAGAAATTAATTATTAATGGAAAAGTTTATAAGCAAGACAGATGGGTTGATGACAATATATATATAAAGTTTGATTGGATCATTTGATTTAGCCAATCAATATGTAATACAATGTCCACTCTCTATAAACCAAAACTCTTACTTAAAACACACATTTACATATATATTAGGGCTTGGAGAGAAAAATCGATTCACCTAGCTATCAAGTAGATTCAAAAAATCGTTTTTTTTTAATTATTCCAGAACCTTTCAATTTGTCTGTCTATTAAACTTTGACAAAATCATATCCAACATTCAAATCTGTGTTGGCGCTGACCCAGAGAGAAGTGGCGTTAGTCATGAAACAGCTTAACAAACAGTCTTTTAAATAAATATTTGTATTTTTGATATTTTATATGCTCTGTTGGTGGTTTGTGGAGTAGCATCCCGGGGCTGATTTATTTATTTTTATAGCTTTTATTAAGACACAGAATGTAAATTTATTTTATTAATACAAACCGTAAATCTGTAAAATTTACAACCCTCATTTTTAAAGGATAAAATTCTAATATTCTTACGAGTTGCAGCTCTACTCTTATTAAACAGTATTGGTTTCTTACATTTGCCATGAATGTCATTACTCTAATATTTAATAACTATCTATATTAATATAAAATTTTCTGCCACAATACTGTGTTTACATGTTTAAAATTTATGGTAAATGTTTGTGATTTTGAATGGAAAAGATTTTCTAACAGGATGTTGTCACACACAGTTCAGTGTGGTTGAGAATGTCAGCGTAGTCTTATCACCTAGTGCTGAAGCTGTGAAACGGCATGACTTTTAAATTATGCTTGGCCCACATTTGTATTTTAATAGACAAGCTGCACCACCAACACTCCACCCAAACTTGCTTCCAGAAGTCATTTTAAAGCTCTGGACCATACAATATTTACAGGTAAGCATAGTTCATAAATACACAAATAATGTAATTATTTGTGTATTTGAACTGTTTTGAGCCCTGGTAAAAGCTGATAACCCCATTTCTAAATTACAATTTTTAAATGTTCCTTTACCTGGGGTTAAAAGTGGGATTTAGAACGACAGTAACCAGAGTATTCAAGGTAACAATTAACAGTCTCACCTGGTATTAGTTGTTCTTCCAGTCATACTCAATTAAGTCCCTGATGAACAATGCCACATGTGGATTGAGGGACTCGTTTTTCTTTGGACCACCTTCCCAGTTCTTCTGCTAACCTGGACCTTCAATTGCACTTGCTGTGCTCTGGATTTATCTTGATGAAGAATCTGTAAATAAAAACATCATGCATTACTCTATCCAAGAAAAAAAAAACCTGTCGTAAGAATCTTACCATATATAGAGCAGGGTTCTTGCAGGTTTCAGCAAGTCAAATTTAAGACCTTTTTAAGACATTTTAAGACCATAAAGATTGAAATTTAAGACCTACACGAAGCATTGCCAAAAAAATATTCAAATCAAAGAATTCATTTTATTTCAATGAATTCAGTAATTGAAAAAGCATTTAATTTAATTTACAGATAAAAGCAATCACATTAGTAACCTTCCACACCAACAAAGTGTGTCAGAGAAAAGAACAGAATCAGATATAATTTTTTAATAGAAAATTGTACTTTACATATTATAGTGTAAAAACACATAATTAGTTGATCATAACTAGAGATGAAATGGCATGAACATTTCATTTCATGATTATGGTGACAAATTATCACGGTTATCACAGAATCCTGTTCAAAAGTACTAATACTAATGAAATCCAATTCACCAAGTTTATGTCGAAAACCAGCAAATAACAAATAAAATTAGCATCAATATACACTTTTTTGTTTACATAAACATTAACATATCTAGGGATTGTGTCTTAAGAGAAACAACATTGTTTGCATTTGAAAACATTGTATACATGCTAGTTCATGTACTGTAACTTATGTACCTGGAACGATTGTTGAGGCCTCTTTGCTGCAACCTGAAAGAAATGAACCAAATGGTAAATAAAAGAACAGTAAGATCTCGAAAAATCTTAATACAGTCGTGAGTATATTATTATGCTTCCACGAGTCATGAATAAAACTCTCGAATGAATAAAACTTTCGAATCGGCCCGCTTAAATGTCTGATTCTTCAGGGCCAACGTTAAGCAAGCAAGAAAAAAAAAACGAGTGAGATTATTCAAACGGCTACCGCGTCAACATCAAACACACAATTTCAAATTAATTTTATTCAACAATGCTAAACGTTACTCTTTAATCAAACTGAAGACGTTATAAATGTAATGTTGCCACATGACAAATCTTAATACAGTATATGCTCCCACATGTCGGAATGGCACTTCAAATTAGGCTATCAACAATCTCGTTTCTGCGGTTTGACCTGCGATGAAGTTCAGAAAAATCATGATCCTATGAAAATGTATTAAGTCTTACCTGTAGCTGCGTTTTCTGTCGAGTCGAGAGTCGGCTGGCTTCACTGCTTCACACGCGCGCGGTGTCGGCGATGACAGTTGACTTTAGCGGCTAGAGAAAAATCAAGTGTACGGGATCATATTTCCGGCTAGTGCACCAACAGATGCATCACATACACAATTCCAATGTAATTTTTATTCAACAATGCTATCCTTCTCTAAACTGATGAGCGTTATCGAATGTTGCCAGATTAGAAAAACTATCGAAATTATGGCCAATTATATATAGAATGTTTTTGTTTTGTTTTTGGTAATAAAATGCACACAAGACAGGGTTACTAGGAAGTGTCCTGCTCGTTTACCTCCTCTCTCGGTGCACTCTTAAAGTTGAACAAATAGGTAACTTTACAAGAGTGGAAATAAATCAGCAAAGTTACCTTTCTTAAGTTAAAATTCCGATGAAAGTGTGGAATCTAGTAGCTTTTCAGCTTTCCATGGATGGAAAAAAAATTCCTCTAGAAATTGCTGTATTGTGATTAACAGAAAAAATATTTTTACTGTAGAATTTACCCGCCATTGAAAATTGACCATGATGCTTTTGCAAATCTACAGTAACATGCTGTATACAGGTTCTACAGTAAGCATTTACTCATTTTACAGTAATAATGCTGTGAAAACTACAGAAATTTGTTACAGTGTACCTAACCAGCATATGCTGTTTTTTCAGCAGGGAGATCGGCTGGATTAGTCATATTCATGCAGAAGCGGTGATAGAGAAGCGTGCCTGAAAAAGAGTTTAGAGAGGAGAACTAAATCTACATATAAAATATTTGTCACAGATTATTCACTTTCTAAATAAAAGTATAAGCATCCACTAGTAATTGTATATAAATAAATCGTTTTTTTACCGATGCAAATGTTAGAAAGCTTGATGCATCGATATAAATGGAAACTTGGGGAATCTTCCATCCCTAATATATAATAACATTTCTGTCCCCTTACTTCTGAAATGATGGCTACGCCGTGTTGTTTTATAAGCGTTCTCAGCGCTAATAATTCACACTAAACACAGTTTATTTAAGGGCAATTTCTGCCTTGTTTTAGTCGGGTACAGCATTTGTGCCTCTGCAGATTAAAACACTTACAGCAGACAACGAGCATGTGAGGAAAATTTGTTTCCATCTGAGCTAATTTGTGTTTGAATGTAGACTTTGGTTATTTGATTGTTTTGCTGTTTGTTGAGCCAGTAGAAACCATAAATAAATACCTCAGCGAATATAGATATAAGAATGAACACTGAAAATATGAATGTTCTTAATTGCTATGAATACATTTATCAGGAATTTTAACAATGTTTAGATTTATATGCAAAAAATTATAATGGTTGTGTCTGTCTTTATATTGCCTGGCATTTTTTTTTTGTATCATATTATGCAAAGTAATCATATAGCCTAATGTTTTAATAGAGCAGATGTATAGTCTTTCAGCAAACATCCTTGCACAAATAATCAGTTTCTACCCACAAACACTTTTTTAAAAAAGTGAGATGATCTGCTGTTGATTCTGAATGACTTGTTTAATGAGTGTTTATAGTCTGAGACTCATCAATATTATCAGCTGATGAAAATCCTCTTTATTTCATGTCAATAGATCCAGTTTTCACCTCATTCATTATGCTGATGACTTCAGATCTGTTAACTGCCACATTAAGCTAATTTTATTGCTGTCAACAGACTTAAGCAAACTACACGATCAGCTTTTGTTACATTAAAGATAGAGGTATCTAATTTGTAAAATTATATTTCTATGTTTATTCTTTCATTTTTTTTCCTTACTTTGTTTTATATTTAGTGTCTTTTAATTGTGTGGGTTTTCCCCACATTTTTTTTTTCTATATTTCTTTGTCTGTATATTATAGAAAGATAAATGTAGGAATGGATGAAATACTTAGAAAATAAAAGGGATATAGCTTGTGAATTAGTATAAAACACTGTGATTTATTTACTAAAATCTACTTTACAAGATGGATAGATAGGTGAACATAAAGAGTTTTATAGTAGTAAATTAGTTTAAAATCATAAACTCAGTAACTGATTTTTTCTTTGAAGTTAGCAGATCTGCTCCTCCTTCAGTGAAGCTCCTCCCACAATGAATCGTACCATCAGTGAAGCTCCTCCCACTGCAGTTCATCAATAAATGCTGGAATATTCCCATCAGTCTACAAGTGTAGAGCGAGCATCAGAGACACCAGGAAGAAGTGAAATCTGCAGAGACAGAGTTTATTGAAGGACAGAGAGAACATGAGAGATCCAGAACCCTGCAGAATCAAACACACTGAAGAACAAACAGGTTGGTGTTTAATCTTCATCCTTCATCAATGAGGCTGAAGAACAATAAGAATATAAAGCTTCAAGCAGTTCATCAGATGACATCAGATCACATTTCCACTTTATTGAGCAATGGCATCAATTGAGCTGTGCCAACTAGCGGTTATTTCGTGAACGAGTTTCACATGTGACTGATTTGTATTTACAGCGCAGTGGTAATATAGGCATTTAAAACAATATTAAAAATGTACACACTACAATTAAACAAAGTAAAACCTGTTTTATAGTTTCTGATAAACCTGTATTTCATAAGTTGCTTTTCTTTTGGTAACAATAGATTGAGATAATTTTCCCATGATGCTCTAAAATGAGTCCCATTGATGTCACTTCCTGGATGTTGCCAGAAAAGACTATTTTTTAGAAGAAGGCAATTGTTTTTCAAATTGTGTCTCACTCAACAGTGTTGATGTAGGACAGCTAATACATTTTATTTTAAAAGAAGTTATAATTCAAATAATTAGTCAAAAAAAATATCCATCTAAGAGACTGCATCAACTCGTTGCACTATATATAGTTTATGTTATATAGTTAATAATATTAATGTTAATATTATGTTCGATAATTGTGGAATCGATGAAACATTAAATAGTTTTTGCAGGAAACATTGTAATTGTAAATATTTTTTCTTGTTCATGGAAAATGTTTTTAAAATGCATCAAAATGATCATAACTTTGTGTAGCCTCTACTTTCAGATTCACTTTTTGACCTTTCACTTCATGTTTCTCTCATTAATTTTTTAATACATATATATAATCTATTTGTTGTCAATTTTAATTTCAGACCTGATGGAGAAAACTCACTCACAAATTGAAAGTATCTCTTTCTGAAAGAAGAGAGAAGAAAAGTTTCACCTGCACTCAGTGTGGAAATACTTTGATATGTGGGAAGAGTATTAAGAGACACATGATGATCCACACTGGAGAGAAACCGTTCACATGTGATCAGTGGGAAGAGATTCAGACAATCAGCACACCTTAATAGACACATGATCATTCACACTGGAGAAATACTGCATAAATGTGATCAGTCGGAAAGAGTTTTGCATGCAGACAGAGTCTCAAGGTTCACATGAAGAGTCACACTGGAGAAAAAACATTCACTTGTGATCAGTGTGGGAAGAGTTTCAAAAAATCATCACACCTTAAGAGCCACATGAGCGTCCCACACTGAAGAGAAGCTGCACAAATGTGATCAATGTGGCAAAACATTTTCGTGGGCTTCATCCCTGAAGAGTCACCTGAAAATTCATTCAAAGGAGAAACCACATTCATGTTCTGTATGTGGAAAGAGTTTTCTCTGCTGAAATTGTTAAAAGAGCATCAGAAGATACATTCTGGTGTGAGAGATCATGTGCTTTGACTGTGGGAAGAGTTTTATTAGATCTGCACATTTGAAACAGCACCAGAGGATCCACACTGGAGAGAAACCTTACAAGTGTTCACACTGTGACAAGAGATTCAATCAGTCATCTCAACTGAAATCACACCAGAGGATCCACAGAGAGAAACCTTACAAGTGTTCACAATGCTGACAAGAGATTCCTTCACTCAGCACAACTGAAAGCACATGAGAGGATCCACACTGCAGAGAAACCTTACAAGTGTTCACACTGTGACAGAGATTCCTTCACTCAGCACAACTGAAATCACATGAGAGGATCCATACTGAGAAGAAACCGTATAAATCACAATACACAGAACATCTTCAGATGCCCGTCCTCACTAAACCTGACACATATGCACTGAGCAATAAAATCTCTTCTGTATAAATCAGTCCTAATCAGCCATAACAAGAAGAGGAAAAAGAAACATCATCTTTGGTTTTCACTGTGAAAGACTTCATCGTAAGACCAGCATCAACTCAGCTCAAAGATGTTGATGTTTTTGACTTTAAATTTTCTTTATTTTTATTTTTTTCATGTACAAGCCGTTCTTGTTCATGAATCTGAAGAACCTGTAACACTTTTAAGAGAAACTAAAATCTAATTATTACTTTGGTATCTTGTCTTTTGCAGATTGTACTTTGATGGTAACAGCTTTAACCCTGTTATTTGTTATTCTCAGGTTAGATAAAGTAAGTTGAGTCTGCCCTAAATTACAAGCATTCTTATTATATTATAAGTCAGAAGACTCCTTTGTGGTTTGTTCTTATTCAGAGTCTTAAAACACTATAAATCAAAGCTTTGGTTGTCAGTTTTGTAATAGATTCAATTTCTTTGTGAAATTGTGAATAAAAAAAGGAATGGAATAATTTACAAATCTCATAAACTTATATTTTATTCACAATAGAATATAGATAACATATCAAATGTTGAAGAGAGACATTTTGAAATGTCATGCCAAATATTGGCTCATTTTGGATTTCATGAGAGCTACACATTCCAAAAAAGTTGGGACGGGTATCAATAAGGGCGGAAAGTTAAATCTACATATAAGGAACAGCTGGAGGACCAATTTGCAACTTATTAGGTCAATTGGCAACATGATTGGGTATAAAAGAGCCTCTCAGAGTGACAGTGTCTCTCAGAAGTCAAGATGGACATTTTCACAACTTGTCTCCTTAGTTGTATTCTGAATAAAATATTGAATTTTGAAACTTCCACATCATTGCATTCTGTTTTTATTCACAATTTGAAGTACACATTTTTTGGATTTGGGTTTGTATTAATTTATCTTGTGGATAATATGTAAACATATTTTATGTGAAATATCTTATTCAGGCCAATACCAAATAAAAATAACATGTGCATTTTGTATGATCCCTCTTATTTTGGTAAAATAATTTGGGATGTAAACTTTTGACCTCAACTGCATATTTTCAGATTGTTTAGTTGCAGTTACATTCTAAAACAGACACAGATCCTCAGTGAATCAACAAGTCATTTTACATTTGCAGAGCATGGTCAACATTGCTAATTTATAATTACAAATAAAACAAAAAAACTTTCCTCACATCCTTTGTGTTTCTTAGCAGGAATTCATGGAAGGACTGAGGCGCTCAAAAAGAACATTACTGTATTTTGTGTATTTGGTGTAATGAAATGTTTATGGGTTTAAGGTAAAAATATATATATATATATTTTCCACATATTGTACATATTGTTTCTCCCATGCCCTGCTTCTGAAGCGCTCTGAAAGCGAGGTGTGCTGTGATTGGCCAGCTATCCAGTGCATTGTGATTGGCAAATGCTTCAAGGTGTGTGAAATGTTACCTCTAACATATGTGATGCTTTTTACAACTCAGAGTGCGAGACATAAACATAAAACCCATTATAAATGAGATATAAACATGATTTCCAGTGCGTGTCTTCTTTTGAAAGGCCAAACAAAGTAGTTTAAGCTTTCTCAACAAACAGTGTCACACTACGGCTGGCTTGAGTGAGCAGAGGCCAGAGGCCTATAGTGAGCCTTAACCACATGCAGCTGTGGCCTAATGGTTAGAGAGTTGGACTTGTAAACGAAGGTTGCAAGTTTGAGCTCTATGCTGGCAGGAGTTGTAGGTGGGGGTGTAGTGAATGAACAGTGCTCTCTTCCACCCTCAATACCCATGGATGAAGTGCCCTTGAGCAAGGCACTGAACCCCCAGTTGCTCCCTGGGCTAGATATAACAGTGAAAGCCGATTTGGCGAACCACAGTGCAAAGTTGATTTATTTCCTCAGCAACCTGCACAGATCAGCCCCAGGCATGACGAGTGGATATGCCCTCTTTGGAAGGCCAAACAAAGTAGTTTAGCTTTCACAGTGAACACACAACGCTGATGCATGACATGGTGGGGCAACAACAATACTACAAATGAGAATAAAAGGAGGCCTTCTTTCCTATGCGTGAACACCGAAGTGGTTTGTGCAATCTTCCCACATACTAATGTAGACATGTGGGGGCATGTTAGAACAAAACGTTTTGAGGGGGACAAGGCTTAACTTTTATAAAGAATATCTCTTTGGGTTTAGGACTTTAGCAACTTTACAGATATTCTTTATGCACTAAGAGCTTGTAACACTCAAAGAGAAAGGAAAATTTGAAATTGCATCATATGACCCTTTAACTCAAATCGGCGAACTTCTCTTTATTTTGCAGTCTTTGCTTGCACCACCCCTCCCAACGTATACTTAAAAACACA
This sequence comes from allo-octoploid hybrid of Carassius auratus x Cyprinus carpio, assembly GCA_024542945.1. NCBI lineage: Eukaryota > Metazoa > Chordata > Actinopteri > Cypriniformes > allo-octoploid hybrid of Carassius auratus x Cyprinus carpio. The sequence goes on along the minus strand of CM045074.1, from coordinate 3,039,063 downwards.
AGTTAAATGAACTTTTACAAGCCAGACAACCTCAGAACTAGTCAAGATAATTTATTACTTTTACAGTTGTGCTCAATAATGCGTCTTTGGCCTTCATTATGTATGTTTTGATTATACTGTGTTGTAAATAAAATACAAAGAATAAAAACCTTTATTTTATATCAAAACCCATTATTACTTTTCACATTCTTTCTTACCTGCCTCACAGTCACACTGATGGCCCGTTATGGGAGCCCTTTGTCTCTCAGGTGTGAATCATGAGAATATTCATGGCCATTGTCACTCCTTTACATGCAGCCTTTCTAACACAAAACATGTCTTAGAAAAGTTAAATCAATATATTGTTTTCGTGAATGAGTGAACAGGGTGATTTTCACATCATTTGTAGCCAAACTCTAGTCTACCACTTCCAGTTCTCAAAAGTCTTGTGAACAATTGTTCTGTATGTTTTTTATGGCCTTATTTCAATGACACTAACCATCCATAAACCTTTTTTTCCAAAAGCACAAACTTGAATTTCATTATTAGCCAGCAGCTCAAATTACAAGTAGTTTGAGTTTCGTAAATTGTTGTGTTGGGTTAATTTGGCAATAAAGAACTAGTTGTGTGTTAATAATAGTTATAAAGTTATGCAAACCATTTGTAGACTTTATTCAATTAAGGTTTCAGCTTTTACAAAATTAAATCTTAAAGATTTGGATCTGTTCGATTGAACTAATTCAAATTTATAGAATGACTTTGATCGGCTGTTCGTCCCACAATCAGCACAAATTTTTTATCTTAGCGATTTTGACTTATCCTGTGGCTAGGGGCGTCACTAGGCCCTTTTGCCCAGCCCCTAAAAATTATTTGATTAATTAATTTGTGATCGCTTCAGTCCCCTTTAAAACTCATTTGAAACGACCGCATGCTGTGTCAAGTTTCGGCTCCTCCCCTGATCTGAGTCTGCATGGATTCGCGCTTTTCAATCCGCAGGGGCGCCGATCAGAGCGAACATCAGAGAGTACAAGGTGTGTGTGTGTGTGTGTGTGTGTGTGCATTTATTGATGTTGTGCTATGATATGACATCTGCATTGGTGCAGTTCTTGTAATTGCAGTTTACATAACGTTACTGGACCAATACACAGTTCGGTTTCTCATCCAATACCAATACGTCTTCACTGCATTCACCTTCAGCCCCCATCACAGTGTGATAGTTTTTTTCTTCCAACAAAAATGAAGCGATTGACACCCATGAAAACGTACTGTAGAAAACGATCATAATTTATTTTAATTTACTTTGTATTATGTGTATTTGGCATTACATTATGCAGCCATGCACAGAAATGATTAAAGACACACATCATTGTCTGAAAGCACTAAAGGGCACAGGAGAGAAACATTACGTGGAGTTATTTTGTTTTGTATTATTAAATATAATTTTGTATTAAGTAATAATTAATCATTAGTTATCATGATACATATATTAGAGTAAGAGACAGAATAAAGTAAAGGGATTTTTTTAAGTAATTGATTTATAGAAGTGGCAAATTGATAATTCATGTTGGTATTTTTAATAAATAGAAATAAATATAGAACAGATAGAACAAATTGCCAATAGACAATTACATTAATACATGTTTTGTCTATATTCTTAATGAATATTAGCTGGTTAGTTAAATGATTTGAAATTAAATAAAATTTTCAGGGGGGTGACTTGATGTATAACCAACCGTATTGTTGATTATAAAGGCTAAAAAGCTCAAAAAATAATAATAATAATTTATATTTCATTGTAGATGGATATACAACATTTTTCTTATTGCTGGGAGTAGGTCTGCAAATGAGCAAGTCAGTTGAGAATAGAACGTAGACAGCCTCTCACACACAATACCACTGTGTTCCCAAGATTCAATGCAGTCATTGAACCCTTATGTTGTTTTAATTGTCTGCCAATTTCCACGTACATTTCAGCAGGAAAAAAAGCAGTGGTATCGTCAAAGGATAAACATGAATGTCTAATAATGAATCAGAAGTCTCCATTGTAAAATATATATATACATTCCCAACTCAAAATTTTCTAGTGACTGGTTACATCTAAATTTTTCTTTTTTCTTTTTTTTTTACAGTGTTGTATATGGCTCAGTCAGTACTTCTACTCCCATATATGAAATACAGGGAATACAATGGAATAGTGGTTTTACAATAAGGTTAGTAGTATACAACCCTACCCTAATAGTCAAATAATATATATTTTTTTTTAATCATACCCTTATTAGGTGAGCCCCTGAAATGAAAATCCTAGAAACGCCCCTGCCGTGGCCACAGAATATAACCCAAAATATGGTATTTAGTTAAATTTGTAAATGTGATCTTTTAGCCAGAGTTTTGATCTGAAAATTACACAACACCAGACAATGCTTCTTTATCATCAATACACAAGTTTATTGAACTATTTTCTTAAATGTACATGAGACTAAAACCAATGTTACCTAAAACACACACGCACGCATCACACACACACCACAGTTGAAACGGTTTATGAGGTGAGTTTTGGAGGAAATCTGACTTCATTCACAGGCTTTCAGAAAGTCAGTAAAAGCAGAGCTTTAGTTTTATCTTTACCACTTAATGCGACCTTGCACCATTTCAGCAATAGATAGAGGTTTTGTTTGACCTTTACTTGCGATTTGCTACTAACAGCGGCTTCGTTTCATCTCCTTGGCTCGCATTACCGTGCATCTCACCAGCTGTCATCGATAGCGTCAAAGTAGCCTGAAGTCCAGTGTTGCCAACTCATTTTCAGAGAAAGTTGCTAAAGGAAGGTTGATTTGGTGCTAAAGTTGCTAAATCGTTGTGATGTCATTTAGCGATGACATGTCAATATAATAATCACACAAAATTGTCACAACTATCAAATCTCAGCAAAAAAAAATATATTTATGTTAATTTAGATTTCTTTGTAAAATGATATGCATACTATAATAATAAAATATGAATAACTTAACTTAAATACATTGAATTATTGAACATTTACAAGTTTTGAAGGATTACAATAAAAATAAAAAATGTAACAATTATCCACTAATATGAAAGAATTTTCCATATTGTGTTTTTTTTTTTTTACCTGCATTTTAAATTATGCAATGTGTTTTTGGTTACAATGGATAATGAATAATGTCCTGGAAAATTACTATTTTCCTTACAGTGTGCTAACTGATCAACAATTGCAGATACACGTTAGTAGCTAACAAAAGTATCATAAATGAACAATTATTAAATTATTATTGAACTTTCAATAACAGTAACATTCAATAAAACATTAAATTATTAAATTAAAATTCAACATTTGCAAATAGCAGCTAACTCAATTCATGTGATGTGTGTACTGCTAGACATCTTTGGTTTGCTCTTTTTGTGTAATTTGGATAGAAAATGGAGAGTCACTTATCAAAAGTTGCTAAAAGTTGCCAAATAATTTTAAAATTGCTAAATTTGTTGCTAGGTGCTACAAGTTTTATTCCTGTATATCATTTTGCTTTATGATATTAATGAAATCATTGTATTTTCTTATGAGTTTCATTTATAATTTTAGTTTGTTTAGACTTTAATGAAGGAAAGTTTTTTTTATATACATGTGCTCTTGTTCTGGGAGCTGAAGAAGTAACATTTTTTAACTGACATTTTTTTAAATCCCATTTATATTGTTTTTAAATCAAGTAGATATTCTTCCATTTATGATGTGTTTAGAAAATCCATCTATATATTGTAGCATTGGGTACCAGAACCACATTATAATCTGTTTGAAATGTTATTTTATTTAATAAAATTAACATTTATAAATGGTATCTTGTTAACTGTGTCTCACTAATACTATAAGCTATATGTATTATATAGCTAGTCTATGTTGCATCTTTGCAATTCACAACCAGAAGAGATCTCTCTCACACTTTAGGACGTGTGATTAATCTAATTTTATTAAGTTTTTGTGATGGCGTACAGTCATCTTTTTATGCTAGCCTCGGGCGGTCGGTTGAAATGCTGAGTGCTTATGAATTGTCACCACCTTTCACCCCACTAGCGTGACCCTGATTTTCAGCTTTATATTTTTGTATATAGTACAGTCATCTGTAAATATTTTAATTTTCTCAAGGTTTTTAATTGAGTTACAACATACAGAACCCTAAAATAAAATTAAAATATTTCAAAAACATAGACCTTTACATGCACACAAGAAACTTTTTTGTGCCCTCGAGAAAATCTTCACATGTGGATGGGAATTTATTGCATGCTTACCTATTACAATTTCTAGTTTTATATAACCTATTTCCTTTGTGCATCACATCTTACTATGAATAAAACGAGAGAATGGATGTATATGAATTAACAGAGAACTTGCTCAAAATTTGGCTTTTGTTTTGGTACTACCTCTAATATAAAGGCCTAATGTCCAACTGAACACATCCTCTGTGGTGAGAGAAAGCATGACAGGAAATGGGCTGATGGCATAAAATTTGCCAAGTTCAAGGGTCTATGAAAAAGACTGGTACTGTAAAAAAGTGTTCAAAATTTGGCTTTCATTAAGGCAGTATGCCATATTTCAAGAGCCTTAGGCTTAGGCCAAAAACCACACTGTGAAATGGGCTGATGGCACAACCAGTGGCTCAGTGTGTATGTCCTAAATGCTAAGTTTATTTATTTATTTATTTATTTATTTATTTATTTATTTATTTATTTATTTATTTTGGCAAAGGTCATTGAGGCAATGTAATCGGTGCTAAGAATATCATAAGAAACCTTATATGATTATAACCTGCATTTTGCTTAATGAAAAGTGCATTTTGAATTTATTCAGTGGTAGTGTGACAATCACTAAATAATCACTAAACAGCTGCCATGAAAACTTGCTTCTTGTACAGTAAATTTATTTTCATTAAATTCTTAGTTTTCTATTATAAAAAACTAAATGGGGCAAAAATCTGGAAACATAAATATTTTCCATACTTTTCCAGACCTGGAAAATCCTTAAATCAAATTACATACTTTTCCATACTTTTCCTAGGAACCCTGATAAGCTGAAATAGTTGTGGGAAGCGTCAACGCTATCTCACGACCAATTCGGCAGCGACTGTGGTGCTTTTAGGTCAGTTATAGCCTAACTTTAGCTTTTAAGTTCTGGCCCTTTTATTTAGGCTTCAAAATTCATCAAAGTTATATTATTTTGTGAAGATTATCTTGATGGACAAAACGTGTAAGTTTCATGAACTATGAGCGTATTTTTGCAATAATCAAAAGCCTATTGAAAAATCCTATAGTCTTTTGTGGAGGGAACCAGTGTCATGCTAACAGCCGATCCGCCAACAGAGTGATGTCATAGTTCACCCACTCTATTCATTTGCCCGCAATAATTCCATAGCGCATAACTGATGCCAACGCTATCTCACGACCAATTCGTACGTATTTTACGAGGTGGCTGATTCATACAAATTCGTACGACCTCACTCATACGATTTTGTATGATTTTGTCTAGACCCAAGTGATGGGCAGGTTTTGGAGCGGGTTAGGTGTAGGTCATTGGTACAAATTAATATGAATTAACCACCTCAAAAATATATACCAATTGCCGTGAGATCAGGATGGACGCGCAGCGAGAGGACAATAAAGATTAGGCTAGCTTACACCTTATTGTAAATGTTTTGAAAAAGGTCTTTCAAAACAGGTTTATGTTATACAATGAATTATAGGCCTATAATTAAAATTATTAACACTGCAATTATCAATAAGAAATCTTTATTTCAAGCACCAACCTAAAAAAACGTTTAACATGAAATAGCCTTCTTTCTTCTCTCTCTCTTTATTTATTTATTTATTTCCCACTTGCCTATGTTCGAGTCACAAGAGAAATATTAAGAGAGTAAATTAAAACATTTAGCTGTATAGGCTACCATTATCAGCATTTGAAGTAGATTCGTCTCGTCTCTGAGAGAATATGCGCCGTTAATGCAGCCGTCAGTTTTACTTTCACTTTCTTGTGAATCGACTGATTAAGAGGTTCACGCATAACTCCTGTGCAAAGTTTGCACGTTTCTTGTGTGATATCCATTGGCTCACCTTCCTGATTTAAAGCAAATATTTTGCAATATTGCGACATATAACCACCCCACCCATGAGTTCGGTTGGGGCGGATTTTCGTTAAGTTACTGGACTCCGTCCGTTAGTTTGCCTAATGTCCGCTCACTTTTGCCCAGGCCTGCCCAAAAAATAAAATTCTGACTACGCCACTGATTCTGATACTCTGATATGCTGCTAAAAAAAAAAAAAAAAAACTTTATTATTATGTTTATGTTTAAAACAGCTGAGTAGAATTTTTTTAGGTTTCTTTGATAAAAGTTCTGTAAAACAGCATTTATCTTAGATAGAAATCTTTTGTAACATTATAAATGTCTTTATTATCACTTTGATCAATTTAAAGCATCCTTGGTAAATGAAAGTAGTATTTTCTATCATTTCTTTTTTCTAAAATTAAAATTATACTCACTATAAGCTTTTGAATGGTATAGTGTATAATGTTACAAAATCGTTTTATTTCACATGAATGCTGATCTTTGGATCCTTCTATTCATCAAAGAATCCTGAAAAAAATCCTATTTTGAAATTGTTTCAGCAAATCAGCATCAGAATGATTTCTGAAGGATAATGTGACACCGCAGACTGGAGTAATGATGCTGAAAATTAAGCTTTGGTCACAGAAATACATCACATTTTAAAATATATTCAAATAGAAAGCAGTTATTTTAACTAGTAAAAATATTTCCCAACATTACTGCTTTTGCTGTACTTTGGATGAAATAAATGCAGGCTTGGTGAGCAGAAGAGACTTCTTTATAAAGCACATAAAATCTTACTGTTCAAAACTGATGATTGGTAGCTATAGGTTATACAGAAATGTTATTGTAATGTTTTTATATATATATATATATATATATATGATAACATTTCTGTCCCCCCAAATTCTGAAATGACGGCGTGTTGTTTTATAGACGGTTTGTATTTTAAATGGAATTTGGCGCTTTTATGAGGATCTACCGTTGCTCGCAGTGATGACGTCACCACTCGCACGTGCTCAGCGCTGGTAATTCACGCTAAACACAGTTTATTTGAGGGCAATTTCTGCCTTGTTTTCGTCAGGGTACAGCGCTATTTTGCCTCTGCAGATTAAAACACTTACAGCAGACAACGAGCATGTGAGGAAAATTTGATTCCATCTGAGCTAATTTGTGTTTGAATGTGGATTTTGGTTATTTGGTTGTTTCAGCTGTTTGTTGAGCCGCTAGAACATTTTTTAAACCGTACACAAATACCTCAGTGAATATAGATATATATAAATTAACACTGAAAATATAATACTTCTTTGTGGTGCTAACGCTAATGGTTTGTCAGTTTCTGGGTATACCAAAAGATGTGTTCATGTTCTTAAATGCTATGAATGCAGTTATCAGGAATTTTAACAATGTTTAGATTTATGTGCAATATATATAGATATTACAAGAGATAGGTAAGTATCCAATTTGTAAAATTGTATTTCTATGTTTATTCTTTCATTTTTTTATCCTTCCTTTGTTTAAATTTGTTGTCTTTTATTTATGTGGGATTTTCCATATTTCTTTGCCTGTATTTTAAAGAAAGATAAATGTAGGAATTTCACATCGTGGATGAAATACTTAGAAAATAAAAGGATATACTTGTGAATTATTATAAAACACTGTGATTAATTTACTAAACATTTACTTTATAAGATGGATAGATAGGTGAACATAAAGAGTTTAATGGTAGTGAATTAGTTTAAGATCATAAACTCAGTAATTGATTTTCTTTGATTTTAGCAGATCTGCTCCTCCTTCAGTGAAGCTCCTCCCACAACAATCACACCTTCAGTAAAGCCCCTCCCACAACAATGGCATCAGTGAAACTCCTCCCACAACAAGCGTGCCTTCAGTGAAGCTCCTCCCACAACTAGCACACCTTCAGTGAAGCATCAGGAAGAAGTGAAATCTGCAGAGACCGAAGTTTATTGAAGGACAGAGAGAACATGAGAGATCAGAACCCTGCAGAATCAAACACACTGAAGAACAAACAGGTTGGTGTTTATTGTTGATTCTTCATTAATGAGGCTGAAAAACAATAAGATTATAAAGCAGTTTTAGATATGTTGCATAGGAAAAATTTTAAAAGTTGTGCAATAATTTAGCTGCAGCAGCAAATGAAAAAGGCAGTTTTATAAACTGGATACATATTTATTTATTTATTTTCAACATAATTAATGTTAGATAATTGTGTAGTTGATCAAGCATATTTATTGTCACTACAGAAACACAACACTAAATTGTGCCTCTATTGTTTAAAACTGTTTAATAATTATTAAGTAATAGTTACATTACAAGTATAGTTACAATAGTTAATTTATTTTCATTAAATGCTTAGTTTTCTGTTATAAAAAAAAAACTAAATAGGGGCAAAAAAAACATTAATATTTTCCATACTTTCCAGACCTGGAAAATCCTTAAATCAAATTCCATACTTTTCCTAGGAACCCTGATAAGCTGAAATAGTTGTGGGATGCGTGGTGGTGGTGACGATAAGGCGAGCGACTGTGGTGCTTTAGTTAAGAAAGTTTAGCTTTTAAGTTCTGCTCTTTTATTTAGGGCTTCAAAATTCATCAAAGTTATATTAGTTTGTTAAGATTATCTTGATGGAAAAAGCGTAAGTTTCATGAACTATGGTTGAAAGAAGAGGTTATTTTATGCAATAATCCAAAACCTATGGGAAAATCCTGTGGTCTTTTGTGGAGGGAACCAGTGTCATGCTAACCGCCGATCCGCCAACAGAGTGATGTCATGTTCACCCATTCTATTCATTTGCCCCGCAATAATTCCATAGCGCACTGATGCGCCAACGCTATCTCACGACCACTTCGTACGTATTTTACAGGGCGTGATTCATACAAATTCGTACGACTTCACTCTACGATTTTGTATGATTTTATCTAGACCAGTGATGGGCACCCAGACAAGCAAACGTTTCGGCCCAGATCCGGCCCATGGATTTCACGCGGGCCAGATTCCTGGACGGGTTTTAGGGCGAAGGTTAGGTTAGGTCATTCGTACAAATTCATATGAATGAGATCGTACAAATTCATACGAATTAACCACCTAATAAAATATATACCAATTGCCGTGAGATCAGCCAGGATGGACGCTCAGCAGAGAGGATAATAAAGATTTGGCTAGCTTTACACTTTATGTAAATGTTTTGAAAAAGGTCTTTCAAAACAGGTTTACTATACAATGAATTATAGGCCTATATTAAAATTATTAACACTGCAATTATCAATAAGAGAGCTTTATTTCAAGCACCAACCTAAAAAAAAGTTTAACATGAAATAGCCTTTTTCTTCTCTCTCTCTTTATTTATTTATTTCCCACTTGCCTATGTTCGGGTCCAAGAGAAATGTTAAGAGAGTAAATTAAAACATTTAGCTGTATGGCTACCATTATCAGCATATGAAGTAGATTCGTCTCTAGTCGTCTCTGAGAGAATATGCGCCGTTAATGCAGCCGTCAGTTTTACTTTCACTTTCTTGTGAATCGACTGATTAAGAGGTTCACCGCATAACTCCTGTGCAAAGTTTGCACGTTGTTGTGTGATATCCATTGGCTCACCTTCCTGATTTAAAGCAAATATTTGCAATATTGCGACATATAACCAGCCCCCACCCATGAGTACGGTTGGGGCGCGGATTTTCGTTAAGTTACTGGACTTCGTCCGTTAGTTTGCCTAATGTCCGCTCACTTTTGCCCAAAAATAAAATTCTGACTACGCCACTGATTCTGATACTCTGATATGCTGCTCAAATATATATATATATATATATATATATATATATATATATATATATATATATATATATATATATATTATTGATTATGTTGAAAACAGCTGAGTAGAATTTTTTAGGTTTATTTGATGAAAAGAAAGTTCTGTAAAACAGCATTTATCTTAGATAGAAATCTTTTGTAACATTATAAATGTCTTTATCATCACTTTTGATCAATTTAAAAGCATCCTTGGTAAATAAAAGTATTATTTTCTATCATTTCTTTTTAAAAAATAAAATTATACTCACTATAAGCTTTTGAATGGTATAGTGTATAATGTTACAAAATCGTTTTATTTCACATGAATGCTGATCTTTGGATCCTTCTATTCATCAAAGAATCCTGAAAAAAATCCTATTTTGAAACTGTTTCAGCAAATCAGCATCAGAATGATTTCTGAAGGATAATGTGACACCGCAGACTGGAGTAATGATGCTGAAAATTAAGCTTTGATCACAGAAATACATCACATTTTAAAATATATTCAAATAGAAAGCAGTTATTTTAACTAGTAAAATATTTCCCAACATTACTGCTTTTGCTGTACTTTGGATGAAATAAATGCAGGCTTGGTGAGCAGAAGAGACTTCTTTATAAAGCAATAAAAATCTTACTGTTCAAAAAACTGTTGACTGGTATAGGTTATATAGATTACAGAAATGTTATTGTAATGTTTTTATATATATGATAACATTTCTGTCCCCTCAAATTCTGAAGTGACGGCGTGTTGTTTTATAGACGTTTTGTATTTTAAATGGGATTTGGCGCTTTTATGAGGATCTACCGTTGCCTCGCAGTGATGACGTCACCACTGCACGTGCTCAGCGCTGGTAATTCACGCTAAACACAGTTTATTTGAGGGCAATTTCTGCCTTGTTTTCGTCGGGTACAGCGCTATTTTTTGCCTCTGCAGATTAAAAACACTTACAGCAGACAACGAGCATGTGAGGAAAATTTGATTCCATCTGAGCTAATTTTGTGTTTGAATGTGGATTTTGGTTATTTGGTTGTTTCGCTGTTTGTTGAGCCGCCTAGAACATTTTTAAACCGTACATAAATACCTCAGTGAATATAGATATATATAAATTAACACTGAAAATATAATACTTCTTTGTGGTGCTAAACGCTAATGGTTTGTCAGTTTTGGGTATACCAAAAGATGTGTTCATGTTCTTAAATGCTATGAATGCAGTTATCAGAATTTTAACAATGTTTAGATTTATGTGCAATATATATAGATATTACAAGAGATAGGTAAGTATCCAATTTGTAAAATTGTATTTCTATGTTTATTCTTTCATTTTTATCCTTCCTTTGTTTAAATTTGTTGTCTTTTATTTATGTGGGATTTTTCCATATTTCTTTGCCTGTATTTTAAAGAAAGATAAATGTAGGAATTTCAATACAGTGGATGAAATACTTAGAAAATAAAAAGGGATATAGCTTTGAATTATTATAAAACACTGTGATTAATTTACTAAACATTTACTTTATAAGATGGATAGATAGGTGAACATAAAGAGTTTAATGGTAGTGAATTAGTTTAAGATCATAAACTCAGTAACTGATTTTTTCTTTGATTTTAGCAGATCTGCTCCTCCTTCAGTGAAGCTCCTCCCACAACAAGCGTGCCTTCAGTGAAGCTCCTCCCACAACTAGCCACCTTCAGTGAAGCATCAGGAAGAAGTGAAATCTGCAGAGACAGAGTTTATTGAAGGACAGAGAGAACATGAGAGATCCAGAACCCTGCAGAATCAAACACACTGAAGAACAAACAGGTTGGTGTTTATTGTTGATTCTTCATTAATGAGGCTGAAAAAACAATATTATAAAAGCAGTTTTAGATATGTTGCGATAGGAAAAATTGTAAAAGTTGTGCAATAATTTAGCTGCAGCACAAATGAAAAAGGGAGTTTTATAAACTGGATACATATTTATTTATTTATTTTTCAACATAATTAATTTATGTTAGATAATTGTGTAGTTGATCAAAGCATATTTATTGTCACTTACAGAAACACAACACTAAATTATTGCCTCTATTGTTTAAAACTGTTTAATAATTATTAAGTAATAGTTACAATAATAATAATAATAATAATAATAATAATAATAATACACAGGGTTCACTTTCATGTGCTTTATTTTCAAAAAATGTTTTCTTTCTTTTACATTTAAGTTTTTTTAAAAGCAATTTACAGAATTATTTTTTTACTTAAATTTCAGAGTTGATTGAAGAAAATGAGTATAATGAAGAACTGAATGAAGAGGAGAAACATCATGACAAAACTGGTCAAAACCTTTGAGTTGCTCTCAAACCAAACAGAAAGATTTAAAGAAAAGCAGAGAGGAAATCTTTCACCTGCACTCAGTGTGGAAAGAGTTTCACAAACAAACAGAATCTCGAGGTTCACATGAGGATCCACACTGGAGAGAAACCATACAGATGTGATCAGTGCGGGAAGAGTTTCACTCAATCAGCAAACCTTAAGACCCACGTAAACATTCACACTGGAGAGAAACTGTATGAATGTGATCAGTGTGGAAAAACATTTTTGTGGGCCTCAGCACTGAAGAGTCACATGAAAGTTCATTCAAAGGAGAAACCACATTCATGTTCTTTATGTGGAAAGAGATTTTCACATCTGCAGAGTTTAAAAGCACATCAGAAGATACACACTGGTGTGAAAGATCATATGTGCTTTGAGTGTGAGAAGACTTTTATTACAGCTGAACATTTGAAACTGCACCAGAGGATCCACACTGAGAGAAACCTTACAAGTGTACACACTCGACAAGAGATTCAGTTGGTCAGGATCCCTGAAAACACATGAGAGGATTCACACTGGAGAGAAACCTTTCAAGTGTTCACACTGCGACAAAGAGATTCAGTGAGTTCTGACATCTGAAAACACATGAGAGGATTCACACCGGAGAGAAACCTTACAAGTGTTCACTCTGCACAAGAGATTCAGTCAGTCAGGAAACCTGAAAACACATGAAAGGATTCACACGGAGAGAAACCTTACAAGTGTTCACACTGCAACAAGAGATTCAGACTGTTAGCACATCTGAAAAGACATGAGAGGATTCACACTGGAGAGAAACCATATCACTGCACTGTATATGGAAAGAGTTTCACTGATTCATCTAATCTACTTGTGCATAACATAAAGATTCACAGTCAGTAGATCATCTTCAGATCCAGCACTTTCAGGTGTGACGTCTCATCCTCACCAAACATGACACAATAATGCATCTAGAAATAAAATCTCTTCTGTATAAATCTGTCCTAACAAAGAAACATGATCTTAAATCCCCATGAACAAAGTTCATCTTCAAGACCAGCACAGTTTCAACTGTAACATGTTTGTGTGCTGCAGCACTAAAGTATCACCTGAAAGTTAATTCAAAGGAGAAACCACATTCATGTTCTTTGTGTGGAAAGAGTTTTCACATCTGCAGAGTTTAAAACTTCATCAGAGGATACACACTGGTGTGAGAGAATATATGTGCTTTGAGTGTGAAAGACTTTTATTACAGCTGAAGATTTGAAGTGGCTCCAGAGGATCCACACTGGAAAGAAACCTTAGTTTCATCTGTCAGATTCAGATCAACTCGAAGATGGAGTTCCTCCCAATAAACAATATCCACAAGTTTTATTCCTATATATCATTTTGCTTCATGATATTAATGAAATCATTGTATTTTCTTATGAGTTTCATTTATCGTTTTAGTTTGTTTAGACTTTAATGAAGGAAAGTTTTTTTGTTGTTGTTGTTTGTTTGTTTGTTTGTTTTTTATATACATGTGCTCTTGTTCTGGAAGCTGAAGAAGTAACATTTTTCAACTGACATTTTTTAAAATCCAGTTTATATTGTTTTTTAAATAAAGGTGTTTTTAAATTAAGTAGATATTCTTCCATTTATGATGTGTTTAGAAAATCCATCAATATATTGTAGCATTGCAGCTGATCCTGCTTTGCTTCTCTTGTAAGTAGGGATGGGTACCAGAACCACGTATAATCTGTTTGAAGTTAAGAATCATTTTATTTTATTTAATAAAATGAACATTTATAAATGCTATCTTGTGAACTGTGTCTCACTAACCATTTCTATATAGATATTATATAGCTAGTCTATGTTGCATCTTTGCAATTCACAGACCAGAAGAAAGATCTCGGTCACACTTTAGGACTGTGTGATTAATCTAATTTTATTAAGTTTTTGTGATGACGTAGGGTCATCTTTTTTATGCTGGCCTCGGCAGTCGGTTGAAATGGCGAGTGCTATAATCGTCACCACCTTTCACCCCACTAGCGACAGCCCTGATTTTCAGCTTTATATTTTGTATATAGTACAGTCATCTGTAAATATTTTATTTTCTCAAGGTTTTTTTTCAATGATTTTCTCTAAGTGAGAACATACAGAGCCCCTAAAATAAAAAAAATTTTTAAAAAAAAACACTGAACCTTACATGCACACAAGAAACTTTTTTGTGCCCTCAGAAACTCTTCACATGTGGATGGGAATTTATTGCATGCTAATGTATTACAATTTCTAGTTTTATATAACCTATTTCCTTTGAGCATCACATCTTACTATGAATAAAACAAGAGAATGGATGTATATGAATTAACAGAACTTGCTCAAAATTTGGCTTTTGTTTTGGTACTACCTCTAATATAAAGGCCTAATGTCCAACTGAACACATCCTCTGTGAGTGGGAGAAAGCATGACACGAATGGGCTGATGGCATAAAATTTGCCAAGTTCAAGGGTCTATAAAAAAACTGGTACTGTAAAAAGTGTTCAAAATTTGGCTTTCATTAAGGCAGTATGCCATATTTCAAGCCTTAGGCTTAGGCCCAAAAAACACACTGTGAAATGGGCTGATGGCACAATCAGTGGCTCAGTGTGTATGTCCTAAATGCTAAGTTTATTTATTTTTCTTTTTTTTTTTGGCAAAGGTCCTTGAGGCAATGTAATACGTTGCTAAGAATATCATAAGAAACCTTATATGATTATAACCTGCATTTTGCATAATGAAAAGTGCATTTTGAATTCATTCAGTGGTATTTGACAATCACTAAATAATCACTAAACAGCTGCCATGAAAACTCACTTCTTGTACAGTAAATTTATTTTCATTAAATGCTTAGTTTTCTGTTATAAAAAAACTAAATAGGGGCAAAAAAGAAAACATAAATATTTTTCCATACTTTTCCAGACCTGGAAAATCCTTAAATCAAATTCCATACTTTTCCTAGGAACCCTGATAAGCTGAAATAGTTGTGGGATCGCGGGTGGTGGTGCGCTGAAGGCGGCGACTGTGGTGCTTTAGTTCAGTATTAGCTTTTAAGTTCTGGCCCTTTTATTTAGGCTTCAAAATTCATCAAAGTTATATTATTTTGTTAAGATTATCTTGATGGACAAAGCGTGTTAGTTTCATGAACTATGGTTGAAAGAAGAGCTTATTTTATGCAATAATCCAAAACCTATGGAAAAATCCTGTAGTCTTTTTGTGGAGGGAACCAGTGTCATGCTAACTGCCGATCCGCCAACAGAGTGATGTCATAGTTCACCCATTCTATTCATTTGCCCGCTAATAATTCCATAGCGCATAACTGATGCTAACGCTATCTCAGCACCACTCGTCATTATTTTATGAGGCTGATTCATACAAATTTGTACGACCTCACTCATACGATTTTGTATGATTTTGTCTAGACCCAAGTGATGGGCACCCAGACAAGCAAGCAGTTTGGCCCAGATCCGCCCATGGATTTCACGGGCCAGATGTCTGGGCAGGTTTTGGGCGGTTAGGTGTAGGTCATTTGTACAAATTCATATGAATGAGATGCATTAAATTTAGCTGTATAGGCTACCATTATCAGCATATGAAGTAGATTTGTCTCTAGTGTCTCTGAGAGAATATGCCGTTAATGCAGCCATCAGTTTTACTTTCACTTTCTTGTGAATCGACTGATTAAGAGGTTCACCGCATAACTCCTGTGCAAAGTTTGCACGTTGCTTGTGTGATATCTGTATGAAAGTTTGTTGAGGTGCAGATCTTTAACTAGGTGACAACGCTACAGATTGTTCAGGCAGAACAATAAATCACTTGGTCCATGTCCACAATAAAGTTCTTTACTGTTGTCTTTTGCTTCATACATCAGTATGGGTGTGTGTGTTTTAAGATGTCACACACAGTATGAACAAAAATACGTAGAAATCGGACCAGATCAGCATGGAGATCACTACAAAACTGCCGTAGGATTTAGCAACATAGTAACATGTCGGGCATGAACACATTTGACTGACATTCAGTTCTCCGATCTAAACCAATGAAATTACAGGAATGATAGTCAGGTGATTCAGAAATAATATGTATATCCTAAAGTGCAACAAATTAAATGTCCAGCAGATGGCACCAGCGTCATTAAATCTTAGCCTTTTGTACAGCCTCCCCAAATTTGTTTAACAAATTTGTAAATAATGAAAAGGCTCATTAATCTTTGTTGGTGTCATCAGGTAGGGCAGGCAATTTAATCAGACGAGCCACAGGTCTTGTGTAACTTTTGTCTTTGACATTCACTACAGCTTGCTAACTCGTCCATCTTGTCCAGGAATTACTTTGGCTACAGTACCTATTTGCCATAGGGCTCTTGGTGCTTGTTGGTCCACAATCATCACGACATCACCAGTTTGAAGGTTTTCTGATTCTCTTTGCCATTTTTTGTCGGCTGCATGTCTGGGAGGTAATGCCGATGAAACAATTCCAGAGTTATCAATTAGAATCTGGCTGTCACGCCATCTCCTACGACTGAGCATTTCTGATTCCGGATAGACAACTTGTGGTAATGCAGAGGTTGGACGCCATAAGGGGAATTAGGTGTCACAGGGTCTATATCTGCTATATCTGAGGAAACATATCCCAACGGCCTGGAGTTTAATATGCCCTCCACTTCCACAAGTACAGTGATCAATACTTCCTCTGGCACGGATTGAGAACCAAGAGAGGCGCAGTGCAGTCTTGATAGACCTAACCTCTCTCCCACGTCCTCCAAAATGTGTGCATTTGGTGGGTTTAGACCGAAATGGATCTGTTGAGAAGCCAGATGCTCTTTCAAGGCTGGGTGAAGTCTACGAAGGCATTCTGAAGTTCCTCAGTGCGCCTCCCTTGAAGTTTGTAGCCGTGGTCAGAGAGCACTTCATATGGTTTCCTTGTGAGCTATGAACCTTCTTCACGATCTAAGAAAGGAGTCTGTGTCGAAGCCGATGACTCATATGAACGAGCTTTGGTAGTAAGGCACTTGTCAGTATTCCCCAACGTTTTCACATCTCGGTCAAACTTAACCTGAAGGGACCGAACTAATCAATGCTATCGAATAGAAAGTCTGGACAAAACAGTCTAAGATTAGACTGGGGAAGACTGCATATTCCTCGCCTATTCATCAGCAAGACTTTAACTGGCTCACTCATGCATCTTCATGATCATATCAAAACAGTCTAGTTAACAGACTGCCTGGATTGCAGGTGTTATCTGTTGAATCGCTTTACTCTCTGCATCTTATGATCCAATATTTCGTCTCAGTTCTGCGAACCCCGGTCCTGGATGTGACAGGATGTTTCGTAATGTTGAATCAGAAGCTTTACAGAGGGTGAGATGGATCTAAGACAATGGGTGGACTGTATTTGAGTCAAATGGTTACATCTGGAGCGTCTCACCTACTCTGACTAATTTGGCTTTGTGATCATAGCCTCTGGTGCTGAGTAAGAAGATACTAGTAGTAGATCAGGTTTACCTAACTGGAGTTGGGCTGTTTCTCTGGGAAGGATAGCCTCCACAGAAAGTAGAACTGCGGTGTTCTTGAATATCATCACCTACAGCATCAAGTGGCTGTTTGGGCCAAATACCTAACTGGCTGAGTTAAGAACTGTGGACCTTGATTCCAGCTGCTTTGTGTTGTAAGTTTAGAGAGAGTGAGTCCTCTGGTAATTCGTCCAGCTGGGTTCAGCTCTGAATTGATATAACGCCAGGCTTTTGGGTCTGTAAGATCTTGTATCTCAGCCACCAGCGTTCCGACAAACACCTTGTAGTTGCATGAGTCTGACTGAAGCCAAGTCAATACAGTTGTGGAATCAGTCCAGTATAGTTCTTGATCAATTTTGATGGTCAGTTCTTTCCTCAGAGTGGCAGCCAGCTGAGCCAGTCAGGGCAGCACAGAGTTTGATGTGGTATAGACTGTTGTCGCTTGGGTGCCACTCTCGATCTCGCAGCACAAATGAAACTTGAGTCTCGCCATGTTTATCACTTGTACTGATATATGCAACTGATCCGTATGCACGTTCCGATGCATCACAGAATACATGAAGAGTGCGTCTGCTAACTGATAGATCAGTATTTGGTTTGGTATAGCATCTTGGAAATGTGACATGTGGTAATTGTGACAGCTCACTTTGCCAGGTCAACCAGGCCTGAAGTAGATCTTTGGGAAGATCTGGTCGCCCATTCACGCTTTCTTGTCCCATAAACGCTGGATAATAATTTTGGCTCTTGTTGTGAATGGAATTAAGAAGCCAATGGGTCATATTGGCTTGCAAGGGTTTTGTAGCTGTTCCTCAATGTTGGTACAGAATTTTCCTGTTTTTGTATCTGTAACCAAGAACATCTGAAGAGCACTGCCAGCGTAGGCCCAGAGTCATTTCCTGTGGGTCTGCTCCACTTTGAGTGAACCAAAGGTGACTGTTTGCAGATTTCAGCTCATCCCGAAATGAGCGATTACTGATGGAGTGTTGGTGGCCCACTGTCTCAATTCAAAGCGCCTCTGAAAGGAGTTTCTGCATCTTGGTTACAAGAGTCTGTGCTTCATCAGCTGATGGAAAACTTTGCAGCCAGTTGTCAACATAAAAGTTGTGCTCTACTGAGGCATGCAATCCTCTTCTGGTTTGCTGTGGTCATATACATGTTTCTGCAATGCAAATGTTGCACAACAGGGGCTGCAGACTGTTCCAAAGGCAATACCTGCCACTCATAAACAGTGGGCTCTTCCCTGTTCCAAGTTTCTCCAAAGGAAACGGAGAAAGGGTTTGTCCTCATTCAGCAGACCCACCTGGTGGAACATTCCTTTATATCACTGCTAATAGCACAGCATTTTCTCTGAAGCCAGAAGTACTCCTAAGAGGGTTGGTCCAAGTGTAGGGCCAGGAGAAGATGGTCATTTAAGCTTGTTCCTTTGTGCTTAAATGAGCAGTTGAAGACAATTCTGTGTTTTTCATTGTGTTGAACAATGTAGATGCCAGTGATGCTTCCGCTCCTTGTTCAGTTTGATGAACAGCATTTCAGTTTGACTCATTAATGTACATGTCACAGCATGTTTTGATGGCTTTTCTTCTCAAATGGCTGCTCTGTGTCAGTTGTTGCAAGTGAACAGTCATTTTCAAGTGTTGCATCTCATTAGACTGTCACACTGACTGAAGATCTGTGTTCTCCTCAAAATTTGGACTGCTTTTCTGTGCTTGCTTAATGAGCTTTCACTGCTTCTTTGAGTTGTCATTGCCAAAGCTGTCTGGAAGATTTCTTTTCCAGAGGGAGGTTGCACTGTTGTATACCTTGACTGAAATCTCCACTGCAGCCACCCTGAGTTGTTTTCGCTCAGACACATTTCGCACTGCTTCTGTGCTTGCCTTGATCGTTTGATCCAATTAGTCTACCTGCTCATGGGAAGTGTGCCATTTGTAGATTCTGTATTCATTTGCTTAACGGATAAGAGTTCAGGGCTTCTGGTGACAAAGTGAGGTTAATAGAGCACTTGCTGTGGTGAGAGCTGACTGAGAAGAATTTGAGGGGCCCTGCAGAGTCCACCCAAGTCTGGTTTCTCACAGCGCAGGACCACTCAGGAGGTCCTGAGTCATGCTCTGTGGCTGTGATCTAAATGTCGTAATCTGACCGTCCATCCAGAATGGCATATGTGTCAAGTTCCTTCTCACCATTTGTCAAGATCACTCGACTGACCTTCAAAAGAACTTTACTGCTTGCAGTTGGTCTGTCCAGATACAAAGTCTCTACTTCTGAGTTCACAAGACAACTGTTTTCTGCTGAAGCTTGTTTTTCATGTTTAACTTTGGCATTGAGTCATGCAGTATTTCTAAATGTCTCTTTCCACATTTTTTGCATTTGGCTTTAAGATTACATTGTGAGATCTGGTGATCACGGCCACACTTAAAGCACTTCTGATTTGACTTCAGCCAGGACTCCACTTGA
This sequence comes from allo-octoploid hybrid of Carassius auratus x Cyprinus carpio, assembly GCA_024542945.1. Lineage (NCBI taxonomy): Eukaryota > Metazoa > Chordata > Actinopteri > Cypriniformes > allo-octoploid hybrid of Carassius auratus x Cyprinus carpio. The sequence goes on along the minus strand of CM045074.1, from coordinate 3,018,884 downwards.
TCTTGATTCAGCAGTTTGAAATTAGCGCACTGGTTGAAGTAATGCTGTACAGTGTTGCAGAAGGGGCAGTACTTTGTTGGTTTCTCCTTCTTGAATGCTGTAGGACTTGCGGTTTACTCTGCTCACCACCATGCAAGACAGTAGCAAATCGTTGAACTGGTTTGAAGTTCCTTTGCTGGTCTCTCTGTGGCTGAGAGTAGACTCTGCTTACATTACTAGCATACTGTGTCTCATCCTCTTGTATTCTGAGCTCTGATTCAAGCCAGTCGCTAAGTTCTATCAGTGTTGGTACTGGGATTTGAATGGGGTTGACAAACCTTCTGAAGTTTGCTTTAAGATCATGAGGCAGTTTGACAAGAAGAGCGGAAACATGAGACCCACATTTGAGTTCTGTCCATCCTTAGCTCCAAGTTGGTCCAACATTCCAACTAACTGCGCACTTTGAGGGCAAACATTCTATATGATTTTGGGCCATCCATCAATTCTGCAATTCTTTGTAGTGCGAGTTCATGTGGTTGACCATAAAGTGCAGTTAGAGACCTCATGGTGTTGGTGTATGGGTACCTGCTGTTGACATACGAGTCTGCAATGAGCAAAGCATTCTCCTGTTTCAGATGATCAACGAGTATTTGGTACTTGAAACGCTCTGTAGCCTCAACAGGTAGCAAATTCTCCAGTGCAATTTTGAGTCGTGCAAACTCTCTGGGATCCTCACTGCTAAAATTAGGAATGGTGGGAATGGGACCTCTGTAGGTGGGCTCTACATGAGGATAACTAGGAGAAGGAGGACGCACTGGGTGGTATGGCTGATATGTTTCAGGCTGAGCATAATTGTGTATTGCATGTGGGGTCAAGAATCTCGATTTGTCTGCAGGAGTAGGAGCTGATCGACCATAGCAGTCTGAGTGTCTCTCATAGCATGCATGGTGAGCTAATGTATCCCTTGGCATAAGTCTCTCATCTTGGTAGACTGGACTTGTAACTGAATAACCATGATGAGGTTGCTGATAACCGTGTGGTTGGTGGAAGGGAAATAGCTGGGTCTGCTGTTCAGACTATGATCTTTATAAGTCCCATAAGTAGCTACTGTCTCTTGGCTGTAGTCCTGAGGCATAAACTGAACAGCTGTGGAAGATTGGCTCGATCTCTTTGGTCAGTGGACAAATAGTTATGGCCTCTGTGGTCTATGTGGTAGTAATCACGTAGTCTGTCTACATGCCTAATGCCAAGATGAGGATATGTTGCATCTTCTTGATTAGCTAACTTGTGCTGGGCTTGAGTTGGTTCATAAGAAGAGAAAGGACGATTTGAAGTTAGCAGATTTGCAGAGCCTGGTAGCCTCAGTTCTCCTAGGTTGTCAGGGAGATAATCAATCTCTTTGTGACTGACTGAATGAGAATGCAAAAGGTCTCTTTGTGAATCTACAGGCAGTGCCCTCATGGGCTGAGGAAGATCGTCTTGATCGCTAAGCAGAACTGGTCTGCCCTCAGTGGCTGCTGTATATGGACTTGAGGAGAGAACTCTTTGATCTGCATCAATTATTCACCTTGGAGAAGTCCGAGTACGGGGCTTTGGCTGTGGCAGTGGCTGCGGCAAACCCTGATATGGCTCCACAAATGAGCTTCTTTCATTTGATCCAGTGCTCATACTTTTCTTTGGTTCTGGTCTGCTTCAGTACATGGGAACTCTTTAAAGACAGGCCTTTTACCTGGTTCAGGTCCAGTTGCACCATTTGTGGGCTGTTCATCAGAATGAAGTGGCTCACATGGCATTGTGTAGTCAACATAGAAGTCATCTAAGTATCTTGGTGGGATGACTTATCGAGCGTGGTCGAACTGCTGGGAAATCTGAGGTAGCCTGTCTTTCTATTCTGGACATGGTGATGCTGTAGTATCTCCCTATCCGCTCGAAGGACCAAATTTTGTATGAAAGTTTGTTGAGGTGCGGATCTTTAACTAGGTGACAACCGCTACAGATTGTTCAGGCAGAACAATAAATCACTTGGTCCATGTCCACAATAAAGTTCTTTACTGTTGTCTTTTGCTTCATACATCAGTATGGGTGTGTGGTTTTTAAGATGTACGACACAGTATGAACAAAAATACGCTAGAAATCGGACCAGATCAGCATGGAGATCACTACAAAACTGCCGTAGGATTTAGCAACATAGTAACATGTCGGGCATGAACACATTTGACTGACATTCAGTTCTCCGATCTAAACCAATGAAATTACAGGAATGATAGTCAGGTGATTCAGAAATAATATGTATATCCTAAAGTGCAACAAATTAAATGTCCAGCAGATGGCACCAGCGTCATTAAATCTTAGCCTTTTGTACAATATCCATTGGCTCACCTTCCTGATTTAAAGCAAATATTTGCAATATTGGATATAACGAGCCCCACCCATGAGTTCGGTTGGAGCGGATTTTCGTAGTTACTGGACTCCGTCCGTAGTTTGCCTAATGTCCGCTCACTTTTGCCCAGGCCTGCCCAAAAAATAAAATTCTGACTATGCCACTGATTCTGATACTCTGATATGCTGCTCAAATATATATATATATATTATTATGATTATGTTGAAAACAGCTGAGTAGAATTTTTTTAGGTTTATTTGATGAAAAGAAAGTTCTGTAAAACAGCATTTATCTTAGATAGAAATCTTTGTAACATTATAAATGTCTTTATCATCACTTTTGATCAATTTAAAGCATCCTTGGTAAATAAAAGTATTATTTTCTATCATTTCTTTTTCGAAAAAATAAAAATTATACTCACTATAAGCTTTTGAATGGTATAGTGTATAATGTTACAAAATCGTTTTATTTCACATGAATGCTGATCTTTGGATCCTTCTATTCATCAAAGAATCCTGAAAAAAAATCCTATTTTGAAACTGTTTCAGCAAATCAGCATCAGAATGATTTCTGAAGGATAATGTGACACGCAGACTGGAGTAATGATGCTGAAAATTAAGCTTTGATCACAGAAATACATCACATTTTAAAATATATTCAAATAGAAAGCAGTTATTTTAACTAGTAAAATATTTCCCAACATTACTGCTTTTGCTGTACTTTGGATGAAATAAATGCAGGCTTGGTGAGCAGAAGAGACTTCTTTATAAAGCAATAAAAATCTTACTGTTCAAAACTGTTGACTGGTATAGGTTATATAGATTACAGAAATGTTATTGTAATGTTTTTTTATATATATGATAACATTTCTGTCCCCCCTCAAATTCTGAAATGACGGCGTGTTGTTTTATAGACGTTTTGTATTTTAAATGGAATTTGGCGCTTTTATGAGGATCTACCGTTGCTCGCAGTGATGACGTCATCACTCGCACGTGCTCAGCGCTGGTAATTCACGCTAAACACAGTTTATTTAAGGGCAATTTCTGCCTTGTTTTCGTTGGTACAGCGCTATTTTTGCCTCTGCAGATTAAAACACTTACAGCAGACAACGAGCATGTGAGGAAAATTTGATTCCATCTGAGCTAATTTGTGTTTGAAGTGTTTCAGCTGTTTGTTGAGCGCTTAGAACATTTTTAAACCGTACATAAATACCTCAGTGAATATAGATATATATGAATTAACACTGAAAATATAATACTTCTTTGTGGTGCTAAACGCTATGATGGTTTATCAGTTTCTGGGTATACCAAAAGATGTGTTAATGCTCTTAAATGCTATGAATGCAGTTATCGGAATTTTAACAATGTTTAGATTTATGTGCAAAAAAATAATGGTTGTGTCTGTCTTTATATTGTCTGGCACTTTTTCTATATCATATTATTCAAAGTAATCATATAGCCTAATGTTTTAATAAAGCAGTTGTGTAGTCTTTAAGCAAATATCTTCACACAAATAATCAGTTATTACCCACAAACACTTTTTTAAAAGTGAGATGATCTGCTGCTGGTCCTGAATGTCTTGTTTAATGAGTGTTTATAGTCTGAGACTCATCATTATTATCAGCTGCTGAAAATCCTCTTTATTTCATGATAATAGATCCTGTTTTCACCTCATTCATTATACTGATGACTTCAGATCTGTTAATTGACCCATTAAGATCAGTTTTTTTTGTGTGTGTGTTAACAGACTTGAGCAAACAACACAATCAGCTATTGTGACATTACAAGAGATGTGTAAGTATCCAATTTGTAAAATTGTATTTCTATGTTTATTCTTTCCTTTTTATCCTTACTTTGTTTATATTTGGTGTCTTTTAATTATGTGGGTTTTCCCCACATTTTTTCTATATTTCTTTGCCTGTATATTAAAGAAAGATAAATGTAGGAATTTCAAATCGTGGATGAAATACTTAGAAAATAAAAGGGATATAGCTTGTGAATTATTATAAAACACTGTGATTAATTTACTAAACATTTACTTTACAAGATGGATAGATAGGTGAACATAAAGAGTTTAATAGTAGTGAATTAGTTTAAAATCATAAACTCAGTAACTGATTTTTCTTTGATTTTAGCAGATCTGCTCCTCCTTCAGTGAAGCTCCTCCCACAACAATCACACCTTCATTGAAGCTCCTCCCATAACAGGCTCCCCTTCAGGTGAAGCTCTTCCCACAATAGGCTTGCCTTCAATGTAGCTCCTCCCACAACTTTCTCAACTTCAGTGAAGCTCCTCCCACAACAATCACACCTTCAGTGAAGCATCAGAAAGAAGTGATATCTTCGACAGAGTTTATTGAAGGACAGAGAGAACATGAGAGATCCAGAACCCTGCAGAATCAAACACACTGAAGAACAAACAGGTTGGTGTTTATTCTTCAACCTTCATCAATGAGACTGAAGAACAATACGATTATAAAGCAGTTTTAGATTTGTTGCAGGAGGAAAAAATTAAAAAGCTGTGCAATAATTTAGCTGAAGCAGCAAATGACAAAGGCACTTTTTATAAACGAGTACATTTTTATTTATTTATTTATTTTCAACAATTAATTTATGTTAGATAATTGTGTAGTTGATCAAGCATATTTATTGTCACTACAGAAACACAACACTAAAGTGTGCATCTGTTGTTTAAAACTGTAATTAAGTAATAGTACATATTATTATTATTATTATTATTATTATTATTATTATAATAATAATAATAATAATAATGATAATACAGCAGGGTTCACTTTCATGGGCAGCTGTGGCCTAATGGTTAGAGAATTGGACTTGTAACCGACGGTCACAGGTTTGAGTCTCTGTGTTGGCAGGAGTTGTAAGTGGGTGGGGAGTGAATGAACAGCTCTCTTGGCTGAAGTGGCCTTGAGCAAGGCACTGAACCCCCAGTTGCCGCTGCTCTGGGTGTGTGTTAACGGTGTGTTCACTTCTCACTGCTGTGTGTGTGCACTTGGATGGGTTAAATGCAGAGCACCAATTCTGAGTATGGGTTACCATACTTGGCAAATGTCACAACTTTCACTTTCATGTGCTTTATTTTACATTTCAGTTTTTTAAAAAGCAATTTACAGAATTATTTTTACTTCAGTTTCAGAGTTGATTGAAGAAAACGAGGAGAATGAAGAACTGAATGAAGAGGAGAAGAAGCATCATGTCAAAACTGGAGAAAAATCTTTGAGTCGCTCTCAGACCAAACAGAAAGAGTTAAAGAAAAGAAGAGATGAGAAATCTTTCACCTGCACTCAGTGTGGAAAGAGTTTCACAAACAAAAAGAGTCTCAAGATTCACATGAGAATCCACACTGAGAGAAACCTTACACATGTGATCTCTGGGAACAGATTCACACAATCATCATCCCTTAAGAACCACATGAACATCCACACTGGAGAGAAACTTTATGAATGTGATCAGTGTGGAAAAACATTTTGAGGGCCTCAGGTGGGAAGAGTCACCTGAAAGTTCATTCAAAGGGAGAAACCACATTCATGTTGTTTATGTGGAAAGAGATTTTCACATCTGCAGAGTTTAAAAGCACATCAGAAGATACACACTGGTGTGAAAGATCATATGTGCTTTGAGTGTGAGAAGACTTTTATTACAGCTGAACATTTGAAACGGCACGAGAGGATCCACACTGGAGAGAAACCTTACAAGTGTTCATACTGTCAAAAGAGATTCAGTCGATCAGAACATCTGAAAAGACATGAGAGGATTCACACTGAGAGAAACCGTATCACTGCACTGTATGTGGAAAGAGTTTCACTGATTCATCTAATCTACTCGTGCATAACATAAAGATTCACAGTCAGTAGATCATCTTCAGATCCAGCACTTTCAGGTCTGATGACATCGCACCAAAGCGTGACACAATAATGCATCTAGAAATAAAATCTCTTCGTATAAATCTGTCCAACAAAGAAACATGATCTTAAGTCCCCATGAACAAAGTTCATCTTCAAGACCAGCACAGTTTCAACTGTAAAGGTTTGTGGGCTTCATCACTGAAGAATCACCTGAAAGTTAATTCAAAGGAAAAGCCACATTCATGTTCTTTGTGTGGAAAGAGTTTTTCACATCTGCAGAGTTTAAAACTTCATCAGAGGATACACACTGGTGTGAGAGATCTTGTGTGCTTGGAGTGTGAGAAGACTTTTATTACAGCTGCAGATTTGAAGTGGCTCCAGAGGATCCACACTGGAGAAACCTAAATTTCATCTGTCAGATTCAGATCAACTCAAGATGGAGTTCTCCCAATAAACAATATCCACAAGTTTTATTTAGTATATCATTTTGCTTCATGATATTAATGAAATCATTGTGTTTTCTTATTAGATTAATTTATCATTTTAGTTTGTTTATACTTTAATGAAGGAAAGGTTTTTTTTTTTTTTTTTGTTTGTTTGTTTTATATACATGTGCTCTTGCTCTGGAAGCTGAAGAAGTAACATTTTTGAACTGACATTTTTTAAAATCCTGTTTATATTGTTTTTAAATCAAGTAGATATTCTTCCATTTATGATGTGTTTAGAAAATCCATCAGTATATTTTAGCATTGCAGCTGATCCTCCTTTGTTTCTCTTATAAGCAGGGATGGGTACCAGAACCATGATAATCTGTTTGAAGTTAAGAATCATTTTATTTTATTTAATAAAATGGACATTTTAAATGGTATCTTGTGAACTGTCTCACTAACCATTTCTATATAGTATTATATAGATAGTCTATGTTGCATCTTTGCAATTCACAGCAGAGATCTCTGTCACACTTTAGGACTGTGTGATTAATCTAATTTTATAAAGCTTTCATGCGACGTAGAGTCTTTTATGCTGGCCTCGGCAGTCGGTTGAAATCGCTGAGTGCTATAATTGTCATCACCTTTCACCCCACTAGCGACGGCCCTGATTTTCAGCTTTATATTTTGTATATAGTACAGTCATCAGTCAATATTATTTTCTCAAGGTTTTTTTTCTCATTGATTTTTTTCTAAGTGACAACATACAAAGCCTCTAAAATAAAAAAAATAATTAAAAAACAGACCTTACATGCACACAAGAAACTTTTTGTGCCCTCAGAAACTCTTCACATGTGGATGGGAATTTATTGCATGCTTACGTATTACAATTTCTAGTTTTATATAACCTATTTCCTTTGTGCATCACATCTTATTATGAATAAAACAAGAGAATGGATGTATGTGAATTAACAGAGAACTTGCTCAAAATATGGCTTTTCTTTTGGTACTACCTCTAATATAAAGGCCTAATATCCAACTGAACACATCCTCTGTGGCCGAGAAAGCATGGCACGAATGGGCTGATGGCATAAAATCTGCCAAGTTCAAGGGTCTATAAAAGACTGGTACTGTAAAAAAGTGTTCAAAATTTGGCTTTCATTAAGGCAGTATGCCATATTTCAAGGCCTTAGGCTTAGGCCAAAAAACACCTGTGAAATGGGCTGATGGCACAATCAGTGGCTCAGTGTGTATGTCCTAAATGCTAAGTTTATTTTTTTATTTTGGCAAAGGTCCTTGAGGCAATGTAATACAGTGCTAAGAATATCATGAGAAGAAACAATAATATGATTATTACCTGTATTTTGCATAATGAAAAGTGCATTTTGAATTCATTCAGTGGTATTTGACAATCACTAAATAATCACTAAACAGCTGCCATGAAAACTCACTTCTTGTACAGTAAATTTATTTTCATTAAATTCTTAGTTTTCTGTTATAAAAAACTAAATAGGGGCAAAAGTCTGGAAACACAAATATTTTTCTATACTTTGCTTTCTTTTTCCATACTTTTCCAGACCTGGAAAATCCTTAAATCAAATTCCATACTTTTCCATACTTTTCCTAGGAACCCTGATAAGCTGAAATAGTTGTGGGAAGCTGTGGTGGTGACGCTGAAGCGGCGACTGTGGTGCTTTAGTTCAATTATAGCCTAACTTTAGCTTTTAAGTTCTGGCCCTTTTATTTAGGCTTCAGAATTCTCCAAAGTTATATATATTTTGTGAAGATTATCTTGATGGACAAAACGTGTGTTTCATGAACTATGAGCTTATTTTTGCAATAATCCAAAAGCCTATTGAAAAATCCTATAGTCTTTTGTGGAGGGAACCAGTGTCATGCTAACAGCCGATCCGCCTACAGAGTGATGTCATAGTTCACCCACTCTATTCATTTGCCCCCAATAATTCCATAGCGCATAACTGACGCGCCAACGCTATCTCACGACCAATTCGTATATAGCAAACCGGTTTATGGCAAGCCGTTTTAACATTTAAAACTTTGTTTTGACTAACCATAAATATAATTTTGGATAGTCACAATTGTAAGTCCAGATATCTATATTGCGATTATGACTTGTCGTAATTGGAATTAAGATATCTACAGTGTGATTATGACTAGTCATAATATGCATTGAAGATATCTACAATGTCATTTTGACTAGTCATAATACACATTCCAGATATCTAGAATGCTATTACTGACTAGTCGTAATCTTCCATTGACTTCCATTGAAAATATTTTCGGATATCTTCAATTGAGTTTTCACTAGTCGTAATTCCAATTCAAGATATCTTTAAATGTGATTTGCCTGGTCAAAATTCTAATTAGAAATATCTCAAATTACAATTTGACTAGTGATAATTCAATTAGAGATATCTTCAAATGAGTTTTGACTAGTGTAATCCCAATTCAAGATATCTTTAAATATGATTTGACTAGTCAAAATACAATTTAAGATATCAATAATTCCAAATTTTTAAAGATATCCAAAATACATTTGTAAATATCTGCAATTCATGTCTAGTCAAATTACAGTTGTAGATATCTTTGGATATCACTGGAATTTTGACTAGCAAATCATATTTAAAGATATCTTGAATTGGAATTAAACCCATTTAAAGATATCTGCAATTTAATTATGGATATCCCAATCAGATTTTTGACTAGGAAGAACTATATTTGGAGATATCTGCATTTAGCTTTGTGACTAGGGGTAATTGCAATGTAGATATCTGGAATTAACAATTTGACTAGGCAAAATACGCTTCATAGATATCTACAATGTGCATGCAAATACACCTTTGTTAATCCCCACCTTAAACTTTTTATTTAACCAATCCTGGCTTGAAACTGTTGTCATCCGCAGTTTTGTCCAAGAGTTGTATAATAAAGTTCCTCAGCTTTGGGTGATTTTAAACTGGTTTATACAGAAGTAATTCAAAAGTATGGAAATAAAAATGTAGCTGGAGCATGTGTAAAAGTGGTAGGCTATACAGAGAGGACTTAAATAGGCTTTTGTCCTGTTTTATATCGTAATGTTGAGACGTGTGCTGTGGATTAAATTTTGTTAGCCTTTATTTACAAATGAACAAATGCATAAGCCTCATGTCAGCGTTGCAGACATTATATTTGATATAATGTTAAAAGAATCAGTGTCTATTTACACTAAGTGCAAGCCTGCCTTGTTGTCAGAGAATATTATCAGCCCACCAACATGTGATTGGGATAGTTAACACTGAACACGCTAAATCAGCATCATATCATGATCGGAAGGCATTTATTTTCAATAAAATTAAGGAAATAATTAAAAGTTGAAAATATATATATTGGGTAGGATTAGGGTAGGTGTAGGGAGGGCTTTATTGTCCCAGTAAGGTGGCATCCATTTAAAAATGAATTAGAATGATCATTTACACTCACTCACGTTATCATTGCATACTGTTTTATAATGTACTACAATTACTGGTGCAGATGATTGCCACTATTTGAAATAAGTAGTATAAATAGCAGAAAATGTTGCTATTTTAACATAGTGTATAATCTATAGCTATTTGTACTTAGTGTAAATAGCACATCATTAAAAAAATACCCCACATAGCAAATGTCTTCTGGCCCAGATCCGGCCACACAATCACTTTTCCCTCGGTCCAAGTGCAGAAAGAATGACTGCCCTGAAGTGGCCCAGAACTGGATTACAGACAAGGGCCACACATGGGCCATAACCGGCGAATCTCATCCAGTTAATCACCCTGAACTGTCCCTGAACTGGGCCAAAACAGGTTTTATTATTGGTGCCAATTCTCAGCCTTAAGTAAACCAGAATCCCCAAATCTGAGCCACACCTGAGCCTTATATAGCCCAGACCCAACCCAGACAGCAAGCAGTTTGTTGGATTTCATGCGGGCCAGATGTGGGCGGATCTGGACCAACACTATATTGCTGTCTGGGAATACAGAATCTTAATATTTCAGATTATTGCCTTGTATACTACTATAATCACAATTATTAATTTTGTGACATGCTTTGGTAAACCAGACAGCAACATAGTGTTGGCCCAGATCCGCCCACATCTGTACATTAATGTACACACAAACTATGCCAATAAAGTACATTAAACTGAATAGAAAATCAGACTTAAAACTCACACATCATGTAACTGTGCAATTAAAAAAAATTATAAATTAAAAAAAACCTATTGCATTGATTTTTCTATTCATTTTTATAAAGAACAAATCAACCTATAAAGAGTGAGTATATAAAGAATGCATTCTATAAGAGAAACGTAACAGATAGACACATGTAACTTAATCATAATAATTTATTGCAGATGTTTCAAAGAGCAGTACCACAGTAGTCCAAGTGACGATACATTGCAGTTGTAGTCCTCTCTGGCAGAATATAATAGTAGTGCGAGGAGCAGGGAATAATCTAAATTGTTAAACGCTCAAAATACTATCCGATCCACTCTGTTAAGCGCGCGTTTCTCATTCAAAACACGCATCACGGAAACACGGCATGTCGCAATCTATGACGAAACCGGCGAGAGCCAATGAGCGTTTGATATCGCTGCCGAAAAACTTGTTGTAAAACTTATTAACGGCACAATTTTCAATTGTTACTATAGCTACAGAGGAAGGAGATACATATCGCCGATGAATGCGGTTTGAATTTGGATCTGTTCTGTTCCTCACACCAAGCATTACATGGATACAGAGGATTTAAATAAAAATAAAATACTTTCATGATCATTTTATTTAATGCTTGTGCATGACAGCATACTAATAATAATGATGTGCCTCATGGTAAACCAAATAATTATTACATGATGGTTAAATGATCTCTCTCTCTCTCTCGCTCTCTCTCTCTCTTTTCATGTAAGGATTCTAAGATTATTTGTACCAAAATAATAATATAAAATTTAATAAAATTTTTATTAAGTGCAGTTTAATGCACTTGACTAATTTGCTTAATTTTGAAATGATAATGTTTCATTCTGTTTTGACTTGCCATTTCAAAGACTACATATTAACAATACTACACTTCATTAAAATGTATGTGATCATTTAACCATTATCATGGAAAATTGTATTTATCTTGTTTATCATGGGTCACATAATATGCTGCCAGATCATAGCCTGATTTGGGCCATTTATCACCTGACTGATCTGGGCCACACTCCTCCCACCAACAATCGGCCCTCATATTGTTTGCGGATCACCCCTGCCGCATTGCCACACATGGCCCAGCTCTGGCTGAAAGGGTACATGCCATTGCCGACAGGAGGCCAGCAGTGCCAGCTTGAGGCCACATTTGGGCCAAGTCAGTTTGCTATGTGGGACTGCTATTTTCACTTAGTGTAAAGAGAATCCATTGCTATTTGCACTTAGTGTAAATAGCACATCGTTAAAAAATACTGCTATTTTCACTTAGTGTAAAGAGAATCCATTGCTATTTGCACTTAGTGTAAATAGCATCTATCGCTAAGAAAATATGCTATTTACACCTAGTGCAAATAGCGCTGCCTAAAAGAATACATTGGCTCATCACTGAACACAGCAGAATATCATCACCATGGATCTCTTGCTATAATGCAATAAAATACTCCCACCTTGTGGACTATTTATGGAAGCTCGTTTCTGCCACTAAATAAAGAAATAATTAATTAATAATGAAATAAAGAAATAGCAACTTTTATCTCACAGTTATAAAATTTATATCTCGATTGTCTATATATCACAATTCTGAGAAAAAAGTCAGAATGAATGGTAAGATAAAATCTGCAAATTAGGCCTACCTTTATTTCTTTTAAAGGTAGGCCTACCTTTCTTTTAAAAAAATAAATAAAAAAAATAAAAATAAACATTGTTTTTCATTGTCTAAATATATGATGAATAAATTCAGACGAAGCAGATTGCGATTTTCTGCCTTTATTGAACATTACACTGCATTTGGTCTATTTTGCAACATGATTCAATTAAAACACACATACATGCACGCTGGAGAACTTTTACCACACAAGGCTGCATCCAGATTTATTTAATAATCCATGAGGCACTTCATGCAGTAGCTTTTCTCTCCATGACAACAAAAGCAGACTTTATTATGTTGTTAGCAGTTAGCAGCGTAGATGGGGAGGAGCAGAGTAAATTTATTCTGACGTCACACAACAGCATTTCAACTAGGAGCAATTGCAATTCAGATATCTTGAACTATAATTGTGACTAGTCGAAATTGAATTAGAGAATATCTCTATTACATTTGTGGATGTATGACCGTCTATTGAAGATATCTATAAAGTAATTACAGATATCTTAAATGTAGTTATAATTATAATTACAGATATCTCTTATTGTCATTGTGACTAGTCAAAATACAATTGTTCCTATCTTAAATTATATTTATGGATAGTCAAACCAAAGTTTTAAATGCTAAAACAGCTTCAGATACAAGTGCGATCTCTCCGTGTTTTGTGGGAGGATTTGATACTGTTTTCACTCCATACTGGCAACAGGGATAGGTAGTATGTTTGCTTATAGCGTCAGACATGACAATAAGACTAATATCATGTTTTGCTCCAAAACACTAGGGAAAACTGAGTTTCATGTTTAATTTGATTTACGTAGTTGCATCACGCTCCATTCGTGTACATGCAGGGGGCGGGGTTTATGAGCTGAACTGCGAAATGATTTGACATCACTTCAGGACTCTCGCGGCACACAAGTCTGATTTTGGCGCCTGGAACTCCTTGACCCGAGAGGTTTTGAAGAGAGAAGTTTTACATCAAAGTCTGTCCGTAATGCCAGGTAACTTTGTGCAAAGCGCTGTTATTTAAGTCATCGCCTGATGAGGCATCAAGAGCTGCCGAAGCTTTATGCTGCGTTCACACCAAACGCGAATAGAGCGTCAAATTCGCGTCTACCGCGTCTAGTTTGCCGCTTGAACATTTTGATGCATTCGCGCGTCTAGAGCGAAATAGACGCGCGTAGAAAGCAAAAGTTGAAGCGAAATTGACGCGCGTCCGAGGCGAAATCCGCTTCTTGTGGAGGGCAAGTGCTAGGCGGTTTGTTTGTGTGTATGATGGCTGATGTTGATCGAGCATTCGAGGCTTTTCCACTTTTTCCTGACACGTCCTCTGAATAAACACATTATCTTGTTAGCGAAAAGTAGGGGAAAATACTTGTAAAAACAGCGGGAAGGCCGCGGGTCGATAAACATGTACGTGACTCAAAAGTTAAATGTGTATTTACAACACACTCTTCCAACCGAGTTTCTTTTTATTCCTGTCTATAGAAATATGAACGTTTGTCATATAGCTCCGGGTGACTGCTCACTGACAATATCATTCGTTCCTCCATGTCCAATGAGTGACTCCTGAGCAGGCTCCTGATTGGTTAACGCGGCGCGAATTGACGCCAAAGTTCAAATTTTTCAACTCGGGCGGCAGACGCGAATTCGCGTCAAACACATAAATGCACAAAAGCACATTCGCGCGTAACGCGCGTATCGCGCCAGACGCTCAATTCGCGTCATTCGCAGGCGAATTCGCGTCTACCGCGCCGCGCTAAACGCCCTCATTCGCGCCGCGCGACCTCCAGACGCGCGTAAACGCGTCTTTACATTGACTTAACATTGAAATCATTCGCGCCAGACGCTCTATTCGCGTTTGGTGTGAACACAGCATTAGTCTTGGAGTCTTCTGAGGTGAGTTCGCTGTTCACGACATTTCGCGTATTTAAATACTCTTTGTTTATGCAGCAATATGCGAGGTCGTTTCTGCAGTGTTTTTAATCGGTTTCACTTGGGACATTTTAAATCTTTACATAAATATATGAGCAGATTTATAATATAGACACAGGGAACATTATAATTTTGCATTGTGGTACTTTTATGTAGCCTACATGTGTCTTTTTTATTTAAGAAACTGGTGTCAGCTTTTGCACATACAAAATTGTAGCATAGATAATTTAATTATTGTTCAGAATGTAGTTCAAAATCAAACTATATTTAGATATTATTATGTGCTCTAGTGTAGTTATTGACCTGTGTTGTTAATGGAGATGGGTGTCATCAGATTGCAGCAAATATTCTGACTTTAATTATTTGTTTCTATCTGCAAACACTCAGACTAAAGAGAGATGATCTGCAGGCTGGTCCTGAAATGGCTTATTGAATGAGTGTTTATAATCTGACACTCATCAATATTAGAGCAAGCTGAAAATATGTCAATGGCGCTCCTGTTTAGAATCACTAGTGATTAGTAATGAAATTAAATATTTGTCATAGTAACAGAACATAGGGCTAGTGGTGCTTGAGACATTTCTGTAAAAAAAAAAATAATACTGATAAGATATTTACTATTTATTCTGCTACTAAAGCTGGCGCTTGACTCAAAATCTGGATCATATTGGCTTTGTATCTTTTTAAAGGATTCTGAGCGGATTCACGGTTTATCACATTTCCTGACTGAGCCTTTATATGTATCAGAATGCATTCAACAGCTGCAGAACCACTGCATCTGAATCACAATCAAACAAAGATGCTACATGTAGCATAATAAATATGTATTTTTTAAAATTAGATTGTATAATTTCAAACTTTAAAACTAAATTAGTAGGGACACTAGGGACATGTCCTTATCAATATCCAGCAATACTAATTTGTCCCATAACAATAATTTTGCTCAAACAGTTAAATATAGCATAAGTAATCATTGCTGTTGTAATTTGAAATGGGTCATACCATTTATATTACCTGAGAAGTTAAAGAAATACGCTAGAAAACTGCAGCTATCAAGAAATGCATGAGCTGAGCTAAGAAGCGAAGTGTTTAAAACATACAAGTACAGTTCAGCTGATCAAATGATAAAATTTACCCTCTTTAACTTTGTTGTTTTGCTGTTTTGTGTTCATCTGATTCTCACATTTGCTCTTTTACATTGACTATCACTCTATATAGACTTAATGCAATCAGATACAACAATCATTTCTCAAGTATTTATTAAAATATACTGAAAAATTTAACATTCACTTCAGTGGTATGAGATGACGATGCTTTCAACTGATTTCCAACTGAACTGCAGCTCAAACTATTTCAAATATAGTGAAATAAGTTACAAACCTGATCATAATGCACAATGTTTCAATCTAACCTATATTTTGAGCTGCAGCTCATCATATTAATTGAGTCTCACTAAACTGTTTTTTGTTTATGTTTTTTATGACTCCACATTTCACTTAAAACATCAAAATATGAAAGGAAAAAAACACTGACCAGTGTTGCCAAATGCTGTCAATTGGAAATAACTAAAACAATTGCTATATGTTGCTAGATGAGGTCATAATGTTGAGTTCACTGATCTGTATTAAAGGGATAGTTCACCCAAAAATGAAACGTTGATGTTTATCTGCTTACCCCAGGGCATCCAAGATGTAGGTGACTTTGTTTCTTCAGTAGAACACAAATTATGATTTTAACTTCAGCCGTTGCAGTCTATCACTCTTATAATGTATGGCAATGATAACAAAATCTATCGCGAGTATAAAAAATATGCAAAGACAAATCCAAATTAAACCCTGTGGCTCGTGATGATACATTGATGTTAGAACTCTCCTGATGCGCCAGTGATGGAGTACTCGAGTCCTGGACTCGGACTCGAGTCACTATTCTCTGGACTCGAGTCCACTCAAGACTCCATTCTCTGGACTCGTGACTCGACTTGGACTCACTGGACTGATGACTCGTCATTGGACTCGGACTCGAGGATATATAAAATCGGACTTGAGCATTCATCACGCTGTTTTTGACTAAATATGTTATAAAAAAATTATATAAGGTGTTACACTTTTCCTGTTTCGGCCCAAGACCGGCCGGGATCTATTTTTCTCCTCACAGACACTGCTACCGCTCGCTCTCTTTGCTTGACAGCACACTCACTGACGCGTCACTCACTTTACGCCGTGCATGTCAGATCAGATTACATGATTTTTTTGCCTGTTGCGATAGTCACTGTGTCAGATGGATGACGCAATTTTGACTCCTAAAATCCTGTGGTGTCGTGAACAAGAAACATGTCAGACTAACGTTACACGTTGCTTTCTGACCAGTCGGCTCGTCACACACACACACATTCACTTGAACACAAACGCACTCCAGCTTAAATCACTCGGTCACTCACACACAAACGCTCTCTTCTCTCACACACACACACACACATCTCTCTCTCTCCTCGGCATATCTATTGATTTTACGCTTTTAAGTATCTTTAAAATACAGTGTCCTGTAAAATGCATGTTTCTTTTTTTGCTGAGTGTATTTCTGTAATACAGTGTTAAAGGATTAGTTCACACAAAAATGAAAATTTCCTAATCATTTACTCCTCCCAATGCCATCCAGGATATCCATGGCTTTTTTTCTTCAGTGGAAAATAAATTATGTTTTTAAGGAAAACATTTCAGGATGTTTTCTTCATATAATGGACTTCAATGCCTACCAACTCAATACATTTTATCAGTTCTTTGAAGGTCCCAGAGTGGAGACATGTAGGCACTGGGAGCTCGAATCGGGACTCGAGACTCGACTGGACTCGAGACTCGACTGGACTCTGGTAATGGTGACTCGACTTGGACTCGACTGGACTCTTCTTTGGTGACTCGGACTCAACACTGGGACTCGAGACTCGACTCGACTCGACTACAACGCTGTGCAGCATTCTCAAGCGAGCGAGGTGAGGCATCTTCTTCTTCTTCTTCTTGCTTTACAGCATATCACAGACTTATAAGTGCATTAAAGTGATGTGATATACAGCCAAGTATGGTGACCCATACTCAGAATTCATGCTCGCATTTAACCCATCTAAAGTGCACACACACACACCGAAGCAGTGGGCAGCCATTTATGCTGCGGCACCCGGGAGACAGTTGGGCTTTCGGTGCCTTGCTCAAGGGCACCTCTGTCGGTATTGCCGCCCGAGACTCAACCCACAACCTTAGGGTTAGAAGTCATACTCTTTAACCACTAGGCCAAGACTTCTCATTACCATCTCTCATTACTATCTCTCATTACCATTACGCCACCTATCTCTCAAGTGGACCATTTTACACTCCTAATTAGGTGGGCTATATGACCAAAATCTTATATCACCATATGAGAAATTTTATATCTCAACAACGATATATATCCTGATATAGTTTTTTTTCTTTTAATAAGGTTTTTTATGATATTAAGATTTGATACCATAGAATTTTCATAATCCTTGTCACCAATGTCAATATCAAACTAATACAAGAAAATAATAATAAAAAAAGCTTACTGGAGATAAATAAACAGTCAGTGATGAAATAAGAAACTAATTACAAGCAATAGGACAAAAACTACAATAAATAAGAAATACACTGTGTAAATGAATTAGTCTTCACTGTAAAAGTTATATCCATTTATCTATCTATCTATCTATCTATCTATATATATATGCATAATCATTAGCATTTGCATTATTTATTTATTTATTTTTCTTATTCTAGTTACAAAAGTAATTTAGTCAAGAGCAGTGAGAGATTTTCATGAATGACAGACAGGACAAATATTGGACAGCTTCCCTTTAAGACCGAAGTCCGGATCCAATATACTATTACATATGCGCTTTCTCTGCAACTGTTTACAATCCCTTAAGACCTAAATGACTGTGTTTATGAGGATACTTGCATCTGGACGCATATACAGTGGTAATGCGAAAGTATTCAGACCCCTTAAACTTTTCACTCTTTATTATATTGTAGCCATTTGCTAAAATCATTTAAGTTCATTTTTTTCCTCATTAATGTACACACAGCACGCCATATTGACAGAAAAACACAGAATTGTTGACATTTTGCAGATTTATTAAAAAGGAAAACTGAAATATCACATGGTCCTAAGTATTCAGACCCTTTGCCGTGACACTCATATATTTAACTTGGGTACTGTCCATGTCTTCTGATCATCCTTGAGATGGTTCTACACCTTCATTTGAGTCCAGCTGTGTTTGATTATACTGAGTGGACTTGATTAGGAAAGCCACACACCTGTCTATATAAGACCTTACAGCTCACAGTGCATGTCAGAGCAAATGAGAATCATGAGGTCTAAGGAACTGCCTGAAGAGCTCAGAGACAGAATTGTGGCAAGGCACAGATCTGGCCAAGGTTACAAAAAAAATTCTGCTGCACTTAAGGTTCCTAAGAGCACAGTGGCCTCCATAATCCTTAAATGGAAGACGCTTTGGGACGACCAGAACCCTTCCTAGAGCTGGCGTCCGCCAAACTGAGCTATCGGGGAGAAGAGCCTTGGTGAGAGAGGTAAAGAAGAACCCAAAGATCACTGTGGCTGAGCTCCAGAGATGCAGTCGGAGATGGGAGAAAGTTGTAGAAAGTCAACCATCACTGCAGCCCTCCACCAGTCGGGCTTTATGGCAGAGTGGCCTGATGGAAGCTCTCCTCAGTGCAAGACACTTGAAAAACACATGAGGAACTCCAAGATGGTGAGAAATAAGATTCTCTGGTCTGATGAGACCAAGATAGAACTTTTGGCCTTAATTCTAAGCGGTATGTGTGGAGAAAACCAGGCACTGCTCATCACCTGTTCAAGACAGTCCCAACAGTGAAGCATGGTGGTGGCAGCATCATGTTGTGGGGGTGTTTTTCAGCTGCAGGGACAGGATGACAGGTTGCAATCGAGGGAAAGATATCCTGGACGTAAAACCTTCTCCAAAGTGCTCAGGACCTCAGACTGGGCAAGGTTCACCTTCCAACAAGACAATGACCCTAAGCACATAGCTAAAATAACGAAGGAGTGGCTTCACAACAACCCTGCGTGACTGTTCTTGAATGGCCCAGCCAGAGCCCTGACTTAAACCCAATTGAGCATCTCTGGAGAGACCTGAAAATGGCTGTCCACCAACGCTTACCATCTAACCTGACAGAACTGGAGAGGATCTGCAAGGAAGAATGGCAGAGGATCCCCAAATCCAGGTGTGAAAAAACTTGTTGCATCTTTCCCAAAAAGACTCATGGCTGTATTAGATCAAAAGGGTGCTTCTACTAAATACTGTGCAAAGGGTCTGAATACTTAGGACCATGTGATATTTCAGTTTTTCTTTTTAATAAATCTGCAAAAATATCAACAATTCTGTGTTTTTCTGTCAATATGGGTGCTGTGTGTACATTAATGAGGAAAAAAATGAACTTAAATGATTTTAGCAAATGGCTGCAACATAACAAAGAGTGAAAAATTTAAGGGGTCTGAATACTTTCCGCATCCACTGTAAGTGTTTATGCGGCAAAAATGCTCACAGAGCTCTATTAGCAGCTGATGTGCGGCTTATGACTCCTCTCACACAGAAACAGAGAAAGTGCGTGCATATAGCTCTGTTGTTTGTGTTTCAACGGACTGAAATCAGTTGTTTTAAACTGCAGTGCTTAAAACGCATGCAAACATTAAGTTTTAATGGAATCATTCAAATTTAAATTTAATTAAGCAATGTGAGCTGCCATGTGTTATTCACGCTCTGCGGTAAGACTGCTGTCATTCAAATAATGACAAAGTATTGCCATAAACGATGTATTTTGCGGCACCACAAATAAACGATAGAGCACAGTATGAATCGATAGACTTTAATTTCGTCCATCCGATATATATCATCATATCACCCAGCCCTACTCCTAATTGAGATCGTAGATAGACTTATAAGTCATATTGTGAATCATATGATGCATATGAAACTGATCATATGAGTTTGTAAATCTTTTTCTGATTTCTTTTATATTATTATTTACAACTACAAAACTTCAAATCATTAATACAGTATAGTTACAAAAAAGCAAAACAAAAGGACATAAAGTATAAACTTTTTTTTTTTTGTATAACCACAGTTTAACTTAACTTGTGGGTACCATGGTTTAACTGTAGTTTTCATAAGGGATGTGTTTCCAAGTTAAAAAAAAAAAAAAAAAACAGGAAAATAAAAACCTAAAGGCATACACATAATGAATATAGAGATGGAGTTTTCACTGCTTGAATGAATAGAACTTTGGATAGTTTTCATATACTTATGTAGATCAACTCTGAGTAAAGAAAAGAGAGGTTTAGAGATGTATGTGAGATTTAGCTAGCAGGAAACACAAAATAAGTTATATTTTCCTATTAGTCAAACAATCGACATAAAACATCTTTAAAACAGAAAGAAAAGTCACTTGAGATCAGATGAACATTTAAAAATCTGAGCAAAATGTCTCAAAACAGGTGAATGAATCTTCCCAGAAGAGACAAAACAGCAACTCACTGCAATGTCTAACTTATATTATAATTATGTCCATTTTGTAAAATTTGGATTAACTCATTAATCTGTTGTTTGATTACTTCATATTTAAGGAGAGAACTATAGTTTCCAAAGTCAGACATCGCTATGATTTTCAAGTGTGTAGAATTTAGTAGAGATGCTGTGACATGATCTTACCAATATCAGCCACTACTAAATTGTCTTTTGCAATAATTTTGATCAAACAATTAAATGTCTGTTGTCTGCTGTTACGCTTCCCACTAATGCCAAAATTGCTTAAATTATTTAACATATTATTATGACAAACTTGAATGCATTTTACTAATTAAACTTTTCCCAAACTATAATTCAAGAATAAAATGTATGAAAACCAATGAAACATTTTGAAATAAGACGCATTGCATCTAAATGTTGTACAATGCAAAGATATTTTCATGTTCTATGTAATATAATACAGTACTATATAAAAGAAACAGGAGTAAAGCTGCTATAACCTGCACTACACCACTGAGTAATGATGGGAGGTCCTTTGTCCTCAGGTGTGAATCACAAAATATTCATGGCCATTGTCACTCCTTCACATACAGCCTTTCTAACACAAATCATCTCTTACAAAATTTAAATCAGTCTGTTGTTTTGTTTTCTGAATGAGTGAACAGGGTGATTTTTGTAGCAAAACTCCATTCTACCATATCCGTTCTCACCAATCTCATCCAGTCTTTTGAACAAAAGTTCTGTTTGTTTTATGGCCTTATACTGAAAGAAAAAAAAAAAAAAAAAATTTCACTTACCACACATAAACCTTATTTTTCAAAAACACAAATATTAATCACAGTAAGTGCAGGCTTTAGCCATTGAGATGTTTCTGAGAAACTGAAAAAGCACCAATGTCAGGGCATGTCTAAACTTCTCCAGACCTCAGAGGGTTAATGACTGTTAGGCTGTCTGGTTATTAGCTAGTAGCTCAAATTACAAATAGTTTGAGTTGCATACATTGTTGTGTGCTGGGTTATTTGACCAGTTAAAGAACTACTTGTGTGTTAATAATAGTTATAAGTTATGCAACCATTAGTCAGGAGTGTATGCAGTTAACATGGATCTCAGTTCACAACGCTGTTTAAATTGCAGCTACTTCTATGACAGTCACACCTTCAGTGAAGCTCCTCCCACTGCAGTTCATCAATAAATGCTGGAATATTTCCATCAGTCTACAAGTGAAGACGAGCATCAAAGCATCAGGAAGAAGTGAAATCTGCAGAGACAGAGTTTATTGAAGGACAGAGAGAACATGAGAGATCCAGAACCCTGCAGAATCAAACACACTGAAGAACAAACAGGTTGGTGTTTATTCTTGATTCTTCAGTGATGATGAACATTAAGGTTATAAAGCTTCAAACAGTTTGTCATATTTTGATTTGTTGTGATAGGAAAGATATATAGAGCTGTGCAATAATATAGCTGAAGCAGCAAATAGTAAAGGCCCGATATACTTCAAACGAAATAGAAGAATGAACTGATATTACATAATTTCGAACAAAATCAGGTCAAACGGAGTTCGTTTTGGCAGTTCAAACGTCACCAAATCGAACTCTCTGGGGAGTTCGTTTTGGCTCCTAAACACTTTTGTGTTTCTATTGGTCCTGGGTTACGCAATCAGTGGGTGTGTTCTGAAACTCCACCTTCTTTGACACACAATTTTTTTTTTCGGTTCGTTCCTCATTCTCTGGAGGTCATTAAGGAAAGCAACATCTCCTGAAGACACTGGAGTGTCGAATAGCTGAGCTGCACAAATGTATCCACACCTGTACATCACTCACGGACAGACTTTAAAGATGTCGAGACAGTATTTCGTTCCTAGAAAGAAATAGCAATGAAGCTTGGTGTCACAACCCGAGTTACAAAAGTGAAGCAGAGAAACATCCGAGGCAAGTTTTCCAAAGTCATGAAAAGAATGAAAGGAAAGAGTAAAGATATAAGGTAGCAAGCACCAAATACATGTTTCAAATAAATGTTACACCATACTGCTGCTGTTCTTTCAATAAGCAAATTTAAAAGGTATACAGTAAATGAAAAGCCAAACGACTATACACACCTGATTCCAAAAAGTTGGGACACTGTACAAATTGTGAGTAAAAAGGAATGGAATAATCTACAAATCTCATAAACTTGTATTCTATTCACAATAGAATATAGATAACATATCAAATGTTGAAAGAGAGCATTTTGAAATGTCATGCCAAATATTGGCTCATTTTGGATTTCATGAGAGCTACACATTCCAAAAAAGTTGGGACAGGTAGCAATAAGAGGCGGAAAAGTTAAATGTACATATAAGGAACAGCTGGAGGACCAATTTGCAACTTATTAGGTCAATTGGCAACATGATTGGTATAAAAGAGCCTCTCAGAGTGGCAGTGTCTCTCAGAAGTCAAGATGGACAGAGGATCACCAATTCCCCATGCTGCGGCAAAAAATAGTGGAGCAATATCAGAAAGGAGTTTCTCAGAGAAAAATTGCAAAGAGTTTGAAGTTATCATCATCTACAGTGCATAATATCATCCAAAGATTCAGAGAATCTGGAACAATCTCTGTGCGTAGGGTCAAGGCCGGAAAACCATACTGGATACCCTGTTCTTCGGCCCTTAGACTGCACTGCATCACATACAGGAATGATACTGTAATGGAAATCACAAAATGGGCTCAGGAATACTTCCAGAAAACATTGTCGGTGAACACAATCCACCGTGCCATTTGCCGTGCCAGCTAAAACTCTATAGGTCAAAAAGAAGCCATATCTAAACATGATCCAGAAGCGCAGGCATTTCTCTGGGCCAAGGCTCATTTAAAATGGACTGTGGCAAAGTGGAAAACTGTTCTGTGGTCAGACGAATCAAAATTTGAAGTTTGTACCTTTTGAAAACTGGGATGCCATGTCATCCGGACTAAAGAGGACAAGGACAACCCAAGTTGTTATCAGCCAGTTCAGAAGCCTGCATCTCTGATGGTATGGGGTTGCATGAGTGCGGCACACGGCAGCTTACACATCTGGAAAGGCACCATCAATGCTGAAAGGTATATCCAAGTTCTAGAACAACATATGCTCCCATCCAGACGCCGTCTCTTTCAGGGAAGACCTTGCATTTTCCAACATGACAATGCCAGACCACATACTGCATCAATTACAACATCATGGCTGCATCATAAAGAGGAAGATGTGACAAAGAAGACCTAAGACAGTTGAGCAACTAGAAGCCTGTATTAGACAAGAATGGGACAACATTCCTATTCCTTAACTTGAGCAACTTGTCTCCTCAGTCCCCAGGACGCTTTGCAGACTGTTATAAAAGAAGAGAGGATGCCACACAGTGGTAAACATGGCCTTGTCCCAACTTTTTTGAGATGTGTTGATGCCATGGAATTATAAATCAACTTATTTTTCCCTTAAAATTATACATTTTCTCAGTTTAAACATTTGATATGTCATCTATGTTGTATTCTGAATAAAATATTGAAATTTGAAACTTCCACATCATTGCATTCTGTTTTTATTCACAATTTGTACAGTGTCCCAACTTTTTGGAATCAGATTTATACAATAATAAACCTTTGTTTTATCAAAACAATTTATCCAGTTTAATAAAATAAATGAACACTTATAAAATAAAGCAACAAACTGATTCCAATATTTTTTTCCCACACCATGCTAAAGTTTTCCAGACTATGAGACATTCACACTTCCCATAAAGGACTGATTATAGTTATTTTGTATTGCAAACATGATACTTCACTCTGAACTGCTGCTAATCATTATTCTTTTGACCATTGGGCCCCATCTCACACCTAGATTGTCTACACTTCTTCATTTCATCATTGTTGTGTTTAGGGGATACACGCGAGCATCGTGACACATGTTTACATTAATCTACACCCCGCTTCCAGCAGGCTGGGGTGTTGGAAAGTTCAGTTAACAGTATACAGTCGGTCAGTCTTTTCTAACTTCTTTTGCCCGAAACTAAAAAACGAAAATGAACTTTGTTTGAAGTATATCAGGGCTTTAATGGTTCTTACTATAGAAACATGGGATTTGTGTCTAATGTTTTAAAATGTTTAATAATTATTAAGTATAACTTGAAAAACAATGTACATCACTCCAGTAAAGATTCAGCGACATATTTATAAAAATGTATCAAAATGATCAAAATATTTTGTATAACACTTGTCCACTCTGCACTGTTATATCAGGGTTAATTTTTATAGCTTCTTTTTACATTTCTCTCTGTGATTTGATAAAAAAAATGTTTTTACTTTTATTTTAGAGTTGATTGAAGAAAACGAGGAGAATGAAGAACTGAAAGAAGAGGAGAAACATAATGTCAAAACTGGAGAAAACCCTTTGAGTCGCTCTCAAACCAAACAGAAAGATTTAAAGAAAAGCAAAGACAAGAAATCTTTCACCTGCACTCAGTGTGGAAAGAGTTGGACAAACAGACATAGTCTTGAGATTCACATGAGGATCCACACTGGAGAGAAACCATTCACATGTGATCTGTGTGAGAAGAGTTTCACACAATCAGCAAACCTTAAGAATCACATGATCATCCACACTGAAGAGAAACTTTATGAATGTGATCAATGTGGAAAAACATTTTGAGGGGTTCAAACCTGAAGAATCACCTGAAAGTTCATTCAAAGAAGAAGCCACATTCATGTTCTTTATGTGGAAAGAGTTTTCACAACTGCAGAATTTAAAAGTTCATCAGAAGATACACACTGGTGTGAGAGAATATATGTGCTCGAGTGTGAGAAGACTTTTATTACAGCTGAACATTTGAAACAGCACAAGAGGATGCACACTGAGAGAAACCTACGAGTGTTCACACTGCGACAAGAAATTCAGTCAGTTAGCACATCTGAAAACACATGAGAGGATCCACACTGGAGAGAAACCTACGAGTGTTCACAATGCACAAGAGATTCAGTCGGTCAGCACATCTGAAATCACATGAGAGGATCCACACTGGAGAGAAACCGATCACGCACTGTATGCGGAAGAGTTTCCGTCATTCATCTAATCTACTCAAGCATAACAAAAACATTCACAGTCAGTAGTAGGGGATGCACAGACTAATCAACTAGTCGACTTCAATGCTCTGCCATGACGCTTTAAGCTTGATGTTAACTAGTGCTGGTCCTAAAGAGGGCACAACAATGTCAAATAAATGTATACTCAAAGCTCCACAAGACATGTGTGATTACAGTGGGGCTTGAAAGTTTAGGCACCCAGGTAAAAATGTGTATTAAATTTGCATAAAGAAGCCAAGAAAAGATGGAAAGATCTCCAAAAGGCTTAGACATTCTTATAATATGTCAAAAAGTTAGATTTTATTTCCATTATTTACACTTTCAAAATAACAGAAAACAGAAAAATGGTGTCTGCAAAAGTTTGGGCACCCTGCAGAGTTTATAGCATGCACTGCCCCTTTGAAAGCTGAGACCTGACAGTGTCATGGATTGTTCTCAATCATCGCCTGGAATGACCAGGTGATGTCAATCTCAAAGGTTTTAAATGCCCAGACTCATCTGACCTTGCCCCAACAATCAGCACCATGGGTTCTTCTAAGCAGTTGTCTAGAAAACTAAAACTGAAAATAGTTGACACTCACAAAGCAGGAGAAGGCTATAAGAAGATAGCAAAGCGTTTTCAGATGCCAATATCCTCTGTTCGAATGTAATTAAGAAATGGCAGTCATCAGGAACAGTGGAAGTTAAAGCAAGATCTGGAAGACCAAGAAAAATATCAGACAGAACAGCTCTGAGGGTTGTGAGAAAAGCAAGTCAAAACCCACGCTTGACTGCAGGATCCCTGCAGAAAGATCTGGCAGACACTGGAGTTGTGGTACACCATTCCACTATAAAGAGATACTTGTACAAATATGGTCTTCATGGAAGAGTCACCAGAAGAAAACCTCTTCTACGCCTCACCACAGAAATCAGCGCTTTGAAGTTTGCAAATGAACATATAGACAAGCCTGATGCATTTTGGAAACAAGTTCTGTGGACCGATGAGGTTAAAATAGAACTTTTGGCCAGAATGAGCAAAGGATGCGTTTGAAAAGAAAGGGCACAGAATTTGATGAAAAGAACCTCTGTCCAACTGTTAAGCATGGGGTGGATCAATCATGCTTTGGGGTTGTATTGCAGCCAGTGGCACAGGGAACATTTCACAAGTAGAAGGAAAAATGGATTCAATAAAATTTCAGCAAATTTTGGACGCCTAACTTGATGCCATCTGTTAAAAGCTGAAGTTAAAGAGAGGATGGCTTCTACAAATGTATAATGATCCTAAACACACCTCAAAATCCACGGTGGATTACATCAAGAGGCGTAAACTGAAGGTTTTGCCATGGCCTTCACAATCTCCTGACCTCAACATAATTGAAAATCTATGGATAGACCTTAAAAGAGTAGTGTGTGACAGATAGCCCAGATAGCTCAAAGAACTGGAAGACTTTTGTAAGGAAGAATGGGCTAAGATACCTCAAACAAGAATTGAAAGACTCTTGGCTGGCTACAAAAGCGCCTTACAAGCTGTGATACTTGCGAAGGGAGCAGTACAAGGTATTAACTCTGCAGGGTGCCCAAACTTTTGCAGACGCCATTTTTTTGTTTTCTGTTATTTTGAAAGTGTAAATGATGGAAATAAAATCTAACTTTTTTGACATATTATAAGAATGTCTAATCTGTAATTTGATGCCTTTGGAGATTTTTCCATTTTTCTTGGCTTCTTTATGCACATTAATACAAATTTTACCTGGTGCCCAAACTTTCGAGCCCCACTGTATATTACTGAATGCTCAATTGAACGGAGAACTGACGCTTTAAACAGCTTATCGTACAAGTAAATTTATCGCTGTTCTAATCTAATGCACTGCTGCACTGTAACACACACACAAAGGCTACAGAACTCGACATTGTGTCTGCACAGAATCATTCATGCTGGAAATGTACTGTCAACTCTGTTCTGTTGTTTCTCAATAAAATAGCTTAGAAACTGAAAAGTTCAAGCATATATTTCTTAACTAAATTCCACAGTGTCGCTACTACTAGAGAGACACTGCCATGTAGAATTAATTCAGACATGCAATCGCTGTCACTAATGCATTCATATAAATATAATCTTTACTGTGCTACTTTATCTATATCTGATTTAGAACAAGCAGAAATCTGTGAGAAATAAAACAACCCAAAGGCAAAAGAACTGATAAAATGAGCTGTTATAGGAGCAATATCCATGTGGGCAGTGTGTGTCATGTGCCATAGCTGTGTACAATGTGTTTTTCACAGCTCCAGGCTTATTTGTTCATTAATGACGCATCAGCTACTAATGTCAACTCCGACTTGACTTTCATCACAAAGTCAACTTTAAAAAATCTGAAGTCGCTCAAACCCTAGTCAGTAGATCATCTTCAGATCCAGCACTTTCAGGTCTGATGCCTCATCCTCATCAAACATGACACAATAATGCATCAAGCAATAAAATCTCTTCTGTATAAACTAACAAAGAAACATCATCTAAAGTCACAGTGAATAAAGTTCATCTTCAAGACCAGCACAGTTTCAACTGTAACATTTTTATGAGGCTTCAGGTCTGAAGAATCACTTCATACTAAGGAGAAACCACATTCAAGTTCTTTTCTGGAAAGAGTTTTCCACATCTAAAGTTTAAAACTACATCAGAAGATACACACTGGTGTGAGAGATCATATGTGCTTTGAGTGTGAGAAGACTTTATTACAGCTGCAGATTTGAAGGCGCTCCATGGGATCCACACTGGAGAGAAACCTACAGTTTCATCTGTCAGATTCAGATCAACTCAAAGATGCAGTTCCTCCCCAATAAACAATATCAACAAGTTTTATTCTTGTCATTTAACTTCACTATTTTAATTATATCATTGTGTTCTATGAGTTTCATTCATCATTTGTACTTTGTTTACTCTTTTATGAATGAAAGTATTTAATTTTTTTTGTGCAAACTGTTTTATTCTGGAAGCTTAAGAAGTGTCTGTAACTTTTAAACTGACATTTATTTTGATCCTGTTCTTCATTGTTGTTTTTAAATCCAAGTAGATATTCTTCCATTTATGATGTATTTAGAAAATCCAAATGCAAGATGTACTGTAGCATTGAAACCAATCCTCCTCCTCCTGTAAGTAGGGATGGGTTCCAGAACCAAGTAGAATCTGGATTTATTATTGTTTCATAAACATTATCTGGTGAATGGTGTCTCTAGATAATATCAAGACATTATTATGTGTCTGCTATTCACAGTGCAGAAGAGAGATCTCTTTAGATCTGTGCGATATGAGTTTGGCTTCCAATGATAATGAAAAGAAGATATTTGAGGTAAATTGATTATTATGCTGCATTCCTTCTACCTTTCATTCACACGCTTTGTTCCTCCATAAAGTCAACAAAAGCAACAAAAGCAACAAAAGGGTCATTTGGCATTCCTGAAGGCACAGAAGTGCTGATATCGATCAAGGCCTGTAGGCCAACATGTGTGTACAAACCCGATTCCAAAAAGTTGGGACACTGTACAAATTGAGTAAAAAGGAATGGAATAATTTACAAATCTCATAAACTTATATTTTATTCACAATAGAATATAGATAACATATCAAATATTGAAAGAGAGACATTTTGAAATGTCATGCCAAATATTGGCTCATTTTGATTTCATGAGAGCTACACATTCCAAAAAAGTTGGGACAGGTAGCAATAAGAGGCGGAAAAGTTAAATGTACATATAAGGAACAGCTGGAGGACCAATTTGCAACTTATTAGGTCAATTGGCAACATGATTTGGTATAAAAAGAGCCTCTCAGAGTTGCAGTGTCTCTCAGAAGTCAAGATGGGCAGAGGATCACCAATTCCCCAATGCTGTGGCAAAAATAGTGGAGCAATATCAGAAAGGAGTTTCTCAGAGAAAAATTGCAAAGAGTTTGAAGTTATCATCTACAGTGCATAATATCATCCAAAGATTCAGAGAATCTGGAACAATCTCTGTGCGTAAGGGTCAAGGCCGGAAAACCATACTGGATACCCGTGTTCTTCGGGCCCTTAGACGGCACTGCATCACATACAGGAATGCTACTGTAATGGAAATCACAACATGGGCTCAGGAATACTTCCAGAAAACATTGTCGGTGAACACAATCCACCGTGCCATTCGCCATTACCGGTTAAAACTCTATAGGTCAAAAAGAAGCCATATCTAAACATGATCCAGAAGCGCAGGCATTTCTCTGGGCCAAGGCTCATGTAAAATGGACTGTGGCAAAGTGGAAAACTATTCTGTGGTCAGACAAATCAAAATTTGAAGTTCTTTTTGGAAAACTGGGACGCCATGTCATCCGGACTAAAGAGGACAAGGACAACCCAAGTTGTTATCAGCTCAGTTCAGAAGCCTGCATCTCTGATGGTATGGGGTTGCATGAGTGCGTGTGGCATGGGCAGCTTACACATCTGGAAAGGCACCATCAATGCTGAAAGGTATATCCAAGTTCTAGAACAACATATGCTCCCATCAAGGCATCGCTCTTTCAGGGAAGACCTTGCATTTTCCAACATGACAATGCCAGACCACATACTGCATCAATTACAACATCATGGTTTGCGTAGAAGAAGGATCCGGTACTGAAATGGCCAGCCTGCAGTCCAGATCTTTCACCCATAGAAAACCTTTGGTGCATCATAAAGAGGAAGATGCACAAAGAAGTCCTATGACAGTTGAGCAACTAGAAGCCTGTATTAGACAAGAATGGGACAACATTCCTATTCCTAAACTTGAGCAACTTGTCTCATCAGTCCCCAGATGTTTGCAGACTGTTATAAAAGAAGAGGAGATGCCACACAGTGGTAAACATGGCCTTGTCCCAACTTTTTTGAGATGTGTTGATGCCATGAAATTTAAAATCAACTTATTTTTCTCTTAAAATGATACATTTTCTCTAGTTTAAACATTTGATATGTCATCTATGTTGTATTCTGAATAAAATATTGAAATTTGAAACTTCCACATCATTGCATTCTTTTTTTATTCACAATTTATACAGTGTCCCAACTTTTTTGAATTGGGTTTGTACATCAGGGGTCTGCTAATTGTCACACCTTTTGCACAGTGTGTGAAGCTGTAATCTGCTGATTGGTCAGTTTGAATGTCTCAGTTTGGTTTTAGTCACATGGTCAAGGAAGGGATAAAAGAATTCTGTAACTGTTGCTCTGTCTCTTTCTATTTGCTGCCTCTTTCTCTTTGCTGGCTCTCTCTCTCTCTCAGGTAATATTTTACATACATGCTGGGTACAATTAACTGCTTATGTTTTACCATCCTTAATCTATTTTGTAATCAAATAAAGTGTAAACATAGCAAAATATTGTTATTAAACACTTTCAATTATTAATTATGTGCTAACTAGTCTTGATTCAAGATTAATACTGAAGTGCTACCTATTGCAATACAATACAGACACACAATAGCAATGCTCTCCCACATATTTAGCTATTCTAACTGCCTTAGTTCCGTCATTGGTATAAGTGGCAGTGGGTGGTAATAGACTAGAAATGTACAGTTTTATACCTTTTATACCATCGTGCTGACAATGTTTCTTTAGTCATTCAGCAATCCTACAGCCTGAACCTCTGTGGGGAAACCACCCTTACAATATAAACATTAGCAAATCATTATTATTGATTATTTTCCAGCAGTTATCTGATTTCTAAGCCAATTAAAAGCTAAAAATTAGAAAAAATATTTTTAATGTTTTTTCCCCATCTGGTCTGGATATCACAGGATCCGGTGACTGCAGTGACCATCTGATCTGGATACAGACTGGATCTGGTGGCTACGGTGACCTCGAATTTGCATGTTAAATGTTAAACATAATTTTTATTTTTTTTTTGCATGTCTTTAACATTTTATTTCCAAAGGTTACATTTTTATCATTGTTTATATTTTTGTGTGTTAGATGGGTTTAGCCACTTTATGATGTGAATTTATTTTTATTATTTTAATAATTAATGCATTTTTAAAAATTCAATTTGAAAAATTAATTTGTTTGTGGGCTTATGATAAGATGCCTAAGAACAGGGTTTCCTAAAAGGGGATCACAAGTAAATTTCAGGGGTTATTGAGTTCATGAAAAACTATTAATTAAACTATAATTAAATCATATAATTTAAATAAATTAATAATTTAAAATAAAAAAATCTAAGGTTGAAAGGTGTAGTACAGTAGTGCTTATGAGTTCAGCGTTGCTTTGTTTACAGAGATTACTGAGAAAACAGCTCTATTTCTGCTGTTCCATAAGCGTCATCTGCTGTCAGACAGTGGATCTACAATTTCATTCAGGCTGTCTGCTGTTTCTGTTCAATGCAAAAACTGGACCATGATTTTTGTTGTAAATCTTAACAGGTAGAAGAAAAAGAAAAAAAAAAACTAATGTGCGTTCTAATAATCTTAATGCTCTGAGAATAAGGTAGACTACAGAGTAGTTTATGGAGCAGATAAAATGCCTATAATGTATAATTTAAAGTCTGAAATGTGAGATTAAACGCTTTAAACATTTTTTGTCAAAACTTTGTTTGAACGTAGTAATGCTAGTAGATAATGTAACACGTTATTGCTGTAAATGACCAAACATTTTTATGTTTAAAATCAGTCGGTTTTAACATAAAACTTGGTGCAATAATTTCAATGTGTGAGCCTGAAGCCTGCATAAACTGAAAATGCTGTACGGAACTGGATTAGAATGTCCATGTCACAGTCCTTAAAAGCCACAGATAGAATCATGGAAAAAAGATGTTGAATAACAATGCCATTTGAAATGCAAAATGGGTCAGACAGCTCTCCGTCGTCAGCACCTGATCAAACATGGCCTCATGAAATGAACGGACAATGTTGATAAATTTCTCAGGGCATCCGATCTTACGCAGAGTGAGTCAAGCCCCTTTCAAACTGCGATTCGAAAATACACGGGTAATATGTCCCGGCAATTGTTTCGGGTCACTAGATTTTGCCCCTTTCACACTGTCAGAGATTTCCCAGAATAGTGCGTGCGTTCACACACAACCTGTAAAGGTCCGAATGACACGCGTGACATCAGGATGTGCGTGTAATGTCGAGTCGAAACGAAAGCACGTTAACTTTCACTTAAGCTAGCGAATGATCTCAGCTTCAGCGCGGATAGTGAGGAGCTAACTGATCTCTGCTTCATTACAGTTTGCAAATTTTTTTACGCCGCCAACGTTGATCTGCTTTCAAAACACTCGGTAAAAGGGTCACATGATGCGTGTGTCATCACCATGCACACACCCTTTATGGCATTAGTTCTGGCTTTTGTTCAGACAGAGTTTGTTCCGAGACTGAACCCAGCAATGTTACTAGGTCCCCAACCTGTGATCGATCCTGGAATCAATCCCGGAAGTGTTCTCGCTTCACACAGAAGGCGACCGGCAATTTTCTGGGACCAACCTGCTGTGTGAAAGTGGCTTCAGAGTCCAAAATTTGCTGCAGACCAACATGACATGCAGGCATTCTACCTAGGGGTGAGAGCGATAAATCGATTTGTGGATCGATTCTGCAATTTTCCGAATGCATTGTGATTCCCTCGAATCGATTCTAAGCTTCGTTTTAACAGCAGATGGTACTCGCGTGCTTCCAGCTCCTTACACACACCACTTAAAATAATCTTTCATAAAGTTCAAAAGGTTGAAATGTGTTCACAGTGGGCTGTTTTGCATAAATCTCAGCGTCATAAAACCATAATAACCGAGGTGTAAGTACATTTAACCACTTACATTACTTAGTCGAAGCACAAGCGGTCTTCTTCGTAAGCATTTGAGTGTGCGGTTAAAAACTAGCCTACAGTGCTGTTAAAATTAAAAAAAGTTCAGAAACAATTACAGATAGAATCGTGATATATTCGAGAAAATCCAGAATCAATCCACGATATGATTTATCATCACAACCCTAGTTAAATCTTAATGTACTGTGTTCCCTTCTGGAGCATCACTGAGCGTTCAACACACACACACACACACACACAAAAAAAAACAGTACAAGAATGTGTGGGACCTGAAGGATTTTTCTGAAAAAAACAGGCCGTTTAACTGTTCAGGACAAACAAGGGACTCATGAACAACTATCACTAAACAAACAACAACAAAAAAAAAAAACACAGCTGTGGATCATTCAGGTAACAACAAAGTATTAAGAATCAAGGAGATGTAAACTTTTGAATGGGGTCATTTTTATAAATTCAGCTATTATTTTCTCTTGTTGACAATATGTAAACATATTTTATGTGAAATGTCTTATTCAGGTCAGTACTAAATAAACTATAACATGCATTTTGTATGATCCCTCTTATTGTGGTAAAATAATTTAAAATTTTATGGGGATGTAA
Source organism: allo-octoploid hybrid of Carassius auratus x Cyprinus carpio (assembly GCA_024542945.1). Classification (NCBI taxonomy): domain Eukaryota; kingdom Metazoa; phylum Chordata; class Actinopteri; order Cypriniformes; species allo-octoploid hybrid of Carassius auratus x Cyprinus carpio. Next base: position 2,984,397 of record CM045074.1, on the reverse strand, counting down.
ACTTTTGACCTTAACTGTATATTTTAAGATTGTTTAATTGCAGTTACATCCTAAAACAGACACAGATCCTCACTAAATCAACGAGTCATATTACGGTGTTGTAAATAAAATACAAATAATCAAAACCCCCATTATTTTAATCTTTTCACATTCTTTCTTACCTGCCTCACAGTCACACTGATGGCCCGTTATGGGAGGCCCTTTGTCTCTCAGGTGTGAATCACAAATATTCATGGCCATTGTCACATTTCTTCACATACAGCCTTTCTAACACAAAACATGTCTTACAATCTATTGTTTTCTGTGAATGAGTGAACAGGGTGATTTTCACATCATTTTGGAGCAAAACTCTAGTCTACCACTTCCAGTTCTCAAAAGTCTTGTGAACAATTGTTCTGTTTGTGTTTTATGGCCTTATTTCAATGACACTAACCATGCATAAACCCTTTTTTCAAAAGCACAAACTTGAAATACAGTGAATACATTATTTAACCATTAAGATATTAAAAGCACCAATGTCAAGGCATGTCTAAACTTCTCCAGACCTCAGAGGGTTAATGTATTTTATACTGTCTGATTATTAGCTAGCAGCTCAAATTCCAAATAGTTTAAGTTTCATAAATTGTTGTGTGCTGGGTTATTTTGCCAGTTAAAGAACTACTTGTGTGTTAATAATAGTTATAAAAGTTCTGAAACCATTAGTCAGGACGTGCATGCATTTAACAATTCACAGTGTTGTCTACATTGTGTAGTCATTTTATGCAGTTATGACATTTATTTTCAAATTCACACCATGTGTAACTTAAACCTTTTGCTTTTTGTAGAAGGCTGAATAATTCCAAATGAACTCATTTTGACAAGAAAACAAAACAAACAATATAATTTAGAACTACCGCATCAATTTTATGTCAATATTACTTTAAAACACTTGCTTTTTCTCTCATAAATGAGAAAATAAAGAGTGATCTCAGCAGACAGTGAGTCTGGGATTTTAAATGCATAGATTGTGAGAATGAACAGTGGTGTGAGTGCAGTGTTACTAAATTAATGTTTTACATTGCTGTGCAGTGATCTTTGTGCCTATGCTGTTATATAATGATTTACAAAGAGACAACACTTAGGCTATGGTCTCTTCAAAGATTGAGGTGAAGTTGTATATAAGTGAAAAACAAACTCAATAACTGATTTATTGTTGATTTTCCAGATCTGCTTCAACCACACAGAAGCTTCTCCCACAACAGGCTCACCTTCATTGAAGCTCCTCCCACAACAATCACACCATCAGTGAAGCTCCTCCCACTGCAGTTCATGAATAAATGCTGGGATATTCCCATCAGTCTACAAGTGAAGACGAGCATCAAAGCATCAGGAAGAAGTGAAATCTGCAGAGACAGAGTTTATTGAAGGACAGAGAGAACATGAGAGATCCAGAACCCTGCAGAATCAAACACACTGAAGAACAAACAGGTTGGTGTTTATTCTTGAATCTTCTTCAATGAGACTGAAGAACATTAATATTATAAAGCTTCAAGCTGTTTTAGATCTGTTGCAGTAGGAAAAATGGTAAAAAAAATTTTTTTTTACAGAATTCTTTTTTTTTTATATACTTCAATTTCAGAGTTGATTGAAGAAAACGAGGAGAATGAAGAACTGAATGAAGATGAGGAGAAGCATCATGTCAAAACTGGAGAAAAACCTTCTAGTCAGCTCTCAAACCAAACATAAAGATTTAAAGAGAGAAGAGACAAGAAATCTTTCACCTGCACTCAGTGTGGAAAGAGTTGACAAACGAACAGAGTCTCAAGATTCACATGAGAGTTCATGCGGAGAGAAACCCTTCATGTGTTCACACTGCAACAAGAGATTCAGCCGATTAGATACTCTGAAAACACATGAGAGGATTCACACTGAAGGCAAACCTTACACATGTGATCAGTGTGGAAAGAGTTTGACAAGCAAATATAGTCTTGAGATTCACATGAACATCCACACTGGAGAGAACAGTTCCCTTGTGATCAGTGCGATAAGAGTTTCACACAATCATCAATCCTTAAGGATCACATGAACATTCACACTGGAGAGGAACTTTATGAATGTGATCAATGTGGAAAAACATTTTTGTGGGCCTCATCACTGAAGAGTCACCTGAAAGTTCATTCAAAGAAGAAACCACATTCATGTTCTTTATGTGGAAAGAGTTTTCACTTAAGCAGAATTTAAAAGCACATCAGAAGATACACACTGGTGTGAGAGATCATATGTGCTTTGAGTGTGAGAAGACTTTTATTACAGCTGAACATTTGAAACTGCACCAGAGGATCCACACTGGAGAGAAACCTTACAAGTGTTCACACTGTGACAAGGGATTCAGTAGGTCAGGATCCCTGAAAACACATGAGATGATCCACACTGGAGAGAAACCTTACACATGTGATCAGTGTGGGAAGAGTTTTAGACAATCTGCATTACTTAAGCAACACATGAACATCCACACTAGAGAGAAACTTCATGAATGTGATCAGTGTGGAAAGAGTTTCATGCACAAACAGGGTCTCAAGATTCACATGAAAATCCACAATGGAAAGAAACTGTTCACTTGTGATCAGTGTGAGAAGAGTTTTCACAATATTCATACCTTAGGATGCACATGAACATCCACACTGCAGAGAAACTGCATGAATGTGATCAGTGTGGAAAAACGTTTTTGAGGGCCTCAGACCTAAAGAGGCATATGACAGTTCATACTGAAAAGAAAAACCACATTCATGTTCTTTGTGTGGAAAGAGTTTTCAGTACCGCAGGTTTAAAACTTCATCAGAAGATACACACTGGTGTGAGAGATCATATGTGCTTTGAGTGTGAGAAGACTTTTATTACAGCTGCAGATTTGAAACTGCACCAGAGGATGCACACTGGAGAGAAACCTTACAAGTGTTCACACTGCGACAAGAGATTCAGTCGGTCAGGAAATCTGAAAACACATGAGATGATTCACACTGGAGGTAAACCTTACAAGTGTTCATTCTGTGACAAGAGATTCAGACTGTTAGGACATCTGAAAAGACATGAGAGGATTCACACTGGAGAGAAACCGTATCACTGCACTGTATGTTGGAAGAGTTTCACTGATTCATCTAATCTACTTGTGCATAATAAAAGATTCACAGTCAGTAGATCATCTTCAGATCCAGCACTTTCAGGTCTGATGACATCCTCACCAAACGTAAGCATAATAAAGCGTCAAGGAATCAAAACTCTTCTGTATAAATCTGTCCTAACAAAGAAACATCATCTTAAGTCCCCATGAACAAAGTTCATCTTCAAGACCTGCAGTTTCAACTGTAACATGTTTGTGGGCTTCACACCTGAAGAATCACCTGAAAGTTCATATGAAGGAAAAGCCACATTCATGTTCTTTGTGTGGAAAGTTTTCACAACTGCAGAGTTTAATAGTAAATCTTTTTTTTTTGCATGTGCAAAATATTCTTGTTCTGGAAGCTGAAATAAGATTTTTGAACTGACATTTATTATTTGATTAGCGTTTTTATTGTTTTTAAATCAAGCAGATATTCTTCCATTTATGATGCATTTAAAAATCCATCATATACTGTAGCATTGCATGGTTCTGGGATGGGTACCAGAACCAAGTATAATCTGTTTGAAATTAAGAAAAACATTTTATTTAATAAAATGAACATTTATAAATGGTATCTTTTGAATTGTGTCTCGCTAACCATTTCTATATAGTATTATATAGTCTATGTTGCATCTTTGCAATTAATAGACCAGAAGAGAGATATCCTCAGCTATGGGAAGTCGTGGCCTAACGGTCAGAGTGTTGGACTTGAAACCCAAGGGTTGCGAGTTCGAGTCTCAGGCCGGCAGGAATTGTAGGTGGGGAGTGAATGTACAGCTTCTCCACCTTCAATACACACTGAGGTGCCCTGAGCAAGGCACCAAACCCCAACTGTTCCGGCCGCAGCATAAATGGCTGCCCACTGCCTCGGTGTGTGTTCACGGTATGTGTGTGTGTTCACTGCTGTGTGCAGACTTTGGATGGGTTAAAAGCAGAGCGACATTCCGAGTATGGGTCACCATACTTGGCTGTATCACGCCACTTTCACTTTTTTTTTTTCACTTTTCACTTTTTTTTAGGTCTGTGCGATTAATCCAATTTTATTTTGATTTTGGGTTTGGTTTCCAATGATAATGAAAAGAAGATACTTGAGGTATAGCAATTATTGTGCAGCATTTCGTCACAGAGCTTTGTTCCTACGTATATCTCAGAGTGAATCAGACAGTGATAAGATGACAAGAACTGAAACTGACCAAGAAGCTGAATTACACAGGCACCGAAGTTCACATTTAGGATCATAAAACAGAGATTCTGTCATGTCACACCAGGGCTGGAATGGTAATCGGGCATACCGGCATTTTCCCGGTGAGCCGACGCACTTAAGTTTTTTTTTTTTGCCGAGGACCATCACACAGGGACAGCGAGCAGCCAGTGTCCCATTTGTGTGTCTCCTGTATTGTCAGTGTAAACATCCAATCACAATGTGCTATAGATGGAGCAATTAAGTATTTTGCTCTGCCTATATAATGATAGTATCACCCCAACTTCTTCGCGTCCAGCTTTTCCCACGCTTTCACAGCAGTTTTATGAAGAACAGGCTTGCTCTGTGGTGACTGATGATGACCAAAAAGCCAGGCAGGAGGAGAAGAAGAGAGGGTTTAATCGGTAAAGTGCTTGACAGGGACTCGCAACGGAGGCAGGCATCTAACCTGTCCTAATGTGTCTGCCAACATGAGTGCAGAATACGTGAAACAAACTATTTTAATAAAAACTTATAATCATATATCAACATCCCCGAGATATTTTGGCCAAGTCAAGTGTGTTCATAGAGGTTTCCATAAGCCAATGCGGATAAAGCTATATTTAAATGTAAAAGACATGGAATTGTCTGACCTGGACGCTTTTATTTTTATCCATACATACACTACCAGTCAAATTTTTTAAACAGTAAGAAAGATCCCAAGATCAGCATTTATCTGACATAAAAAGGTTTTGTGACATTATACATATACCATTCGAAAGTTTAGAATTTTGTGATTTTTTGAATGAAAGATCAAAAGGATAAACAATGCAGATTTATTTTCAAAGCCACCTTTGCTTATTTTTACCAAGGGTGCCAATAATAGTGGAGGGCACTGTATACTAGGGCTGGGGATATGGCCTAAAAAAATCCCAGATTTTTTCACCAAAAATCGATTCTATTTAAATTTTTTAAAAAAAATTTTGTCCCCTAATATTCAAATGACAAAGAAATTGATCAAAACAAGTTTTAATATAATTCTTTATTTATTATTTACCAGTCAAATTTATAACTAAGAAGATGATTTAAAAAAAAAGAAAAAAAGGCAGTAACATTATAACCTTAATGCTGGAAATACCTTTATTTTATTTTTTTAATTTAATACTAGCCATCATGCATCTTACCATCCACTCGGCATTAAGAGCTGTTAAGATTAAAACTGGCAACTACTGAGTGAGTCATTTTTTCTTATATAAATTATTTGTAAATCGAAGCAGACACTACACCGGACGCAGAGTTGTTGTTGATGAGCTGCGAACGAGCATTGCTGCAGGTTGCTTTTGGTGGATATGCTTGTGCTTGTGCTGCCGCGGTCTTGTTCATTTTGTAGGGCAAACATCTCTCTCACTCGGTAGCAGAGTATGTCAGTGGAGTGGAGCGGCAACTATTTCCCTCTAGCGCTCCAAGCATTTAATAATCACTCCGCTCCAGCTCCACTCCGCTCACTGATACCAGAAACACCGCTAGCCTTAGCTCCGTGGCTAAAGTATTTCAGTATGTTTGAAATGTTATGTTCATAACGTAGCCTATATTACAATAAAAAATAAAATAACAGTAGAGTTTCAAAGTGGCTTAGGCTATTGTGTGCAAACTTTTTTTTCCTACCACATGCCAAACTAATAAAATTGTCAGCATTAAAGGTATAATTGCTGCTTTCTGCTGTCAAATTTTGTTTGTGATGAAAATAGCAGTTCATTTTATCTACAGATCGATGCATTTCTTACAGATTTCAAAATCATTCAAAATCAGACACAGATGAAGTACTGTAAGATTACATTTGTATGAATGCATTATTGCAAAAGCGATTATGCAGTGAATTTGCTGTATCTATTTAAATCATGCTTTAAGCGAAAATATTCAGTAAAAGGAACAGACAAACTCCTTGAGAACTAGCCTATAACTTCCGCTCGGTTTTGCTGTCATTATAATCTTCTGATTTGAGAGATCCATCTGTATCAAGCTATAGCTAAATATGTTTAACATGTGAATTTTTGCTAAATATGCAATTATATTACGGGCGTTGGGATGAATTGTACTCGTGATGTAGCGGTGGGGAGCTCTTGGAGCGAGTGAAAACCATGACGCCTGACTTTTAAAAAAATCCACCTCGCTCCAGTCAAAATCACACCGTTACTCAGGCCCGAGAAACATACTCTGCTCGGCAGCATGTCTCTATGACAAACGCTGCGGGGAACTACGGAGCCCTGAGTGGAGCGTCGGTGGATGTTAAAAAGAAAACCGATTTTCATTCAAACAAACAGATGTAAACTACACATTCGAAGTTAATCGATAAAATCAATTTATCGCCCAGCCCTACTGTATACTAATATATTACTATAGTGAAACAGGTTAGGTCATAATTTCACCTAGACTCAGCTGTGACTATAATACACACAAAGCATTTACAAGCAATGAGATTTGACAGTCATTTTAAATCATTGATCTTATGATCCAAGGTTAGATTAGAAACCTCCTGCAGGAAGTTCCACTGTAAAGTGGACGAGGGAAGTTTATATGGATAGACCCTCAACACATAAGGCAGCTCCATATACCACAATGCAACACGCATTGTGATGTCACCACAGATCGAAGTTTAATTTACTCCCTCATCAATCTAATTTGTAAGTTAAAAAAATGTAATTAATAAATCAACTCCATTGCAGATTCCAAGTGATCAAGGACTTGGGACATTTCAGTTCAGTCCACTGTAAGTTCTGAAGTGGAATGCTGCCCAGGTGTCCTTGTATTCCTGGCTTATTGAACTCTTTAAGATCTGATGTCGTAAATCACTGCAGTGACAGTAGCCACGCCTCACCAGAGCAGAGATGACCAATCAATCACAGCTTCTGTAGAACCACAACATGTGACTGAGTCTGAGGGAAGAAACAGAAGAACACTGAAACATTAAGGCCTGTTTTCACCATAAATATAACCGTAAAAATTTAAAAGTCACATCTAAACTATACTGCCAAAGAGGAATAATGATTTACTGCTGATGAAAGATAAAAATTATTCAGTCAGTTAAAATCCATTTGACTTTTGAAGAACTTATGGATGCTAATATTGTTATTATTTGTTGACACCAATATAGTTAGCATTATAGTTAGTGTCCGTCAGTGTGGACACGAATACAGTTATCAATACAGTTATTATTATGGTTATTATCCATCAGTGTGGACACTAACACAGTTATCAATACAGTTATTATTATGGTTATTGTCCATCGGTGTGGACATTAATACAGTTGTCAATACAGTTATCTTTATGGTTATTGTCCATCGTGGACACTAATACAGTTATCAGTACAGTTATCATGATGGTTATTGTTTGTCGGGTGGACACTATGAAGTTGTCAAAACAGTCACCTTTATGGTTCTTGTCCATCGGTGTGGACATTAATACAGTTATTAATACAGTCATCTTTATGGGATTGTCCATCGTGTGGACACTGATAAAGTTGTTAATACAGTTATCATTATGGTTATTGTCCATCGGTGAGGACATTTTACAGTTATCAAAACAGTCATTATTATGGTTATTGTCTGTCGGTGTGGACACTAGTACAGTTATCATTATGGTTATTGTCCATCGGTGTGGACATTAATACAGTTATCAATATAGTTATCGTTATGGTTTTGTCCGTCATTGTGGACACTGATAAAGTTGTCAATACAGTGATCATTATGGTTATTGTCCGTCGTTGTGGACACTGATAAAGTTGTCAATACAGTTATCATTATGGTTATTGTCCCCCGGTGTGGACACTGATAAAGTTGTCAATACAGTTATCATTATGGTTATTGTCCGTCGTTGTGGACACTGATAAAGTTGTCAATACAGTTATCATTATGGTTATTGTCTGTCGTTGTGGACACTGATAAAGTTGTCAATACAGTTATCATTATGGTTATTGTCCCCGTGTGGACACTGATAAAGTTGTCAATACAGTTATCATTATGGTTATTGTCCATCAGTGTGGACATTAATACAGTTATTAATACATTTATCGTTATGGTTATTGTCCATCAGTGTGGACACTAATACAGTTATCAGTACAGTTATCTTTATGGTTATTGTCCATTGGTGTGGACATTAATACAGTTGTCAATACAGTTATCATTATGGTTATTGTCCACCGATGTGGACACTGATAAAGTTGTCAATACAGTTATCATTATGGTTATTGTCCGTCGTGTGGACACTGATAAAGTTGTCAATACAGTTATCATTATGGTTATTGTCCGGTGTGGACACTGATAAAGTTGTACAATACAGTTATCATTATGGTTATTGTCCACGATGTGGACACTGATAAAGTTGTCAATACAGTTATCATTATGGTTATTGTCCGTCGTTGTGGACACTGATAAAGTTGTCAATACAGTTATCATTATGGTTATTGTCCGGCGGTGTGGACACTGATAAAGTTGTCAATACAGTTATCATTATGGTTATTGTCCGTCGTTGTGGACACTGATAAAGTTGTCAATACAGTTATCATTATGGTTATTGTCCGTCGTTGTGGACACTGATAAAGTTGTCAATACAGTTATCATTATGGTTATTGTCCCGGTGTGGACACTGATAAAGTTGTCAATACAGTTATCATTATGGTTATTGTCTGTCGGTGTGGTCACTGATAAAGTTGTCAATACAGTTATTATAGTTATTGTTCATGGGTGTGGATGTTAATACAGTTGTCAATACAGTTGTTGTTATTGTCAGTTGGTGTGGACTAGGGATGTCAACCATTAATCGATGATCGAAAAACACGTGCGAGCAGCTGTGAGTGATTGTGATGGTGATGGTATATAAATGCATCATCATTCATTCATAATGTACAAATTAAGCTTTTAATGTGATTTAAACTTTAAAAGTACATTAAAATAGAAATAACACAAAGTTCTTCAACATGGAAAGTTATAGAAATGTAGTAAATAAGTAATTTCACCAGATAATTATTTCATATCCTGCGCTCTGCAGGGCTGGGACACAGTCACAGGACAGATAGCCTATTCATTCCTACAACTTGTTAATTCGTGACAACTGTTCATGTTTCATTAATTTTGTTACTTAACCCAGGATTTAAGTGAATTGAGGGAACAAATGAATAAATCGAACAAATTCTTAATTCATTAAAAAATGGGATGCTTTAAAAAAATGCATAAGTAATAGGCCTAAAATAAAAATAACAATTTGTTTTCATTAAAAAAAAAAAAAAAAATGCTAAATATATCTGACTTAATTAAGATAATGGATTTAAAACAGAATTGTTGCAATGCTCCATAAGCAAGTTCACAGAAAGGAAAGGATGACAACGTGCATTCTGTTTGTTTGCTTTATTTTACAAGAGCACAAATCTTCTGTTTTTACTGTGAGTGTTGTTGGATTTTGCTGTATTTTGCTGAGCCGTAGTTTGGTGGCTTCGCCAATGTACTAGATTTCTCTAATACATAAAATAAGTAAGCTTGACCAAAGTTCTTGTGGGGAGAAGAATTTATTGAAGGTAGAAGTGTAGCAGTTCTTCAGCAGTGATGTTAGCATGTCATCCTTCAAACAATCTTAACCCAAGGTACTGTCTGTGAGAACAGACCTTTATACCTGGTAACAAATGTGCTACAAACAATACAATAACACTCCATGGAGAACAAATGATAGTGTAACCTTATGATGACTTGATAGGATCTCTCCCATGGAGAGCCATTCATTGATCTGATGTTGACCTAAGAGGCTAATTATATGGGCCACTTGGTTCACACATTTGAAAACAAAGACAGCTGGCTACAGTTGATTGCAAAATACATTTGACTAAAGTTGATTAAAACCAATAATCTTTCAATCCCCTTTGATCATATTTGATCACACAAATAAAAAGAACTTACAAAACAGTTATCATTTTAGTAGTCATGTACACATGCTGTATACAGGTTCCTTCTTGCAATACTTTTCAGTAATAATAATAATAATAATCATTTTATTTATAAAGCACTTTACATTTTAAAGAAAATCTCAAAGTGCTACAATAAAAGCAGAAAAAAAAAAAAAAAAAAATCTAAGAATTAAGTTAAAAATCAACTGCCAACTAAAACTAACTAAATTAAACATGAAGACATTTTTAAACATTGAAAAACTTTTTAAAAGATACGCTTTTAAGTCCTTTTAAAACCATTTGTCGCTTTGTGGAGCCCTCAAGTGTTCAGGAAGAGCATTCCAGAGCCGAGGGGCACTGGACAGAAGGCTCTGTCCCCAATTGTATCGGGACTTAGTCTTAGGGGGACGGAGCCGGTGGGTATTTGTGGAGCGGAGGGACGTGCTGAAGTCTGTGGAGTTAGGAGTTCTTGAAGGTAACTGGGGGCATTGCCATGGATGCACTGATGTGTGAGAAGGGAGACTTTATACTCAATCCGGGCAGAAATGGGAAGCCAATGCAAAGATCGAAGAATTGGTGTGATGTGTTCATATTTACGCACTCTCATCAGGATCCCAGCTGCACTGTTTTGTATGTGCTGGAGTTTCTGGATGCTCTTGCTAGGAATCCCGATGAGAAGAGCGTACAATAGTCCAATCTTGAGGAGACAAAGCGTGAATGAGTTTCTCAGCATCATGTAGGGTAAGTGTGGAGGAGTCTGGCTATATTCCTGAGGTGGAGATAAGATGTTTTACAAAGATGTTTAATGTGCCTCAAAGGTTAAATGAGGATCAAACTTGACACCAAGATTGGTGACTAATGATGATAGGGGAATGTCCTGGCCAGAGAATGTAATGCAGGTTATGGAAGATGATCTGATCTGATGAGGGGAACCAATGAGGATAGCTTCTGTCTTTGAACTATTCAGCTGGAGAAAGTTATGAGTCATCCATGCCCTTATTTCCTCCAAACAGGCAGTGACTGTTGATAAAATTGTTGATGAAGTTGATGAATGAGTGTCAGTTTTGATGTATAATTGTGTATCATCAGCGTAACAATGGAACGAAATTCCCAAACGACTGATGACTTTGCCGAGGGTAACATGTAAAGAATGAACAAAATAGGTCCAAGAACTGAGCCCTGTGGAACCCCGCAATCAACAGCGTGTAAGCGGGACCTAGAGCTTCCATGGCCACAAATTCAGATCTATCTGTGAGATATGACTCAAACCAGCGAGGGACGGTGTTTGAGACCAATAGAGTGGTGCAGCCGTTTAAGAAGTATACCGTGGTCAACGGTGTCGAAAGCTGCAGAGAGGTCCAAGAGGACAAGAAGTGATGGTGAACCCGACAAGCTAGAGCCTAAAACCCTAGTCCGCCATATCTTGGATTCTGAAAACACTACTGCCATCTATCCCTCATCTCTAGGCAAATTCACATCAATCCACTCATTGTTTCTCTGCACCTTAACTGCTGCATCAGTTACTAAAATATCCTCAATTGGTCTTTCCCACCTGTATTCTTGTTGTGACACATCAGTTTTTTAATCTTTTCCCATTTGTTGGGCACTATACCATGGCAGCCCTTTGAGGTGCCAAAACTTGATTCTTGGCATTGTGTACTGCCAAGCTGAGTCTTTCATCAGTTTGGACAAGGCTGTTAGATGTTAGATTTTCATTGGACATGGGCGCCTGTGACATGTTCAAAAGGGCATAGTCCATTTTCCTTGTGGTTTTCCATCTTCCATTAACAATGATGATTGTTTCCTGGACAATTCAATTTGAATCTGTTTACTATGTAGAACTGCTTGTGAGCCTTGCTGAAGTTGTCTTAATGCTGCTGATGTCTCACTCCTCTTTTACGGCTTGTTTAGCAGCACTCGCCTACTAGGACATCATCTTTGGCTTCAGTTGTTGAGGTTTCTGTGTATGTTTTCCCTCTTGTTTGCACACACATGGAGTCCATCAGCTTTGGACAAGATGTCACTAGCTGGTGTTGCAGAGAGAGGTTCTTCAGTTGCCCTGTGGCTCCACAGCATTTAGCAGAGTCTGATTTAGTTTGGCTGTCAACTGCTGAAACCCTCTTCAACAGGTTGTCCTCATCACTTTGATGTCTCAAACTCAGCTTACAATCACCTAATTCAGTGTCCATCCTCAAGCAATATCTACATCTTCCCTGAGTTTTCTTTGAGTGTCTCTGATATTCACTTTTTCATACCCCATTGTCCTGTTGTTGTATGACAAGGTTTTGATTGTGAAACTCTGAGATAGACTTCCTGTGTTCTTTCAATCTTGCTGACCATTCAACAAACTGCATAAATGTTGTTCCAATGTGTCCCAGCATCATACCTGATTTTAAGAGTTTTAGAAACCTCAGGTTTCCTGGCCCATTCACAAATGTGGTTTTAAGAGGCATGCTAGTGTCTTCACAGAGTTCTTCAATGTTGTTGTTCAAACCAGCATGTTCCATCCAAGTTTGTCTGAAGCTGTCTTCAAACTCTGCATCCTTTCTCCTGTCTCTGCCACACAAGAGGTAATTTTGGCCCACTAACCTCTGCAGGTTTCAGTTCAAATATGAAGGTTTGAACCGCTCCCCATCCAGCTTCAATGTTTTCTTGAGATTCACCAATCCTTCTTTCAACACTTTCGTAAGTCGTTGTTGGTCATTCGTCTCTTAAGTTCACATTAACAATCATCACACTGTCCAGTGGATGTAATTCGTAGATTTTCTGCAAGCTGCTGGAAGAAATTGCCAAACTCTTCCATGGTTGCTTGTACACATCTCAAATTCTTTTGACCATTTGTCAACTTGCTCTGAGTAGTTGGCTGGTATGTTCTGTAGAGAACATATTTCTTTACCACCTTTTTACTGTGCAGTTCATCGCTCACCATTCTTCCTCATAATCCTCTTCATTGTCAGCTTCAACTTCAGTCCTTCTGTTCTTAATATACAGGAGCAAGTCTAACCTTCAGTTTGTCCTTTGTAATTTCAGTATGTGTTGATATCTGCATCACTGTTATCAGAGCTGCTTGAAGATTTTGATTCCAGTCGCTTGGAGAGGAAAGTTAGCAATTTGTCATTCCTCATGTAACAGTCTTTCTTTGTCCTTCTTTACAGTCTGTAATTGTTCAGCCAGTGCTCAAACCTTTGCTTCTCTGCTTTGTCCTCATGTTGTAATTTGTCAGTTACACATCTCTGTATGCTGTTGAATTTGTTTGAGCAAAATTACAGACAAGCCATCTCTGTTGGTGTTTGTCCTAGCTCGCATCTTTCCATAAGCCCTTTAATGTCCAGCAAAGCCCATAGTCCACTCTCTGAGTACTTGATGCTGTACTCTGGCACATGTCATCATGACACTCCTCAGTCCCAGCCTTTGTCCAGATATGCATTCAGATTATCCAACATCTGATCAATGGTAACATTTTGAGGTTCTGTCCCATGTCTTTCTGTTGTTGGCCTCAATGACATGACTATTGCCATTGTTTTGTGCAGACTCAGGCCCGCCCACATCGAGACGCTGCTTCGTGAATACGCGACAATTTTTTATCGGATAGGCGCTTCATCCACACGATCCGCGCTGTAAGGTGAAACCGCTATTTTTTGAAACCGGTCTCAGAGTGGATAAATTTGAAAACGCTGTCTTTGCGTTTCGCCTGGACGGCTAATCCGATATTTTCTGAAACGATGACGCATCAACCCACGCCTCCTAGTCAGACACCTCTACATCATGTAACAGCAACAAAACATGAACAAACACTGAACGATTGTCTTTTATTAACTAACATAACACAGATTAATAAATGTATTGTTCCATGTTCGCTTGTGTACCACGCTAGGTTTATGAGCATAGTCCATGTCTTCTTCTCGCTTTTAGTGTCTCTGTAGAATTACAGCCACATGCTGGTCTGGCATGTATACTACATCATTTTGCGGTTTCGTAGACGCTGATATTTTGAGACGCAGGAAAAAAAGATCGATTGGGGTAAGTCTGCCTCCGTGGACGGGCCTCAGCCATGGAAATACAGGAAAGTGCCCTCAGAGGTGGAAACAGAAGAAAAGGTGTTAGAACTGTTAAAGGCACTTATTCAGATTTACTCACAGCAGTCTGTTAGACTGACAATTTTCAGTTACACAGACATATCTTTAGTTTAAAGCTCAGCTAGTTTTCAGTCTTACATTTAAAAACATTTACATTCAGGCAAATTTTCCTTGTTTAATGTCTGAATTGAGTTCTAGCTTTAGAAGGCTTGAATTACTTTTTCCAATTTGTCCCTTAGACAATTTTACTGATATATTCCTGATGTTTCGATTGCAAACAAACTTATAGTTCTCATGGTCTTTATGCCATCATCTCTAACTATACAACTATACAACTATACTATATAACTGGTACAATAGTGGCTACTGAATAGCACCCAGTCAAGAATTTTGAATTTGCAGCAACATCAGTCCCAATTCTTTCCAAGGCCCCTACAGTCATTGGACTAATGGACTAAATTGTTTTTACACAATTCCTACAGACAAAAAGAGAAACGCACTCAAGCCTCTGCTTCTGCAATCTCTTGATGAACGGACTCTAATTGTTTCAAACAATCTACAGACTGCAGAGAACAGGATTAAGCCTATAATTACACATCTATGGCTCCACAGTCTCAGTGAGAACGGACTAAACCTCTTTCTTAAATGATTCTCACAGACTCAAGAGAACAGGACCAAGCTATAAACACTTTTCTATAGCTCCTACAGTCTCAGGAGAATTAACTAAATCATGTAAAAGGTTCCTCCAGACTCAAGAGAAAGGCCTAAGCCAAACATTTCTTAAACCGTACTACACTGGTTATTATGGTTACACTACATACATCAAATGATCTGCTTACTTATGAAAAGTGTTCTTTAAGTTCTTTTAGAGAGCTGATAGTTTCACTCACCAAATTAGAATCTTTGAGACAGGATCAAGCTGATTCAAATAACTTTTCTTCTTGTCAGTCTGTTATGCCAAGGAGCGTTTTGCTAATTTGAAGAGGATGACCTTTTCCGTGTATATGTAAAGGTCAAGCCTAGTTTAAATTATAAATAATAGTTTAACATTCAAATACATTGCGAGTATGGAAACATTTGGATTTGTGGCGAATGAGGCGTGAGCAATAACCTCAAATACATCCAGCCAAACCGTGGTGCTCCGTCCTCGTAGGCATGCACGCATGCACCAATGTCACAATCTAATGCAATGTAAATGCGGATTTTTAAAAACATTTTCGGAACAGGATCCAGCAGGATTAAACTAAGTACTGGTCATAATAGCCTATACTCACACAAAAATGTTTGATGTGAGAAACAGTGTGTTTTGCTGCAGCAGTGGGTTTTGAGTGGGTTTTGCACATCCTGTCATACTGGTAACTGCGTGCCAGGCGCATTTTGCAGCATTAAGGTTAACGATTAATTGATTGTTAATTTAAGCGACGATCGATCATGGAAATGATCGAAAATTGACATCCCTAGTGTGGACACTATTACAATTATTGTTATAGTTATTTTCCATCGGTGTGAATAATACAGTTGTTATAGTCATTGTTTGTTGATGTGGAGGCTTGTTTAATTAGTGTTTTAGTTACTGTCCATCGGTGTAGACACTAATACATTTTTCATTATAGAAATCATCCTTTGGCGTGGATGCTAGTGTAGTTATCATTATAGTTATTGCCCATTTGCATGGACACTAATACAGTTATCGTTATAGTTATTCTTAGTTGTGGGCCTAATAGGTTTGGGTAGCGTAAGAAATTTTCTGGTTCCGATTCCAGTTCCAGTTTTGCTGAATGATTCCTGGTTCCGATTCCATTTAAATGAACTATTATTATTTTTTCACTATTTTACCTTCATTGCATGTAGTGTTGATGGAAGGTAGCAAGTAATGTTGAATAATTCTAGTCCATCAATCAGCGTGCTTCAAAGTTGATGTTTTTTACACTATCAATAACATTTTGCTTTTCAAGCAGGAATAAGCTGGCTGACCAAATAGTCCCTTGAGGGCTAAGACATTTGTTAATTTCCCTAAATTAATTAAATATTAACTGTTATATAACCATATATACACACACTCCATAAAGCCCCTATTTTACAAATAATAATGCAGTCAGGAGATGGTGTGATGCAATGAGTGGTTTCCACATTTTTAAACATTTAAAATGCATGAAAATAAATATTTTCCATCACTTTGTTTATCACTCTTGAAATGACCTGTACACTAAATAATCTAACCCTCATACTTACATAACAATAGCAGTCTATTTATTTAGTGGCCCAAGCTGAAGTCACTATGTATATTAATGACAATATGGGACAAATATCATGTAATTTAGTGGCGGAGGAGCTGCAGCTGCCATTACATGTACAGTCAGACAAAACGACGTGCACAGTTATCAAAGATGCCAGTCGCATAGAGTCGCTGGAAAAGGATGTGTTTGGCAGTTAGAGACGCGACGCTCTGTGGAGTCGCGCATGGAAAATGATGTGCTCGGTAATTAAAGAGGCAGGGAGGCGCTTTCTGTTATTTGGTTTGTGACATACTTTACAGAAACACCGGCGCAAGGCTGCTCACAGCGCTTGTCACGGTGTCGACCAGAACCGCTTTTGTGAACGTAACATGTAAATTGCTCACGGTTCCGGTTCTTAAAAAAAAACAGCAGTTCTCGGTTCCCAACCCTAGATGCTAATGTAAATTATCGTATAGTTATTGTCTGTTGTTGTGGATGCTAATATAGTTATTGTTATAATTATTGTCAGCTGTTGTGGATGACAATATAGTTATCAATAGCCGCGTTTCCACTGTCGGGCCAAAAGCGGGCATGCTAGTGCTTGCCAGGGCCAGTCAGCGTTCCACTGTCACTTCCGGGCTTGATCGTGCCTCGTCGGGCTTCCGGGGCCATCGGCCGGTTTTTGTCCGACGAAACCTTGGGCCAAAGCGGCCAGCTGGGGCTAGAGGAGTGGTTATGAACAAAGACAGAGTTTCTCCTCGTCTGGAGAGCGTCCAGCGCCTGGATCATTTCATAAAGTTAATAGCTATAATACCAGCATTAAACACTTTTTAAAATTAGTTGAGCTCAAAACTCACTTTCAGTCAGCAGCGAGTGTTTGAAATAACTCGATCCGATCCGATGTGGATTATAATCACCATAAAAGGCAGAAATATTTATAGCGATGCATAAAATATGCACGCTAGGTATTAACATTACCATAGTAAACATGATAAACACGACCGCTTGAAGAAATCAGACGCCAGCTTCTTATTCTCTATCACAATCGTATAGTAACATATTTTATCTGTCATAAGTCTCGCTCCAGAGTTTAGTCTCATGTAGCCTGTCATAAAAATATAATAATAATTTTGTTCTGGAGCTTTTATAAAAATAGAGAAATTATCATTCATTCTAAATGTGATGTATGTGACTACAAATAAACACAAACAGTCTCGACTGAATAAGCAGGCTTATTTTCTTAACGCTTCAGCGTTAAAATAAATAAAATAAAAATACATTTATTTCTGTGACAAATTTTCAAGCCTGATAAATTAATTCATTATGCTCAATGTATCACTTATAGTAAAACATTGATGCTTTTGAATTTAA
Organism: allo-octoploid hybrid of Carassius auratus x Cyprinus carpio; assembly: GCA_024542945.1. Lineage (NCBI taxonomy): Eukaryota > Metazoa > Chordata > Actinopteri > Cypriniformes > allo-octoploid hybrid of Carassius auratus x Cyprinus carpio. Next base: position 2,966,489 of record CM045074.1, on the reverse strand, counting down.
ATATTTAACAAAGCATGCAAACAAAAGGCGCTGTTAGCTGTGTTCGTTTGTGATCGCGATGTTCCAGTGATTTATTTCTTATTAGTTTTCTGATAACTTCTCTTTGTTGGTGAAATGATTGGATTGTGTGGCGTTGTTCCTGAGAGGGTAAGGGCGGTTTTAGTGGACGCGCAGCGAGCTTCTGGCCGACGGTGGAAACGCGAGTGCTATTTTGGCCTCGCTACAGGCCGAGGCTATTAACCCCACCGCCCGTTTAAGCCCTGGCTCGCACTGGCCGACAGTAGAAAAGCGCTATTATTGTCTGCTTGAGTGTACATTAATATAGTTATCACTTTAGTTAACGCTATATAGTTATTGACAGACTGTTGGTACAGACGCTTGATATAGTTATTGCTATAGTTATAAATTGCACTTTAATGCCTTCAGTTCTCTAAAGTGCACTAACGTTACATTTGCCGTACCTGAACATGTGTGACAGAGCTTGCTGATGTCCAGATGTTGAGTCTTGTTACTGATGGGATTGTTGAGCACACAGCTGTAGCTGTTTTATCCTGATATTCCACCTCCAGAGGTAGAGAGAGACTGATGCTGAGATCAGACACACTGATGCTGGACAATAAACTGTTTCCTTTGTACCAGGAGAGAGTCACATGACTCACATTCACCACTGAACACAACAATGAACAGTTTGAAGATGATGATGATGAAGAACATTGTGAGGAGTCTCTGCTGATGACAGGAACTGGCAGGTGCGACATTTATTTCCAAAGCATCTGTATAAACAGACATTTCAGATTTATTAAAATGTGTCCTTTACAAAATCTTTAAACTAAACTGAAATACAAAAGTAATCTGTAACTCACCACTGACAGTAACATTGAATCTCTTGTATGAGGTTCTTCCGCTGTTGATGACTGTTAGTTCATAAAGTCCAGAGTCTTCAGTTCTGAGGTTTCTGATGGTCAGAGATCCAGTCTTTTCTTCCAGTCTGAACGCTCCTTTACTATCATACATATAGATGACCTGCTCATGGATTTCAGCAATTGGAACATCTTTTGATCCAAATGTCCAAAGTATCAGGTCATCTCTCTGTACTTCAGTAAGATCAGTGTGTAAAGTGACAGAATCTCCCTCATCACTGATATGGATTGGATTTCATTGACATCAGCAGCACCAAACACACCTGAAAATCATTTAAAGCACTTTCTCAAGTACATATGATAAAGATTATGCACTTTTAAGTATACACTGTAAAACTGTGTGAAGACCCGCTCACACCTATGCACTTCCTGCTGCTTTAAATGCTCGAGCTCTTAAGCAGGGTGGATTCTGATAAGCTGTCAATGTTTGTAATAAGTTTCAGCTGAAATAAAAGTTCTGAAAGTAATTCAAATGATATGGTTGCTATGTGTATAGTTTTAGCATGAATTTAGAATGATTTTAGGTTTTAAAGATTAAATGATTTAATCGATTTATCGTCCTTGGTGTGAACGGGCCTTAAAACTGATTAATTGTTAACGGTTTCATTAAATACAAAATCATGTGATAAAACATCCAATTAAGTATATTTTTCAGCGACTCACCTGAAAAGATGAAGAAGATAAGCTGTAAACAGAAGAAAGAAACTCATCCTGCCTGATGAGTGTTTACCAGATTACTTAAATTGCACTTTCAGTCTGACTCTTAAGTCAGTTTTGCACTCTGTTCTTCTCAAGAAGTTCCTTATGGATGTAAGAAAGTACATCTCACCCACACACTGTGCTTCAAACATAGAGTGTACCAAGCAGAATAAACCACAGGCTGAGTTTATAGGCCCTCGGTTTACTGCCCTCATTAACAGTTCAGACTCAGCATTTTAACGATTTGTATCTATTCAGGGTGCGTTTCCTAAAAGCATTGTAAGCTAACTATGGTCGTTAGTTCCATTGAACTCTATTGGTAACATAGAACTTCTGACCATAGTTGCTTTTGGAAAACGCACCTGGCCAGTGTAATACTGCAGAAAACCCATTCCTGCTGTGACGCCTTTATGTAGGCTACAACACTACCATTAATCCAGCAAGATTAATCCAGAGAGATATTGATGGAAGAAACAATAACTTGTGAAAGTTTGGTTACCCAATCACTAATGCATGAAGTCATGAGCTCTCTTTAAACAATTAGGAGTCTCTTTAAACGATTCAGTAAATGATTAGATTCAAAGGAGTCATTTGTTCGTGAATCAACAAACGGCTCAGCAGGACATAAAAAGCAGCTGAGAGAAACGATACACAAAAATGTCTGTCTGTCGGCCAATTTAAACCAGCATGCCGCTTTAACTTGTAAATTGTACACACCTAGTACATAAGCAAGTTAATGAATTAAATCTTTTTTTTTTTTTTTTGTGTTTGGGTAAACACTGCATATTTACTGATTTAAAAAGGCCTACAAACATTAAAAATAAATTAGTTAAAACATTAAAAAGTACTTAAATCTAGAACTTACCTCGCTGGATGAGGGAATAAAAAAATTTAATTTCTACATTTTCCTTAAATCATTACATCAGTTTTCACTCTGATGTTCTGTTTGAGTCTAAATGTAGAAAGACAGTGACATCTACTGCTGAGAATAAGTTACTGACTGTAGATAGATTTCAAGTACTCTGAAGTACTTTGTTTTACAAAGACCAAGAGTAAGCCTAACAACAGATTATTTATTTAAAAAATTCCACAGGCACAACACACAAACAGTATCAGTTTTCAGTGTGGTTCAAAATCATTAAGAACATTTTATATATATATATATATATACATATATACATATATATATATATATATATATATATATATATATATATATAAACAGAATATATATGACATTCTGTAGTTTTGTCTCATATTCATCTTTTAATCATATTTACAGATTTCTTGACTCACAGCAAACAGAACAATTTTGTCTTTACTGTTCCAATACCTATGGAGGGCACTGTGTGTATATATACTGTACATCTTTTGATAAGAAATGTTATTGTTTATTATGTATTTTTAAACAGGCCACAATAAAGAATATTTTATTACAATTTGGCATACTTTTGAGTATTTTATCAAAGTGCCATTTACAGACAACCTATCACAATTTTCTTGTGCTTTTGTATGATTTTTATTTTCCCCTTATTAAATATTTTTTTTTTAATATTTTTGTTATATAATTAATAAAATGTTCTTTGGCTCCTAGATGTTAGTATAAATTTCAGACAAGACGATGGGTTTGCTGAAACTGGCTGCAGACCTCAAACCAGATGAACAGAAATGTAACCAAAGAAGTTGTACCAGATTTAGAGTTAAACCATAATAAGTTTTGTGACATGTAAATATAAAATATGGTTTATGAAGTGACCACATCAGTGCTGTGTTTTTATGTCTCTTCAGCTGCTCTTGTCTTCAGAGGTTTTCCTTTGGGAACCCAGACCGTGGCTTCTTGGAGTAAAGCAGATTCCTGCTGAACAGCAGTGGGATGTTTCCCAAATACAGGAAGAGTGCAAGAGTCATGCCTGGAAAAATACACAATTTACAACACCAAAACATCTTAGGAGTGCCAAAAAAGCATTTATGGACCGATATATGTTTAAACTGTGTCATTATTATTTTAATATGTTCCTTGGTATTAAAGAATATTTCAGATATCTACATAGACTCACCAATCAGAGGGCGAGCCAGTAGACAAGAGAATACGCTTAGGAAAGTGTGTCCTGGACAGGTGAATGTCATGGCATAAGCCAGGGATGGATTCACATATCCAGGACGTGTAGTTATTTCCTGGTGTGACAGAGACATTTGTGAGGATAGGATGAAGGAGTTAAAATACTTCACATCATCATTTCTAACAAACAGTCAAGATGTTCTCCTGAGAAACAAGCAGCTCTTAAAAACTCCGCATTTGAAAAAGTGCAACAGATTTTCTAATTAAACTTTATTTTCCGTAAAAGCTTTATTTATATACATTTTAAATCTACAATCCTTATTTGTGACCCTGGACCACAAAACCAGTCTTAATATGTGCAATATGTGGTACAATAGGTACAATATGTGTTTAGCAGGAGCATTCAAGAAACTGAATGAACAAATGAAAATAAAACACTAAATAGATTGATTCCTGTCAACGCAACTGTATTCAAGTTTTTCTGTCAAGAATAGTGAGTAATTTTTCTCTTTGTGTTTTGTTGTTTTATTAACGTTAAAGGAATAGTTCACCCAAAAATAAAACTTCTGTCATCTTTCTGTCAATTCTGTCATAGCGTTTTATTTTTCTACCATCATTTACTCACTCAAAAGTTGTTTTAAACCTGAATAAGTTTCTTTCTTCTGCTGAACATAAATGCTATTTTGAGGAATGTGGAAAACCAAACAGTTGCTGGTCCACAGTGACTTCCACAGCATTTTTTTCAAAGTCATTGTGGACCAGATAATGTTTGGTTTGCCACATTCTACAAACCATCTTCTGTGCTTAGCACAAGAAAGAAATTATACTGGTTTGGGATAACATGTGAGTGAGTAAATAATGACAGAAATTAAATTTTAGGCTTAACTATCCCTTTAATGACAATCGGTAGCATGTTTAGCACTGTTCCTTTAAGAGCTGCACAATCTCATATACAGGCACGCCTGTTCTCTCAACTGTTTACTTTCATTTTAGCCATAATCAACTGAGTTTATATGTAATCCTTGTGTGTTTTGACAGTATTAGCCCAAAGGATAACTTAGTTCAGTAATCAGGTGCTGTTTGACAGGCTTTTTAGAATGTCAGAACAGCTGTAATGAAAGGTTTAACCAGTAAGGCTTTTAAAGCACATGCAAATAATTTAATTATGTCATCACAGTAATAAGTGCAGTGTCCCGTGAGAGAAATATATATACACACACACACACACAGGGTTTTTCCTGGCTCAAAATGAGGCGAGATGGTACTATCCTGATCATGTGCACACAATGTACCCACCCTTCAACTAAATTACATACAACATTCTAGCAAAAATGGGCCCTTCAATAGTATAGCTGAACATATAACATAAGGTTTTTAAACACTTCATGGAATTGAAAATCTTTATCCACTCCTTACAGTCTCCTGGTCCACATTGCTTTGATCCAATATACATTTATCTACTTAATGTGTCTTTCTAGAAAACAAAACATTTTCTTGCAACTGTGTGTGAATAATTCTGATAGAATACATCATGAAATGCAATCGCAGCAGGGTAACAGGTGTATTAGTGCTCAAATTAGCATCAAGCTAAGGCTTTTTATAAAATGAATAGAAAGCTTTTGCTCAAATCTCACTACAAACCAGCACTGAGTGTTGGTAATAACTTATGGTTGCAATCTAATGTGGATTTTGGTCATATAATGTTGATGAAATAAGTTATTTGTAGTTTTTATACTAAGCTAATCGTTACACCAACTTGGCAGTTCTCATGTAAATATTCTTGAATGTTATGAGAATACCCCAAATCTCATGAAAATAACTTACAAACCATATTTTAATCATGTGTTAAATATATAGGGCCCTATAAAATGGTTTAATTTTTTCCCGTCTAAATATTCTAGAATCTTTTTTAATGGTTAAATGACATTTTATTAATTAAAAGCATGTCTAATTAATTAAAATCATGTAACTTACACAATTTCACCTAAGTGTATTAAAGGGGTCATATGATGTTGCTAAATGAACATTATTTTGTGTATTTGGTGCAATTAAATTTCAAAAAACACATTTTCCACATAATGTACATTTTGTTTCTCCTATATGCCCCTTCTGAAACAAGTCGTTTTTTACAAAGCTCACCAGTCTGAAAAGCAAGGTGTGCTCTGATTGGCCAGCTATCCAGTGCGCTGTGATTGGCAGAATGTGACGAAATGTTATGCCCCTCACCATACTGTGGTGTTGTAGCATGTCCTATTATTTGAATATATAAAAACATAATTTATTCAAATTTATTCTTAAAATAGCTATATTAAATGTTTTCTTTTTCCTCAGAAAGTCTGTGTTGTGTATCTGGTTATCAAATGAAGGCATAAAACATGAATTTTTGTTTATCTTTAAATTATTGAAAATGAAACTATTTTTGGCAAACAAAGGGATTTACTATTAAAATTAAAACATGGAAGAAATGTTGTGTGATCATTCCTTAAAAAAATAAAGTCTTAATAATTTTAGTGGTAGTAGTAGTAGTAGTAGTATGTACATTCTTCTGAACAATAGTAATATATTTCTGCCAATATCTTCAGTTTAAACCAAACTTTTATTTTGATGAGTTGTCCGTGAATACCTTTAAATTTCTGGGTGTATATGATATGAGGATAGTTTTACTCAAATGAAACGATCAAATGCTCATAAAGTGACTCTCAGAGCAGTTCGAGATGTTGTTCGGTATTTATGTCCTCATTTAGTGAGATGACAGATGCTGAAATCACCGAGCATCACACGCGTTCAGTGTGTGTGTAGTAAACAAAACTGCGCATTCATTCGACAGAGATATGATCACATAATACGAGTTAATGCATATCAGACCGCGTAAATCAGTGGAAAATAATAGAAATGATGATTCCGTGTAAAGAACTATCAAGTAAACTTGTATAAAAATATCAGTATTTTTCCAAATATGAAGTAAAAGCTCTAATGGAGCTGTTCTGTGACAGTTGCACATGACTGCCTGCCTAAGTTTTGTAGACAACCAGAAGATGCCTCATAATTCTCAATGCAGAAAAAAAAACCTGATATATATACACACACACAACACACACACATAAAATCCTTTTTAAGTTATGCATTTGAGATATAGTTTTTAATTTAATAAATGCATTTTAAGTCTACAATATTTACTTATTTACATTTTAATGCACAATCCTTTATATATGTATTTTTAATATTTAGTCATTATTTAACATACATATTCTACATCTGTTTTATTTAATATGTATATATGTAAATACAAAATCCTTACTTATGCATATGAGATACAGCTTTTCATTTAATAAATGCATTTTAAGTCTACAATTTTATGTAATATTTACTTTTTAATGCACAATCCTTAATATATGCATTTTAAATATATAATCCTTATTTAGAATTTGCATTTGCAGTGCAGATTTGAATATCATTTACTATATGTATTAGAAATGTGCAATTTTTTTAATTTAATATATGCATTTTAGATGTAAATTTTAAATGTAATCACCTGCATAGGCGATGAATGTCAGCAGCACGGTGAATATGGGAATCTGCAGTAGCTGCGACCTGTTCTTCATGATGAGGTAAACCAGGTGAAAGGTCAGGGCTCCAAGGGGCTTCAGCGAAGACTCCCTGCAGTGCCGGACCTGCAGCGCGATGCTGCACTCAGACATCAACAGATTCTTGATCATGTGCATGTCGGTCAACTCCATCTGCCAGTACTTCCGGCGACCAGAAGCCGGCGTCGCGCCGAGTAACTGTGCCGCCACTCTGAGCACGACCGACGCTGCCAGCGTCCTTCTGCAGGAGCCCCATCAGCGTCACCGGCGGTTCCGCTCACGCCCTGCATGACAACGCCATGGATAGCAAGGGATATGAAGAGCATAGTGACGGCAAAGTCGGGTCTAATCAGCGCCAGCCCACTGGCCGACCTCGCAATGGTGTCCACCTCCAGTCTGCTGGCAGCGAGGCGAAAGCAGCTGATGAACTCCGTCAGGAACGTCCAGCCGAACAACACCGCCAACCGCACTCACGCCAACTATGGCTGAAAAATAGCCCAGCGCATATTAAGGCCTGACATGCTGCTGTTCAGACGGCTGTGCTGGACAGAAAGAAAGATCTGAACTCAGCAGCGGTGTATTTGCTCAAAGCATGTGATAACGTGGCACACGGACACGCTGTGCTCTTATCAAATGGGGTTTTAGACACACTTTAGGCCAAAAAAACACACTGACCTGTTCAAGGCCACCACTGGAAAAGTGGTTGTTTGCTTTGACTCCCTCTAGTGGGCCAGGCTGCCTCTCATTGTTTAAACTAGGCTATTGTTGCTCAATCATCTTTGTACAAATATAGTCAGAATATGCATTTTAAATGCACAGTCCTTAGTTAATATTTTTATAACTTTGTTATATCTTTAATCTGCATTTCTTTCTTATTATAAGCATTTTAAAGGGTTAGTTCACCCAAAAATTAGGCTGTGTTTTACTCACCCCTAAGGCATCCTGCGTCAGGGTTCCCACACTTTGGTTAACTTTAATTTCAAGGACCTTTCAAGGACTTTCAGGTCCAATACCCTCAAATTCAAGGACTTAATGTGAGGACACATTTCAAGTGAGAGCAAGGTTACAGTGTGTTACCTTGTCAGATACATTGTTACAGTACAATTATTTTTTATTTGTATTTATTTTTGGCCATATGACAGAGATCTGATATATTATTTGTCATATTTCTGTTTTGCATAAAACTGAAGAATACTCAGTACATCCTATACTTCTATATCCTATACTATTCTAAAATGATCTGATATTAACTTTTGCATGGATTTTTATTGAAACAGGGTTTCTGCAGGTATCATCAAATCTAATTTAATGATTTTAATGCCATTTTAAAAAATGTTTAATGCCATACCGACCCATATATATATATATATATATATATATATATATATATGTATACATATATACAGTACAGGTCAAAGTTTGGAAACATTACTATTTTTAATGTTTTTGAAAGAATTCTCTTCTGCTCATCAAGCCTGCATTTATTTGATCAAAATACAGAAAAACAGTAATATTGTGAAATATTATTACAACTTAAAATAATAGTTTTCTATTTGAATATACTTTAAAAAAAAAATTTATTCCTGTGATGCAAAGCTGAATTTTCAGCATCATTACTCCAGCCTTCAGTGTCACATGTAACATCCAGTCTATCACATGATCATTTAGAAATCATTCTAATATTCTGATTTATTATGAGTGTTGGAAACAGTTCTGCTGTCTAATATATTTGATGAATAAAAGGTTAAAAGAACTGCATTTATTCAAAATAAAAAAAAAATTCTAATAATATATATTCTAATAATATATTTTCTTTACTATCACTTTTATCAATTTAACACATCCTTGCTTAATAAAAGTATTGATTTTATTTAAAAAAAGAAAGAAAAAAAATACTGACCCCAAATTACTGACCAGTAGTGTATATTATTACAAAATATTTATATTTTAAAACATAGCTTTTTTTTTTTTTTTTTTTTTTACTTTTATTCATCAAAGTATCCTAAAAAAGTATCACATGTTCTGAAAAAATATTAAGCAGCAGAACTGTTTCCAACTTTGATAATGAATCATCATATTAGAATGATTTCTAAAGGATCATGTGATAATGATCCTAAAAATTCAGCTTTGCATCACAGAAATAAATGATAATTTAAAGTATAATAAATTTAAAAACAATTATTTTAAATTGTAATAATATATCACAATATTACATTTTTTTCTGTATTTTGATCAAATAAATGCAGGGTTGATGAGCAGAAGAAACTTCTTTCAAAACATTAAAAATAGTAATGTTTCCAAACTTTTGACCTGTACTTTATATATATATATATATATATATATATATATATATATATATATATATCATTTTTATTTAATGTTTTTAAACAAGTGTCTTCCGATCACTAAGGCTGCAGTAATAGTCATATTGAGAAATATTATTTAAATTTATAATAAATGTTTTCGATGTGAATTGCTCCAGTCTTCGGTGTCACATGATCCTTCAGAAATCATTCTAATATGCTGATTTGCTGCTCTGTTATGATTATTGGTGCTCAATCAATAATAACTGTTCTTATCAACAGTATCGGAACACATTTTTATGCTTTATATTTTTGTGTAAATCATGATACATTTTACTTTTCAGCATTCATTTCATAAATACATTTCAGCATAAATATTTCAAATGAATCAGATTTTCTCATTTCTCAGATATTGCCAATTCAAGAGAGAGAGAGATAGGTGAAGGGTATAAAATAGAACTGGGCCTAAATCTACTATGTTTAAAGTTGCTGTTCACTTTGGCTCCCTCTAGTGGGCGAGGTTGAATCTCATTGTTTAAACTGCTCTATTGTTCCTCAGTCATTTTTGTACAAACTTGTCTTTTGAGATTGTAGCAGATGTTAACCCAAACATAGCAAGTAAAGAACAGATATTCAAAATCAAGGACAGACCTAAAATGCGAACCAGTTTGCTGAGACTCACAGCTGCGTTCCTGTAGGAACATGGGGAGGTTTTGCATGCATGCTCCTCAGGCCTGTGGCAGTAGGCAGCGTCAGTCTCATAATCTGAAGGTCGTGAGTTCGAGCCTCACATCGGGCAAGTGTTTTGGTTTTGCTGGAGATTTTAAAATCATTGATGTTGTTTAATCTGTGAAAAGATAGTTTAGTGATATTCACACTTTTACTCTTAGCAGTAAGCAGTTAGCATTGTTTTATATAAGGTCTATTAGAAATACTGCCATCTGGTGGGCGTTTGCCAATGTCATCATCATTTACTGCAACCATTACAAATATTTTGTTTCTTAAGATAAGTGTTAACTGAAATTAAATTATATTATATTATACTTAATTTATTTTAGCTAGTTAACAGCATTTTTCTTTTCTTTTTCAAGTACTAGAATAGCTAATTTTTAATAACTTTACATATTTTAAAAGGGCAAAAACCAATAAAATTGACAAAAAAATGAAATTAAAAAGAAAATGGAACATAATTCAAAACAGCAATTAAAACTATAACATTGAGTAGACATAAAGAAAAAACAAAAAAATGAAAATATCAAATTAAAATTAAAACATTGAAGCTAAGCTTTAATTCAAAATAGTAATCAAAACTATAATAGTAAGACACAAAAACAAAATGTAATAAAACTCAATAAACTTTTATCTAAATTTAAAATCTAACATTTAAATCTAACTAAATCTAATTTAAAATATTAACATTTAAAACATTTAATTTATTTTAAATATTAAAATAAAACCACCTGGAAAATATCTTTTTTTTTTTTTCAAATGAGCTTTAGTTATTAAATAATACCAGTTACTGGGTGAATATATTATAGCAATGACTGAAAAGTCAGTTACACTTTACATATGATCTCATTTGTAAACATTAGCTAACATCATGAGTACACTGTTAACTTACTATAAACAGCACTTCCACATCAATTAATCTTGTAACATATTTTTAAATTCACAGTTCTATTTTAACATTAGCAAATGCAAAATGAATAAACATAATATATATATATATATATATATATATATATATATATATATATATATATATATATATATATATATATATATATATATATATTTTATTTTATTTTTAAGATTAACAAAGACTCCATTAACTAATGCAACAAAAATAGAGGCCTGATTGTAAACTATATTTTTATCAACCAACATAAGACATATTTTAGAATTCTGTAAAAAAAATATTGCTCATTATTCATGTTATTCACATTAGCAAATACATTATGTAATGTTAACCATCAAGACCTTTTCAGGGCCTTTTAGAATTTTAACTAAACTATACCTTTAATCAGCAAAATCACACGAGATGCTGAATTTTTTCCTTATTATTATTATTATGAAACAGATTTTAAAAGTTAAAATATAAATCAAACCGTGCAGAAGCTAAACATTGGCCCATACGGGATCAAATCTACAACCTTGGCGTATTAGCACCACGCTCTAACCAACACAGCAGAGCTGTTTTAACTACTGATTCACAAGCTGCTTTGAAAACATTTCTAGATATTTCACTTCAAACTCAGTGGAAAATCAAAGAGACACAAAACCTACAAAAACAAGTCTACTTTAGAAGAGTAGCATCTTTTCTTAAGTAAAAGCGATCTACTAATGAGATGTTTTGTCTTATTTTAAAATAAAACAATTATGTTATTCACAGGTAATCTTTAGAGATACAGTTGGGAGTCTATAAATGAGTTTTCTTGTGAACACACAGAGGGGAAAAAAAAGAGTACTCTCCCGTCGGAATCGAACCCCGGTCTCCAGCGTGACAGGCGGGATACTCTACCACTATACTAACGAGGAGTGAGTGTCGAAATATTCTCACCACTATTTCCTGCTACTCGACTTACTGCATTCAGATCGAGAATGTCTTTTGATGTTAAAACAAGAGGAAAAACAGGTTTTGTAGCGTTGCAGTAACAACAAAACACTGTTTTAACTCATATCTTACCTTCATGTTGTTTTGCTGGGGGCTTATATCATGGTCTCCTGATGAATCTCTTATGTTGTACCGCTCAATTGCACGCAGGATCTAAAATCAACACCCAAGCAGAGCAACTAGCACAATATTGAACTACAATATGTTTTGTTGAGCATCAAATTCATTTTAGAACTGTAAATGTAATGGGACCTTAATAAAAAGTACCTTACAGTGATGTGTTTTGTGAATGAATGAACAAAAAGCGTAATGATTCTATCTTAAAGAGTTATGTTTGTACCCTGTTTGTTAGTCAGTTAATAATAAATGCATTGGTGCTAAGTGTGTAAAATATGTTCAAAAGAAGTGCTGCATTGGCGGAATCGAACCCGGCCTCCCGCTGGCAGGCGAGAATTCTACCACTGAACCACCAATGCTCACATGGTAGCATTTTTAGCTCGGACATTTTGTGATGTCACAGCCTTCAGTATGGCATTAAATTCACTGAAAATAGTCAACATTTCATAAAGCGGACTAACCCTAAAAATACTCACTTTTAACAGACCCTCAAGCGTCCCAGCGGACCGCTTCACCTTTGCAAAGAGAAAGAAAAACATGAACAAATAGGTGAACAACAAACATATGAAGCACAAATGGTAAAGCATAAAATGTCTACTGACTTAAACTCTGGAGTCCCAGAACTACAAACAGCTATTAAAACTGTAAAAGTGAAGTTATATTTGGAGAAAAACGTTTTAGACTGAGGGTTTGGTATTTAATCAACCACTAGGTGGCTAGCACCATTTCTAATATTTAACATTGTATGCCACACTTCTAATGTTATCATACTACCAATTATATTTAGTTTTATATTAGATATTTATATATTTGGTTTTACATATTGGACCTTTTCAAAAATGCCTAGTTTTATTTTTAAACTTAATATGAACAGTTTTCACAAACAGAACAAGGACTTGAGATTACACCTCAAGATCTAGAGTTGTTGACTGAGATCAACTTCTATTAAAGGGTTAGTTTACCCAAAATGAAAATTAGCCCGTGTTTTACTCACCCTCAAAGCATCCTAGATATATGTGAGTTTCTTCTTCAGACTAATCCAATCGAATTATATTAAAAATTGTCCTGGTCCCTCCAAGCCTTTCAATGGGGTGTCGGTTTTCAACAGTTCAGAAAACGTGAAATAAAGTGCGCAGATCCGTAATAAAACATCCCTCACACAGCTACAGGGGTGAATAAAGGCCTACTGTAGCAAATCCATGCATTTTGAAAGACAGGGTAATCTTACCTATTAAGCTCACCAAAATCTACATTGAGACATTTTTAGTGCACAAGTAATTGGCTTCAGTACAAAAAGTTTTGTTAAAATAAAATATTAATCTCTCACACAAAAAAATATATATTTTTTTTAAATAACAAAAGCATTTTGATTAAAATATGCATCATTAAATGCAAAAGTTTATGTGCTTAATGGGTGCATGTTTGTCCCCTTTAAACACACCCTGTTCCCATTAAGCTCACATCATGTTTTATAAAAAAATCTTGTTTATTTTTAACAACCTTTATAAAGAAAAATGTTTGTTTTTTAATGTACAAAGTCAATCACATAAAAAACAGAACACAAAAATCAAGTAGCAAGGCATTCAATTTGATCAGTTATATATTCATGATGAAGTGTCATTTAAGCAACATCTAGACTAGTCCACATTCAGCTAAGTAACACAAATTCAAAAATCAACTAAACCAAACCAATAAAACATTTCGTCTTTTTAAATGGATGTGTACTTATCTATATTCTCTTAAGACTGGAATACACTACACAACAGTTGCCCGATTTTCCACTGATTTAGAGTCTGGAGAAGACAATGCTAGTTGTCAAAGATCAGAGCCAGTCTGCAGATTTGAGCTGACAGAACCCATAGAAAATCAATTCACTTAACTTAAAGTGACAACCATCACTTAATATTTAAAGTCTGTTTATGAAGTATTTACATAGACGCTCTATGTATAAGGGCTTAAAGAGAGCACACTGAGCTTAATTGAGCAACATTTTTTTAAAAATAAATTTAATGTAAGGGGTCAGCTTCACATGTCGCACCTAAAAATGCGTGGGTTTGTCAATCTAAAATGGTAACTGTGTATTAACAGATGTCAACCATGTCGGTACACAAATGGCTGTCAGAACTTATTTTTACAGTGCATTTTTATTTTGGTCCAGCATGCAGACCACTTATGTGCAGCCCTGTGATGAGCGAGAGACAAAACAAAAAAAAATGCTGTTCACGTAAATCGAAGCACAAATTGAGGATTTATAAAGAAAAATGTTGGAGGATTTCGATATAAGCCAAGAGGAGATTGGTTTTTCTTTGCTAAAGTAAGGAAACTTTGTTTCCTTTGCTCCTGTATTTCTCAGAGGTGCGAGCTGAACATACTATGTCATCCCAGGGCTCTAGAGTGCACATGCGACCTAATTTCTCAATGGTATGACTAAAGGAATCAGAGGTCGCACCTGTCGCACCAGCCATTCGAGGGTAAAAGTCTCTGAGACTCTAAAAGTCTCCCTGTGGTTCAACAACAGACACTAGAGCCCTGCATTTCAGCCCGAGCCCGACGCGTCTCGACTTTTTATGCCCCTCGAGACGCCTTGGATAATTTTCACGCATAGTTCAGACGCTGGCCGGCCTCCCGCCTGTTTTAGACTTCTCCTTACTTTTATATTTTAGACATCCATCAATTAGTGATGAAATAAAAAATTAGGCCTGGTGAAAACAACACAGACCGTTACCGCTGACTGTCAAGAGCTGCTCGACGGTGTTTATTGTCCTGCCAGCAGCAGCGAGCTGAACAGTTCTGCGCTTAAAACACGCAATAGGCTCAAGCTTGCCGCAAGCACCGCAAAAGTAATTACCACAAATGTGACGAGGGAAATAGTAAGGAGATATTTGAATTATTTACTAATAAACAAGTGTTTTCTGAGTCTGTGTCGCAAGGATAAAGTTGCTGATCCTGCCTCGCCATCTCCTCAGACCCGCTTTAGAGAGAATTGCATCTTTACAGATTATGATTATAATGAAAGAGTTTTTGTTTTGATTTATTTCATTAAGTAATCATTTAAAGCTTTCTATAGATATATTTATCATGTCTGTGAGGCATGTTTTCACTGAGTTTCGGTTCATTTTTGTACTCCTGTTAAAGACGAGCACGAAAGCGATTGTGTTTGTTTTCTTTATTTCATAAAAGCACAACGCTTTGTTGATATTGTGAGTGCACACAAATAAAAGACCCTTTGCAGTTACGTAATGATGTATTACTCTTACCTTCATGTGCAAACATGACGGTGTATCTACTGAAAAAAATGTAAGTGATCACGCTGGCGTCTCCATGTCCTGAAGCTACTCCTCACAAACTATTGGATATAACGCAATTTTTATCTGGGTCTAACGCTTAAACATTGTTATATGCTTGAACTTATTTATATCTATAGATTTCATTTTAGGGAGTCGTGATGATTTGAGAAGGATAAATTGATCAAACATAGGCTCACTGTCTAACGCTAGCCGATTAGTCGTTACTTTAAAAAAAAAAAACTAAAATTTATATTTAACAAAAAAAATTGCTCCAAACATTTTTCTAAATTAACTTACTGAAAAAAACGAAACGAAATATAATCACTTTGCTATTAAATACAAAACTGAACTATTTTAATAGCTGAGACAGTAGTATAAGCTGTTTAGACTGTTTAGCTGTTCAGATCAGACACTAGAGCATCCCTTCATTCAGACACAGTGGAAGATCTGATAAGAATCAGTGTATTGGGGCCAAGTCTGGAAGATTTTGATTCTAGAGAGAGTGTGGCCAGCTGGTTTAGCCAAGGCCAAAGATCAAGAAGGCCAAACTACAGGAGTTGGCGTCCGAGGGGCATGTCTTACCTTCATGTTGTTTTGTGGGGGGCTTGTATCATGGTCTCCCGATGAATCTCTTATGTTGTACCGCTCTAATTGCACGCAGGATCTAAAATCAACACCCAAACAGAGAAATAAGCACAATATTGAACTAAAATATGTTTTGTTGAGCATCAGATTCATTTTAGAACTGTAAATGTAATGGGACCTTAATAAAAGTACCTTACAGTGATGTGTTTTGTGAATGAATGAACAAACAATCAATGATTCTATCTTAAAGAGTTACGCTTTGCACCCAGTTTGAAAGTCAGTAAATAATAAAAGCATTGGTGCTTAAGTGTGTAAAATATGTTGAAAAGAAGCTGCTGCATTGGCGGAATCAACCCGGCCTCCAGCGTGCAGGCGAGAATTCTACCACTGAACCACCAATGCTCACTGGGAGTATTTTTAGCCGGAAATTTTGTGATGTAACCAGTCCCTCCATGATTTCGAAAGATCGCAAATTTTCGTAATTTCCACAAATTTTTCGCAGAATTTGGCCTTAGAAGCGTCCGCCATCGCTCATCGCAATGTGCATTCAGTCAAAGAAAGGCCTAGCGTTCTCATCATGACCGTTTGCAAGAACTACATCAGATAAATAAACCAAAAGCAGAATAAATTGCGCTACTAGTTCGCTACAATTGTGGCTATGCAGTGCAGACCGTTTATCTGCTTCGAGCAGCCGCTGGCTGATCTCGATCACACACACCGATATACACAGTGCTGGGAGATACAGTGAAGAAAGCAGTCAAATTCTCCACAGAATCAATAACATCTCTGTGAAATCTTGTGAGAAGCATTCAAATTCAGCTAAGAATTCTGTTAAAGCTGATATCAGAACAAACGCCCACTGATGTGGAAACCAGGAAAAACATTGTTCAATAAACACAAATCATCACCATTCACCATGGATTTAACAGTAAAACTACAGGAACAACTTGTGGCAGAAATGCTCTAATGTTTTCGAAGTGATTTTAAATGCTTCACACAACTTTTCCCAGCACTTCAATGCTTCAAGTATTACCGAATTTAAAAGTTATTTTTAATGTGACGATATTTGTTCATCCTCAATAGGTTCCCCATGTATAAAACTAAACATTTCATGATGTAGGAAAGCAAACACTTATTTAAAAATAAAAAATATATATTAAATGACCACTAGTAGACGGCTGCAGAGATGTACTTATAGGCCATTTCCACTCCTAATATAGCCTATATATTTTGGTATTCATTCAATTATATTTAGACATTATAAATGACAGTAATAAAAGTACATTTTATCAGATGTAATCAGAAGCAGTTTTACATGCATTCTAATAAATTACATTTGACATCTGACAGGAAACATCTTAGAGACGCAGTCTGCAGATGAACAAGCACTCTTAAAATACATCTTGCACATGTAAATGCAGACATTAGATGTCTCCAAGATGTACATGTGATTAGGGTGAGTGCTTTACTCTCAGGTGCTGGTACCACCTTCTGAAGAACTTAATGGCACTAGTGCTGGTGTCATCAAGACGCTTAGTCTGGAGACCTACAGTGGTTCTCAGCCTTCAGTATGGCATTAAATTCACTGAAAATAGTCAACATTTCATAAAGCGGACTAACCCTAAAAATACTCACTTTTAACAGACCCTCAACGTCCCAGCAGACCGCTTCACCTTTGCAAAGAGAAAGAAAAACATGAACAAATAGGTGAACAACAAACATATGAAGCACAAATGGTAAAGCATAAAATGTCTACTGACTTAAACTCTGGAGTCCCAGAACTACAAACAGCTATTAAAACTGTAAAAGTGAAGTTATATTTGAGAAAAACGTTTTAGACTGGGGATTTGGTATTTAATCAACCACTAGGTGGCGCACCATTTCTAACATTTAACACTGTATGCCACACTTCTAATGTTATCATACTACCAATTATATTTAGTTTTATATTAGATATTTATATATTTGGTTTTACATAATTGGACCTTTTCAAAATGCCTAGTTTTATTTTTAAATTTAATATGAACAGTTTTCACAAACAGAAAAGGATTTGAGATTACACCTCAAGATCTAGAGTTGTTGACTGAGATCAACTTCTATTAAAGGGTTAGTTTACCCAAAAATGAAAATTAGCCCGTGTTTTACTCACCCTCAAAGCATCCTAGATATATGTGACTTTCTTCTTCAGAGTAATCCAATCGAATTATATTAAAATTGTCCTGGTCCTCAAGCCTTTCAATGGGGTGTCGGTTTTCAACAGTTCAGAAACGTGAAATAAAGTCGGCATCCGTAATAAAACATCCCTCACACAGCTCCAGGGGTGAATAAAGGCCTACTGTAGCAAATCCATGCATTTTTGAAAGACAGGGTAATCTTACCTATTAAGCTCACCAAAATCTACATTGAGACATTTTTAGTGCACAAGTAATTGGCTTCAGTACAAAAGTTTTGTTAAAATAAAATATTAATCTCTACCACAAAAAAAATATATATTTTTTTAAATAACAAAAGCATTTTGATTAAAATATGCATCATTAAATGCAAAGTTTGGCTGTGCTTAATGGGTGCATGTTTGTCCCCTTAACACACCCCTGTTCCCATTAAGCTCACATCATGTTTTATAAAAAATCTTGTTTATTTTAACAACCTTTATAAAGAAAAAATGTTTGTTTTTTAATGTACAAAGTCAATCACATAAAAACAGAACACAAAAAAATCAAGTAGCAAGGCATTCAATTTGATCAGTTATATATTCATGATGAAGTGTCATTTAAGCAACATCTAGACTAGTCCACATTCAGCTAAGTAACACAAATTCAAAAATCAACTAAACCAAACCAATAAAACATTTCGTTCTTTTAAATGGATGTGTACTTATCTATATTCTCTTAAGGCTGGAATACACTACACAACAGTTGCCCGATTTTCCACTGATTTAGAGTCTGGAGAAGACAATGCTAGTTGTCAAAGATCAGAGCCAGTCTGCAGATTTGAGCTGACAGAATCCATAGAAAATCAATTCACTTAACTTAAAGTGACAACCATCACTTAATATTTAAAGTCTGTTTATGAAGTATTTACATAGACGCTTCTATGTATAAGGGCTTAAAGAGAGCAAACTGAGCTTAATTGGAGCAACATTTTTTTTTAAATAAATTTAATGTAAGGGTCGTTCACATGTCGCACCTAAAAATGCGTGGGTTTGTCGATCTAAAATGGTAACTGTGTATTAACAGATGTCAACCATGTCGGATGCAAATGTGCTGTCAGAACTTATTTTACAGTGCATTTTTTATTTTGGTCGCGATGCAGACCACTTATGTGCAGCCCTGTGATGAGCGAGAGACAAAACAAAACAAAAACGCTGTTCCGAAATCGAAGCACAAATTGAGGATTTATAAAGAAAAATGTTGGAGGATTTCGATATAAGCCAAGAGGAGACTGGTTTTCTTTGCTAAAGTAAGGAAACTTTGTTTCCTTTGCTCCTGTATTTCTCAGAGGTCGAGTGCTGAACATACTATGTCATCCCAGGGCTCTAGAGTGCACATGCGACCTAATTTCTCAATGGTATGACTAAAGGAATCAGAGGTGCGCACCTGCGACCAGCCATTCGAGGGTAAAAGTCTCTGAGACTCTAAAAGTCTCCCTGTGGTTCAACAACAGACACTAGAGCCCTGCATTTCAGCCCGAGCCCGAGCGTGCCCGACTTTTTATGCCCCTCGAGACGCCTTCGGGATAATTTTCCGTCATAGTTCAGACGCGGGCGGGCCTCCCGCCTGTTT
Source organism: allo-octoploid hybrid of Carassius auratus x Cyprinus carpio (assembly GCA_024542945.1). Classification (NCBI taxonomy): domain Eukaryota; kingdom Metazoa; phylum Chordata; class Actinopteri; order Cypriniformes; species allo-octoploid hybrid of Carassius auratus x Cyprinus carpio. The sequence goes on along the minus strand of CM045074.1, from coordinate 2,946,539 downwards.
TAGACTTCTCCTTACTTTTATATTTTAGACATCCATCAATTAGTGATGAAATAAAAAAATTGGCGTGCTGGTGGAAACAACACGAGACCGGCTATACCGCTGACTGTCAAGAGCGCTCGAGGGTGTTTATTGTCCCGCCAGCAGCAGCGAGCTGAACAGTTCTCCGCTTTAAAAACACGCATAATAGGCTCAAGCTTGCGCAAAGCACCGCAAAAGTAATTACCACAAATGTGACGAGGGAAATAGTAAGCAGATATTTGAATTATTTACTAATAAACAAGTGTTTTCTGAGTCTGTGTCGCAAGGATAAAGTTGCTGATCCTGCCTCGCCATCTCCTCAGACCGCCTTTAGAGAGAAGTGCATCTTTACAGATTATGATTATAATGAACGAGTTTTGTTTTTGATTTATTTCATTAAGTAATCATTTAAAGCTTTCTATAGATATATTTATCATGTCTGTGAGGCATGTTTTCACTGAGTTTGGTTCATTTTGTACTCCTGTTAAAGACAGACGCAGAAAGCGCATTGTGTTTGTTTTCTTTATTTCATAAAAGCACAACGCTTTGTTGATATTGTGAGTGCACACAAATAAAATACCCTTTGCAGTTACTGAATGATGTATTACTCTTACCTTCATGTGCAAAAATGACGGTGTATCTACTGAAAAAATGTAAGTTATCACGCTGGCTCTCCATGTCCTGGCTGACTCCTCACAAACTATTGGATATAACGCACATTTTATCTGGGTCTAACGCTTTAAACATTGTTATATGCTTGAACTGTTTTATATCTATAGATTTCATTTTAGGCAGGTCGTGATGATTTGAGAAGGATAAATTGATCAAACATAGGCTCACTGTCTAACGCTGGCGATTGGTGCTTAAGTGTGAAAATATGTTGAAAGAAGCTGCTGCATTGGCGGAATCGAACCCGGCCTCCAGCGTGCAGGCGAGAATTCTACCACTGAACCACCAATGCTCACGTGGGAGTATTTTAGCTTCGGGAAATTTTGTGATGTAACCAGTCCCTCCATGATTTCTAAAAGATCGCAAATTTTGTAATTTCCTCAAATTTTTGCAGAATTTGGCCTTAGAAGCGCCCCGTCCCGTCCATCGCAATGTGCATTCAGTCAAAGAAAGGCCTAGCGTTCTCATCATGACCGTTTTACAAGAACTAGATCAGATAAATAAACCAAAAGCAGAATGAATTGCGCTACTAGTTCGGCTACAATTGTGGCTATGCAGTGCAGACCGTTTATCTGCTCGAGCCAGAGCCAGCTGGCTGATCTCGATCACACAACACCGATATACACAGTGCTGGGAGATACAGTGTGAAGAAAGCAGTCGAATTCTCCACAGAATCAATAACATCTCTGTGAAATCTTGTGAGAAGATTCAAATTCAGCGAATAATTCTGTTAAAGCTGATATCAGAACAAACGCCACTGATGTGGAAACCAGGAAAAACATTATTCAATAAACACAAATCTCCACCATTCACCATGGATTTAACAGTAAAACTACAGGAACAACTTGTGGCAGCAATGCTCTAATGTTTTAAAGTGATTTTAAATGATTCACACAACTTTTCCCAGCACTTCAATGCTTCAAGTAATACCGAATTTAAAAGTTATTTTTAATGTGACAATATTTGTTCATCCTTCATAGGTTTCCCCATGTATAAAACTAAACATTTCATGATGTAGGAAAGCAAACACTTATTTAAAAATAAAAAATATATATTAAATGACCACTAGTAGACGGCTGCAGAGATGTACTTATAGGCCATTTCCACTCCCTAATATAGCCTATATATTTTTGTATTCATTAAATTACATTTAGACATTATAAATGACAGTAATAAAAGTACATTTTATCAGATGTAATATATTTATTAAATCTGTAAGACGTCTGCTAAAGATCTGGGAATCATCTGCTGTGTACTCTGATAAACGTCTCAGAAGCAGTTTTACATGCATTCTAATAAATGTCTATTTGACATCTGACAGGAAACATCTTAGAGCGCATGCAGATGAACAAGCACTCTTAAAATGCATCTTGCACATGTAAATGCAGACATTAGATGTCTCGAGATGTACATGTGTGATTAGGGTGAGTGCTTTACTGTCAGGTGCTGGTGCCACCTTCTGTAGAACTTAATGGCACTAGTGCTGGTGTCATCGAACGTAGTCTGGAGACCTACAGTGGTTCTCGAGTCAGAAAATTCATAACAGTGTAAGAAGAATGTTGTCTGTGGTATATTTTCACTGCAAAACAATAAGAAATGGCAAATATCATCGCAAATTTTGAGAAAAGCCACTGCAAAATCAGTCATTTTGATTGCAAAAATCACAAAAAGAAAATTGTGAAATCCTGGAGGGACTGTGTAACAGCCTGCAGTATCCCATAAATACACTGAAAATAAACTAAATAGTCAACATTTCATAAAGTGAACTGACCGTAAAATACTCACTTTTAACAGACCCTAAACGTCCCACGGGCGCTTCACCTTGCAAAGAGAAAGAAAACATGAACAAATAGGTGAACAACAAAGGCATGTGACTGCAATTGAGGATAGTCCATAAGACATTGAGCCATGAGATGTTCAGTTTGAAGCCCTTTAAAATACTTAATTTAGATTTTCTTTTATTTCATTTATCCTGAGATGTTTTAAGTTTAAATTTCAGCTCAGTGAAGCACTTTAAGCACCAACACTTTTTTAGTAAGTTACCTTTCTTGTAGAATAGTGCTTAAAATAAAGAACTTTATGTTGACCAGATTGTTAGTTAATCATTTACAAGTCAATATTGCCTATATGGACAGCAATGTAAAAAAAAGTGAACTTGTAAAACTCGTGGTGTGCTGATGCACCTAAGAAAAAAATCTAGGCACCAGTGCAACCAGTTAGTCTAGAGCCAGGCATCTGCCTGCATGTCTTCACGACCACAGTCAGCGGAAGTGAGAAAAAGTGTTTATTACGTTTGAAATATGGATATTTATCTTACAAAATGCATGGATTTGCTACAGGAGGCCTTTATTCACCCCGAGCCATGTGAGGGACGTTTTATGAAAAAGCAACAAGAGTAGCCCCTTTCGTAAGTAAAAGCGATCTACTAATGAGATGTTTGTCTCATTTTAAAATAAAACAATTATGTTATTCACAGGTAATCTTTAGATATACAGTTGGGAGTCTATAAATGAGTTTTCCTGTGAACACACAGAGGGAAAAAAGAGTACTCTCCCGTCGGAATCGAACCCGGTCTCCAGCGTGACAGGCGGGATACTTACCACTATACTAACGAGGAGTGAGTGTGGAAATATTCTCACCACTATTTCCTGCTACTCGACTTCACGCATTCAGATCGAGAATGTCTTTTGATGTTAAAAACAAGAGGAAAAACAGGTTTTGTAGCGTTGCAGCAACAACAAAACACTGTTTTAACTCATGTTACCTTCATGTTGTTTTTGCTGGGGCTTGTATCATGGTTCTCGATGAATCTCTTGTGTTGTACCGCTCGATTGCACAGGATCTAAAATCAACACCCAAACAGAGCAACTAGCACAATATTGAGCGAAAATATGCTTTGTTGAGCATTAAATTCATTTTAGAACTGTAAATGTAATGGGACCTTAATAAAAGTACCTTACAGTGATGTGTTTTGTGAATGATTCTATCTTAAAGAGTTATGTTTGCACCCTGTTTGTAAGTCACTTAATAATAAATGCATTGGTGCTTAAGTGTGTAAAATATATTCAAAAGAAGCTGCTGCATTGGCGGAATCGAACCCGGCCTCCCAGGCAGTGCGAGAATTCTACCACTGAACCACCAATGCTCACATGGTAATATTTTTAGCTCGACATTTTGTGATGTAACAGCCTTCAGTATGGCATTAAATTCACTAAAAATAAACTAAATAGTCAACATTTCATAAAGCGCCTAACCCTAAAAATACTCACTTTAACAGACCCCTCAACGTCCCCAGCTGGGCCAATTCACCTTTGCAAAGAGAAAGAAAAACATGAACAAATAGGTGAACAACAAACATATGAAGCACAAATGGTAAAGCATAAAATGTTTACTGACTTAAACTCTGAGTCCCAGAACTACAAACAGCTATTAAAACTGTAAAAGTGAAGTTATATTTGGAGAAAAACATTTTGGACTGAGGGTTTGGTATTTAATCAACCACCATATCTAACATTTAACACTGTATGCCACACTTCTAATGTTATCATACTACCAATTATATTTAGTTTTATATTAGATATTTATATATTTGGTTTTACATAATTGAACCTTTTCAAAAATTCTTATTTTTTATTTTTAAACTTAATATGAACAGTTTTCACAAACAGAAAAAGGATTTGAGATTACAGCTCAAGATCTAGAGTTGTTGACTGAGATAAACTTCTATTAAAGGGTTAGTTCACCCAAAAATGAAAATTAGCCCATGTTTTACTCACCATCAAAGCATCCTAGATATATGTGACTTTCTTCTTTCAGACAATCCAATCGGAATTATATTAAAATTGTCCTGGCCTCCAAGCCTTTCAATGGGGTGTCGGTTTCAACAGTTCAGAAGATGTGAAATAAAGTGCGCGCATCCGTAATAAAACATTTCTCACACAGCTAAAATGGCTATCCCTGTACAGCTATGATCAGCTGTTCCTTCATCTTGGCTGAGTTTTCAATGTTGTTACGGAAAAGGATGAAGCTGATTAGTTGGTTCTTGTCACATGACCCACGGAGCTTGTGGCATTCTGAAAAAAATTAGCGTCCACTTCCATTATAAGCTGACTGCCACGCATCTACATTTGAAATAACGAACTTGAGTGCACAAAAACCGTGATATGTAAACGGCCCTAATATTTATTAAAATAACAACCGCATTCATTCATAACCGCTTCAGATTGAGAATGTATTTTGATGTTAAATACAAGCGGAAAAACAGGTTTTGTAGTGTTGCAGTAACAACAAAACACTGTTTTAACTCATATTTTACCTTCATGTTGTTTTGCGGGCTTATATCATGGTCTCCGATGAATCCTTAAATGCTTTGTTGAGCATCAAATTCATTTTAGAACTGTAAATGTAATGGGACCTTAATAAAAAGTACCTTACAGTGATGTGTTTTGTGAATGAATGAACAAAAAGCTAATTATTCTATCTTAAAGAGTTATGTTTGTACCCTGTTTGTTAGTCAGTTAATAATAAAAGCATTGGTGCTTAAGTGTGAAAATATGTTCAAAAGATGCTGCTGCATTGGTCGGAATCGAACCGGCCTCCAGCTGCAGGCTAGAATTCTACCACTGAACCACCAATGCTCACATGGTAGCATTTTTAGCTCTGGACATTTTGTGATGTAACAGCCTTTAGTATGCCCTTAAATGCATTGAAAATAAACTAAATAGTTAACATTTCATAAAGCGGACTAACCCTAAAAATACTTACTTTTACCAGATTCCTCAATGTCCCAACGGACCGCTTCACCTTTGCAAAGAGAAAGAAAAATATGAACAAATAGGTGAACAACAAGCACAAATGGTAAAGCATAAAATGTCTACTGACTTAAACTCTGGAGTCCCAGAACTACAAGCAGCTATTAAAACTGTACAAGTGAAGTTATATTTGGAGAAAAACGCTTTTAGACTGAGGGTTTGGTATTTAATCAACCACCATATCTAACGTTTAACACTGTGTGCCACACAAATAATGCTTATCATACTACCAATTATATTTGGTTTCATATAACATATTTGGTTTTGCATAATAGAACCTTTTCAAAAACGCTTTTAAGTTTGATTTTTTTACTTTATATTAATAGTTTTCACAAACAGAACAAGTATTTCAGCTTACGGCTCAAGATCTAGAGTTGTTGACTCAGATCAACTTCTATTAAGCTATTAAACCTATGACAGTTAATAACCCCATAAAGTCTGTTGTAATTAAAAAGAAAAAGCACACTAGAATACATTTGACGTAAAACTTACGTTGAAAGACGTGTGGTCACTAGAGTGCGCTTTAAACGTGATAGTCTTGAAACTATACTGACGCTTAAGTTAAAAACTAATCAGTTCACATAAACAAATGCAAAAACCTCGAGTTTTATTTTGAAAAGTGGCCCTATTTGGAGAACTTCACGTTACCTTAATGAGTTCGCGCTCACTAAAGACAATCTTAATCAAGAAACGTCGATATAAATTGGCTAGCACGGTCACAAGAAACATCTTATTAAAATAACATCATCTTCTTGCAATAAAGGCACGATTCTTTCATGTAAATGTAAATGTAAATAAAGTACTAACGTTGAATCATTAGACTTAACGTCATGTCAAACTAAAAAAGCTAGTCATGATTTTGGCCTACGCACCATCATTCGAGCCTAAAATTAATTATACTTTTATAAAATAAAGCTGAAAAACATACCTTCGTTTAACAGAAACCCTTTTAACTTTAACTTATTTAGTTCAGTTTTCGACCAAACGTAAAAACTTCAGATACTCACCAACAAGATGGGGCAGTTCGTAATCTTCAGATATCCTTCAATACACCCAAACGCTGATTTCGACGCCAAATTACTTAAATCACGTTAACATTTCATTCAGGAGTGTATTCGAAATAAGAATGGCCAACTTTTTTACAGAAATAATCGCTATTTATCATCTCCGCCATCCTGAGGTGATACTCGCTGTCCTCACTGCCCTCGCGACCGTTGAGGTTTGAATTTTAGTGGCGGGAAAGAAAGTTTAAATTAAAATCAAAAATGAAAAAAAAAAAATTATTTGTACAATATTGTATTTAATACGGTTTGTATGTATTTATTTATTTTTGTAAGTGTAAACTACATAATCATCCCAGACAGCAAGCATGTAACGAAACTCCTGAACATGTGACATATTCAGACCGATTTAAACCAATTAAAGAAGCTTCCCATTCAGTGATGGAATAGATTAACATTAAAATGGATTATTACGCAGTTTTCAACCATGCAATATTTTTTCATGCCTCTAAAATATTTTAATAAATAAAAATAGTTAACGTGTAAAAATATAGAAATCATATTTTAACAATTAAGTGAGTTTTGAGTTTGCAGCTAACAAAAGGTCCATAATGCGATCAACCACCGGAAGTGGAATAGGTTTTCATGGTAAAACGACACAAACATGAACAAGTATGAGAGAGTTTATTCTAATCTCAAGTTTCAAGTCCTCTTTAATGAAGAACAAGAGATGTACACAATGTTGCCATGACTGTATTGTTCACAGAAATTTGCAGGAATCGCCTTTACTTGCAAAACAATTGTGACTGAAAAGCATAAAAATATTTATCAATTCTTACATCATGACTTCTCAACAACTGCATTTACTTAGAATAAACTGTTAGTTACTAAAACAACAAGAAAAGTGTTCATGTACACAAACATACACCTATCTAATCTACGATCCTGCTTTTGGTTAACTATATCAACTTAAATGCTACGCTTCTTCGAAGTATGTCATATACACATTTCATCACATGAAAGTTTCGTCTCAGGTTAGAGGAAGTTCAATGGCAAGAGCCTGCCCCTTCAGACAGAGTATAAAGGTGTTTGCTGGAATAACAACAAAGGCACAAGTGACTACAAAATCATTCACTGCACGCAGTTGTCGGTATCGGTAGGTGCTCTTCCTTCGGTCAAGAACAGGAGTAGGCTACACAGTTTTCAGTCGGATTCTGGCTACAGAAAAACTAACAAAAAGATCTCCAGCTGGATTTGAAATCACCATAATTGATTCTGGTCACCAATTATGGAACATATGAGGTCTAGAGAAGCCAAAGAGTGGAAGAGTTCATACATAAAACACAGACAAAGTCCCACAAGAATTTAACGAGCAGGAGGACGAGGAGAACATCTAATGTCCCCAACACCATGGCAGTCAATACAGGTTTAAAAAAGGCAAAGACCCAAATATAATGCTTGGAGTTTTGTTTTGGCAACACTGATATGTTGTTGACACACTGGTAAAAAAAAAACACCTGGCACAGATTTCAAGAGTGTTCAGCAGTCTGCTGCCGTGGCACAGCTAGCGTTGTTCTTCATAGCCCTTGGCTGCCAAAATCAGAGGAGTGAGACTCGAGAGAGGCTTGGCCAACTTCAGGAAGGGATGCTGAAGACGACAGCTAGGATTGATCAGTGAACAAGTTCACACAAGTCACACTATTATTCCTTAATCACTAGAATTTGTTGCTAAATGGTTTACCTGCAAAAGCTCTTTGCTTCCACCCTCTTCTCCACGCCCATCTCCAGACAGCACCCAGGAAGTCTCGGAAGATGGGCTACAACTTTTCAGGACTTTGCAACTCTGGAGTCCCATTGGTGGCAATCAGGTAGAGCCTGAGGAGCAAAAGAGTTGGGGAGTTTAGTTTCTGTAGTTGCCACATTGCTAACTTCTTGAAGAACCAATGATACCAATGTACCCTCAGTGGATTCTCTGAGGAGCGGTTCTCCTTCCACCATCTCGATAGCCATGATGCCCAAGGACCAGATGTCGACTTTGGGTCCGTAGGCTTTTGCGCTCACTACTCGAGCCATCCAATATGGCGTTCCCACCATGGTGCTCCTCTTATTCTGTTCGGGAGTGATCTGAGCACAGAATCCAAAGTCCGCAGTGGAGTAGGAGATGAAAAAATGGTTTAGAGACATTTTCTGGTTTGTTTCCTTTCATTGAGCATTAAATGGAACTTATGGACCTCAGTCGCATTAGATGCCATTTTAACACCAATGACAATCAGGATGTGAGAATTGTAGACCAGTGCGCATATGGTTGCAGTGAATTTGGTGTTGATCAAGATGATGACAAAACACCAAAAATACATAATTCTTAAACAATTCAGGTAAACATTAAAAACTAAAATGAAAAAAGTAACGTAACCCAAGACCTCTGGATGTAATGGGTCCCATTCATGATACAAGTCCAAATTGTTCATAAAATCACAGTTAAGTAAACCCTACTGTTTCATGATCGATTTACACAGTTTGTATTTTCATGAATAAGGCCATTCATAGCCTCGCTTTTATTTAGTGTCTAAATAAACATGGCGTCCTACCCTGACTTAAGTAAATAATGGATTTTATTGGGCTAGTTTGATTCACACTGCATGTCTAGGGTGCAACACTTCAGAAGAAACGTTGATATAATGAAAAGGCTGTTGGCTGCGATAAAAAAAGTTGATTAAATGTTATCAGATTACATCAAAATACTAATGAAATTTCTTCAAATAAGTATTGTTGGGTGAAAACCAAACACTATTCACTTGAATGCCTATTGTTGGAACAGTTTCCTTGCAGTTTCTTTATAGTCATCGAAGTTTTGGCTCATAACAGCTCATTTGTTAAGAACGAGCATCTAAACCAAACCAAAATGACACTTACTGCGCCTGGTTCTCAGAGAACCTGTTGTGAAGACACCTTTCAAAGATTTTGCACCTAACCACAATCAACATCTCGATCTAACTGAAATTCACACTTCAGTCCGATTCCACTTGTAAAACCAGAGCGTTTGCATGCAGAAGCGAAGCTACTGAGCTTGACAGAACCATCCATTCCCAGAAGCACGCTTGTCACTCTTGATGTCTCGATGAATGACCTGATTAGCGTGCAGAAACTCCAGTGCCTGCAAACACTGTATGAGATAACAGACAAGAGGAAGTTCAATAGGTAGCTACAGGGTTACTTCCTGTTAACACATAAAGGCCTGAATTTGAACAGAGTTCAATTGTGCATTCATTGTCAGGGTTTCCCAAAAACCAAAGCAGGTAATTCAGCAAGTCTATGAGTTTGACTGGAGGATGCTTCGACTTCAACGCACCTCTCGGCATACAGCGCATCTGGGCCTCGCCATGCATGTCTCAGTTACGACATCTGTGAGCGAGCCCCAGCCAAGTACTCCATCACGACAAACAGCTCCTCACCTACCAGAAAACTGTAGCAGAGACAATTAGCACTCATAAACCTTCATGGCATCATTAGCCAAATTTCTATTGAAAGTTACAAATTAAACTTGAGCAAAAAAAATGGAATATAGCATTAAAATTTTGCACAATTAACATTCTAGAACCTTCATGGCATCTTGTAGCTAGCTTCCATTGAAGAATCTGAATTTACCTTGTGCAAAACTGGAATGTTGTATTTGCACAATTTACATTTTAAACCTCATTAGCCATTTCCATTGAAATTTACTAATTAAACTTGTGTGAGAAATTGGAATATTGCATAAAACTTTCACAATTAACATTCTCAAACCGCATGGAATCATCAGCTATTTCCTCAAAGTTTCAAATTTAGTTATATCGCTTAAAACATTTGGACAATTAACAATATGAAACCTTCACGGCATCATTAGCTAGTTTTACAACTAAAGTTACTGAATGTAAAGATTTAGAAAATGAAATTCCTGACCTGGAAGGGAAGGCCAAGTTCACAAAATTAACAAGTTTATATTGTTTCTTGAAGAGCGGTTACCTGTCTAAGAAGTTGACAATGTTTGGATTCTTCAGTTCCTTCATGACGAGAATTTCGTGATGATAAGCTCTTTCTTGGCTGTTTCTGCAGGTTGATCTGCTTGATGGCCACCTGAGAGACAGAAACGTGTTGAGATGAAGAAACTGGGAAAAAAAGAACAACAATGAATCCATTTGGCTCTCTTGCATTACCTCCTGTCCAGTAGCAACATCGATGGCAGTGAACACTGTCCCCGAAGCTCTGGGAAAGACTCAATGATTGATCTCCATCCATTAACTAAACAATAACATGTTGCAAAGATTTGGGACCTACCCTTGTCCGATCTTCTCGTGATCGGTATATTTCTTTTTGGATCTCCAATACTGACTATAGTTCCTGTCGGGAACAAATAGAGGACATGTGGTTTGAATTTCGCAAAGCAGTGAATTAGCACAAAAAACTTCTTATACAGTGACGATCGGAGCTTGTCCATGATCTCCTCATCCGCATCTTGCCCTTTTGGGTCTCTGTCGGTCGCCGCCTTCGACTGCGACTCGCTGTCCGGAGATGCCACTGGAGGAGGGATGGGGTCGATGACCGATGGTCGAGTATATACCTGAAATAAAGCGTTATCACAGTTAACTGGGAGCAAAAGAAATTTAAATAAAAAAAAATCATTTTGTTCCTTGAAATAAATTTAACGTTATTTTTTTGTTTAAGCTACTTGTAAAGTCAACAATTCTAATTTTAATTTATTTTTTAATAAAAAAGGGGAAAAATAAATAAAAACTTTGCAGACATTTAAAAGAACAAAAATTACTAAAAATGACACCAAAAGAGATCTGACATTTTCAATCTGGTGTTTTAGATGCAATATCTAAAAAAAAAAAAAAAAACCCTACTTAAAATCACAAAACAATTCCCAACAAAATTACTAAAAATTTTAAACAAAAATCTAAAAATTCAGATGAAACCTATAGTATCTCAATACTACCAGATCAACACAGATTTTAAGTGCATCCTGGCATTTCAACCTAGTGGTTTTGGTATTTTTACACTTAAAAAACAGAAAACAAAATATACAACAACAACAACAACAACAACAACAAAAAATCCCAACAGAATTGCTACAAATATTTTTTTTTTTATAATTCTGAAAATACAAATAATAGCACCTCAATACTACTAGCTTTTAAGCACATCTTGGCATTTCCATGCAGCATTTTTTTATTTAATATCCCAAAATTCCCATAACAATGCTATTGTTTAACTAGATAGACATAACAAAAAACAAAACAATGTTAAAGGGAAAAAACTACATTACTAAATAATTCTTAAAAATAAAATGAACACCAATACTAAATAAACACTGTAAATAACCAAATATCTGAGTTTTTTTATATACACATTACTTGTAAACTATAGTGTATAATGTACATTAAAACTATTTTTAAAGGGTTTTTACACTCTTGGTGTGTTCTGGTCTGGATGCACAACAGGTGCGTGCATCTCATCATCGTCATCTTCATCGCATCCACCGCTTTGATTGGAGATGAGGGCTCAGGTGATTTTTTCACAGGCTTTGGTTTTAAAGAAGGAAAGCATTACAATTATTATTCAGAAACGAGCTTGAGCTGGTTTAGTCATTGCTTTTGTTGTTAACTGAAAACTAGAAAAAGGGGTTTGTTACTTGAAATAAAACAAATGTTAACTGACAAAATATTTCTATTAGTTGCCTTAGCAACAGTTTTTTTTTTTTTCAGTTTAAGTGCTAAAATAAACTAAAATAAAACTAACTAAAACATCAAACACTGAAAATAAAACCTAGTTCACCATATTAATGAACTTTATTTTAGCTAGTTAAAGCAATATTTGTACTTTTCTTTTAAATCGACTTCATGTACTAAAATAATTAAAACTAAAGCTCAAATAAAAATAAATAAAACCTATATAGAGACTTCTTTAAAAAAAAAAACAGAAAATACATATTAACATATTTATAAAATAAATATTTTAAACTTCAGATTTAGTTTCAGCTTGTTGCCAAAGCAACATTTAATTTAATTTTACCTAAGCATCAAAATGATTAAGACTAAAACTGAAATAAAAATTAATAAAACCTACAGAAAAATAAAAACACAAATAATAAAATTATGTAAATAAAACCAGTTTACTTGGTAAATAATTTTAAATAACTAAAATAACTAATAAAAAAATGCACAACAAAGTCGCTTAAACTTAAAATAAAATGGAAAATTTAAGGAATAAGAAACGAGAGTATCTCAATAATAGTAAGACGACAGTGATGCACACATACCGATTGTTCACCGAGGGAATCGCCTTCTCTACAGACAAACAGACGGAGAAAAGCGGTCAGTACCACATGATAAGCTTAGCATGAGGCTGAGTCGTCCAGCAGACCTGAGGAGAAGCTGAGGTACTTCTGCCCGTTCCCGCGAAGTCGAGAACTTGAGCACGCCGAGGACGGCCTGCGGGTTCTTCTTCTGCTCTGATTTGGTGATGTTGGAGGTCTGCAGTAACCGCCCACTGCTCCGCATTCCCTGAGAGAAAGAGAAACCACAGATTAAACCTGAACCAGAGCCACCCACAGCCACCGATGCATTATATATCATTATATATATTATATATCACCGATGCATTATATAACGGCTGTAAACGATGAGCACGTGGCCCATATTTAACTGAATATCACCAGGTTTGAGTTTTGTTTCATTTACTCTTTACTACACCAGGTTTCAGCTATGCATCATTTCTGCTAGACATTACAATTTTTTGGTCAAAAGCGCCAATTATCCATTGTGTCAGAATCCAGAATAAGAATATTGTTTTACTTTATTTATTCATTCATTTATTCATTTAATGTATCAGCTTCAGTGAATATTTAAGCAAAAAATAAAAAACTAGATAAACTTTAGATAGATAGATGCTAAGGACCTCAGAGTGGTTGCTAGGGTATTCTAGGTGGTTGCTAGGGTACTTGGAATGGTTCTATGACAGTTGCTATGCTAACTGGGGTGGTTGCTAGGGTACTTGGGGCGTTGCTAGGGTACACGGTCGGTTGCTAGGGTACCTGGGGTGGTTGCTAAAGTGTTGCTATGCGGTTGCTAGGGGCCCAGGGTGGTTGCTAAGGTGTTGCTATGTGGTTGCTTGATACGCTGGGTGGTTGCTAGGTTGTTGCTATGCGGTTGCTAAGGTACTTGGGGTTGCTAGGGTGTTGCTATGCGTTACAGAGTCAACAATTTTAGTAAGAAGAATAAGTTTAAATAGCATAACATAATAAAAAAAATATACATTTAAACTTCTTTCTTTAACTTCACGATAACAACCAAATAAAATAATTCAGTTTAATGTCTAATAGGACTTTTATATTGGTTATATTATTTTAAATTATTTTAAATATTTATCGGTGAAGTGTTCATAAGGGCAAGCTACAATAAAGAAAAATATTTCAAAGTAAAATATACAATTAAAAATCTTGCAACATTACAGTAACAATGATCTAAAATAGCGATTTTCCACTGTCGGCAGTCGAGCCAGGGCTTAAAATGGGCGGTGGGTTAATAGCCTCGGGCCTGTAGCACGAGGCCAAAATAGCACTGCTTCCACCGTCGGCAGAAGGCTCTGGCGTCACTAAAACCCGCCTTTACACGCTCTCAGGAACAACGTCCACACAATCCAATCATTTCACCAACAAAGAGAAGTTATCAGAAAACAATAAGAAATAAATCACTGGAACACTGCGATCACAAACTAACACGCTAACAGGCCTTTTGTTTGCATGCTTTGTTAAATATTTAAATTCAAAAGCATTGATGTTTTGCTATAGAATAAGTGATACATTGAGCATAATGAATTAATTTATCAGGACTCAAACTTAATCACACAGAAATACATGTATTTCTATTGTATTTATTTATTTTAACGCTTATGAAAATAGCCTGCTTATTCAGTCGAGACTGTTTCTGTTTATTTGTAGCCACAGTAGCCTATATAGCCTACATTTAGAATGAATGGTAATAACTCTATTTTTATAAGTGAGTTTTGAGCTCAGCTTATTTTTAAAAGTTTTAATGTTGATGTTATAGCTGTTATCTTTCTGAAATGAACGGCGCTGACACGCTCCAGACGCAAAGAAACTCTGTCTTTGTTCATAACCACTCCTCTAGCCCCAGCTGGTCCGCTTTGGTCAGTTTTCGTCCTAAAACCCCGGCCATTGGCCCCGAGGAAGTCCCGACGAGGCACGATCAAGCCCGAAGTGACAGTGGAAACGCGAACTGGCTCCTGGCACGCACTAGCATGCCCGCTTTAAGTCCGACAGTGGAAACGCGGCTAATCATCATCAAAACATCTAAAAATATATAATAGATAAAATAAAAATAGATAAGTTTAATATGTGAAAGCAATTTGAATATTTTTTCACACTGAAACCAAAAAAATTAAGTTGTTTTATATTGGTTACATTACATTTTACTGGCAAAGTGCAAATAACAGTACAAAGTACAATAAAAATTAATTAAAATTAAACACCTTACAACAACTATTTAAAATCCTTTATTTTAATATTTAAAATACCTGCAAAATATCAAATTTTATATATGAGATCATTTGTAAAACATAACTGCTTTTAACAATTGTCAAAACCATGTTTTTTCATTGTGCATTCAAATTAATCTCAATCAAACTGAATTGGTTATTATGATTAGCTTACAGAATAACTAAAAAAACTAATAAAAAAACAATAAAGCATAATAAAAAACATGATTTTTTAACATTTAAAAAACTGAGTTTTTCTTCATATGTAAATATGCATGTATAAAATAATATACATTACTTTTGCTATTTAGAGATAGATGGATAGAGATATAACTTTTCAATAATGTAATTAGACAGAAAAATGAAATTAATAATTTGAAATGTTTACTATTAAAGTTCAAGTATTTTCAGTCTTACCGTGAACTCTCCGTAACGGCCTAAACCCTACGTGAATGGTGTGCTCGAAGTCTGACGGCGGCAGATCTCCGGACGCTCTTTATCTCGGTCCTTCCTTCGCGCCTGCCACGCGACACACACAGTCTCTCATATCATGATCTTAACAGAGTCACGACGCTTCACACTGAAACCCGAGTGTGAAGCAGGTGATGCATCTCCACATGTACAGTAACAAACCAAACACTCTGCGGCTTCGACGAGCTCACAAATCAAGCCTTAGAGCTCTCGAACCTCAAACTTAAAACTACTGATTTCAAATCAACTTTTAGATTCAAACGCTTGATGAATTTAGGTGCATTTTATGCATCTTTTTCAGTTTGCTTAACTCCTGCCTGTGACAATTACATTTTTTACATATATAATGTAGGGTGTGTGTGTATATATATATATACACACAGTACACACAATATACTATGTAAACAATAACTTATTTTGGATGCAATTAATCGCTTGACAGCACTAAATAAAATATATAGAATACATATAGCACTATATAACAGCACTATAATACAGTTAATAATGCACTATTATTAAAACAATCTGCCAAGGGTCTTCTTTAAAATGAGACCGAGATTCAAATGTTTATGACAGTTTTTTGACAGGACTTTTTTTAAATTGACGCACAAAAGTTAAGGGGAAGTATTGATGGATTAAAAAAAAAACGACTTGGGAAAATGACGCCTGTTAGAGGTTCTTGATTTGGTTCTCGATTAATCGCCAGCCCTAGCTTCGTCCTCACACGGCCTCGGCCCAGTGAATCTGAACGCTACGCACCCTTCTCGCCCGGAGAAGATGGAGTAGATCTTGTTGCTTAGCCCTCGGCACCGAGGGCAGGGGCTTGAGCTGTGATTAGCTGCCAGCTGTCCTTCCCGCCGCTGAAGATGGTGCTGCTCATCCTGAGCGGGCGAGGCGCTTGTCCTCCAGATCCCCATTATCACACATGGTCCGGGACGAGCAGAAAGGAAAGAAAGGAGGAGTGGGTGGAGGAGAACGTGTACAGGTGGAGATAAAGAAAAGGAGGAGTTAGAGCTGCAGGAGCAGAAGGGAAGCACAACGGAGAGATGAGCCACGCAGACAACCGCGGCATCAGCGACAAACACACACATCAGAAACACTGCAGCCTTTCCTTCCGCTCCATTCACTTGTCTGGCATGAAACTGCAATTATGCACCATATAATTATTGTGATGATTAAGTGTGAAATTGCAGTTAAATACGAATACATCTATTTCAAGTAATTAATTTTATTTAATTTATTTATTTTAATAATTACGCTGTATGTAAAACAAATAAATAAAAGAAATCAAAAAATAAATCTTGAAAATAATAACTCAATTAATATTAATGGAAAAAATACAAAATAATATATTTTACATTATTGCACTTTTAGATTTAATTAACATGACAATAATAAATAAGAAAAAATATGAAATTTTATTTCGATAAAGAACATTTAGACCGTTTTAGAATCATACTAAACTATGCTTAATTATAATGGAAATAATGTCAGAAATAATAATAATAAAATGTCCTAAGATGAATAATAATTCATAATTATTACTGGTATTTAAAAAATATATATATAATAATAAATATATATTAACATTTTTTTAATAAGAACTTATATTTTGCATTAAAAATATAAAGGTGATTTTAGGACCATCATAACTATTTTATGGGATGTATCAATAATAATTGTCATAAAAGTAACAAAAAACAAACAAAATTTAATTACTATAAAACAAGTACAATAACAATTATTATAATAATTAATAGGAAACTTTTAAATAAATCATATTCAGATGATTTTACAACCATCAATACAATTTTATGCTTAATTACCATAAACATAATGTCAGTATAAATTAATAACAACTGCCCTAAGATTAATAAACACTTAATAATAATCAGATTTCTTTAATAAAATAATATTGTTAGCATTAAAATATTAAGGTGATTTTCAGGATCATCAGAACCATTTCATGCTATCGACTATCATGAAAATAGCGTCAGAATAAATGAATAATAATTAACAATAAAACTATTACAATTAAACGGTATTAAATCAGCACTAATGGGAACTTTTAATTCATTATATTTTGGATTACGTCCATCATTGCTATTTTATGCTTAATTATGACAGAATAAATAATAATCGTCCTAAAAATAACAAAACAAAAAATATTAAAATTACCCCAAAATTACTGTAATAATAACAACAATCATAGCAAAAATATAACTTTTTAATACGTTTAATTTATGCAAAACGCTAAAATCACGTCAGGCTTTTTATTTATCCTTTATTTTCCCTTCTTCCAGGGAGTCCTGGCTTCGAAGGTCTTCTCCAGAACTCATCTCAGCAGCACTAGCGTTATTAGTTAGTTAGTTAATTAATCAGCGGTGGTTAATGATTGTATTTCCTGACCCAGTACTGTACTTCTTATCTTCCCTGTTCTCCGGCGCGAGCAGAAGCGACACACGCAGAGAGAAACCCGAGCCCTCACAGACAGCACTGCACAGAAGCGCCCAAGCGCTCGCGTCGAGGCCCGCGGCTGCTCTCTAGGCAGGCAGCACGCTGGTGTCGGGACGCGGCCGGCCAGGACCTCGGCTTCGTCGCGGCTCACCTGCGAAGCGGAGCTCGGACTTCAGTGTGACGCGCTCCAGCGGGCCGCGGGGAGCTGCTCTGTCCGGGAGGCGTCCGAAGCTTTCTGCGCCCTTATCTGCTGCGTATCGCCTTATTTTGGTGGTTTTGTGCTGGTTTGGGAAGGGGAGGCGCCCAGCAGCGTCTCTTTCTGCCCTCGCCTGCAGCAAACAGCGAGCGACTGTTTCCGGTGCGACCGATTCTGAAGAACCGAGCGACAAAATAAAAGTCCGGCGATCGGATTCAATTCCAGAATTACTTTTAACAGGAATTATTGATTTATTGCAATTAACATGTATACTTACTTATATATATATATATTTAAATATTATAATCATTAATATTGCTTAGTTCATATATTGCTGTAAATAATATA
Organism: allo-octoploid hybrid of Carassius auratus x Cyprinus carpio; assembly: GCA_024542945.1. NCBI lineage: Eukaryota > Metazoa > Chordata > Actinopteri > Cypriniformes > allo-octoploid hybrid of Carassius auratus x Cyprinus carpio. Next base: position 2,928,033 of record CM045074.1, on the reverse strand, counting down.
TTACTTTTAATATGTATGTATTATATAAACATTAATGCGTTAATATTAAGGATTATACTTTTTTAAAGGATTTATATTCTTCAAATATTTGATAGCTTGGAATTGTATATACACACACATTCAGTTATGATTATATATGTATCAATATTTTATAAATTAAGTATTTGATATTTCAAAATTGTTACTTAGAAATCAATTACTTGTAACTATCTATTTTATAATTATTAATATTGCACATACACATTCAATTATGATTATGTATCAATATTTTATAAATTATTTAATATTTCTAAATGGTTACTCATAAATATTAAATATATTATTATTAATGTTGCATAATTCACATATTGCTGTAAATAATATATATTACTTTTAATCTGTATGTATTATATAAACATTAATGTGTTAATATTAAGGATTATACTTTTAATCTTAATAAAATGTATATTTCTCAAAATATTGATGACATAATAAACAAAAATTAACAAAAGGATCTCTCTAAAAAATATATTTCCACAATTATTTGTATAAAATAATAATGAGAGTAAAATAAATGTTATATAATTTTAAAAATTTGACTTTATATTATACATCTCATATAAAAACTTAATGCATAAAAATAACAATTATACTTTTTTATTAAAATATTAATATTTCAAAATAACTATATATATGTGTGTGTGTGTCTTTCAGAATAACTGTCCTTAGATTAATAATAATTTATTATTACTATTAATAATAATAATAATTATATTTATCATTAAAATATTAAGGTGATTTTAGGATCATCATAACCATTTTATGCTATCAACTATCATGGAATTAGTGTCAGAATTTATTTATAATTATCATAAAATTAACAATAAAACTATTACAATTAAACAGTATTAAATACACAGTAATGGGAACTTCTAATTCATTATATTTATATTTTTATGATGATTATACATTTGTACTTTATAAATATATTATTTATTTTAAAATCGCATTTTATATATATATATATATATATATATATATATATATATATATATATATATATATATAAATAATCTTAATGCTAATAATTATACATTTATTTAAAATATTTAATTTATATTTAATTTAATTTTATATATTTCATTTAAAACATTGATGTAATAACCAACACATAATATTTTTTTAAACAAAGTAACATTCAGCTTTATTTACAATCACAGTAAGCAGAATACATGATTATTAATGCATTCATTCATGCACATTTCTCTAAAGCACTCGCCTTCTTCTTCTTCTTACACTGACCCTGTGTGATCAGAAGCTGCCGTGTTTCCAGATGTTTCTGAGCAGGTAAACACAGCACAGTACGGTTGTCAGTACAGTAACGCCGACACGCTAATGATCATCGACGAATCTCCGACCGGGAGCTCCAGACTTCACTCCGCATGATCCTGAAGAACACGCACGAGCAAAAACACGCATTCACTTCACTCTCATACTGTATCAAGGTTATTAGAAATAGAAAACTATATTTAAATATGTGTTATTGTTATATTATAAAATGTTTATAATTAAAAAATAATGTTATTATAAATCTAAGTTTGCTAAAATAAATATTAGTATTATTATAAATATAAATTTTATTAAAGTATGCATGAACTTTGCAATATTTTATATATAAATTTAATAATAAAACAAATCTAAATATTTGTTTTACATTATATAAAATAATATTTCTATTATAAATAATGCTATTATAAATATAAAAATTATATAAAATATTATGTATCATATGGTATTTTATTATGAATAATAATATTGTTATATATTACTATCATAAATATGTTATAACTATATTATACAAAATTAATTATTAGAAATAATATCATTATGAATATACATTTTATTAAAACATGCATGAACTCTTCAATGATATATTATATTAAATATTAATAATAATAAAATCTAATCATGTATTGTTATATATTATATAATAGTATCTTATTATAAGTATATGTATTGTGTGTTACAGTAAATTTTATGCATATTATATATTATAAATAATTACAAATATATTACAAATATGCATGACCTTTGCTATAATATTGTATAGGCCTAATACTATTATAAATAAAAATTATACTATTTTTATATAATATGTAATTACAAATAATACTACATATAATTTCATTAAAGTATGTATGAACATTGCTATAATACATATTTATTACTATTAATATTATATTAAAGTATGTATTATTATTATTATTACATTATACATTTTTATAGAAACTATTATCATTATAAGTAATAATACTACATATTATATATTAATTAAATTAGAAAACGTATGAACTTATTAAACATATAATATTTCCATAAATAACATGATAAAGATAAAATTATACAATACATAAAATATTACTTAAAATCTCATTGTTATGACACATATTGCATTATACTAAAAAAACGTCGGCTCTGTAAGATCACCTCTAGCTCCAGGATCTCCGTCCAGGAGCAGATGCTGTGGTTGCTGGCGTACAGGGAGCATCGACGCCACTGCGCTCTCACCTGTGATTGAGAGAAGCACAGAAACACGCGGGTTCAGAGGACAGACGGACCAGGCTGGATTCATTCAGCGAGAGCCTGCAGAGTCTCACACTGCTCTGATCTGAGGAGCAGTCTGGGCACTCCAGCTCTACTTTCACTCGCTTGCTGGAGTCTGAGGGTCTGTGGTACCGGCCGTGAACGGGAACCACCGCCTCGCTCTTCCTGAGAGGAACACCAGCGCGTGAACCCAGAGAGGACAGATACTCTGGAGCTTCCACATCGACCTTTGAATCCAGGAGAACCTACAAAACAATGCAATTATTAATTGATATGCTGCATTTCAACACGAACTGCCATGAAATGAAGGTAAGACAGTGTTGACCTCCAAACCCGTGTCGTCCTCAGTGTATCCAGCTGATATTCATCCATATAAACCCCACTGGGCAGCTTGTGGACTAGTAAAGCGTGGACTTCCTGCTCTGTTTTGCTCCACTGAACTCTGTAGTGAAGATCTCTAGCAACCAAACATCACATTTAACCATCAAAACACGACAGACATACATAAACAAGCAGAGAAAGAGCAAGAGGAGACCTGTGAAATCCTGCTTTGGAGATCTTCACAGACATCGACACTGACTTCAACCACTCGATGGAAAACAGTCTGCTGAATGGGGCACACACACAAATAACTGGCTGAACGCAGGAAGCTGTGGTTTATTTGTTGCGAGTTTATGACTAGTACTGAACCAAGCACGTCTAGCGTTGCTAATACCTTCTTCTGAATTCCACGGTGGATAAAACACAAAAGAGTTGCTAATAAACAACACTTAAACATGGTCGATCCGCGCTCGTGCCGGAATCCCGGCGGGTTCACTTCCGGGTCTGATGACGTCGCGCCGGCAGGGGCTGAGGAGCGTCGCGCGCGATACTCCCTCAGCAGAAGAACCGTTACAACAACAACAACAGCGACGGAGGAAGCGTGGAAACCTCGCTCAAACAACATCGACAACCGTAAAACGCGGTCGGTTTACGCTCACTAGCTGGTTTATTTACGAAAGCGTGCACCTCGTTAAATGGGAGCCTGCGCCTTTAAGAAAACCGGAGCGAAACAAGCGAGCGATAAATACTCCGGCGTGCTTTGAGCGAAACGACTCACTGTTGTTATGGCTACGAGAGAGAGAGAGAGAGAGAGAGAGAGAGAGATAGATAGATAGATAGATAGATAGATAGATAGATAGATAGTTTAAACTCTTATGGACATTGTTTCTCGTTCGTTTCGAAGCGTGAGTGAAAATGTCCATAGTAGCGAAGCGATGTGGAGTGAAATTTGTCCCCCGTCCATCATCCTCATATATGAGAACACAAACAGCAGCAAGATGAGGAAAAGAGTCATACCTGTGAGGAACTTCTCTCAGTATTCAGGTGAGTCTGTCTGAGAGCGATCCAAGGACCTGGTTTTGTACTGAACCGTTGTTCACACTTAAACACGGACTTTAAGGAGCCGATGACCTAAAATGGAAATTAGCTGAAAATGAGCTCACCTTCAGGCCATCCGAGATGTAGATGAGTTTGTTTCTTCGTCAGGTTTAGAGGAATGTGCATTGCGCCACACGCCCACCAATGGATGTGAACGGTGCCGCAGAATGAGAGTCCAACAGCGGATAAAAACATCACAATAATCCACACCACTCCACTCAACTCATCAGTTAGTGTCTAGAGAGACAAAAGCTGCGTTTGTAGGACACAAATCCATTGTTGAGATGTTTTTAACTTCAAAACAGCACTTCTGGTTGAAATATGACTGCTTCTGTGCTCCAGGGTCGCATATGAGTCCATAATAATGTCCATCTCCTGTCGCCTCACACGAAATCCAGCCACATATTTGTTTAGATGAGTTTGTTTCTTCGTAGTTTAGGGAAATGAGCATGCCATCACTTGTCACAATGGATGTGATGGTGTCGCAGAATGAGGTCCAAACAGTGATAAACATCACAATAATCCACAGCACTCCACTAACTCATCAGTTAACGCCTAGAGAAGCCAAAAGCTGCGGTTTGTAGGAAACAAATCCATTATTGAGATGTTTTAACTTCAAAACAGCACTTCTGGTTGAAATATGACTGCTTCTGTGCTCCAGGGTCGCATATGAGTCCATAATAATGTCACATATTTGTTTAAAGCTGTTTTGGCTTGGTTTTGTCTTCTCCAGATGTTAACTGATGTACTGGAGTGGTGTGGATTATTGTGATGTTTTATGAGCTGTTTGACTCTCATTCTGACGGCACCCATTCACATCCATTGGTGAGCAAGTGATGCAATGCTACATTTCTCCAAATCTGATGAAGAAACAAACTCACTACATCTCGGATGCCCTGGCGATGAGCACATTTTCAGCTAGTTTTATTTCTGGCGAACTATTGTTTTAATGGACGTGAATATAAAGTTATCACACCCTGTTTCCAGACTGTAGTCGAGCAGCGAGAGACTGAAGCATCACGCAGGCTCACAGCGTGTATCTAGAGTCGGTTTCTCTGGCTCAGCTGGAAAGGCTTCACCTCATACCGCGATCATCTGAAGGGTCTCAGTCTGGAGGAGAGTCTCGCCGCTCAGCGGTGTCCGTGCCAGCCAGCAGGACCTGAATAAACTGAGCGATGACGAAGCTGAACCGCAGGAAGGCCCAGATGGACCAGCTGTTCCAGCAACCGCAAACACAAGGAGGATCCGGACTGGTACACCTGGAGGTGGAGTTTCCAGAGAACAGCGTACGAGAGCGCAGCTGGGATGAAGAGCAGTCCGATGAGGAGTTTTAGAGGATCAGACGCACTGGAAGGGATTTCAGACTCATCCAGAGTGAACACACATGGAGAACTGGTGCATTATGGGGCTTCTGTTGAAGTCTGATGCTGAACTATACATTTGCTGCTACATGTTGTTTTAAGGTCACTTCCTCTATGGTTAACATTATTGTAGCATCGATCATATTAAAAATACTTAAATTAATAAATATAAAAAAATGGAGGACATTGAAACCCTAAGCCTCAATATTTTTTAGAACTTTGTAGAAAAAAATATTATCAACTTTAGTCGCACTCAAAGTTAAATTAGCTTCTAGTTTTTGTTTAGTTTAGGTTGAAGTACTAAAAGTCAAATAATAATGATTACAAACTAAACAGACATACTGTATTTAACAATACAATTACTACAACTTCAAAACTAAAATGGAAAGAGAAAATATAAAAATCAAATATTCTGAATTAATAATTAAACATTCAAAATAGTAATGAGTATAAAGATAGAAGAGAACTAATTATAAAGACAGAAAAAAATTGAATTATTTTTAAAATTGAAAATATACAAATGAAAACTAAATTCAAAATATCCAAAATACTAAGATAGAAGACATTTTAAGAAAATTAATTAAGTGACAAAAAAACTTTAAAACTAAAACATAAAAATATAACCAAAAAACAAAACAAATCAAAATATTAAATAATAAGAATGTAAATATATATATTTTTAAAAAATGTACTAAAATGTACTTTTATATAATAATAAAATGTAGAGGGAAAATATAAAACTAAATTCAAAATATTAATAAATACTAAGTATAGTAATGATACTAAAACAACACTGCTTCATATCTCAATACTTTACATAAGTTTTCAAACACAGAGAAGATGTAATGGTAGATATTTATTTGTTTTACTAAAAGTGTAATGGAACATCTAGTCCATATGTTTCAGGGATAGTTAAACATGAAAAATAAAACGCTACTCGATTGTCACACTTTCAACCTTGTGGATTCTACCCACTACTGAGGACCACGATACAAAGTACAGGTACGATGTGTTCAATAAGGTAGTCTCACGGCAGTATGATGAAAAATATTTCATGTTTTATATTTGGATCACATATAGAACGATGACATAACATAACACCGCTTGATCTCACTTTGGTTGATCCACTGACAGCTGGTTTGCTTTTTCCAAACATTACAGCCATAAAAAAACGGCAGTGAATCTGAAAGTGTTCTGGCCAAAGTGCCAAATCTGGTCGATTAAAAAGTGTATCAAAGCTGCTGGAGGAAGGATGGCAGATACTGCCAAAACCACACGCTTAAAACATTCAGACCTGGAGCAAGCGCTTCTTCAAGAAGGAGTTTGAAACAGGTGGTTAATGCTAGCCTGTTTCCAGCATGGAAGAAAACATAAAAAAACAGTGACTTTTATCTCACCTTTTGGACTTTGTTCCTGGCAGTTATGAGTTTATATCTCACAGTTCTGAAACTAAAGAATTGAGATATAAACTAAAGATCGGTATTCTTAAGAAAGAAAATTTATCTCATAATTCTTTTTTTTTGTGCCACAGAATAAAAAAAGGTAATTGCGACAAATTTGGATTTTGTTTCTTGCAATTATGAGTTTACTCTCACATTCTGAGAAAAAAGTATGAATTGTGTGATAGAAACCAAAGAATGGCGAGAAAAGTCTATACTGACATATAAACTTGCAATTGCAATAAAAAATCTAACTGATCTAATCTGAGATATAACTGAAGACTCAGAATTACAAAATTCACAATTACATTTTTTTATTCCGTGACAGAAGCAAAAAAAAAAAAAAAAAAACACACAATCTAGATATAAACTAAAGAAATATAAACAATTTTTTTGTGCCACGGAATTAATTTGCAATTGCGGAAAAAAGTCAGAATTCCAAGATACAAATTAAAGCATATAAACTTGACATTCCAGAAGAGTCAGAATTGTGAGATATAAACTCAGAATTATGATAAAAGTTGCAATTGTCTTTTTTTTTTTTTATTACATAGCAGAAACAAAAACACTATAACTAAATATAATCCCAGAATTGCTTTTTTTGGTTTCTGCCTCAGAATAAAAAGTAATTGTGGCTTTTATAAACCAAATATATAATCTAAGATACAAACTAAAGAATTAGAGATATAAACTCACAATTTGAGAAGAAATGTCCAAATTGTGATATTACTGCACAAAAGGTCAGAATTGTGAAATATAAACACAAAACATAAAAGTCGCAATTACACTCTTTATTTTTTTTTCCCTGGTGGAAACAAAAACACAACTGCATGATATAAACTAAAGAATTGAAATTTAAACTTGCAATTGTGAGAAAAACTTCAGGGTTTTGTTTTCCTGCCACAGAATAAAACACATTGCTGCAGCTTTTATCTCACAATTCAGACTTCATTTTTCGCCATAATGAGAAAAAAAGGCAGAATCACGACATGACTTCTTGACTTGATTCAAGTTTATTGCCACATCAAAGCTTCAGAATTGCGACATTTTGAGAATGGCGAGAAAAAATTTAAAATAACTTTTTTACTTTAAATTCTGAATTGGAAACAAGCTTCCACGGTAGTTAGTCGCTTAAGTTCTGCAAAATATTCTTGCTAACAGCGAAGGATAAAGCAGAATTTGAATGGGAAAAAAGAAACTTAAACAACGGCACTTATGCTGCATGAGATTTTGATTATCGCCTGTAATTACATAATTATAACAATAAAACATATCACTTGCTCTTCAAAGTTTCACTTTGTTCGAACAACAAGCTGAATTTCAAAGCAAATCGATAGTTGCAGAAAAAAAGTAGTCGCTTATACTTTAAGTGCAAGAACGGCAAATACAAATCATATGTTTGCTGACTAATCCAGCGTTAAAAGTTTGCAAAAATCTTTCGAACGACTTGATAGCCAGCTAAAAACATTTCACGAGCAAAGCACAATGACATGATATTTGCTTGAAGCTTCATAAAATGAAAATACATACTAATCAGTAAGTAAAGAGAAAAAATATATATATCATATATAATATATCCTAGATTGTCCAAAACGACAATTTGACAACACAGAATGAAACTTAAACATATGGAAACATTTCAAGTACTTTCAAAATAAAAACTTTGTTTTCTTAGCGCCCTCTATATTTCATCACGCCATATAAAGGAGTATATATTATCCTATTTTACCACTTAGACAAAATACATATATATGCATTATATGTTCATATAGAAATGTAATCTCTCAAGCGTTACAAATCGCATCTCATTTTTTCTTGATCCTGGGTGCATCGTGGACAGAACCTGGAAGACAGGAAAGAACGTTGTTTTCTGCTGTTGGAAACAGAGATATCACCGGTTTCTGGTGAACAGACAGCGTACCATTTCCTTTGGGTTTGTTGTCAGATCAACGCAGGCGAGTGAAACCACTTCGATGGGACACTGTTAACAAAGGCATTTTGGTTAAATAAATACGATGAGAAATGCTAGTAAACCGTTCAAAGCGACGCCGTCACGTCTGGGTTGTCGCAGCGATCATTTCTCCATATGACACTTGGTGGCAGGCAGTATGTGGGCTCGTTGGGGTCAACGGGCATGTCTAAGACGTCTGACGGTGAACTGGAAGGACGATTCAGAGAACTCAGGGCTGCGAAACGAGAAAACAACGTAAATGTCACTTCAAACCTGTATTTTTGAGTAAACATCCAGGATAGAGATGGATAGAGGAGTTTGTTTCTTCATCAAATTTGGAGAAATGTAGCATTGCATCACTTGCTCAGCAATGGATGTGAATGGGTGCCGTCAGAATGAGAGTCCAAATGTCTTAAAACGCTTGATGGATTTGTTTCAGCTTTTCTCTTCTCCAGATGTTAACTGATGAACTGGATTACTTGTGGATTATTGTGATGTTTTTATCAGCTGTTTGGACTCTCATTCTGGACGCACCCATTCACATCTATTGGTGAGCAAGTGATGCAATGCTACATTTCTCCAAATGTGATGAGCGACAAACTCATCCTAATAAGTTTTCATTTGCGGTTGTCCTGTTCCTCTGAAGTTCATGCACTCGACTCTCACCTGTTCTTCGTTTTCTTTTTCCTGGAGTCAGTCTGAAGGTTTCGCTCCTCTTCCTTTCGGCCGTCGTTTTCCTTCAGACCTCCTCGAACACCTGCCTCTACGACAGACAGCAGTTTGGTTTTATTATCATCGACATCATGTTGATTGTGACATGTGTTATATTTGGCCTGATCAAGCCACAGTCTGTCTTACTCTTGGCGCTCTGTTGTCTGGACTTTCGTAGCCACTGACGTCCAACTTTTCCTTCAGCTCATTCTCAAAGGCGTCGAGATCGGCATCCAGCCTTCGGATGTGTTTGTCCACCTGGTGAGAAAAGGCTCACGCTATTTTAATAATAATACCGAGAACAAAATGAATGCAGATTCCCAGTGCAAACGTCAGTATTCTAATCCAACTGTTTAGAAACATAAGTCATTGACTATTTATTTATTATTATTAATAAACATCTTTCTGTTTATCATGATTCAGAGAATAAGAAAAACTTCTGTCTAACTTCATTTTGATTTCTGTTAAAATATATTAAAAAAACTAAATTTCCTTTTTCCTATTTTATCGCTTTAAAATAAAGGTAAACTAAAATCATATACATATTTGCATTTATAAATCGCTAACTCTACTCAATTTAATATTTTAGAGCGAGTATAAAATACAAAAAATATATATATTGAATAAAACAACAGTTTCTACTGAGTGTAAAATACAGATTTTATATTTACTATAAACATATTGTATCATTTTGATAATAAAAGAGTTTCTGCTCAATAACATTTTACAGCTGAGTATAAAATAGATAATTATGTTTACTAGTAAAGAAATTCAATAAAACATTTTCTACTCAATTTAAAATTTTAGAGCGAGAACAATACAGAAAATGATATTTAATATGATTTTTAACAATCTTTTTTATTTCTTCTAAATTAAATATTGTAAAGAAGTATAAAATACAGAAAATTAAATTTACTCTCTATTTACATTAACTCTATGATTTTTGACATCAAAACATTTTTTACTCAACTAAATATTTCAGATCTGAATATAAAATCTAGAAAATTATGTTTACTACAAGAAAAAAAAATCTATGATTCTTGCCAATTAAAAAAAACACACATTTAGAGGCATTTTCAGTATAGAAATCCTGAAAGCACAAATTAAAATGAATTAACACTGATTTATTAAAAACTGGATCACTGACCATCTCGTGACGCTGCATGGCGAGCTGCACTTTGTCGTCGCTGTATTCTTTGCATTTGCTGAATCCGTTCTGAATCTTCTGCAGGTGCTCCACTCTCTGATCCGGAGCCAGATTTCGGACGTTTTTGATGTATTCCTCTGCGAGCTTATCGATTTCACACTTCTTTTCTGCAAGGAAGAACAACAAAACGGTCACGTGTTCATCGACGAGCAGTAATAGCAAAAGCAAGACGACACATATTCATAATTCCATAGTTCCGATGATGGCCAGAAATGCTCCCTAGGTAGACAGCACACTACGGTTTGAGACGCAGCCGCGTGTCATCTCACCCTCGGCTCTGTTGTCGAGTTCCCGCATGAGTGTGAAGTTTCTCTGGAGCTCACAGGGCAGGTTTTCAATGCCTAGGATAATAAAAAAAAAACACATTCATAATTTAATATGTTGTTTACATACATGAGGAAAGTTGTGGATTGAGTCAGTCACCATCCTCTCTTTACTCTTAAGCAGAAAACATACAGAAACCTGTCTATTTTGTGTTCTTTACACACACACTCACTAAAAACATTAAAACATGAGTTTGTTGACTTAGCATGTTGTTAGCATGCTGGCTAACTACTTTCTGTCCTGTGTTTACAACTTGCTGTGGCTTTACAGTAGATGTATATATAATGACCTAGCAACTAAATAAAAGAATACATTAGATTTACGCAGTTTCGTAGAGTCGAAATGAAGCTAATCGGACTGTTGGCTAACTAGCTGCAGCTGGCTAATGCTAATCTGACATTAGCCACCAAAACATCCCAAACTGGACCTTTCGGCACGCCTTCATCCCGCCTGAAAATCCGTCAAATCCTGCGTAATTCTCCCGAAATGAATTCTACTCACTGTCGAGATAATGTTCGAGATAAATCGCTGTCGCCATGGTGACGATCTCCACTCGTTCGCGATGTGTTTTTCTCCTCCGACAGCCCGCGTGAGCTGGAACAACACTGGCATGTCATGAATAATTAATGAGGCAACTCTCCGCTAGTGGCTGATTGGTGACGCTTTTGAATGCCGTGTTGTGATTGGCTGGCAGTGGGGCTTGGCTCATTAGCGTTCTTTCGATGTCCATCGCCGTAGATCGATAGATGACGAGAGAAGATGAAAATAAACAAAACATAGATACAAATAATTTTAATAATATTTTTCATTTTAAACTATAAAATAAGTATTATTGTCAGCATATATATATATATATATATATATATATATATATATATATATATATATATATATATATATATATATATTTACATTTCTTCTAGAAACGACTAAAACACCGGTTCCATCTTTATTTGACCCTCTAACTCTAGCACTTTCATTTCTATTTTAATTCTACTTTATCTATTTATCTTCTTTTTTATTCTTAAAAACTCTAGCTTTCTTTTTTCTATTCTATCTACTTGTTTTTTCTTTGTGTGTGTGTGTGTGTGTGTGTGTGTGTGACTAAATGTAAGTTTAAGTGTATAGATTAAAAATATTTACATGTATTTGTGTTTATTTAGAAATATATTTAATAAATAAACGTAACATTTTTCTTAAATATATACAGCATGTGTGTGTGCACACGATTAATTGTTTGACAGCACTAGTATATATTTATATTATATTTATATTAAGGTATCGCATTTAATATTGCATTAATCGCAATTAATATCACATTAATTTAAGGTAATACATATAATCCATATTTCATGTAATATGGGAATTTTAATAATCCAAAACAAATTAATCCTATTTATACATTATTATAATTTTCATTCTGTAATATCAATAATCATATATAGAATTTATTTATTTAGAACACATCAAGAATTTAAAATTGAACCAAAATATCATATTTAATATATTTATTTAGTGATAAATAAAACATTATTTTACAATATTAGTCATTTGAATTTATTATTAAAACAAGTAGTATTAGCATAATATTTATTATCCATTTTTGTATCATTTTATTGATAGTCAAATAATTTACATTAAGTTATTTAGCAGACAGTTTGTTTAGTAATAATAATAATAAAATAATAATAAAAATGCTTCTGTTGTCCTCATTTGCAAGTCGATCTGAATAAAACATCTGCTAAATGACTAAATGTAATGTAATAATATTAATAATCAAACACACAAATATAGTAATTATATATAATACTTTATTCTATAAAATTAATGATCAAATATAAAATGTATTTATTTATTTATATATGTATGCATATGAATACTTATTACATTTGTTAAATATAATAAATAATTATATATATATATATATATATATATATATATATATATATATATATTATCCTATCATTTTAATATTCAAATAATGCATGAACAATATTCAAAACCGTGGTGGCTACGTGACTATGCAGTAACCGGAAGTACTGTGAGTGGCTCTTATGTGTATGAACAGCGCTGAGTGTGAGTTGTTTTGGAGTTTTTCCTCATGTAAGATCACACGTGCTTCACACCTAACACTTTGAACACATGACTCTACTTCTCTACTGCCTCGATCGAAGCTTACAGTATGTGATTATACATATTCACGAGTCAGAAAGACTGTAACTGTGTCTTGAACTCTTCTCAGCTCAGCGATGCGTGTGTGGAATTAGATGGACACGTCAGAGGAGCGCGATGACGCGGACCTGCGGGCTCAGGTGAGTCGGTCACGTGGTGTGTGTGTGTGTGTGTGTGTTGTGTGTGTGTGTGTGTGTGTGTGTGTGTGTGTCCTTTAATGTGATGAATACCAGGTACACACACACACACCGTTTAGGTCACCATGTGGAAACAAGCTTCTAAATCATACAGAATGAAGTTTTTGGAAATCTAAAATGCAGAAAGTTTCCTGTGAGGTGTAGGGTGACAGAAAAGACAGTTTGTACAGTATAAAAACCATTAGGCCTATGGAGAGTCCCCTTAAAAATAGAAGCACAATGTGTGTATAAAACATGAAATCTTTGACATTGTATGATGAAAAATTATTAAAAGTAGTAAATGATGTTTGTCTGAAAGTGAAAGAATGCAAACAGGTTTTCTGTCAGGGTACACAGTTCACAGAACGTTTGTGTGTTGCAGATGGAGGAGGTGGAGGCGCTGTCCTCTATCTACCGGAGGGTGGTGTGTGATCGATGAAGCGCAAGAGTTTTCTGCATCAGAGTCTCGGATGACTCCATGCGGCCCAGACTCACGCTCTGTTTACAGGTGTGAGAGCCACACACCACACTTACGACCACAAAACCAGTCATGAGGGTCCGTTTTATGAAATCTGAAAGCTGAATAAATCATCTCTCCATTGATGTGTGGTTTGTTAGGAGGACAATATTTGTCTGAGATACAACTATTTGAAAATCTGGAATCTGAGGGTGCAAAAAATCTAAATATTGAGAAAATCACCTTTAAAGTTGTCCAGAATAAGTTCTTAGCAATGCATATTAATAATCAAAATTAAGTTTTGATATATTTACAGTAGAAATTTACATAATATCTTCATGGAACATGATCTTTACTTAATATCCCTAATGATTTTTTGGCATAAAAGAAAAGTCTATATTTTTGACCGCATAATTGGCTGTTGCTACAAATAAACCCGTGCTACTTATGACTGCCTTTGTGCTCCAGGGTCACAGATGTGTTTCTGAATCTGTAACATGTGTCTCTGTTTGTTTGAAGATCATACTTCCTCCAGATTACCCGAGCTCAGCGCCTCCGGTATATCAGATCAAGTAAGCGTCATGTCTGATCGCTTGCAGTTTGAGTTTGGTGTTGGGAGCCGAATACGATGTGTGACTGACCTGTTGTTCTTGTCCTGACAGCTGGCTGGCTCAGAGGAGCAGACAGAATCACTCTGTCCAACAGTTTAGAGGAGCTGTATGTGTGAGTATCTGTGTCAGTGTAATATACTCATCAGTCACCTGAGTCTACAGACACTTCACAGAGCTCCGTAACCATACATGTCATGTGTTTTGAGTATAATATCAGCCTTTTATTCTGTCACATTGCCACATGTGTTTTCACATTATCTGTTTCTTGTTTTAGGAGAATGCAGGGGAGAGTATTCTATACCTGTGGGTGGAGAAAATAAGAGAATTCCTCAGTAGAAAAATCACAAAGTGCAGGTGAGAGCTAATGTAGCTTGTGCTGAATTAAACTAGATGGGCCTGAACTTTTGTTATCTTGTTATAATTTGATCATTTAGTAATGAAAGTGGCTTTTCGGAAGTAATAACTGTGCTGGTATGGGGTTGTACAGTAGGGGCAGTAGATGAAATGTGATGTGAGAGGCTCAAATCAGTCTTTATTATGCAAGACTGATGCATATCTAGGGACTGTATAAGTAGGTTTGTCATGGGTGAGATATGAGATGCTGAAGTCAGTAATTATCGTGACAGACACACGTGAAGTATTAGACTTACCTGTTGTACTAACAGCTCATACGACCCATGCACAAGACATTATTGGTTAATCTTCCCACCTTTCTTTATTTTTAATGTGGTGTGTGAATGCATTTGGTGTCATTGACAGGAGTGCCACTGATTCTCACATGTCTCATAAAGCAAATGTTGATTTAGATGCATGTTATGTTGCTTTGCTGAGTGAAACTTTTCAGCTTTATATTCTGCAGAACATAGACACACATACAGAACGTGTTTTTCCAGACAGTGCAAGCGCTTCTCATTACAGACACCGACTCGGAGCTTGTGCTTTTGGATTTTGTCACAGCACCAGAGGCTCCTTCTGTGAACTAATTGCCCTCGGTTTTAAAGCCCACTAGGGTTTTGTGTTGTTTTGAGCCATGCTGGAAGCGAGCTCATTTCTGTGTAAAGTGAACTCTGCAAAGCGGAGAATTAGAGTCAGGAGGGAATCACGCTGTCATTTATTCCCCTCCGCTTTTAAGGAACACAGCGTCCACCGGGATGGAAATTACACATGACCGTCTCTGTATCCAGATGCAAAAACAAAAAAAGATATAGAGAGATCAAGCAAATGTTTGGATCTGTGGTTTCATCAGTCCTTTGAAAGAATAGGAGGCATACGGTGTTCTCTCGGAAATATACAAGAAGGAGGCACAATTGAAACAGGTGCACGGGCCTGCTGGCAATCAGGTACACGCCTGTCATTAACCTAGAAGTAATAGACCCTTCAGCTCACGGAAAGCAGCCTCTTTTGATTGTTAAACTGGTAGGTGGACAGCAGCATCTCAATAACCGAGGAAGTTATAAAACTCGCATAATCACGCTGTAAATGCTGGCAGAGTCAAGAGATTGTGGTGTGTAGTTAAATATGCAGTTACAGTGCACTGAAAAATATGGCTTGGATTGGATTTCAGAAAAGCGTTATGCATTTAGCAGATGCTTTTATCGAAAGCATTCAACGAAACATCTAGCTGGCTTTTAGCAAAATTAGCTTCAATGGGAATATCCCAAGCAATTTATCATATTTCACAAAAGAAGATATTTTGAAATATGTTTAAGCGTGTATTCCATCCATACAGTGAAAGTCAGTGGGGTCCAAAGTGTTGGTTCCCAACGATGTATAAAACATCTAACATCTTATCAAAACCACTTTCCGGATGAAAATATCCCAAACAATTTATCATTAATAACAAAAAAAGAAAAATGTTTGTGTTTATTTTGTCCATACAATAAAATAGAATGGGGTCCTTAGTTGTTTCCCAACGCTTCTACAAAATACCAATATGGTTCTTTTATCAAAATTGGCTTTCCCAATGGGAAAATCCCAAGTAGGTGTTGGACGATTCATTGAAAAAATCGAAACCAAAATTCAGAACCTCTAACATAATTTTCCCATGTCAGTTATTTAATTTTTTAATCCTGTTAATACTTTCCCTTAGTCGGCGCTCTACGGACATGTATGACTGTTGCGTTTGAGTCTTTGTAGCTCCATGCGTGAGTGACACGTTAAATAATTTAAACTCATCAATGTCAGTTCCAAAACAGTGCAGCAATCAGAGAAATACTGCTTATTTTCTACTTTTGGCAATATTCATTTATTTTGTTTGCAAAAAAAGGAGTTATTTTCTATTGTTCCATTTTTTTTACAAAAAAAATGCAATTTGACTTTTTCATAAGACGCTTAATTTCAAGCAAGCTTTGATTTCAGTAGTTCGAAATATTCAACAAATAACCAGGCATAGATTGTTTCCTAAATTATTTTGAAACCACAAAGATATGAAATGCGCTCTTTCATTAGAAAAAATATCCCACCTTTAATAGTTGAGTATATTTACAGTACAAACCTTTAATGAACCATGAGGGCAAAAAATAAAAATAAATAAATACAAAATAAAATAATCATTCAATTATCATAATCAAAGTAAAGTGTTCAGTTAATGGAGCGTATAGGTTTTAGGTCATACTGTCCAGCTCTAAACCAAGCAATTTATCATACATCACAAAAGAAGGTATTTTGAAAAATGCTGAAGTGTTTATCCCATTTATATAATGAAAGTCAATGGTCCAAAGTTGGTTGGTTCCCAACGTTCTACAAAAAATAGCTTTTGCTTTTATCAACATCAGCTTCCAAATGGGAATATCCAAAGCAGTTTATCACATACCACAAAGAGAAAGAAAGAAAAAGATATTTTGACAAATGTTATTCTGCAGTGTTATTCTTTTCATACAATGAAAGTCAATGGGTTCCAGAGTCATTCAGTTCCCAATGATCTACAAAACCAACATCAGGTTACTTTTACATTTATGCATTTGGTAGATGCTTTTATTAAAAGCATTCGAGATACAATTCTGTCAGCCCTGCTTGCTTGGGAATCAAACCCATGACCTTGTTATTGTTAGCTTCATAGTCTACTTGTCTGAGCTACAGGAAGGTTCACTTCAGTGTGTCATGATAAAAATAACCCTGTAGATACCGAGTGGAGCGGTTGACAGGATAATATCCCACAAGTCCAGTCTCTGGGTGGCAAGTTTTACGTTCACACTTTTCCCTGCATATTGAAATTCTTGTGAATGCCACACAATGCAAAATGTTGGGATGCTTTTCACTTGAGTAGCCCAGTCTCTCGTTCCGTGTCATTTCTCCTCATTGTCTGCCTCAAATCTCTCTTGCCTTTGAACATAATGTTTGCCAGAATTATTGCACGCGGATATTGGATCCATGCCTTTGATCTAGCCATCTCGATAAAGTGAAATTGTTTGGATAAACGAACACAGCAGCCTGCAGGTGAAGGTAGATGTTTTTTAAGGCTCCTTCTCCCTCCTGTCACAGACCTCGCTTGGAGAGATCTAATCGTAATCAGTGAAGAGACTTGTGCTGCCTTGACAGAACCTGTTAATCTTTTCACCAGGGCTCTAACGGTTCCCATGAGGTCAGTGGCAAGTCCAAGAATTGACCCTGATGGGTTTTGACACTCAGCTCGTTTTCGGCTCTTCTTGGAAGGTGGAGAAAATCTTTTTTCAAAACCTTTTAAAGAAGGGAATTTGCTTTGCTAGCCTGGGTCGATAACACTTTTTTTCCCCAAGTAGAGTTAATCTGAGTGTAGACATGTTTATTTGTTGCATAAAGGTGCTGTAGGCATTTTTCTGCCACATAAAATGTCCCTATACCAAGCTCACAGGTGTCCTGAGAAATCACACTCCATGACAGCCCCTGATTCCTTACAGCACAAATAAAGAATCCTGCTGAGTACTGGCTGTGCTTTTTATTTTTTGGCTCAATCAAAGATGTGTAGGTAGTGGATGCCTGTCAATCATTTTTTGCATGTTCTGGATTGGCAGATTTGGTTGGGAGGATACATTTTGAGAGGAGGCCAAGTCTGCAAGAGGTGTTTTTTTTTTACACATAATTTATCTGCATCCTGCTCGTAAGTATTTTAAAGTATATCTGTTACATAATTTCCTCCCATCATATAGGAACTTCTCATCATTAATAAGCTCATAATTGCAATGTTTAAGTCTTTGATTTGAAGTTCTATCTGCCAGTAACGTGCTACAATAGAAACTAATTACTCATTGGTGGTATGTAGATGCAAAAAATTATTACAAATTACAAATAACGTCAACTGGCTAAGTGCTACTTGTTGCTTGTTGTTCCATACTAGTCAGTAGTATGCAATTTTATCTAGGCTTATCACTGGTTAACGGTCAGAGCGATAGTCCACTTCCAAACCAGCCAGTCAATCCTTAAAAGCTATTGTTTTGAAGGACAGCTCTCCCACTTTGCTGAATGTGATAATTAGCCTGAAATTATGTATATGCATGTCAACGGTTTTAATATGCAAATGAGTTTCTATGAATGATGCTCAAGAGGAAATGGAGCTCCAACTGAATGGAGGGGAAAAATGGAAATGGGCGCATGACTAGCGGTCCTGTTCATTAGCAAAGTCCCATTAATTATTTTAAGTCTCGCCTTGCCATGAGGTCTTCGTAAGGTGCCATACTCCATAAACTCAGATGTAGAAAGAAGGACACTCAATTACAGGTGTGTGGGTTGGCTGAACGATCAGATCTTGCTTCATTACGACCCTTTAATAGAAACAAAATTACATGTCTGTAGACATAACAAAGTTCGAGTGATAAGTCTTGAGAAGAAGTGCTGCTTTACTGTCAACGCTTCAAGGTGACAAAATCAAACAATGGTAATCAGGATGTAATTACAGCATTAAACAGACCTTCTGATTTGACCTTCACCCATCAGTAAGTATTCTGCACGCTTGAGTCTTGACATCCTATCAAGACACCTGGATACAGACACATCCCTGCTGACAAAATCAATCTCGAGGTGCAGAGCAGATGGTGATCCACTGCATGAGCACCTACTAGAAACCATCAGGGCAGAAACTGTGACCTCAGGCAGCATGAATGGAGGATATTGCTGGTCTAAAGCCATTTTCCTTGCACTTTCATTGTTGTTGTTGGTTAAGGATAAGTTTACCAATTTTCAACCAGTTTCGATTGTAACAATGTCTGTAGTAGATGAAAATCAACTGTGTCAGTCTTTCTCTGGCACCCAGATATCAGTGTTTATTTGTCAGCAGATGTCTGTAGGATGCAAACTGCATAATTTGGATTGACTTCTTGAGGAGAAACAGGATATGGATCTAGTTTTTACATCGATCTGTTTTTCTACATGTATCATTATTCTCTTCATTAGGCGTTGGAGTCGTTACACTACAGGGCTGTGACACCATCAGAAATTTGTTGGAGGCCTCAGGTGACAATCGTGGCCCAAACTGTAGTATGTACCCAGCTTAAGTTAGGTTAGCTGCTCTTTCAGAGTAACCAGTGCCTCAGAAACCCTCTAAAAACAATAGATGACTAACTAGACACCAGCTAACCACCGTAAATAGTTTTTGGCAGGGATTTTACATGGGTCCCATGAATTAAATTTTGATGTGTGAGCAGATATAAAAGATTTGGCAAAGAACCTGTATTCAGCATGTCAAGCAAATTGGAGGCAATTGCGACAGCGACCTTGTGTTGTTTACTACACCATTCGCTTTAAGTCTCAATCTCGAGATCACGACTTTGACAGGTTGCCCGTGTCCTACGGAGAATCTGTCTTTTGAATGATTCATTAGTGTTTTGAAGAAACGAGCGCAAAGTTAAATCAAGCCCTTGATTACCTGTTTTGAACATCTGTTTCGTTCAATTTGATTTCCTTTGTTTTCAAATGAAAGTTTCTGCTTTGCGACTCCGTTAATGCGATTCGAAACCCCATTGTTTCACTGTGATGTGCTCAGTGTGTGTGCGGTTGTTTCTTTTTGTAGTGCGAATATTACATTAGCGATGCTAATTTGTTCCCCACACGTTTGGTAAACAAACAGGCTTAAATACACCCGGCTCCCTATACATGGCTCTGTGCTTGATGGTGACATCATGCAAGGAAGAAGTAACTTAATCTAATATCAAACTTCAGAGGAAAGGTAATTATCGTCTTCCCTCGTCAACTGAATGATTACAGGCCTAATACTGACGGTGTCATGAAAAAACATTTTTCTCCCTTGCACTTCGGCAAACATCAGCTCTGTTTTTAGAGTAATTATGCAGATGAGATCCTAGTTACAGCAGGTTGTTTGGTGAAGGCCCCTCAGAGAGATCAAAAGGTTGTGTTTTTTTTTTATTGTATATTTCCGGGCATGAATATTCACGCTCTGACACTGAGAGGTGGGGGCAGTTGAGGAGAAATGGAAAGCAGTCAAAGGTCGTAAAGCTTTGGAACCAATTTAAATTTTTGACGAGCTATAATTGATTTGCCTCAGATTTACTGAACTAAACAGGGAAGAAAATCCAAGCACACCTCAGCAGTTTCAGAGGTATTTTCTGATGAGATCCCTCAGGTGTTTGTTTAAAATGAGCTTGAGGTTAATTTTGTGGTCAGAAGGGTTGTAATATTGCTTAACTATACCAACTAGGTTATGGCAACAGACTTGGAAAACCTGGAAGTGTTAGAGAATTTAAAGTGTGTGATTTCCAGACACGGAATAGTCATTGAAATCCTTGAAGTCACTGAAATTTCAAAGTACTTGGGAACCCAGAAAATCAATTCTCCCATTGAGATGTGTTCGATCTCGGATGTTTTGACATTTGTACATTGACATTTAATCGCAACCACTTGAACTTTCAGAAACTGGTCTACTTCCCACATTTCAGTACATAGCAAGATATTTTTATTTGGTTTGATGTAGAACGTCAGCATTATGATCAGGCAGAAATCTCTGCCAACCATCACATAATGCAATTAATATTCATTATCTGAGCCACATCTGGCACAGAGTTTGTGTGCTGAACAAACTTCCTGAGGACACAAGATGGGAACAACAGATGAGAAGAAAATAAGTATTTTTAAATTCGAGAGCTTTAGGTCTAATCGCTGAAGTTAGCGCTTAGGCTTTCAAATAGTGTCAACTATGAATGTCAGATAGGCATTTAAAACCATGTCATGCTTCTGAAGAGAGCCTGATGAGATTTATAATGTCTTCCTCCTCTTTTCCCATTGTTCCGACACCCCTGATGCCAAGGCCTAGTACCTGACAGGGCATACAAATGAAAATCACCCCTAGTGATCTCAGGAAAGGGATTTGAAACGCTTTGAGCCTCTATGACCATGATAGGAGATTCCTTTGGTGAGATGTGTGGAAGGCTGTTTTTATCACTGAATCTTAATGCTGTACTCTCAGAACAGCTGGAATGGCTGATTGCTGATTCATTTAGTTCTCATTTAGTTCTCAGTTTCAAGATTCCTAAGACCATGGAAAATGACTGCCAGTGATTTGAGTCTGAATGTGTAAGCCTTTAAGCATATTATATACTTAAAAAATAGGTCCCAGAAAGTTTGCAGTGATGCTCATAGAAGAACACTTTGGGTTCCCAAAGAACCTTGCAGTGAACAATTCTTAAAATAATAATTTTGAAGAACATATTAATAATCTAAAGAACCTTTTTTCCACTATATATATATATATATATATATATATATATATATATATATATATATATATAAACTTTGTCCAATGGAGAGATTCCATGTGGGTCAAAGGTTCTCCACTGGAACCTACAGACTTTTGAGTGTAAATTGTTGCATTCAGTTTATGTTCAACTGCTGTTGTTTAATGAATGAAGATGTTCCATTAATTATTTATCTTATATATTATTGGGTGATACATGCAAGTATGTTTGTTTCAAAAGAGACGCAGACATTTGCATTCAGGTATGTTTGAAGATTAATTGATAAAGAAACTTGTGGGAGAATGTCACTGACCTTCTCTTTATTTACATCTTGAGCAGCGGTCTTATTTTATTCATTATATATCATTTATAGAGTAAAATGCCTTGCATATTGCATTATGCATGTCCTTAGCCCTTGTGATTGACTGAAATGTGCAATGGTCTGTTAAATTATTAGTTTCCACCATAATTCACTGGCCTGCATGTATCTGGTTTGTATCTGTGTGTTTAGATGGACCAGAAATGGGTAAGCGTGACAACAGAGGAAGAAGGTCATGACTACTAGATGGACAATCTTCCGTACTACAGCATGCTAAAACTCGCAACCAATCAGCTCAGCTCCTTCCAGTGCTTCTGATGGTATGTTCAAATGTATTGACATTTATTTCCATACTCCAAAGGAATTC
The DNA here is from genome assembly GCA_024542945.1 of allo-octoploid hybrid of Carassius auratus x Cyprinus carpio. NCBI lineage: Eukaryota > Metazoa > Chordata > Actinopteri > Cypriniformes > allo-octoploid hybrid of Carassius auratus x Cyprinus carpio. The sequence goes on along the minus strand of CM045074.1, from coordinate 2,905,278 downwards.
CTAAAGAGAGAAACACTGGGTCTTAAATACTAATAATTGCATGTAAGGATGCACCATACCACTTTTCCAGAACGAGGTTGATATTTTTGTTACTTGCGATACCGAGTACTGATACCTGTATTTTCATTGCATTTGTAAAATGAAATAAAACACTCTGATGTGCCAAGCCATCAGAACCGAAAACCATGGTTAAAAATCCAGGTATGTATGTATTCAACTCTATTGTTGCATCCCTAGCTGATACATGCTTAGTAAATGAGACCCATTGTTCGGGACTCTTTTATCATCAACACAAACTGATTAGATCATGAAAAGTGGGAAGTTCTGCAAGCATTTGAGCTTTGAGAAAGTAAAGTGTAGAGTCAGGTTTGACTTTAAATCTTCTTTAAAAGTACAGATGATAGGCATCGTCTTGTGTAAAGCGATCCCAGTTAATTAGTCATTAGTGGCTCGCCAGTCATTCAAAGGACTGCTTTTATTTGCTTTTGTTGTTTGTTTTTTGTTGTAGATGAAGAGTTGCCACTGATTAAACATGGGGAGACAATCACGATAGACGGAGCACATTCCAGCCTCATTTAGCCGCGTGGTGACTCCTAAACAGGTGTGAGTCATAACCCATGTTCCCTGTATCAGACTCTATGTGCCAACTAAACCATTTTTCTTGCCAAAGATATCAGGCCTGCAGAATCTGTTTAATAACAGCCGCATTGTTTCGCATATCAGCGCTTGACACTGTTTTTGAAACGCCGAACACTCCGGTCTCTAGTGCCATCAGCCGCTTTCTTCTTTTAACTTCTGGAGTTCACTGTCGAGTCCCTCCCCGTGTGGTGGTGCAAACAGACACTTGACGGTCACGAAGCATCGCCGCTCACTGTGCCCAGCTGGATGTATGGCGTGATCACGACACCTGCCTGCAGTCTGCCTATTCAGCTGCATCTAAAACTCTCTTCCAACTTCATTGTCTTCCATGTTCCACGCAGCTGTGCTTTTAGCAAATTGGCTGCACAGGTGTCGTGCATTGCATGAGTTACAACTGCTTGATACTCCTAAATTCATTGCGATCACAAGAGCAGCGTCTCGAATGGCACTATGCCCTTAAGAAGACATTGACATTTCACCATTGTTCAGTTACATAAACCAATTTTCTTGTGATTGACAGTTTGAAGCCAAATGCTGACTATTTACCTGTTCAGTCTTCGCCAGCTTTATAATGAAAACAAATGGATTTAGTGAAGCTTACAGTGGGTTTATGAACCCATACAGCTGGTGTTCTTGGCTGGAGGTTTATTAAACTTCGTTAAATAGAGGAGATGTGTTATACGCTTTGTATTTGTAATCTGGCTATAGGATCAGTGCTTATATGGCTTATTAGGGTGCGCTGGTGTTTTAGCATCGGTTGCAGCTTACTAGGGCATCTTAGTGTTTTTAGTATGTGTGTTATGCAGTCTACTGGGGTTGTTCATCTGTGCATGTGTCAGCTGCAGTGCAGTTAGGGGTTCCTGGTTTTTTAGCATGTTGCTAGCAGTATCTGGGTTGTTCATTTGACTGTTGCATGCAGTACGAGGTGTGTTCCGGTTCTTTAGTTGTATGCTAGCATCGAGGTGTTCTGTTATTATCTTGCAGCGCAGTTAGGGTCCTGGTCTTTTTAGCTACGTTCTAGCAGTACGTGGTCTAGGTTCTTTGTATGTGTGCATGCAGCAGTTCACGAGGGTTTCTCCTGTTCTTTAGCACTGTCATTACGCAGCACTTGGGGTTTTCAGGTTCTTGCTTATGGTCATGTTCTGCTGCTTGCAGGCGTTCCTGGCTGTCTTTAGTAGTCAGTATCGCAGTCACGGGGTGTTTTTTATTTTGCATGTCATTACGCAGTCACGAGGGCGTTCCCATGGTTCTTTAGATGGTCTTTGTCTTTCACTGGGCAGTTTAGGTGTCTTTTTGCTATTGCATCAGTCACGGTTGTCTTAGGCTGTTCTCTGCGTCTTATAGCATGTTCTTTCATTGCAGTCACGTGGTTGGTTCATTTCTGTATTTACGTCTGGATCTTGTATGCTGTCATGCAGTGAGGGTTCAGGTTTTAGATGTCGTTACCGGTTTGTTTTTGCTTTTCAGTCATGTCTGGTTCTGTATGTACGCAGTAGTGTGTTGCTTTTTTTTTGCTATCGTCATGTCTGGGTTTAGTGTCTTCTAGGCGTTCCAGGTTTTTGCATGTTCATTGCAGTATCGTGTTCAGGGTTTCTTGCTTCGTTACTGGTATGTTCACTTGCATGTCTGTTCGAGGCGTTCCTGCGTGTTTTTAGTATGTTCTTAGCAGTTACTGGGGTTGTTATGTTTCTTTTGCTTGTCGCTAGCCAGTTGCCTAGAGTGTTCTGGGTGTTTGTGGCTACTTGTTGCTATCAGCAGTTAGCGTCCGGTTGTGATGTTGCGTTTTTTGTTTTATGTTGAGTTTTGCATGATTGCTAGTCACGTTGCTAGGGTTTCTGGGTCGGTTTTAGTATGTTGCTTATGCAGTTAGTGGGGTGTTTTTTTCTTTTTGCATGTTGCTGTGCAGTTCACGAGGGTGTTCTGGGTGTTTTAGTATGTTGCTATGCAGTTCACGGGTGTTATGTTTCTTTTTTGCTTGTTGCTATGTAGTTGCTAGGGGTTCTGGTGTTTTTAGGTCATGTTGCTAAGCAGTTACTGGGGTGTTTTTATATGTTCTGTGCAGTAACTAGAGCGTTTTTTTTTTTGCTATGTACTTAGTACGTGTTGTTTTTACATGTTGCTTAGCGAGTAACCAGGGTTCGGTCGAATTTTAGTAAGTTGCAATGCAGTTACTGGGGTGTTTATTTTTTTACATGTTGCTATACAGTTACTGGGTTTGTTTTTTCATTGCTATGCATTTACTAGGGTGTTCTGAGTGTTTTAGTAAGTTGCTATGCGCAGTTCACTGGTTGTTTTTTCACGTTTTCTATAGCAGTAAATGGGGAGATTTTACATTTTCATCAGTTGCTAGGGTGTTTAGGGAGGTTTTAATAAGTTGCTGCTGCAGTTACTGGGGTGTTGTTTTGTACATGTTGCTATGCTGTTCTGGATGTTTTGATAAGTTGCTATGCAGTTATTTATTTATTTATTTATTTTGCATGTTGCATGCAGTTGCTAGGGTGTTCTGGTGGTTTTAGCTTGTTACTTTGTAATTGCTAGTGTGTCCCGGGTGTTTTTAGCTTGTTGCTGTACAGTTACTTGGGTTAAAGGTACTTTTAAAGGTGCTTTTGCATTAAAGTGATAAACTAGTGTCCTGATCAATCCCTCAGTGCTGCGTGAAGGCTAGTCAAGACATGTTTTTTTAATGAATATTCAAACATTTCTGCTTACTCCATTTGAGCATTTAGATCACAAAACAACAATCGTTTTACTGCCTAACCCTTATTTTACACTTCACTTTAATCAGTCATTGAATAACTTATTGTTCCCAATTTAAAATGAAGAGGAAACATGTACCTTAAAGTTCTTGAAAATGTCTTTTGCTGAATGGAGTGGCATGAGGCTATTATGTCTCAGTATAAAGTTAATCTGTCACATCAGTATTTTGTTCAAATTGTAAGTGTGGTGAGTGCTGAATCTTGTTCTTTTCTTTAATGCTGCTACTTTATGTGGAGGTGTGTTTAAAGCATTTGCAGTTATGAACCTGAGATGATTTTCAGTATAATACAGCTAATGCAAATGAGGAGCTTTATAAAACTTGTTTGAAATCCCCAGACAAGTGAGGAATTAAATTACAGTTCTTTGGTTAAATTAGATGGTAGATGATGTTTCAGACAGACCGAGTGCTTGATTAACGCCATCTGCTGTAGATGTTTATTCTTTAAAATTCATTCTGATAGTAGTGCATTAATACATTTTTTCTTTCTCTTATCATTTCTTTTCTTTCCTCTTTGTCTTTTTCTGATTAGCTTTTCCATTATCTTTGACTCTTTTAGGGCTCCAAAATGGATGTATGAAATTCATGTGGCTAGCTTTAAAATTAGCTTCATCCGTGTTGTAACTTTAGTCTGGAATATACTACACAACTTTTGCACCAATTTACAGTCTGGACAAGTCACTGTTAGTTTATGAAAGTCAGAGCCAGTCAACAGATATATTAGAAAATCGATAGTGTATGATGAGCAGAAATTTGGGATTGTTTAGACTGATTCTATCCAGTCCAATTAATCAAACATGTTTGATATTTTGAGACGATTTTAAAACACATTTTTTTTTTAATTTGTCATGTGTTTCTGCATGAGGTTGTTGTGTTGGGAACAAATTAAAGTAGTGTGTGATCCTCAATCATTTAGTGTAAGATGCCCAGTTTTTCCTCTTGTAACATTTAAGTCGAAATACATGATGCCTAGAGTTTTAAAATCTGTAAGGCTGCAACAAATGATTTATTTTGAATAGATCATCAATCTAATGATTATTAGAATGATTAATTGACAGAAATTGGTTCTTGATTGATTTCATCATTAATCAATGATTTGATTATTCAGCTTTTAACAATTATTATAATTTGCAGTTCTGCATAGTTTCAGAGCTTGTGCAAACATTCAACGCTGTAATCTGATCTCTTAACTGCTGCTGTCACAGATGCCCAGTTTTTTTCTGTAAATTGAGAGAAAGCATGCAGCCTGAGTTAAATTTATGGGCAAAGCATGATTTAGTTTGATAATCATCAATCTAATGATATAGAATGATTAATACTATCGCGTTACGATTAATCAGTATGACTGAACTATTCATTGCATTACACAAAAAGAGTTCACTATCGGTGAAAAAATTATCACAAAAAGCACGATCCTAACGCTGCTTTCAAGCGTACATTATTTCTATTGAGAGAGAAATACATTGTCATCAAATGCAAAACACAATGTAGATGATACAACTGTGCACAAAATCACCTTGAATTTTAAAATTAACGAAGAGTCGAATGACAAATCATTCATAATTATACTTAGATATACACTGGATTGTGTGTAGTGTGCTTTTTTTGAGACTTTCCTGGCAGAGCTCTCTTCCCACGGGTCTGTCGTACTCTTTAGCCAATCAGATGCGAAGCTTACCATTCAACCAATCATATCATAAGCCACTGAGAGTGCATTCAAGGAGAGAAGTTTTGCACATGTTCAGATGAAGTCACAATAATGGCAGAAGCTTCCTTTGTTTGAGTCTGGCGTCAGAAACGGAAGTGCTAAAATCGCTAAAATGGGCTTCACTTGTCTCAATTGAGTTCCAATTGGGTCGCTGTGTCCATTTCTTTTACTGTCTATGGGATTACTGATGTAAAGGCTTAATTTCCGCTCTAATTAATACATATTGCAAAGGTCGCAGAATCGCTCCTTGAATGCACTCTCAGTGGCTTATGATATGATTGGTTGAATGGTAAGCTCGCATCTGATTGGCTAAAGAGTACGCAGACCCACGGGAAGAGAGCTCTGCCAGGAAAGTCTCAAAACACACACACACAACCGAAGTGGATTCGTAGTAAATGACGATTTGTACATTCAGACACTCGACATTTTAAACATTCAAAGGTTTTGTGTACAGTTGTATATCTACGAATTGTTTTGCATTTGTGAAATGTATTTATGAATATATAATTTTATTTTGGCATGTGAATTGCTTTTGTGAATATATATATTTTTTACCGACGGAATTTTTTTTGTGGTAGCTGAATTAGGTTTCATGCATGTGAAATTGTCTACACATGTGTGAATCGTGTTTTTAGCGTGAATTTATATTTGAGACTAATCTGCTTCCATATATATTTACATCCAAACGCTGTGTCTTCTCTTGAATTGCATCCAGGAGAGCTGAATTAGAGTCTTGTGCTACAGTGCCACGCTGGTCTAACCACATTATTTCACACTTTTACATAAGGATATATGAGATCAAACGACTACTCAACAAAAGTCTACTTTATGGGTGAACTATTTTTTAAAGTAATCAGTGTTACGATTTTCACCTCATAGACAACCTAAACTAAATCTAGATACCAGAAGATCCCTCTTTTACATGAGAAAACATGTAAAAGTCTAGCTTGTGCTGTTGCATTTTTCTCCATATAAGCCATATGGATTCTTGGTTGACAATCAACAGTGTTATGGCGATTGCACCTGCAGTGCTATACAGATGCCCTGAAGCGGACTGAACAACCTTATCAGTACTGAAATTAGCTAGACAAGCTTGATATAAAATCAATGGATATGTTTAGTTCAGCCAACAGCTGAGAGGGTCTGTCTGAGTGCATTAGACGCACTCTTCGAATTGTTCCATACAAACAAGGCCATGAGAAAGGGGAAAAGCATTGCAGGCATATCTCTTAGTCACTTTGTAGTTCTATTGGGATTTCAGAGGCCATTTTGATGCTTTTGATCTTTGATATTGTGTTATCAGCAGGAACTTCAAAGTTTGGCTGTGCTCTAATTTTCATAATAGGTTAGTGTTGACAGAAGTTGGTAAATGAGTTTGTCTATGAACCCAAGACGCAGACTCTGGCGGAACACGCACCTGTTTGTGTTCAGCATCTTCACAAGCTATAGATCTCAAAACATTTAATTAGATTTCGCCCATACAAAAGACGCTTTCACAATAGCCCAACACAAAACCCAAAGCAGCCTCCGAGGAAATATCACCGGGTTTTTACGCTTTTAGAGGATGTTGCTTTGTGTTTCCTGCTATTTGCTTTAGATCAGCACTGATAAAAAGGCAGCATTTGCACACAGCATTCAAAAGATATCTCATTAGCCTCTGCCCGACACAGGTGTTCACGAGAGAGTATTAGCCGGAGAGAAAACAGATGAATCGACTGATAGGGCTCCAATTGCGGATGACTCTTTCTTTAGGGGAGCCGCACATATTCATTAGCATCAAGCTTGCTGTTTTCTCGACTGTGAATGAAATCGCAGTCAAGAAGACGGTTGCATTTGTCTGTCGTCTTTTGGTATCAATAAGGTCCAACTCTGCAGTAGAGCAAGCACTCTGAACCTATTTTTGACTCTCTTCTTGGTAAATAATGGAGGGACACTCAGCGATATAGGCTGAAACCCATTTTGATGGACAGAAACAACTGGCAGTGTCCTTCCCAAGGGTTTTACAGCAATATTTGAAGTCCTTGGTGTTGTACAAAACAGATTTACACTCAATATCTGGTCGCTCTCGCCAGCTGGTTCTTTTAGCAAAGCCAGACATTGCCTGTAAATCCATGAAAACCCAGAGCCGCTGTGAAGGTTGTGTGGAGTGCTTTTTCGGCATTGCACCAGGGATATGTCGCTTCTTTCATAAGCACCTAAACCTGTCCGCCACTGACGATTTCTAAGCAAAGTTGTTGACGACGGTGTTTATAGTGAATTAAATATAATCTCTTTCTCTAAAGAACTGAAAGGTTTGGTGTAATGTTAGATCAGGAGAGCATTTTGTAAACCAAAGTCCAGATTTGGCTTAATTAACCCAGCAATATTCCAGTTTTGGTTCACGCTTGGATGGCCAAAATCAGGCAATCAGAGCAGAAATGTTTGCATAAAACTAAAAATGCGTAACGTAATTGATGCTTCCCAGACGGAGATGTAGTATTGGTCACACGAAGTTACCCATGTATATTCATTGAAAGGAGAAGATTTGCCTTATGTGATTTTTTGAAAGGCACTTCCTTGGCTATAAAACATTTTATTAGAGTGTCCTGGTTTAAATTATACTAGGAAACAGTTTTAATCAGAAAGTACATTAATAGCCTAATTTGAAAAAAGGTTTCTCCTGGAAAATATTAGATTAGGCAATTTTATCAAACGTAAATTTGAAAGTTTGCATTTAATTGCTTTTTTATTATTATTTAGTTTGTTTGCAAACATAACATTGTTAAATTATTGCATACAATGTATTAAATTATTGTTATTAAGACTATTTTACACTTTATTCTTCCGCCTGTCATGAATATAGACTTTGACTCTGATATGCCAGAAAATTATAAATAAAATTTCTCCAGATGGCGCCAGTTATAGTCGAATGTGCTAACCGATGAAACCGCTTTCCCATTTTCTGCAATCAATCTTTCCTCATCCATGTTTTAATATACATGAGTAGCTTGATTGTGGACCAATCAGATTTCACTGTGAGGGCCTCTGCCACAAGGATAAAATAAAAAGGCCAACCAATTATAGTGCTGGATATCAAGTAGTGAAAGTACAAATGCCATCTACTGGTGAAGTACAGATTTTCACTCACAAATTGCTAGTAAATTTCACAGTAAAAATAACAAGTAACATTAAATCAAACATGGATTATTTTTTTTTTAACTTAAAATTTTTTTTTAACAGTGAATCACCTTTTAGTTTGCAGGACATATGTTGCTTGCTTACACATTTGTATCCTGATTGCAACAATTGCCTCACTATTTAAATTGAAATGCTTTCAGCATGTGAATAAATGTATTATTTATCTTGCATGAAAAAGGCTTGTATTTATATATAATTCTAGGTTGTGAGTTTTAGTTTGCTGTATTTAAATAAATATCTCATAGTCCTACCATATGCTCAGATTCAGCCACGAAGTTGTTTACGGTCGAAACCTGTTGTGGCAGGAATTGGTCGGCATCGCAGTATAATAAGTTGCCTTCAAGTCTGCTCGGTCCTTGAAACAGTGTTTTATTAGTGTCAATATGTTATGAGCACACCCATCTAACACATACGTCTCCCAGATGATTTTTAAACCAGGCTTCAGTCCTTTAAAGACGAGCAGGGACTGAGAATTAAGCCTGTGCTGGTGAACGGTGCTTGTTCATGTGTTGGCAGTCGTGTTGCATCACTGTGAAATGTTCTGTTGCTTGCAGCCTCTTTCCAACAGTTTTAGTTATTCAGCATAATTTTTTATATTCTGAAGGCAGGTATGTTGAAACAGTATTGGTTTGGTATGCACATAGGTTTCCATGTTTTAGGTTCATATTTATTTATTTATTTATTTACTTGCAGGTTCAAAGGGTTCTGAATCATTTATATGAAAACAAGAAGATTGCAAGTGCCACTCACAATATCTACGATACAGGTATTTCAGTTTTAATCCATTATAAAGATTTGCAGTTGTTAGGCAAACAGTAATATTTATATATTTTTTTCTTTTCACAAGTTTATGCAAATTTACAGACTCCTTTCAGTCCTTTGTACATAATTTTGTTTTATTTCTACCATAGATACCATTTTGCAGTTCATATGTCGCTTTTCATACTGTAAGAAAAATAAACTTAATTCAAGATATCGCTCTGAAAATTAATACCTTATAGGATAGAAGTAAATGTATCTTGTTTTATCACTAAAAGCATCCTTAAAACAAGATACATTCAACAGTTCAGTTTACATCAGATTTAGGATATTTTAAATTTTGTTAATATTTTGAGTGAGATTTTTAATTTCTACTTTTATTTTAATCTTAGCTAAAGTGTGAACTGTTGTGTCGTATATCTTTTAGGTGTTTTTTTTAAATGTTATATTGTTTTTATTAATAATTATTTTACTTAATTTAAGTACTTCATCTAAATGAAAATAAGAAATGCTTCCTTTGCAACCAGCTTAAATAAAATAAGTTGTGTTTCTATATATTTAATTTTATTCCAGTTAACATTTTTTTTTAAAGTAATAAAGTTTCCTTTTTTTAGTTTTAGTTGACTATAATAACACTGTTCTGCATTCAGCAATTGCTATGGGAAGTTATTTCTTGGTATGTTATTAGATTTCAGCCAGTATTTCAATTATTGATGCATTTAGGTTTATGCATTGACACAAAGACTGTAGTCAGTCTGGGCGTGTGTGTGTGTTTAAGCCAGCGCTGCAGCGGGTTTCTCCAGGACATGATCAGTGACATACAGTAGGGGTGGAGAGGCTGAGATTAAACCACAGGTGATATTGACATTCAGCATGTTCCTGAAGCCCCTGGTGAATGAGGAGAGCGACACAACGCTCACAGCTGCACAAAACCTCAAAAGAAAGCTGGTGTTTTCATTAGGATTTAATAGGGCTGCCAGTTTAATGCGTTAACTTAATTAATTAGACATGAAAAAAAATGAAATTAAAATATTTTAATGCAGTTAATGCACTGGCCCCCCAGACCTGTACGTCATCTTACATTTCATACAGTTGACAAATATGATGCAGGAAACATCTCCATAAATGCAGTTATGCCCTAAAATTCAGGATATTGGTATAAAAATGCTCTGTATGAGTTATTGTCATATTTATATCACATGATATGCAATATTGCACCAGCAGCCAGAGCAACACACCAGTGCGTTTCAGTGCAAATGTGATTTTACACAACAGTTCAGTACATAATGTTGATATTGTGTTGTATTTTAAACACAATATTGTCTGTTTTGCTCAGTTTTGCCAACAAAAACATTATCTATAAAGCCACAGCTTGTACGTCTAAGTGTCTGAATGAATCTAAAATAATAATCGCATCAAAATAAAAGTTTTGTTTACATAATATGTGTTGTGTGCCGTGTATATTTATTATGCATATATAAAAACTCACTCATACAGTATATATTTAGAAAATTGCTTTTACATGTATTTATTTATATTATATTATTTATATTATACATTTAATATACAAATAAAAATATTTTTCTTAATTATGTACATGCATGTGTGTACACATAATAAATATACACCGACAACATATATTACGTAAACAAATACTTTTATTTTGGCTGTGATTAATCGTTTGACATCACTAATTTTACATTAAATAGTAAAAATATTTCACAATATTACCATTTTACTGTAATTTTGATTAAATAAATATAGCGAGCAGAAGACACTTCTTTAAAACATGAAAAAAGTAATTAATCCAGACTTTTAACCAGTAATATACAACAAAACCGCATGCTTCTTTTTAAACAAACCCTAATCTTGTTTAACATTAGCATGTAACTTGTCCCACATTATTGTGCTAATGATGAATCTGATGTCAAAACCACTTGGACAACCTTAGAAACCATTAACTTTTCTTCTTCTTTAATGGTTACATTTGATCTGGTTAGGTCTTGTTGTTTTATCAAAACTCTGGACTGTGCACTTTGTGATTTAGCACCGATTGGCCACTTTGTTCACACCACATACCCAAAGAAAGCGCTCAAACTCCGTCATTCCGCCTCTGACACACGCAGAGCCATATGTGCTGAAAGGTCTTCTGGGCAGCCCGCATCTCTTGGCTGTTAGCAAAGTGACTGTCAACACTGTGCTCATCTGCTGCCAGCATCTGCTGCTGCCTTTCATTCCCAACAACTATTCCCCAAATGATGGACCTTGTGCGCCAACACCGAAAACCCTCAGCGGCCCCGATTTCCACACTCCCCTGTGCCTGATATTACGCTGCATCCAAATCCTCAACCAATTTTTCTCTGAAATACACCACACTATCAAAACCCCAGGACGAGCGTAATGCGAGAGCAAGTTGCTGCCAGTTGTGAGTTTTTGTAAAAGTGGCTCCTGAGGGTCCCGAGGGCAAAGAGCTGTGATTTGTTTTTTTACATTTACTTAACAGTGCCTTCATGTTTCATCAGGATCTACTGTGAGGATAAAAACTCTTTCCTGCAGGACTGCTGAAGACGACGGAGAAACAGCAGCATGGGGCATACTCCATCTCTTGCAGGTAAATGTGTGTTTGAGTCAGGTGATCATCTGAACTGTTGGCTAGTGGATGTCATTCATGATATAGTGATTTTCTTGTATTTGGATCATGGGTTTTTGAGTTACATTTTGTCATAATTTATGGCTTTCTTCTGGAGAATTTCTGAAAGTTCATGCTGTTCTTAAAAGCAAATCGTAAATGGACTGTCGAGTTTGGAAAAAAAAAAATAAAATTAATAATATATATTTATTAATATATATATATTTATATACATGTATTTTTTATTTGATTGGAATTTTTGTTTGATTGTTTATTTTTATGCATTAATTATTTAAACCAAATATATTTTTAGCATCACTGAATCAACTAAATGCATTAATTTATACTAGTGCTGTCAAACGATTAATCGCGATTATATTATTATTATTTCCGATAATATATACATGCATGTGTGTATTTATATATTCATAATAAATGTACACTGTACACAACATATATTATGTAAATTAAAACTTTTATTTTGTATGCGATTAATTGCATTAATCGCTTGACAGCACTAATTTATACCAGCAAAACTAATTTTAAGTTAAAACAAGTAGAAATAGCTATTTAAAGTAAGAATTGCAGGTTAACACTTTTACAGTGAAGTTAATAATGTGTTCAGTTTTAACCCCAATACTGTCAATATCATCCGTTTTGCTCATTCGCAAACAAAAATCGTTCGATCAAAGCTACAGCAGAACTGCTGTGCAGGTCGCAACAACACAGCAGCGATTCATCACTAAATGAATCCATTAGTGAGTCAATAATTTAGTGATTCATTCATCAAGATTCTTGCCATTCAAATGAAACGGTTGCATGGATGCACGTGTCAAAGCGTCAATGACACATTTCAGGCATCCCTCCTCCTGTTCTGATCCCAATTCCTTTCTTGCAGTGTCAGATATCTGCACGCCGATGTGTCATTCATCTTCGTGCTTATCTCCTGTTCTCTGATTAAAAGGCTCGAGGCCCGGCGCAACACCCTCTGGTGTGAAATATGACATGACACTGTAATCTCTACCCACTTTCATTTAGACCCGACTAAAGACCCATACAGCATTTCTGTCAATAACCTCTACGGAAATAAGCCCACGGTCTGCCATGACATTCGTTAAATTTATCAGGAAACGGAGCATCTGTGATGTTGTTTTCCAAATGATCTTCTCTCAAGCGTGATTTAGTTTGTTGGGTTAAAAAGACTATCACGATTTATGAATCGTCTTGAGATGATGAACGCCACCTTTCCAGTTTTTGTAAATCAGTTGAAAGCGTCCAGTCTCTCATTCCGTTGATGTCCAATTTATCAGTTTATTTGAGACATTATTGTTGTATCTGATTGCATTCGTTTTTATTTGTACATATTATTTTTGTGTTTTATTTACACAAATGGATGCATTGATATGTGTTCATAATTTGTAACTCTTGGCTATGAAAGGATTTGATTGGGAAAGAAAATGCTATAAAAAAAGTAGAATATGGCCCGCTTTGTTGACCTCTTTCTTGGTGCATGAATGAAAATACACCAGCTAACACTAACAGCCGTTCACACGAGCTCATTTAACCGATTGGAGTTCGTCCCACTATTTCCTGTTTCGCAAATCTGACGGCATGTTTTGAAAGAGATACACTATTAATAGAGGTGGCTGTGCAGATGGCTGAGATTTCCTCCCAGCGCCAGGGAAAAAACACAACAAGCCAGCACTGTAAAGACACTTGAGAGCTGTCATTCTTCACAAAGAGCATATTTAGTCTAATCTGCCTTTGAAGCTACTCCTTTCCCAAACAGGGACTGACAGGCTGTGCGAAACGATTGTGAATCAGTGACGCCATCCAATGTTTTACTGTTTAAAAAAATCCATCTTTCAGCAAACACATGTTTTGCATTAAGAAGATGTGTATTTGCTTACAATGCAACAGGTTTCCTAGCTAAACCCGGATTGACTCTCATCTGATGTTTCTGCTGGTTTACATTTAGATGAGAAATGTCGCTGTATTGGAGGGGTTCTGTGAGCAGCACGCCAACATTATAATCCCGCGGTCAGAGTTTCCCTCAGAAATGTTGAAATGTGTTTTCTTCGCTTCTGTGCAGATCCTGGACGTCAGCGAACGTGCTGGTGGTGGTCTCTCGGTGGATGCGGGATCCTGCTGGGCCCCGACCGCTTCAAACACATCAACAACTGCGCCAGGAACATCCTCATTCAGGAGGGTTACACCCACACTTCAGTGAGAATAAGAACAAACATGCTCTTTTCCCCAAGACTGCTGATGAATAAATATATAATTTAAATATTCATCCATTTATATATATATATATATATATATATATATATATATATATATATATATATATATATATATATATATATATATATATATATATATATATATATATATATATTAAAAAAAGTGTTATGTTTGTGTATTTTAAAATTTGCTTATTTAAGCGTGGAATTAAAGCTAAATGTATGTAAAATATTATATGAAAATTATATGTAAACAAATGATGTGTATGTATTGTTAATTAATATTTATTTATATATACCTAATCGAATAAGACATCTGAATATTAATTAAAATATTAATAAACTGATATTAATTAAAATAACCAATTAATAGACCAATGTATATGACGTAATGTTTTAAAATCAGCAGAATAATGCAGACATTCAAAACCCAAGCACCGTGTTGAAAGTCATTGGGTTCTTGTAATGTCTTTTATTAAATGGAAACAGTTGTGGCACAAGTCTTCTGTCGACGTGTTTGTTTTGTTCTTTCTGAGCTTGTCGAGTATTAAATGTTCACTATTGCATTTTTTGGTTACGCTGTCGGAGAGAAGCTCTCCTCTCGAGTGTCCGCCACTCACTCACCCCACAATCACAGTGATAAGGTCACACAAAAACAAGTTGTGAGGAGATTTGCGGCATCGCCTGACTTCTTCCCAGGATTCATTTGTTTGTTGTTTTCTTTCATTTCTGTGCAAATGAGGCCTGGTGCACAGCTCTGGGGCTGCTATGGTTACTCGGATAATAGGGTGCCGTCACATCGCAGAGCGATACAATTACACGCATGTGTGATATGATTGTTTAAGGTTTTGCTAGAATTCATTACAGAAAGCTCGAGTCAATTAAAGCAGCATGTGTTGTTCATCACAGCAGCGTCGCGCTTCGCCTGAAGCTGTCACGATTCATGAGTGCGAGCTCAGGCCCTCAGATCATAGTTTGTGCGTGTTTTGAAATTGAGTATCCGTCGGCGCCGCTCGTAACGGTGATTGACGTTAAAAGCAGCTCCAGCGTGCACTTTTCTTCTTCTGCTTCTATTTTAAGCCAAGGTTTTCTGTAATTCCTTTGATAATGGACCGAATGAGTCTGTTTCCCAACTCAGCGCCCCAAAAGTTGTTTACTTGACAATCTCGCACCACTAAAGAGACCATTACCAAAACTGCCTATTAAAGACTAGTGGGTCTTGTGTAAAAGTTCAGTAATTACTGTAATTTGAGCATTTAGCTAATTACAGTTTTATTTTGTCATGCCACTCCAGAACTATAACACATTAAAGTGAATGTAGAGCCAAAGCAAGCCGTGGACAGAATGATTATATTTGGATATTTATTTAAATATAATTATATTTTAATTATAATTACTGTATGCCTATATAATTTAATTAGTGTTTATTTATATAAGTAATAAATTAATACATATGCAAATATCTAAATAAATGTGAATTAAAATATATAATACAGTAATAATATAAATAGAAAAAAATGTCTGTGTGATATATATATATCTATATATATATATATATATATATATATATATATATATATGTAATATTAAGAAATTATATATATATATGTGATGAATAAGTATATATAACAAGTTTTGTATATTTATTTAAATATGTAATATATGTATGTGTGTTGTACAATTAATATTTATTTATATAAAGACTGTTTATAAGGATATTTATATACATTAATACAAATAAGTGAATACTAATAAATATAAAAGTGACTAAAATATAATTATTATCAAAACATTTATTATTATCTGACAGGAATGCTCATTTATATATTTTAATATGTCTTTAATTCAGTATATAATTTAAAGCTAAATGTATATAAAATACTGTATATAAATGTTATGTAAATTAACAAATGATGTGTGTTATATATTCCTTGTTGATTAGTATTTATTTATATAAACAATAGATTAATTCATACAAAATATTAGTTGTTTACTTTAATATCTCGCACAATTAAAGAGACTATTACAGCAACCTGCCTGTTAAAGACAGTGGACTTTGTAAAAACACTAATTACTGTGTTTTTGAGCATTTAGCTAATTACAGTTTTATTTTATGTGCTTTAGAACTGTAACACAAAGTGAATGCACAGTCAAACCTCTGCTTAAATGCATTAGTCGAGATAAATCATCCATGCAAATCTAACCGTATTGAAACTCATTTAGAAACTCAGGAGTCCTTCTCGCTGCCATCATTTCCAGCCCATTTAGCATTGCATGCATATCCTAGTTCTTTATGTTCACATATTGGCTTAAGAGGAACTCAGTAATGCGTATTGGTGATTCTTCAGCGTGCTGAATTTGTAGTTTTAGCTGTCTGATTGGAGCCGCAGCTCAGTATAGATTTCCTGAGCCGTGCATGTCTCAGGCTCAGATGCATCACGCTGTTCTTTCAGGGTGAAGATGAATGTTGTGTTATCTTCGCAGTTTGAGCGGCTGACTCATTGTGTTCACATTCTGTCCACTGCGCTCAAGAGTAATTAACATACAATGCATAATAACCACCACCGTGCAGAGTAGCCGAGTAGCACCGCTCACATGTGGAATAATTAAACCAGACTCCTTCCCAAACACTCATTTGGACACCATCGGTCCCTAGAGCGCAGTCTAAATAATAAAAACAGTCAGAGGAATTTTAACAAGCCTTCTACGCTACTGGTAAAAATGACAGTGACATTATTTATGCACAGTTGCTTTATATTGCATCAGGAAACATGCAATATTTGATAAAAGTTATAACTCAAAGTCTTCTTGTAGCCTGATTGCTAAGGCATGGTGCTAGCAACGCAAAAATTGGCTTTCAATTCCAATTCTCAACCATACACTTTGAATGCTCACAGGCAATTGTTCACAGGACTATGAAGGAGTGGAAATTGTTTGTTTTCATGGACGGTTTTGCTTTTATTAAGGTATTTCTACACTTAAGCTGAAACACACACGTATTTTAACGTCAGGCCCTTCAGTTTAATCAAGTAAATTCATGATATGAATGTTGGATTATATCAATATTTAATCAAAAGATGCTGGCTTCACATTCATCAACACTAGCTTCAAAACCTTGAGAACTAATCTCACAGATACTTGATATCCACACTGGCAATTTTATGTGATGCCCATGTGAAAAGATAAATAAATGAAATATCAAATAATTTACTAATAAAGAAGAGGGTACCAAAAATTAAATATCGCTAAAATATCGTTCGCATTGTAATGGAGCTCAACAAAGTCTTAAAGGGTTAGTTCACCCAAAAATGAAAATTAGCCGACCCATGATTTACTCACCCTCAAGTTGTATTTTTAATATACTTTGATTGTATTTGTCTGAAAGAAGAAAGTCATATACACCTCGGATGGCTTGAGGTTGATTAAATCATACTTCTTTTCCCCTCAAATCGGGTTTTGTCTCTAATTTTGAACATTCATCTGCGACCACAAATTTCAGGCTGTTATTGACAGCACAGCCTAACACTGTTCTAATGAAATGTAGTAATTTAAGACTGCACAGATGTTTTTGACATTATTATAGATTTCTCTTTTTCTTCCAGAAGGAAGATCTTCATTTCAGCTTTTCTTTTCACCAGTCTTATCACTTGTCTTTTATGTTTTCCCTTTCAGGAGGAAGCATCCAAAGCTGGAGGCAAGAACAAAGACCTAAGGGCAAGAAGGCAAAATAAAAACCTTCCTGGAACAGCTGAGACCTGGAATGAAGACAGACTTGACAAATAAAATAAACTGAAAAAGCTGTATTAGTGCTAAGTAAAATCATTCAGTGTTGTGATGAGGGTTGAACAACTTTAAAGTCATACCAAAAATGGTTTTGTATGCAGTTGTGTTTAATGGTCTGTTCTACGCATTATGTCACACTAAGTGCTTTGCCTTATGAATAAAGATTTTATGAATTATAAATTGATTTGCAAATGAGGGTTTGAGGCGCCTGAAGCCACAAGGACAAGCGAGTGCGAAACAGGTAATAAATACCCTGACATTCATCAGCGACCTTTGATCCTTTTCCGGTTTAATGATGCTCTAATAATGTAATTTGATAAAGCCTGACAAAAGCAATTTGAGCTTTTCAAGGGCGTCATACCAAAATGTCGAATAAGGAGACTTTTACGGCAAATATGAAAGTGCATGAGATTGTCATTCCCATGTCTGATTGTCAAATGTCTATTATTTAGTCCCATGGAGATCGCTCTCCAGTATTGCGTTTTCAGCTCATACTTAACCTTTTGAATATTGCATGGTATTTTTACCATTCGAACTTTGCAGGGCCAAAGTCCACACGCCACCTGGTGAGTTTGCAGCGCTATGACTTCGCATGCTAAGTGTGCTTAATTAGCTCATGTGAGAATAACTTGATCATTTTGGCATGATGTTCTAATAAGCAGATGCTAGGTCACGGAGAACCATCTGAATACCAAGTTGGAATGGCAGGCACTTGCGTGGCGGTTTGGTGCCGTGTCTCGGAAAGCAACTAGTTGGTTTCGCGTCCAGCGTCCCTGAGTCTTTGCTCAACCTGTGGAGCTCAGAAGGGTTAGCGGCTGGTGAATTCTTCTGTGGGAATGAGTCACCCAGAAAAGGTACTTCGAATGCTTTTTTGAGGTCTCGCCTTGGTTCGCTCTTTCTCTAAGGTGACACACACATCGTTGCTTTCTTCCTTCTAAAATACCTTTGGGTCTTTGACATTCTGGCCTCTTTCCTGTCTACAGTGCTAGTCTCAGTCTTCTCACTTTCATCCTCCCTGCATGCATCTATTCCCTTTTCTCTGGACTATTCTTTCATGCCTGCCTCTCGGTCTCTCTCCTGTGTTCCCACTCTATTTCCTTTCAATGAATATTAACAGATCTTTTGACTGTCAGCACCTACCCTTTCAGATTCAATTGCTTGCTTCGACTCAAGGGGCATTGCTAAATGCTTTGGTGGTCTTTTGCTGTGACATGTTTTCTGTGTATAAGTCTAAATCTGCATTGCATGCAAAACTGTTTAGGCACCTCATCTTTGCCCTGAAAAGTCTTTTATTTGGTCTACAGAATCATGGCAGCAAATGTGAAAACTGTTTTCCCAAAGGATGAATCTCAGCTAATATAGTTTCTGGAAAGGAATCAAGCTTCCCTTCAAATAATGGTGCTGTGCATTGATACATTAAATTGATTAAAACAACTTGCTAATTGTCCATTTGACTACCCAACAGTCCAAACAAAAATTGCTCAAGCTGCCTCATCTCAACTGTACCCAACGGATGCCTTTTATTTTGGGCCAGAGTATCACATTAGTGTTGATGGTGAGGAATTGGCTATATATGGATAGAAATACCCTTTTAATACAGCTTTTAAAGTGACAAAAATAGATCTGTGACTATGCTAATTGCCAATTAAAGGTCCAAACGGTTCTTGGAGAAAATATAATGCAAATAACTGTGCCTTAATTCTGCAGGAAAATCAAGCTCATTTTGGTTCAAATAATTGAAATGCTGTGTTTCGCAGCCTAAACCATATCTCAAACAAGCTAACCATTGCTTTGACTGAAAAAATTTGCTCAGGGCCTGTTGGGCACCTCATCTTGCCCTGAGTAATGGATGTCTTTATTTGGTCTACAGAATCACGGCAGCAAATGTGAAAACTGTTACCCCAAAGAAGGACTCTCTAATATAGTTTCTGGCTGAGAAATAAAGCTTCTCTGTAAATAACTTTGCATTATATCAGTAAATGCAGTGCTGTGCACTGATACTTTTTAAGTTGACCAAAGCAACATGCTAATTGTCTATTTGACCCCACCATTAGTCTGAACAAAAATCTGAACTGTAACCAGCAGATCTATCTTATTTTGGGCAACAGTATCACTGGTGTAGATGACATCTGGTGAGGAATTGTGCATAGAAATATCTCCTACTCAAGACAATACCATGCTCTTTTAAAGTGACAAATAGATTTGTGATATGCTAATTGGCAATTAGATGTCCAAACAGTTCTTGTAAAAAGATTTGTTATGATATGCAAGGATAACTGCCTTCAATTTCTGCAGAACAATCAAGCTAATTTTGGTTCAAATAATTGTAATGCTGTGTTCCAGCAGCCTAAACCATATCTCCAACAAGCTACCATTAATTTTGACTGGACAATACTAGCCCAGGGCCAGTCTGGCAGCTCATCTTTGCCCTGGGTAATGGATGTCTTTATTTGGTCTAAATAATCACAACAACAAATGTGAAAACCATTTTCCCAAAGGATGACTCTCAGCTAATATAGTTTCTCATGAGGAATCAAGCTTCTTTGCAAATAACTGTGCAGTAAAGAAAAAATAATGCTGTGCATTGATCCTTTAAATTGACTAAACCAACATGCTAATTGTCTATTTGACCACCCAATGGTCTAAACAAATCTCATCTGAACTATAACCAGCAGATCTCTTTTACTTTGGGCCACAGAGTCATGGTGGTGTAAATGACATCTGGTGGGGAATTGTGCTATATTTGGATGGAAATAACTCCACAATACATCAGACAATTCCATGCTGTGCACTGGCACTTTTAAATTGTCGAAGCCAAATATGTGTCATGAAAATGGCCAAATTGATGGCTAAAAAGTTTTATTGTGACATTCAAAGATTAATTTCTGCCAAAGAGTTGTTTTTTCTTTGGTACAGATAGCTGGACTGTATGCTTGAACATGCAGTGCTGTGTTTCACCAGCCTAAAATTGATCTCCAACATGCTAATTATTGATTTGACTGGGCAAAACTTGCTCAAGGATTGTTTGGCTTCTTATCAATGCTCCAACTAACCAATGTTTCCACAATTCTTTCTACCACAGCAAGCAGAGTTTACCCAAAGGACAACTTTATCACATACCACTAATGCCAGGTCAGAAAAACTTCTAGCTAACCTTAATACAAATATCATTACAGTATGTTAGAAAATACCATGCTTTTTTTAAGTTACATTTTAAGTAGCCTAAGCCAGATCTCCGACATGCTAATCATCCATTTGATGCAACCCACTGTGAGAGTAAATGCAATATTGAACTTCACAACTCGACTTGACCAGATAATATCCTTCCATATATAGACACCAAGAGTGAACCATTAGCATTGCATGAAAGTGGCTAATTTGCATAGTGGATAAGAAACCCTTCCCTTTTGTATCCTAGCTGACAACAGTATCAATGAATAATATTAATCGTGGGAGAAATCAAATCAGCACATTAGCTGTCCTCCGTTGAGGCCTTGAGGAGCAAGAAGACCAGAGCAGAATGATAATTCATGTTGTTTTATTGCCTCAAGTGGCACTGGGAGATGGCCGTTGTTGTTTGTTTAAGTAAGGGTCAGGCCTCTTCATCTCTGGAGATCAAACATCAGAAGGGAGCAGGCAAAGCTTGTTTCATAAGAGTCTCTCCTATACTTCTTTAGAAGGTGATAGAGCAGATCCCTGTTGAAATGAGTTGAAGCTCTGCTCTGGGCCTTTGGAATACGCAGATTTCTGCTTCGCTGCAAGAATAATACAACAAAGAACTTGATTGCACTTAGCCTCTTTCCATGTTATCTTCTTCTGCCACCTGCCTCTATGTTTTTAGTCCAAATGCTTTAATGTTTGAAATCCCTGCTAATTAGCAACATGACATGTGGCAACCTGAAACAAGACTATGAAGGCTTTAACCCTTTCAATACTACAACTTGCTCGAAAAAGGTGAAATGAAAGCTTTTATTCTTTAGAATAAAATGCATCAATGAAATAGCATCCGTTTGAGCTCATGTTGACTTTAAGTCTTTAAACTAGTTGGACACTTGTGTCAGGTTTGGCAGAGAGATCTTCCGGGAATGAGATGTTTCACTGTGCTTTTATAGCATTTGTTTCACATTTTAACAACACACTTAAGCTAATCAAATCGCTCCCCAGCCTCTCAAGTGACACTCTTTGGAAGTGATTGGAATCACTGTGGGGCCTAGACAAGAAATCCTGGGTTAAGAGCCCAGGGCTTAATTAGCACTTCATAATTAAAGTAGAATGACACATTTAAAAGGGTTTTAGACAGAATTTAACTGCACAACTGCTGGACTAATGGAAGTTAAAGGAGTGCACCATGCAGTGCGCTAAATTGGATTTCACAGATGCACCATTATTTCAGTATCAATGTCACGCACGCGGTGTGTGAAATGCAGGGGCAAAGTGTCTGCTATCGCCTTGCTCTGGTGCACAGCTGAGGAAAAGCACACAGGGCTAAAGTCGGTCTTTGTGTCAGTAGGGAAATGACTCACACAGGAAAAGAAGACCACATCTCTGACAGCGAGTGTAATTAAGATTTTTTTTATACCTAGAACACAGACTTTAGGAAGAGGAGGCTGACTGTACATGGTGTGCAATTTAAAACTTAAAAGTGCAATTAGGATGTTTATTTGTCATGCCTTTAACGCATGTACTCGGCTGATTGAGGCATTAACATTTTCTCTTTTTGTCCCTAAATGCTTGAATTTACAGTCTCTTTTTTCATCATGCCTCATAAAAGCCGACATAGTATGTAATGTAGTTGAGGCACAGCCACTGGGTAGGGAAGGAATGCTTTGAAGAAAATAACCTGCCTGAGCTTTGCCTTGAGTGGATGGTAGTAGCTGCTGTCCATGGTTCTGAAACCAATGAACAGTACAAGAGCACTAATACACTAGTCAAAAAAATGTGACCAGGATTCCGTTGGAATTTCTGTCATCATTCAAAGCCAGTCCTAAAGAATGGGAAGGGGAATTGGTTCATAGGATTTTAGCATAACACAAAAACTAGATCTTTTAAAGCACAGGAGTGCCTTACTTTAATCTGCAGAACACAAAAGAAGATATTTTGAAGACTGACATTGGACCCCATTGGCAAAAACACAGAGACATTTCTCAAAATATCTTATGTGTTATGCAGAAGAAAGAGAAATCGATTTGAATGACGTGTAAATGATTTGAATTTTGGGTGAACTTGAAAAATACTAAATTATTGCCATTATAAACATTCATAATGAGTATCTTTGTTATTTCTCTAAAAATGTCTAAACATTGATAAAACGCAATAAAATATTTATTCCGTTTTCAGATGATGTATAAAACTCAATTTCAAAAAATTGTCCCCACTAATGGTTTTGTGGTCCAGGGTCACAATTATATTTGAGATAGACTAGGCTATCTGAAAACAATTTATACTGTCTTTGCTTTTTAATTAAATGTATGTTGACTCTCAACGCATGGGTCATTCATATGTGTATAACAACTATTCAAGCAGAGCAATATACATAATCACACTGTGTGATTGTATAAAAACAATATTCTCTGTACTTGGACAAATGGAGAGAGAGGAAAAGGTTCATTGCACTTTATGCAATTCTGGATATCATACTTCAACCAGATCCTCACAAAGGTAAGTTACAAAGTGGACCGCGTACACCTCGTATCTATCTGAGGACAGCGCGCATCCAACGGGAGGCGCGAGACGCAACATTTGATGTGCGCGCATGACAGGAACGCGCTATTATGTTGAAAATCGTAGAGCACAAACTTTGCGCTCAGTCTCAGTGCAAGGACTTGAGTTCCCCTCAGGAAGGAGTCATTTCACGTCATGTGTTTCTGGTATTGCACTGGACGCATCAAAGATGCGCGCACTCCACAGAGGTTTGGAGACTCCAACTGGATGCTTATTCCGCGCGCGCTCAGTTAACGCAGCCCTAAAGGGATGAAAACTCTGCTGTCATCATCGTCAGCGGGAAAAGGTTCACATGATGACTTCAGACCTGTTGCTGGTTCTCCAAATGTCCTCGATCTGACAATGGTTAACTGCTTCAATTCCTCTAGCTCCAACAGCACGGCCGTCAGCTCGGATGGGGCTCCGTTCCCAGGGTACACGATGGTCATTCTGGCGATCCTCAGTGATAACTCTGGTGGTCGTGGTGGTGGTCGGGAACGCGTTGGTTATTCTCGCGTTCGTCGTGGACAAGAGCCTCAGAAATCAATGCAATTACTTCTTCCTTAATTTGGCTATATCGGACTTCCTTGTTGGTATGTATAAATGTGCATTTGAATTAACCAACTCAAAAGCTTCATATGCGCTTGTTTTGCATTGCAAATGTGCATGTGAATATAAGATATTGCATCTCTTAAAAAATGATATGCATGGCATCGAGCAATAGAAGCCCCTTTGTTCTACAGGATCAAAGCGTTCTGGAGATCATATTTACTGTACATCTGATGAGATCTGTGGGAATATTGGCTTTGATAGACACCCAAATGATAGTGCAAAGAAAAGTTACATAGATTAGACTAGACCTACTCGATAAAACACGCAAGTGTAGCTGATGAGTAATGCCGGATCGATCAAACATATGTACTGGATATGCAACAGAGAGATCGATACCAATCTATGGTCGCCTTGATTTTACCAAGTAAGCCATGTTCCTGGATCAACATCTTTTATTGATCCTGAATCAACATTACTGTCCAAAAATATAGATTAAACCTAATCCCTACCCCTAAAACTAACCCTACCCATAATTTATTCCTAAAATCAGTGGGAAATGATAGCTGATTAACAAGAGTGTAGAAGCACCTAACCCTGACTGTAAGCCTAAAACTGATATTTCCTGAAAAGTTATCCCTCAATTCTGATTGGTTATTGAATGTTGTTCCAGGATCAATAAGGATGTTGATCCAGGAACATGTTGTACTTGATGAAATCACAGTCAACGCCAATCTAGAGTGCAGCGTGAATGATGTGTACATAATGAAATTTAATAACAGCAAATCAAATATGAACAACATTTTAAATGAAATGTTTGGTTTTGCACAATGAGTACCCAAAATGTACAAAAAGAACATTAATATGATACTTGTACAACCAAGTTTTCATTCAGTGTTGGGAATCTCAAAAT
Organism: allo-octoploid hybrid of Carassius auratus x Cyprinus carpio; assembly: GCA_024542945.1. NCBI lineage: Eukaryota > Metazoa > Chordata > Actinopteri > Cypriniformes > allo-octoploid hybrid of Carassius auratus x Cyprinus carpio. The sequence goes on along the minus strand of CM045074.1, from coordinate 2,880,420 downwards.
GGTCAACAATGGCCAATATATTGGTCTAGGTATTGTGTATTGGTTTCTTGCTCAGTTTTGAAAGTCAGTACTCATTAGCATGGCCTGTTGCCAAATGATAAATGTAAATTATTGTAGCTGTGCTTGCTTTTAGAGTGTATGTCATAAAAGTGATGTATGTTCATAAACCTGATTACACATGATTTGCAGTCCTGACCACATCACTGCTTTGCAGGAAATGGATTCAGAGTGAATTATTACATAAACCACATTTCTCTGGTTTTGTCTGCTTTGACCTCATCTTGAAAACCAGGAGAGTGATTAGACCACTCATAACAGCAACCACAACAAAAGTTTGTTTTTCCAAGGAATATAAAACTAGTAGGTCAAACCTCTCAAATCCACTGAAATGGACCTGCATCCTCATTTTGCAATTTCGACATGATTTTCTTTGGTCTAATTTTCTTTTGCTTGTGAATTATGAGTAGATATATAGGGTGAGTATAGGGTGAGGGTAAGTGTTTGTCTTATTTGCTGTCATTAAATTTTATTTTGTGTATTATATCACCATTATATTTGGCAATGAAAACCCCACAATGGCTGTCCTGAAGCTAACCAGATCCAAATTTCCCAAAGTGCCATACATTTTTATAATTTCCAGTAACTCAAAGTGAAAGGGGATCCAGGTTGTCAACTATTTTTATCAGTAATTTTCAGTATTGCATATATATGTATTAATAATATTATTATAATATTGCTTCATCCACTATATGGGTGAAGACTCAAATTTCCCAATGAGCCATACATTTTCTTTTGTTTTCAGATCATATTCTTGTCATGCTTTCTTAGCAAAGCAGGTTCTGAGGTGGAAAAAGGAATGATTACACCCATCCATCTGCAGTACCAAGACAGAGACCTTTAGTTCTCTGCTGCTCTGTGGTGTGCTGGCACCATCAATTATTGGCTTGGATTAAGAGTGCATTAAGAACGAGATCCTATTCGCGGTTCATTTCAAGATCCGCACAGCCTCGTGGTCTATTCACCAAACCCTCTCTGCCTGCTTGAGTGTTTATTTACGCTCATAGGCATTAGTGCTCAGCCGATGTAGTGCTCAGTGGAAGTTCTTTGAAAAAAAAAATTAAACAACTTGGTTTGAGAGATAAGAGGTGCCGCTCTACCAAAACATGCCCACGTGAGTTTAGATGAACAAAGTGTGACAAAGCTGCTTTTTCCTCAGATGCCAACCAGTTTAAAAGCTCTAAATAATGGAGCCATGGCTGTGTATTTGACAGTATGATAGATGTGAAATCTCAGTGTCCTTCAAAGACTAGGCGGTGATGAGATTGCTGTTTTGTATGGCTTTAGTGAAAAAGCTTTCTCTTGATGCTTCTAGGTGTGGAAAAGCAAGAGAAAGAGGTAGAGAGCTCAGAAAGCAGTCAGCGTTCCCTTTGCAGCTCGATGGCTTTTTGATAATGGCTCAGGTTTATCGGTCACATTGTGAAGCGACTCCTTCGTGACATGATCCATTGATTTTGTGCTCTGAAGAGCCTATTATATCCTGACCAGGAGAACGTGTGGTCATTGATACCAGTCGAGGGCTGTATATAATACAGTAAAATGTGATGTCTCTCTCCTTTTCCAGGGCTTTTGCATCCCGGTCTATATGCCCTATATCTTGGCGGGCAGGTGGATGCTGGGCGTGGACTGTGTAAGCTGTGGCTTGTGATGGACTACTTGTTGTGCACGGCTTCCGTCTTCAATATCGTCTTAATCAGCTATGATCGCTTCCTGTCCGTTACCGAGCTGTAAGTATCAACATCCAATTAGTCTACTTAAAGTAATAGTCAGTAAATGCCACTCCAAACCTGCATGTTATGTTTAGAGTGCAGCGTCGTTGAGCTCAGGCGTTAGATTAGATTGAACTATTTTTATCAGGACTCTTCAGTATTGCATTAAATATATTAAAGGTTGACATTATTCTTGCTTCGTCCACCATATTGTGTTAATGTTATCTCAACACGATGCATTCTGGCATATCTGTTCTTCCAAAGACAAAATCGTAGTAGTTTTTCATCAAAATAGACCAAAATAAGCCAACCTCTGCTCTTCAACCACCTTACACAAACATTTCTCGATCACAATCAATTCATGATAGACAAGTCTTGCCACTTTTTTCATGTAAAAAAAAAATACTGTTTTTGAGTTGTGTAAACAACTCATTTGTTTCAAAGAGAAATTTCCAGTACATAATCTGAGACACAAAGCAAAACTTGTAAGCAATTGCAATATTCAGTGTTTGCAACCCATTTTTTTGTCCGTTATGTCAGAAGCATTTTATGTTCTTCAAATATTCTAATTGTTGTCTCCTACAAATGCATACAAACCAAGTTTTAGCTGGTGCCTCAGATGATGCACTGCACATTTCTCTTTTGTCTGAAACAAATGAGTTGTTCACAAAACCCACAAGACACTGAAGACAGTGTTATTGCAATCAGATGAATAATAAGCAAATGACTTGCTGCCCGGCGACAGATCTTAGATAATAGCAGCCACCAGCGGATGATGCTCACATCCTCGGTGGATCCAGCGTTCAACTGCTCTATGGTCATGAATTTTCAGTGCAATTTACTGCAAATATCTGCTATGTTAGTCACGGACGACATCATCAATTCATATTCATACTTCATAGTGAGTCAACCTTAAGACCAGTGGGTTATTAAAATCCAAACTTGGGCTCTGTTCCAAAACCAATTGAGCTGCCTTGCTGTCTTCATCCCAACTGAAATGTACCTCATAAATGACCAATTCTTTATTTACAAAGTAAGGTTTTCACAGCAATGCCATAAAAGATCCACTTTAGGTTCCCAAAGAACCTTTCAGTGAACAGTTCATAAAAGAGCTATTCTTTCTTAGAGTGAGTAAAGAACATTTGAATCATCTAAAGAAGCTTTTGTGTAATGGAATGTTTCCATTGATGTTAAAGGGATAGTTCCTCGAAAAGGAAAATTCTGTCATTATTACTCACCCTCCTGTCGTCCAAACCTTTAAGACCTTTGTTCATCTGCAGAAAACAAATTAAGATATTTTTGATGAAATCCGATAGCTTTCTAACCCTCCATAGATTGCAAGAGAACCCAGAAGAGAACAAACAGTTGAATAAAGTCATCATTTTGTTTTCTTTGTGCAGAAAAAGTATTCTCGTAGCTTCATAAATTACGGTTGAACCACTGATGTCACATGGACTATTTTAACAATGTTCTTACTACCTTTCTGGGCCTTGAATATAGTAGTTCCCCTGTTGTCTATGCAGGGTCAGAAAGCTCTCAGATCTCATCAAAAACAATTTCATCAAAAATGTCTTGTGTTCCAAAGAGGAATGAAGGTCTTATTGGTTTGGAATGACATGAGGATGAGTAATTAATGACAGAATTTTTATTTTTGGTTGAACTAACCCTTAAAAAGAGTCTTCATGGAACCACTGATGCCAATAAAGAGCCTTTATTTTAAGAGTTTATAAACGGCTGCCATAGAATTTGGCGATTCTTTGCAGTATAATTATGCTTCCTATCTTTAGAACAGCTTTTACGTCAGAAAATGTGCAGACAATGCCTTAAACTGCTTCCTACATGTTTTGTAACAAATGTAAAAGTACAGGAAGTACTCTTTGGTCTTGTATTGCAATGCACCGCTGTATTGTTGCATAAGTGTTTTTATGTCCCTCTCAGTCGCTCCTAGTGGCTTGACTGAATTCTGGTTTATGACTGGCATGCTGCAGACAGCTATTTTGGACATGCAGGCAGCTGCCCAGTGATTCTGTGAGGCTGTAATGACTCACGGGAGCACTATAACAAGGCTGCCCCCTCCTGACCTTTACATCCTGAGAGAGGCCTCTGATGAAAACCACACGGCTAAAAGTCATGTCTAAAACAGGCACCTACCCACCAAAATGGCTACTGTAAGGAAACCACATATATGTGCCTCTGTGTTACAGTTTAGTCGGTGATCTGAAGAGGGATACCCAGGTACAAATAAAGTATACTTGAATGCACTAAACAATACTTAAGTACAAGCAAGTACATAAATTGATAAAGTTATACACTATACACTAATTAAAAGTATATTTCTACTTCAGTAGTACTTCAGTGCACTTGAAAAAGTATACTAAATACCACTGATATTTAAATAGATTTTTAGTTCATTGAAATAAAGTATACTACTGCAAAAATCTTTTATTACTGTTTCTTAAGTGTGCTCTGAATGCTTTAAAAAATCGGATCTTAGTAGACTTTTATATAGTAATCATATGTTTAAATTAAACTGATTTTATTAAAAAAGTGGTAACTAAATACAATTTTAATACAAAGATAGAATGTTAAAAGTGCTTTTTAGTTCATATTCATGGTGGCTCAAAATAGCACAGTTGAGTACACTTTAAGGTTAGCTTAAGTGTATTTTAGTGCACTTTTTCATCTGGGTTGAAGAGTAAAACCTACTAATGCTACTAACTTAACTATCTTTTTCAGTACCAAGCTACTTTATCCAAAGTCACTATTTTATGTCGTAATATGAGGAAGTAATCAGTTATGCTTCTATCTCTCTCAAACATAGCACTGGCAAGACGTTATATTGAACTGATTCATTCGGATGTAAAAGTGTAAATTTATAAGTTTAATGCTGTCACTTTAATCAAGATTCATTCATTCAAATCCATCATTTTGAGCTGAGCTAAATACTGCTCTGATTAAATTATTAATTATATAGTCCAAAAGTTATATATTTAAAAAATATCACCCGCTTTGAATTGCTTTTAATGTACTTGTCTGCTTTTTGTTCATAGCTTGTTGTGTTTCTAACTGGTTTTAAGGAGTACCTGCCCATCGATTAACTACTTTAAATCATGAGTTGCTTGTACAGTTTTAAAGTAGCTGGATCTGAAGTAGCTTTGAAAACCACGGGCTGCACACCAGCTCTTCTGGTGAAATCATAAAAGGAAGGAAGGAAGGGGAAGGAAGTTCAATATTTTTTCCATTCAGTGTGTGCATTTATCTCCATTGCAAACAGTGAAACGATGTTGAATTTGGGTTCTTGAGGTCCTTAAATAACCTCTCTTCACATTCAACTAAACTGTTGAGCAAAATAAGCTCAGAAAACATGGGAATGATGCCCTACTGTGAAAGACGAATGCGTTGGAGTAAAATGGTGTTAAAGCCCATTTCCCAGTCCTTAAACAGCTTTTGACGCTCCAGAGCAGGGTTTGGCTAATTATGAACGCAAATATTGATTTCCTGTGGAAAATGTAGAATCAAAATTGTTAAGAAACATTAAGGCATAGATATGCCTACAATAACAAATTTACGAGATCTTGCAGATGTGTTGAAAGGTAATTTAACTGCTTGTGACTGAATATCTGGAGAATAAGTTTTAATAGATTATGCAACGACATCTCAGCAGTTTATTCCGCCGTGGCTTCATGCATAATGTATTAGAATTTGCATATTTTAGCAATACATTTCTTATCCAGCTCTTCTGAAGTACTCATTGTTTAATGTTGTTACTTCCTGTTGACAACATGTCTATGGGCTTTATCTGAGATTGCTTTTGAAAGAGTAGCGATCCGCATCCGTCATAAATGACAAAGTTAAATGCTTTTCAAACCTCAAATGTCATTTCAAAAGACTTGTCAGTAATTGAAAGTAGCGGTTTATGTGATAGTATCAGTGGCATTTGACAAGAATGTCTGGCTTTAATCATTCTCCTTGGTGGTGAATTATTTAAGTCAGAGATGGTTCTTTCCTTAAGTATGTTCTGTACAGAATAAGGTTCAGGAAAGGTAGTGTGTTTTCCAAAGGTTGTGTGTTTTTTCGAGATTATGTAATGCATAGGGATTATCATAACAACAATCCCGACCTCTGAGGTCTACATATGATATGTTTTCTATTAAATAAGATTATTTTTGTTGTGCAGATTTGTTGGTCAAGCTGTCTCAGTCATATGTCATTGCAAAATAATCAATTATTGTTAATAATAAAATGGTTACGTGTAAAATAAAAAAATAAAAAACGATGTCACAATGCAACAAAACTTATTAAAAATTATTTAAATGGAATAATTATTTGTTTTTGGGGTGAAATATAATCTAGACAAATGAATTGTATATAAAAGCTTCTTCTCTATTAAAGCATTAGTGCTTTTCCATTGAGCGACACATCAAAACTGAAATGGGCAGTATGTCAACAAAACTTCACCATCTCCAGCGTCCCAGAATCCAGTTCAAGGGCTTTAGAAGGTGTGAAATACCGTGATGTTTGTCTGAGGTAGTAATTTGCTATAATTTCAGGGCTGAAATGGCATTAGTTCATAACAAGAAAACACCCTTGAGGGCTCCTGTCTTTTCGAATAGATGATTCATTTCTCTGGTTGTCATCTTTCCAATTGTCATTTTTAAATTACTGAAATGAAAAGTGTTTGGTCGGACTCTAGAGAGTGAGGTGCTATGGCAAGACAGCCTTATTGTCACACTGTCAATTATTCATTGCTATATTTCAGAAGATTTACAGTTCATTTCAAAGGCCTCTAAATTACAAACATGTTCAAAACTTTGAAAACATGATTGATAGTTGATACTTTTTATACAGTAAAAGCTCTTTTAGAGTAATTGTACAAATGTCCACCTTCAGCTCATGCTTCAAGTGTCTTTTTGCTCTCAAATTTTTGCAAATTTTTATCAAGTAAATGTCAGAATAACTGTAGTAATATTTCAATATTAACACTTACTGGACTGAAGCAGCTCAATTTTACTTGATTCTCCATCAATCATATTTTAGAAAAAACAGCGAGTCTCAAATCTTATCATCAGGATCTTTTGAGAAAGCGTTTGTTTCAGAAGCTTTTCTTTTACTGTTTTGCACTGAGGAATAATCTTCCCAAGCCTCCAAAACATCTCCGACTTTTGAGGAATGTTTATTTCTTCATCTCTCAATCATTATTGGATTGGTTTGGATCATTAAATGCATCTTACTAAGACATGTTATTGGAGATATAGAGTGACAGCTAATATTTATACCATTTTACGTAAGTATCTGCTGTATTGTTATAAAGATATCACTATATCAGACTATATATGAGCCATAAATGCCTGATGTATCAAATATGATACTCAACAAAAACATGTATAAAATTTTAAAAAATATTTTGTCTGAAGATTCAGCAAACATTCCATTTTATTGTTTTATATTTATATGTATATATGTATATTTCAGCCTATTATTTCATATAGGCTTTACAGGGTAATAAATCTGAAGCTATGTGTAATCCTCCTATTTTGCGTTCTTTTTTTAATAAAGGCGTGTAGAGAAAGGCAGCTTGCTAGGTTTTGAAACAGAGCCACAGGAAGTTGTTTCTAAAAAAGGTAGGAAAAAAACGGTATTCATGGTGTAAAGTGATTTAGTCATGTGTCTTGATCTTTTATTAAATGTAAATTGTATTTTCATGTCATCAGATTAATCGGACATGCTGATTAACTTATAATAGCCACATTAGTCGAACTGGTCCAAATCATTAGCTCACAGTATAACCGATCAGTTCTGCAGTACTGAAATTGGTTCTTTTCCTCGGTGCTCTGAATCCTAGGCTGTGAATTGAGTAAATCATGAAAAGAAGAGGCAGTCACACTGAGTGTGCATAGACTTTATTGAGTGCGATAGCTGCCAGGGATCACTCTCATACCAATTTATGACTCTGAACTATGGCTATTTTATGTGTCTCTCTGCTTGACTTTAATCTTTCTTCTTATTCCATAGGTGAGGTACCGGGCACAGCAGGGAGTCACTCGTCTGGCAGTGGTCAAGATGTTGGCGGTGTGGGTTTTGGCATTCCTCCTCTACGGACCAGCCATCATCTTCTGGGAACTGATGGTTGAGAAAGCATCGTTCCGGAGGACTAATGTTTCAGCCGAAGTTCTACTGCACCTGGTACTTTCTGCTCTCCGCTCTACCTTCGAAGTTCTTCTCTCCGCTTCATCTCCGTGGCCTTCTTCAACTTCAGCATCTATCTCAACATCCAGCGGAACCGAGTCGTATGGCTCATGTGGAAGCTGAGAAGGAGGACGTGGAGGGTCATCGACGGACAGGCCTCGTCTGTTTTCTTCGTCCAAAACACGCAAGGTGTCCTCTAGCGAGCCAGCAACCGCTTTCAGCCCGTGATCAAAGACGAGGAGGAGGTTTCGCCATCATCCAGCGGCGATCCCAGCAGCACCACTCCGTGTCTTTGACAATGAAGACAACCATTAAAAGCGAGGGTTGCTCAGCGTTGGGTAAGGACGCGCATAATACGAGCACAGGAGGCATCAAATCCATGCGCCCATGCAGAAGCGGAGGACAAGCACGTCTCGAGGATAAGAAGATTGCCAAGTCCTTGCAATCATAGTGTGCGTTTGGGGTGTGTTGGGCACCGTACACTCTCCTATGATCATACTGGTGCCCTGCAGTGGTAGCTGTGTGGAACATCATTGGTATGAAGTCACTTTTGGCTCCTTTGGCTCAACTCGCCATCAACCCTTTCCTCTACCCACTTTGCCACAGCAGCTTTCGGGCTTTTGCCAAGATTTTGTGCCCCAAGCGGCAGTCTGTTCGCCACATCGAGGAAAGCCCTTCCTGCCAGTGACAATCTGATGGCAACTGAAGGGATTTAATACTTTCACACTGAGTATTAAGGATGAAATAAAAGCACCAAGGCAAGAAAGTGAAACATTTTACCCAAGCAAATTCCAAATGGAAATCCATGTCATTACTTGATGCATGTTTTGTTCTTCTTTGTTGAAACTTCCGACATTAGATTCTTTATGAAGATTTGACCTTTATTGATGGATATAAACAGTGCAACTAACAGTGCTGTTGTTATTTGTCTATCTCTTGTCTTGCAGTAAAATAGGAACAGAGTTGTTTCACTCTTGTTAGCTAATGTAAGTTGCATGTTCTGGGACATCTGTGGTGAAAAAAGTGATGCAGCTTGTGTTCAGAACATATTCAGTTGACAGTCTACCCATATCAACATTATTTATTGACTGTATATTCCACTTCCTTGACTCACATAGATAAGAAGAAGAGGCTGATCTATGTGAGATGGCATTCAGCTCAAATGAGAAAAGAAAAATATAAGGTGTGTTCTACCACTAAAAACATGAGCTTCACAGTCAGACTCTGAAATCTATATCACCTGCTGTGGACAAGATTGAAACTAATAATGTTTTTGAATGGAAGTTTTGTGAAATGTGAATTAAGTTCTCATCATTTTTATAAGCTGAAAATCTTGAAAATGTCAATCAATTCTTATATAAAAGAATTGGAATGTAGCAACTGTGTCATGTGGACAATTTTATGGTGCTTTTTTCCGTCATTTATAGTGATCAGCCCTGATCCCCCTTTTTAAGCACTCTCTGGACTTTCAATAATGTGTTATTTTTGTGTTTAACAGGAAATAGTGTAATACAGCTTTGGAAGGACATGAAACAAATTTAATTTTGGGGTATATCTCTTTATGATTTGTTTTTTTCTTGACTAGATTCATGGTTACAGTGTCATTGTCAACAACACTGAAATCATTAAAATGGCTTTATGAGTATAACTGTATGACTTAATGCTTTAAAACTTGTTTACAACCATTTCAATTTTTTTTTTGTGTGTGTTTTGGGGAGGGGATCCTTATAAAAGTAGCAAATATATTTTGTGGTTTTGTACATGCCAAGTTTTCATCTTGGACCAGTCAGACTGTGCATTCAATTTCAAAGTGTCAGGAGACTTTCTAAATTATGTTCTTTATGGATTTAACCAAGTTATCCAACTGAGGCCAATTTCATATTTGTACCATGATTCAGTGCCTCCGCAGTTCTTTGAGATTAATTTTACTGAATTTGTTCATATCACAGAGGAGCAACATGGATAATCTCCAAAAGCTCTACAAAAAGGTTTAACAATCTCCAAAGGCAAGGTTTTGTTTTCCCCAGAAGAGGCAACAGGATGATCTTATATTTGATATTCAAACTATATTGGTCAATAATTATAGCCTGAATTAAAAAGCCCAAAACACCTAGCAATCCAGTAGAATTTTGCATACACCTCTAAAAGCTCAGGTCTTATCTCTGGAGCAGTCGCCACGCTTCTCTGCTCTGATCTGCTTTTTTGCTTCAGTGAATTAGTCTTTTTTTTTTTCAGATGGCTTTGAGTGCACTCCATTTATCAGTGCTGTTTGGAGATCAAGTTAATTAAACCCCAATGACAAGCATCCTCATCAGATCCTTGAATTTGAAAATCTTGAATCTCTTAACCAGGTGATGCTGTTGCACTATATGGTGTCTATGTAAAGTGAATGAGGGGACAGACATGGTTGTTTACATGATCAATGGTTCGAGCATTTAGAGAGCAGCGTTGAAGTGACTTCTTGATATTTTCTACTTGACAGTTCAAGAAAAGATGTGGTTAAATGTATCTTTCTTGGATGTTCCTTTGTAGCTGTGCCGCAAATAGAAAAGCAGAAAATTGCACGACAGTCGGGAGCGGAATGTTGGTTTTAGATTATTAGGCATTGTGTATATGCACACAATTCTTCAAAACTATCAAAGGAAACGGCTGGGAACAGGTCATACTTCCATTGAAACAGATCAGCATGAACCTTCCCTCTGAGCTTTCCATTGCCTACAGATGATAACCTCCCACATAAATGTGTGGATGTCAGTCTATCCTGAATTTACGCTGATAGAATAAGGAGCACAGAAATACATTTGTGGCCAAACTCCTTTGAAGCGTTCCACTGAATTGCGGAAGTCTGACTGACTCAAGCTGTTGCAAGAACCAAGCTTAAGGGTTTAACATTACAATGCAATGTTGGGGACAAGTTTGATCAGGGGCTTATATCATAATTAATGCCCTTACAGCTATAAGAAGCTAATTTACTTCACTCAAAAGACCAGCTTAGACCACCGCTCTTTAGGGGTTCAAGCTGGTTTATGCTAGTTTGGTGCTGGTCTAGGTATTGGAACAACTGGATCAACCATGCTGATCACCTGCAAAACTCAGCTGGTAAAACACTGGTGGTGGTTGAGGAGATTCCCCTTCTATGTAAAGAGCTTTGAGTGCCCAGAAAATGCTATATAAATATAAGGAATTATTATTATTATTATGTCTACCAGCATGGTCTTTCTGATAAAGCTGATTGACCATGGTAGGTTTGGAGGCTATGCTAGTTCTGGCAAATGCTAATTCCAGCAAAAAAGTCACCAGACAGAAGTAGACTGGTTCAAATGAACCTGTCTCTGGTTTGATGGTTGGATGTACTTCATTATGCATTGGATTTGATCAAGTATAATGTGTTTTTGACTATGATTTGCTGTCTTTAATGTGGTAAAATTGAACAACTTTAACCATTAAAATCACCTGCAAAATTTAACTGGTAAAACTTGTCTAACAGCATGTTTTTGATGAAGCTAGTTGACCATTTAAATCTTGCTGGCTATGCTAGTTAAGTGTCTTGGTGGTAGAATTTTGTGGGTGATGTGAACAACTGTGAAAACAGTCACCAGATAGAAGTATATTAATTAAAAGGACAACCAATCTGCTATAGCTTTTAAAACTTGGTAAGGGTTAGGTTACTCTTGGTGGAAAGTTCTTGTGGGTAGCTTGTGAATTGGATTTAGATTAGTTCAAATGAACCCTATTTAGTTCAAATAGCCTGACTTAATGGGACTTAGGGGTACATAGAGCAAAACAGGTTGGGAAACACTGGGCTAGATGTTCTTACTCAGATTACTAATATGGAAATTCTCAGTCCCTGGGCTTCCACAATCCCAAAGATTCTAACAGCACCTGCGTCCTGTAGATTATGGCCCAGATTTTGTGAGACCTTTGCAGTGAATGTCATAGGCGTTCACACCATTGTTCACCTTCCGGCACAGCAGGCACCACAACAGTCATTAAGGCTAACAGACAGCGGCATGATAAAGTCAGAGGCATGATAGGGCACTAAAGGACACAGTTTGCCAATTTAAAATCATACAAGCACAACAAACTCGACAGGGGAAGCTGTACTGCATAGCAACCTGATGTGCTTACGTGCGTCATTTTTCATACCACTACGTTATGCATTGTATTTTGTCAAGATGAATGTGATTGTTTTTATCTTACATTAGAGCTTCTGAGCAGATGTGAGTATTATTTTGGTGCCAGTTTGATTTCCTTCTGTCCATAGCGTTTGCTGTGTTTTCTGTGGTAAAATGCAAGTGTGATTAGATTCATGGTGAGCGATCGATTTTGGCAAGTCCACATTTCAATTTCATCCCGAAAAACCCATTTAAGAAGTGTGGATGTTGTCAATGTGTGGCAATATTCCCCATCGAGAGAATTGTTTTTAAGTTAAACTCCAAAATGTCAAAAGGGCACCACAGAAGTGTTCCAGATGTCTTACACTATATTGAATACATACTACAGCTTTATGGCAGTGCACTAACGTCATATTTTGAATGCATTCTAATGCAAAACATATGGATTGACACGGTGGTAAGTAAATGTCAGAATTGGATGTCAGGTGCTTTGGATAAAGACATACACTAAATGACTGCTGGCTTACAACTGTTAAAAGACTACTGGTATATTTATTTATGTTTATGAATGATGGTAACTTATTCAGACCCCTTTACAAATGCACAACATTGTCTACACATCCAACCACCCTCCCACACACACTCTGCTGCAACAAATAAAAAGAAAGAAACAGACTTTCTTTAGACAGATGGACAGTTAATTTGTTCCAGGACTCTTTTGTTCTCTTTAGCTACAGGTTAATCTTGTTGAAAGATAAAAAATATTTTAGCTGTGTTGTGAATCAGTGCTTTTCAGTACTTTGAGGTGAAGTACCACCTTTGATCAAATCAGAACATCTAAATTCCCTTTCATTTCTCAGCATTGACATTTTTTGTGTAAGCGTAGAGCTGATGCAACTTTTAGAGTTAAAATACTCTCTTGCAATCTTAATATGCAGAGACAGCTATAAGTAAGCCTTCTGTAGGTGGATTTCCTCTGAAGTGTGGCTCTATCAAACCACATTGCTCTTTTGCATCAATGTTTGGGGATGAGAATGTGTTTGTCCAGCCAGTGATAAACAGGGAGCACTGTTTGAAAAGAGTCATTATTTATGCATTATTTTCAGACCTTAAGCCTGTGTTATACTTTCGCGTCCAGAGTCCGCTAGTGTCTGCTATGATGCGCGTGGACGTAAAAATCGTCATCGAAGAGTGTGCACGGAGGCTCTGAGCGGACGACCACGTGCCTCCCATTTTTGTGACCGCGGACATATAGCGCTTCAAAAGCATCAATTGCACATGTGCAGGCAGTGTGAAGAAGCCTGTTGCTACTCAAACCTGTACAATCCGTCGATAAAACAATATAAAGACTGCCAGATTTGCAATAATTCTGGGCAATTGTGTGTTCACATGTTTGTTGCGAGCGGACCATCAGCATACACTTTCGGTAGTATAAATGCAAGAAGTCCGCACCGGCGCTGTCCGTATCCGTGTCCGGATTGCTCATGCGGAAAGTATAACACAGGCTTTAATGTCAATGTCCTCTGGGTCCTTGTGTAATTAGACTTAAAAGTTCTAAAAAACTATGTAAAATCAAGACTACAGTATAAACTCTCTTGTGTGTGCATGGAAAATGTGTGCTATCCAAACATGTTTTATAAAACTAGCTAGAAATACTCGCTGAACTGATTTTGGGTTGTTTCTGCAATGTACCAGTGAAACCTATTGAAACTAAAATCATAGTTCTTTACTTCATCATTAAGACTTGAAGACTGCCTGACTTGACTTGGCCTGACACAAACTCTATAACTTCCACTGTCATACAGAGAAAGTTTTTCTCTCTCAAGGTAGACTACTCCTGCCTACAAGGTGAAGACTTTTGTCTTAACAGAGGACAGGGTCGGATTTACTGCAATGTAGCGAGACGTGGTTAAGTGCCATGCGGAGAATACAAGGAAAATGAAGGAAATATGAATTTAGGTTATGGGGATTCATTTAAGAGTCCTTAGCACGCAGCAAGTTCCAAGGCATGTTGTGATAGCAGATGAAAAGGTAAGCATACTGTTGTGTTAGCGTGTCTCAGGCAACTTCATCAACAGGAGAACTGTCCACAGTGCGATGGCACAATTAGCTCCATGCTCTCGAGTCCGTGCTGCTGCAGTGAATTTTAAAATGGGTCTGAGCTTGGTACTGTGCAAATGGTTGAATAACCGATGCATTTTGATTCATGGTCCTAAATTAATTCCCAGTTCTCTTTTGGAGATTATCGAATCCAAATTTTAAGTTCATATTTAGATTTAGAAGAAATTGGTCTTATTTTCTGATATTGAGCCTTTAAGAGATAGGCTGAAATTGGACCTTTGGGACCAAAATGCAATCTGTGAGAGGCATTTGGTAGGTCAAAGCTTGGGATATTTGAAAGCCTACTGCATTAAATATGGCATGAATGTGTGAAAAATACCTATTAGATGACCTTTATTGAGGGAATACATAATTAACAGTAACTTGTCAATAGCACTGAAGGTTAGAGAGCACCAGATGAAATGGGAGAGGGTAGAATAATGAATGGGACTGTGAAGGGGTGTTTCAGCTGTGTTGTTTTGTTGGTGAACAGCAGGTGAAAGATGCCCCATTCTCACTCACAGTGGGGTGCTGTCAGTTGGTTGGTGGGTGTTCAAACTGGACATTTGTAGGAATGTGACAAAGACACAACACAATAGCATTCGGCTGGATTTTGATGCAATTTGCAGCAAGGACGCTGACAGTCAACAAAAGGGCAGTGATGTTCTTTCGCTTCAGCTGACATTAACAAGTAATTGGACATTGGACGTGCACTCACAACTAAAACAAGCACAATGCCTCTATCGATTAACCCTTCCAACACCACATGAGTACTAAGTACTATATACACACATAGTACTTAAAGAGGACATAACACAGTTTCTGCCGAGCTCATGTTAATCTTGAAGAACTTAGTATTGCATCCTTCATGTCTCCTAGGGGTCTTTAGTTTTATCTGATTTGTCAAGCAAAGATACAGCTTAGCGCTAATCTCCAAAACAGTCAAGCTTTTTTTGGAGGCATGCTGTGGCAGAGCATGAAGCATGTTGGTGGTTGGTGTGTCCACGCACTCTATTGGTAGAATTGGCCATAAAAGACATTCCTCCCTTTATGAAATCACACAGGGCCATACTTAAAAACAAAACAAAACAAAAAAACATTCTGAAACTTATTTGAACCCTGAAGGGTGTATTTGGACAGAAATACTGTCATATGTCCAACTAATTTTTTGAAACTTTTCACGCTTTAGCATGAGAATCAAACTCTTTAGCAGTGTAAATAAGTAGCAATGCATGAAATAGCATTAGACATCCCCTTTAAAAACAACAAAAAGGTTCTTTATTGGTAAGAACTTTTAACATCCATGGAACATCTCCATTCTTCAAAAGGTTCTGTTTAGTAAAAAAAGGTTCTTTATATTTTTAAAATGATCTATTAAGAATTGTTTACTTAAATCGGGAACCAAAAATAGTTCTTCTGTTAAATCGCTGTAAAGCCCCTTTTGAAACCTTTATTTTTGAGAGTGTAGGATACTAAAATGGTACTACTATGCTGTTTGGACATATAACAAAGGTACAACAATGATATTAAATTATAATACCCCAACAATGATGCACAAAAATGGTCCAATTCTGCTTCTGGAGGGCCACTGTCCTGCAGAGTTTAACTCAAACTCTAATTATGCACACCTGAAACTGCTAATCAAGGTCTTATTAGGCATACCATAAACCTCCAGGCAAGTTGGAGCCAAACTCTAGGACCACGTTTGTACACCCCAGCAAAGGGTTCTTTATCAGTGGTTCTCACCCACGTTCCTGGGGCCCCACCAACACTGGAAATCTTGCATGTTTGCTTCTGTCAGATGTTTGATTAAAGAGACATCCAAAACATGCACTGTTGGGTCTGGGGCTCCATGAACATGGTTGGGAACCACCACTTTAGATCAGGGATGTCTAATCCTGTTACTGGAGGTCTACATTCCAGCAAAGTTCAGCTCCAACTCTAATCAAACACAACTAGACAAACTCACTAAGCCCAAAAATGGTTCATCGATTGCAAGGGTCTCCAAAACTGCTTCTGGAGAGCTAGGTCAAGGTCTTGAGGTTAATTGATAATTACAGGCATGTGTGTTGGAGCAGGGTTGGATCTTGAGGTCTGCAAGAATGTAGCTTTCCAGTAGACCCTGTTCAATGGCATCACTCGAAACCAAGTTTGGAATCTTTATTTTTAAGAGTGCATAGTAATGCAGTCCATGCAGCTAACTAGCAATGGTACGCACTCCCCATTGATTTGTTTACTGACAAGAGCCAGAGTCGCCTGGTACATGTCCAATGCGGAGTACTTAACACGCTCCGCTATCAGCACACAGTGTGGGTGTTGAAACAGTGGGTGTGTGGGAGCCACAGCCAGCGTTCGTTTGATTGGGGGTGGATGTGAGGAAGAAAGAGATACGAAAGACCCTTCCTCACTGCAGGCACAACAGAAAGGGCTAGGACGGCCGGGTTCCTACTGCAGGCAGTGGCACGGCACACTAATGACTGAGAGACAGCGGCAAGAGCAGAAATTGAGGTGTCGTGGTGGGTCTGGTACAAACACACTGAAAGCCCTTTCTTCTGGAACATTGAAGAGGAGCTGTTGATCGCTTTCTAGCCTGGCTGTGTGAAGAACGTAATATTACAGTTTTCAGAGCGTGCTGGAAACAGCCCCGACATATAGAGGTCACCGAGTGAAAGCGGAAAGAAAAACAGCCAGAGATATCGATCGTCATCAACTGAGTGATCAAGCGTTGGAAAACATGTGCTTTAGGAGTGTGAGTGCTCTAGTGGTGAAATGGCTTGTGGGTAAAGAGTAACCAAATCAAACAGTAATGCACAACAAATTCACAACTGACTGATCCTCGGACGTATGATATAATGCCATATAAGGTATAATATTTCTATACCTTAATTTAACTGCAGCAGAGTGTATCTGCATATTTCAAATAAACATGGCAATTTCTTGAATTATTCATATCTGCAACATATCCCAGACAGCACAGGTATGTCTGCAAGATGCATTAAAGATCGCTTTATCTGGAAAGCATCTGCTTTGTACAAACATCTGATAGACGTCTCTAAGATGTCAGTTTTACATTTATTCTAAATCATTAACATCTTAAAAGACATCTTCTAAACATCTGATAGAAAATGTCTTACAGACGTATTGCAAATGAGCAAACACTCTAAAAAATACAAGTCTCTGTGTTGTACATGTGCTATCAGGGTATAGATCATTGCATGTATACACACATGAATAATTCATGTAGCAGGCTCAAGTTACATGTCGAGGAATTCTGTAGATTGTGCCATATTTCAGCAAGACTGGGAGTTATTAAACATAGTATAAAACTGATATTTCCATCTCTATCCGTTGCTTCCACGTTATGTAAACAAAACCCAAATAAGCCACCGAGGCTGTTAATTTCAGTGTAATAAGTGAGTGTTTTTGGCACATTAAGTGCTTTAAATCCTTTAACCATGTTAAAATCACAGCCAAGTGTTTCATTGCATCAATTTACCAACCTCCAACTTCAAATAAAACAACAAAGTGGTTTACTTTGGAGCCAATGTTACAAACAGTGTTTTTGAGTCATTCAGAGTTCGACAATGGCACAACTTAATATGTAAAACATTTATTGGATATTGCATACAAAAAGACAAATCAAAGTAAAATAGATCACAATTAATGAGACACTTTTGGCATGCGCCTCCTCTTTGTAGGCCTTCAAAAGTCTTCTACAATTTACCCCTAACAAATCGGATTAATAGTTCACAATTTATGGCTCAATTTTACAGCCTTAAACTCACATTTGTATGCTTTTGATGGTAGTTCAAATAGCAATTTTACTTTACAGTAGATTATTACGACAGATTGACAATTTCATAGCCTATTAAATACACCAAAGCACATTGTATCCGTTACATAAGTCACAGCCCTGTCTAATAAAACCTGAAAGAACAAGGAAATGGCTTTCCTCTTGAAAACAGTGTATGTAACTAAAAGAAGCTAAATTTATAATTCACAGATGTGGAGTGTTTGGCAAAGAAAACAGTTTCCATTCATGTCACATGATGTTAAAATGTAAACAAAAGGTTGATTTATTAGCTCAGAGGCCAAGTAACAAATGTACACAAATACAACTTTACTAGAGCTTAATTTCACGTAAATTTTACACAATTCTGTGTGCCCCAATTGATACACTATCAAACAATTCGTTCTCGCTAACCTTCAAAATATCCCTAAAAAGTAAACCTGTAGATAATGATAACCCCATTAAAATAACAAAATAGTTCCACTGCATTACCTTACAAAGAAATTGTAAAAATGTTTCCCAGGTCAGTTTTTGTACACACTGCACTGAATATATTCACTAATTTCTAAGACGCTTTAATGTAAATTTGAAATGCATTTAAAGATTCTTGTGCACTAGGGTTTTAAAATCCTGAGGAAAAACTATCAAAAATATACGATTGAAGCTAAAAACAAACTATTTGTTTTAATGAGTTTGTCGGAAATTTTAAACGCCAACCCTAAAGCACACAGTTACACTCAGATCAGTTTCTTATAAAAATATTTGCTGCATGCATAATTGTCAGAGAAACATTTAGAATAAAAAAAAGTAAGAGTTTATTTTAAAACTTAAATGCAACAGAATCGACAGGGTGGATGGATGCAGATTACTCACTGGATCTGACAACTAAAAGGTTTTAGTTTATTTAGAGTCTCATGTTTGCAAATTGCACAAAGCAAGCAAGAAACAAAGGCAAATTTGACAAGTCAAATTGGTTTCATTCGTCCATTTCTTTGGTTATTCTGCACAAGCATCTGTGCTTTTGTAAATCGGGTCCAATTTCAATGCAGAATTCAACAACCATTTTTCACATGCTAAATTCTTCAAATTTAACATTCAACACTACATTCCAACGAACATTTGAATAAACGGAAAATGTTTTGAATATTTAAATGAACTCAAACTCCTTTGAATACTGAATGGAGTAGCTTCAAGTCTTTTTACGGTGTACTCATCAGAAAGCACCATTCTGGTTACCATTTGTGTATGTTATGCATTTAGGTTGAGCAGGGATCTCAAATGTCTCTCTGATTCAAACATACATAATACTATGTAAAGCATGAATCAAAACATGCGCTTAGACGGTCATTCAGAATAATCTAGTTTCGTTTCCACCCTGTTCATCTGGTTGGCAAAGCACAAAAACATAAGATACGCTAAGCACAGCTGTCAGTTACGCTATAGTGCACTACAGAACAATAATAATTCCCCATTCATAACCTCACGGTGACCAGAAAATGCATGATTCATTGACATGAATATGCAGATTCGTTAGTCACCGCTCGCCTAAATACTAATTTCAGGTCGCTTTGACTCATTCTCGGATGGCATTCAGCCAACGGTCGTAATGGGATGTTCGAAATAGCATCGCAGATCAAGATTAACTGGCTTTACAAATGAGGTCCGACAAATAAAGGATCGAGGGAGGGCGTTATGAACTCATGATTGAAGAATACAAAAGTAGTGGCTCTACAAAAAAGACTGAATGGTGGGAGGAAAATACTAAAGGTGCGCTGCTCCATCACATGACGGACATTCTCTTTGTCCGCCTTTGGATCAGCCCTGGAACCGAGAGAAATTTTGGTTACGGATATAATTCAACATCTCAAGATCGCTGTTTCACATTAAGACCTTCTTTAACGAACCTGCTGATGGAAGAGATCTTCGCTCCAAAGTCTCCCTCCTCGCATCGCCGTTCTCCATTTCTATCACGCTTTCGTGACGGTTACTTGCCACTTCCTGGAAACCAGAGTTCACGCTTTCATTATTGGATTCAAAAACGAAGGAAAAGCCAGAAACATGTGACTCTGGAGCACAAAACTAGTCATAAGTCACTGAGGGATATTTGTAGCAATAGCTAAAAATAGACTGTATGGGTCAAAATTATCCATTTTTCTTTCATTCCAAAAATCATTAGGATATTAAGTAAAGATCATGTTCCATGAAGATATTTTGTAAATTTCCTACCTGAAAGTTCATTTTTGATTAGTAATATAAATTATATATTATTAATTAATTAAATAATAAATAATTAATATTAATTATAATAAAAATATTGTCCTCCTAATAAACCATACATCAATGGGACGCTTATTTATTCAGCTTTCAGATGATGCATAAATCTCAGTTTCATAAAATGGACCCTTATGACTGGTTTTGTGGCCTCACGTGTTCTTATTCTTCATACCTCTCGCTGGAATTAACCAGTAAGGTGAGGATCTTCTCTCCGGTGCCCCAAGAGCTCTGGCTCTTCCACAGCAGGTCTGAAGGAGGACTGTGGGACACGCCGCATCGGCTCCACACCTTCACAGAACCAACATTTTAACATCCAGTCACGACTGAGATGGATTTAAAATGAAATACAGTCCTGTTTGCTTACCGTTACCGTCTGGCCGGCCTTCAGGACAAACTTGGGACTGAATTTATAGGTGATTTCCTCTCCATCTGCAATTTGTCTCTTTAGTAGCCAGCTGCCCAGAGACTGATCCTAAATTTGGAAGAAAAAATTAAATACAAATAAAAAAAAGAATACACAATGAAATACTTTTTCCTTTGTTCTTTTGTAAAGCAAGGCACCACATGGTAAAATTTTAGCTAATAAACATCACCATACTATGGAAGCCTGTTTCTGCCATTGAATAAACAAATAAATAAATAAATTACAACTTCTCACCGTTTGACTTTCAGAAACTCACAATTCTGTGAAAGCCAGAAAATGTGAGGCATAAAAATAAAATCTGAATCTCTGTGAAAAAAAAGAAGTTATAATTGCTAGTTTATATCACATAATTGAGAAAAAAGCCAGAGGTCTCTCACAAAGAGTTATGAGACAAAAGTAGCAATTACCTTCTTTTTTTTTTTAATTTAGTGGCAGAAACATGCTTCCATACCATACTTCCCCAGTTGATTGATTACATTTTCTTAAATGTAATGTTTAAATATGTAAATGAGCCATTATCTAATTAAGTTTGCACTAATATGCATATATTTCCAGAACATAAATGGATAAAGCCAGGTTCAGATTTATATTTATTTTTGTTGAAAAAAAAAAAATATATATAAAAGGGGATTTATAATTATTTTGGATTCCTTTTTGTCTCTCCAAAATCAGAAAATACTGTCAAAACCCAGAAAAAAAATTAAATTTAGGAATAAAATGTTATAAAATCAGGCTGACTGATACATACAAACCCCTCTACAAAAGACCTTCAGCATATAGATAGAAATAAAACTTAAGTTTGGTAAAGCTGCTGAAGTGCAGACAAAACTGAAGTAACGTACTGCAACTGCAAGTGCAATAACACCTACTGAGTATTTTAGACATTTTCTTTCCACTTTATGAAAAGCCAAAATTTCAAAACCACCAAGCATGAGAGAAAAGTGTGCTTTTACCTGTAGCTCTTCCCTTAAAACATGTACCTTGTCAGAGTTGTTCCTGAGGGTCACTGATTTCCTCCAGGTCGATCTCCCTCGACACTGCGCTGCCGTGGCCGCCTCCTGGCTGATCTGCACTTTAGGAGCACTGTGGCGCTTCCTCCAGCTCAACGCTTTCTTTTGGCCTGGGTGCTACGTGAGACATAGAAGTGCTGCTTCGCTTGCTGCGGACACTGTGACCCGTGAGGACGGGCTGGGGACAACTTCAGCCTACAGGAGAGGGGCATGTGTTAAATCCTGTATATGATAGCAAGAACAATAAAGGGGCAACTGCACCATGAAGCGATTGTTTATGCAGCTACTCTGTCGTCTTACCTTCCTTCCCATCATCTGTGCTCCAAATATCTCAACTGCAGACTATCTTTAACTCGTCCCAATCTTCAAGATGGTCTAGCTGTGCCTGCTGGTCTTCAAGTCTGTGCTAAATCAGCTCTGACCTCTCGCTGTTCGACACGCCGTATCAGTTCGCCAAGACGGCGAGACACATAATTATCGCTCCAGCATGACATTTTACAACCTACCGTATCCTCCAGCACACGCAGAGTATGTCAAGAACGCAGCGAAAAAATGTGAAGTGTGTTTGACGAGCGTTCTGAACCAGTTACAGACCGCGAGGTGTCCGTGAAGACAAACGATGATAATAACCAGCTGTCAGAACTCCATCAGCAGATGCAAAAGGCTCAGAAACGCCTAGTTTGTGTGCCTCGCTGACTCAGCGCCACAAAACGAAGTGAGCTTCCTACCTTGATGCGCTTCCTGCCACAGGCTTGTCCAAACCTATTATTCGTGTGTTCAAATGGGTTTCAAAAGCTAACAAACTGCCTAACAAGCCACCATTTGTAGAAAAGGTACAGCACTCTTAGGTTTGGAAGCATTTTAGACATTAGAAACACACTCTGATGTGTCTGATGCCCAATATGCTTTCTCAATAGGCAGCACTTTTGGCCACAAGTCTGTTTGAATGCTTTCAAAGCCTAGCGAGCCAATTAGACCGCAATTTCAGACATAGGGCCCTATGAAATCAGCTTTATTTATTTTTTTCCCAACTACTTTTAAATGGTTCAATTCAGTTTTATTAATCAGAAAGTATGTCTAATTGATTAGAATCATGAAACTTACACAATGATATGTTTAGGGCTTTCACTGCATGTTTGTTTCCAAATTCTGTTTTAACATTATTTAAAATGCATAAAACAACTTAATTTATTCTAAAATTTTGTATACATTTAAATATACATTAAGTTCTGTTTTTAATGACTGGATAGTGCATCGCAGAAATCAAGGGGCTTACAGACATCATTTAAAAGCTATAAGCCTGGCAGCTCACTTGGCCTGCATTCCTGTCATCTGTTCATGACTCAAGCGTGCGGTTTAGGACGCTCACCTGTCCTCCTCGCCCTCCAGCAGCTTCCTGTAGGCGTTGATCTCCATGTCCAGGGCCAGTTTGGACGTCCAGCAGCTCCTGGTACTCGTTGAGCTGCTGCTGCATGCACTCCCTCAGCTCGCCATCTCAGGCTCCTTGGCGTCCAGCTGTCGGCGGTACTTGTCCCGGTCGCTGGACAGCATGTCCTCCAGCTCATGGATCGCTCCTCGGCGGCAGCGCTGCGGAGGGACAAAAACAGGTCTGAATGACAGGTGGCAATTCACTGGATCATTTCTGCTGCTGGCGTTACAACAGTGTGTGCTGCTTTCCTCTAACACTACAGAGAGAAGAGTTTCAACTCAAAAGGCTTTTAACTTGGACATTTAGGCATCAGCTTTTGGGTTTCTGCAAGTTTTGACTTTCATTTTTTCCCCAAATTTGAAAAACTTGAAATGAAATTGGCTCAATGAAAATGTATTTAATAATTTAAATTTATTATAATACAAAGGTTTTAAACAAAAATGTTGTATGCTTAAAATGTTTTTATTAATTATGTAATTATTTATAGGCCTTAAAACTTTAAAACCATTACGACTTTATAACTTGATGTGTATCCCTATATACACATATGTATGTGTATGCATGTATGTAAATAAATAAATAAATAAATATATATATATATATATATATATATATATATATATATATATATATATATATATATATATATGACATGACTTTTTTAAATGACTGATTTACTGTTAATTTAATCCTACTATATTTAATAAAATCAACATTAAGCTGTATCGGATTCCTGTTTTTCTATCTTCAATTTGTGAGATCTCTTAAATATAACATTAAATATTAAAATATAATATAATATAATATTTATAAGCCATTAAAGATATTTGGAAATGTAAAATACTTTATAAAAAAAATTAAATAAAAAATTAAATAATAAAAGCTATACACTTGTGACAAAATGTAAAAAATATCATGTATATAAATAAAATATAAATTATAATATTACATAAAAATAAGTAATTTTAAAAGTTAGTTATATAAATAGCGTAAAATCTATTAAAATGAACTACTTTTATGACCTTTAACCTTTAATTTTTTTAAGAACCCAGTAGTCTTATATGCGAGTGAAAACATTCACCGTCAGGCCCTGTATTACAGAAACACTGGCTAAAGCCTGCCTGAAAAGTACATGTAGTACTCTGAAATGGAAACTACTCTTGTCATAACGTCACTAGTGCAAGAGTTTATAAGCAACATTAACCCTAAAACCAAGCATTCTTGATTGATTAGAGCGTGCACAGGACCTAGTATTATGGTGAAGATGCTGTAACTTTGTTCAGGACACGGCGGCCGTGCGTACCTGTTTCTGCAGAGCTCAGCTGATAGCTCAGGCCCTCGATCCTCATGTGGGCTTCCTGCAGCTCCTGCGGCGTGAGCACTGCCTTATCGTTCAGGTCAGAGCGACACCTTGGCGTTATCCAGCTGCAGAGGGAAGCTTTCCGTTAGCTTAACGCACCACGCACCCGCCTTCAAAAGCAACTTTATTTGCGGCTAGCGTTTCTGACCTTGGCCTGAAGGTCTGCTGCAGCTCGTCCTTGTAGATCTGCACTTGCTCCTCGTGCTGTCTCGCGCAGATCCTGCAGCGCCTCGCCAGCTGAACTCGTAGTCCTGCTGTATGCCCGAAGTCCACTCTCCACCATGCGCTTCTCAGCTGACGATGCCGAGTCTCAGCACCTCCTGCATTACACATTCATGTTTTAGAGCCCAACTTTGACTTGAGAAAGAAATGGCCACCATATATCGGCCGATATTTAGCATTTTAAAATGATCAGCTAATATTGTCTTCTGTCTGACTTTTATTTTGACACCATATGGGACTTTTTTGACATTGCAGTTTAGGGAGGTGTGATATTGACAAAATTTTACCGATAACGATAATTAGATGATATTTTGCTGAGTGTGTTATTGTGCTGGTATCTTAAGGATTGCCGTGGATGGCTGACTCTAATGTGTTTGATATTGCATCTGAAGTGGCATGTAGATGTATTTACACACTGTTTAATGAGGACATGAATGCATTTAACCTGCAGTTACACATGCATAAATAACGCTTTGATATATTACACATAACAGGTTTAACGCTGATATTTGAAATTATTTAATGAAAAGATACTTTAAATGTGAAATTAAAACCGCCAGTAGGTGGCAGCAAGTCACTGTTAATAGCGAGTCATTTCGATTGAACCGAATCATTTAAACAGTTCATTCATTCAGGAACAAACGCTATTTTTATTGTCAAATTGCAAAAACAGGCAATATGGTGTCTAAAACGTAAGTCTCTTAATTAACTTCATGTTTATTGAACTGTTGTAAAAGAAATTAAGTAATGATGCCAATTTTGAGAGTAAAAAATTGAATCAACTATATCAAAATGATATAAATACATAAATTTTCTGCCCCATACCTTGAATTTTGAGATGATTTTAAATGCATTTTAATAAACCAAACATGGTGAAAGAACACACTCTAAATGCGTCTTCATCATATAATGCGTGTCTGTGCACTCTGTAGGTGTGTTTTGTTTGGTTTTGGCGATATACTCGCACACTCCTGGCGCAGTTTGATTGTCTTTAATAGTAGCAGTGAGCCGACTGACCTCCTCAAACATGGTCTTCCTGAACTCCAGCTCCTCCGCCAGACTCTGGCAGCGGTTCTCCAGATCCACCCTCATTAGCGCTCTCCGCCTCCAGCTGTTTCTTAGCCACGCGGAGCGCCTTCAGCCTGAACGGCGAGACCAGCGCCTCGTAGACGCTATTCTGAAGCGGAGGAGGCTGAAATGAGGGTCGAGGGACTTACTTTGGCCAGCTGAGCCTTCAGGTCGGCGAGTTCTGGATAAAGACTTGTTCTCGCTGAGCCGTGTTGAGACGCCTCTTTCTTGTTGTACTGCGCTTCCAGCTCCTTGATTCGAGCCTGAGCCAGAGCCAGGTCTCCATCCTTCTTCTTATAGCTGGAAAACAAATTCAGACGGCCAGTCTTTGGGTGAATAAAGAATCAAAACCAATCTTTAGGAATGGTTAGTGCATTACATTCATTACACTTGAATGTGCTTCTTAATGTGTTTTCATATCAAAATGTATTGGGTTCAGTTTTAATGCACAGCTTTATTTTATTTCTTTAAACAAGCTACAGAAAATGTCTGATAAAAATATTTTATTGACGCTAAATATCAATAAAAGATGCCCTACTGAACAAGAAGTACTTGTTTATTATATTAGTGCATTGAAATATGTTGATCTCACTAATCCCAAAATAAACAACTGTACTCAAATGTTCAATACAATAATAATAATAATTTAGTTATATAAAATGTAATTACATAAACATAAAAATTACCAGTAACAAAATATAAATATACATATATATTATATAGTAATAATAATATATAGTTATATGTGATGAAAAGTAAATATATAAAATAAGAAAAATATTAAGTTACACAATTAATTATGATATTGATAACTAATAAGTTATAAAAATATAAATTGTATAAATCAACAACATAAACAGGTTACAGTTAAAAATATGTAATGGTAAAGATTACAAAATGTAAATATATATATATATAAAAACATTAATTTATAAAATTTTTGGTGATAATAAAATCATTACAAAAAAATAAGTTACAGAAATGTTACTTCTTGACAAAAAAATTGACAAATTACAAAAATATATAAAACAAAAGGTTATAAAAAAGTATAATAAAAATAAGCAATATATTATATAAAAAATAACAGATAATGACCAATAAAAATATAAACTTTAAATACAGATGGTATTAATAAAACAAAAAATAGAAACCACATAAATAATAATAATAATAAAATAATGTTGTATTTTTAATACTATACAACAACAAATATTAGCTGATAGAAATGTATGAATTACATTAAAAGACACAAATTTTAAAAACATTATGTAAATATAAATAATGCAAACCACATAAATAATAATAAAAGCATAAAATAATACTATTGTCTCTTTTATTAAAATGAATACAAGAAATACTATAAAAATGTGTGTAAGTTAGATTAATAATAACGCTGGCTGGGTTTCACATGTTTCTGCGTCTATCAATGAACAAAACATTTAATCCCTCTACAAATAAGTTCCTGTATTTTTTCCAGTTGCTACAACACAAGCTCGGCGAACATTTCATATGACGTAATCGAGATGCTCATCCTACGAGAATAGAAAGAAAAATCCCCTAAGTGCAGATAAACGGCTGAAATCTGCGGACAACTGCAGGTTGGTAGCATGATGTGACACACTCCCGCGGTTAAACCAGCCACCCGCAATCAGGCACGGCGTCAGACTTCCTGTTTATACGCGCCATTAGCAACGAGATCAACCAAACGTCAAGTGCAAGAAGAAGAGACTCTGAGACGCTGATCTTCTGGTGGCCTTATTCACAGCAGCAGATGGAGGCGGATTTAAGTCAGGTTAGTTAAGACCAACTTAAGTTTAAGAGCGACCACTGACTTAAAGCCTCGGGTATAGAGAGGATAATGGTCTTCTCACATCACGAGTGTGTTTTGGAGCAATACTCACTTGCGGGTGACCTCCTCGAGCTCAGAGTTGGCTTTTCCCAGATTGATCTGAAGTTTGGCTCTTTCACGCCGTTAGCAAGCACGCTACGCCCTGAGCTCGCCTCAGTAAAGAGACTTGATCCCAGACACCTGAAGGAAGACAAAACCCCACACCGTCCAGAGACTCACCACGCTGGCCCTCAAACCAGAGTCATTAGCGTTAAACAAGAGCATTGAAGAACACCTGCTGCTTGAAAGAATTATGTATTATCATACTTGATGTCTGAGCAAATTGATGTGTTTTTAACCACATGCCTCCTGCGATTTCAAGTCAATCAGATCAGTGCACTCTGAGATACAAGTCTCCGTGTGTTCACACTGTCTGAAAACCTTCACCAAAGAGGAGCTCCTTAAAATGTGCATTTTTTTTAGATATTTAAGCCTTTATTTTGGGTATTTTTTTCACTCACGTATTGTAATATTAAGAGATTAATGTTTAGACTTTTGCATATTATAACCAAGAACTTGGATGTGGGAGATAATTACAGTTCGATCCAAAAGATACTTCACATGCATTAAATCCATAATATTATAAATTACCAGTTTACTGCGGTCTGTGGTTTTACAGTGCTGTAATTTTCAGTAAGAAGAAGTATAATTTCATACATATTTTCAATTATAGTTGTTCATATTAAAATATGTACAACCTTATTACATGACCTAGATTATTTATTTTACAAAATACTGTCAATTTAATAAACATTACATGAAATTTATTAAAAAAGCTCTTCCACACGCCTATGTAAATCCTTCATAAACAGACTTTAAATATTAACTGATGCTCGTCACTTTAAGTTCATCTTTATAAAATGGTTAATAACTTTATTTTAACAGGTTTAAAATGACAAAATCTAGACGTAACTATAGTTTGTGCCCAAAGATGAAAGAGGCATGAAAGATGAAAGAGAGAGAGAGAGAGAGAGAGAGAGAGAGACAGAGAGGGCCATTTCTGTGACAAAATAATATCAATGGCAAATTCTCAAAATTGTACTTTAGAGAGCGTGAACAGAATTACAGAAATAA
Organism: allo-octoploid hybrid of Carassius auratus x Cyprinus carpio; assembly: GCA_024542945.1. Taxonomy (NCBI): domain Eukaryota; kingdom Metazoa; phylum Chordata; class Actinopteri; order Cypriniformes; species allo-octoploid hybrid of Carassius auratus x Cyprinus carpio. The sequence continues at coordinate 2,851,714 of CM045074.1, read as the reverse complement.
ACTCGATTTTGAAGGAAAAAAAAGCCATAACTGCAAGATATCAAGATCATTTAGACTTTTTTTTTGTTTGCAATTCTAAGTTTACAAGTTGTGATTCTGGATTTTAAAATATAAAAGGTGACTGCAACTCTTTCTCAAACAATTCTGACTTTTTTCTCAGGATCGTGAGTCGCAAATACCATTTTTCTTATTATTCTGTAGAGGAACCTGGTTTTCATAAAGACTAAATTCATTCGAAATATTAACGAAAACTAAAACACCTATCCAAACTTGACTCGCTGTTATTTTCACATTACTCTATAACAAGTAATCTGATGATTTCAGGACCCAGCAAGTCTGGAGTTAAACCATGTTGAGCTGAGTGTGATGCGGTGGTCAACAAGGCAGCAGATGCTGGAGATTAGATTCAAATTTGAAAAGAGCATTTCTGGCCACTCCCAGACTGCGAGGAAAACGCCCAAAGCACTCCAGGACAACTCTCAAAGTCCAGGATCCACGATAAACACACACTAAACGCACACGAAGAGCAGTTTAATGTGCTTTCGTGCATTTTAACACAGAAGTGCATGACTAAGAGATCAACTCATGCATAGGTAAAAATAAAATGCACAAATTAGAAGCATATGGACGCTATTGAGTGACCAGTGGCCACTCCCTGCGTGCATTATCACGAGCTCCCATACATTAGCTTTCACATGCTATGCATTTATGTACAGATTTGTGCGTGGATTTGCATACGCAAAGCACGTTTTCCAAGCACAGGGCTTGATTGTGTCAAAATGCATTACTTCCTCGCGCGACTTTTCAAATGTTGTGCATCACGCGCAACACTTGAAAGGGTTTAAACGCACGTTAAAGCACAAAGTGAACGCTGAACGCAAGCAATGTCAAAAAACGCGACACTTAGCATCTCTGTACGTGTGGATGGCACGCAGGGCAGATGTATTGATCGTGAACGGAGCACAAGGAACGGCTCGGTAACGCGGTTACCCTCTGGTCGTGACTTCCTCCTTCTCGAAACTTTGACGAGCAGCCGGTCGTTCTCGAGCTCGAGGGAGCGCACGCGTCGATGTAGACGGCCAGGCGGTCGTTGAGCGCGCTCAGCTCCTCTTCTCCTGCAGGCGCGAGATGCGCGCGGGCTCAGCGGCGTCTGCGCGGCCGACGCGCGGCTCTTCTGCGGCTCGGGTTGCGGTCGCCATATCGCTTCACGCTAGACACCCACTTCAGCTCAGATAAACGCTCCTCCGAGTTCCACTTCGGCCCGGTGTACGCAGCGGCGTCCGAGTCGCGCTTGGAACGGTTCTCCGGAAACGTCTGGAAGTTATAGTTTGCGGAGTTTTTTGAATGAAACTGTGTTTTGTAGTCCGAGAGCTGGTTGGCTGTCTTTGAAACGGAGGTGTGAGAAGAAAATGGCCGCCGCTAACGTAAAACCGCGCCAAAAATCAGCGCGAGTGCTCATGGGAGATGTAGTCCGAAACTTAAAAGCGATGTGGAACATTAAACAGCCATGTGGAAAATATTTAATTGTCGTTATTTTATAGTGTTTTATTATTTTTACTTTTCGAAGAGCCTTAGCAACTTTCTTTTTCCGTGGTGTATTTTCATATTTCGTTTTAAGTTTTCTCCGTATTTTTACATCTATATATAGCTCATAATTCAAGAACACGGTGGATTTTTTCGTATTATATTATTATTAGGCTGTCAATGATTAATCACGATTAATCAATCAATAAAGTTTGTTTACATAATATATGTGTGTATACTGTGTATATTTATTATGTATATATAAATACAACATGCATGTATATATTTAAGAAGAATATGTTATGTTTATATATTAAATATATTTATATATAATATAAAATATAAGAATATAAATATATAAATGTATATACATGTAAATATTTTCTAAATATATAATTTATGTTGTGTATTTATATATACATAATAAATATACCCTGTAACATACATATATTATGAAACAAACTTTATTTTGATGTGATTAATCGTGATTAATCATTGACACTATTATATATATGTTTTTTTTCATGTTTAGGTTTTGATGTGTTCCATATTTTTCAAAACTTTTTTTTTAAATTTTGTCTGTGGTTCATAATTCACGCACTGATATTATTATTATTATTATAACCTATAAAACAGTAAAAAAAAGACGTTGAAAGACACTGAAAGACGTTTAAAATCATCAAAATAAATCTAATAAAAGCCTTTTATTATTATTTTAAGAATTAAATTGTCGATATACAACAAAATAATATAAAAAAAAAACAAATATAAAAATAAGTAGAAATTTCCAAACATGTGCCATTTTCTGATATTATATTTTTATTTCGATGAAACATGTAGAAGGAAAATAAAATAATCGTATCGATTTTACTCGATCTATTATTAAGAGGGAAAAAAACAATTATTGCGTTAAAAATAATACCTTTATAGTAATCTCTTAACACACCGGCCTCGGTGTTGTTTTATAAGCTATTTTGCTCACTTCTATCAAAGAGCAGTATTTTTCTTCGCTTCTAGGCGGCGCCACTTGTTTCCCGCGAACTCCTTCTTGTCGTCGCTGTGAAAGCTCAGCTTCCGCCTGGCAGCGGTCCTTCCGGTTTGGACGCCATTAGCAAGACGCAGGTATGAATCGCCGGAGAAGCACAAGTGATAAAATCGTGTTAAAATCTAATCCATCGCGTCTCAAATCAACCCAAAAGCGTTTGCTTAGTAAAATATAGACTATACGAAGCTGTTTCGAGCTGATATCGCGAGATTTAATCCTAAAGTTCGCGTGGTTTGGAGGCTTTATCTCCGAGTAGCGCTCCTGACGTGATTCTCAAACGCTTTAATTATTAATAAATCATAATAAGAGCTCTCAAAACACACAACGTGTGAAGATGCTGCTATGTATTCGCTCGGATCGTGAAATACTGTTAAATAATGACTTGGAGCCGCTACACGGCCCGCTGCCGGACACATGAGCGCGCTCTATCCTCTCCACACACATGAGCGCGCTTTCATATTTAATCTGTTTCTGATGCATATTAAACTCATTTCTCTCCTCAGACATGATTCATATTAAACCTGTTTCTCTCCTCAGACATGGCCATCAGGTATCCTATGGCGGTGGGTCTCAACAAAGGCCACCCAGTGACCAAAACGTCGCCAAGCCCAAGCAGAGCCGCAGGCGAGGAGTAAGTGTGTTTATTAATGGTTATTATAGACTTATGATGAGTGCTGCACGCTCTATGTTCTAGTGTTTTCTGTGTGTGAAGAGAAGGCCTGGGGTTCCTCACTGTTATCATGTTTAACGCGACGTTGTTCTTGTGTTTCAGCGTCTGACCAAACACACCAAGTTCGTGCGCGACATGATCCGCGAGGTGTGCGGCTTCGCGCCGTACGAGAGGCGCGCGATGGAGCTGCTCAAGGTGTCCAAGGACAAACGCGCGCTCAAGTTCATCAAGAAAAGGGTGCGTGCTCCGTTCGGCATGTTTACCTAGTCTGGTGCTCCCCTGGCGTGTCAGTGTCTCGTGATGAGCTATAAGGGTTTTTTGTCAACCTGTTGTCTTTCAGTCAACACAGTGTTTGTGTCTGTTTTGAGTGAATATTGCCAAAATTATCCACACATGATGCTATTATATATATATATACTTTTTGGCCCTACTCATCTCGGCTCTATGGAAGCCCATTTCGCCACTGAGTAAAAAAAAATAAAAAAGGTAATTGACTTTTATCTCACAGTTCTGACTTTTTTTCCTCAGAATGTGATATAAACTCACAATTCCGGTTATAAAGTCATAATTGTGAGATATAGACTTATTCTGAGAAATGAAGAATTGCAATTTTGACTTTATAACACACAATTGTGAGTTTATCACAGAGTTCTGACAGTTGCAGAGAAAAAAATCAGAATTGGAGAGAAAATTGCAATAACCTTTTTAAAAAAAAAAAAGAATTCTCAGTGGTGGAAACCGTACATACAGATTTTTGTTCCAAAACAAACACAAATAAATCCAAAACCTGTGCTAATTGAAAGAGAAGTTGGCAAAAATGGTGTAATATAGCATAAGAAATTTATTAGCAATTTTTTTGCAAGCCAGTCATTTTTGTCACGTAACAAAGTGTGGTTTTATTCACATCATATCACAAATTGTGCAGCATTTTATTAATTTTACATCGCTTATATCCATGTGCTGATTTAATTTGAAAGAAAACATCTTTGAAACAACTGAAGTGTTGTACAAAGTCTGAAAAAAGATAGTATTTGGAGGAATGACGATTTGTTTTTGTAAATGACTTATTTTTCAGTCCAAATTTTGTTCTTTCTGATACTAAAGGACATTACTGCGATCTGACCAGTGATATTTTAGTAAAGTTGAGATACTAATATAGTTTTATTTAATTCATTAATTTGAGATTTTAAATCTTTTTCCGATATAGATTAATTTTGTTTTTGAATTGGATTTTGAGTTTCAGTAATTGTGTAACGTGTTAATAACTAACTTCAGGTCTCATTACTTCAGTGTATTAAATGAAAATGAGATGTTTTAGCTGATTTAATAACTTAATATATTTTGTTTCAGTTGTACAAACTTATTTTTTTTAAATTTAATAATTGTAGATAACTATAAAACCGCATCTGACCTTATGTCTACGTGATGAAGCCACTAAATGATATTTAAACAGCACATGAATCAGTTTTGAGTTCTGCTGAACCTCACATTATCCTCATGATCTGATTGTGTGTGTGTGTGTGTGTGTAGGTGGGAACTCACATCCGCCAAGAGAAAGAGAGAAGAGCTCAGCAACATTCTGGCGCTGGATGAGGAAAGCTGCTGCCAAGAAGGAGTAGCCTGTGTGTAATGACAAATAAATCTGTAAAAACAAGCTTTGACCTCGAGCTTCATTGAAACCTGAGCAGCTGATGTTTGTGGGAAGGCACTGCCGTGTTTGTGTGTAGATATGATCAGTGTCATCTGTCATGGAGATGAAACGGTATTATGCACTGCAATGCATGATGGGATTATATTAAAGTACTGTTTGAAATGCTGGTTTTCACCACGATCACATACCAGATTTTCATTGTGCATGAAAACACATTTGTGTGTGTAAACCTTTAGTGTTTCAATCAGACGAGTCAAAAGATGTTAATTGTAGTTGAAAACACCTGCTTCTGGTGTGTTATAAATGCAGAATATGTGAAGTTGTAGCATGTGCAGAATAAGACAGAACTCTATATTAACGGAATAAGGAGAATCTGATAGTCTTTATAGCTCAAGATTGAAGATACACATCTGCTGTCACCTGATTTTAGCAGAATATGATCTGATATGTATTTCTGGAGATATTTATCTTTAACCATTTGAAAATCTGGAATGTGAGGGTGCAAAAAAAAAACTCTTTTAGAGTTGTCCAAATTAAGCTCTTAGCAAAGCATATTACTAATCAAAAATGAAGTTTTGATATATTTATGGTAGGAAACTTACAAAATATCTTCATGGAACATGATCTTTACTTAATATCCTGATGATTTTTGGCATAAAAGAAACAAAAGGATAATTTTGACCCATACAATGTATTGTTGGCTATTACTACAAATATACCTGTGCTACTTATGACTGCATTTGTGCTCCAGGACACAAATGTTTAGTAATGTTTATATACCGATTTTTTTAAATCGATTCAAACCTGTTCTTGCCATGGAAATAGACATTTTTTCTTTTTTATCTAAAGATTTTATTTTTTGATATGTAAGTGAACGATCCTATTCAGATCATATATATTTTGCTGTGTAAACATCCACTCAAGATGTTCCATAATATATATATATAATTTATTGTAAGTGATTTGAGAGAATACAATTAAGGCAGTTATTTACAAATATGACACTGGAGATGAAATGTAACATGATGTGAATGTAAAATCTTCACTGGAGCAGCGATGTGCGGATCCCAGAGTCTCAAACGTTTCAGGAATCTTGACGACTTTCTGATCCACGTCCCACCAATCAAGAGGCACGACTCAGCTGCATTTCACTTCTGTGAGATAAAACTCCAGGACAGAAGGGATTAAACTGGTTCTGTGTGCTTGTGTTTTCCTGACTCAAGACTACGGCGACCGAAAGATAAAGCGGCAATAAAACAGCACTACGCATGATTATCCAGAGAACACGATTTTGTAGATCTCGCTGTAGTTTTCCACGAAATGCACTTCTAGGCCTTCGGTGATGTACTCGCCAGGTCCAAAAGTCCTTTCTGTTTTCCTGCAGGCAGGATGATGCAGGTCACACCAGCTCTCTTAGCCTGCGGAGAGTTCAAACATGTTAACATATATAAATATAAAAACATATATGCATTTATACACACATATTGTCATTCACATACACTCTTAGACTATTAACCATCCAAATATACGCTTTAATTCATATATGCGACAAAATTAAATTAGCCAAATGAAACAATCGTACTTTAAAAGAACGAAATGCAGAACGTGCAGCAACACATTTGTTTGGAAGTGAAAGTGTGGCGCCCTCTCTGCTAACTTACAGCGATGGTCTTCTCCTTGATTCCTCCAACAGGCAGGATCTTCCCGGTCAGGGACACTTCTCCGCCATGGCCACGCTTCTGAGCTGCGGTGTCATGTGGCCAAGGACAGCAAAGCAGTCACAATAGTGCACCCAGCACTCGCCCGCTTTGGGAGTCGCACCTAAACAGATTCCCAGCTTTAGTTGTTACAAGAAACTAACTGAACCTTCTACCTCAGGGTCGTCATACTGCACTCCTGGAGGGACACCTTCCTCCAACACACCCGAACAAGACAATCAAAGTCTGCAGGATTACTACAAACTTCCAGGCAGGTGTGTTGGAGCAGGTAGAGCCAAACTCTGTAAAGAATGGACAACTCTGGGAAAATTGTAATGTTAACCTCAAGCAGTCATTGTTGTCCCAACTTTAGATGTTTCAAGAAACTAACAGCTATTTAAAGGAATAGTTCATCCAAAATCAAAATACTCCATGATTACTCCCCTCAAGCCAATCCTAGGTGTATATGACTTTCTTCTTTAGATGAATACAATCAGAGTTATAATGGCAGTGAATGGGGCGAGTTTTGAGCTCAAAACTGCATCCATCCATCATAAAAGTGCTCCACACAGCTTTGGATTAATAAAAGCCTCTGAAGTGAACCAATGTGTTCATGTAAGATAATATAGTTTTAAATATGGATATTTTCTTGCACAAATGCATGGATTCACTTCAGAAGGGATTTATGAACCCACCAGAGCTGTGTGGAGCACTTTATGACGGATGCACACACTTTTGGGCTTCAAAACCTTAACACCCATTCACTGCCATTATAAAGCTTGAAGAGCAGGGCGCTTTTAAATAAAACTCTGATTGTATTGTCTGAAAGAAGGAAGTCATGTACACCTAGGATGCTTGAGGGTGAGTAAATCATTGGGTAATTGTCATTTTGGATGAACTATCCCTTTACCTCTACTTTAACCTTATACTGCAGGGTCGTCCAACCAAACTCCTGGGGGCCACTTTCTTAATTCAACACACCTGAACAAGTCTTCAAGATTACTAGAAAACTTCCAGGAATGTGGTGTTGGAGCAGGTAGAAGCCAAACTCGGCTGAAGGGGGCCCTAAAGGAGCAGGAATTGGACAACTCTTCACCTCAGGCACATGGAGGTGTATGTGGGAGTCCACGAGGAAATCGTTGTCGGGTTGCTCCTTCATGAGGAAGGGCGCAAAGCTGTAGCAATCTTGGCCTTTCCTTCATCACGCCTCCCAGCTGCCCGTGACCTCCAGTGATCCCTCTTTGGGACCATCTTTCCCTTGCGGTTCTCTCGGTCGCCTCAGAGACGCTCTCGATGAAGAGCGCGAGCCACCTGTGGAGGAAAGTAGAGTTGTTTCTTTAAGGTTCTGTGGACTAAACATCTGAAGGAGTGTTCCCACCAAGTCTGGTGCGACTAAGCATTACGAAAGTATATATAATCTGCAATAATATCAGTAATTGTTGTTTTAACACATGCAATTTGACATTATCAAGTATATTGCAAAAACAAACAAAACACACCTATGCATAAGTTACTTGATCTAGAAGGTTAGATTAGTGTGTATGCGTGTTTATAGTCGTTCTTTCAATGCATGATTCAGTCTATTAAAGCGTCTTTGAATAAAATAAGTTAATATTAAGAGACTTATGTTTTAGACATTGTATTGACTGTTTTTGCTCTATTTAGCCACCTACTGGCAGTTTTAGAGGTTCTTTGTTGAACTCTTACCCATTGCCGTCCATGCCAGTCCCATGACAACTCCGGCGGTGTGGCGCCATACATTCGGTCCACAGTGAAGATGGGCTTCCGACGTAATCCTGAAGGTTCTCCTGGTTGGCGTTGACCTCTGTTTCCTCGCCGTTGACAATCCGGAACGCTACTTTCCGGAACACCTGCAAAGGTACCCAACTTAGCTACACTTGCAGAACACTCATAAAGACAGCAGGTCCCTATGATTTCTGCTGATGGTGAAAATGCAGGCGAATCGTGGAATCGTGTGAATTTACTGTATAATGCAGAATATCGAGGTATTTGCCAAATTTGGATGAATAAATCAAAAGTAGGCCAGTACTCTTAAATCAAAAGCGTGAAATAGACTAGTATCTGTGAATATTAAGCCACAATTAAATATGAATCCTCGTGTCCTGCATGTCTCTGTGGGAATAAAAAGCTGAGATCGTTGGTTTTGTTTATTATACACGCATCTGAAACGCATGTGATGCTAAACAGAAAGGAATACTTACCAGAAAAATTATTTACCAGAAAAATGTAAACACAACACAGTATTTCTAAAATAAATAAATAAAATAATAAAGTAGTTTTAATAAAAATCAATTATTTAGAGATGCTTTTGGTTATTTTATTGAATCCAGAAAACTAATGGAAAACAGAATTTATAATAAAAAAAACAACATTTAATTGGACCTTAAAAAATTAATTTTCATTAAAATGTAATAAATTGCTGTTAAATTGTGTACGTTTCATGATTTCAATTAATTAGACATGCATTATGATTAATAAAATTTAATTTAACCATTACAACAGACAAATTAAAAAAAATTAAATGGAAAATTGAATTTTAAAAAATAAAGTGGAATTTGTGGAAAATTAAAAATGGATTTCATAGGGCCCCTAAGATGTGTAAGAAGTTAGTCATACCTTCTCGACTTGCTTCTGAAGGTTCCTGGCCGCTCTCCGGCAGTACTTTCTGATGAGGACACTCAGCCTGGGGTGATTTTTGCCTTCTGCTCATCCAAACCACAAAGAGTTCGCAACTGGGGTACCAAGTATCTCTATGGTGGTTATAAAGACCAGGAGAAGGACTGAGTAAAGTCTAACTGTTGTGGCTGTTGTGTCACCATCAATGCATCAAGTAAAATTTATTCTTCAGGAGTGACTACCAGTTAGAGAGAATCCTCCTGACCTTTAAACTTGGTGTTTAAAGGTCATGGCTAACAGCTCCGGTTGCCAGTTCTGGGCTTTATAGACTACGCCAGACCCAAAGTGTCAAGCTGACCCAAAAGGGCTAAGTCAAACTCTGATGCCAACTTCAATTCAAGCAGTGAAACAGTGAGACTTTGGAAGAGACTTACAGGGACAATTGCCCTTAATCACAGCTTAAGGGAGTTAATTGACTAGCTCAAGATTCACGCTCGCTTATATTTCGGTTCAAGTTTTACTGACTACAACAGATCCAAACTGTAACGTTAACCCCAAAATGTGTTGTTGAGATTCATGAAAAGAGATCACCAAGTAAACATACCTCCAATGGCCAGCTTCTCCTGAGCAACGTAACCTGATATGTTGATCATTTCCATTCGGTCTCTTAAGGGTTCGGAATGGTGTCCAGAACATTGGCCATAAAATGAAAAGCACCTGATGAAAACACCAATGAAGGCACAATGAAACCAGAGTCTCCTTCCAACAGGGTGGGATTTTCGCTAGTTTATACCTTAGACAGGTCCACGGGAACATCCAGGTAGTGGTCAAGGAAGTTAGCGTTCTGTTCTGGATCTAAAAGCTCAAGTAGTGCAGAAGATGGGTCCCCTGGTACCCTCTACCTATTTTGTCAACCTGCACAACAAAAAGATTAATAGAGTATCAGTCGTCTGACATAAGAACCAAAGTCTTAGTATAGAGTAGGGTTAAAGAGGTCATGAACCATGAAACCAAAATTCCCTTGATCTTTGATATATGAGAGGTCATTGTATTATAAAAACATCCTGTATGTTTCAGAACTCAAAACTTTCTTGTTAGTCTAAAACAGCTTTTATGGCAGTCTGCCAAAATGACAATGAAATGTTCTACTCTATGATGTAATAGTGTGGATAAGCACTACCTCCGAGAAGATGATCAACGCCTGCTTCTACATCACTACCTGTTTAGCCCTGCTCCACCGATACACATCACTGTCTGTTTAGCTCCCCACCGACTCTACGCCACTGTCTGTTTAGCCCCGCCCACCGGCTCTACATCACTGTCTGTTTAGCCCTCCCACCGCTCTACGCCACTGTCTGTTTAGCCCCGCTCCACCGACTCTACCGCCACTGTCTCTTTAGCCCCGCCACCGACTCTACGCACTGTCTGTTTAGCCCGCCCACCGACTCTACGCCACTGTCTGTTAAGCCCTGCCCACCATCTCGACATTGTTGCCTGTTTAGCCCCCCACCGATTATACATCAGTCTGTTTAGCCCTGCCCACCGATTCTAAACTAAATCACAGTGGCGCCCATCTATGAAGAATGTACATAAGGCTGTCAAACATACTATAACTATTAGCCAATCATAGCAGTGAGCGTTTCCTTCCGAGGCTAGGATCTGCCAGCCTATTAAAACAGAGCACTCTGATGAGGGGAGTTAGAAAATAGCTTATTACTTCTAAATTATGATTTTTTTAATGTAAAATTGTGATAACATAAGTGGACCTCAAGGAACAGTACAAAAGGCAGTTTATGACCTCTTTAAGATTAGATTTGCATGTCATACCTCGCAATAAGGACCAATGGATTTTCAGTCTTGGTTTTCTTTAGACATTGAATGATTTTTCCTGGCATTGCACCAACATATGTTCTCCTGCAATGTACAAACAAAAGAATGTACACAGAGTCTGAAAATAAGTATTGACTCTACAAAATGGTTATTTGCACATACCTGTGGCCTTTAATTTCTGCCACATCCGTCATGCCTCCCACACTGAAACGGAAGTATTCACGATTAAGTGCTCTAGGCGATTGAGCGGCATACTGGTCTTTCCAACCCCAGGAGGCCCATAGAAACACAAGATCTTTCCCTGTGTGCTGCCTCTCAGCTGGCTTACGGCTATGAACTCCTGCATGAATGAACAATGACCGGGTTAAAGGGATTTAGGAAGCAAATTTTTCCCAATCTTAGGGGATAAAGGTTGAGCCGCTCATGCTTGTGTTTTACCAGAATGTCTTGACGTCCCTCCATTCCATAGTGGTCCTCTTCCAAAACCTCTTTGGCTTGACTCAACTCTAAGTTTTCCTCACTGTTGGTGCCCCAAGGCATGGAGGTCAGCCAGTCTAAGTAGTTACGGTAACGCTGGGGGTTTAAAGAGGGAAAAAGGAAGTCTGAATTAATAAAATAACAACTCTATTTAAGGTGGTCTATCAGGCTAAAACCAGGTCAACAAGCTTGTAGTCCAACTAATCGCCATATAGTGCAGCTTATAATCAGGTAGAATCCAGTACAAACCATCTTCAGCTGGTTTTAGCTGGATTTTGTCAACCTTGTTGCTAGTCTAAGGTGGTCTACCAAGTTTAAACCAAATCTAGAACTCGTAGTCCAACTGATCAATCATCTAGAGTAGCTTAGAGCAGCTAATGACCAGGCAGAATCCATGCACAACCATCTTAATCTGGTTTTACTAAGTTAGACCAACAGATGAACCTTCTAGGGCAGTTTGGAGCAGTTGAAGACCAGCTAGAATCTATGTACAACCATCTTAAACTGGTTTTAGCTGGGTCTTTTCAACTATGTTGCTGGAAAAGGTGGTCTACCAGGTCAAAACCAGGTCCACAGGCTTGTAGTCAACCTTCTAAACCAGTTTGGAGCAGCTAAAGACCAGCTAGAATCCATGTAAAACCATCTTAACCTTTTTTGGCTGGGTTTTGTCAACCTTGTTGCTTGCCTAAGGTGGTCTGCTAAGTTGAAACCAGATCCACCAGCTTTGTAGTCTAACTGATCAAGCATCTAGAGTAGCTCAGAGCAGCTAATGACCAGATAGAATCCAGGCAAAACCATCTTAAGTTGGTTTTAGTGGTTTTAGCTAGGTTTGATCAACTTCTGCAGGTCTGATGTGGTCTACCTGTCAAAACCAGGTCCACCAGCTTGCAGTCCAACAGATTAATCTATAAAGCAGTTTAAAGCCGCTAAAGACCAGCTAGAATCCATGTACAATTATCTTATTCTGGTTTTAGCTGGTTTTGTCAACCCTGCTGCTGGTCTAAGTTGGTCTACCAAGTTGAAACCAGATCCACCAGTTTGTAGACAAGCTGATCAACCATCTAGAGCAGCTTGGAGCAGCTAATGATCAGGCAAAATCACACACAGCCATCTTAAGATGGCTTTATTAACCTTTATCGGGTTCTAAGGTGGTAGACCAATTGAGGAACCATCTAGAGCAGCTTGGATCAAATATCAGTGTTTCCCATTCATTACCTAGACTGTGGCAGCCCACCACAGTCTAATCTGTCCTACCACAGTTTCATAATAAACCATAGATATATTTATACTTCTCATATAACATAAAAGTTCTTTAACGCTGTGTTTCACACCATCGCTTTGGCAAGTATCCATCAAACAAATTAAAACCAAAGGTTTGACCGGTTTTGCAGGGTTTTATCAACTTTGTTGTGGGTCTAAATGGTCTACCAGGTCCAGCAGTTGGCAGTCCAACTGATTAACCATCTAGAGCAGTTTGGAGCAGCTAAAAACAGATAGAATCCATGTACAACCATCTTAAGCTGGTTTTAGTCGGGTTTTATCAACCTTGTTGCTGGTCTAAGGTGGTCTATCAGGCTAAAACCAAGTCCAGCTTGTAGTCCAACCTTCTAGAGCAGCCAATAAGACCAGGTTTTGGCTGGGTTTTCATCTTTCCAGCATTGTTATGGACTTTAAGAAGAAACATTATACTAACCATAGATTACATTAGTTCATAACAATGACGTAACTCTTACTTGAACTCTGAGGAGTGGTTATCTAACAGCCCCAGTTTGTTCAGCTCCTCGTAATAACGCTCCATGATGTGCTGAGGCACGGTCCGATCCTTCAGCCTCTCCCTGAACTTCTCCTCGGATGCTCTTTGTCCTCCTTCTCCAGGCCGAGCTCCTTCTTAATGATCTTCAGCTGCTCCTGAAGGAGGTACTTCCTGTCGCCTGCTTGATCTTCTCTTCAACCTGAGCATTAAGACCAATGGCGAAAATGAAAGGAACCCCAAACAAATGAGCAACAGCATGTTAAAACCATCCTCGCTTTGCTCCCTCACCTCCCGCGGCTGTTGTAGTTTACTCAGCTCTGTATTCTTTCTTCAGCAGAGAAAGTGCTTTGTAGAGTCGTTTGGGAATCTGTAAAGACGGCTTTCATGTTAGAAACTCTTTAACGTCTGAGAAACTGTTTTAGGGTGATAAAGCTCTTTAGTTTCCTCCAGGACGCCCTGTAGCTCGTGCGATTCGCCCCGGTCAGCCTGCTCCCATGTCGCTCAGGTAGATGGGATTATCCACCACTCTCTGACCGGCCTGCATCATCTGGAGCACTGATTCTCTAGCAAACAGACAGACGTGTTCACCAACAGTGGCTCAGAATGCAGTTTTGAACCCCTCTTTATCTCTCTTACCTGTACAGTGGATTCAGAGCGATAATGTCACGGATAGTCTTGACGATTTCAGCAGTCAGGGCCTGGTTTGAAACAACAGAGCGTATGAATTCATTTTAACAAGGTGAAAATTATTTTTCAATATCTTGGTGAATGCTTACTGAAACATAGTACCTTGAACAGAGTTATCTTAAACTAAAAACACAAAATAAACGATGACTAAAATAAAATAAAATATACTTCAACTTCAGCTGGTTCCTGAAGTCAACATTTCTCATTTTAAAAACTATTAGACATTTGTAAAATAAGTTTTGACTGAAATAAAATCAAATATAAAACACTTAAACTTTAACTAAATGCTAAAGGCAAGATTTTTTTAGTTTGAGCTGAAATAATAAAATAAAACTGAAATAAACATTCATAAAACCTGTACAGACATTTTAAAATAAAACAAGCATTGACCATTTAGTTTATGTTTTAAACAATAATTAAAATTAAATTTGAAAAGCAAAAACTACACTCATTTAAAAATCTTGACTGAAATTAAGTAAATAAAACTTAAAACAAGCAAGTTAATAAAGGCAACATTTTTATTGTTTGTTTAGTTTAAGCTAAAGTACTAAAATAACCAGAACATAAATAAATAAATAAATAAACGAAAAATTAGGAGAAAAAAAAAAAACACTATATTGACATTTTAAAATATAAAGCTGACTCAAATGTTGATATGAAATATAAACACTAAACTTGTAAAGGGCAAGCGTTCTAATTTTACTTAGTTTAAGTAATAAAATAACCAAAATGGAAATAAACACCATTTAGACATTTAATAAAATAAATATTGACTGAAATAAAATGATACACACACACATATATAAGTATATATATATATAAGTTACCTTAAACTTCAACTAGTAGCTAAAGTTTGAAGTACTAAAATAACTAGAACTGAAAAAAAATATTTAAAAGTTATATTTGAATATTTGAAATATTTCTAATATTTGAAATTAAGAAAAACATTGACTGAAATAAAAAAATTATATATCAAGTTTTTATATATATATATATATATATATATATATATATATATATATATATATATATATAAAACTTGATCTTAAGGTAGTTACTAAAGAGAACATGTATTATTTTCATTTATAGTTGAAGTACTAAACTAACACTAAAACCGAAATAAAAACTATAGCCATATTTAAAAACCTAATAATAATGATGATAAAACACACTACAAAACCATTAAAACGTTAAAAACAGAAACTATACGAATAAAAGCTAATTCAAAATACTACTAGAAACTATAACGGTACTAAACGGACACGGACCTTGACCTCTTCTGTGACCTGGAACTCCTCGTGGACCACGTTGTCCACCTCCACCATGAGGACGCCGGGCAGAGGAAGCGCCTCCGCCGCAACTGAGCCTCCCGCACCCTCTCCTCCATCACCTCCGCCAGCGGCGCCGAGTCCTTCCGCGACCGCTTCTGCTTCCGCCGCACAGCTCTCGGCTGCTCGGCCTCCTCCTCCAGCGACTCCGCCTCCTCCGGCTCCACATCCAGCTGCTTATTAATGCGGATTCTGGGAAGACGTTGCAGATTTTAATAACGAAAACCAATTCATATATTCATGAATGTGTATTTATATCTACATAAGTAAGAGTTCACACACACATATATATGTAAACAAAAGTATATTTGGGATGCGATTAATGGTTTGACAGCACTACTATTTAATTAAATAAGCAATAAAAGGATCTGTCGGCTCATCACCTTCTGTGTCCCATCACTATCATGCGCAGTCTGTCTCCGAGGTCCTGCATCTCGTGGATCTGCACAAACGTCCCGGTGCGATAAACCGCATCCAGACTCTCCACCACATCCGACTCGTTACTGACCAACACACACACACACACACACCTGAGTCAACACAATACACTCGGGCAGACTAACTCTCCTCAGGAACACTTACTTGTCATCTTTCTTCAAGAAGACCCCAGCGTACGGCTGAGCGAGACGCACCTTCTGCCTCAACAGCTCCACGAGCTGCGTGTTTCTGACCTAAACATGCCAAAACATTCGTCTGTGCGGATTCATTCAACAGTAAACATTGAAAAAGCTATCAAGCAAACCTCTTTGAATCAATCAATAAAACCTAAAACACCCAGTATGTAAAGTAGTATTGTATGTAGTAACATGCAGCGCAGACGGTTTCTCTGGAGAGTAAGAGCTCAGTCGGTCACCTCGATGATTTTGATGAATCTCGGGAACACCTGGGTTTCTGTTGACGGCCACGAGCGGCACGTTCGGAAGACCTCGGGCACGAGCATCGGGGCGAGCGCTGTCATCTGAGGAGGAACGTAGGGACCTTCGTCTCCTCCTGACTCGTCTCCGGCGGAGCGCGCTGCTCTCGCCTCCGTCCTTCCGGAGAACCCACCGCGCTTGTTCCCGGAGAAAAGCGCCACTGGCAGCCGCGGCGCC
This sequence comes from allo-octoploid hybrid of Carassius auratus x Cyprinus carpio, assembly GCA_024542945.1. Taxonomy (NCBI): domain Eukaryota; kingdom Metazoa; phylum Chordata; class Actinopteri; order Cypriniformes; species allo-octoploid hybrid of Carassius auratus x Cyprinus carpio. The sequence continues at coordinate 2,835,324 of CM045074.1, read as the reverse complement.
GCCGCTGTGACCCGACCTCCACCTGTCAGTCAGCACGGATGCTGCGCTCCTCGCGCTGCGTGAGGACGCCCGCTGGGAACGCTGGAGTAGGAGCGCAGGGAGCGGAGCGGGGAGCGCGGGAAGAGCGCGTTTAAGCCGGCTCTGATCATGACCTGAGGAGGCGCTCCTTGACGCTGCACCGTACGATCTCCACGCTCGCATGTGCGCCGCCATCTTTGATCTGGAGGATTCTCTGCGGGGAGCACGTGACCGTGCCGCTGTCTGGTTCTGATGACGGGCGTGAGGCGACGCCACGCCCCGTATTTGCATATTATAATGAGCATTAGGGGAACGAATAGACGTGCTTCATTATTATGCAAATATATGCATTCAATAAAATAAAAGGCACTAGAGTATAATATAAACAGAACAGAAATATGAAAATCTATCGGTTGATAAGATGGGTGACCGAGTTAAACCATAATATGTACCATAATATGTCCAAATGTATTATTTCATCATTTATAAATCTGATTTATTTATTTTTTTTCCCCTGGAAAACAAAATATGATTTTACATCTATTCCATATGTTAGATTTTATTTTGTATTTAAATTATATTTGATTTTAGCTTTAACTAAATAGAATCGTATAAATATTAAATCTGCATTTACTGAATCCATTGTTACTAAAATAATGCATATAATAAAATAATATACAATAATTACACACACTGTGTGTAAAGATTTTAAATTTTTATTTTAATTATATTTGATTTTTGCTACAACAGCTTAAAAATACAGTTGCAGTGATAATAAAATTTTGTATTTACGAATCCATTATTACAATAATATTTTTATATATATATATATATATATATATATATATATATATATATATATATATATATATATATATATTATTGTAATATATGTAATATATATATATATATATATATATATATATATATATATAATTGTCAAACATATAAAACATTTGAAAAGTGAGAAAATCTGAGGGCGTTGACGTCATAAGGAGAGGAAGAGGGCGTTGACGTCATCTCTCGGCGCGCAAAAATACACGTGTGGCTCGAGTGGAAGCGCGACGCGGTGGAAGGTGTCCGAGATAAGCAAACGAGCTGGTGATTTAATACAGAAATCATGGGTAAAAACTGAAAGTCGGGAAAACCAGAAAGGACAAATTCTACCATCTCGCGAAGGAACGGGTGAGTCGCGTAAACATGAACGTTAAGACACATGCGCGTGAGACCAGAGAGTAGCACGTTTTTACCGTGTGTTTCGGACGTTAACTATGGTAATATCGGGCTTTATTCAAGATTATAGTAGCATGATTGTGTTATAGAAGTATTATGGTAATCATTGAGTAGCATCTGATATCATTTCTGGACTGTGGTAGTGTCGTGTCGTGTGAATGTACAGTGTTTGTAATGAGGTGAGTCTCATATCATATCGTGCTGTTTTCAGGCTATCGCTCCAGATCGTCGTTTAAGCTCATTCAGCTCAACCGGAAGTTCCAGTTTCTTCCAGAAAGCTCGAGCTCTGGTGGACCTGTGCGCGGCTCCAGGAGGATGGTGGGTAAACTCAACTGCTGGTTAATGTGGAACAGCTTCACCAGGGCCTGTTAAAGGGAGGTTCACCCAGAAATGAACATTTGAGCTTTAGCTGCTTACCCCAGTTTAAATTCTGCTGTTGTTGTTTCTTCTTCTGTGAAATCTGTTTTGTGTTCCACCGAATTGCTTTAATTCTTTCTGAATTGGTTTGATGGTTAAATTAAATTTTGGTAGCCAAAAGTGTCTTATCAATTGAAATATTGAAACCTATATATTTTAACAACATGGCAAATTATTAAGAGTTTAACAAAAATATTTTTTTAGGGTCCTTTGAAATTTTTATTTTTCCCAAATTGTCTTTTTCTTTCTTGTCTGGATTGCATTTTAATATTTGATGTAAATTTTAATAATCAAAAACTCAAATCAATTGAATACATAAAACTTTAACAACTTATCAATTTTTTATATATATATATATATAATAGTACCCTATGAAATGTTTTATTTATTTATTTTAGAAATTCTGTGTTTTCTGTTTAAATTTTTCTGTGTTTATTTTATACAAATCTATTATCAAAAATGGTGGTCATTTTATTTATATATTTTTGTTTATTCATTCATTAACAAACAGTGCTGCACAACAGAGGTTTATGGAAAATGTTAAAACTTGGAAAAAATGGTTTGACTTAAAGTTTTAATCATTTTATTGTCACTTGACAAGTACATGTACAACAGTAATATATTTCTGTTTAGCTGAGCTTTTATTTTGACAAGTTGTTGCAAGACCAGAGTTTTTGTTTGATTTATTCATCCGAAAAGTGCCAGTTTGCACTGGTTTAACAATCTCTCTTTGATGTTCAGGTTGCAGGTGGCGTCAAAGTTCATGCCGTGTCCAGCCTGATTATCGGTGAGTGGTTTTGAAGTGAGCGTCTGTGATTCACACACGACTCCAGGTCTAACGCTGTTGTTTTGCTGTCAGGTGTGGATCTGGTGCCGATCAAACCCATCCCGAATGTGGTCATGCTGCAGGAGGACATCACCACGGAGAAGTGCAGACAGGTGCGTGTTTGTGCTCTTCAGCATTCAGATACCCGTGATTCCTTGATTCTATTCAATATTGATTTAAAAAATAAAAAAATAAATCCTTGATTGGGTTTTGCCGTGTCAGTATATATTAAACCCATTTAAAATCATAAAAGAGCATAATGCTATTGTGAATTCACAAACACTACGATTCAATTAAATAAATACATGTGATGCAGGTTTAATATATGCTTTATCTACATCGTGTAGTAGGTTACGTACGTATGGCTTTGTTCAAGTAAATGCTGCTCGCACAAACTGTAATTTACATGTGTGGAGCGTCTCAAACTCCGTCTCTGCATGTTGTTGTGAGTTTGGGTTTATTATAACATTCACCTGGGAATGCAACATGCACTATTCCATCAGATTTGTAAGGTAAATCATTTATAAATCTATGCAAATGCAGGAGAATGCATCAATATCTTTCTCAATAGGCTAACTGTTCATCGCGATTTCTAAATTAAAGTTTAAACCCTCACTCTGAGTTCACACATTTTGATGTCCACATATTCAAGAAATTAAAGTAGCTGCAGCTTTCATATCATAAAGTAATGGCCAAATATTAAAGATTAAGCGGACAGTTGAATTAAATGTTGTTGAGTCAATATTAAACAAGGACTGAAGACAGTACTCAATAAATGCATGTTCTGCAAGATTCCCCTTTCTGTCAAACATATTTTATTGGATTGTCCCACTTTTAATGTATGTATCAGTATAATTTTGCAAGTAAAAGTTGTAAAATTATCTTATGTTAATGTAAAAATAGTGTAAAATAACTTCTTTGTTTGTTTGCTGGTTTTATTGTATTTTTAAAAAAATAGCCTAAGATGCTGATATGGCATTTAGTAAAAATACTAATACTACTATTAAACAAGGATTAGATCGAGAGTAGAGTGTAAAACAATCGTCAGGCCATTGAGCCCTCTGCAGGCATTTGTTTTAATGCCTAATGTAAATTGTCACTATTGTTTATAATACATTATGTATTTTAACAGTTTTGTTCAATAAAACCATACAATTACTTGCTTTTGGGGTAGGAGTTTATATGAATGTATCTCTGAGGGGAACTTACTGTCTTTAGAAAATGTATGTTGTATTTTCTTTTCATCTTGCTTCTGACGATGCATGTTAAAGTAGTGTTCATAAGTGCAGCTGCTTTGTTTACATCGGTTTGATTTTTGTAACTTATTTGATTTAGGGTTTGTTTTAAAATTTCAGTTTAGTTTTGTTATATTTCAATTTCACAAAGAACGTGCACTAATAGCCTAATAAAGGACACCTTTTCACTTACTGTATAATGTCTTCAAATTCATTTTGTTAGTGAAAAAACCGAGATTGTGATTCGAACCGTGAGTTGAGTGAATGGTTACATGCCTATAGTGACAGCTCCACTCGTGGCGTGAGCGTCTCTCTGTGCTCAGTCTCTCAGGAAGGAGCTGCAGGCGTGGAAGGTGGATGTTGTGCTGAACGACGGCCGAATGTCGGGCGAACTGGCAGCACGACGCCTTCTGCAGGCCAACCTCACGCTGATGGCTCAAGCTGGCCTGACGAGTTCCTGACCAAAGCGCACCTTCATCACCAAAGTCTTCCGCTCCAAAGACTACCAGCCGCTCATGTGGATCTTCCAGCAGTTCTTCAAGAAGGTGCAGGCCACCAAACCACAGGCCTCCCAACGAGTCCGCCGAGATCTTTGTAGTCTGCCAGGGTAAATCTATGTATTTCATACTAATCTTGTTTAATTCGTTCCGTCTATTGTTTGCTTAATCTATCAGTTGTTCTTTCAGTCTGTCTGTAGTTATAAAATTGTGTCTGTTTATCATTCTGTAGTTCTGTCTATATAGTTTGATTGTTTTATCATTTGTTCTACCATCTGTTCTATAATTGTATCCATCTCTTGTTTGTTTGTTAAAAGTATTTTGTTCTATCATTCGTTTGTTTTGTTTTTTGTTCTAACGTTTTTTCCTATCTATCTTTTTTCCATTCTGTCTATCTTTAATTTTATCTGGTGTTTGTAGTTCTCTCTATTGTTCATTTGTTCTATTGTTCGTTTGTTTTTGTGTCCTACGTTTGTTTTTCCTATCTATTGTTTTTTCATTCTCTCTGTTGTTTGTTCGTTCTATCTGTTTGTTTGTTTGTTCTATAATTTGTTTGTTTTAATGTTTTTTTCTGTTTTGTATCATTTTCCCATTCTGTCTCTTTCATTCTGTTGTTTGTTTGTTCTATCTGTTGTTTTTGTTCTCTCATTTGTTCTATCTTTTGTTTGTTTGTTCTCTTTTCCCATTCTATCTACCCTTTTTTTGCTCTTTATTGTTCATGTTTTAACTGTTGTTTGTTTGTTCTGTTGTTCTATTGATTATGTATGTTTTTCTGTTCTAACGGTTTTCCACTCTATCGTCTTATATATTGTTTGTTTTTTAGCTATTGTTCACTTGTTCTATCATTCATTCAGTTACTCAAGGTATCATTTGCTTGTTCTGTCGTTAGTTCATTTGTTCTAGCTTATCGTCGTCTTGTTCTATTGTTTGTTCTCTCTTGTTTTAACATTCTAACGTTTTTCCCACTATATTATTTTATATTGTTTTTTGTTCTAGCTGTCGTTCACTTGTTCTATCATTCAGTTGTCGTATTGTTTGTTTTAGCTATTGTTCGCTTTTCTGTCATGTGTTCATTCTAGCTATCGTTCACATGCTCTATCGGTTTTGTTCTAGCTATCGCTTTGCTTGATCTATCTTTTGTTCATTCTAGCTATCGTTCACATGTTCTCTGTTTTGTTCTAGCTATCATTCGCTTGTTCTATCATTTGTTTGTTCTAGCTATCATTCACATGTTCTGTCGTTTTGTTTCTTTCGCTTGATCTATCGTTTGTTTGGTATAGCTATTGTTCCCTTGTTCTATAGTTTGTTCCTGCTGTTGTTCACATGTTCTATCGTTTGTTTGTTCTAGCTATCGTGCATTTGTTCTATTGCTTGTTTTTGTTCTAGCTATCGTTTGCACATTCTATCGTTTGTTCTAGCTATCTTTCATTTGTTCTATTGTTTGTTTGTTCTAGCAATGATTTGTTTTTGTTTTTTTCTAGTTAATGTTTGTTTGTTCTAGCTATCATTCACATGTTCTAGTGTTTGTTTGTTCTAGATAGCATTCTGTCATTACGCTTGTTCTATTGTTCACTTCATCTTTTGGCTGTTCTGTTATTTGCCTGTTTATCGTTCATTCTCTTGTTCATTATATAATTGTCTATCATTCATTCTATAATTCTCATTTGTTGTGTTGTTCTATTGTTTGTTCTAATTGCATCTATTTTTCATTTGTTTGTTCTATTGATTTGCTTTTGTCTATCATCTTTCTGTCATTCTGTCTATTGTTAGCTTGTTCTATCATCCTGTCATTTGTTCTAGTTATAATTCATTCTGTCGTTCATTCTACATCTCTATTGTTTGTTTCATTCATTGTTGGCTCATTATTTCTATCACCTGTTCTATAATTCTATTGTTCTTTCTATCCGTCTGCTTGTCTATATGAATATATTTCTCTTTTCTTCAGGTTTTTGGCTCGGATAAAATTGACAACAAGTTCTTCGACCCCAGACATGCTTTCAAAGAGGTTGGCGTACAAGTCAAAAGCGGTCAAGGACCTGGTTAGCAATAAAAGCCCAAGGTATGTCTTATTACATTTTACTTATGTTTGCATCAATATATTTTCATGAAGCGTATTCTGTGATATTTATTCTACATTTTATATATTTGTTTACTTTATTTTTCTGCGTTGTTTCAGGCTGAAGGCTACACGACGGTGAACTCATTCTGTATCACACCTTCTCAGTGACCGAATTCTTAAAAGCCGAAAACCCTGTCGATTTCTTGAGCAAAGCCAATGCAGTCGATTTCAGACCACTACACTTATATTCCAGACATCAGAGCATATGTTTGTCACGTCTAATTTCCATCTGTTTCTGCTCCAGATAACCTTTGATAACCCGAGCTGGAATCGCACCCATCACTTCACCAGAAATCAGAGAGTGCTGCTGCGATATTAAAGTCCTGGGCGGAAGGAGCTACGGTGAGTCACTGCGCTTGTTGACCATATATGGAGAGTCAGTGTTCGTGGCGGAATCTGATTGGCTGTTGTGTTGTTAGTCTGCTGTTATCATGGAGATCCAAGCTGAGGAGGTTCCTGGCTAAAAGCTGAGACAGGAAGCCAAGCACCTGGACCAGGAAATGAGGTGCGTCATCATCATCATCATCATAGAATTCATATATCGTAGATTAAGATTCTCTTATTAATTACGTGTTTTGTTGCGGTGTTAGCTCAAATGAGCGATGATAGCACACTGGCGAGAAGGAAAGCAAGAAGAGAGAGCGAAAAGAAGGATGATGAGGACGGCGGACGGTGAGGAGGAGGAGCTGGAGAAGAAGCTGCGGAGATGAAAGCGAAGAGTTCAGCCGAACTCAAGCGGTAGATTTATATCACAGTACAACCGTGTGATTTTACTGTCATTTATATAATCTAAACTATCCATACAATTTGAACAGTGTTATATTATTATCGATATAATGACTTAATGTAAAATTATTACTCTATTTGAATTATTTTTAAGTGATTTAATAGTAATCCTAATTATTGCAGGATTACAAATAATATTAATAAAGTAAATCACATAATACATTTTATCTAATCTAAACTATTAATAAAATATGAACAAGTAAATATAATTAATATAAATAATAAAATATGATTAGTGTATTTACTTTCCTTTTTTATAATGTTATGAAGTTTTATATAATTGTATCCAGTCTTATATTTAAACAATGTTAATATAATGAAAATATTTTCCTTTTATGTGAAGATTGGTTTAAGTTCACTTAAATTAGAAGTTATTTTTAAAGTCTAATTAATGTTAAAATTGATAGCTCTTAATTATGTAATGCTGAATGGCTTTAGTCAGTGGTTAAATATTAGGAGGAAATTATTTATAGGGAAATCAATATTAATTGGTATCATTGATACTGGCCTTCAATCATAAAAAGATACCATTAAACAAATATTACAAATATAGTGGCTTTATGTTGTTTGGACATTAATTTGAAGATTGAATGTGAAATTATTGCAATATAAGTATATTTAAAAACTTTAATGTTAGGTGGGATTAATTGCGATTAATCACGTTTAATTTCAGAAAGAATGTGCTATTAATTAATTTTTTTTAATCGATTGACAGCACTAATATATATGTGTGTGTGATATATATATATATATATATATATATATATATATAAAATATAAAAATGTATTAAAATTTTTATAATTTGTTACTATTTTGTATGATGGGTATTTTCCGTTTTCTTTCATCTAAACATTCATAAAATATAAATAGTTTAAATTTTAATATAATTAATGGAATCTAAACATAATCTGAATATAAAATCTAAATATTACCAACTGAAATAAAATGTTCTATATTTATATCAAAAAAAAAAATTCCATTTAGTTTTAATTAACAATAGTAACCGTGCTGTATGAACATTAAATTGTGCTCTTTGAGGCTGGTGTTTTAACAGGTTTGGCGTGTGTTCTTGTTGGTAAACAGGAAGAAGAAGAAGCTGCTGAAGGAGAAGCGGAAGCAGAGGGGCGAGTGGAGATGAAGATGGATCTTCCGGCGTCTCCATCGCCGAAACCAGGATTTCTCCATGTTTTCCCTCAGCCATCAAGAAGGCCCAGGTAAGAAAGCAGCTGGTCTTGAGGGCGATGAGTGACTCCTGAGCTCGTCCTGATGGTGGTGTTTGTGATCCTCAGGGTCTGAGTGAAATCACACAGGGAGACATGAAGGGAGCCGCGCTCTAGTGGGACCGAGCAGGAAGAGGGCACCTGCACATCTCTGATGAAGAGGCATGAGCGAGGGACGGCGAATGTCTCTGGCCTCTGACCTCGACTCAGGCGACCTCGAGGAGATCGAGAGAAAGAGAAAGAAATCGAGGAAAAGATGCCTAAGAAGAAAAAAGTACAGTCCTTTTTCCTTCCTTTTGTGCAACAAGTTTAGTTTGGTTTGTCTGTTATATATGTTAAATATAATTATATTAGAATTTTATATTAAATAAAAAAATAATGAAAAAATAAATGTTTATATATATATATATATATATATATATATATATATATATATATATATATATATATATATATATATATATATACCTTTATTTTAGCTAGTTTCCAAATTTCTAAAATAACTACATATAAAAATTTATGAAAATATTTTTTTTAAATTAAAAAATTACCCCAAATTACTACAACTTTAACTAAAATATTAGCTGAAATGATATTAAATGGTAACAAAATATTTACCATTAAATAAATGAAAATATATTGGTAATATTTGATTTTATATATATATATATATATATATATATATATATATATATATATATATATATATATATATATATATTATATATATATATATATATATATATATATATATATATATAATGCATACACATATTTATAAACACTCACACAAATACATATATATTAGTGCTGTCAATAAATTAGTGCACTTTTTTCTGAAATTAATCACAATTAATCCCACCTAACATTAAAGTTTTTAAATATACATTTATATTGCAATAATTTCACATTCAATCTTCAAATTAGTATTAATTTGTACAAATTATGTAGAAACAACATAAAGACAGTATATTTTAATATTTATATGACATCGTTTTTTTATGACTGAAGGACAGTATCACTGATACCACTGATGTCTTTAGGAAATTGTTTTCCTCTAATATTTAACCATCGACTAACCATTCAACATTACAAGAGCTATTGATTTTAACATTTATTAGACTACTTAACTTCTAATTTAAGTGAACTTAAAACCATCTTCACATAAACCCATTATAAAAAGGTCATATTTAGTTACCTGTGCCCTTCAGCAAGTAGGAAATATACAGAAGTTGAATAGTTATCAAAAACTAAATTCTAAATTCTTAGTTTTTTGGCTGCTGTCCCTTTAACAGCTGCTGCTGCTGAAGCGTGACACAGATCTGACACGCATCTCTTTACCTTTTCTGACCCACTTAAGATCTTTAGTCTCCGATATACTCAAAACAAAGTTCTTTTTCATTCTTCATTTAGGGTAAAAGCGAGTTCAAAATACATGTGCAGCGTATACTATTATCGAGTCATTTTGTTCAAAATGAAGTCACACCAGTTCGTTCTTGATTTAGCTTGAAGTATATCGGCCTTCAAAGTCTCTAATGAGTTGAATTGGGTGTGTAAGATGGAGGTAGTCTGGAAAACCACTGCATTTCAGAGACATGTTCTTAAATGTGACTCCTATAACAAATACATTCACACCAGTTTTAAGGCAGCCTTAATTGCCTTTTGGTAACTTCATATAGTTTTGAAATAACTAATATATATATATATATATATATATATATATATATATATATATATATATATAATATATATATATATATATATATATATATATATATAGTATGAAATAACTATAAAAATAATGTAAATATAATGTATTGTTTATTTTGAATATATAAAATGTGAAAATATGAAGTAAATATATTTCTTGACTTTGTTATAAGTAATATAATCGATATTAATTATTGTAAAATGTATATTTTATAAATGTCATGTTTTTTTAGTGTGTTTATATTTTCATTGTTTTATTAATATAAAACTAAAGGCCAGTTTTATTAACATCTTTTGCAGTTAAAAGATGCTGTCAGATTTAAAAATATAAATGTGTATTTTTCTGAAATTTAATATTTAAAGCTTAATGTGAACAATATTTATTCTAGATTTTGTTTTGTTTTTATATTTGTTTTAATTAACTTTATAATTATTAATATATTTTCTTAACATGGGTAGCTAATAGCAGGTTCCTACGTTATTTTTGTAGCAGTAATTGTAAAATTGATATTTTGGCACAAACTGTACTTGCCATTTTAAATCTTAGTAATATTTCATAGAATTGTTTTGTGTGTGTGTGTGTTTAATGGGAGAAAGAAAATATAGATCAGAGAAAATTAAGATTAAATAAAGAGTTACAATAACACAATTTTATTATTGTCCAAACTTTTACAAATCTATATGAATAGATGTTTACAAGGAATTCACTGCTGTTTTTGCATTTCTGCAGAGTTCGTTAGCCAGCGAGCCACAGGACGAAGGGGACGGGAACAAGTTAATCGTTGAACTGGAAGAAAAAGACGAGAAGAGAGGCGTGAGACCAACATGTGGTTCAGCAAGGTGTGAATCAGCGATTTAGACTTAAATAAACAAAACCGGTTTATGGTAGATTTTAACGTTTTCTTTACGTTCGTAGGAAATCTTTGCGAGCTGGATTTGGACGACACCGACGCCTTGAGCGAACTGCAACAAACCCAGCTGCTGCAGACCGGAAAAGGCAAAAGAGGAAAGTGGAAGAGGAGGCGGAGCCTGCCGTCAGAAACAGGAAGTGGTTGCCTCACAGAAAGTGAAGGAGGATGAAGACGACAGCGACTCTGATGATGACGACAGCAGCGATGATGAAAGGTGAGATATATATATTTTGTTAATACTAATGCTTCTATATTTGATTTTGTTTGCTAAAAGGATTTTTTCCGACAGAGAAATTGCGCAAATGAAACAAGCCCTCGGCAGCTGTAAGTAGCAGTGGAGCGTTGGATGACGCGACTTTCAAGTCGTTTCTGTCGAAAAAATAAGTCGGTTGAGAATCGTATTTAACATTCAATGCCATTTGAAAATAGTTTCATTGTTAATAGATTAAATTGTTTTTCAGAACAAGCGTGCCGAATTCTCAGCGAGGGTTTGGCTCGGGGCTCAGATGCTTCGTCCAAAAAGCGGCGAGACCTGATCGGCGGCTCCTTCCACAGGTCAGACTGCACTAATGACTTAACAATTACGTGATTTGTGCGTTTCTGAGGATAACATGCCTTGCGAGTGCTTCTTTCGTAGGTTTGCGAATTCTGAGGATATGACCGAAATTCCGCTGGCTTGTTGATGATGAAAAGAAGCACCGGAAGAGGCCTGTTCCTGTCACCAAGGAAATGGTGGAGGAATACAAGCAGAAATGGCGGAAATCAGACGCCCGACCAGTCAGAGCAGCGTGCAGAGGCCAAAGCGCAAGAAGAGGCGGGTGAGACAATCCTGACATCTTATAGAAACTCCCAATTTAAGAGCAAATGTCTGAAAAGCTGACATTTTTATAATAATTTACATTACCGAAGTGTACATTGTTTTTCTCTAGTTATATCAATATTTAAAAAATCATTATCCAGGGGAAAATGGGCAAAGCGGTCCTAGATTTTTCTGATGTTAGAAACATAGTTTGAATTGAGAAAACTCAAAGTGAATCTAGCCATTAAAAGTGTGTTTTCTGTTGTAGATGTTGAAGAAGATGGAGCAGGCCAAGAAGAAGGCGAGCTGTGGTGAACACAGTAGATATTTCAGAGCAGAGAAGATGGCTCAGCTCAAGAGGTTGGCCTCGACATCCACGCGTCCTCTTCGTTTCATTCCCAAGCGATTGAAGCCTAATTATTTTCTCTTTCCTTCGTTTACAGCATCTACAAGAAGGCCGTGGAAAGGAGAAGCGAGACCTCACGTACCTCGATGGCTAAGAAGGGTTTGGGCCTTGAGGGTGCACCGTCCGCCGGAGTCAAGGGCACTTCAGCGTGGTGAGGAGGCGGATGAAGAAAGACACAAGAGCCGCACAGAGGAAGGAGCAGAGGGCGGGCAAAGGAGGCGGAGCCATAAGGAGGCGTGACCATAAAGGAGGGGGGCATGAAGGCAGGAAAAGGATATCGAATAAGAAGTGATGGCGCCGTCTGTCCTCATTGAGTCTGATTGATTGAGCTGCTCATGTCATTTATGGGTCTATAGCTATCACGCTAATCTATCTGCTCAGCCCAGCCCTTTGTTACCACGACATGCTGTTTTGCTTGGACTTTGACTCGTGTGATTATAAATAAGGGTTTGAACCCTTCCGGCAGTCAGGCCGGTTCTGATGTTTTCAGCATTGTTATAATGCTGCATATTTTCATGTCTAATGTATACTTTGTGGTATATGAACATCGGTGTATCAGTGAACTTCCTGATCTTTCTGAATTAATTATACCAATTTATATGTGAAAACCTGCTTGGATTGTTAGTGACCTTTTAAATAAATGAATTTATTTCGACTCCATGTTGCTTCAAGCACATCATTCTGCACCCTGGATGTGCAGAAGAGCTTCGCGCTCGTTTGAAGCGTTTCACATTATCAAAGTTTTGCAATCAGAAAGATTATTAGAAGCTTTTATTTTTCTCATAATTGACATCTTCATTCATTTTGTAAAATACAAATAGTTAACAGAATAAACATGTTTAAATTGTATAATGTGCACCAAAGATATTTTTTCAAAATATTGTTTTGCTGTTAAATTATATAGTCAGCTAGTTTAATTTCATAGCTTATATATTTTTATTCAAATGTAGTTTTTCTCTGTAATGAGGAAGTGAGTATTTAGTGGACTGTGTTCAACAAAGGGTTTTAAAAAAAGTGACCTTTAGTTTCACATATGATATTCTCTTGAAATAAAATTGTGCTGGTGTTGGATCAGTATTGGCCGTTTCTTGGAAAATTTGGAATACTCTGTATAATCTTACACTGCAAAATAATTACTCAAAAAAGATTAAAAGATAACATCATAATTATTTACTGAACCCTTAATCACAATTTTATAATGAAAGCCATAAAAAAGCAGCTCATTGTGATAATTGGCATAATCGCCAAAGCCCTAAAACAGACAATTAATCGTAATAACCATGACTATTTTGAGACAATTAATCGTCAGCCAAATTTCATAATCGGACAACCCTATTACAGTGTTTTTTTTAAATCTACAACATTATATAAAAATACAAATATTTATATTGTTTACATTTTTGTTTTATATAAATCGAAATATTAAAAAATGAAAATATATATAAGATATTTGTTTAAATGTTTTATATTTAAAGAGGTCATATGATCGATTTCAAAGTTTTCTTTCTCTTTGGAGAAACATCGTCTGTCAGAAAATTTATAAACACCTCAAATGCTGAAGAGAATTGTTTCAAATTTTAAATGAATTGATGTCTACAGATTCCCAGCTAGTAAATTCAGCTTCCCAGAACATTCTGAGAACATGAGTTTCTGGTTCCCAGACATTCTAGCGTTCTCTGCCACAAAACATTAATTGCTAAATAGAATGTTCTCATTAGGTGTGGAGAATATTCCTATAACATTTTATTTGGCTTCCAAAAGAATAACAATATGGCAACGTTGGGGAATCTTCTGTGTTTTCTGACTAGTTCGCTCATGAATTGCCTGATCTTTTGAGTGTAACTACATGTAGATGTGCTGGTGAAATGTTTCTTCATCTTTCAAACCCTGTAAACCTCCAGTCCAAGAGTTCTGGATCGATTTGACCAGCTAACAAATTTTGGTTTCCCAGAACGTTCAGCTAACATTATTTTCTGGTTCCTATAACGTTCTCTGCCAAGAAACTTTGTTTACATTAATTTAACATTGCAGTAGGTTTAGTTGTATTTGGTTTTCCATAAGGCAACATTTGTGTTTTATGAATTACATGTTCTTTTGAGTGTTTACCTATATGTAGATGTTATGTAGACGTTTCTTCATCCTTCAGACCCTCAAGTCCGATGGTTCTGGCTCGATTTGACCTCCAGCCAAAGACCGAGGGCGTCGACGCGCGTCACGAAGCGTCCCACGCCGCAGGGAGCCGGTGACGCAGAAGACTGGCAGATTGTGAGGAGTAAACAAGAGTACGAGATGCTGTGAAAGAAGCGGATTACCTCACATCTCACATGTCTGACTGGATGATTCGCTCTATTGTGGCCCGAACAATGACGGCCGCGCGAGTGGGCTAAAACCGCTAGAATCGCGCGCACAGAGCGCAATCTTCGCTGGAGACAGGCATCAACCGTCAGAGAGGTATCTGAAGACCTATATTGTGCTAAAACTTGATTTGAACCTTTTGACACACTTTTATCTACTTTATTAGGTGTTTTGTAAGGAAAGACTGTGGCTGTCTGAGGGAGTCTTGGAATGAAATGACCGTTACACTTGTTGATTTTGAATCCTTGCATTGGCGGGAACAAAAGCGCGGTTTGTTCTCCGTGTCCATTTGCGATGCGTTTATGGCACGCTTTGTGAATTTCATCGTGAATAGCTCTCTTATTTGTTTGTGAATGAGTAATTTGTGTGTGTGTGTGTGTGTGTGTGTTTGGCAGCGTTGAGCTCGAGTTTGAAATGTGCTGATCCAGTTTATGCTGCGCAAACGCTTCGCATTCAGAACGCTCTCATGATGAACGGATGAAGTTTGATTGATCGGCTCGATTCGAGCCAAATGCTGATCGCACAGAACGGCTTTTGTTTATAAACCGGTCGATGGAAGCTGAAGGGAACTGCTGAGGACCACAGCCAAACGGTTTTGTTTATTAAAAGAGTTAGTAGTGAACTTACGAAAAAGTATAAAGTTTTACCTCAGTATCAACATAGTTTTTGTAATAATAGTTTAGTAGTTTTTTCTTCGTGAGCTCATTGTATCTCTTTAAAAGTGCCTTAATGAACAATGAGATCTTTCATCTTGGACATTTGATATAGATTAATAGTGTTTATTAGCAAAGCTAAAATAATAGGTTGGATTTCTATATGCGTGTGGAATAAACGAGTAAAATTAAATATTTAAAAATCATATAATGATTTAATGACAAAAATGTATAATTTTCAACTCAAACATTTATTAATAAAATATAGTAGTTTAAAGATGTCTTAAACCATTAATGACACCTCTTGAAAGTTTCTTGCAAAAGTTTACTTTGGTTTGTTAGTCATTTTGAAATATACATGTTTTATATGTTGTATATTTAATTATAAAAAAATTGAACAATTAGGATTTTAATCCAAATCCTGTAATTTATTAGTAACTTTATAGTAGTAATTTGCATGTTGTAGTGCTATATTATTATAAAATTACTACAAAGTACTTTTGTTTGTCCTATAATTTATTATTAATAATGTTTATATGTTGTATATTTGTTATAAAAATTGCAAAATAATTTAATTTATCCTTTTAAAATCATTGTTATTGTTTTATAAGTTGTACATTAATAAATACATTTAATGTATCATAATGTATTATTACTATTTATGCTTTTTGAAGTAATAAAATGTTTATATTTGTTATAAAAATTACTACATGCTTTAATTTATTGTATAGTTTAGTATTTATTATTGTTGTTTTTATTTACTAATATATCCATTAAAATTCATTTCTATTTGTATATATTAACAATAATGATATTTTACCTACATTTAGTAATATTGTATGTTTTAAAGTTTTATTACTAAATTCTTTATTAATTGTTTCCATTTTTTGTTTAGTTTATCCTGAGGAAAAAAGAAAACTGAACCATGCTTCAGTGTAATATTTTCAGATGCACTTTTACCAAAAATATGAGCAGCGTTTGCATCATAAAACTAGCTGTGTGGTTGCCAGGCAGTTGCTATCGGTTACTAAAGCGTTCTCATTGGCTGTTGGCACGTTGCAATGCGTTTTTGCACTTTTTGTGTCTGGCAGCAAACTTAAAGCCAGTTCTTCAGCACTAGTGTGTTCAGTACAGTGTTGATCAGTTAGTGAGCAGTTGTTTCATTAGCATTGATCATTGAGTGAGCGCGTGTGTGTGTTTTGTTTAGGAGGCCGTTCTGATCCTCTGATTGATGGTGTTCACTCTGGTGGGAGGGGCCTCTCTGTGTGGAGCGGCGGCCCTCGTGCTCCTCATCATCTCCACGGCTACTGACTATTGGATGCAGTATGGCTACTCAGGGACGCAGCCAATCAGGGCCTCTGGAGGTTCTGCATCAATCGCATAAGTGCACCCACCGCTGTCAGTGGGTGAGTCGCGGTTAAATCCGACAGTAAACAGAGTGGGGTAACTATGGCGTCACTCTGTAGGCGGATCAGCCTGTTAGCATCGCACTGGTTCCCTCCACAAAAGCCAATAGGATTTTTCCATAGGCTTTGGATTATGCATAAAAATAAGCTTTGTGTTCAGTCATAGTTCATGAAACTTACCGTTTTGTCCATCAAGATAAACTTCACAAAATAATATAACTTTTATGAAGCTTAAATAAAAGCGCAGAACTTAAAAGCTAAACTTAGGCTTTAAGCGAACTACATCACCACGGTGCTCGCCTTCAAGCGTCACCACCTCGGCTTCTGACAACTTTTCAAACTTAATTTTAACACGGTCACTGAAAGGATTTACTCTGAATGAATTTTAACCCGCTACATGAACTTTTTCATGCGACGTTTAATGTCTCCGACAGGCCATTTAGCAATTTGTTAGCTACCGTCTTTTTTAAGAAACACAACAATTTTTTTTTTTTAAAGAAGCGTAAATGTAAAAAAAATCACGAGTTGAGTGTAACTGGTGTTTTATGTCAGTAGAATAAAGCGTGAAAGTATTTTGAGACTGTCTGAACCACGGACCTTATTTTAGGGATTTTACCAAAATCCCATTCAAAACCCATTGATTCTGAGACAATGGAACTGGAAGTGATAAAATGCTAACTCGCTTCCAGGTTTTTGCCTACAAAGCCATATCATAGTTCAGCACTTTATACTCCAGAGAGACAAGACAAGGAAATTTTGCAAATATGGCATGTTTTTAATTATAGAAAAATTAAAATTATTTTTATTCATGTTTTATCCATGTGGGTAAGTCAAAATTTCAAGAATATACTAATTATTTAACTTTTATAATTTTTTTAAAATGTTTTATTTCATGTTCTATGACAATGTAATTTATTATTTCAGATTTTAAATAAACATTTTGTGTTGTATATTATATATATATATATATATATATATATATATATATATATATATATATATATATATATATATATATATATCGTGTGTGTTTTAAAAGTTTTATTTCATTTCACGTTTCATGAAAATACAAAACATAATCTACTGAATGTTATAATGAATATTTTATTAAATATTTGTCATATTTTCTAATTATTAAACATATATAAACATATATACATATATAAAATATAATTTACCATCTGGTAAGAATAATATTTTAAGAGTGTTTTGTTCATTGGTATTGGAAGACTATATTATTTATTAATGTTTTATATATATATTTATACATTATTATATTTACCTATTTCTAATCATATAATTTCATGTTCTTTCACAGTAGAATATATATATATATATATATATATATATATATATATATATATATATATATAAATTATTATTATTATTTTTTTTTTTTTTTTTTCATACAGCTATATAGGTCAATATTGGAAAAAATATATATTTATTATTCAATTTTTATTCTATTTTTTTTAAGTCCCTATTAATTTTCCAAATCTCATTTGTGTTTCTATGGTAGATGTCAGAAGCTGTAGTCAGTAATCTGCTTTAATCATGTTCATGGCTCCTTGGGAAGCCCATACTTAGAGCAAACAGGAAGTGCATTAATTGTGTTTGTCCCATAGCATTCTGGGACGCACTGGCTTTCATGCTGCTGTCGGTGCTGGGCTGTTTGCTGGAGTGCTTTTAGGCTCACTGCCTAAACGCCCGAGCCGACGGGTGCAGACCGGAGGAATCGCCCTGCTGCTGTCGGTCAGAAACACACACAAAATACACCTCACACACTTCAGCTTCTGTGAAAATATGAAAATAAAAAACATGCAGTAATCTGGGTCCATGTGAGTAGGACAATACGATTAAAAATGTTTTGTATTATTATTTCTTATTTTATTGTTATTATTTATTTTCATATTTTAAATTATTATTTTTGTGTATTTTATTTTTATTTGTGGTTATGAAAATGTAGTCATTTCTGTCGATCTGAGTAGGACAGTTTTGTTTTATTTTTATTATTTGTTATATTTGCAACATAAAATTCAAGGCATTAATGTTTGCCTACAAAACCTTTACCTAAATGCATTACTTCAAAGTTATGTACCTCTAGAAGCTTGTTCTGCAAGTGAACAGTGTATTATTGTTCATCCCAAAGAAGCACAAAATCACTTTCACAGACTTTTACATTAACTGTTCCCTCCTGGTGGAATGACCTGCCCAACTCAGTCCGGCGGCTGGAGTCCTTAGCATCTTCAAGAACGACTAAAACACATCTCTTCCATCTTTATTTGACCCTCTAACTCTAGCACTCTCTATTCTTATTCTATTCTTTATATAAAAAAAAAATTGACTTGCACTCTATTCATTTCCTGACATCTGAAATACAGTTATTAGAAATGATAGTGTTTTGATTGTTTAAAACATCTACTACATTTTGAGCAGATTTCTGCTTCATAAACACTTATGTCTGTGCATTAATGATCAGCTCAGCTCGCTGAGGTTCAGTGTGTGTTGCAGTGGTTTTATGGTCTGGTTTTGCGGTGGTTTCTGCTCTGAAGCGGTCTTTGTTTCTGCAGGATTTCTTGCGCTCTTGGCTTTGCGATCTACACCGGCATGACCATTAGCTTCTTCCGAAAGCCTTACATCGACTTGAGATTCTCATGGTCGTATATCTTGGGTTGAGATCGACATCATATTGGCTTTTGCAGCAGGTACATTTCATTTTATAGCATGCTTTTTCATTTATTTTTTTACTAAATATGCAGGGAAAAAAACATATATATATATATATATATATATATATATATAAAAATTTTCCTGAAAAAAAAATAGGTGGTGAAATCTAGTTTAAAGTTTTTTTCCAGTAGTTTGTTTGTTTTGTTTTTTTTGCAAAACATTTAATAAATATCATTATACAAAAACAAGGTCTAAATAAAACTTGCTTTGTTTTTTGCATTCATCATAGTACATAGTAATATAAAAAAAAATGATTCCTGCTTTCTTCTATATACAATAAATAAATGCATAATATAAAACAAATACTCTGTATAACAAATACAATGCAATTCAACTCACTGAAAACAAGAACAAACAGTTTTGAAAATCTTATAACCTTATTTCAACAGTTCTTAAATTTTTCCACATTTTTAAAAAATTTTCCCAAAAAGAATTTTTTTCTTATTCTATTTTGCATTTGTCATTTAAAAAAAGCTTTATAAAAATATTGTACATTTTAAAGGCTTTGTAAATATTCTAATAAAATAAATAATTGATTAATTCAAAATAAATAACTATTCATAATACAAAGTATTATTTTGAACAAAGTTTTTTTAAATTGTATTAAAATTTATTTCTAAAATTCAAATATTTTTAACTTGAATTTTTATTTACATAATTTTTCTTTCTCTTTCCAAAAATGTTATAAAAATCATAATAGTTCTTAATAACTGTATAAAAATCATAAATAACAGTGAGTAAATGTTTGTGTTTGTGTATGGTGTATTTCAGGCATCCTGCAGCTCTGTGCTGATCAGAGGCGTCTCTGAAGCAGCACCTGAGCGTCTCTGACAGCTGAAGCTCAAACATCTCAACATGAAATAAATGGCTTTTGGACTCTTTCTGTGGGAGATGATTTATTTCTCACAGGATTATTGGTGCAGCACGATTTAAGGCATAACTGGTTAGGAGTTATGATTCTGTCTCTCCAGTAGATGGCGTTCAGATACAAAACACCCACAGATGAGGATTGATATCTTCAGCACAAAGATACTGATCAGATTTCATTTTTCTACATTGCTAACTCAACATGAAATACATACAGAAACAGTGACAGCAGTAAGCGCTTTTAAAATATTAACGTAAAAAGCACACACAAAAGAACCTGATTCACAGTTTGCCTTTTTCAAGCCGTTTCTGTAAACATGCAAAAATAAAATCTTGGAATAATACAACACTATAACAATTTTTGGCAGTAATTTCTAGATTTACATAAAATAAATTACTGGTTTTCATTTCTCCTTTTTTAATTTTACATATGTTTGTCACAAACACTTAAAAAGTAAACAGCATATGTATTAGAAGTTACACAATTTTATGGAGTTAATAATTTATGCACATAAAATATCCATATCTATATTGCATACCAGTGTCAAAGGTTACACTAATGCTTAACACAATATATGCTGACATTTTATAATATAATTTTTTAATTTTATGTATATAAACTAATGAAACAACTTAACATTTAATTAACAAACACTTATAAAGTTGACAAACTAAAATATATATACTATGAAGTTTATTACCAAATTTAAACACGTTTCAATGTCGCAAGTTTCCCAGAAGTCATTGCTGACCGTGTTATAATCACACTCATCCTCTTTATTTGTACTTTGTTTCGCTGCACAGTTTCCACGATGTTCTGGTGGCAAAATAATAACTGAAGCAGTCCAGTGCGCAGTTCATGCTGGACACGCACATCGCGCCGTGAACGAAATTATGCGCGATAAACTGCTCGTGGCAGGAGTGGTCATAAGCCTGCGTGACGTACTTGAAGAAAAATCAAAGTGGATGGGAAAGAAACACACGACGAAAACAATCAGATTAGCCACGATGATGAACATACACTGGATCTTCTCAGAATGAGATCCGATTTCCAACTGTTTCTTTAATTTGACAATGCGCTAATGGAGCAGAAGAGCATGATGAGGAACGGCACGAGGAACCCGTTGATGTTAAGAACCAAAATGAAGGTCAACGGTAATACCCTGCTTTGTTTTTCTGGAAGCACTTAATCGTAGTATTTCCTCTGGTTCGTCCACACGATGGAACGCGGCGCTGGACGAGCACGTGACCAGCCAAATGAGCGCGCAAACCAGCAGCGCGTTTCTGCAGCACAAGATTTCCCGCGCTTTAACGGATACTCGATGGCCACGTAGCGCACGACGCATATCGCGGTGACCGTGTAGATGCTCACGTACATGTTGACGTAATAAACCGACACGAGGACGTAACACAGCTCTTTGTTGGTTTGGTCCCAGAGTCGCGATCTTTCCCAGCCGTAGGACGCGATGCGCGGACGGAAGAAGCATGAGCACGACGCAGTCCGCTGATCGCCATGTTGGTGATGTAGATGTTCATGTAGGTCCAGTCGGCTCTGGGACGGCGGCAGAACGTCACTAAGACGTAAATGTTCCCCAGGACGCCGAGGATGAAGGTGGGAACCAATGCGGCGATCTGGAAGTTCTGGACGCCCGGTGATGTTCAGCGTGCAGTTAGGCATCTTCAACCTGACAGAAATTGTAATAAAAATATATATATTAAAAATGGATGGAATAGGATGAATGCAGGTAAGTGGGCCATTTAACCCACTGGCCCTCTTTGTTTAGGAGTCACACTTGCCTCCTTCGCTGTAAAAGTGACCGATGCCTTGAAATGTAACTTCATTTTTTTCCCAGGAAAATCAGTGTAATATATTTTTGCTTATTATTTATGATTTTGGGGAATTTTATGAATACTATTCAATATTTATACAATTTTAATGAGCTATTGTCTCCATTAGAATTAATATATTTTTCAACTTATTTTTATAAATGCAATATTTCACATTAAAATAGAGTGAGGGCATTTAAAATCCATTTTTTGTAAGTAATGTTGTAACATCTTGATTTAGCACCCTGTATAGATATTTACAGAGACTTTTGGATTCCGTTGTTTTTAGACATAATTTCTTCTTTTTTTTTTTTTAGGTTTTGCAATTAGATATATATCTAGATTTATATTTAGACATAAAAACACAATTATAGCATTTATAAAATCTCCTTTTGCCAAAATTCAGCATCGTTTGTTTTGAAGTGGCAAGAATTTTCAACTCACTGGATCTACTTGAATCACACGGATGGCCTATTCTGAATTAAAACGATTTATCATTGCATAGGCCTACTCATGGATGACATGCATAGTTCAAAGTTTAGTCAATCTTCACTGAATTTTATATCAATTCTGAAAAAAAAAAAAAACAGTCAATGTTTAACACTATAAGTTGTCAAAATGAATTCATTGCAACAGTTTTGTCAAACCTAAATCGAAGCTCTGTACAAAGAAAAAAAAAAACAGTTATCTTTGAAACCCATTCTGCAATAAAGTGAAAAGGGTGGAAGTCAACAGCACGTAAATGCCAGAATAAAAAATGAGTTATTTTATGAATTTAAATATGGTTTTATTTCAACACTGTACAAATTAAAGAAATATAAGCGCATATTTTCTAGTACAACTGCACTGTGCTCACATTTAGCCTACTTGTTGTGCATTAAATCACAAATAAAAACTACAGAGGCTGTCATCTATCTTGCGCCCTGTTGTGATCTAGAATTGCCGAATACTTCAGTACATGCATCTGAGAGACCTTCTGAAACGTGATGCATAGCTACGTGCATGCACGGTCTTGCAGCTTAGAATTTAGAACAGGAAAGTTTGTTTCACTGAGATATCATCTGATCAGACCGCAGGTCAGTGTTATTCTACTGGAGCTCATTTGGCACCTGTTCCTTTTCCGCTCTTGTTTGACTCGTGCGCTGAGGGCGAGCTGATGAAAAATCCCCTTTAGTTGTGGTCGTAAAAGAAACGGCGGTTCCGGTTTTAATAGGTTTATAATCAATACATTTTATATTCATTCAAATGCTAAAACCATTAAAAAAAAGTTTCATTACATTAATTTGAACAACTAAGCTATGATTATTTATAACGTTTTATTTCAGCAAAATGTGCCATATACTGCATACCCGCCCGTTTTGCACCACTGACACACACACACACACACACACTCAACATTACAATAAAGAAAATATGAGAGTGAACCCAGAAGGCAAGCAGTGTCGACCCAGATCCAGCCCCATGCATTTCATGTGGGCCAGATGTGAGCTGACACTATGTTTCTGTCTGGGAAACCAACATTAGGAAACTCGAGAAACTTGAAAGTCTGTCAAATCAAAAACTCTTACCTTTTCACGTGCTCCAACTTGAGAAAAGAACAGAGATCTTTTCATCTACTGGTGGAATAACAGATAAACATTGTATCCTTCAAAAGCAAAACCGCATAGCATAGCCTAAGTTCTTACTTTATACATACATTGTACAATGCATTAAACACAAACATAATGCATCGAGACGGAGCTAGGTCACATACATAAATAGTGTGGGTGAGCTATGACGTCACTCTGTAAGCGGATCGGCGGTTAGCATCGCACTGGTTCCCTCCACAAAAAACCTATAGGATTTTTCCATACGCTTTTGGATTATCGCAAAAAAAAAAAACTCCGTGTTCAACCATAGTTCATGAAACTTACACGTTTTGTCCATCAAGATAATCTTCACAAGATAATGTAACTTTGATGAATTTTGAAGCCTAAATAAAAGCAGAACTTAACAGCTAAACTTAGGCTATAACTGAACTACAGCACCACTGGTCGCTGCCTTCAGCGGTTTCAAACTTGATTTAGGCTACTCTGTATTTTTAATCCACGCTACATGAACCTTTCATATAAACTGGAATAAATACAAAACTAGAGCCAAACTAAAACTGAAATGAGACATTAAAGGGGTCATACGATGCTTTTTTTAAAGATCATTATTTTGTGTATTTGGTGTAACAGAATATGTTGACATGCTTTAATGTTAAAACACATTATTTTTCAAATACTGCACATTATTGCAGGTCCTCTATGCCCCTCTCTCAAATGCATAATTTTCTACAAAGTCCCTCCTCCTGACAAGCGCAGTCTGCTCTGATTGGCCAACTGACCCAGTGCTTTGTGATTGGCGAACACCTCAAGCACTCTTTGGAAATGTAACGCCTTTCCATAATCCTGAGCTTCATCTTTCAAAATAAATGTAAAGACAGTTCATAATGTCCTTAGTGTTACCATAAGTTCAAGCCCGAAAGAGGAACAGAGTTGAGTGACAGACATGGTGATGTAGCTCGTATGTGTTTGCTTTTGCTTTCTCCTAGATACACACAGCATCTCACTGTCATGACTGCTTCAACACTAACTGCAGTTACTGAAACCACGCTGCCTTTCTTTGCATGGACATTTGGCCAGCATTACTAAATATTTCCACATAGTGCGTAGAGATGTGGGGCGTGTTAGAACGAAGCCTTTTAGGGGGTGTGGCAGAGTCTTAACTTTGATAAAGAATATCTCTTTGGATTTGGGACTTTAGTCTTTGCAACTTTACAGATCTTCTTTATGCACCAAGAGCTTGTAACACTCCAAAGAGAAAGGAAAAACTGAAATGCATCATATGACCCCTTTAATAATAAATAGTATAGTGAATAAATGAAATAATCATCACTGAAGGACATATGAAAGCACGTATTTCTGTACATTTCAAATAAGGTGCATTAAAAGTCAATTAATCCTTGATTAATGCAAATATTTTAATTAAAAAAGTGTCTCCATCATAAACTATTTCACATAAAAATTCTAGGTGCAATTTTTAACTCTTTAGATATTAAAGTTAACAAGCAGAGTGGGATGTAATGGTGTTTTGATATGGTAAGAATTAAAATATTTACTTGCAACCGCCTTTTTTAAGATTTCAAAGTCTTCAAAAACATGATTTCAGCAAGTGGAACTGGAGTAATGAAATGTATGTTGTTTTGTCAAGGATATAAGTCGAAAGTATCTTGAGCCTGTTGAAACTAGGACTTATTTGTAGGATTAGCCAAAATCCCATTCCAGACACACCCATTGCAATAATGAGATCAGGCATGAACTCAGGGTCAAGTAAAATGCTAACATTCGCCTATCGGTCTTTTGCCTACAAAGTTAATAGTAATTCATAGTTCAGACTTCAGTTCTTCTATCTGAAAATAGCTTTGTTTCTGTAAACGTATAAGTCTTAGAGACACACGCCAAAAATGGATCAAGAGGCATTAAACTACAAGGACCTAGAGTAGAAATCACAAACATTTATTACTAATCTACTTATTGTACAGATTAATAGTAAATTCATAGTTAGAATTCAGTTTTTTAATCATGCAAAAGCTTTGTTTAATACTGTAACCCTTTTTTATGAAAACAGAGCATATACAATGTTTAAAAGGAACCATATAATAAAAATCCCAGTCGAAACAATTATGTAGGCTACTAACTGCACCGAAACCGTGTTGTTATCACATTCACCTTCTGTATTGTTAGTGTCATTCATGCAGCACATATTCCAGGATGTTTTGGTTGCAAAAATAGCTAAAGCAGTCCAAACCGCAGTTCATGTTGGAAATGCAAAGAGCAGCGTGCAGGAAGTTGTGCTGCGATCTGTTTATAGTAACAGCTTTCGTCGTCATCTATGTTTTCGTACTTGTTTTGCACAATGTATTTAACAAGGTAACCCAAGTGGACGGGAGAAAGCATCGATGAAAACAAGTAAATTGGCAGCGATGATAAACATGCATTGGATCTTCTCAGAAGCGATCCAACGTCCAGCTGTTTCCTTAAAGTGCAAAGCGACTGTAACAGAGCAGAACAGCATGATGAAGAATGGCACTAGGAATCCGGCGATGACCAACAACAAAGCGAAATGCAACGACAATGCTCCCTTGACCCTCTGGAAGCACATTTTCTTGTCGTTACTGGAGTCCGTAATGAAGTAAACTGGGCTGATGGAGCAAATGGTGAGCCATATGAGCGTGCAAACCACCAGAGCGTTCCTGCAAGAGAAGACACTCCTGGCCTTCATGGGATACTTGATGGCCACATACCGCACTCACACTTATGGCCATGATGATGAAGATACTCGCATACATGTTGGCGTAATAAACTGACAAAACAAAATTACACAGCCCCTTTAAATGCTCTTCCAACAGCCTGCTGTAGTAATGAATCTTAACGGGCAGGAACATCAGCAGAGCGCAGTCGGCGATAGCCATGTTGGTGATGTAGACATTCATGTAGGTCCATTTTGCTCTGGAGGCGGCAGAACATCACCAAGACGTAAATGTTCCCCAGGACCCCAAAAATGAAGGTGGGAATGGAAGTGACTTTTGTAGGTTCTCAACTGTGGTGGTGGTATTAAGGGTGCAGTTCTTCATCTTCAACCTGTGGGAAATGAAAAGGATGATTTGAAAACCAAAATCAGTGAGCAAAACCAAAGAATTAAGGTTCTCGGCTAACACTGAATTTCTTGCAGTTTGAATTGCAAGAAGTAAAGTCAGAATTGTGAGATATAAACTTTCAATTGAGAAAAATGTCAGAATTCGAGAAATAAAGTCCCAATTCTGAGTTTTTCCTCACAACTGAAGTTTATCTTGTAAGTGACTTTTTCCTACAATTGTGTTTATTTCTCACAACTATGATTTTCTTGCAATTCTGACTCTCACAATTGTGAGTTTATATCTCGCAATTCAGATTTTTTTTTCACAATTGCAACTTTATATCTCACAATTCTGACTTTTTTCACATTTGCAGGTGTATATCATCATCTTTTGGAAGGCCAAACAAAGTAGTTTCACTTTCACAATGAAACACACAGTGTCTATACTGACATGGGTGGGCCAACAACAATACTACAATGTGAATAAAAGGATGCTTCTTTCTTTGTGTGAACATTTGGGCAGCGTTATGCAAATCTTCCCACATACTGATGTAGAGATGTGGAGCGTGTTAGAATGAGCTGCTTCAGAGGGGTGTGGTTGACTCTTAACTTTTATAAGAATATCTCTTTGGATTTTAGACTTTAGTCTTTGCAACTTCACAGATCTTCTTTATTCACCAAGAGCTTGTAACACTCCAAGAGAAAGGAAAACTTGAAATCATCATATGACCCCTTTAAAATGAACTTTTCCCTCACAACTGCAAGTTTATATCAATTCTGACTTTCCCACAATTCTGACTTTTTCACACAGTTGTGAGTTTATATCTTCCAATTCTGACTTTATTTCTCACAACTGCAAGATATAAAGTCCCAACTCGAGGTTGTAAAGTCCAATTCTGAGGAAATTAAAATACTATCTCGAGTTTATATCCTGCAATTCTGACTTTATTTCTCAGATTTGCACATATATCATGCAAAAGTCAGAACTGTGAAACGTTAACTCTGGAAAAGAAAGTCAGAATGACTTAAATGAAATTAAATAAAAGTCAAATTTTTTTCCATAGCTCACTAATATGTTATTTGGGAAACCAAAATGCCATCACTGCAAAACACCCTTGATTTTAAAGATTGTACTCCAAGTCTTTTGAAAGTCATGCAACTGTATGATGCCTTTGCCTCATTTGTTGGAAGAGCAAAGGCAGAACATACAGTTAAGTATCTCTTCTTGAGGTTTTGAATTCCTTTAGGGCAGATAAATGATGTCAATGGTCATTTTTTTTAAACAGTCTCATTTAAACAGTCATTCCCCATACAACACAAGAAAGCAAAAATAATCAATGCGAATCTCCAACAGTAGATAAACTCCCTTACCTTTCCACACGCACTAGAACAGTTTGTTCCTGATGAAGTCTGGAGAAAACTGATGATCCCAAGCACAATAGAGTTAACTTTAAAGATTTGTTTACTCTAGCTAAGCCAAGTCCTTAACGAGTCATGAACCAACTTGCATTAATTTTTCCAGACCCACTGACGAGAGAAATATGACACGTTTTGCAAGTATCCCTAAATATGGCAACTGGATCACGCAAATACGCTTTTCTGTCACGATGGGAATGAGCCTGGTCTCGCTGGGCTGTCCGCGTGACGCGCCTGCAACGCCAACAAATGCAGTGGTTACGCGTTCATGGTTTCCTCGGGTTTCTTCCATTTGTGTGCAAAACTTACCAGATTAACATGCAGATCAGTTTTGAGCCTATCATGACTTTGCAGAGGTACAGATTGATCTGAATAATGAACACAGGCAAGGAACAAAATACATTTACATGGAGTTGCATGCAGTTAAATTTGATTCCTGAACTAATGACTCGTATGAACCGGTTCTTTTAGTGAATCCAAACAGAGCGACCAGTATAACGTTTAAGATGAATCATAAATGCAAGCTCTTCTTAGAAAATATAAGTCAGACACTGAAACGAATTGCAGTGTTTATGATTCTTCTTTGGCGAAAAAAATTTGGTCAGATTTATTCTTTTTATTCTGTATTCTTCCTTTGTGTCTTTATTTATTTATTTTCCGCTCGGTTCCGTTTTGTATTTGTTGTGAATGTATGCCTATAATTGAAATAAAGAAAAGAGAAACCAGTGAAAGTTGATTCCTGAACTAATGACTCGTTTGAACCGATTCTTTTTAAGTGAATCCAAACTTAGAGCGCGACCTTGAAGATTAGTTTCTGAACTAATGACTTTTTGCAACCGGTTCTTTTAATGAATCCAAAACATGCGAGCAATGAACAATAGTCAACATTAAGAGACATAAAATAGACATAAAAATGTTAATATATTTTAATTTTGGCATTAATATCGATGAATATGTGCTGTAAATGATGCCTCCATTACACCAATGCAGTTGCATACATTTTCCCTTTTTCATTTCTAACTTTAACTGACTTAACTTTCTATATTTTTAAAGTCAGTTTTAAAAGTGCCTGTTTTATGCATTAATCTGATTATCCCTGCCACAACAAAAGCTGGACATCCTACTCCTACAAACAAATTCCTGTAGTGATAAATATAGATCAGACTTACAGGGAACTAAAACATCGAAACACTGCATTTCCTCAGCACACGATTCAAACACTGCCAAAGCCAGTCTCACAGAATCACCCCTTGTGAAAAGAAGTGTGCTTAATTGTGTTAAAAGTGTACTTAGAGTGAAGTTCAGATCTTAAAAGAATACATTGTCAGTGAAGATTGTGTTGTCAGGAAATCTGCTGTTTACTGGAAATCTGAACAACATCCTCTCAGCATTCTACCCATGTTACCTTTTTCCTTTTCTTGCTTTCCTCAAGGTGTTTTTTTTTTTTTTTTTTACTTTCACTTTCCTGCCTCTTTGAAAATTTCCATTCACACAGGGGCAGCTGTGGCCTTATGGTTAGAGAGTTGGACACAGGTTCGAGTCTCGGTGCTGGCAGGAGTTGTAGGTGGGAGGAGTAAATGAACAGCTCTCTTCCACCCTCAATACCCATGGCTGAAGTGCCCTTGAGCAAGGCACTGAACCCCCAGTTGCTCCCTGGGCACTGGATCTATAGCTGCCCACTGCTCCAGGTGTGTGTTCACAGTGTGTTCACTTCTCACTGCTGTGTGTGTGCACTTGGAGGGGTTAAACGCAGAGCACCAATTCTGAGTATGGGTTACCATACTTGGCAAATTCACGATGTTCACTTTCAGACTGTGGAGTGATGGTGTGAAGCTTCTGGGACATTGACAGACAGCACTTTCTAGCAAGTTAATTTGGAGTTTTTTTTTTTATTATTAATTTATTTAGTCAAGATTTTTGCATTCACTAATGCTGGAGCAAGATTTTAGAAGAAAACTTTCAGTCTTGTTTAATGTTGGTGCTAGTAAAGGTTTGAGAACTAATGGCCTGGTTTCACAGACAGGGCTTAGACTAAGCCAGGATCATAGTTCAATAAGGACATTTAAATCATTTTCATTAACATGCCTTAGAAAAACATTACTGGTGTGCATCTTGAGACAAAACAAAGGCACTGATATTTTTAAAGATCAGTCAGTGCCAGTTTCTTTCAGTTGAAACAGCTCAGACTTGTATTTTAGTCCGGGCTGGTCTTAAGCATTGTCTGTGAAACCAGGGGTGCAAGTAACACAGTTTGGTAATGTTTTACAATATGTTCTCATTTGTTACATGGAATGATAATTTTCTTGATTTTTTAAATTAAGTGTGTGTGTGTGTGTGTGTGTGTGTTAGTAATCCTATATGTTATGAGGACCAAATGACTCCACAAGGACAGTAACACCAGTAAATGGAAACAGGCTCATACATCTTACAGAATGATGTTTTCCATGATGGCTAGATTAGGTTCTTTATATGGAAGTGATTTTGCATTGTTCTCCAGACTCTTTCTAATAAGTGAGTTGAAGTGTTGTAACTGTGTATAGTGTTGGGCTTTTCTTGTGCATCAGCAAAAGCATTTTTGCCTATTTGTTTTAGAGATTTTGTCAATAAATGTAAAGGGTTTTCCATTTTGTGTTTTAGCTGATTGTAACTAGGTAATTAAAAGATTTTAAATGTTTTATTTAAATATACTAAATTTTAACATCAATGCCAGAGATATGACATTGAAGTATATTTTAGTTCACAATTGCTTATTCAGAATACATATTTACCATATTTCAAAGTACATATAAAACATACTAAAGTCCCACTTAAGCGGTTCAGAAATATCATTCAAAAGTTCAACTAATTGCAATGAATGTCATTTTAAACTGTAATATATATGAAATTAAGTACAAATTATATGCATTTATGTGGTCGAAAAAACATCACACTTTAATATCAGTAAAGAATACACTTAAGTGTGAATTAAATGCATTTTAGTTTACATTAATTGCTTGTCAGTGCATTAGTTGTACACTTTAACCATATTTTAAAACACTAGAAGCAATTATGAACATATACTTGTACATAAAAGATGTACTAAAAGTCCACTTAAGTGGTTTAAAAAAAAATCACTCAAAAGTTCAACTCATTGCATTTAATAGAATGTTAAAATGTGATTCATTTTAAATAAATGACAAATACAAATCTGATTATCCCTGCCGCAACAAAAGCTGGACATCCTGAAAGTCAGTATAACCAAATTCCAGTAGCATAAATATTAGATCAGACTTACAGGGAACTAAAACATCGGAAACACTGCATTTCCTTAGCACTTGATTTATTCAAACAATGCCAAAGCCAGTCTCACAGAGACTACTTTGAATTACACATTAGGCAATAAATAGACCAAACAAGGTGTTTACCCACATATCGATACAAAAACAATAACACTTCAATAGTGCAATATAAACCAATTATTAAAGTTGGGATTCTTGCATTGTGGTTATTAGACAGTCATTCAGGGACTTTGAGGCCTGGCGACTGGATGAAATGTTGTGTAAATTCATTTGCATGGATCAGTCACACAAGGAATCTCCATTTGAGGGAAAAAAAGCATGCATTCATTCACACACACAAGAAATTCCCAGGAAATCTGCAGTCCATCCATGTTTATTCCACCAGCACCCTCGGACTAAAACCAGCAGAGTGAGTCCGCCAGCAGATGACCAAGATACCAAAACTGAGGAGCAGCAATCCCATGATGCACTCGAGTCAGTCCCAGCCTGAGTGAGAGGTTCTTAGCACCATCCAATGTCCCAGACCCTCAATATAGCGTCCCCACACTTTAAAGTGCACTCGAATGGTTACACGCTTTCATCACTTGAACATATTGCAACATTTACGTAACACTCGCATACACACAAAAATCATGCATATTTTGGACCACGCATTTTCATCAAGTATCGCTATTCAGTCCTGAATGGAAATGCTCCATTTGGGTTTGCGAAACATGCATGCTTGGCTTGAGCCGCAAATCAGCGTTTAACAATACCACATCCATCTCTTCTTGCACAATACAATCTTTTTTTTTTTTTTTTTTCATTCGAACATGTCGACTACTTCGCTCTTAAAGTATAAAAAGACAAGAAATGTTACAAAAACTTATTAAATACCTGATCTGAACATTTCTTGTGCATAGACTGTACATACAATAATACTAAGACAGTACCATACGATATTACCAAAACCAGTAATATCGCAACCCCTTATACAACATTGTTATTCATGACTTTTTTTTTCGATGGTCATAAGTGGTCAAATGAAGGCTGCAATGAGTATGGGTTGGCTAGCTAAGCTTAGCTATTTTTAGCGTTAAAATTAAACCAGGAATAATCACAACCCCTTATACAAAATTTTTTTTTTGATAAAGCTAGCCATCAAAAATAGGGAACCTGGGACAAAGTTGGACTAAAAATGGATGAATGTTATTTGTGACATTTTTTGATGGACAAACACTGTGCTGTAATGAGTAAGAGTTGTACAGTAACATCGCAACCCTTGTACCAAAAAATCTTCAGAGGAAGAAAGAAACTGAAAGACTGATGAAGAAGATAGTCAAAGGAAGAAGATAAAATGATTTTTTTTGATGGTAGAAAAGTGGTGAAACGATGGCGTGCAATGAGTAATAACATGAAATTCTTTCCACAGAAGCAGTTTGTTTTGTTGTCTTTGACAGTACTCCAAAACCTGTTGTCTTTGGCTATTTTTGGCGAGTCTAACACAGACCGAACGGCTGCAGCAAAGACATGCCCCGCTCAGTCAACACCGGCGCTCTTGTAAGCACGCGTCCCTTTGGTGGTTATCTTCTTGGCAAAGACACACAGAGTTGGTGATTGGTGCATATGCAAACAAAGGTCCTTCCCAGCATTCCCTGCTGCGCTAGTGGATCTTTAAAAGGGTTTTGGTGGCTCTTTCCAAAGTTCTTCTTACGTTTCTTTGTACCTGAAAGAACAAAAAAAGAACAATTTTCTGATGCTGCTTTGAGGTTTGCACATGCAAACTATCATTATAACATGACACTATTTACCCGCTTTGCAAGGTGAATTGGAAGGCTCCGAGAGCGTCAGCTGCTCTTCTAAGGCACATCACGCGGGCGATATAGCCAGACGACAACAAGAGCAGAAACACCCTAACGAGACAAAAACACGCACTTTACACAACCAAAGCGATCTCGGTACAGTTAGATGCACATTTAGTATCAGGGCATCTGAAATCACAATAACAATACAGCTGCATACCGGCAAGATGAGACTTGTTTGCCTGGAAACCACTTATATATAGACAACTAGAGTCACACTGAAAGGAATCTAATCACTGAGCTCATGATTATTAGTCACTAATACTATGGATGAAGCAATGTAGATATTTCAGTCATACTGTCATGTGTTCATCTTATATTTTTATCTTTTCCTCAGCATTTTAATCAATCTTGCAGTCTTCCTGGGAACCACAGTTCCCTTGGAATTACAGTTCACTTGGGAACTAAATGTTTTGAGAACTTGAGAATTGTTTATTACACAGAATCTGTGCCAATGTCATGGATCATAATGTCAGAACACTTGGCCGTCGAGTGTAATCTGGGCTCCTCCTCAACGCATCCTATAAATGCTGCCATGTGTCCTCAGTGTGGCCAAGTCTGGGGTTTTTCTGCATAATTGGGATACTTTACGACGGTTGCTGCTGGCTGTTCCTTATGTCCGCTGGTTACAGCTGACCAAATACATTTATATTTAGTCATTTAACAGATGCTGTTATCCAAAGCGACTTACAATCGGGGATACATAAAGAGATTCTACTTGAGGCAAACAGATACAGGAAGTGCTTCTAATACCAAGTTTTAGACATTGTTCAAATAAGTGCAAGCTAGAAAGAGAAGGAATAAATAAATACAAAAGACAACTGTTATTTTTTTATTTTTTTTATTTTATGATGAAGTCAAGTAGCTTTGAAAGAGATGAGTTTTCAGCTGTCACTTGAAAACTGTCAGGGATTCTGGATAGGGTGGGAAGATCATTCCACCAGCCAGGAATGGTGAACGAGACGCTTCTGGAAAGTGATTTTGGAAAGGGCCTGATCTGACCAATAACGTGATATTTAGCTCTTGCAATGTGAATTTTACTGGGGAACCCCACCAAAAAATGTGTATTTTACCCCGAATGTGTTTTTTATTAACCTGGGGATCACCCTCAAACGCCATTGAGCTAGTTTTGAGTAGCAATTGGGCAGGTTTTTTTGTGAAAACCTGGCAACCCTGTGTGTCTTTCACACATCCAGTCTGGTTTTCTTCATTAGTAACATGCAGTTATATAGGAGGTGTTGGATTTTATCTTTAGCTCATTGTATTCTCTTATTTAGACCACAGGTTAAGTAAAAATATGAATATGCAAAAAAGGCCAATTGGTAAATCATAACGCATACATTTATGTAGTGCCAGTGGTGACCTCAGCAAAAGTTCACACGCTAAATTGATATTTTGACCGATTTAGTCGCAGGCTGGAGCCCTGAATGTTGTCAAATTATTTTCAGTAAATATTTGTACATTTCTAATTTGTGACTCAGGACCACAAAACCAGTCATAAAGTGTCAATTTTTCAAAATTGAGATGTATACACCATCTGAAAAGCTGAATAAATAATCTCTCCATTGATGTATGGTTTGTTAGGATAGCACAATATTTGGCTGAGATACAACTATCTGAAAATCTGGAATGTGAGGGTGCAAAAAAAAATCGCCTTTACTGTTGTGCAAATGAAGTCTTTAGCAATGCATATCACTAATCAGAAATTAAGTTTTGATATATTTACAGAAGGAAATTTACAAAATATCTTTATGGAACATGATCTTTACTTAATATCCTAATGATTTTTGGCATAAAATGAAAATCAATAATTTTGACCCAGACAATGTATTTTTTGGCTATTGCTACAAATATATCCCAGCTAACTTAAGACTGCTTTTGTGCTCCAGAGTCACATTTAATAAATATCTGATACATATTTTTAGCAGATATTTAAATTTTTTTTTACTAAACTTCATTGATATATATATATATATATATATATATATATATATATATATATATATATATATATATTTTTTTTTTTTTAACCATTTGTATAACACTTAAATTTTTGGTAATATTTTGTAAATATATTTTATAAATATTTACTGTGAAATTGTAAATAACGAGGGTGCTATAGCCAAAGCCGGATGAATACTCACAGGATCAAGTAGACGAGCAGCAGAGTGTTGAGGTTGCTGATTTCTCTTTGGATGAGGAGAGACCGGCTCGATCCGCCACGCTCCAAACCCACGAAGCTTCCTGTGGAGAGAGGAAGCAGAATCTGCGTTAGCCAATCAAACGCATCATCACTCATTCAGATCTGCAGGTCAGGCGTGTCGTCCCTGTACTCCTCACTCAAGCTTCGCCTGGCGCTCTGCGGTGAGCCAGCGAGTCGCAGACGGGCTTCTAATCGTAGTGTTTTCTGGAAACGCAGAAGCAAACACAGTATCTTAACACCTTTCTCTCAGAGTCACGCAGCTGAGAGACGCTCAGCGGGAGTTCCACGAACCTGGAGTGAGTCGAGACGCAGACAGATCGACCGCAGGAGGAACCTCGCACGAGTCGCCCAGACTGGACTGGCTGGAGTTCTGCTGGGAGAGACGCAGGTTTAGGCCAGCACGCATCGATACAGTACAGATCCAATCGAGCGGAGCCGCACTACCACCAGCTTGGCCTGATCGAGCTGTTCTCCGCTGATGACAGGAGAGGGCTGCTGTTGGCACTTCCGCCCTGTCAGGAACGAGCGCCACACGCCAGGAGCGAAGTTAAACACATGAACGCCGGTCAAATCACGCCAGCAAACGCTCACTCACCTCCAGCTGAGGACACACGGCTCGCAGCAGCTAGGCAGCTCTCTGTTCCGCAGAGACACTGAATAAATACTGCAGCACAGAGAGAGGAATACAATTATTAATTCATTACATGATACTTAAATATACTACAGATACAAGTAATTCCCAAAATGAATATAAAAACAATCTTATTTAAATACAAGTAAATCTCAAAATAAAAATAAAGTCAAGAATTTCTAATTTAAATCTAAAATATTTATTATTTTTTCTTTTTTAGGCTTAGTCTTTTATAAAGGACAAAGAATTAAATGTGTGTAATGCCATTATTCTCAATTATAATTTTTTTATAAAACAAATATTTGTTATTAATTAGCATTAATCAATACATTTCACTAAAAGAATTACAATCTTTTAGTAATTATTAATCAGTATGTTTCACAAAACAAAACATTTATTAATTGTTGTTTTAAATTAATAAGTGTTAACTGGTATATTAAATATGGTACTAAGTTTTAGTAATTAACCTTTATCAGTATTGTTTCACAAAAATTCACTGTAAAACATTTTTATTAATACATTTTATTTATTAGCTTTAATCAATGTGTATCAGTAAAAAAATTGTAAAATGATTTTAAGTGACATTAATAACTAAAAATTACTGTAATATTTATTTTTTAATAATTAGAATTAATTGGTAGCGTTCACTTTTAAAAAAAATCCTAAAATACATTTTTAATAATTAACATCTATCAGTCGTAAAAAAAAAAATACTATAAAACATTTTTCTTAATATATTTTAATTAGCATTAATCAATATGTATCAGTAAAAATTTTTTTAATTTAATTGGAATTAATCACTAAAAATTACTGTAATACATACATTTTTTTCTTCAAATAATTAGCATTAGTCGGTACGTTTCACAAAAAATTGATTAAATTAAAAAAAAAAAATAGTACTTAATTTGCATTAATCAGCATAAGTTATTATTTATTTTTTCATATTTTCACCATTTTTCAGAGGACAATGTGTTTAATATTGTAAAAGTGTTTGAGGCTGAGACCTTCTCTCCGTCTGTGGTCCGGACAGAGATAGCGTTTGGCACGAGCAGCGCTGTGTTCTGTTTCTTCAGGACGGTCACACTGGCGACAGGGAATGATCACCTGAAACACACACACCACACACACGAGGGGTCTGTTAACCTCGGGGGTGATGGCAGCTCTGGGTGCATGCGTCTGGATCGGACTGCTCCTTACCTTGGTGTCTTTGAGCAGCACAGAGGAGAAGAAGCACAGGCTGCTGTCACTGATGTACAGACGGCGTGGTAAGGCACTTCCTTCTGCAGCCACAGATGTAAGCTGCAAACACAGCATCAGACACAGCGTGACGCTCAGACACGCCTCACGCCTAAACATGAATGTACCAGTCTCTCACCGTGCAGCAGGTCTTCAGTCTCGGGATTTCTGGGAAGAGTTTGTGGAATGTTTTGTTGTGCTTCATAAAACTCTGAGAAGAAAGGAAATGAGAATTTAGAAAGGTTTATTTATGTTAGATTTAAAAGATGAATGAAAAGTCGTCTTACACTTCTCGAAGTTGAGGCTGTCGCTGATCCAAAGGTCTGTCGACATCAAGAGTGTAGACCTGCCAATAAAACAGACACCATTTCAACACTACTAAAAGGTAGAAGTAGTAGTAGTAGTAATTAAATTGTATACACAGACATTTTAGATGATTTTTAAAGATTTTAAAATATATTTTTAAAGTACATTAATTTTTCTTTCTTTTTTTTTTTAAATAAATTCAGCTTTATTTCTTAATTGAATTTTTCAAGATGTTTTATATAAAATGTAATTTGATTTGAAGGAAAACAAATACTTTTTTGTAATCATTTTCATTTATATTAATTAAATCTTTCTTTATATATAAAAAAAGCCTGGTATAATATTTTATATATACTATTTAATTTGCTGTGGAGAAAATGTTTGTTTATATATTATAAACAAATATGTAATCAAACATTGTAAATAATATAAAGAATTTTTAAAATAATATATTTATTCATACCTTTAAAAAAAAATCTTTACAAATACATATTTTAGATATTATTGATTGCCAAATGATTAAATATAATCTTTATATTTACAAAGTATTTTAAAAGTATTTATATTTTAATGAATACTTAAGATTTGTTTTTCCAAAACACATTTTAGATATAATTGATTGCCAAATAAATTTTTTATAAAGTTTTATTATAAAATATTTCATAAAATATTTCATTTAATAATTAAGTATTTAATTTAACTTTTAAAGACACACACAAAAAAACACAAATTTTAGATATTGACAGACTAAATAAATACTACAATTATTTTGTGAATTTTAGTATTTGTTTCTTTAAAATATTTTATTCCTCTAGATGAACATATCACATATTTTAGATATTGAAGGCCATTAAAAAAAACAGTAACAAAATGATAATTAATAAATAATTCTGACCAGCTGAACAATTATTAATAAATTATTTACCTATCCATCCACCCATTCATATCCAGTTTCCTAACAGTTAACAGTGTCAGTATGACCATTAGAGTAATTGTTACTCTAATTTTACAGCAGCAGAACTGGTTCAACACAAATCAGTCGCTCTTGTACCTGGGCAGGACCTGCTGGCTCAGGCTCTTGG
Organism: allo-octoploid hybrid of Carassius auratus x Cyprinus carpio; assembly: GCA_024542945.1. NCBI lineage: Eukaryota > Metazoa > Chordata > Actinopteri > Cypriniformes > allo-octoploid hybrid of Carassius auratus x Cyprinus carpio. Next base: position 2,796,656 of record CM045074.1, on the reverse strand, counting down.
TCTGCTGCTGCATCTCCAGCTGATTCTCCTCCAAACTGAATGCTTTCCTGCTCCCCAGCTTGGCTTTGTCCTCCCCTTCTTGGCCTTGGCAGGAATCGTCCAGCGTCCACCGCATAGCTGTGAAAACATCGCAAAACCACTGTCAGCCTCATAACTGACAGTCACACTCTCAACTTCACCCTTAAACAGTATCGGAGTTTACGAGGCAATGCCAACGCTTATAAAACACAGACAGATGTGCAATACATGGCATTTAGCTTCTTTAATAAGGTCAATAGCAAGAATAACGACAGCTTTAGAGTTTCTCTCAGGCAATGATTCGAGTGTAATGGCTTAACAGACTCAAAGTAAACATATAAAACACACCAACTGCATTTCACTCCGACCTGATTACCCAACCACAGCAGTAAAAACTCAAGAATAAACACTACAGACTGGAAAACAACCTTCAAAGGAACGCCGACCAATTTTAGCTTGGAAATTGCGAGTAAATTCAAAAGTTACACCGAGCAGCCCATTGAATGGAAAGCGAACTCCAATGACATGAAAAGTGCTACTCTACCATACCTGTAGATATTATGTCCATTCCTCTGAGATAATCGTAAACTCAATGATCGGTTCATCCTCACAAGTGTACAAAATTGGCTTCAAGCCATACGCTGGAGTCTGACACTCAGCCAGAAGCAATAAATACATTTAAAAAAAAAAAAAAATCTAGTCACTCAGTGAGTCTAAATAACACAGCTCTGGTCTGCAGCGCACTCTACTGCCTTCCTATGACGCAAATGAGGGGCGGGGCTAGAATGGAGCTCTTGGATGCAGTTGAACCAAAGGGAGTGTCTTCCTTCCACTGTATGCAAATAAATGGCGGGGCTGAGGACAAAGTTCCAGTCTGCGGTCGTGTTCCAATGAACTGCTTGTTCTGTATGCAAATGACGAGTGGGGAGTCTCTGACCTCAGATGGTGTGACTGTGGGTTGCTGATGTAATGGAACACCTGCAGGTCAAAACATGCTGAGAAACACTGGAGCTTTGAAAAGAAGCCGAAGATGAGTTTACAGTGAAAAGATTGATGATTTATAGAGCGAAAGTCAAATCGCTGTAATTTTTTCACCTGAAAGGAACTCAAAGTAGCTACTGGCGCTTCCTCATTCAACTTGGAGGTTTTGGGTAATCGAGAGCCTTCAGTGTCTGTTTTGGTGGCTACATGCTAAGCACAGCTGCTGGAAAGCACACATCACCTTTCCCAGCATTCAGAGCCATTAAATTTCTGACTCCAGGACAAAGGTGTGACTTGCTGAAATATAGGTTAAAAGACATTATATGACATGCAATAAAAACACATGCAGTCATATGACCAAGTATGCGAGTATGTATCACACTTTGCAATATGAATTACTTTCAAATTACTATAAATATAAATACCATATAATATTTAATTTGTTTTAGAAACAAATTAGTTTTTTTACACATGAAAATGGCAGATACAAGTATAATATTACATATAATTTTATAATAACTTCTTTTCTTTAAATAAATAGATTTTCCCTTACATATGAAAATAATTCAAATGGCAAATTAATAAATAATATTGTTTTCATAAAGAAAAAAGCTTGTTTGCATTAATTAATTTTATACATTTATTAATTATATATAAATATAAAAACAATTATAATTAAATTAAAACAAGCCTTTTTTATGAAATCAATATTAATATTAAAGAGCAAAATAAACATTTACTTTTTAAAAAAATCTTTTTAATTTTAAATTATACATGAACTTATTACATACATTAAAAAATACTTTTAAAATATGTAAATAAATATTTATTTAAATGACCATAATGAAATAAATAGGTTAAAAGACATGTAATAAACACACCGAGCAGGCATACAGGGTAATAATGTCCAGTTACAATCTGTGTCATGATTACGAATGACTCTCAAATGCCACGGAAACATTCTGAGCTCATCTGTGGGGAAGGGAAGCGTTCTGACGACGCAAGAATACAAAAGAAACCATTACAACACAAGGACCTGGCAGCCACTGAAAGAACATCTCGAATTAGGCGTTTTAGAGCTCAGCCAGCTTTTGTTTGGTTGTTTGGTCTTGAAACCTTTGGATATGAAAGCAAATCCATGCATGTATGCATGCAAACAAATTCAAATCAAATCGCATCTTTGCCAAATTTGGCACAAAATAAAGGCTGATTAAAACTAATTTAATCTAGGATACTACCTAGATGTCTCAACATGCTGCTAAAAGAAGCAAGAAATAATGCAATACATCTATTCTTAATGTGATTTGCATACAATAACAAGATGTGGAAAAGTTTTTCTTCCGGACTACATGAAAACACACAACACATGCAAAATTTAATTGAGGAAGTAAACGATTAAAAATAACAAAGTTCATGTGGAACCACTGGGACACAAGTAGACACTTAAACTCCTCTGGGTGGATGGATAAATAAACAATACCGGTTTGGTAATATTTTTCTTTTTTTTTTTTTAATAAATTTTTTTTCTCATATATGAAAATGCTTATTTTAGATACTGGGAAAGGCCAAAAACATGCAACTTTTAAAAAATTGTGTAGTGTATGTAAATAAAGAAATATATAAGAACATTTTTCTTATTGCAATTTGCATTGCTTTAAGTTGCATTTTAATTAAACAAAAATTACAAAAAAGTTACTAAAATTATAATTACTACGACTGATAAAATACAAATTAATAACAAATATAAAATATTAAAAATAACTTAACTAGCATTACGCTAACTAGCATTATTGTTCAGTAATATATTATTGAGTAAATTGTTCTGCATACAGGAAAATCAAAGAATGAAACATTAATTATTCATTTGATCAATCTCAATGGTTATTCTGATAAGATAATATAATATGAAAAATAATGTAATTCTGTGATTATACAATGCAATTTTGGTAATATAGCTAGTAACTTTTACTGCATTACACAAAATATTTATTTCACAAAGTGGTTAAACTTAGCATAAACTCAAGCTATTAATATAATGCATCACTCCATTTCCTTCATGCAAAATGTCAAAGCTTTTATACTTTTCCATTCAGCGTAAAAGTCACATTCACAACACACTTCATATTGCAGATCTATTTTAAGACCCCTCAAATCTCATCCGCACCGGCTTCACCTTTAACCAGCATCAATAACCCACAGCTCACACTGCAGACCAACTTCCCATCACACCAGCTGAAAGTGCTGTTTCTCATGTCTGAGCTTGTGTATTCAGAGGATTCGAGAATCTGCCACCGGCTGTGGCCATTTATAGGAAACGCAATCCAGCAAAGGCATTTGGGAAGGTCACACATAACGAAAGTGCTTGCATTAAATCAAAAACACACTGTTCAAACACTTTCATTCAATGCATTAGGGTTTAAACAGTGTGTAAATCCGTTTCGTGACGTTAGAACAATAAGAAAAGGATCCAGAAATCCTGTTCAACAGTCTTGAACAAACCTTGCGACTTCTATTTAGCCTAAAGACGCAGAGTGATTTAGAAGCGCAGACAACAAGCATCAAACATCCCTGCAGAATCATCCGATGCTGATGATAAAATAAAGCTCGCAAAGGCACAAGAGCTCAAACCACAGCAGATAAGCATTAAACAGCGCACAAGATGCATCAGAAACATGCTAAACAAGGAAATGTGTCAGCGTTCAAGGCCCGTTCTCAGCGATGAACGCTTTTCGACGCCTTTGTGCTGGAAACGAAAGTTCAGTCTTTGCATATGAGTCAAAACATTTGATTTTTGTGATTAATTTGCGGGAATAAAAACAAAACTAGTCAACATCTTGCTCTTTAAAGCTGTTTGGATTCAATCAGCTAGCTATGAAAACAAATTCCCACCGAGCTAGCAGCTCAACCACGACATTGCAGCTGCTCACCATCATATATCAGAGCTAAAACAGCCGTAAACATCTCCTACCTTCCCAAATCCTCACACACGCCGTATCCACCTGGTTTAGATCCTTCTCGCCATCCATCGCCACGCCTTCTCAGAGCTAGTAACGACTGAACCGCTTCTAACCAGCTGAACTAGATGCTGAGCAATGGGGTCTAAAGGTTTCCTTTACAGCTGCTCCGTATGGAAAAAGTGAGATAATGAGGCACAGGGAAGCCAAAGTGGGAGCCGAGGAGGGATAAAGGATCCTCTGCCGCCCACTCGCTCACCTCCAACTGTGGCAGCTGGAGGAGCCCACAATGGCCCATTTGGATGCCATTGAAGAAATGCAAACTACAGAAGACAAGACTCAAGACATGCAAACAAAGGCCTCAGCTAGGTGGGCACCCTATTGTCTTTCGGTGGGGTAGAGAGTCAACAAACACATTGCAAAACTGAGAAAAATCCCCTACAAGACCAGGACTTTTCTGCAAGGATCTGATTTGGCTTTAAGTATATCGTGAAGTTTCTGTGTGAACTGGAAAGTGCTTTCCAACAGCTTTGAGAGTGCTAAAAATGGTTAGTTTGAAGTTAGATAAATACTACTAGAATTTAGACTTTTTTGATCAATTACAAACCCAAACACAACAAATTCAAACAATACATGAAAAACATCCATTTAAACCCAGTTTAAGCCTTTAAAAACACTAAATTCTGACTTTGAAAGCATAAAAGGAATAGGTTAGATTGAAGTTAAATACTATAATAATTTAAAAAAATTAATCAATTACAAATTCAAATACAACAGATTCAAAACAAATACACAGGAAAAACTGACCAAAATCCAGTATAATCCTGTAAAACACTAAAGTCTGACTTTGAATGTGCCAAAAAATAGTTACTTTTACGTTAAATAAAGAAATACTATTATAATTTATATGTACGCTTTAATTAATTACAAATCCAAACACAACAAATGCAAAATTTATGGAAAACCGACCAAAATCCATTTCAAGCCTGTAAAACGCTAAATTCTGACTTTGAATGTGCCAAAAGAATGGTTACTTTTTTGGTTATGGTTACTAATGGTTAGCATATGAATTTAATAAACAAGTACTATTATAATACACAGAGAAACGGACCAAAATCAAGCTTAGCATGTAAAAACAACAAAATTCTCACTTTCATTGGGAAAAAGGTTACGGATTAAAAATAAATTATGATAATATTTGTTCACTTCACTTCAACTAAATCCAAACACAAATTAAAAATGAATTTCTTTTGAAAAGAAAATTAAAAACTAAAAATATTACCGAGCACAACATAAAAATGAATCAATAACCAAGATTTCTGTATCTAATCATCTCTGATAAGTTACAGTTTTCCCTCAAGACAACTAAGAAAATAAATTCAAACCGTGTTATTTTAGTATCATTCAATTACTATAATTTTGAATTAGTTTTATACCACCAATTTAATTTTTATTTTGAGTTAAGGTGTTAGTAATTTAGTTGTGTTTTTCTCTCTTTTAATGTCCATGGATTGTACAAATTTTTATTTCACTTTAAGTTTTAGTTATTTTAGGAAATTAAGTTAAACTAAATGGAAATGAAAAATGTAGCAGCTGTGTGTTGAACATTAACTTCGATTGCCAGTAACAAAAATTAATCAGACAAGTCATGCTTTACACAGTATACTGTTATTGTAATTATAAAATTTTAAGAGACCTGTGACCACCTTAAGATGTGGGCAACACCAAGTTCCAGGTCAATTACCACTGAACCTTTTCTCCATCTGAACCCTGACCTCCTTATACCATTATAAATCGGAATGATTCATCCCGCCTAATGCACACTGCACTTACACAAGCATTCAAGGCTGATGTTTCACAATGGAAATGCATTAGCTTATATTTAGTTGTTAAGTGGTGACGTAAGAAGTGCTGTTTCTGGGTCCAAGCCTCAACTGGCTTCACTTGAGAATACTACCTCAGCAGCCGATTATGAGCACTGTTTATTCATATTCAAGATTTAAGCTAAACGCTTTTCAAACTTACAGTGTACACTACAGTCTTCATGCTCACAGTGTCCCAAACACAAATTATTTTTATTTATTTATATTTTCATTGTCTGGCTATTTGGGATTTGGTATGGAGTTAAAGGTTAGGATTATATCTTTTTTGGTAGTATTATATCACAGTGTGAGTGTATATAAGCACTTTTGTTGTTTTCTCGTGGTATCTGATAGAACGTTGGACACGGAAGCGGTGATGTCAGACTTAACAAGCGGATACGTCCACACCTTTCTCAGGGCATTCTGTACTTCTGTTTATAAACAAGACGCCATGTTCTATCAGAGAAGATTAAGTGAGGGTTTACTCTGTTTCTTGGAGCAGACTAGCATTACATGATATGGAGAATATCAGGTCAGTTTTCATTACATAAGCATAAGACTTTCAGCTCGTAAAACACAAGTGTACTAGATCACCATTGGTTGACAGATGGGAGGTTCTGTCAGCTGGAACGCATTCAAACATCACTGCCAAGAAGCTGGCATGTAAATCAGGGATCACAGGTTGAATTTTGCCAGCTGCACACCAGGAAATCATAGATCATTTTCAAGAAAGCCTCCGTTAGATTTCACCAGTTGAGCAAGTCATGTATTTCCCAACTTGCAAAATGAAAGCACTTGAGCGAAGCAGTCAAACCACCGTAGAGAATAGAAGGTCATTCATCAAACTGTGATAAATGATCTGAGTGGGTGTTTGCTGAAAAAAGTGATGTGTTAACCACATGAAAACCTGAGCTTCAGCTATACCATTTAATCAACAACAAACCACACAGAGTTGTCCTATACCTCTAAAAAAACTAATCTAAACATAAAACTACATGAAGTCCAAAGTTCAAATCCATCTCTCAAAATAGCCAAAACTTGGTCTGAAGACTCGAGATGAGTTGCAAAAGAAACTAGCCCAAAACAAAGGTCAAACTCTAAGCGAGACTCTTAAAACTTGGTGTGTAACCATGAAATCAGAGCTAACATCCACAAAGAAAGCTGGGACAAGGATTAGGCCTTGACATATATAGAGCCATGATGTTAGTTCAAGAGCCAACACCGATCCCTGTGGGCAAACAACAGCTTGCCACTTGTGGACGGGGGCCAAACCTCGACACAGAGGACATTTGTGCAAATCATGTGGCTTGAATGCATCAGTCTCACTTCTTCAGTCTAAACAGAAAGAGGCCTTTCTTTCCATGGACCAATAGAGTCCAAAAGTGGAAATTCCAACCAGGAATCACATGAAACTGAGAATATCTTGTTCTTTTGGTGCAGTTCTTATAGCTTAGGGGAACTTTGCTTTGGGGAAGTACATAACGCAAAGTATTGTTTTCAGTAAAGGTGCAGAAGGATGAGGGCACCAATATGTCATGGTTGTGTCATCGTGTGAAATGCTGGGGACTGGAATGTTGAGACCCTTGAACGCTTTGCAGGCAACAGGTTAACGAAGATATAAGAATGTTGATTGGAATTGATGTACTAAGAGGAAGAAAGGCTTTAACCTGCTACACCTGGAAGCCACATTAAAATTTACAAGGAGTGGTCCAAAGTTACTCATGGGAACTGACCTTCTAAAATAACCTCGACTCTATCCAAACAAGCGTCCTTATGTAGTAGCGCCTAAAGCAGTTGTGCAAGACCTCAAGTATAACTTGTGTCCTTTACTGGTTGTGTTAATGATAAGCGGTCAGGGCCCATAGTTTTCTTTACAAGGCTCGGAGAAGCTAATTTGGGAAACAAAATTAGCCCAGACAGCTTGTCCACACCTAGCACACCACCTGGAACAAGCTTTTGTGCTAAAAATAGACGCATATAGATAACATGACCCACGTGTTGGAATACCAATACAACAGAGGGTCTATGAGATCATCTGTTTATCTGGAGAAATGCTTGACAATCTAAAGCCCAGTTTATACTTCTGTGTCGAACCTCACGCGTAGGCTATGTGTAGTACAAGCGTAGCCTGACGTGCACCTCTCCAAAAATCTAACAGCTTGTCAATTCTACGCGACCGCAAGCACTGTGAGTGGTCTGCTAGAACACCCTCGTATGTACTTGAGTTTTGTGTGTGTTTATGTGCACTTTAATATATTTTAATGTTACACCTTCTTATATAAAATAAAAAAACAAAGAACAACTGTCTTATCTATTATACTACATAGCATTATACACTATCACTATACATTATCACTAGTTGTCCGCGACCAACAATGTCGATCTGCCGTGGTACAAGTCCTTGTGGAGATTGAAAGAATGCCATCTTCTCTTGTTCCGTTGCTGTCTCCTTTTAGTAGTTTTAAATAATGAATTGATATTTATTTGCTATCGTCCACGGCTATAATGGTTCTCTGACGAGCAGATTCTTCTTCGACTTTTGCCGTGGTACTGAGGTTACACCAGCAACATGCCCTTTCATTTTGCAGACTAGCGGTCTGCATGTAGTCCATCAAGGCGGACAATGACAGAGAAGTATAAATGAAAACTGATGCATAGCCTATGGTAGGTCCAACACAGAAGTATAAATCAGCCTTAAAGCACTTACTGGGCATTGTGATGTAACGTCGAAACTTAAGCTTGCCGTGAATTTGATTATGACCAGCTCCAAATTACATTTAGGACCATCATTGAAGACCAAGCAATTTGGCCAAGAAAAAGTTAATTTGCATTTAAACTGCCGAGTGAATGGAAAACTCGCACCTTGATGAGGGTTAGAAATTTGGCCATAATGGCGATGTGGATTGGTTTGTTTATGTCACAATTGCAGATGAGGGCTGCACCATTCATGCTACACGGTATAACAATAGCTGGTATAGTAATAGGTATATTTCCATCAAATGGCTGAATGTAAATGAATGTAAGCTACAAGTAACTCTCTCATTGGATGGCGAGTCAGGGAATCAGCTCTGGTCTAAAACTAGCCCAGTAATTCCTTTACAATAGCTTGAGTGATGTGATCCAGGTACAATACCGGTTTACGGCTCTAATAATAACCAACACAAAACAAGTCCTCAAAAACAAGTCCTGATATTATATTACACGGGGCTGGTTTTAGGAGTTTGGAGGTTTTAAGGTGACTAACAATGTAAATACAATAAAACATGGTATTACCATGGTGGTCAGATATGCATCATGTTGTAAATTAACATATATATACATATTATATATATATATATATATATATATATATATATATATATATATATATATATATATATATATATATATATATATATATATGCATCATAGTTATACCATATTTCACAATGGCATGCCCAAACACACCTGGTACTAGCATGATTAATGTCAAAAACAACATTACTATTATCACCATAGGTACATATTAAAACTGTGGTGAAATAAAAACATGGTTCAGCAATGGAAGATGGCGTTTTACCATAGTATTTTACTTTTAGAGTAAAAAACCCAAAAACATACTGTGTCACTACCATAGTGGTCTTGTCAGACAATACCATGGTGTTTTAACACGTACCATAGTAATTTTGGTAGTCCAATGCTCTACCATGGTACCTGTCAAAAACACAGTGGTGTTAACCCATGGTATTTTTTTTAAACAAATAAACTGTACCACAATAAATGGAATGCAATAAAACCATTAATAATTGGGATAATTTTATGATGTGTAAAACGACGTGTAAATAAACAATTTATTCACTATAAAGACATATAAAGTCATAAATAAATGATCTCTAATCGGTATTTGAATAAGATAATCAACGGGAAGCAATAATGTCATCACACGCGTGCAGCACACATAGTAGGGTGGATTATGACTATAAAACTTCACCAATCTGACCTTTATATATCTATAAAACCGCGCTCATCACACAGCCTTATCGAAACAAACACTCTAGCACTTATAACACGAACACAACATTAACGTATATGTAAATGAGCGACGTATATGACATTATCGGATGTCAACAGCTGATAGCGGTTATTCTCACCTCTCCTTCATTAAATGCTTGATTCGCGATATGGCGCTCTCGTCGATCTTTCTCAGAAACGTTTTCAATCTCTCCCTCTTGTTTTCCAGCATTCTTCCTCAACGCAGATCGCACACGCCGACAAAAGACGCCGTTTAACGAGGATACGATGATCCGGTTTCTCTTCGGCGTCCCATGAGCGCGTTCTGATTAACAAAATGAGACAAAATCGGACCAAGTGCTGGCGGCCAATCAGCGCGCATCTGATCACCACGGTGTCCAATCGCGGCGCGACAGTCGCGCTCGGACTCCGCCATGCCCTTCTATGGGAAGGACGCGTGTCTGCATGCAACGTGGTGGTAAAGGGGAAGTCGGGGAGGAGAACTAGTGTAGATGGTTGATTATACTCTGGGCGTTTGTGTTTTTAACTCTGTTCTCACATGTTTTGATACGATCATGTGTTTGAACACGTTATGCGTGTCTAAATGTTGATTAGTGGTGGATCTGAGGCTTAGTATTATTATTACTATTAAATATTTATGTTGAATTGATGCATAAATTAAACAAATTGCATGCAGACTGGTCTTATGTCAGTGCATAGTGTGAGTGAATATCTATCTATCTATCTATCTATCTATCTATCTATCTCTGTTTCTCTTATTTTTATAGAACACTCGAGTCCTCAGGCTGCAAAATTTCATAATCAAACTCATGATCTGCTGCACAAAATCCCATTTCAACACAGATTCCCTCAGATCGACTCATAGCTTTTGCACATGACCACATCACATGACATCTCATGACCTGCATACGCCCTTTTATGCATAAAACATCGCGGGAGCTATGTGTGTGCAGTCGGTATTTAGAGGAAGGAGTTGACACAGCAGCTCGTGTTACACTCGCTATCTGAACAGAGGAGGCACTGTACCCACAGCACAGGACAAATATCAGGTCCACAGCCAGTTCCTGATATCAGACCGCAGCTCAGATGACCTCTGAATATTTCTCATGAAGACTTCTGTTATGTCATGAGCCCAGTTTGTTCAGAATAAATCTGAGGTTGCAAATGTGTGCTGCATGGTGTTTGCCAAGTATTGGCTTTGAGCGTCATTTGTGGTTGACTTGAAGACTTGTTGCTTGGTACAGTGCTTCGGTGAAAAAGAAGCAGCAAATACAGTATCATACAACAAACACTACATTTTTATACAAAATGCAATGCAGTACTTCCCAAAATACGTTCTTGCTTACACTAAACTATTCTTTAGCCATTAAAGAATTAGTTCACCCAAAAATGAAAGTTTGCTGAAAATGTGCTCACCTTTAGGGCCATCTGAGAGGTAAACAAGTTTGTTTCTTCATCATATTTGGAGAACTGTAGCATTCTATCAATTGCTCACCTATGGATGTGAATGGGTGCCGTCAGAATGAGAGTCCAAACAGCTGGTAAAAACATCACAATAATCCACAAGTAAATTGTAATCCAATAAGTAATCTGATTAATCCGTGAAGCCTAATCAAAACTGCATTTGTGAGAAATAAATCCATCATTAAGATGTTTTTAACTAAAATACAAATCCACAAGACATAATAGCGCTTCCTAAGTTGAAATATTTGTCTGGTCTGAATCAGGAGAGAAATCTGCACAGATCACGCACTGTTTAGAAGCCAAACAGCTTTAAATAAACACTTGGCTGGATTTTGATGTGAAAGACAACAGGAGATGGACTTTTTCACTGGAGGAAGTGTTATTGTGGATTTTGGATGGATTTCGATTTTAGTTTAAATGTTTTAATGATGGATTTGTTTCTACAAACACGCAGCTTTTGTCTTCTCAAGATGTGAACTGATGGACTGAAGTGGTGTGGACTAGTTGTGGATTATTGTGTTGTTTTATCAGCTGTTTGACTCTCATTCTGACGGCACCCATTCACATCTTTTGATGAGCAAGTGATGGTATGCTATATTTCTCCAAATCTGATGAAGAAACAAACTCTCATCTACATCTCGGATGGCCTGAGGGTGAGCAAATTTTCAGCAAATGCTAATTTCTGGCGAACTACTCCTTTAGATCAGCTTATTATTTGACCAAACGCTGCATCTCTATTGTGAAGACCGTCCCTCCGCCAGCTCTACAGACAGATGGTCTGCAGGTCCGGCATGTCGCTTCACTTCAGGTGTTGTCTGCTCTCCAGTGTCACCCATAAGATCTCTAGCTCAGCAGGTTTTGGGTTTCCACTAAGCAGGGCCAGAACCGCTCACCTGTGCAGCGTGCCTGGCTACCCTCATCTTTAATTTAACACGGCAGACCCAACTGCAGTCGGCCACCGGCAGCTCGCTCTTCACCATGCAGGAGTCTGAGAAGACGACGAGCAACCCAGAGCCCATGCAGAGCGGAGAGGCCATGAGTCCGGATGCACAGGACTCAGAGGACCGCTGGGGACGAGGGAGAACCAGGGAGCCATCCCATCAGCCACGCTGCCCCAGGAGCCTCTGCCATGCCCAAGGCCCAGACTGGTGTTTCTCACCAGCTGGCACACGGGAGCCCAACGGACGCATTCACGGCTTCACCAATGTCAGGGAGCTTTAGCCAAGATCGCAGAGGTCTTCACATCTCCGCTTCTGAGGTACGCTGAAAAAAAAAAGAGTCTTTTGGGTGAAAGGGTGTGTGTGGGTCATTTGTTTCTTTGAAAGTATACTGGAGTTTGCTCTTAAGGTAGTAAATGTCTTGTTTGAAAGTTGCTAGATAATGTATCACTCATTAGTTATCTTGATTGTTACAGCTATTAAAATTGATAAAATTGATAGCAATTTTAAATTGTTTTAACAATTTTAAATTGTTTTAGATGAAGAACATTTATCTGTTTGTTTGTCTGTTTAAATTTACTAGCCACTGGCACATTTTAAAACATTTTACAAATATGTATTATTTTTAATAATTCATTTGTTAATTTCATTTATTTATCACTAACCAGCCAATGGCATATAAAAAATATTATTTTTATTTATCATTTTTACACAACACACACACACACACACACACACATATACATTATATATATATATTGTTTAAATACATTTTTATTTATTAGCCACTGGCATAAATTAAAATATTTATTTATTTATTCTATGAGTTTACTAGCCACTGATATATGAAAATATTTATTTATTTATTTTACTAGTTTACTACCACTGACATATATGAAAATATTTATTATTTGTATTTATTTATTTATGTTTTCCCCATTTACTAGCCACTAGCATGTAGTTAATTATTTTTGCATCATTTTTTAACCAAAATAATTTATTTAACAGACAAACAAACAAATAAATGTTCTATGTCTAAAACATTTTTTTTTTTAAATCTTTAGTAAAATGCCTTAAACAATTAAAAGTTTTGTTTTTAAAATAAAAATACCCAAATGTTTTCTATGCCTGAGCACAGGACTTGCTGGAAATATAGTTTTATTCCATCAGTCATCTTGAGTCTCCTTAGGCAAATAAATACATAAATAAATGTTTTTAATTTGACCATATGTTTTAAACGTATTAGTTTTAATATTTGTATAAAACATTAAATAAAAAATGTTTTAAACAGTTAAACAAAAATTTAACTATTATTAAACTAATAAATAAAGATGTTTTTTTAGTTTTGTGCGCTGCTTGTTCATCACCAGATCAGGTTACATAACCAATCAGTTTTATCTGTAGCCTAATCTTTTCTTCAGAATCACTGTACTGTAAAAAAGAACACAGTTTCAGGAGAAAATGTCCTTCAAGAACATGTTATCAAGAAACTTCAGCACTTTCGGAGGGTCAAGGCTAGAATAATTACGTGTTTATCTCAACACAAACAAACATGCTTCAGTTTGAGTCGAAAGTTCACTAGAAAGATTTAAAGGTCACATGAGCTTTCAAACCGCTATAAACAATTGCTCTTCCTCACACCTATAGCTATGAAAAGCTGAAAATATTTAATATTGTTTGTTTTACGACATATTATGTGTAATGATAAATATAAAAGACTTTAGACAAGAAATTAACAAGAAGACTCGCGCCTAATTTCTAAGAGCGTTAGCATCCAGTACACGAACACAAATCAAGTTTTACTTACGTTTATCGATGCTAGCTACCTATATGACTCCCTAACACACAATATCAGTTATATTCTAGCAGAGTTACCCTGAAAGCACTAGTTAACCAAACCACCACAGCGCCATCCTGTGTGCTATCTTGCGCGCTTACGATGGAAAACGGCGGGAAAGGCTCAGGTGTCCGTTTTCTCTGTAGTCTGACGCACGTGTGTTTATTTTCAACTCCAGATCCTCTTCTGCACGCTGAACTCGCACAAAGTGGACATGCAGAAGCTGCTGGGAGGTCAGATCGGGCTGGAGGACTTCATCTTCGCGCACGTGAGGGGAGAAACCAAAGAGGTGGAGGTCGTTAAAACCGAGGACGCGCTCGGCCTGACCATCACCGACAACGGCGCGGATACGCCTTCATCAAAGTGCCGCTATTAGCCGTTTAACGGTTTCTGTAGTGTCGCGAATCTTAACATTTGAGCTCCAAAACGAAATAGAACCCTGGAACAGAACAAAATAAAAACAAAAGCAAAACAGAATCAATAAATAAATAAAATAACGTAAATAAATAAAAATGCTAAATGTTTTGCAATGCCAGTAGTCATTAAGTAAATAAGTAAGTAGCTAAGTAAATAATTAAATATCCTACATTAATAGTAAAGTGTAAGTTAAACATAACCAATGTTTCCTGGATATTCCTGAATTTGAGCCTATAAAAGAAAAATACAGTTAATCAATAATTAAATGTTGTGTTTGAATAGTGGCTGGTTAAAAAAATGAAGTAAATAATATTAATAATAATTTAAAAAAAAGGTAACGCTTTCATTAATGCCAGAGGCCAGTAAATTAGAATAAAATAAAAGATATATAAAATGTTTCATATGGCTAGTAAATAGGGGAAATTTTATAAATAAAGTGGGTATGATCAAATGAACCAGCACATTTTCTGGAAAAACAAGCTTTTAAAATTTTTACCTCCAAAATCAAAATACAATCCTGGGAAAAGTAAATAAATAATAAAAGTAATAATAAATAAATAAAACAAAACGAATGAATGAATGAATACTTAAATTGAAAATAATAAAAAATAAATAATTAATAAACAAACAAACAAAACAAAAACATGACAAATGCTCACAAGTCAAGACCAGACAACTCAAAAGTCAGTTAAATTAACTTTATTTTATATAAAATGCATAGAAATGCAGCATGCATTTTGCAATGAAATGTTACTTCTGCAAAATAAATAAATAAATAAATAAAATGAAGGATGTCAATCTAAAAAAAAAATCAAATAAGTAAAAGGCAGTTGCAAATAGTGAAATAAAAGTTATAGGCGTATGCAAATGTAAAAACTGGATGAACTCAATGAAAAGGTTTTATTATGCATTATTTTTGTTTTACATAATTTAATACTATATATAAATACGTATTTACATATATAATATAATATTAGTATTTCATATTATGTGTTTTGTTTTAGAGGATAAAGGAAGGCAGCACCATTGACCAAATAAAGACGGTGTGTGTCGGCGATCACATCGAGGCCATTAATGACCAGAGCATTGTGGGATGTCGGCATTATGAAGTGGCAAGATGCTAAAGGAGCAGCAGAGAGGAACACCATTCACCCTGCCTGGTCGAGCCAAGAAAGCCTTCGGTGAGTACTCATATTAATATCTCATATCACATCAACACATGCTTCGCATCATCAAAACATCCACGTAATACACCTGGACGCAATTAACATTAATAAACTACTGGTTAACTGAAAGTATAAGCAGTTACATCAACTTAGTGTTAGAAGCACTCTGGACCTTATACAGGTGCATCTCAATAAATTAGAATGTCGTGGAAAAGTTAATTTATTTCAGTAATTCAACTCAAATTGTGAAACTTCGTGTATTAAAAAATTCAGTGCACACAGTCTTATGTCTTTGGTTCTTTTAATTGTGATGATTTGGCTCACATTTAACAAAACCACCAATTCATCTCAACAAATTAGAATACTTCATAAAACCAAAAAAATAATATATGTTTAGTGAATTGTTGGCCTTCTGGAAAGTATGTTCATTTACTGTACATGTACTCAATACTTGCTAGGGCTCCTTTTGCTTTAATTACTGCCTCAGTTCGGCATGGCATGGAGGTGATTAGTTTGTGGCACTGCTGAGGTGGTATGGAAGCCCATGTTTCTTTGACAGTGGCCTTCAGCTTGCATTTTTGGTCTCTTGTTTCTCATTTTCCTCTTGACAATAGCCCATAGATTCTCTCTGGGGTTCAGGTCTGGTGAGTTTGCTGGCCAGTCAAGCACACCAACACCATGGTCATTTAACCAACTTTTGATGCTTTTGGCAGTGTGGGCAGGTGCCAAATCCTGCTGGAAAATGAAATCAGCATCTTCAAAAGCTGGTCAGCAGAAGGAAGCATGAAGTGCTCCAAAATTTCTTGGTAACGGGTGCAGTGACTTTGGTTTTCAAAAACACAATGGACCAACACCAGCAGATGACATTGCCCCCAAATCATCCAAACTGTGGAAACTTAACACTGGACTTCAAGCAACTTGGGCTATGAGCTTCTCCACCCTTCCTCCAGACTCTAGGACCTTGGTTTCCAAATGAAATACAAAACTTGCTCTCATCTGAAAAGAGGACTTTGGACCACTGGGCAACAGTCCAGTTCTTCTTCTCCTTAGCCCAGGTAAGATGCCTCAGGAGTGGGTTAACAAGAGGAAAACGACAACTGTAGCCAAATTTCTTGACACGCTGTGTGGGTGGCTTTGATGCCTTGACCCCAGCCTCAGTCCATTCCTTGTGAAGTTCACTCAAATTCTTGAATCGATTTTGCTTGACCATCCCTCATAAGGCTGTGGTTCTCTCGGTTGGTTGTGCATCTTTTCTTCCACACTTTTCCTTCCACTCAACTTTCTGTTAACATGCTTGGATACAGCACTCTGTGAACAGCCAGCTTCTTTGTCAATGAATGTTTGTGGCTTACCCTCCTTGTGAAGGGTGTCAATGATTGTCTTCTGGACAACTGTCAGATCAGTAGTCTTTCCCATGATTGTGTAGCCTATAGTGAACCAAACTGAGAGACCATTTTGAAGGCTCAGGAAACATTTGCAGGTGTTTTGAGTTGATTAGCAGATTTGCATGTCACCATATTCTAATTTGTTGAGAGTGAATTGGTGGGTTTTTGTTAAATGTGAGCCAAAATCATCACAATTAAAAGAACCAAAGACTTAAACTACTTCAGTCTGTGTGCACTGAATTTATTTAATAGCAAGTTTCACAATTTGAGTTAAATTATTACTGAAATAAATGAACTTTTCCACGACATCCTAATCTATTGAGATGCACCTGTATTTAGGACAATAGCGCCATCATGTGTTCACACTATGGAATAACATTGTGGTATAAGCCTATTAAGGTATTAACCTAAATATTACAGTAGTATATGAATGAAAATATAGTATTTTATATATAAATAATATATTATTTTATAAGAATGTTTGTTTTTGTGTATATATTTGTTTTAATATTTACAAAACACACAGTATATTACATTGATTTAAATAAAAAATGTGTTTTGGCAAATATATTGAAGAGTAGAGCCCCATGTGTGGTCAAACAGTGGAAAAAAGTGATAAATTATAAAAGTATTAATAATTTAATTTAAATAAATATTACAAAATGCGTTTCAAATATATTATTATTTTACAAATATGGCATTTTACATATTTATCTGAGTAGGATATTACTAGGCTATAGATATTTAAATAGTTAGAAGTGTATTATTTAAATAATTGTAAATAATATATGTAATAATAAATGCATAGTAAAGTAATATTTGTTAATGTAAATAAACTAGAAAATATTTTTTATGAAATATTTAAATATCAATTTAAAATGTACAACATACATAAAAGAAAAAATATTAAATATGTAATGTTGAATATATAATAATTTTAGCCTGAGCAGCAAAATTTAAATAGCCTATAGAATTACATTAAATTAATTAAAAGAAATTTTTGATATAAAATGCTGTGATTCAATAAATCATTGTTTTGAATCCCTACATGACTCCTCGAATCAACTGATTCTCCAGAAATGCACATTTTATAATAAATGCATATTTACATATACATTTTTATTGCTATGAATAGAACATAACTGGATTTGAATATTCATTTAAATTTCATGTGTATATTATGTATAATATTAATATTTATTATAAATGTATTTATTTATACATTTCTTTTACATACTCAGGTGTGGTTCAGAAATGTTTCAGTCATCTGAACACAATAAAACACGTTCATGTCATTAATCAGATTCATATTGTTACATTACAGTGACCTCAGGACGACGCACCATGTAGGAAATAACAGTAACAAATAACAATTTTAAAGACAGACTTGAGCGGAAAGTCATTTTCGGCATCATTTGTGAAGGAAGGAACGTGTGTGGAGTAAGAACATATAAAGGCTGAAGCATTTAAAACATAAGAGCACAGTTCAGTTGAATAATAAAGTTTACCCTCTTTACCTTTATGTTGTTCTGCTGTTTTGTGTTCATCTGCTTCTCCCATTTGCTCTTTTACATTGACTATCACTCTATATAGAATAATACAATAAAATACAAAAACAATTTCTCAAATATTTATTAAACTGATAAAATGAACATTAACTTCAATGGTATGAGAGACTGGATGCTTTCAACTGATTTCCAATTGAGCTGTCACCAACTGAACTGAAGCTCAAACTATTTCAAATATAGTGAATTAAGCTTCAAACTCAATCATAATGCACAATATTTCCATCTAACATGTATTTTGAGCTGCAGATCGTCATATTAACAGAGTGTTTTACTATATAGCAATAAACTGGTTACTTCATATTTGAAGATTTGTGCTGAATGTTATCTTTGGAATGGAAATATTCTATATTATAATAAAAATATTATAATAAAAAATATTATTTCAGTTTATGTCATAAAACTAGCAAGCTAAGCCAGTAGTAGTACTGACAGTGTCGTAAACATGGCTAAAGATGCTAAAAGCAGTGGAACAGACGAACCGAATCAATTGAGTAAGAAATGCTCCGATTGATTCAAACTCTTGACTTCGATCATTTAAGCGACACACTAGCAAAAACAGACCAAAAGAGCCATTCATTTTGAATGTCGACATCGCTTGTAATGGTTTTAAAAAGCCTGTATAGTGATGGGTGAAACGGAGCTTTTCGAAACCGTTACGTTTCAAACTGATTCACAATTTGAAATGATTTCAGCATCAATCGGATTTATTATAATGAAAGTATAGTAGCCATGTTTTTCTCACCTTAGGAGGACACAGGGTGAATACAGAGATGCAGTTTTGCTGCTTTAGGAATAACAGAACTTGGATAGTTTCCATATACTTGTCTTAAACAACTTGAGTAAAGAAAGGGAGATTTAGAGACAGATTTTGTTTATGCATGAGGAATTTAGCAGGAAACACAAATTAAGTTATATTTCCTTATATTCTCTTCTGCTAGTCAAACAATCCAAAGAAAACATCTTTAAAACAGAAAGAACGTTCACTTACAAAATGAGATTAGATGAACATAAATCAAAATTTCTTTGTGTTGGCACAAAACAAGTGAATGAATCTTCCTCAGAAGAGACAAAAACAGCAGCTCACTTCAGTGTCTGACTTATTAGGGGCCAAGCACCGTAGTGCATGGCACTTCGCTCTCGAGTCTATGGCAGCCCATAGAACCGCTATGGGAAAGTTGTGAAATTGGCTCACTGATGGAGGACAGTCTGGTGCAGATGCTGAGTCGAATGATACCATATTTTCCCAGGTCAGGCATTTTGGGCTAGCCCATTTTAATTTATAGTAAAATGCTATATTTTACTAAGCGCATTGATGTATCGTTCTGAAACTTGGTATGGGTCATCGCACGATGCCCTGAAGGAACCTGAAGTTTCAAGCCAGTGCCACCTAGTGGTAAAATCAAATATTCACAAGCTTATAACTTTGGGTGTGGTCGACTTATTTTCCGATGAGTCACCTTTATAGACTCCTGAATTCTTGCTGAGTCCAGCAATACCAAACATGCCAGGTTTTGTCTTATGGTTTGTGCAACGTTGCAGTTTACCGCTTAAAAACATTTGGCAATATCTTAGAAACCATTACTCTGATCATCATGAAACCACTCTTGAAATTCGAAAACATACATGTAGAGTGCCGACTACCGCTAATGCCCAATTGCCAAAATTTTGATAGTAAGTGGCAAAAAAATGCAAAGTCGGGCATGTTTTCTCCTCTCACATATAACTATAACTCCAAAACAAAATGAGATATTTTCACCTAATTTGACACACATATGTATGGGCACACTCTAAGGACACATAAAAATTTGGTGGGATTGTGGCTCTTTGTGATGCTATAATTGAACAAAACATGAAATTGCCATTGACTACAAGTATTATGATATAAAATGCAATATAAAATGCAATATTTCACGAATGCATTGGTGTACCATTGTGAAACTTTGTATGTACCATCAAGATCATGACCTGAAAGTACTGTACTCAAAAAGTTTTCAGACAGTGCCACCTTGTGGTCAAATGGTATAATGAAATTTCAAATAAATGCTAATAGTTTTCTGTGCATTTTGCCTATTGTAATGAGACTGGTATTATTAGATTCCTTGGGTCATGCTGGGAACAGTGATACAAATGTTGCCACAGTAAACCAAACTTCCTGTCTGCTATTTAAAATTTTCTTTAAAGACCTACTTTTTTCGAACTCCTCCTAGACTCATTGGTCCGATTTTCACCAAAATCGAATCATATCACCTCAGACCACACTGACAAAACTTATGGATTTTGTGTTGATAGACAAAACCATTTTCGCATACCACAGCAACGAATTTGATGCATGATGCCAAAATGACACTTGAGGCTGTATCTCTGCAATGCTTTGGCATATTGACAACCAAACTTAGTGTGTGCCATTGTCAACTCTCACAGAACACACCAAAAGGATTTGATTACAGCACCACCTATTGGTCAAAGGTGATAAGCCAATGAATCATGTAACTAGAGGCTGTATTTATGATTTTTCAGCTGTTTTGACTAATATCATCCTAAAACAGCTTCAATTACTCATTTCTGCAGTTTGTTGGAAGCTTGCTTCTGTAGTGCTTGGCCCCATAATTGCTGCTTTAAGCTATATTATTATAATTACCTCCATAAGCTTTTTGTGAAATTTGGAGACGCTCATTAATCTGTTTGAGCTCTTCATATTTAAGGAGAGAACTATAGTTTCCAAAGTCTGACATCGCTTGTTATGATTTTTAAGGGTGTTGAATTTAGTAGAGATGCTGTGACATGTTGCTACCAATATCCAGCGACTACAGCAATAAAATGCCAAAATCAAACCTACGTCTTTGCCAGGGTTTTCTAACGCGTGTTTGAGAAAGCAGGTCTGATCCGTGTGTTTATGAACTACTGGCCTCCATAAACGAGCTGGTAATTGCCCCGTGTGCAGGTCTGAGTAATTAAAGACTCAAATCAGTTAATGCTAATAATTAGCCGAGGCGCGTTCCTCCCACAGAGAAATAAACACTCATGTAAATCTCGCCACGCTCGGCAGACTGAGCAAATGCTGAACGAGCCTCTGCTGTCTGTGACAGCCAATTACTGCCGTTAATAATCGAAAGGCCTTTGATTATCATTATAGCATTAGCTAATTGGATGTTTTAGAGTGATGGATTAGCCTTTGTGAGAGAAGCGCGGGTAATTACGCTCCCCAGCGCGCGCTCAATTCCCTCATCGTGTTTGCACATAGAAGATCAAAGGAAAAATGGCCGCCATTGGCTGCTAATGCTGTAGCTTGCTAACTAGCTACAAGTAGTGATTCCTGGCTACTTTAAGCAGCATGTAGTTTAGTTTACCTTTTCAGCTTTAGCATTGTATTTTTAAAACAATTTCGCCTCCTGAAGCAGCTTCAGAGCTTTTTCTTTGTAGATTGTAGTACACAAAGAAAAAAAATAACAACTTTATTCAACAATTCCTCTCCTCTGTGTCTCTCCAAATCAGCGTAAGGCCATTTTGGCAGTTCTGAGCAGTTACGCAGATGGCGTACTCTCTCTGTGTCAACCGCGCCACAAGTATCGTTTTTATGTGTATTTACACTTTGTTTTGAAAGAAAACAGCATCAGTGCAGCTCAGCTGACACAGAAGAGCGTCGCTATTATTTTTGCAAATAAACTCTTCAATTCTTTACGTTTCTTTGATGAATAGAAAGAAAATATTCTGCAACATTATAAATGTCTTTATCATCACTTTCGATCAATTTAATGCATCCTTACTAAATAAAAGTATTAATTTCTATAATTTCATAATTTAATAATAAATATATAATGATTTAAATATACTGACTTCAAGCTTTTGAATGGTGTAGTGTAAAATGTTCTGAAAGCTTTTATTTCAGATAAATGCTGATCTTTGGATCTTTCTATTTATCAAAGAATCCTGACAAAAATATACTCAGCTGTTTTAAATAATGATAATAATAATAATAAATGCTTCTTGTGCAGTAAATCAGCATATTAAAATGATTTCTGAAGAATCATGTGGCGCTGAAGACTGGACTAATGATGCTGAAAAATTAGCAGTCATCAAAGAAATAAACTACACTTTAAGTTACTTTAAATAGAAAACATTTCACAATATTACTGCTTTTGCTGTTTTTTTGTGAAATGTTTTTCTAGACAGAAAACAATTAAATTAATATAAATTTTGAAACGAAAATGCTGAAAATCAGTGAATCATTGTTTTGAATCCCCTACTTTACTCACTTAAATAAACTGATCATAGTATAGATTTAGTTTTTATCTCTATATTTTCCATTTTCATTTTTTTTGGTTATTAGGTTTTGTTCCTTTTAAAAGCGTCTATTTTGTTTTCTTTTTAGTTCAGCTTTAGTTTATTCAGCATGTCAAGTTAACCTATAGTTAACAAAAATTATATATTAATAAAATATTATGCTTACATTTACAGTAATCCCAAAACTATATGAGTTGCATGATTTCTCAGAAATTTCATAGCCATTAACAGGAAACCAAGGCTTGGAATTTTGGTGATTGATGATTCAATCTGTTTTCCTGGTTTTCCGCTGTGCCCAGATAGCAATCTCTAATGCAAGCGGTTGAAAGGTTAAGTGTGTTTGTGTTTTGTGTCGATCAGACATGATAGGCCAAAGGACCTGAGCCAAAGTCCAGCGAGGGCAAAATGGTGACCGGAAAGAGCAGCTGCGGCTGCGCTCCAAGGATCGGCAGCTGGAGGAAATCGTGAGTCAGGGTGCAAATCCCAGGCCTTTTCAACCTTAAGCTTGCTCTTCATCTCATCTCCAACCGTTTGTCTTCCAACAGCCCAGTGAGTTCGAAGACAAGGCCATCAAGAAGGTTGACGACCTCCTGGAGAGTTACATGGGGATTGAGACCCAGAGCTTGGTGAGAGAACCTTACCGTAAAGGCCTGCGAGACTCAAGCAGAACATCTCTGTGATTCCCATAAATTCATGAGCATTAGTGAAAGCAAGTTGTGGCCCATGGGATCAACTCCTTCCAAAACAAATTAATGGAATAGTTCACCCAAAAATGACAATGTGCTAAAATGAGCTCACCCTAATGCCTTCCAAGATGTAGAGGAGTTTCTTCACCAAGTTTGGAGAAATGTAGCATTGCATCAGTGTCTCAGCAATGGATCCTCTGCAGTGAATGGGTGCCGTCAGAATGAGAGTCCAAACAGCTGATAAAAACATCACAATAATCCACAGCACTCCAGTATATCAGTTAACATCTGGAGAAGACAAAAGCTGAAACAAATCCATCATTAAGATGTTTTAATTAAAATACAATCCATAATAACGCATTCTGCGGCACCCATTCACTGCAGAGCATCCATTCCTGAGCAATGTTACATTTCTGATTTTGTATCTCATTCTGTCCTACAGCGACTACCATCGTGGAAGCCGGAAGAACAAGAAGAACCGGATGATTTGCCGGCACACTCGTTCTGGGTGACTTCGGTTTTCCTGATGTCTTTCTGTTTGATGTTTGGGCTATGGGAGCGTGAAGAACGGACGCCTTTAAGAGGTAATCCATGGCTTCAAGATGTTTTAAAGGGAAAAGCTGTTCCTTTTGTCTTGTAGTCAAATTTGTTTTCATAGGTATAATTATGGTACATTTTTATTGATACTTTTATTTACATAGCTAGATTTAGGAATTACGTATTCTAGTTTTGCAAATACACAGTCAAATACCAAAGAATTAAATACTGAAAATATTATCAATATTAATATTATTATAATATTAATACATGTTATTTAATAGTATTTTCATTTATTATTTTTATATTATTTTATGTACACTCGTTTGATATAGATTTTGAAAACAATCTAATTTATGAATTTTTCTGAATATTCCTTTAATGATTCATTTGCATTTGATCAAAATGTGTGGCAGTTTTCATATATCAGAAAAAAGTAAAAGTGTATTTAGATAAATATTGTGTTTATTTCCTGGTAATACATAGCAAACGTATTTAAAATCTTAAATATTTTGTAACTGAAATACAATAGAATATAAATATTAGATGAAAACATACAAAATCATTTTAAAAACTCTGGGGTGGGGGCAATAGAGAAATATATATAAAAAAATTAAATATGATAAAAGCACATAACAAATGTATTAAATCCAAAATTACAAAAAAAAATGAAAATATACAAATAAAATCAATTTAAAATATTAATAAACACTACAAAAGTATATTCAATTAAAATTGCACAATTTTCTTGCAATTTAATTAGTCCCAATACATAGTTACTTTTGAATGACTGTAAAAGGATAATGATTCTTTTAAGAATCACATGTAGTTATGCAATCTACCAGCATGCTAACTGGACCACGCTGACTAACTAAAGCGTCCAGCCCTCGTTTCGGACTGATATCTGTTGATCAAGATGATATTTGTGTAATGCGATAAACGCAGAAAACACATAAAGCAGGTCATCTCAGGAGGAGTTTATTTACAGGCAGCTCTCAAGACACACATTTACAGAAAACCATTAGCAGGTCTTTTCTTCCTGACGCTGGACAAACACCATTAGAAGCTTAACGTCCAGGACGCTACACTCTAACGCTATCTCTCACCAGCACATGCTTTTCCTCGCTCTGTGTTTTTCAGAGTCGTCAGACATCTGAGGGACATTCAAGCTTGATTTGTGACATCTGTCATCTGTTTTCATATACACAATCCTCCCAATTCCCACCTTTATCCTGAGGAAGGAGAACGTCCAAGGTTTAAGCGCTAATCGGCATGCTAATCGCAAACATCAAGTGTGTAAAGCAGTATGATTAAGTAGGTCAAACTGTATTTCCCATCAATGTGTATAGCTATCTAGGATATAAATCAATCTCTTAAGTGTTTTACATGATAACTTTAACTTTTAGAAGTATTATGAACTAGTATATGTTAGCTTAGCTTAGACTAGCCTTTGTTTGTTTTGATGTCTGTTGTGTTATGTATAAATACATTGTGTTACTGGTGAAATGAATGATCTTTTATGATTAATGACAGATCTTGTGACACTAGCTTGTGTATATATGAATAATAAATATTTAATCACTTCTGTGCACATCCAATGTGTATTTAACTTAAAAATCTACTAAGCGTGTTTTGCTATTGTATATCCTGTTTTACAATCCTTTTAGATGACCTGATGTGACAAATTTGAATATCAGCAAAGATTAAAACATACCACAAATTGACTTTTTGTACATTCAAACTTCATACACAAACAAAGAGAGCGACAAATGGCTCTCGCATTTCCTTTAGTCAACGTGAAATCAAAATTGACACTATTTACTTTGTTAAAACTCATTTTTGGTCTTATAGAATCTTAAATTGTTTTCTATTTCACCATTGTTTCTAATTCGATTATGTCATTCGTAATCCTTCATGGGACTGTAGTACTTCAAGTAAACTATTTTCAAATAATTTTTTGTTTCAAATCAGAGATTTGTGATTTACCTCGTAGCTTGTTGGTTTGATTGTGGCTTTTAACTCTTTACGAATAATTTTATATGCAAAAGGAATGGGAAGAACTCCAGGAACTATTGAAAAATGGGAAGGGCATATTGTGCACTCTATTGTGCAATGGCTCCCCCATATTTAACCCCTCACCCTCCAACCAACTGTCTGTTTTCATCATCCAATCACTGTCTATCTGAGCAAAGCAAGCCCTGCCCACTTTTCCACTCTCAAAACAGCATATTACCGAGTTACTCATTTTAATAATTTAACATGGTTTATTAGCAGCTAGTCATGCTAATGCTTATTTAGCCCTTATTAAACTCCTTGTTTGTAACCAACTTGTGTGTGACGCTATTGAGAAGTCGCAGACACCAGAGCGTCACCGAGTCCAAGTCATGTTTTTGTCGCAAGTCAAAACATGGAACTGTTGCCCTAGGGTGACTCAAGCGTGCCATTTTCCCAGGACCGTCCCTGGCCAGGATTTCTATACTGCCTAAAATATCCATGTTTTGGCTTTGTTTGCTCGCAGAATCAGTTGTTGATGACAAAGTACCATGAGAGTTCTAGAAGCAGACGGCTTCTTGTGCTTTTGAATCACTCTCACGGTACTTTAATGTCATACACCACGATCGGTATGCTCAGTGTTGCGTCGAACACTATGTGTACAGCGTATTTGCATCGCTTGACCATCCTCTGTAGAGCCCACCGTCTCACGCACTACAATTGGTTGATTACGCATAATGTCTGCATGTTACTGGTCAAATGATCATTACCTTCATTAAGTATGAAAACAAGAAACCAAAGCCAAAACCTGGATATTTTAGGCAATATAGAAATCCTGACCAGGGCGTGTCCTGGGAAAATGCTATGGCATGTTGGCCAAACAGCTCAATAATTAAAAATGACCATAAATCCATGTTGTATGCACACAAGAATCTGTCTTAAGTGTACACTAGCTGATAAGATTCTGTTAGCAGTCGCTACTAGGTCTGTTGCTTGCCAAAAATGATCTCAACCAAAGATGCAAATACTTAAGAGCACAATTGGCTGAAGCAATCCAAACACAAGAGGGTTGAATAATTTTTATGCATCAATGCTCAGGTTTACATGTGATATCAAAATGGAGATCAAAACAGATTATTCACCCTGACAGCATTTGATGCTAACCCTGTGTCTCCTTACACAAGAATATCCAAAATTGTGCTGGTAATAATACTTGTTTAATTCCTCAAAAGTCAAAATGTACTATGACAACACCAGAAATAGACTAGAATTGCTTTTGTGGTGAATTTTATCCAAGTGTGTGGTCTTATCAGAAAGGAAAAGGAGGGTGTTTGTCTGGGAAGCAAGCCAAAACTGCGAGTAGTCCCAAATCGAGCCCAGTCTGCACTTTTCTACTGTATGTTTTCATTTTATCCATTGAGTATACAGTCTTGTCTTTTTATCAGAGTTTTAAATACATTTTTGCTTTAAATAAGAGTTAATTTTGTGATTGACCTCCTAGTTGGTTGGTTTGGTTAATTGCTTTTAACTCTTTTAAAAATCCCTCTGGGAAAAGCACTACAGGAACTGCTGAAAGTGGGGGAGCTATTGTGGTTGGGGTATCTCTTTACGAAGACTTGAATGGGAAATGAGCGGGAAAAAACTTGAGGAACTCCTGAAAACATGGGCAGAAAGTATTGTGCAAGGCTCTCGCCCCAAAATGACATCATCAAACACACTTATTTTTCAACACCTCCCCTCGACCAAATGTCACTTTTCATCATCCAATCACTGGCCAACTGGTAAAATTCAAGCCCCACCCACTTTCCCACTCAAGCCTTCTCAAGCCACTTTAAGTTTCTACTGCAACTTTTTTTTTAGTACACATTATAGCCTTTTTGTCCTATTTTTAAATACTTTTTCTTTAAATCAGAGATTGCAATGTTGTGATCCACCTCGTAGCTGATTGGTTTGCTTCATGGATTGGTTAAACTCTTTACTGAAGACTTGAATGGTAACTATATGTGAAAAACTCCAGGAACTGAAGACAAAGTGGGCAGATACTTGTGTCAAAGGCTCCACCCCAAAACAACATCACCAAACACACTTTTTTCCCAACCCCTCTACTCCAACCGCCCATCATTTTTCCTTATCCAATCACCGCCAACTGGAAAAACCGAGGCCCGTCCACTTTGCTATTCAAGTTTCTACAGTACATTTTCCTCAACAGCTTCACTCTCCAAGTTCATGTGAGTTTGCCCGTCTTGGGAGCTCAAATATATGCTTCTTAAGCGTGTCCGACTATACTTTCTTGGCCAGGCGCCGTCAGCATCTCTCTGAAAAGCAATGCAACAACAAAAGTCTTCAAAGGAGGGTCATGCCCTACATTGACCATATAAGACATTGAATCATTAATGAAGTAGAAAGTAAATGCTAGACTTGGCTGCTAAATGGAATTAAGTGGCGCAGTGGCGTCCAACACATGGAGGCATTTCCTCTGTCTGGCTTTGTCTGGATTCGGCGGACGTGATCCAAACGGTCAGCGTTCCTCCGAGAGCGCGTGTGAACTTGCGGAAGGGACGTTGAAATGGTCGGATAGAGGCTGGCGATGGAGCGCGGGACCAGTCCATCTTTGGAGCTATGCGCTTCAGTACGCACGCTCGGAATAGGATGTAGACCCAGGGATCCAGGATCTGGTTCCCGTCGAAACCGAAGCCAGAGAAGCAGGTGTTGAGCGTCGGCTCGCTGCCGACAGCACGGTCTGTGCAATAAACACCTGTTGAGAGGAAAATACGAGAGTGTGATGAGAGTAACGCCAAGCATGAGCCAATGCTTGAACTCCACTTGAGTCAGTCAATAAAATAAACACAATCACTCGGCACAAACATTGCTATCATAGCGTTGTAAACAGTACATTTCAAATGTTTACAAAACCTATGGATATTTGCAATGAGAATAACTAGAATGTAACATCTGGGGATGTTGGAGGCAATTTCAGGAGCGTGTTTCACGTATTTACTTGCATAATGTAGATATTAAATATATTCACCCCCAAAATATTATACAGATGTGAAAAGAAATGTTTTCACATCTCTCCCAATACTTTGGAGTGAATCAAGAAATCTGTCAGGAACATGTTTAGGTCATATTTCACCCCAAAATCAAAAGAAAGAAATAGAAAGGTAGCTGTTTGTGTAAAAATGTAAGCCCATTTAGCCCATTCATCAAATATTCTAATTTCAGCTGTGCAATTCTAGTATTTGTTGTACTGTGTTCAATTTATTTTTATTATTTAATTTATAGCAATGTTTCAATTAAAAAAAAACATTAAAATAAATAAAAATGAGTGGGAAATGAGTTTAATTATCATGCTTAATGGCCATAAAATAATAAAATGTAATTTATATTTTTTATTTTAATTTTAGGGTTAACATTTACCTTATTATTGTGAAAAATAAAAGCAAAACAAAGAAAGATGCTGGAAATAAAATGAGCCAACAGCAGCTTCTCATTTGACTAAGAAAGTTTATTTAGGATGAAACTGGTGAAATATCACATGACCTTTCTGGATGTTTTTCAAATAGCTGCAAGATAACAAATGGGTTTGTTGTTAACATAAACACTTAGCTGTTAAAAAAGCAGAGAAAAGCAGAATAAAAGTAGTGAAGTAGTACTGAATCACTGACCTTTGCTGAGTGTTCACTTGACAAAATACACATGCTCACACACACAAATAAACACAGTGCATTTGGTGGAACATGACACTAAAATACAAACATTTACCATGGTAAATAGAGTTTCTGCCAAAATATGAATATAGATTTAGTTTTGGAAAGAAAAATTATAAAATCTACACATAAAAGGTATTTTATAAAAAAAAAAAGAAAAAAAAAAAAGAAAACTTGCAAATAGGCCAATAGAGCAAAACTAAAAAAAAAAAAAAAAAAAATCCCTGTCGTATAAAAGTATAAAAGAAGAAAACACACAGTTGCAGTTCATTTAGCAGACAATTGGCTAACGGTGAATTTGAGTTTTGTTAGAAATAGGAAGTGTGTCTTTGTTGCTAAGGACTTCCTGTTCTTCCCTTCAACAGGAAATGGCTCTTTCCCATTAGTCTTATCAGCAGTTCTCCTCGACTCTTTCACGTTCCTCGTTTGGCAGAACTCAGACCTTTTCCTGTGTGGGAAACTCTGAACATGTTATTTGTCGAGCAAAGTGTCTGGTCTCGCCATCAGTAAGCGTACCTGCGTCGCATGGCATTGTTTGTCCATTACAATAAGCGAGGCCGAAAACAAGCAGCGTCACGGACAATTATAAGCGATTGGACGTTTACAGAAAGCAATTGTAGCGTCACACTGCGAGTACAAACCAGATGTTAGCGACATCTGGATCTAAACGGGATTGTTTGAATCGATACAAACTAAAGTTTGACATGTCCACATAAGCGCCTAGTTTTACTTTTTAGTGGACTTGAGACTGTTCCAAACCTAGTAAGCTCGTAGGTGCTCTTTTATAGCCAAACTTCAATGTCTCATCCCAGAATGCATTGCACTGAGCTTAACAGAAACAACCTGAAAATGGTGGGCGAGTTACTGAAAGGTGTCACTATAAAATATACACTATAAAATGAAAGAATATTTTTAAAAATAATAATAATAATAATAATAATCATAATAATTATTATTATTGGGTTATGTAAATATTCCCTTTATTTCACAAGTTGAATGCGTATTATTTTATTAAAGGAGGGAAGTGAAAGTTACTTTTCAACATTTTGCCACAAACGCTGTCGATTTAGCTTAACTGAACCCTGGATACTCCTCTACAAGATTCCTTCTTGGATTACGATGTTGCCTACTTTGTAGGCTCTTACTAGGTTTCGGAAACAGCTCATTTTGGTCAGTTGGCCAACACACTTAGTATTCATTAGTTGTCAATGTAGTTTAATCACTCACCAGTAGAGGGCACCAGCAGACAGAGGCGATGGTCATGATCAGAATCAGCTGCACCATCATCTCCACTTCATAGTCTCGCCTCCGTTGGAGCTGTCCTTTCCGCAACACACCCTCAGTAGGGTGATGACGCCACCGTGTTGAGCAGGAACGACAGGGCCAGCGACAGCAAACCACAGTGAGAAGATCAAACCGAAGGTCATATCCAGCGGTCTGGAGCTGATGTTGAGGAAGCACCAGGAACCGGGAACTGGAACGGTAGCTTCAATCCAACGGCAGGAGACTGATGCAGCCGGCCGTGACCAAACCATGGCCACCTTCAAACACGCTCTGCTGTTGGATATGGTGGTGGAGCGGCGAAGGGTCGGTTGATGCCTACAAATCGCTCCACGGCCATCGGTGGTCCGAAGCAGTGGGCAAAGGCGTAGAAAACCATCGACATTCCCATGAAATTGCAGAAATGGCAATGAGGGTCTAGCTGCGCCAGTTGAAGTGCGTGAATGTGGAAGGACACCACGATGGACCCGGTGACCAACAGTCCCATGAAGTCGGTTAACACCAACCCTCGAGGAAGAGTAGGAAGGAGGAGCGTGAGCTGCTCTTGGTGTGGTGGAAGGTCTTGCCAGAACCACCAAAGCGAAGAGGTTGGAGCTCAAGCCAAGGGCTGAAGACTGCCGAAGTATGCGGGGTGATGGTGTGGTTGTGTCTGAAAAGCTGGCTGTTGATGGAGAAACAAAGCGAGTCGTGTTGCTCAGCACCGACGATTTGTTGATGGCGAACAGTGAGGAAACCATGATGGCGACTGCTGAAGATGGGTTTGTTTTATTCTGTGAACCTGCGATGGAGAAAACAATGGAAATGCTTAAGAAATGTTGCTAAGCACATAGATATATATAGATAGGCAGTGTTGAGGGTAAATCATTACAAAGGACATGAGTAATCAGATTACTTTTAGAGAGTAATCAGATTAATGTTTTCAACAATAATCAGATTACTTTTTTACGAGTAATCAAATTGTTTATTTATGAGTAATCGGATCACTTTTTTTGCAAGTAATCTGATTACTTTTTAATCAGTAATTAGATTCATGTTTTCCAAGAGTAATCAGATTACTTTTCCAAGAGTAATCAGATTACTTTTCCAAGAGTAATCAGATTACCTTTTCAAGTAACTAAAGTACGCATTACTTATTTACTTTTTAATTTTCAAATAAATAATGGCAGTTACTTTTTTCCCATTTATTGACTGACAGCTCTCCGTTCGCATGTTGAGAGAAATCTCGAGTAAATTAGCGATGCTGTGTGAACATCATATTCCTGTAGTTCTAGACTAAATGTGGACATTCCTTTACTCATCTCACTTGCACAAAAACAGATTCAGTATTCTTCAAAATGAATATAAAAATGAAATGCACAAACCTGCAATAATAGATATGGCACAAACCTGCAATAATTAGTATGCAAAATAATCCAAATATCCTTTATGTTTTTAATCCCATTTAATTAACCAGTGTCTTCGCTGCTGACCTTCGATGATCCAATTAATGATTTCAGATAACATTTACATTTCATGTTTTTTTTTTTTTTTTTTTACTGAACAGTGTTTAACTTCTCTTCATGTAATTCAGAATGGCAGCCCTCTACTGTACAGACACGAATTTACATTTCCATCAGCCTGACGCTTGTTATACTTTTGCAAAGGGCTTTTACGTTTGCCAAAAGAAGAACAATTTTATACTAAAAATAAGATTAGAGTGGTGCGTGAAAATTTGAGGTCAAGATGACTGTGTGTCCGTTATTACATGAATGTATAAATATCTATGTCTGCATCAGACTTCAGCAGGTGATTTAGCTATAGCAAGCTAACAATACAACAAGAAGAAGCCGTTAGCTAACATGATGTTAAAAGTTACCATAGTTTAAAACCCGTAATATCAAGTTAATACAGATAAAACACAAACCTGTGAAAGCTTATTCCAATTCTTCAGGAATTTAAATTTCGTGTTGTGCAATGTTGGGGCATCTTGATTTTTACTGTTGGCGTACATATCTATGGGCCAGGACTGTGCACTAATGCATGACTTATTTGGTTCTGAGACATTGTTTTGCTAGCAAACGGAATAAACGAGTCTCATTCCTGCGTGTGTTTTTTCCCAACATCTTGTGCAATAGTACAGAATGCTTCATTCTAAGCAGATGTTTGACAGCACACAGAAACAAAACATGGACCTGTGACGGACGAAACCGTCATAGATGTCAAGAGGAAAGCGTCAGATATCTGATGAACAATCAGAGCTGTCAGATCATACCAACAATAAACAAGCCTCAAACATAACATTTGCTGAAATTAAAGTTTTAGTATAATTTGTATTATTTTTAATAATAAATAATAATAATAATAATAATAATGAAACATTTCTTCATTAACCCAATAATAATATTATTATTATTATTAATATTTTAGTAAGTGATATAACTAATATACCGTAAAATCTTTCTTGCATTAATATAATTACTATAACCCAATAACAATAAATATTATAAAATCCTTGAATTTTCACAATTAAACTAAGCTATCAATATTAGTAATTACAATCATTTTAATTTAATATTTTAATTACATTAGAAAATAATGTTCCATTAGGTGATATTATTAGCCTCAGCTTTTATTATTATTATAATTATATTATTGTTATTATTAAATAACATTTTCCATTAAGTAGTTTAATTAACCTATTATTATTATTTTAACATTTATCCATTGATATAATATAATGACCTATTATTGATATAGTTTTTTATTATTGTTATTATTATTAAATGTGATTGTTTATCGTTATATTTTACAAAAGCAATATAATACACAGCTACTAATTACTGCTTTAATATAGATTCTTCTGAATGGATAAGATTCATTCAAAACTGACCATAAAATATATATATATGTGCTATGAAAGACTTTATTATTCTGATTATTGTTGTTAATAAGTGCACTATTTACTGAATATTAGTTGCTTATTAGTGTCAAACTTTCAATTGGGGCCCACGGGTTACAGTGATTTTAATGCAATTAAGAAGGTTTCAGGCACTCTCCTCATTAATATCCCTCAAACTCACTTTAATGTGTGTCCTTGATTGCTTCAATTTGCATCATGCTAAAGCTAACACTGAAAATAATGCGCCTAATGCAAAGATTTAAACTGCGTTTGCAGAAGTTCAGTGGATCTGCATAAAACATCCAGATCTCAGGTATATTTTGAGCCACATCTTTTGTGTGTAAAAAACACATGAATCCCAAAGGAGTGTAAAGTGGATCCAAACTCCAGTTTGGCCATTAAACATGAGTGTCTTCATCCACAAACACGTTCAGATCAATACCTTAAGTGCCGATATTAATCATCAGGCAAAAGCCTAAACATCTGAACACATCGGTGGTGTTTCTACATGTAATGGCTGTTAATAAGGATCCAGTGTACAGAAACCTGAGGCTGCTGATGGTGTTTGTGCATCTCTCTTAGTAGCGTTATTCCAAAACAAACTACATTAGCCAAACACAGAGCTTTCCAGGCACTCCTAATTGAATTCCATCAAATGAGGCCCAGAAATCAGCTTGGCAATGTCACGCCAGAGAAGTGGGCGGAAATCTGCAACCGGTTTGCATGTGTCTGTCCACATATAAGGTTTTCAGCATTGGCTGCATGTGTGGAAATGCAGGAGTGTAAAACACTGGGCAAAACAGACTATTTATTAAATATGATTATGGCTGTATGCTGTTTTGTTGTATAATTAGAGCATAACATGACTCTTTATTGTATAAACTCTTATAGAAAATAAAGGTTAGTGCAGGAACTCTTCAAGAGCTGTTTTCAGATGTATGTGTTTGACTGAAGTTTCTTGGATTAGTGATTTCTGGGGTTTTACGCACCAGAACATGAGCGTTTTCTGAAGAACTAGAGGTTAAACGAGACAGGCCTAGGACAGATTATTATGAAATGCATCAAATGTTAGATAACAGGTTAAAAACACAAAGTACTACGAGGTAAGGGGACTCAATCATTTATATGTACTTTTGTAGCCTATATTTATTGTATTTATGTAATGCATCATGTAAAAGGCTCCACCCATGCACAAATGCAGCTCAAACTTGCTATTAAAATAATATTTAAAATATGTTGCTTATATCATAAAATTATATACCACATAGAAAATATTCCAGAAATATGACACAATGTTATGCATTAATTACGTTTTAATTAGATTAATAATATTTTTTTGTTCATTTTAATTACTTATATTCATGGAACGTTTTATTTCTAAAACGTTTTAGTTGGGACATTCATGTAACGTTCTTTAAATGTTACTAAACGTCAAGCGAACGTGCATGTTCCCTTAACGTTCATTATAACGTCTGTTTTTAAACATTTGTTTGAACGTTCTGAAAACATTCAGAATTAACATATGTTCCTAACTTAATAGAACGTTAGCAAAAACGTTCTTAGAACATATTTTTTATAAGCTGTGGGAGTTATCTGATCTTTAAAATGTTCTTAAAACGTTTTTACAAAAACAAAAATATGTTTTGTTGTTTTAAATAATTTGATATATATTTTGAAATGGTTCAAACGCTGAAAATGCGTTTTACAAGCGTTTCTTCTGACTAAATCGTTTAAACTTTGTACTAACGTTACTTACATATTCAATAATGCAGACTTAGTTTTGGCATTGACGCTATTGTGGTTGACAAGTTTACAAAAGTAGATATTTTTTGCATTCAAACAACCAAAGAAAACGCAACTCCTCTGCGAAGTTTACTTCCTAAACTAAAGTCAAAAGCGAAACGCACATCAAGACTTAAGATGTTGAACTCAAAACGTTGAATTGTACCTGAGAACGGTGGAAGTCCGGTGCGCATTCCTTCAGTCGGTCTGCGGATCTCAAGCTCTGCCTCCCATTACCTCCATCCTGCTAACACACTCCAACCCTGCTCAAATACACACGACTGGGGGATGAGGAGGATGATGATGATGATGAGACACACCATCCTGTTCCTCCTTCATCGACGCTATTCACGGAAGGAGTCTCTGGGTCTCCGCCAGAAACTTCTACCGCTAAAATCAATCCAGAAACTCTCTGATAGCTTTGAGTACCAATGCAGTGTGGGCAGAAATGTTCTATGATGTTTGAATAAACAGATGGTCTCTAATTCGTCTGTTTTGTGTGTATCAACAGCAAATGGCTTTAATTTTGCACGAGCGGTTATTGGTTCTAGGAAAATGCTTTTGCATCTTTATATTTTAATAATTCACGACAGTGGAAACGGAAGAGCTTTTAAAGCACCAGACGCCAGTGACTAATGCCTGCTTGTGATGTCCTTTGCATTCAAGTCAACAAAAACTTGGAAACACTGTCTTTTAAACATAAATGAGTCGTCAAACGTTAAGGAACGTTCTCGGAATGTTCTGACAAGGTTCTCTCAAAGTTTTGTTAACGAACGTTCTTCCAGTTACATTAGAGAATGTTTGTTTACTCAGCTGGCCTTTTCTAACTCAGACAGCACACCTACTGTACTGTACGTCTGCAAGATGTCTGTTAAAGAACTTTTGATCTGGAAAGCATCTGCTGTGTACATAAACATCCTAAAGACATCTAGTTTAGGCCTATGTCTATATGACATCTGATAGGAAACGTCCAATAGATGTATTGCAGATGAGCAAACACTACAATACATCTTACAGATGTAAATGTACATGTGCTATCAGGGAATGTTCTCAAAATGTTAACACAAAACATTTTTTTTAAATGTTTTAAACCTTATGTTTTAGTTGAGATGTTCATATAATGTTTTTTAAATGTTACTTGTTTCAGAACATTCAGAAATAACATTTGCATAATGTTTGCATGCTCCCTTTACCTTGAATAACTGACATTAAATGTTTTGATACATTCAAAAACTGGACCTTCTGAGAACATTATTAGCAAAATATGCATAGAACATAATATTGTTAGCTGGGGAGTTACCTGGTTTTCCTAAAATGTTAGCGCATTTTTGTTTGTTTGTTTTAATGTTAATTCTGTTAAAGACGTTCAAAACTATTGTTCCCAGAATATTTATAAAATTATAAAATGGAATGCTATAATTTGCATAACCAAATTATTATTATTTTTTTAAAACACTGAGGCCTGGTTTCACAGATGGGGCTTAGCTTAAGCCAGGACTAGTACTTAAATTAAGATTTTAAGCTGCTTTTATAAAAATGCCTTATAAAAAAGTGTGCAGTTTTCAGGTGTGCATCTTGAGACAGCACAATGGCACTGACATATTTTAAGATATGTAAGAGCAAGATATTTTCAGTAGAGACAGCTCAAACCTGCATTTTAGTCTAACCATGGATAACGTTACATGTTTTAAATGTTCAGAGAACACAACTTAATGGGAACATTAGCAAAATGTTCTTAGACCTTATTTTTGTCAGCTGGGTAATAGACCTTTGAAGTCTACAAACTTTTTCTACTATTTTTTTTCACTCTAGTACTTACCAAATATCTTCAAAGGGTCTATACTTCTGTTATGCATTAGCTAGATCAGATACTTGTGTGGGGTGAAGCTAAAGCCCTGTGAGCGTTCATGACATCAATAAACATCTGATAGGTGAAGAATCTCTGACAATTATGGAACTTTAGAGGACATAATGTCTGTTTCCACTAGCAAGGAAACATTTTAGCATAGCATGCTAATTACATCCATCAACACTGAAGAAAACAACATGTGTTCCTGCGATTAGCTGTTAGCTGCCATTACTATCCCTATCTCTCTTTTATTCATCTATGAGACAATAACAATCTGTTTTACTGTGGTAATGACATGTCTCGATCATTTAATGCAACTAACAGTTAACATTGCAATTAATGCTAAACATCTGGCATTTTGCAAGCCTATGCAATTAGCAAGAAAAACATTCTCTGCATAGTTTTGGTTTTAAATAAGCTACATAAAGACATGTTTATTGCACTTGTGCCTTTGATGATTAATGCTCTTTTGGGCATCAGCATGCACTTGCATTCCTTCGAGGCCTGCCAAGTTAGCTGATCCTCTCCCCTTGCAAATAACACAAACCACATGACCGAATGAGACACTATAATCCAAACACATATGGCTGAACTTATGACCTGATTTATCTTATGCTACCGACTTTTATGGCTTGTCTAGGGTTATTTTCAGAGCCTGGACTCTCAGCCAAGTTAAGAGCAGATGTTAAGAGTTTATAACTTATCTGAACTATCTCTCAGAGCATTAATTGTGATCTGCTTGTCGTTTGGCGTCTCCAGAGAAGGCGGTATGATATATTCCAGAAATATTGTTCAGTTGTGTCTACTTTGATTTTCTGCCATGTTACATATGCTGCTTCTGAATAGCTACTAATTTTGGGACTAAAACATGCTGAGTGACATGGGAAAGAAATCGTTAGAAAACGTCAAAGCGTTCAGAAATAAAAGCGGTATAATGTTTTTGTGCTAACGTTTAGAAAAAATTATTAAAGACTAGTTAACTCCCAGCCAACAAAAGTATGTTCTAAGAACATTTTGCCAATGTTTAGTTTAATTATGAAAATATTATTTCTGAATTTTGTAAACATAATGTTTTTAAAGCGTTTTGGTTATATGAATGATTAGGAAGCATGCAGACATTATGGAAATGTTATTTTGAATGTCTTGAATGTTCAGAAACAAGTAGTGCCTTTAAAAAAAAACCGTTAGAA
This sequence comes from allo-octoploid hybrid of Carassius auratus x Cyprinus carpio, assembly GCA_024542945.1. NCBI lineage: Eukaryota > Metazoa > Chordata > Actinopteri > Cypriniformes > allo-octoploid hybrid of Carassius auratus x Cyprinus carpio. Next base: position 2,757,872 of record CM045074.1, on the reverse strand, counting down.
GAACATCACACTAAAGCGTTTTATAAATGTACGATTTATGATCTCTTTATAAATGTGTATGCATAAACATTTTTGGCTTTGATAACATTATGAAAACATTATTAAAGACCATATAACTCTGAATGAATGTTCTATCAATGTTCCTGAAAGAGCGTTAGTTCATAACTTTGAGAGAACTTTGCCAGAACGTTCTGAGAGCGTTCCTGTTAGCTAGGGAGCTTGCTGCATTTCATTAAATTTGGTAGCCCAAAAGGAGACCTTTCACCAACACCATGCAGTTGAAGCGTCAAAATATCTTTTCGAATGAAGCTTCCCTTTAATTCTAAGTGTATACAAGGAAATTCAGCTTTATTGCTTTATCAGACAGACAGATCCATGATACACCGTGGTAGGTCCTCCAAGCGCGCAGTGAACCCGGTTAATAAGCCCAAAACCCATCAGCCAGCACACCTGAATCCAAGCGCTCTGTCAGTCAAGTGGCAGTCATCTGCAGCTAACAAACAGACACGCTCTGCTTCATTTCACCCGAATCAGTGCATTTCCATGTAATTAAATTAAAGGCCTGCTACAGCTTGTCAAGCCGCCCTTTATTGGGCACGGGCACCTGCAGCGAATGCCAACACCTGATGCCACGGCACCCTGGCACACGGGTACAGATCAAGGTCACGGCTGTCCCACTGTTTCACAACACGCCTCTGCGAACACACACTCACTCCTGGCTCCAGGAGAGAACAGCATTAGGTCTTGACCCAGGCAGGTGCCTTTAAGAGAGCTCTAGTCATTTAACCCAGAGGGAGGGTGTGTTACAGACAGCCTGTATTTGAACTCGAACGGGGAAAAAGTACACAGCACGATTCCAGACTGATCACACTAACAGCATCCAAATCAACATGATGGATGACTGGGTAAATGACAGGAAATTTTTAAACACTGTCTTAGTGTTATAATTCATCTAAAACTATTATACATGCAGTTTTAGGAGCTTTAATTTTATGAGTCTATTAATTTTGACAATAAAATAAAATAAATACAAAGAAAAGTGAAAGCACCTAAAATGTAGCTACATGTTTCCTTATATGTTCATAATTTTAACCTAAAAATCAGTTAATAATTGCCAACTACTATAGCCTATTCCTCATGGTAAATGTACACATCCTTATAGCATACTGAAACGATTTTAAGTGGTTTTAGATGGTAACACCACTGTTTTTCATTACAATACGCGTTATCCGCATTATTTTCTGTACAACAGCGATGCCAATTTCGTGCCATTATTTAAATGTTTTTTTTTTTTTTTTCCTTTATCATTCATCTCTCTTAAACGCATGAAACTGCCTGCAGCTGGCTTGTTGATATATCGCTCCGACGACGTATTTCTGTCTAAAATCTGAAATATACTTAGCTCATATGCGTGGCATGCAACCCGATTTTCCTAAAGGCGCGAATAGCGCACGTGGTTGTGCGCATGCGTCGATCGCATACAGCCGCGCTGAAACTAGATCAAATGGTTTCTAAGTGAAAACCAAAACAAACAAACCAAATATTCCCACAAAACTGGCACTGATTTCCATGATAAGTAATTATCCAGACATGTTCCAACAATCTCTTGTAAGTGATCCATCAATCACTGCAAGGAGTCTTCACAATCAACTCTGAAGAGACTGAAGAAGATATACCAAATAAGGCTGCTGGCCAGAAATTCTGACCTCTGAACTGCTGGAGAAATGCTTTCCAAAACAAACAAATGGGTCTGGAGTCTAAATGATTCTGTGCTGATGTCTGTGAAGATCTTGTGGTCCTCAAAACAAGTTCTTACCGAGTTGAGCAGGAACACAGTGTTTTATGTAACCCTCTTACTACCACTTACATAACAGTAGCCGGTATTACCAACAAGGTTTGTACCCTTTTACGGGAAATATACCATGATAGCCCCATGTTTTTTGAGTACTGTGGAAATGCCATGCTATGTAAACATAACATAGATTAGGCTAACATGCAATTCTTGAAAATACCCTGGTGTATTTCAGATCCTAATACTACCACTAGCTGTATCACTATGGTACTTTTTGTAACAACTAGTTCTTTAAATTCTTTTGAATATTAGCACATTTTCTCTTAGTAATTCAAATCATGCACATACTATAAGTGACTATCCATCCATCTTCTAAACTCGTCATCCTCTGTGGAGTGAAAGAGTCTATCCCAGCATGCCACTGTCAAAATGCAGGAAAAAACACTAGACAGGTGGTAAAGAGAATGTAACTATATTAAAATAAGAATAAAACAATATAATCTGTCATCTCGCACCTGAGACCAGTTTATTATGCAGTCCAGTAAAGCATTGTAGTAAAAATGTAGTAACCATGCTTTTTGTGTGTGTGTATTGATTATCATTTGTAAAACCACATTTTACTTCAAAACCATGGTTAAACTATGGTTAGTGTAGCAAAACCATGGTTAATTTATGGTTTAACTATAGCAACCATGTTTTTTAATGTAGTAAAAACAGATATAGCCTCCTACAGCAGAGCATTTTATCAGAAGTAAACTAGGAAAAACTCCTTAACAAAATATTCTGGTTTTGTCATTTCCACAGAATCCATTAATATGAGAGATCTCGTCTCATTTCACAAGATTGTTATTGTCTAATCGGGCAAATTATTCATCATAAAAGCATCGTCTGGATCCATTATGAGCAATGTGACTATTTGGGCGGGAAATATTCCTTTGGGCTTCGTTTGGAAGTAAATAATGTGCAAAAGTAAATCGCTCCCAGTTTCTGTCACAAGAGGGCAGCACGGAATCATGCTAGTGAATAAAACTAAACTCCACAGAAAAGGTGAAAAGAGGTAGCCTAGCCTTTGTAGTGCAGAAATGGGTTTGTTCATTGTCGCGAGTAAAATAAAACATCCGACACATGTGATTTTAAATAATGTTATTTTAGCCTCATAGGCTACCACACAATGAAGCACAACCATCCACATGCACACGATAATACTCATTAGCTGAGGGCACAAAACAGACAAAAACACTTGATGTGCAATTATAAAACAGACACTAAACGTTTAGCTGTATTTATAACGCTAATGCAAACAGCAAAGTGAACAAATAGGAATACAGTACTTTGAATGTTATTAGACATTATAATGTTTTTGAGGATTTTTTAGCACTCTAAATTATGAATTTATTGTATTAAATTCAATATTCACCATTATTCTCTTTTAGAACTTTAAGCATTTAAATATTTATTTCACCGTTGGCACAGTCGTGCTTCTGATTCCAAAAAATGGCGGGTATTTGAAGTCATATGAGTAATGGAAGACGTCATCGATACCATTTCCAACATGTTTTAAATACATCTACAGTAGCCAATAATAACCATAACAAAGCTTGTTGGTCGTGCAACAACATCATTGCTATAAACTCAATTATTTAGAAATCAACATGGTTATAGTTTGCCAGAAATGTTGTTTCTGGGCTAATAAAAGCTGTGGACCCAGCAGCACCATCGTGTTCGGGATGTAAAACGCTCTGTAAGTGCCGTGAAAATGTTTTGAGAGCATATTTAGTTAAAGAGCCCAAAAGCTCGGTATAAGCGCGCGCCGCCAGTGAAACGGCTTGTGCTGCAGCCAGCCGTCCGTGAACAGTGATTATGAAGGGTTGCGCGCAATCTGTCAAATTGTCTCATTTGCATAATAAACTCGGAGAGCAGCCACTCTCCTCTCGCCGAGATAAACCCTAAGTGTATTCAAGCGAATTTTCAGAAAGAAGTCATTTGCCTCCTCAAAAAGGTCTCGGTTTAAGGTCGCATAAGAATTGGATTAGCATAACAGAAAACTCAAACCTGAGGTACTGAGGTACTTAAAGCTGAATTCAGTAACATTTGATCATTATGTTTCTAGATTCGCTCCAGAAAAGCCTGAAACATCTGTAATGGAGGTGATGGGATTGATTGAACTGATCTGTTCACTTCAGGCAAAAGTACTCCTTCTTTGCTAACATCTGCTTTATAACATACAAAACAAGCAAACAAACAAACAAACAAATAACACTATGTCTAACTATTTATCATGTGAGACAATCAGACTAACTGCCTCATTGACTCTTGTGGGTTTGGGTTGCACCTGCTTTTCTCACATACAGGAAATTATTACTGTAGGCATAATTTAATATAGCAAACACTGAACATGATTTGTGAAATGTTGAGTAAATGAATTGATTTCAAACAGTATACAAGCATAAAGTATGTAATTGTTGTGATTTTGTCAACATTTGTCTGTCTGTTGAATCACGCAGCAGACATTTTGTTTCTCTAGAGTCACTAGTTAAAAGTGAGAGAATTATCTAAAAATCCAAACAATTTCTTCGTTTTGTAAGATGATTTTGACATGGTGTGTGAAATACATTGGGGCTTTCGAAAGTTTGGGCACCTTGCAGAATCTGTTGAAAATGTGAATAATTTTCAAAAATAATAGAGAGATCATACTAAATGCATGTTATTTTTTATTTAGTACTGTCCTGAGTGAGATATTGTACATAAAGATGTTTACATTTAGTCCACAAGACAAAAAATTGCTGAAATTATTAAAATAACCCCATTCAAAAGTTGAACCCTTTCCAGCAGTGACTGTATGATTTTAAGATACATCTTTTCACACTGAGGACAATTGAGGCACTCAAACACAACTATTAAAAGGTTCAATCATTCACTGATGCTCAGAAGGAAACAAGATGGATTAAGAGTTGGGGGTGAAAACTTTTGAACAAGATGAAGATGGCCAAATTTTTCTTATTTTGTTGAAATATAATTTTTTTTCCATTTAGTTCTGCCCTTGTAAGAAACAGAAGATACTTGTATGTTTCCCAGAACACAAATTAAGTACAATTTACCTTGATCTTCAAATTCAAAAGTTTTCACCCCAGCTCTTAGGGTTCCCAAACTTTTGAATGGGGTTATTTTAATAATTTCAGCAATTTTTTTGTCTTGTGGACTAAATGTAAACATCTTTTATGTACAATATCTTACTCAGGACAGTACTAAATAAAAATAACATGCATTTAGTATGATCTCTCTTATTTTTGAAAATTATTCACATTTTCACAGATTCTGCAAGGGGTGCCCAAACTTTCGAAGCCCACTGTAAAATGTAAGCCAATTATTTATCAAAATCTGTGGTGTTTCTGAACTCCCTGTTTGATGAAAAATGGAAACTTTTGAAGCATTTTTAATATTAACTGAAACAAAAAGTATTAACAGATCTAAAGGGATTTTTAAAATAAAATAATGGCGGATACAGTTGGTTTCAGGGGAGTGAGTGCTAATATAACACTCACATTTCTTTAAAACAGAGTACATTGAATGAAATGGTATATGCATGTTAAAACATTCTAGATTATTCTGACTCATAGCAAAGCATTTGTATTTTGCCGTTTTCAAAGCGAAGACCAGGTAAAACTGTTTAGTTTTGTCCACGTCTCAAGAATCAGTGGTCTGCCAAACCAAAAGAACTCAAGAAAACAAATCAATCAATCATTGTTGTATCAAATGCATTTGAAAGAACAGCCATATGATTAGATCGAATACAAGTGCATTGAACAATTTCTAAGCAATTACTCCGAGCAAAATGCATTCTATCTTGTTCATCTCTCAAAGATGATGTTGGGCTCTTTCTGCAGGATTACTTTTCCATGGCTTGATTCAATTGATGTGCCATTTGTAGCTCAGCTCAGCCACAGGCGATTGGCGGTCCAATTTACTTCTTTCTCATTTATTCGAAATTTCCATGGCTTTTGGCCACTCCGATGCAAACAGAGCTTTGATGGGCTCCGAGGAACAGTGCTAATGAGTTAGATGAGTGGCGAGAAAAGCAATTAGCCCTGGATCTCCTTCACTTTCTCTTTGCATTGTCTAGAAACATTAGGATTTTTAAGGCTTCTTACCACGGTTTCATGTTGAATGTAAACCTTTTGTTCTCTCGTCTTCAGCAGGGATGCCGTCATGGACAGTAAATAGCATCAGGTGAATGGTTCAAGCCTCCAGAGCGAGCCAGTGGCATTTGTTGAAGATTTGCACCAAATCTACTGTCTGTGAGGTGATATTAACATAAACCTTCCTAGACGTCATACTAACTTGGTTGTTTAGATCACTCACTCAACTGACTTCTCAAACACCAATAATTATGTATATAATTTGGCGTAAAACAATCAAACAACTGTTTCCTCCAGTGGTTTATACACCAATTCGTGGTTAATCTACATGTCATTAACATCCCTGGGTGCCATGTTAAAATTGCAAGCAGCGGGTGGCAAAATGCATCAAGATGAGGCGAGATGTTAGATTACAAGCATGTAGAGCTTATGGATCGTTTACCATTCAGGTATCAGGCCAGATTGTGAAATAATTGATTGTTCTGTTGAGATGCCATGTGCGATGATAGCTGATTGGTCCTCGTATATATGCAGCTGATAAGCAATTTCATTTCAGCCATCTGTCTTGTCAAACTGAGTTCATGAAATTTTAATGAATGTGGAAATCTAATGCTAGACTTAATATTAACTACGTCCATGAATATTTCCAAACCAAATACTGAGACACAGCATTTTCAGACAACATTTCTTTAATACAAAGTCAACATATCTACATACACAGTGGTTTCAAACCAATTATTGTGTCCATCAGAGTAACAGTTTGAAAGCGATAGCACTTGAGCCTTCATACTGAAGAGAAACTATTTCACGTTTGCGTTTGGCTTGTTTCTTTTTTTTCTTTTGTTGGCCGTGGTTTTAATACGTTCACTTTTGTATATTGGTTCTCCGTTGTTTGTAGTCTAATCGATTCTACAATTTGGCTCCCGTTGTCGAACGTCCTTGCATTGAGCAGACAAACAGGACTTCCGAGCACCTTTGCCATCTTAGGTTTTGGAGATCAGTCCGACAAGTCAAGTGTCCTTTGCATTTTTTTTCCCTCCCGAAGAAAAGTTCGTTAGAAACACACAAAACTCCCAACAGTTTAAAAGGCAGCGCTGGAATTTCCAGATTCCAAGTTCTCTCGTACTTCGTCCCCAAAGTAAAACAAAATAAGAATAAAAGTGAACTAAACATGGCATCGGTAAACTTCTAGAGCTTTGCGATGAGCTATTAATTAAAAAGATGAAGCGCAGAGGCAGTGGTGAGAGAAGGGCGTGTATTTCAACTAGCAATAATGACTTGAAGCGAATCGCCAAACGTGCAACCAAATCAAGGCAATTTGCTCTCGCTGTCCCTATGGCATTTTATAGGCACTGGGCATTTTATAAGCCCTTCTTCATCCCGATCTAACAACAGAATTACTCAGGAGGAGAAAAACACAAAATGATTAGTGCTTCAGGCTCGGTACAGGTAAAAAAATTTTTTTACATTTTTGGTGAATCTCATAAAACCTTTCAGAACATTGCTGGGCCATATTTCACTCAAAATGAAAAGAAAACTAAGAAATTACATTTTGCTTGGAAGTATTTTTTTTGAGACCAGTAAGATGTTTTGCATTACAACATTTCATTTTCAAGATTTTTCCCAGCAATACTAATTACTATAGTCGCTCTAAAAAAATAAAAATAAATAAATCTAATTTTATTACCATAATGCAAAAATTCACATTACTTTAATGTGAAAATTATTTTAAACAATTTGTTACTCTGATTTTATGGACAGTTATTATAATCACCTCTGAGTAATAAAATACAGTGAATTTTGAGATGAAAATATATATATATAAAAAGGCTTTATTTTCTTTATGCTTTTAAATTTTGAGTGAAATCTGACAGAGATGTATTAGTGTATTACAAATGTTATAAAATAGGAGTGATGCACAAAGTCTCAAGGGAAAGGAGAAGTGTTGTGATTTCTCTCACCACTGGACTGCAGTGTGTGTTGGCTAAGATAAGAAAAAAAAGTGAAGAGTTGGGAAAAAACAACACATGGATCAGAAAAAAGGAGGAATGAAGTGAAGAGAGATAAACAGAGCTGTTAGCATGAGACAAAGCTTCTTTCAAAACTGTGGAAGGTTTCCATTAGCATAAACATTTTTTTTTTGTTGTTGGTTATCTTAGTTTTGTTCAAAGACAGAAATCTTGTGGGTCAAATTATACAAATACATATAATATATATTTGTTTATTTACAGGCATTATATTCAGGATCATAGTTGATAATTAAACAACGATTGAACATTGTGGTTTGAAAAGTAAAAGAAATAATGTTTCAAAAACAAAGCTTTCACAGATATGGGCTGTAAAAAAATTATTATTATTTTTTTTTTTTAGTAAAATTTGGAAAGTATAGATAATTTTTTTTGTTCAATTCAATATTTAATAAACCAGTTCTACATCTTTTATAAAAGTAATACTTTAGTTAATACTAGTACTATTGATGAATAACAACAGGATTGCAATCATAATCCAACCTTCATAACTGGGCAACAGGAAGGCAAAGCTCTCTCTGCAATGATTTATGGGAATTTTCTGCATTTCTGATAATGCATTTCCCAAATCTTTAAAAAACAAAACAATAAAAGTCATTCATGATTTCATACACACAATTTCATAATTTCACGGTGGTATAAAAATGAGTGCCGCTTCAAAAACAAAAAAAGGCTATTCATATGAAGATTTGGATACATCTTTATATTCTGCTTTTAAATATAATATATGTGAGGTGTATGTATACATTCACGTCCCATTCGTCTATGTATACACGCACACAAACACATCTCACGTTACATTTCTACAGTGAAAAATAGAATGTCTTTTAACATAATATGAGCAAAATGAGCATTATTTTTCCTTGCTAATTAAAAAAAAATGAATACAGTATCTTTGTTAAAAAAAGCGAAAACACTAAACCCAGAAATCAAATGTCTGTTAAGAAGATAATAATCAAAATAATACAACAATGCATTTCATTTTTTTTCTATGATGTTACAAGAATAAGGCTTTTTGGAAATAAGATTACACACGGCTCCTTTCATTCTCTCACCAATCAGAACTCTCCAGGTTCAAGCATTCACGCACAGCCAATCAGCTCTAATGGTGGAGCCGAGGCCCTCCCCTTCATAGCAGTATGCATGAGTGTGTAAAACAGTCCCACCTACAACAACAGATTCACAAGATAATTGTACCGCAGTTTCATGGCGCTAAACATATGCCCGCTTTCTTGCTTTTCATTAGCCAAAATCTATTGAAGAAACACCTCAGAAAGAACCAACAAATGACACCAAGAAATCCCAAAGTAACCAGAAATCGGTCGTTGAGGACGATAAAATGCAATTTCATCCTGGCGACTGTCGGGGCTCAAGGAAATGGATTGATGGTGGGACCAGCACACGTAATCATTCTCGCACTTATATCCGATGAATCGGACTCTTCACATGTACCGCATTACAGCAAAATGGAGCAAAAGCAGCATGTTTGGTATCACAAGCAAAACGAAACCAAAAAAGACAAAAAATCGCTTTGAAACGATGGCAATGAACATTGGTCACTGGGACGTCGATGTACCGAAAACAAGCGTAAGCCCGATCCCTATCCGGTCCGCCAAATACACTGTGTACATCAATGGAGAGACCAGTCAATGTATCAGATGAAGTGCCAAAGAAATTCAAGACTTTGTTGGTGGCTGTTCTCATCATAATCTCCAATTGACAACAGGTCAAGCTCCCATTGGTTCTCAAGGATGGAAATGGAGCTACAAGGTGCTGAAGAAACTCAAGACTTCGTTGATGGCTCCTCTGGTCCTAATCTCCAGATGATGCAACATTTCATGCTCCCATTGGCTCTCGAGAGGTGGAGATGTATCTACATTGTGTCAAAGAAACTCAAGACTTTGTTAGTGGATCCTCTGGTCCTAATCTCCAATTTATGCAACAGGTCGAGCTCCCAGTGGCTCTCGAGGGATGGAAATGGAGCCACACTTCACCAAAGAAACTTGAGACTTTGTTGGTGGTTCCTCTGGTCCAAATCTCCCAATTACACAACAGGTCAAGCTTCCATTGGCTCTCGAGGATGGAAATGGAGCTACATTGCACCAAAGAACCTAGAGACTTGGTGGATCCTCTGGTCCTAATCTCCAGATGACACAACATTTCAGCTCCCATTGGACCTGGAGAAGTGAAGATGGAGCTACATTGGCAGAAATGTTAGCTAGCACATCCTCGAAAGCACAAAAACTGTCCCCACCTCAAAAACCGATGCGATTAGGTTTCAAACATTTCCATGAATGCCTCAGCACCTCAAGACATGTCAGTCCTTGTTTGGCGACTCCAGTGGTTTCGAGAGGAGGGTGACTTTCTCAAGTGGAGGAATGGTTTGCCTCAAATTGTTTCTTAAGTGGCTCCCAATTTTGTCCAGATGGCAACATGTCAAGGAGAGGCCTGGACTCAAGGCGTGAGCAGAAAAAGAAGTCTTGTCTGTACGCTGCTCAACTTTTCCATTGAAGACAGCAATGGCGACTGCTGTTAGACCGACAGATGACATTTCAATGGAAGCGTTGCCATTTTAGAAAACAAAGGAGGATTTTAAGCGGCAACCACTTAGGTGCTCATCATTATACTTAATTTTGTGGCCATGTTGAATCTCACCGACTTTTCCTTCATGTCTTTTGTAATATATTCATAGAGTTCATTTGAAAAGAAACAATGCTTGTCCTCCCGTCAGAACACTTGAGGTAAAGTTAGTGGTCCGACACCTAGATCATCATTCCAGCCCTACAGCCTGAGCCAAAATGTTTGGTTCCTCCATCAAGAGCTTGGGACTTAGGGGTTTGGGATCCGTTTATGCTTCTACAGTGTTGCTTGCCCAATTGGGGATACGACGCGATCGTTTCGTTTGGTTCAAAAGAGCGATTCTTCAAAAGAAAATTATGAATTGTGTATAGTTGTCATCGTTTCATGTTTTCAAGCAAGTTTTTATGGCTCAGGAGGCTGTTGGGGGAGGGGCTTTGTGGGACAGGGGAACAAAAATGGCTTTTACGTTGCATAGTGATCAAAACTCCCAAGGTACTCAGAGCAGCCTGATAGCAAAACTGGTACTTCGTCCTGAAAAGGAAACACAAAGGTATCAGCATTCGTTATTACTTCAATTTGCCAAGCGTCCAGCTATTAAACAAGACAGTCTGCCATAAAACAGAAGCTCTGGACTCTCACCTCTGTTTGCACCATTGCTGGCCGTTGTGTTCTCAGCATTTTGACCGTCTGGAAGATGTCCACCACACCCTCGATGGCGCATCCGCTCCAGCCGATGCTTAGTGTGATGAAGACCCGGTCCTACACCGGCACTGCATTGAGGAAAACCAAGCTTGTGTTAAAAAGCTCTGTGAAACCGAGAACTGATGATGGTGCAGTGGAAAAGGGTTAGTTTGTTAGCATAAATGGTAATATCTTTCTAAAAGGTGATGAATGTAAAATCTGTATTTGAAACAGTGTTTTCACATGAGGAGTCTTCCCAACAAAGATTCATATCTGCTTTCCAATGGAAACATTTGTGAAGATACATTTACTTGAGAAACAAAATTGCTCAAGATATTAAGTGTTTATTTTGTCTTAAGAACCACTCTGTATGAAATGGAATTATCATACTGCTATAATATATGCCTTAATTTAAAATTAGTATAATTTTTATAATTATTTTGTTAAATTTATGCTCCATAATTATTATTAATTATTCCATTAAAATAATTAATAAATACACAAATAAATAAAAATAAAAGAGTAATAAATAATTAAATAAAAGTAGATTTGGAATTAAAAATAAAAATAAAATGCCTGTCATAAACCATTTCCCCACTTTTATCCATTTAGATTAAATTATAAATTATAAAATATAAATAAATAAAAAATGAATATGTGGATTTGAAAATAAAACTCAAAAATTCACCATTTTCCTGAGTTTAATCAATTTATGATAAATAATAAATAAAATAAAAACAATAAAATTAATAAAATTTTAAAGGAACAATAAATTAACAAATAAATGTAAGATTTTGAAAAAAAAAAAAAAAAAAAATTGTAGTTTAATCCAATTATCTAAAATAGAATAAAATAAAAAAATTGATATTTTGGTATTAAAAGAAGGTGTGGTTGGTCTAAGAATATAATAAAAATACTAAAATAACAATAAATAAACAAACAACAGTAAAATGTGTATTTGAAAACAAAACTCAAAGGTACACTTTTCCTGAGTTTAATCAATTTATAATACATAATAAATAAAATAAAAAACAATACAGATTTATTAAATATTAAAGAAATAAATAAATTAGTAGAGTTGAAATTTTACGAAAAAAAAAAAAAAACTCATAACATACTACAAGTTCAATCCAATTATTTACAACCAATCAATCAGTGTTAATTTCGTTAACGAAGACGACGACGAAAAATATTCGTTAACGAACATTTTTCTGTGACGAAGACGAGACGTTGACAAGCTAAAAATAATATCTGATGACGAAATTATGACGAAATTTATGCCGCGTTTTCGTTAACTAGACGAGACTGGACTATAATGTTGTTTGAGGACTACCAGACATTCAAAATGCATCCTATAGGCATTTGTCTTTCAAATGTGCGTCCCTGTCATTGGATTGCGATCGGATAAGGGCCGTTTGCATATCTAGTCAGTATAGCAGCCGCAGTGGATGGATAGACTACAAAAACGCGAACTAGCGATCTGAAACAATGGCCTCAGCACCCGAAGGGGTATGGATAAGGTAACCAGACGTCCCGTTTTCCCGGGAGTCACAATTCGTTGTCGATTAACTTAAAGTTAGTGAAGGCGGATAGGCGAAATCACGCTGATAGAAGTGTTCTCTCTGTCGCGCGCGCGCACGCTCCACTTCCTCAGTTCTCATATACAGCGCGCAATCAGTTCTCAACGCTCAAATAACACACAGCAGTCCAAATGTTTATCGTGTAGAGTATCTCACGTAAATACAGTAGGTTATGGATTAAGTGAACGTGAACAGGTGGGTGAAAACTGAACGTGTGTCAGTATTTCATGCATGCCTTCCGTCTTAAAGGACAGCATTCCAAATTAAATACCTATCTGTCATTAATGTTAACCAACAAAAGATGTTAAATAAATGTATACATGTTAAGTAAAACCTACAGTATCTGAAAAATGAGTTTAATTTGTATCTCTGTTGTATTTGTCTTATTGTGCTTCTTTAAATATATATATATATATACTATTTTTATAAGTTGCTCCTTTTTCACTTAAAGAGAAAGTTCACCCAAAAATGAAAATTGTCATAATTTATTCAAGATTTTCCAAATTCAGTCCTTGATTCAAATTTCTCATAAGCTTAATTGATTTGGTCTAAAGAGAGAAGAATTAATGATTATTTTAATTTGAAAACTACTATAAAATCGCTACCAAAATAAATTCTGGTAACTACAGTTTGGCTAAAACTATTGACTAAAAGTAGTGACTAAAAGTTGACTAAAATGCAATGACTTTTACATAAAAACTAGACTAAAACTATGAAAGACTCAAATGACTAAAATGTGACTAAGACTATTAAGCATTTTAGTCTCAAGACTAAGACTAAGACTAAATCAAAAGCCTGCCAAAATTAACACTGCAATCAATAAATAAATAAATCAATGTGATTTTGATATTAAATATTTAAGCAGCTGGTCTAATAAAATAATAAATCAGGGAGATTTACATAAAAAATCATGACATTATGTCCATTCATTTGTCACACTGTAAGGGGAAGCTTGAGTGCATTGTATTGTGGGATACAGTTTTCCACACAGTGCACTCTTGCACACTTTGCACATTATACATACTGCATACTACACTATTTAAAAACCCTGGCTAAGATACTATTCTGAATTCACTCTACAGCCATCTATCTAAACAGCAGTAGAATAAATCAGACTCGTTCAAACGCCAGCGTGTGTGCTAAGCTCGTCTCGCCGTGACAGCACTTGAAATAGAGGAGTCTTAAGTCTGATTTTTCAAGGCTGCTTCATAAACTGCTTTGGCCGGCGATTTCACCAAGCCAACAATAATTGATATGACAACGGGCTTATTTTTCCCTTCGCCTCCACTTGGCAATCAAAGTGACAAACGGCTCGAGGGAGCGCAACGGAGGCCTCTGATTGGCTGAGACAACGAACCAATCATAGCGGCGTTATAATGATGCAACCTGCAGGAAGTGTCAGGGAATCTAATGAAAAAGCTGGAGTCCCAGCGGTGACTGTCAGGAAAACAAAACACTTTTGACATTTCTGTCCATCTGTGCTGCCAAAATCCTGCAGAAAGGAGGCTGAAGAAAAAGGAGGAGAAAGAAAGAAGTGGCTCCGCTCTCAGACTTCAGCCAGCGCTGGGTAAATACATAGACTTTCAAATCTGACAGGCGTGAAGATGCGCTGAATGAGAGGATTTACACTTCCATTCAGTCGCAGTAATCATGCAATTAATGACAAAACCATGTGGCTCTATTAGATATGAAATCTGGGGAGAGATGGATGGAGAGAGAGGAAGATTAAAGGAGGAGTACAACCAGCTGAAAACCAGTCAACCCCTAATCAAAGACAAAAGGAGCAAATGTAAAGAGTCTTTCCTGCAAAAAATCAATTACTAGTCCGTTTTCAGTGGAAAACATTCTTAAGACAAAATAAATTCACTTGACGAGCAAATTTGTGTTTAAGGATTTTAATTAAGTGTAAATGTATTTTTCTCATATAGGCCTACAGCAAAACATGATGTTCTTCAGTATTCTTGTCGTTTTCTAGAATAAATATTTAAAGAGTCATAAATAAAATTACATTTACTTGAAAAGCAAAATGCTATGTTTTATATACACTGATAAATATTTATTGTATTACAATAGATTAGCAGTTTAAATAAATTAGAATAACTACTATTAATATTATTTTATTGCTACACACACAGCAACACAGTAGCATTATAATATATAATTCTATAAAACTGTATATTATTATTATATAATTTTTAATATATAATTTAAATTATATTTATGTTTTATATAAATTGAAAATTTAAATAATTTAATAAAAATAGATACAATAAAAATCGATAGATAAATAGTATAATTATTATAACATATAGTATTAATATATATTATAATATAATATATAGTATTATTATAAATTATTAATATTATTATAGTATTAACATATTAAAATGATTATATATTATCGTATTATATATAACTATATAAAACTATGTTCTTAATATTTTTAATATATTATTTTCATTATATATTTTACATAAAGTAAGAAATATATATGTATATAATAAAATGATTAAAATTTTTAATTATATGTTATGAAGATACAGTATTATATACTAATGATCATATATAATAATGTTACTATAGATAACAGAGTTTGTTTTTCTGTGTAAGAAAATTTACACTTATTCCTCAAACTCAGTTTTGTTTGTCTTTATTTTGTTTCCGCATACAAATATCTAAATATTCATAAATCAAAATACATTTACTTGAGAAGCAAGATATTAAGTGCTGTTTTCTGAAGAATTTATCAAAATGAAGTGAGTTTAAGCTTAAACGAGAACAAATATCTGCCAGTAGAGTCAGAAAATAAACTTCATCCAAAGGAGAAATGAGATTATTTTTCTAACCCTATTGGCTGATATTTGTTCTTGTTTTAAGAAAAAACTCACTTCATTTTGATAAATTTGTGGGAAAATACTTTGCTATTTTTGCTTCACAAATAAATGTATCTTGGTTTTAAAATATTTGGATATTTTACTGGAAAACAAGATGATGCAATGCAGTCAAGATCAAAAAAAAAGCATAAAAGCGTCTCTTCGATGGAGCGCTGCCACATGAAGCAGAAGCTGAAGACGGAGAGAAAGACGGATGAGAGAGAACAGCAAAAGAAAGACATGAAATGGACGGCGAGAGCCTGCTGTCGCTCCATAAACACACAAACACGCAGTGTGAACCCAAAAAACAGCATCTCGTTAATGATGATATCACTGAATATAACTCACGCACATTTGTATTGGTATTGAATGACTGAGATACATGAACCCAAGATCATCAGTATAATGCATCTCCCACACACTGTTAGCTCCAGTTTTGCTTAAAAAAAAAAAACATTGTTTATAATGAATGGCACTTTAATTATCATTATTAGTATTATATATATATATATATATATATATATATATATATATATATATATATATATATATATATATAACACATGTATAAATAAATAAATTATATATATATATATATATATATATATATTTTTTTTTTTATTGGGCACTATCTCCTCTCATTGTAAGAAGAAAAGCAGCATGAATGTCCTGCTATAGTAACATACAGTATATGTGTGTTCATGGTCTCAAAGCTCAACTGAAAGGCATGGGATGCTTCCTCACCTGCAGTGGACAGAAATGGGCCCATCCTGTCCAAACTGCTCCTTAGTTTTATGCACCTGTCCGATGAAGTCGATGAAGCCCTCTCCTGATTTGGGAACGCCTTGCTCGCCAATCGGTGAACTGGAACTGCCGAACGGTCCTGGACTGGCCGTCCTGAGAGATAAACACAAACACTAAACGTCAGTCTCTTTCACTCCCACAATCCTTTACTGCACACAACAACAGTGGATGGATGGCTTCATCTGGACGAGGCGTGCCGATCGGAGTTTAACAGGCGGAGTGACTCTAATCGATGGGCAGGAGAAACCCTGATGGATGAAGACGAGAGCGCGCCAGGACAGAGAAACAAGAGATCGAAGGGATGCTCAGGCAGAACCAGGCACAATTAAAGCCAAAGGGGCTGGAAATATTCACTCATCCCTACAGTCAGAGTCCGGAGGATCAAACACACTTAATCACAGTCCAACCCCGGCTTTCCGATCACAACCGTACACAGCAGACAAAAAACTTAAACTCCTCTACATTTCTATTTCCTAATGCTGGTGATTTTATTTGTATTATTATTTTTTTTTGCTTGTGTGAAGAAAGAGTTCAAAACACAATTCAATTAATCAAAAATAAACATGATTATTAATGCATTTATCAATATATGTATATTTGTTCTGTTTAATAATTTTAAAATTAACATGTTAATAATTTTAAATAAAATAAATATTATAATATACATATACTTGTTTGAGTGTATATATATATATATATAATATATATATATATATATATATACACACACACACACACAAATAAATATACACAGTACACAAAACTTTTATTTTAAATGCGATTAATCGAATTAATCATTTGACAGCACAAATATATCTATATATATATACACACAAACAAACACACACACATACACACACACACACACACGTTATAAAATTCATAAATATAAGCAGCGTGAAACATTGCTCTTTTATAAGTATTATTATTATTATATGATGCTGAATAAAATATAATTGTACAAATATTTTATAATAACAAATATTATGTAACAATAATATTATAGTAACAATAATACTGTATTAATAATAATAACTATTTTATTTTAATTTATAATAAATATTCTTCTGTGTGCTCATTAAAACATAAACCAATTATTTTAACTATGCAACTTTACTATTACTATATTTATATACACATTTTTTACATTTTAATTATACATACAGTAGGGCTGGACCAAAATATTTGATTATTGAATATTCGTTGTGGGTTGGCATTCGATTTTCAATTTTGAGATTCAAATAATCTTTCCTTTTTTTGAGCACCTGGCATCCCGCAAACGGTCTTCATTAGGCGCTTGAATATAGCATTTTTTACTATCGTGCGAACGGTTCTAAGGTCTGTCAGGATGCGGTTACAGTTGTATTTCCACGTGAGCCTGGTATGGGCGCACGGTTACAAACCATTCTCGCCCGGAATTCAAGACGCGGTTAGACAGCCGTGCTGTTAGAGTGCATGTGCTTGACTTCGCCACTCTGTTGCCTGGCTACCAGTTTCTCCAAAGCCAGTAAACAGCTACACTACGTTCAATATAAAAAAAAAAAATAATGTCATGAGACACTTAAGACACAGAAACGCTTATTGATATTATACCCGGTCAGCCTTCTGTTTATTTAATTTTTCATGTAGAGAGCTGTCTTTTTCTGTTATTGAACAAAGTAAACATCAGATAAAAAGGAATTCAAAACAGAAATATCTGATCATCGTCCATATCACTGTTGAGTTACTAAGGCAAGGACTGATGCATTTGTAGTGCATTACAAAGAGCTCCCTTAATAAGCGTCACAGTGGAAAATGAAACAGTAACGTTATCCATACTGACTGGCCCGGATCCCGACGGAATGGAACGATTAAGCAAAAGAAAACCGTTCGCTTAATAGTAGAAAAGCTGCTTATGAATCGCCGATGAGAGAACGTCCATGATTTCGTTCATCTAGAAAGAAGACAAAACTGCAGAAGACCTCAGATGTGTGGGAGCACTTGAGATTGAGTGAGGACAAGACAAAGGCAGTGTGCCAGATATGCGATTTGAAACTGTCCTACCACAAAAGCACATTAAGTTTGAAAAATCACCTGAGTTCTGTAAATAGAATGCCTATAGTATATTGTTGGTGTAAAAAAAAAAAAAAAAACATCTGCATTTATCCGCCATGTTAATCAGTAATTTTACACGGATAAAAGCGTGCACTTAATTTGTTTGGAAAATACTTGCGATACGGCAGCCATAAAAAAAAAAGTACAGTAGCCCAGCCTAATAATAGTTTGTCTATATTAAAGTATTGCTCGTAACAGACCTGTGTGTTATGTATCACTAGTGCAGTGTCTGTTCTCGAGACATATAGCCCTGCCAGCGTGAGGCACACGCTTCGCTCACGCTGTTCTGTAGTTTATTAAAGTTTATTAATTCTGAATGTGTTGCGGTCCATACTGCACCAAAACGAGACACGGTTCTCGAGTATAAAAAATGCAAACAGACACACACACACACACACACAGAGATTCCTGCCTTTATTAGAGAGAAGAATAAGTTCAGCACCTCCCTCCGAAGCTTTGAATATTCAGTGTTGATTACTATCGAAGCTTCAAGCTCAAAAATGGTATTCGGATCAGCCCTAACATACAGTATGTGATATCCAAAAATAGAATTGAAATTACACACACACTTCTTATATACAGTACAAGTTAATGAGAGCAGATAATAAATGAATAAAATACTTTATTATATTAATTTTATAGCATAATATTATTATTTATTTTAAATTCATAATACTAATTAATACTAATACTATATATACTATATATGCTGAATATTGTCTCGACAGCTTGACTGCAGTCATGCAACGAGTCTTTATTCGTCTGCATTTGATTGACTGCAAACAGCAGTTTGTTTTTGGTAACATAAGAAGGGTGAAAGAAAACGAGCCAGGACTGAACTCTGCGCACACTACAGTCCGAGGATGTGTGTCCAATCGTGTGATTAAATACGTGACTTGTTTCCTGCAAAAGCAGCACGGCGGCATCCCATCATGCCTCGGTCAGGCCGCCCTCCAGTCGGCTCTGATTACAGCTCTCTTTGATTCTGCTGCAGTCTGATTACTGGAGAGCCGGCCTGGATGATTCAATCACATTAAAGTGCTCGGCTGGAGTGAGCGATGCTCGGGATGCTCATTTTGTCTTGGGCCGCCTCTCACATTCGATGCAGCTGGCAGTCAGAGTGTTTCGCTTTAGCGGTTTGCGGAAAGGCCACTCTGACTGATGAGGGCTGAAGTCGTAGATGGCGGTTCTGCTAGCAGTCGCCGCTCGATGGGATATTCAGACATTTCTAGAGGAAGACCTACTGCTGAGACTCATGGGAAACACGACTGTAAGATAGCTAACAGTATTTTGCTCAGGATAGCTACAGAAGAAAATTGATTTGCGCATTTTACCAAAACACTTTGTAAATGATATAATCTGCAAATGTGTTCAAAAAGCAAGAAAAAAAAATATTTTTGAGGCATGGTAAAACCTTGTTTGTATGGCACCATTTACATCAATATTTATAATTATTATTAATTTGTAATTATTAATAAGAAATTATTACAGTTACTAAATACTATTAAAATGATGCTCAAAATATAATTTATTATAAAATAATATTATAAAATAACAATACATTTTGTTGTATTTCAGGACTCACCCGAGCATCTGTCACTTTGAACTCTCTGAGGATGTACTGCATGTTGTACTCCGCCATGGGATCCACCACAAAGTACTGATATCTAGCGAGCTCCTGGCCAGTACTGGTGACACTTTTCCTGTGAAAACACACGAAAACATCATTAAATAACATGATCTGGAAGCTGAAAGCCATTGGATTTAAAGAAGAAGGACACTTACTCGTCCCATCTCCCTCAGTTTGGTCAGCATCACCAAATGGTGGAGTTGTTCTCCCACAACATCCTCCAGAAGTCTTCAGTGGTCTCCCAATGGGCCTTGAGTGGCTATATAAGCCCTCTGTTGTCTACAGCAAAGAGAAAGTGAGTCCCTGTGAATTAAGGTGCTTAAAGTGGCAAAATGAACAACTTTGGGTGGCTTTCGCTGTTGCAGTACCTGTATCCATCAATGAAGCTGGAGTTGATATAGTCGGACCCCTCCAGCCCTCTGATGGGCTGCAGGCACACTCGAGTGGTCTCATAGGGCATGATGTTGACCAGCCGGTTTTAAACTTGTTGCATGGCAGATTGGCACTTATGAATCTGGACGTGTGGGCTTTGGAGTTCGCCAAACGCTGTGGAAAGAGAAAGACGATTGATAAATCCAAGCCAATCTCTAAAACTCCCAACATTTACAGCTTAAAGGATTAGTTCACTTCCAGAATCAACATTTCCTCATAATCTATTCACCCCATGTCATCCAAGATATACATTTTTGAGGAAAACATTCCAGGATTTTCTCCACATTGTGGACTTCAATGGCAGCCAACGGCTTGAATGTCCAAATTGCAGTTCCTGAGCCCAGTCTTATCTAGTGAAACAATCGGTCATTTTCTTAAAAAACTCCCCAAAACCTTTATATACTTTATAATCACAAATCCTGTCTTACACTAGCTCGACCTCACTCATTATGTAATCATGCAAGTGTGACTGAGCCTGAGTAACCGACCCAGTGTTTACAAGCTAACATGCAAAGAAAGTCAAACACGATGATTCTGAAGTTGGAGGGAAAATAGCTGTGTTTTCATCACCCTCAAATTGCAGAATTATAATTGCTGAATAGAAAATATGCCTAATGGAAACATGTCACTTTCACAAAAATTTTGTGTATTGAAAAGTTTTACTTCGTATGAGGTGGTTTTGGGCAATTTGAAATTGCAATGCAAAGAGTTTTTTCAGCATTTACAGGTCACCTAAAATCAAATGATCATTCTTTAATGTACTATAACATCCAAGAAACACCTCATACTTGGCAGCTCTCAAGTTTAAGGGGCCATTAATGCTTGATCGACACATTACGCGGTCGACACGGCCATTCTAGTCAATGCTTTTTTTATAACAGCTGCGCCAGCATTAAAAATAATGGTAGTTCGGTGGCTGTGATATATGTAAACCTACCAACATTCATCATGATGATTTATCGGAGAGGAAAAAATAGACGCTTTTAGTCGCATAACATTGGTTAATGGAAATGGCATAATTTCGCAAGTTTTTATCGACATTTATTAAATATTGCAAAAGTTTTGACAAATCTACCCTACCTTTGTGAACCAAAGTACAAAGACGAGGAAGTAACCGCATCGCGTGACCACAAAATGGAGAAAAATCCAGGAATGTTTTCCTCAAAACCTTAATTCCTTATTTTCTTTTAGACTGAAGAAAGAAAGACATGAATATCTTGGATGACATGGGGTGAGTAAATAATCAAGAATTTTTTATTCTGGAGGTGAACTAATCTTTAAATAGAGTTTACTTTGGATATTTAGGCTTGAAGGACATTACTTGCTGCATGGGAATCTCAGACAGTCGCTTTAACCGTTCTGACCCTTTATTTTTGGTGTAATGCCTCTATTTTTCTCTGTCTCAGACTGTTTATAAATGGGCAGACTGAGTGACCAGTTTACGGTGCTCGCAGGAAACCTGTCAGTGCTTGTTGCTGTTATAATTACCAAATCCCCATTTTTCATCCATCAGGTGGCATGAAACCCTGCTCTGAAACAATTGGAAAGTCGCAACTTTGGCAAATGGGTCACTGTTTCTTTTTTTGAAAGCCGCTTTGTATTCATACTCTGACTGGACACCACCGCTTTTGTATGTGCACATACACCTCGTGACTCTCATGTCATGATCCAAATTAGAGCTTGTAATCATCAATTAACATCAACCATGCAACGGTACGCTGTAATTCTTCTCCGCTTTCTAGGTCAGCTGTCTGGAAGCATTGTCTCCCTATTAACTGGACGAGCCTGGCACATCTAGAAACTGTGCCGCACTTTCTCTCTTCTGTTCAGTCAGGTAATGCCTTCACCGGTTATAAATGCCTTCAGTTCCCGCTCCAGGCCTAGTCTTTTTTGCTCTTTCTTTCAGAAGCAGCCACTGGCTGTTTGTCTTTCCTTTGAGTCTTTGAGTAGCTTTCAAAGAGGGACCTGGAAGGGCATGAGGCATTCGGTGGGAAGCGCCAGCAATGAACCGAGCTGTTGAAATAATAAGCACGCCCACACACACACACTTTGGCTGGTTTAGCTGGCTGGGGTAGAGCTTTGTGACATGGTTAGCCCTGTAGGCACCTTATTAGCACTAGCACTCTAATTGTGTTAGGAAAGTTTCTATCCCCATGCTAAAATATGACAAATAAAAGTCATAAATTATGTGTTAGTTTATAATTTCTGATTATATAACAGAAGCTCTAAATGGTCAAAATAACCTTTTCTGTTTTTTTTTCAGTTAGCTCTTTAGCTAACTAGTTAGCTGACTAGTTTTGCATACTGCTGATTTACAAACCTAGCACACCTACTAATTGATTACTCTGCCATCTTATCATAAGTACCTCTAGCTGCTTAGCTTTGAAGCTTAGCAGCTGCTATTTGATTTTCTGCCTAGAATTTATGCTTTCTTGCTACATTGATGCTACTTCATATTTTTGCTCACAAGGAACCGTTTCTAACCAATGGATTGAACTATTTTTTATAGTTTACCAGGAAAAATGCTCTTTATAAGAGAAGTCACTGACTTTTCAGAGGTTGGCTTTAGCTTACGGCACTTCCATTCATTTCTATGGTATCCATAAACGACTATTGAGTATCGCTGAAAGTCAATGACATCAAGGCTGTAATGTGATTGGTTATTAAGGCACACTCGATCCAGATTGACCTCTACGCTTTGCCAATAGTAAGTAACACAGACCCTCTCACCTCCCTATAGTAAGATAATCTCTGGCACAACTTGATTTCTAAAATAGCACGCTTGACAATGCTACTCAGAAGAGCTTCACTACTACGATTTTAAAAATAGAAGTGCTACTGGGTCCCATCGTTAAACTAATTGGTTTGTCACCTCGCTAATGCTTCCAACACTTCTCCCTGAGTTGGTGAGGATTACTTTGTTCCAGGCTAAAGAGCAAAAAAACTGGAAAGAAGGAAATCTTTTCAAGGTCTTGGAGGCCAGACACCTGCAGGAGTGTTTCAGTCGCCAAATGGAACCCATAATCCCTCTCTGCTCATTAGTGAGCACATCGCTTCTCCTCAACATCCGTCTTCATCGGGTGTTATTACCCTTCCCACAATCCCTCTCTGGCTGTCACATCAACTTTCGGTTGTCTCTGTCACAACTAGAGTTTCACATCTGTGTCTACAGTAACAAAACATGCCTCCAAGAGGTGTTGATTGTTACTAGAGGTTCTATCTGGCACGCTTCGATGATCTCGTGCCCTCCAGAACAACATTTCCCAGATTATCTGAAGAGATGTAATTAAAGATGACACACAAAACCTATTCAAACTTTTCATATGTCTTGTGGTTACCTTAAACTCCAGCTCCATGCCACTAACGTGCTCTCCGGTCTCCACCTGTGCCAGTTTCTGGATATATGAGAATAGGCTTCGTGCTGCCACCTCTGTATTCCCGAGGCTGACAGCCTCCAGGAGGGCATCATGGATGAAGCTGTACTGGTCTTCTGTCTGCACCATATAGTTCCTCTGGGAGCGCATGAGGGTCCGTGACCGTAGATGTCCACCGTCTTCGTGCTTGATGCGCCTAGCATGGCTCAATCCAGATGAAGCAGCCTTGCGCCCACACCAGCACTGAAAACACACAAGTCAGAGATGAAAGTTGCAGGAGAGTTTGAATTCATTTAGTTCTGTCAAAATTAGCGTAAGCAGGCAATTAATTTTTTCAGTTCTGTCTCTTTTTTTTTCTTGACAAGAACTGTATTTATTTAGATACAGAATGCCTTTTGACCATATCAAATGGGAGACTCTTCAGGCCAGGTGTGAGTCAAATGAGAGCAGAAAGCGGTACAGGTGACCAGGAGCTTCAATATAAACAGTGAACTGCAGTCAGATGAGATGTTGTCAGGCCATATCTCAGTAAAAACTAATTATCCTGTCCTGTTAGCCGTTACACTGTGCTTGTAGCATGTTCTCTTCAATTGCAGCACAAATACTGCAATGCACGCTGTAGCCTGTATCATTTTATATTACGCGCAAATGAAACTATGAGCATGCGTGTCAGATCCACATCACTTTCAGCAGCGCAGCTCTTAAAGTAATAGCAGCAAATAACCTAATAACGCAGCTGCTGTGATGTCTGTTCAATAAAGAACAAAAGAAAAAACAGGAAATTAATAACTTTTGTAGTTTTAAGGATTCATCTACTTTTAATTTAGAATTTAGTGTTTGCTAACTTTATTCAATTTCATACTTGCTAAAGGTCACAGGTAAATATGACATTTATTATAATGCATTTATTTGAAGATTGTTTTAAGTTTTCTTAAATTAGAAGCTATTTTAAAGTGTAATAAATGTTAAAATTGATAGCTCAATTATATTTTAATGTTAGTATATTCAACATCACATATAGTCAATGGCTAAATATTAGGAAAAAAAGAACAATTTCCTAGAGACATCAGTAGTATTGTTATCAGTGATACTGCCTTCAGTCATAAATATTAAAAAATATACCATCTTTATGTTGTGTCTACATTAATTTGAAGATTGAATGTGAATGTATTGCAATATAAAGTATATTAAAAAACTTTAATTATTAATCATGATTAATTTCAGAAAAATTGTGTGATTAATTATTTAATTTTTAACGATTGACACACTAGTTTCTTTACTAAGAACCAAATGCTAACTTTAGGGAACGATGCCAAACTTTACTGTAACTTTGAATCATGAGACTGTTCTAGGCTTTTTAGAGCCTTGACAAGTAGAAACTGGGTTCAGACCTGCAGTGGCATGATGGGGCCAGGCCTGGTGGATTGCAGGTCTTCACCCTCCTGAGGAAGGCCAGGAATGGAGTGAGGTACTGGAACGCCGTGGTCCGCCAGGCGGTGAACTGGAACTGTCGAACCTCTCGCTTCACTGGAACCATTCTGAAACAAGAGCATGTGCTGTGACACTAAGTTTATTCCACGAATGCACAGGAATAAATCTCACCGGTGATAAATCTAGCCCTTGTTCTAGCAATGCATGATTTAATCATGCAAGCATGAGATCATGGAGTTGTCTAGTAGTTCAAGGACCTTACATGTCAGTGTCATAAACATGCTATGTTCTGGGAATCGCCTTTGTGTCACCAAATGTCTTCTACAGTGTATTTCAACAAAACAAGGCAGCCAGGAACATTTCTGCAGAGGAGATTTCGTTAAGAAGAGGGAGAGACATCAGTGTCCTGCTAGTTCTAGCTGCTAGCCTTTATTTCTCATCCTGGACGCCTTTAAAGGGAGGCTTTTGCATTTCAATGTTGCTGCTGTTCCAACAGAGCCTCCCTTTGAATAAATGAATAAATAAACAATGTAATTAAGAGCAAACTGGCCCAGTTTTGCCAGATACTTTTTTTTCTCTAGCTATCTTCTGCAGGGCTGTTTCTCCCAGAGTGGATGGGCTTGTGCAGGATTGTTTTAAGAATTCATGACTCTGGGTTGCTTGTGTGTGGACTGCAGGATAAGTGCACATAAATACACCTCACTGTTCCAGCAAGTATGTGTGTAAGGGTTGTAAAAACTCTGACTATTCAAGCCTAGCAATGCAATACCACAACTGTGGTGCAACAAAACACATCTCCTCTGTGTTTGAAGATGTCTCTCCAAAAAAATACAAAGACCATCGAATTGCAAGAAAATTTAATTGCTCATTCATAGCTCAGGAGATCTCTTCTGAAACTGGTGGATAACTGGGACAAATCTGAGAAGATCCAATTATTCTCTGTTGTCTAAGAGAATCAATTGAGATGTTGAAGAGATCTCATTTTTCTTTCCTGGGAGTTTAAACAAAGCTTCATCCCGTAACTATAAGCACGCTCTTCATGCTCTGTATGACAGTCGCTCTTTAATCAATGCTTCTGTTAGTGTCTTACAGGCCCTTCACTACAGTAAAAGCTCAATCCATTTTAATTCATGTTACAGTCTGACCGTGCAACTGGCTGACCCTCTCTACTTCTCTCCCTTGCTCCCAACCACTTCATGTTTACTTGACCGCTGCCGTCTGGGATGCCAATTTTGCATGGAGTCATTTTGCTCTGGCCACTTAGCTAAGTGCCTCTCTTTGCAGGCATAGCATTAAAAGATGATGGATGTGGAACGAGGAGATTATAAAACATCGCGTGTGTTGGTGTACACAGTTGAGATGAGAACACTGGGAGGAATGATGCTCCCGGAAAAATGCTCCCGTTTGCAATCATCCCAGTTTAGTATGTCTGTCGGAGCCTGAAAGCAAACTGTGTAATGTGTCTGCTCTAGGGTCCACAGGGAAATAAGAGGCCCATGCACAACGTAAAACTCTGAAAACATCTAAAGTAAAGTGTTCCTAGGAGAGGGAGTACATTTTATATCATAAACACCCATTGTGGACTGGGTTGTCCAATCCTGCTCCAGAAGAGCCAAGATCTTGTAGAATTTGCCTGGAAGTTTCTAACAATCCTGAAGACCTTTAGAAGATGATTTACTCACCCTCAAACTATCCTAGGTGTATATGAATTTGGCTTATCCAAATTTCATAATGGACCGATATTTTGAAGGCCAAAAAAAGTGCATCCATCCATCATAAAAAATGCTCCACATGGCTCAAGGGGTTAATAAAGGCCTTCTGAAGTGAATCGATGGATTTGTGTAAGAAAAAGATCCATATTTAAAACTTCATAAACCGTAATCTCCAGCTTCCACTAACTTTCATATGCATATGCAGTCATCAGACTGCTTTTGTCTTATATCGAAATTCTACAATATTTTTATTTACAAATCCTTGTAAATTATGGGGTAATTAAAATTTTTGGGTGAACTATCTCTATATGGTTGAAGCTAAACCCTGTAGGATTTGGGGCAGGATTAGTCACCCCTGCTGTAGCTGAAATGGTGCAAACTTTAGGTTGTTTGCATGCAAGGTGGAAACAAAAAAATCTTACCTTGTGTAGAGAGAAGTGCGCACGCAGAAAGTGGCGAGTTCGATGGTGTCCAGGAGCGCCACTTGGATCATACCGTAGGTCTCCGGCCCTCTACTCGCCAGTACTGGTCACACTTTATCTGCAGAGGGTGAGTGAACGTTAACAAACCTTATATCTTTCATGTGAGTTTAGCTGTCTTTTTGGAGGTTGTTGACTCAGATAGCTCTATGCAAATACCTCCCAATTTCAGTGTGCTGAGGATTTACGGTGCCACTGAACTAAATCTCACCAAGATTGAATCAAATAATCATCTGGGAGCCTTTTCCAGGGACACTAAATAACTTTGGATTTTCGGCATGAGAAGTAAGACTCCTAACAGTCTCTGAACTGATTCACAAATAACGACTCTGTCCTGGGGTTCACACCTGGACTCTCAAACACTTCCCGCTACCCACATCACATCAATACCCAGGCATAATGTTTTTCTTCCTCCTCTGACACCTGGCACATTGACAGACCCCTGGCCCGCTAAAGATGCACTCAATATGGAGCATGGCGAGCAGTCGGGCCGCCTCAGTGCCCTGATGCGATGTGACAGCTGCTGCTTCAAAAATGTGCAGGTTTAATGCATTTTTTGCACTTATGCTGCAGATTGAATGGCTCACTTTGATCCAACTGCAGAGCTCTAATATGCCATGTGGCTCGCTAAGATGGTGAGAGAGAGAGAGAGGGGGTGTCCTGAGATATTGATGGAGTTTGCTGAGCCTGACAGTCAAGGGTGTGGACGGAATCGCCTTCGATGAACTTCCAGACGCCATGGCTGAGGGAGTCTTCAAGATGAGGGATTCTTGACTTCCTCTTTCTGTCTCGCTCTCCTTTTTTGTGGTAAATGGGCAACTGCCCCGATAGAGCCGAGAGATGATTCCTGGTTGTTATCGAGAGCCGCTTTCCTTATTTCCCTCCATTTTTCTCCATCCTTTGCTCACCCACTCAACCGCAACGGCATTTCAACTGGAATAATGTCAATTTGTTCAGTATGAAGCTCAGTCTTTTAACAAGGCTAAAAGAGATGGCCTATTATCTTCTTAGGGACTATTAGCTCCCTTCCACAACCTAGTGAGCTGCCTAGTTAGACAGTATTTTAAAACATTACTGGAACGCCCAGATGTTTCAAAATGAAAGATACCTCCTTTAGCAAAATGAAATGCTGAATGTGTTTTTCTGTGGAGAAGACAATCCAAGAATGCACTGAAAACCATTTAATTCAATAGTTACCTAATTAAAATTGACCATTTTACCAAATATTTACTTGTACTGCACATTTGTTATGCCTGAGAGGATCATCTTGTTAGCTTAGCAACATGCTAACTCAATACTCTCTCATGTAGCACTTTTTTGCATGACACCTATACATAGTATTCCAAATTAGTCCATTATAAGGCTCCATTTCTGTTAGTTTGTTACCTTGGAAGACAGGAAGCAAGACAGCTCATTAGTTTTAAACCGAGCTAATAGCTTCTTGTTTAGCCTCACCCTTGACTTCTCTTCCAGTCTGGTCATCATGACCACAGTGGCGCTGCTGTCCCACACCATTCTCCAAAAGTCTCAGGGTCTCTGGCAGCGGTCCCTGTGTGGCTATGTATGCGTTCTGCTTCCTGTAGCCATCAATGTAGTTAGCATTGATGTAGTGCTGCCTGTGATTCCTTTAAAAGAAGTAAAAAGGTTGGTAATTGTGAGAGTTAGAGCGGAGTGACAGAGATGTTCCCTTTCAAGGGACATAACTACATAACACAAGCTAACGCAACGCTTATGATATGGAAATATCAGTACATCATCTATATATGACCATTCACATTTATAAATAGACATAGACTCTCATGCACATGCTAACTTCTTGTAAAATCTTGTAAAAATACATTTCAGCTGTTTTGGTGCAAGAAAACGGACTAATGTTACTTGTCGACTTCAAAAGTGTGGTTTAATACCCCTGTTTCTGGACAATTCCAAAATGGCTGACGATGTTGTTATGTGAGTCTCTTAACTTGTGAAAACTTGCAGCTCCAATAACATGATATACAGTCACAGTCTGGTAAGAGGCTATTGCAGAGCTTGTGACAGATATCCATCATAGAAAATAATCCCCATGAAAGAAAAGCCATCGAGCCCCTTCCCAGCTCTTTCTCACTTCCTTCCAGCTTTTTCAGCCTTGTCTAGCTTCTCGAGGGCGGCCAACAGCATCCACCGCAGCTGATTTAGGACCAGATGCTATACGATGGAATTAGGCTGGACTAGGAGTAAATCAGTGAGCAGAACCCACGCCGGACCCCGCCTCGCTTCTTTCTGCCATCGCTCAGCTGCCCGCAGTAAATCTCCCATAAAGCAGCCAAACATTCTCCTGCCTAAGCTCAGGATCGGTGAGGCAGGAACAGAAGTAAAGCCCTTGTGTGCCACTGCTTGAGGTAACGATCTTAGTGTCTAGGGTCTTGAGACCCTCGAAATAGGCATCTTATGGTCTTTAGGGTTAGTTCTGGGTCTGGATCTGGACCTTAAAGGTATTTAGTTTTGGTCTAAGTAGCAACATGTAATTCTCATAATTCTCATAATAATAGAGGCAATTTAAGGCAAGTTACAGGAAGTGAAAAGAAATGTATAGATGAATTACAAGACGCTTAATATATATTATTTTAAAGAAGATTTACATGATTTTTAAAAATGATTTAAAATCATTATATATATATATATATATATATATATATATATATATATATATATATATATCTATATATATATATATATATATATATATATATATATATATATATATCTTTGATTCTTTGATGAATAAAAAAGTTAAAAAGAACAACATTTATTCAAAATAGAAGTCTTTACTATCACTTTTTATCCATTTAATTTAAACATCCTTGCTGAATAAAATATTAATTTCTTAAAAAACTGTTACACAAAATTCTATGTTAAATGCTGTCCTTTGAACTTTTAATTTATCAAAGAATCCATAAAAAAGTATCACAGGTCCCAAAAAGAATTAAGCAGCACAACTGTTTCCAAAATTGCTTATAAATCAGCATGTTAGAATGATTTCTGAAGGATCGTGACACTGATGACTGGAGGTAATAATGTTGAAAATGACAGCTTTACAAGCTATTCTCCTTCAGAATAAGTCTAGAGTAAATCTAACATAATTTCATCACCCACCACACATCTGAATGCCTCTCTTCAACAAAATGCATGATTTCATGTGTCATTGTCACGTAGCACAAACAGCTAGGGACAAATTATGCATCAAAGTTCAACACTTAAGGATAGGGGTTTGTTCAAATCCCCAGTAGGAGCAAGTGCCATTAATTCTCTGAAACAAGTCACTTGTAATTACACTCGGGTCTGCGCCACTTCAGACCTCTGCTAAATAACCTATGAGAGCATATTTAATTGTACAGTTTATCCAACACAAAAGCTCCAATCACAAACACAGGCCCGTGGTGCTAAATTGTTGTTTTCGAGCTTTTACAACTAACAATGAAACACTTGGCGTGTTCATTTTCTAGCCCCGCTACGCTGGAGAAAAAAGGCAAAATTAGCAATCAGGGGAAAAAGAATGCCATTAAAAGTCTCTTTCCGTCTCACAAAGTGATCGCAGGATTGTTTCGCTTTAGTCATAGCTAAGTGAACAGAGCACGGCTGCTGCACGAATTGTTCCACAGCTGTGTCTAATGGCAAAATCACTGCACTGTAAAATGGAAATTTCGAACTTGATTAATTTATGCATTTATGGGCTGTCTTTGTGATGATTCTGTTACGCGCATTATTGCTCATCTAAATTGGTTTGTGGTGAACTGTGGCAAGATCAAGGTGATGCGACGACAAGGAAGGGAACCTGGGAGGGGAGCATGAATGTAAACAGCACAAAGGAGCATTGAGGATTGACTGTCGGCTTTGGATGGAAAAAAGATGAGCTTTTACCAACATTACAGCAGAATCTCTGCCGATTTTCCACTGTTCCTTCCAAAGCTTGACAGCTTCTATACCTCAACCAAAGACACTCGATATATGGATATGGTGCACTATACCATTTGAGTTTAATTTGCTGCTTGGGAATTATCGGACTCTTGTTTCCTGTAAGTGCACAAGCAGATGATAAAATTGCATGGGAAGGGAAGAAAGCCAATTGATTTATACAGATAAACACTATAAAACACAGAAATAAAGACATGAAAATGGATGGCAATCTCCCAAATGCACATCCTAGATCTATCAGGTTCTTTGGAAGGATTTTAGACTTTGCACTGAAATAAATTTCTCAAATAAACAGCCAGACACATCTGTGGGCTACAACAAAGTTCAGTCATTCTGGAACCTTCAGATGCAGTGCTTTTCTTTCAAAGAATCAGTGTAGTGCAGTTCTGCCCAACCTTCGATGGGTGCCAGGATTACGCGGAGTGGTCGTAGGGCATGACGCTAGCGTGAGCGTTCTTGGGTTTGTTGACCTCCAGGTTGGAATGCTCCCAGGTGAACTGCTGACCCGGATCGATGGACTGTGGAAAGAGAAAACGGAGTGAAGCAACCCTTAGGGCTTTTCCCAATCCCTCAGCATCGCTGGCACGAATACTACAGAAGGGAGTGAGTTTGCATCCGCTATAACATCAGAAGAAGGTGGAGAAACAGAAAGTTCAGCACTCAGAAAGGCAGGGTTGAGTGAGGCCACAGGGCCTGGGAGGACTAAAACTTAGGGAAAATAAAGAAATGAGGATCCTTCACAAAGCAGCCTGGATAAACATTAGCAACAAGATAAAAGTCCTCCGCCGCAATCACAGCCACATTAAAGTGTAATTAAAAGCCGCCTGGTATCGCTTAAATATTCACCAGCATTCGCCAGGTAGCTTTGTCGTGGACAGTGAATAATAGCAAAGGAAACGCTGATAAAAGAGTCTGTTCCTTCCTGTGAGGGGGTGAATTATCTGACGCCAGCAAGATAAATGCCATCGTCCCAATATGAGAATTTCTGAATAAATATTCTATTCCTGTCGGGTAATTTAGTATTCCATTATGATTCCGAGCCTGTTCTCGGCAATGGCTCAGTCCCAGCTCTTCTAGCTTGAGGGATGTTTTCATTTAGGCGACCGCTCTGCATGCTGAAACTGGGACTAAACAACCCACAATGAGGGATTTGATGTAGTTGTTTACCCTGTGATGATTACAGGACAAATAACAGACCACGGATCCTCCACAGGTTGTCCGTGCTCTTGAACCCGTCTCTCTTATCATCTACCCTGCAAACCGCCTGGGTTTCAACACGACAGCTTGGATTGGTTTGGTTCTCCTCCAAGCCAAATGCCACACTGTGCAGTGATCTAATGGATCACGTATGGTTGGAAGCATGATGATTTAATCTGGAGTTTGGTAATCCACATCATGTTTTTGCATATCTCCCAACCCACATCCTCATATCTGACAAAACCCTTTGCACCAAGCATCCTTTTCTGCTTCAAATCAGCTTCCATCTCTAACGTTTTTTCTCTTCTTAGCCCAGTTTTCCATAGACATCACTCACAAGCTACTTTCCATTACAGATTTCGCTAAAACTTTAGCAACATTTGAGCCCCAGCAAGAGTTTTTTAGGCAACCATTATTTTAGAACATATCGCGTATTGTTTCCATGGTGATGCATCATGCTTGTCATGTGATACAACGCAGCCACAATAGCTCTGTATGACACATGGATCGCTTTTATTTAGTTTTTTTTTTTTATTCAAAATATTCACAAACATGCTCACTATATTATGAAATATCTGATATTCGATTCTGAAATATGTGCAGGTAAATGTATTTGGTAGTTTAAACACTTTTATAATGACCGTGTTAGTTGATCTATAGCGGTGATGGGCCGCCATGTTAGTTCACACTGAATCTGAGCTGTTGGATTTACAACATAAATTTAACCTCTCCTCCCAAAATATGT
This sequence comes from allo-octoploid hybrid of Carassius auratus x Cyprinus carpio, assembly GCA_024542945.1. Taxonomy (NCBI): domain Eukaryota; kingdom Metazoa; phylum Chordata; class Actinopteri; order Cypriniformes; species allo-octoploid hybrid of Carassius auratus x Cyprinus carpio. Next base: position 2,724,351 of record CM045074.1, on the reverse strand, counting down.
TAGACGCAAGTCTTCAAGAAACTGGGAGAAGAGCAGAGTAAACTTTATACACAGTCGGTACATGATATCAATAAAACACGTGTCAGATTATATTTTTAAGGATTAACCTAAAATAAGGTTTGAAACCTAAAATAAGCATTATATGCTGGAAAACACTGAATAGTTGTGATAATATGACAAGAGCTCAGCGCAATAAGTCATGGCTACGGATTTTGGTAGGGTTATGTCTATCGCAGCCACAGCACTAGCCATTATATTTAACTGAAGGAGGCATATGCATATATCTTTACAGAAGCAGCAGAGATTCTGGATGCTTCTGAAATGTGCTGTGGTGCAGCTGGTATAAACATAAGCATTGACTAGAGTGGCTGCGATCAGCTCCAGTGGCGGAGCCATAATGCAATGTAAATAAGGGGTTAACCAACATTAATGGAAAGGAAAGCCCCTTATACTTGAGATCGCCATGTATGAAGTGTTTCTTGGAGGTTATAATACGCTTTAAGAATGATCATATGACTTTTACATATGCCATGCACCTGAAAATGTGAAAAAACATTTACATTGCAGTTTTGCTAAATATTCTGTTTTGAATTGGCTAAAAATCCACCTCATGCAAGCTTAAAAACTTTTCTCATGATATATGGGCAAAATTTTTGCAAAATCGATTGCTTTCCATTAGATGTATTTTCAATTTGCAATTTCAATTTGCGCAATTAAGGGTAATTGAAATGCAGCCAGTGATTTAGCACCTACTTTTAGCATGCTAACGCACCAGGAATACATTCATTCTAATTTTTTCTTCTAGAGCAGCAGTTCCCAAACACCTTCCTCCAGAATGACTTATTTACAAAGCCAGAGCAGATAAATTTTTTAAAATTGTTTTTGTAACTCAAACAATCAACTAATATCTGGTAGAGGGTGACTTTACCAGATCACACCATTGTTTACTTCCTTTTGCACATGGATGAGATCAGAAATGACCTATTCTACAATCTACTACTCAGGCTTAGCTGCTTATGAATGACGTTTGTCATTTGTTAGCATATGCAGCTAAAGCTAATCTATATGCTAAACCAATGTCCCAAAATGATAGTGGGTTGGCTCAACTCAAGCGTGCCCATGTTCCTGCTGAGAGATATCAGGTCTGGCTCACGCTGGGAGCCATTTAAGATGGCATTAAGCCCTGGGGTGTTGATTCGGTGCTGCCGTAGCAAGCTGTAATTTAAGATGGACGACCACATTTGCTCTATGCAAATGAAGGCTGATTCAGCAATAGCAAGGCTAATCAGCAGCGCTACATTTACGAGCCCAGCACTCCAATCCAAGACATCAGCCTTCTGCAAAACCCTGTGGCACGTGAGTAACTGCCATGCAAACGCTTAAAAACATTCACTCGCTTTGTTTAGCAAGAAAACCCACTTTATGTAAGTGCAATGTCTTTTGAAATGGGTAACAATCCTCTTCAGTAACAAAAATGGTATACTATGCAGTACCTCATACCCTGGGAGAGCTTCAGGTTGTCGTGGCCTTCAGTAGCTCTCGGTGCTCGGCTAGCTCAGAGATGGGTATAGGAGGGTGGTTCATCATACCTGTGCACCAATCAGGAGACAGAAATATAAGGTCAGAAAGACCAACGGGCCAAGAAAGACAGTTAGAAAACAAATCCCAAAAGATGGTGGAGAAAACTGGACGGGAAGGGGAAGACACCCAAGCAGGTTAGACAATGAGGTGGGGACTGGAGTGAGGAACAGTGGGTGATGTTAGAGACAGTGTGACCAGGCCAGAGCTCTACATAATCAATTGGACCAATCAGGATCGCCCCTAATACAGAAAACCAGCTGCATTTATACAGACAATATGAAGGAAAAGACCTGAGGACGATTGCTAAGGTGCTACAAAACCCCAGACCAATTACAAAAATGATAGCAGGTCAAATGGTTCATAATAGCTTTGAGTATGAAATTTCTCCTTTCTCACCCAGCTGTAGCTTAAAACGCACAAACAGGAGGACACTTCATATACTTGGTTGGTAAGACAAACCATACGCCTGTCCTCAGCAGGCTAAGACAGGGAAAATGCGCTTGGTTGCCTTCTAAAACCAAACAAATCTCCTTTCAAACTGAGTCACAGGAACAATAAATTGAAACAACCCCAAGATCTGCCCTTGAGAAATACGCTCATGTCTGCAGAGCTGAAATGTAATAGATTTAATCAAATGCAAAATCTGAAAACTTCTTTTCACCAAGGCTAGACAAAAGGCCAAAAGCACACAAGATTGAAGCTATATACATTGCATCTGGAATAGCTGAATGGTATCCTTGTTGGTATCCTGTAGGGTTAACCCTATGTTACCCTAAACAAAGCGTGTCTAATCCTGATCCTGGTGGCCATCTACCTAGCTTAATTCCAAATTTAACTCATCTGAACCAGCTAATCAAGGTCTTCAGGACCACTAGAAACTTCTAAGATCACTTAAAACTTTACCTAACCGAACCCCATTCCGCATTCGAGGACTGTTTGCCATAGATTTGAGCATGAAAGGACACAAGCTTCTGTGTTGCATTTTATGCTAGGCCTTATAAATAGACTTATCTGCATGTCGCTAGCATGCAACCAAAATATGGACTTTGTGTTCTTGTTCTTGCTGTTCTTGAGGGTGGGGGAGGATGCTTCCACACTAAACACCTAAAAATAATGAGTGAGCCAGAGGTAGAAAAATACAATTGCTCTTCCTGGAGTAAACCTCTAGCCTTAATATTTCTAACAGATTTCCTTTTGGCAGAAGCTTGCAATAATTTCCTTATGCAATCCTTCATTTGCTAGCTACAATGGGAAATAAAGCTCTTGAGGTGGAGGGGAGATGATGGGGCAATCAGGGTAAGGTAGGGGTCTATCTCGAGAGTTCTGGCCTGGGTAAGGATGACCGATGGTACCGATGCAAAGTGAAGTGCGTGTTCTCTGCTTCAGTTCAGCCAAAGCTAAGCAAGCGTCACGGAAGCAGTCGCCTTGTTATCTCTGCAACAACCTACAAGACCTTTCCTCAAACAAGCACTAGTTTTGCCGCTTGCTCAGACCGAAAACTTCCTAGGCCTCACGCTGTGGAATTAATCCAGTTATGAATTAGTAATGGATTATGGAAGAAAACAGACATAGCTCTTCCTAAAATAGTCACCAAAGTTTTTATAGAAGGCATTGAACTTTCTTCAGCATGAGGTCAAAAGTTGGATAAACGCTGACATCTTCCTTGAAGAGTTACTGTGATTTAATTAAGCATGGATAATCTGCATAATCACATTAGCCATCCTCAATTTCACTTCCATTTTTTTTTGTAATGTTGTATCGTCGAAATGGTTTGGGTTTGATTGAGAAAGTGCACTTGCTGATTGGACATTATGTGAAAAAAACAAGCAAATGCCACTCAAGATGCCCTGAAAAGTTCTAGCTGTTAGTTTTCAGACTTTCATGCAAAACAAAGCTATGCTAATAAAAATTTTTCCTCACCCACTATCTGGACACTAACACTTTTCTAACTCCACAAATGTTATTCTCATCAGCCTGGCCACTGTCTTTTCTAGACTCGCCTTAAGGTAAACCATAGGTAATTTATGCCAAAGCACTCTCAAGAAGATCCGAAGGGTAACTTTGGCAAACAACCTGAGATCAGACCTGCATGCTAAACACCAACAGCCTCCATGATGCAATGAGAAAGGCCATCTAAAGCCAATCAAACCCAAGAAACTCGGAAGATTAGCACTTTCCAATGTCAACGATTCCTCAACTTTGCTCTGTCAACAACAATTACTGCGCCCGCTTTTCCATTTCATAAATTAGCTGTTATTTGTTTGTTCTCAGGAACGATCTCCCACAAGATGTAAGAAACAATTACATTTAATCCGATCGGGTGCAAAAAACGCTTTTAACCTCTGCAGATTACTTTTTCTTTTTGTTTTTTATACTTTCACAGTCAACTTTGTCAAATAATTAAAACTGGACATTGATATTTACTGATTATTGAAGACATTAGGTTTTTGTAAGAGATGAAAGCACTAAATACATGTTACAAAAGTGGCTTTATGCGATGACCTTATCTGTTTCTTATAATTAACTACATTCAATTTCAAGTATTTATGCAAAAGACACTAAATAGTCAAGGTCCAATCAGATATAAACTCTTTCAAGGACAAATTCTTGTTGCTGTTCATTTCCTATCTGTTCTCACTGCCAAGCTTTCTGTGTCTCTCTCTCCACCGTGGAATCTTTTTATCCCCTGCAATCAAGCCCAAGATCAGTAGCCAGAGATGCAAACTGTCTAATTACATATTTTCAGTCTCTTATTTGCTTGACAGGTGATGCAAATAACAAATTCTTTTGATATCCGCTGCTGCTGTTCAAACGATTTTATGCATTGTTCATTTACATATAAAGGAAAAGCAAGTATATTTCCCATAAAAACAAGAAAAAAGGGAGTCAGAGTTTCTTTTTCCTCTGCCGCTGGGGGCAGGAGGGATATATCAAATGTCGGACTATTGTTTGCAGAAGGTTTAATAATTCTGCTCGTAATCTCCCTGCAGAACGATCCCATCGGTGGAGAGATGAATGGGGTCTGAACAGACCGGATGCTGGAATGTGTGGAGACTTGTGTAAAAATCATACCGCAGAGCCGTCTCTACATGATCAGCTGCTTTTACTGTGGATTAATAGTGTTCAGCCAACAGCCTGTGAGAACAAAGCAATCGACAAGCAGAAGTATAAAGAAAAACTAATTTAAAAGGAAAAATTAAAAGCTGTGTTACTGAATGAAAGTTAAAAGCAGTCATAATTAAGATGAAACAGTTAACCGCATTTGTATTTTAACTTCTCTGCATAATGCAGGACAAATGTCTAGGACAATCAGTGCATTGTTTGCTTCAATTTGTAATGTCTTTGGTGTATATATTTGTAGAAATTAAAGCTATCAATAATAAGACTCGGAAAGATAATAGAGATAGCCAAAAATAATTTTAAGCATTAATAGAAATCATTGTTTGTTATAATGATTTAGAATAAAAAACTGAAAAAAAAAAGAAAATTGCATATAAGAATAATACAAATGATAATATTATCAACATGATTATTTATTAACTTAAGTGATAATATATTCATTAATTATAATTATAAAATGTTTTTATTTCAATTTCATTTAAATATGGTCAGGTTACATTAAAAGCATAAAAAGTTTATTTGACTTGTTTTGTTTTTATACATTGGCTAACATGATGTCTTTTATGCAAAAAAGCAAAAGATAGGATTATATACTTGATTTTATCCAACATAATGCATCTCGTATTGGAAAAGCAATTGCTAATGAGATGTAGTTTTAGGTTTCATTTGAATTATGACTTTCCCAGGGTTACGGAGTGAAAATTAGCAGATCCGCAGTTTGTGAGGGAGGAAAAAAAGTCATATGCAAATGTAGTCGGAAAACACAACCCATTATTCGGATGTGGGCAGACGATTAAAAAAGATAAGAAAACACCAAAGCTCAGTGCGAGATGCAGCACTAACTTTCATAGTCAAAACCGGCTTCACTGACAGGACTGCTTAGACCAATCTGTGAAAACAGCAAACAGCAAAAAATAAAATAAAAGCATCCCTCTTTGAATGTACTGATAATTAGTTGAGAACAAAATCTTGAAATGGACTGAACAAAATGGGAAAAACAAGATAAATGCAAGGGAATTAATAAGCAGAAAAAGAACTTCTCCTTTATGCATTTTCTCCTTCCAATTAATTTTCAGACTATATTGTGCATTTTAACCAGGCAGGAGAACGGACCACCCTGCTTTGAATGAAGGCGGTAATCCTCGTGAGGGTCCTCGCCGTTGGATCTGACGCCAAGCAGTCTGTCAGATGCTGAAAGTAGGACACTTGCTCACACATCAGCCGCCTTTGTCCAACATCTCAGTCGCATACATGAACCGCTGCAGATACTGTTTATAACGCGTGTCTTACGCAAACTCCACGCTAGTTTTTAAAGAACAAATCCTCAAAATATCAGATGGCGGCCGATCAAGCTGTAAAACGACATACGGTCAGAGTTTAGCTGGCTCAACGTCTGTCCAGCTGTCTGGAGCGATAGCGCATGAGGAGTGTCTTTAGCTTCTGTTGTCGAGGTCTGAACCATCTGTGATGACTTTAGGCACATGACACCTATGCAGACGCCAAGAGATTAACACGCTTAGCGAGCAGATCAGGTTTGAAATCGCATTGTAATTAGGAATGCTTTTAAGAACAAAAGTCTAAATGTACTTTTGATCTTTTTATGCTTTATGTTGGCAAAGTAAAGAAAAACATTTTTTTTAGATATATTGTTGAGTATGTTCAATAGAAATAAATGAAAAATACATATTTAATTATATTCAATATAAATAAAACTATAAACGTAATAATTAAAAAAACAAACAGTATAGACCTATAAAATTGACAGTCATACTGGTTATCATTTATCATCAGTGCAAAAGCCACTCGGTGGCATCAGGAAAATGTGCACAGTGGGCACATAAATTTACAGTAACCCTCTGGCAGTCTGGTTTTAAGGCTAACAGCAATGAAAGGGTTACACTTTAACATGAAGAGTGTGAAACACCACACACACACACACACACACACACACACACACACACACACACACACACACACACACACACACACACACAGAGAGAGAACAATATATAAAACTTTGTTGACCCTTACAATACAGTTTCTTTTGTTAACATTAACTATATCAATTAACATGAATAATATTTAAATAGCATTTATGAAATGTAGTTAATATTAAGTAAAAAAATTACTAATACATTATTAATTAAAATGTATATTATCTGTTAACATTAATGTACTATGAACTAAGATGAACATTTTATTAACTAATATATATATATATATATATATATATATATATATATAGTTCAATTTTAGTTTCTTAGTTAATGCACCAAACGCTTAATTATCTATAAGCATATCTCTCTCTCACACACACACAAGATACAAGATTCTTTATGACTCAAACGGTGTAGTTGAATTGGTTTTAAAGTGCTCATAAAAGCAAGAATAAGGCATGATTTTATTTTTATCTATCTCTGAAGAAGGTGGAAAATTTGGAGAACATTTGGAGTGTAGAAAACTTGCTGTGTTGGGTTGATAATGATGTATTGTCTTTTGCTGAGATTATGGGATAATGTAATTAAGTGTTCGTAATTTTTTTTTTTTTTTTTTAGAGCTTTTGTATCTAATAAAGGTGTTATAAACTCTCAAAATTCTCTCTCTTTCTCATACACACACACACCCAACCACCCACTCAACACACACACACACACACACACACCCTCCCCTCCCCACACACACAGAGGTAGGCTGCTTTTACACGAAATGATGTAGTCAAAACTGAAAAGTTTTCCTTTTAAGTTTTACTGTATACATGATAACATTTTCAAAATGATTCCCTTTAGAAATATCTGCAAACGGCCAAAACGCTGTATTATGTATGGTAGGCCAGTAGTTGGTGCTGTCACCAAGGTAATAAACAGTACCTGTAGACAAGAGATGATTATATGTTGTATATGATGTGTCTCTGCTGTTGGTTTTAATTTTGGTGAAGTAAATCCACACTTTGTGAAGAAGCTGTAGGCAAACTCTTGAGAAGCAACAACAGTACCATGTAATCCGCCATTGTTCTGTATGTTTGTTCGCAGCTTGCCTTTAAAATCGACTCGATTTCAAAACAAAACAAAAAACCCCAAACCTAACACGACTACACATGCACATGATGTCAGCTTTTAAAGATTCCGTATTGGTGTTTACACGGAAATGATAACGGTGGCATTTTCATAAACTTGCACTTTGAAACCCATTTTCAAAAATATGCTAAAACGTCCTTGTTGTGTAAACGAACAGGCAAAACGCATAAAAAGTTTACCGCTTTTGGCTGAAAAAATTGTCGTGTAAATGGACCCTTAGAATGAGATCAGACTGATCGTGTTTTGACACAGCCATGTTTTGACATTATTCTGATGGAATTTTAAGCAAATAGAGTAAAAATAAGATGCTGAATTCAAAGCATTTTGAAAATGACACTTCCTGCTGCCATTTGGTGGCTTATAACTTTAGTCATAATAGTCACATCTGTTGTTACACACATCCTATTTCTCATTTCTGCTATATTTTCGTCACCTTGGCACGGTAAACCGCTCGAGATACCAAAAATCCTTCGAATTTAGCATCTCCAATATCTTGAGGTCATGCTGACAGCTGACCAAGTTTGTGGCCATCGCTTGGAAATCCTAGGAGGAGTATATCAAATTCCAGAGCATGCGCTTTTACACAGCCCTGAATAGCCAACTTCCTGTTGGGCAGAGCCAATGACATGCTGTGTTGAAGTTGTTCAGCTCAATGAGACCTATATGTGTACTGAGTTTCATATCAATATGTGCAAGTATGTGTGAGATATACATCAAGTTTTTTGACTGTGCTCCAGGGGTGCCAGAACCTGTGTGCCATGCCTGGTCCCAGCCTCTGTGGCATCATAATAACCACAGATTACAACGTGTGTGCCAATTTTCAAGAGATTTTGAGCATGTTAAGGCCCCAGATAGTCAAAAAAAAAAAACCTTATAGAACAAGAGGACCCTGCCTTAGTGGCTTTGGGCCCTAATTATACTAGCATAATGTACTAGTGACCATATACAGCCAATGGAAAAAAGAAAGAAAAAACAGCATAGACATATTCATCTGTTATCTGTATTTAGTGGTTTTCAGTTTTTTAAGCATTGTATTTCAGAATTAATATTGTAATTAGCATTATAAGTAGGAATGCATAATATATTGATGACCATATACAGCCAAAAGGATTGAATGAATGAATGAATGAATTAATGAATGAATGAATGAATGAAAATAGCACAGAGATAATATTGGCCATTTGTAATTGTAAGCATTGTAATTCAGGATTAATATTATAATAATGTACAGCTAATAGATAGATAGATAGATAGATAGATAGATAGATAGATAGACAGATAGATAAAACAATAATTACCAGTTATCTGTATCGGCTAAAATAAATAATATTATTAAACATGAACTAAAATCATTATGTTAGTGATCAACAAAAACATAAAGTAACTGAAAAAAATTGTTAATAGTTATTAAACATCAAAAAAATGGATTAAAACAACTATTATAATAATTATGAACATATCTGTTAGCAATTTAAAAATAAAGTGCATAGATGCATCTCTTTATTTATAAGATATATAAAATGCCCAAAGAGCTTTTACAATAAACATTGTTTGGCTTTTCTACCTCCCAAATCTATGTAAATCTTAAAAATCAATATAAAAGCCATTTTATTCCATAATATTACATATTTCTGAGTAAAACAGAATGAAGAAATCAATAAAGAACAAAAAAAAAAAAACCAAAAAACAAAACAATGAATTGTGGCAAGATTTTAGAAAGCTGCCTAAAAATGACTAAAAAGGATGCGGTGAGGATTATAAATCTTCTATTTACAGACACAATTAATCACGGGCCTGGAAAACCATGAATGTTTGCAGTGTATAGCATTAAACAGTTTGTAATAAAAAATATGTTTGTCTTCTAGAATACCAATACAAACAGACTGAAGGGGACGTGAGGAACTGAGCAGAACCTGACCCTAAACGCATTTGAAATAAACCTAATGTCGCGCCTCTCTCATTAGGAGAAGTTGGCCATATGTGCCAGTCATCCATGTGAACTCAAGTGTGCTGCTTTTGAACAATGGCCCCTATTAGCTAATGGAAATGTCGCAAATGTTTCCCCATCCCAGTTAATTAGGCTAAAATGTCCACTTAAATGAAAATTCACCAAGCAAGAGATAATGACACCAGCTTAAAAGAACAAGCGTCAGTCAGAAATTGAACGCTCCTCAATTAATAAAGCCCAACAAGGATGGCTTTAACGAGGCGAAGTGTCTTGATAGTGTTGAAGTGGACTAAAGAGGCTGAGAAATCGATGAAAGTGTGCCGGCTCATTTCTGATGTGTTATTAGCGCTGCTGGACAAGATGCCCCACAATGGACAGGTGATTATGGGAAATGAGGTGGATAGTGGCTTTCTCTGCATTCTCCCCTCCATTTCTCAGCTGGCTCTCATTTTATCTGGACCAAGGAGAGCTCTGGCGTATGACTCCTCGGGGCTGCACTGAGATTACCGCCTTTGAAAGCGAGCTGTTTGATGGGGAGCGCTGAGCGGACAGGAGAGACGCCGTCGACAAATTCACTCCAGCCACTCAAGGAGCTGCCGAGAAATGTCAGGGTAGGTTTAAAGCGTAAAGCCAGTGAAAATGAGGGCCTTGAACTGGAGGATTTTGATGAGACAAAAGATAGTCTGTTTTTGGAACAGACGACACGACACGGAAAACATTTCAGAAGGTGCCTGACAACAGCATAGAGATAATTATCGGTTATCTGCATTTATCAGTTATCTGTAATTCTAAGCATTATAATTCAGGATTATATTATCATTAGCATAATAAATAAGAATGCATAATAAATTGCTTGCCAAATATAGGCTAAATAAATTATTATTATAATTTTTAATAAAAGCATCATTATCGGTTATCTGTGTCCACAAAGATAAATAATAATGTTAAACATTAATATAAATTACGTTAGTCATCAGTAACAAAAAATTAAGAATTAAAAAATGAAAAATAAATCATTAATAATATAAAAATAATTTAACAATTATCGGTTAACGCTTAAAAATTTCTACATTGGTGCATCACTTTATTTATAAGACGGAATGTCTGTATTTGTTTTGGTTTGTGAAACCCCCACTGCCAGTTTTCCCAATTGTATTTCTGCACCTCGGTTGCCAGTTGCGGAATACAAGCGGTATTTCATTTCATTAATCGCAAGTGCCATTTCTGTTTGTGTTGTCAATCTGGCAACCTACATGTGCCAAGTCTGAGGAGGAGGGGCGGATGAAAAAAACCCTCCAATATTTTAATTTGGACTGCAATACCTATTTCAACCACTTGGTGTCAATCCTACAACAGCACCTTTAATGCCGGCAAAAATGAGGACGCCTTTGAACTAAATGATTTGGACGAGCAAAAATCTCTGTGAAACTGCATGGATGTTCAATTTCATTTGGATGTTCATAACCTTGAAACAAATATGAAATAAAGATGACTGACAGGCTGTACAATTATTAACTAATAAACTGCATCAGTAGAGACACTAATTAGAAAAAACAGCAGGTGCACCTGAAATTGACAGTTAAATTAAAGTTAATTGACAATATATGTCACTCTGGCACACTTCAAAGTACACATTCAAAAGAAGAATCTGGCAAATGATACGAAAATATTGTTGAAATGCAAAAAAGCTCTGTTTTCTTTAGCTAAATATATTCTTTTGATTTTTCATTTGATTTTGAGGTGAAATATGACCTGGAAATACATTTGACATTTGTGAGATGAGTTCAGAGAAAGTTGATGTTTCAAGTGATTGAGGTGGTTTGTTGGTGTATATACCTGGGGTCTGGAAGTTGATTCGCTCTCATCTCCACCGGGTCTGTGGGGTGGTGAGGGGTGATATCGGCGTTGTTCAGCAAACATTTTGTCCGTGGTTCGACTCTTTACGCTTTGCTGCTTTAGAAAAGGAATGAAAACGCAAGGACTCAATGAAATCTGACAAACAGAAGCAAAAAAGAACAAGTACACCAAATCACAAGTGCACAAATGACCACCCAGTGTTTCCTGACCAGTTCAGATCAGTGACTCATGATTTAGAATGATTCATCAATCAGTTTGACTGATTCAATTAGTGCCATACACTATACTGTTAACAGGTATTAATAAAAGTCTGCACACTACTTTGTTTGTCAGTATTTATCAGTGCAGAAAACACTGTTTATAGTCTATAATCGAGGAAGCTAGATGCTAGCACAAACAAAGCTATGTCCACAAACACCACAGCCCATTGGTTGAACCCGCCATTTCATTGCACTGTTTCTCTCGCCATCTAATTAAAAGTTGCTTTTATGCTGAGGCAGGTTGTTTCTTTTGCCCTCTTGAAAACAGCAATAAGTACAGCTAAGCCTTACCTGTCAGGCTTGCTGCTTCAAAGAAAGCATTGAAGTGAAATAAATATATAAAGGGAGAAAACACAACAAGAGAACAAGGAGAGGAGAGGGAAAAAATCAATAGAGTGCATTTAAATTCAGGGCAGGCTACGGAGCCAGATTAGCTCATCTGCATTTGGACAGACCTGTAAAAGATGTGTGTTTGTGCCCACCGGGGCTATACGATCTCCAGACACCAGAGGTCAAACTCAAGGTCCTGCCGAGGGAGGAAATACTAGCCAGGAGTCAACCGCTTAACCTGGCTCTTGAGGCTAATGAGGAATAGCTTCCCTTTGAGTTTCAGCACGCTTGCATGCTAAAAGTCAAAGCGGTCTGCTTTGCACGCTCTGAAGCTAACAGCTATTAGCTATCACCTCATTAATTTTGATACTGATCGAATTGATTGCTTCTCCTCAGCTCCGCTTTGAACTTCTCCAAACTATGCCAATGCTGAGGGCTAAAATAAGCTTAAATCCATCTTTTAGCATTTCTGAACCTCAAAATGCATCTAGAGTGTCAGAGCGTAGTTGGAAGACTGCTCCAACTACTTATTAAGTGAACAACTGAAATGTGTGACCAAAGCTGAAATGTGTAATTAAATTATATTATATTAATATATTTATAAATGTCCTTACAAAATATTTTAATGGGTAATAACAGAAAATAGTATTTTATTTTTCTATTGAATTTATTGTGACCAAGACTTACATTTATAGTTAAATAATATTAATAAACAACAACAACAAAAATTATAAATGCCTGTACAAAACATTTTAATGAACAAAAACAAACTATAGTATTTTATTATATTTACATTCAATTTTATTAAATTTAAATTTATTGGATCAGAAAATTAAAATTTATAAATAGATTATATTAATAAACATTGTAAATGTCTTTACAAATATTTTAATTTATATAGTAATTAATTATACTATTTGTCAATTGTGACTAATCATATTAATCTATAAATTATAATTATAAATGTCTTAAAAAATTTTCAATGTAGTAATCTATTATATAATTTATTTTATATTATAATTAATTACAAAATTAGATGTATTTTTTTTTACAAAACAATGTATAACTATTTTCCATAAAGACAGTAACACATAAAATCATATATATATATATATATATATATATATATATATATATATATATATATATATATATATATATATATATAATGTTTTATATAATTTTTGTGATGGCACAAATTTCAAGCATTGAAGATAATGAGAAGCTTAAATTAGTTCTCATTTTGACTGGTAGTGTAAATTGTACAAATCGAAGTAGTTTATATTCATTAACATGTCAAAAGTCCACTCACTCTTGTAGAGGAGAATCGCAATCACAATACAGATTATGAAGACCACAGCGAGACGGGCCCCACCACCCAGATGAGTCCGTCCCCTCCCGCTCCATGGGCTGAGGGTCCACGCCTGGAGCTGTGACTGGATCCGTGTATGGGCTGGTCGCAAATGTTTTCTGCACAAAAGCAAAAAAGGTTATAGCTATCTGCATTGCCACTTTGCACGAGTCTTAAAACTTAAATTTCACTCACCCTCCGTGTGTGTTGAGCTCAGCAAGGATGAAGATCACATATTCTCCCGGGTCCAGAGCCCTGTTTTCAAAGCGCTGTACACCATCTGGTTGCCCAGGGTGAAGGATGGTGGCATGGATGAGGGCTTGAAACTGGCAGCAATGTAGGGCGCTTCCGCCACCTGCTTGAGCTGACGGGTGGTTCGAAGGTGACGTTGACCGAAGTCTTTGTCACCCAACAGCTGTGGGAGAAAAAGACTGCTTGAGGAGGACTGAAACCATCATCTAAAACACAACATATTCTGGTTGATTCTTCTGGGAGCAAAACTATCAAATAATTAGCAGCTGATGCTAAAAAATGGGTTATTTACTCAAAAACAAACAAACACAAAACCAGTCAAATAATACATAAACAGAATACAGGCACCCATTAGCCATTCACAGTTCAAGGTCAAGTGGCAAGCTGGCAGTTTGGCAGCGGTAAGGATGAGAGCTGTGTAATTGTCCCCTCTCCTGACAAACCCTCGGAGGCTCCCACAATGCTCTCTGCAGAACACTTTCCATGGCTTTGGCTCCACTGTGTCCGTGACAGAAGGGCAAAGACTTGAGAAAAAAAGCTTCTGGTGTGTTCACCTCTTCTAGGTCCAATTCATCTGGGCTCTTGATGTGTCGGATCGGACCTTTTACCTTCTTCAGAGGAACCACCACAACATAGACCACCCTGCAAGAGGTCAAGATGGTGCACAAAGCCATTACAAAAATTGCTAGTCAAAGAATTGTACAGAAAAATAACCACCTATCCACTAAATGTGCTTATTTTCCATGTTCCATAAAACTGGGAACATCTAGCTAAATGATTTTCAACAAAACCTGAAAAATTCTCTACAAGTATGCAAACACAGAAGTTTCAAGCTAAGCAAGCTTGATGTTGCCTTCGAAACACAAACACAAAATGCAGTTCTTAAGTATGTGCTGCATTCTCAGTATAGCCACAAGGGGCACTATAGAAAACAACAGAGCAAATTGTCTTCTACTGTGAGTTTTTGTCATTACTCCAAAACCGACATTTTTTAAAGATTTATTTTTGGCATTCTTGCCTTTATTATGATAGGATATATCAGAGCTGACAGGGAGTGGAAGTGATGATGGAATTCGAACTCAGGATGCGGCACTATATGTCTGCACACTGCCCACAAGGCTACCTTTTTAAGATTTATTTTGGTGTTTCATGCCTTTATTTTGATAGGATAGTAAGTTGACAGGAAACAAAGTTGGGGCAATTTACTTACGCTCAGCTTCACATGCTTATGGATAATCGCTTCGGGCCTAGAATGGCATTTGGTTTTCCTTACTTGATCAACTCTTTGGATTCCAGCGTGGGAAGACAATGGTCAGACTACTGTCTGGCTCTCTTTTCAGGTCCAACTCTGGCTTTCGGACCAGAATATGTGGCCGTTCGCTATGGAGTTTGTGTTTAGGTCCATCGCTGCTGTCCTGGCAGGTGATTCTGAACTCGTAGGTGCTGTTAGGTCGCAAGTTCGTGATGAGAGCTTTGTTCATCCTAGCATCAATGTCAACCTTCTGCCGGTTGTACTCGATCTGTGGACCAATGTGCATTGATAAATTGTTCAAAACAGATCCTTGCAATAAGACTGATATTGAATGAACAAAACAGGATTCATTGGCTCAGCTTACCATGCAGCGTGACGGAAGCGGCTATCGGAAAACCTCCAGGTCAGCAGCACGTGGTTTTGGTGGCCAGCTTCACGGTGAAGTTCTTAGGAACATCTGTCCAGAAGTGAATGGAGGAAACAAATTGAGAAAGACACTTTAGAAATGGAAAAGCACAGCAAGACTGAAGGGAAAGAAGGCTGACAGAGTGTTTTGACGCTATGCACCAGTTTTCCCCAAAGGAGAGGGGCTTTGGTCCCTCTGAGTGAGCCGTGTGTGGCGTAGCTGTGAAGGGGGAGGCTCAGTTGGGACAAACAGCACGCTAGACTGGACTGGTGAACACAGAACCACAGGATCGCACAGTACTCTGCCTGCCCTGGCCCGGCAGTGCAGCCTCAACAAGAACATTTGGCAAGCAGCTCCCATAATCCCCCTGAACAATTCCAGAATAGCTGAACCCACATTATGTTTGAGTAACCCACTCTGCGTGCTCTCGAATTTGGATAGGCACTGCCGGGCAGAAAGCCAGACAGGAATGAGGACAAACCCCAAACACAGTTGTCATGCCCACACTTGTTAGCAGTGCATCATGGGACGCCATGCTGCAAACCATCCCAGTGTGGGAGGGGAAAGGTGAGTACACAAAAGAGGAACCGTTACACCAAACAACGAAAAATGCAGAAGAAAACCCAAACAAAGTAAACAAATGTGCCTGATTCAACTTCAGATCTGGGATCTCCTTGACGTGGCTCTGCCTACCTTGGAATACTAGGGGAGTTTTGTGATTGGATGAGTGAATGTGCTGGCGTGTCTGACCAATCGGCACTTACCTCGCAAAAATCGACGCTCCTCCCCTTTCAAAACTGGACTGACTTTAACTTACTGACTTATTTTACCTTGTTGTGGGGAGGGTGTTAGTGAGGTATGTAGCTCCCAGAGAACTTTATATAATCGGGTGGTGCTTGCTATTGTAGAGGTTTGTCCCTTGAGGCGGGAAATGAGCAACCTGCACCTGCTTCAGTAGGCCACTGTTCGATACTGGATCGGTGGGCTGTAGGGCCCTGGACCTACACTGGTGCTGTCAATTTTCACATGACACCGCGCTGGGCCTTAGGCTGTTGAGGGTGTAGTGTTCTCACTTGCCGGCAGACGCAGTTCCTTGGGTCCGCCGCGTCCAGCCTCTTGGTAAGCCAGTGTGTATTCTGTTATAGGCCTGCAGGCCCGCTAGCACTGGAGGCAACCAGGCAAATTGGAGCGAGCAGCAGGTAATGTTAGACCCTTCAATATTTGGGGATACCCTTGAGGTACCTCCTGGGACTTTAGTTCTCGGTAGCCTCTTCACCAAATCCCGATCTGGACTTGGCGGACACTTTGAAGACGCACGTGGTCCCTCGGTGGATATTGCTAATGGAATATTCCAGCTCCTGAGGGTCAACTCCAGCGTGGCCAGGGGCTCACATCCTTCGGCCAACTGTAGCGATAGCCTTGCACCTCGAGACCGGAGCTGATGAAATCTGGGGTTGCCAGCGACTAATGCAGTAGTCTCTGAGTTTTGCTGACAGAGAGAAAGGGAGGCCCGCACTGCAGAGAGAGAAAGAGGGACATTACATTCAATTCAAATGAACCGTATCTCACTTAAGTCTGTTGTAGCGTAACTAGGTGTATTTTCATCCTGGTACTCCTATGAAAAAAAGCCATCTAAAATGACTTTAAAGGATTTATTACAAACCCAGTTCCTGTAAAGCACTATTATATAAGCATGTACATTTTGTACAAACTATCATAAAGCCCTAACATCGCATATACTCTTACTCCAAATGTTACCCAGAAAGGCTGCGAGTCAGTACAACCTGTTTTGAAAAAGCTATTAATTTTAAGTGATCACTGGATGAGAGATTGTGGGTTAACAGCTGTATGATAGAGAAGGAGAGCATGAGAACAGACAGGAGGAGACAAATGACTCCTGGAAAAAAAAGTGCCGGATGAAGGTGACGGGAACGGCGCAATCTGCCTCAGCGAGGGACAACGAGGGGTCAGAGACTCTGTGACTGTGGCCCGCCTCCACCCGCCAATGGCACTCTAGTCCACTCCACTGGACGACACACAATCCTCTCCACAGGACCACAGGCACGCTTCCCATTAGGCCTTGCATTAACGGCCACTGTTGACCCACAGCCACTGATTAAGATAGGATTAGCTTCACACTCACACCCTCCCCCTTCCATACTTCCCTTCTCTCTCTGTCCTTCTCATCTCCAGTGGAGGAGATACCGCTATGAAAAAGAGGAACAAAATAAAATAACCTTCAGCTAACATACAATTAACCTGCCGACAGGACTTACAGTGAGTTATATTAAGTGTATAAAGCACCACTGCCAGCTGACATGACTTAGCCCTGAGAAAACTGCAGCCTGCATTCTGGGCCGAACTGATACCAAATATACAAAAGACAAGGGCAAAACCAACCAAATATGTCTGAATATAACTGTCTGACTAAATTTCCTCTGCACAGGATAACAAAAGGTCAATGTAATTAACAGTCTTTAATTTTTCTACAATACACAAGAAAAATCAAAGTAACATTCCATGAACTAACATGTTTGTAGTGATTTTACCATGGTAAAGGGCACATGGGCATCAAGCAAAGTTGTTGCTTTTATAAAATTTAAGCAACAGCAAAACAGATACAAATGTTCAATAGATAATAAAATTAAATCTTCTACCAAGTGGTCAGCTATCTGTTTACAGTTTTCAGGAAATGTACCAACTTGGTGCACCAGTAAAGATTTCAAAGACAGCTGATCCAATCTAATTCTAGAGCTGGAACTATATGTTTCATAAAAATAAACTAAATCAATTTATGAGCACCATAATACCAGTTTGTAATCCCATAATCCAAAAACCTTAATCTACAGAAAGTTCAACTCCATGCCACAGTACCCTGGCATCAGGCGATATTAGACAAGAAGCTCCAGAGACCAACAGAGAAGCTTCACTCTCCACAATCAGGACTGGAGCAAGTGGCTCTAAGTGGACCAATTAATTGAAGAGAATAACCACAGCCTTGGGAGGATTGTGAGTCATCCAGACTCTCTGTTCCCTGAGCTGTGGCGGCCGTCAAGCGACACTCGTGAAGAACACCTCCAGCCCATGCATTAGCATGCAATCTGCTCATCTCCCACAAGGATGAAAGGAGACAGAGGAAATTAAAATAAGGAAGGCTCGACTTGATTGGAATCTGGCCTACCGAGCCTTAAACTTAAAAATGTGACGGTTTGTGTTTAAAGCATGTGGAATGCTGAATGATAAGGAGCATTAGCAAAGGGTTTGACAGCATGCACATCAATCAGTCCATCGGCTCTGAAACGAGAACAAAATCAATCATTCCTGTGTCATTCCTCCTGGACAACAGGCAGCATCAATTAGATCGATACAAGGACATCTGCTTTGAGATCAAGGTGCAGCAAACCGATAACGCAGCTCTTTGAACGCAGCATTAATAATGTTTGTCAATATGGTTGACGGTGTTTAAACATAATACAAAAACACTAGAAATGGTGGAAATTTACTTTTTGTGCATTTGAATGGGTGCTATTTTGGATATTTTAAATGAGTTTTTTATTATATTTTTCATTTTATTTCATATTGTTAATAATTCTGAATTTTTTCTTAAATTAGTCATGCTATAAACATATAGTTTCTATTCATTTTATTTTATTATGTTATTTTAGTAATATTAGTATATTTTTAATGATTCATGCTAATAACCCCTAATATTTTAAATGTTTTTTTTTTTTTTTTAGGTTTTCCAATTTAATTTTAGTTGTAGTAATTATGTTGTGTGTTTTGCTTTTTTTGTTTACATTTATAGTTTTTATTAATTTTTATTTTAGTTGTATTATTTTAGTACTTAAACAAAATGAGAAATGTTGCCTTGGCACCTAGCTGAAATTAAATTAAAATTGATGTTTTATTATATATTTTATTTAACATAACAACACTGATTTTCACCACTAAAAGTACTACTGCTCACTCTAGCTCACATTATTTCATTGCTTGCAACTGGAATGATGTCTTAGCATGACCGTAAAGCCTGACTGGCGGCTTCACGCTGCGAAGTCCCGTTCTGAAGTGTATCTCGGACATGCAGAATGGCAGCTCGGGATGGCGGCTCTCTCAGATGACAGGCCTCTGTGGAAGATTCTGGGTTTGAAAGGGGGTCCGCCTTATCAATCAATAAGGCAGGGCTTAAGTTGTCTGACAGCATTATGTAGCAGAAATGAGGCATGAAAGTGCCCGGGTGGCTCCTCTGAGCCCCATTGGTCAAGCTTCCCCTCTGTTCTGGCACATGAAAGAGCCGATGCGCTTCTTTAAGTAGGGCTGAGTCTGCCCTTGTTTATATATTTATTTCTTTTGTCTGCTGTAAGCGTTTCTCCACACTTTCGGGCGGAAGCACAGGGACATCTTTCCTTTGACTGGGCCACACCACTGCGTGAGTGAGAGGAGAGTGACATGCATATGTGGCGCCGGTGTCACACTTGACACCTGCGATCGGCACACCTGCTCGTCAAGCGTCTGGAGTTTGAGGAAAGCGACTACATATGTGGTTAGCTAATATATCTTATTAGCATTATTCATGTACTATACTGCTCAAAAGGTACTTCAAAATATATCATGCTATTAGCATGATGGTAGTCCAAAATTCAGTCAAACCCCACTGTTCTGCATATTTTCAAAACAGACCAGTTAGTTGGCTTGTAGAAGTGAATAATCAGACAGGATTAGTGCCATTTTACTCAACGTTGAACCTTAAAATAAAACACTCATGCCATCAGACATAAAAAACTAAATGGGGAAAAAATATAACAGCTAAAACATGTTTATCTGCATGTGTACAGAGAAAAAGTACTTATAAAAATGGTTTTAGCTTGGCATGGAAATAGTAATTCACTTCACTGTACAATTAGGCTAACATGGCTAAAGTCTAAAAGTCCTAAAATGCAACATTTTGGACTTTTGGACACAACCAAAAAGTATATCTACATAAACCAACAATTAGGAACACTTTGAGTCTGGCAGTGCTTTAAAATGGAAAATTTAAAGATGCTACTTTAGCATGCTGTTTTGCTTATTTATTTTTTAATCAAGCTAATTTACTAATCTGTGGTCAGCTAGTCCATCATTCTGACCCACTAATGCCTTACTCAAACTTCAGCACTCTACATGAGTTCATGTTTTCTGAAAACTAAACTTTGTTGAAGTAGCAGGCCAGTGTCGCTAACCGCTAATGCACAATCCGAGCTATCGTTCCTTATAGCTTTTATGTACTCAGACACACTATATAGGCCATGTTTGTTTTTCTTATTCGATTGAACTCCCTTAAGGTTCATTTTGTTCCTGTAGCTCATAACACCTGGCCTCGGTGCTCTGGAGCTCGCTAATGATAACGCATTATTACCGACCTGCTCCTTTAGTCACCACCAGCTTGGGTTTGTCTGGGCTCCGCTCCTTTGGTGGTGTAGGCTGCCACGGTGATGGAGTACGTGGTGTCAGGCTGCAGGCCCCGATGACCATCTCCTGTGGTTAATGGACACAAAGGGAAGTAAGCACTATGTTAGGGATCTGAATTTTTAAAGACTTTACTACATGTCAGCTGCACAGGCCTGGCGTCATTTTCCCCTCTTTTCAATGTCACGCCTGCAATCTGTACTCTGCTGTCTTTTTTTAAAAGTATATTAACCTAGCAACTCGTCACATTAATGCTGAATTGGGGATTTGTCGTCGCCCGCATCCAGTGTAGACAGACAGCATCACTTATTATAATAGGTTTATTGTATTTTGTCGTCGCAGCTCACTTCCGTGAGACACGGTGAGAGCACGCAGATGCTCGTAAAACTGAATTCTGTTCACTTTGCATCTATTTGTGCCTGAAATACTGTGCTCTGCAAGTATCCTTGTGAAGGTAAACAAGTGAGAAAGAAGATGGATGTGTAACAGTATATTGGTTCACAGCAGTTTAATGTTCCTGAGGGTTTCTGTGTTATGAATGTTAATCAAACAACAAAACACAAAGAAAAATCACTTTTGTAGCTTTAAGCAGATTTATTAGATTTAATTTATACATTAAAGATGATGCAGTTTTATTTTACATTTGATTATTCAATTTCTGTACCTGAATACTGACTCACCTATCTAAGCACTGCTTATTTCATTTGTATCTTTGTTCTGTTATATTTATTAATGCTTGCAATTTGTTTATTTCCTA
The DNA here is from genome assembly GCA_024542945.1 of allo-octoploid hybrid of Carassius auratus x Cyprinus carpio. Taxonomy (NCBI): domain Eukaryota; kingdom Metazoa; phylum Chordata; class Actinopteri; order Cypriniformes; species allo-octoploid hybrid of Carassius auratus x Cyprinus carpio. Next base: position 2,702,721 of record CM045074.1, on the reverse strand, counting down.
TGCTGATTTACCTACAAAATCACCCCAATCATTGACCCCAATAAACTATTCAAGTCATGAGGTGATTTTTTTTTTGCAAAATGAATTAAATATATAGTTTATTTATATATCAATAAATATATTAAATTCTCTCTCTCTCTCTCTCTCTCTCTCTCTCTCTCTCTCATATATATATATATATATATATTCAGAAGTGCACCTCATTTCTACAGCGGTGTGGATCATTATTATTGGCATTTAGCGTGTCATCCAGCATGACCAGGTTATAGATTACAATTCCTGCTCATCTCGACAATGTCTGTGAATTAATTCAACAGAGAGCCTGAGCAAACAGAGCGTCAGAATAATGAATTTCTCTCTGGGTAGGCGGTAAGCTGTGAGCACACCGCCCTTCTGACAGCCTCCTATTTTCCAATATTTCACGTGGACGAGTGAGCTTTGATCAGTCGCATGACGGAGAGAAATTAATGCCATGTGCTTGCAGAGAAAAAAAGCAACTGTGGGTCCTGCGGCTTACAGAGAATTGAGCTTCACATCAAACCAGTTCAAGATATTCATGCAATTTTTGGGTTACACAAATGATCTATTTAAAAAATAAATAACACCAATGTATATCTCATTTCTTCAAAAGGTGCTTGAATTTTACACAAAATAAGCTTCGTTTTGTTTGTACTTTACTTAATGCACAACATCACAGCACAAAACACACTCTTTCATGCCAGACATAAAGGAACCCAGATGTTACATCATTCCCCTGTGCACCATTAATATTTTTCATATAGCCGTCACAGACACACACTACACACACACACACAATGGCCGTGAGGTTGCATTAGTTTTCTCTCTGATAAAAATCAGCTCATTATAAAAATCTTGAAACACAAAAATGGTTTACATGACACTATATCTTCAATGTGTCAATCTATATGCATCAATATGCAAGAAAAAAAAAATACTATTTGAGTTTTTTTTAATGAAGTGGGTTTATGCCTCTCATAGACCCATTCGATTGTCTCATTTCTCACTTTTCTAACTTTAGAGGTCAGTTACAAAAATATTTCTTCTCTGATGAGATTCTGACCCACTTGGACTTGAAAGGAACATGTTTTTCTTCCAATCTACCAATTTGTACAAAGCCAAAAATCAAAGTTCCTGAGATATCATGCCCTAAACTTGGCTTTCTGGATATCTGAGCTTTACAAAATGAAAATCTACATGAAATATTTACACGCCTCAGTTCATTATAAAATTCTTGCAATGCAATGCAATGCAATGCAAAAAAAAAAAGGTTTACATGAGACTTGAACTTCAACATCCATGCATAAATCTGTGCACCAATCAGCTCAATTTTCTAGACTTTTTCATATTTACCAAGTTTAGAGGCTAGTTTAGAAAATATTTCTACCACGATGACTCTCTGAACCACTAAGACTTGAAGGGAACACATTTTTCTACCAATCTACCAATTTGTACAAAGCTAACAATCCAAGTTCCTGAGATATCATACCCTGAACATGGCTTCTCAAGACATTTTTGCCTATTAAAAATGCTAGAATCTACATGTTCTATAGTGTTTATGACATTTCTCCACTAAGAATAAAATAAAATAAAAAAAACAGCATTTGAGTTTCTGCCTATAAACATGTTCAATGACTGAGATACAAAGCGGTCTGATGTAACATCACAGGTTTTCACATCACACCGAACACTCGCCGACAGCCATACTCACAGATTCAGCTGTGTGGTCCATTTCCACTAACATCCCCACCGGAGGAGAGAAGAGGGAGAGCGGTTTGAAAGAGAGGAAAAAGACAGACAGAAAGAAAGAGAGGACAGCTGTAAGCAAACAAGGTAAAAGTGCCAAGGAAATGGAAGAAAGGCAGAGTGTTTTAAAGTAGGTCAGTGTGGATTAAGGTGAAAAAATCATGAAGATTGAAGACGAGGCAGGAAATTGAGTGGCTGTATCTGAGCATGTCATTCCTGCAGTTTTTCTTCACCATTTCATTTGTAAGAGTATAAAAAGGCTGTTTTGGAATTTAATATCAGATCACAACAGCTATTCTTTAAGAAATGCTCCAAGTCTTATACAATGCAAAATTAATTTGATGTCTTAAAGTTTTGGGATAGCTCACCTCAACCCCCAATTTTTTTTTTATTCAAAGCGTTCACATGAATATTTCATTATTTTATTATTACAAACATTTTTGTGTTATTTAAACAAATATATATATATATATATATATATATATATATATATATATATATATATATATATATATATATATATATATATATATATATATATTTTTTTTTTTTTTTAATAACCTTTTGTAGAGAATAAACATACTGTAGAATCAATATTATTGTATCATGACCCAGATATCGATACATTATCATCCGATTCCCATGCAGCTGACAACTGTAAATGATTTTGTCATAAACATAAGCGGGATAAATTCAAAAGCTTTAGTCACGGTTTGTTCAAAGCTGTAATATTTGCAGCTGTGAAGAGAATAAGGTGCATGGTATATGTAATTTCACTGCTGTTTTCATGACAGAAGCTTGTGATTATTATAATTTTAGGTTGCAGCGGAGGCTCTTGCTTGCATTTTCTTCTTTCTTTTTTTTTTTTTTTGCTGTTTGTGATTTTAAATCAAGTCTGAATTGTGACGCGCAGTGCTCAAGTGCCTCATGTTTTTGTGGAGCTCTCGAGGCTCAATCGGCAGACATAATCAGCTTTTGTTGACTTTATCTATGACACTAGAGCCTTAGAGGTTAAACTTATTAGAGGTTTGACTAAACCGTGCAATTCTAATGGCTGATAAGATGTTTTGGACTGCTTGTGGAAAGCATTCTAGAGGCTATAAAAGAACTTCACAGATTAAATTATTTATAAAAGGATTTTCATACATTTGTTGCAGTGGCCATGAGTGTGTTAAATGCTTGCAAGACATTGGGTCGCATTTGCTGCAACAGTATCCTAAAGATAGACATTAACCAATTGTCTGTGCACCCTTGATGACATCAGTTAAAAAGAAAACTGGCAAGAAAAATAATAAACAACAACCTTTTGTTTGAGGAAATGTTAATATTCAGCACAGCGCATCGTTGCGTTAACATACCTGTGCATCGGCGAGCATGGCGTCCTTGATGAGGGGCAGGCGCTGGATTCGCCATTCTCAACACGGACGTAGTGCACTTGGTATCCACGGATCTGCCCGTGCTGCTTCCCTGGCAATAGGGGCCACATTACCTTGATGGCAGTGGAGTTCAGCACCTCAACCTCCACACGCCGAGGAGGGGCCCCAGGCACTGCGATGGGAAAAGATGACACGCCTATGAGGTATTAAGATTACCATATTATCATTAAAACTACATTTTAAAAACATTATGGTGGCTTTTGCCTGTGCAAAACTCACCAATATGATGCTAAGGTGTTGCTTCGGATACTTGAATTATTTATCTAATTTTTGTTCATATTACTAACTCTTAGTTTGAACAATGGTAGTAGTGATAATTGACTTAGTATTTTAATCATGAATGGGACATAAAAAGTCAATTAAAGCTTATGTTTTACAATCAAAACACATTGATTAGTATATTTAGTTTTTTAATGAGCAAAATTAAAACCCACTCGTCTAGAAATGTTTCTCTTTTACCAATTTTAGAGGTCAGTTTAAAATATATTTATCCTGATGAGACTCTGAATCACTTGGACTTGAACAGAATACATTTCTCTACCAATCCACCAATTTATACATAGCTAGCAATCATCACATTTAAGATATCACACCTAAACCTGACTTTTCAGATGTTTTTGGGCTTTAAAAAAACTAAATTGTTAAAATTTCCCTTTAATATTTTACACCTCGGTTCATAACATAGCTAGAAATCATAGTTCCTGAGATATCATACCCTAAACATGACTTTCCAGAAATGTTGGGGCTTTCAAAAGCATGAAAATGTTCAAATCTACATTAAATATTTTACACACCTCAGTTCATTATAAAAATAATGCAACGCTAATAAAACTGTTTACATGAAACTTGACCTTCAACATGAATCCATGCATGTCCAACCATTTTCTTTGTTACTTACTTCATGATTACCACTCTTTACCAAATTTAAAGGTCAGTTAAAAAATATTTAAACCCTTATGAGACTCTGAACCACTTGAACTTGAAGAAGACACATTTTTCTACCAATCCACCAATTTATACAAAGCTAGCAATCATGGTTCCTTAGATATCATACCCTTAACATGGCTTCCCCAACATTTGTTAGCTATTAAAACAGGAACATTTTAGGATCTACATGAAATGTTACAGACCTCAGTTTCAGTCCCATATAAACAAAATCTTCTTTAATTACGTCTGATTCAGCAAGAAGAGACTCTTTGTGTGATCTAAAAATAGTGCAATGTACCAATCTTTACTGAGTACCCTAAGACTATGCGATATGCCATCTCTGTACGGCTGAAAAGAAACTAAACCCCTCGTCTCAGCTAGTACATACATTCAATTATGTGAAAACCAGGCTACTGATTAAGCACCCATCTTAAGGGACATTTAATCAACTGTAATATCACACCCCCATATACCCGAAGCAACCATTTCATCCCCTTCCATTTCACTATCTTTCTTATCTGAGCACTGATCAATTCGTGAGTCTGCGTCTGCAGTCTTTACCTCGCAGCTAATGAAAATCCTTTATACCAGGCCTTGATGTTTAATACCTCCGCCATTCAGTACTGCTCTAAGAAGGAGACCGATTTCTTGGATGGTCAATAAAAGAGCGCCATAGGGGATGTACTGTATTTTGGGGCCTGACTATTCCGTATTAGATGCTGTAGCGGTAGAGTCTCCAAGGATGTGACTGTCGTAATGCATTGCTACTCAAATAACTCCATGTTGTGGGTTGGTCAAACAAGATTTCCCTGCAGGGGTCTTGGGGTAGTGTTCCCTCTCCTGACCTGCCTACAGTGGTTGACCGCCCGTCAAAACCATCTATCCTGGGGTGGCCCAAAGCGCCAGGGAAAGGCTGTGCTCAGTATTGATTAGTAGCTTGTATCTTGAACTAGCTGTCAGTCATGGAGAAAGACTGCTGTCACCGGGACGTCCGACACAATTTTTTACTCTAGCTGGATTTATTTCAGTGCTCATAAGCTGTCTGAGTGCTTTACAAAGAGAAGTGCGGATGAAAATGATGCTAAGTCAATGTTTCCTCTATCACATAATGCTAGTCAATAGATCTTGTCCCGAAAAGACTAAGCTGTCAACCGGACGTCATGTATAATCAACATTTCTCTCGCCTCATCCACCATCTTGGATTTATTTTCTCAATAAACTCGCCAGAGACCATATAAGGTCAATGGAAAATGAATGGGGAAATTATAAGACCAAATATGGTGGCTGTAGGAAAGTAGGTACAGCCTTTTAGTTAAAAGAGCCAACTCGTCAAATTAAACTGAAAATAAATTTTTTAGCTTGAAATCAGGTGAAGAAACAGATCTATTACAACAAAGCGATATAAAATGTTAAACAATTAAAACATTTTAAACAAGATAAATGCACTTGAGAATCAACACTGTATGCGATAATACAAGTGTATTTTGTATTGTGAACTGGCATATTGTCAAAAAAATATAAGTTGTAAATTGAACAACTAAAATCTAAATTTGGCTGAGCAGTGGTTTGGGTGGTTTTGGTTTGGGCTTATTTCAGGTTAAACAAAGTAATTAGATTCAATCTATGAAAACAAATATTGGTATCTTATACAGTGTTGTTTCTCAATTCAATTTTTCTTCTAGCAAACTTTTAGATATTTCAGCTAGAGAACAAGTCAAAGACTTATTTTAAATTACCATCCTCATCTTGCGGCACAGCAGCTGCTCAGCTCTGGGGCCGGACCCAGCTGGTGGAGGCCGCCACAGTGACTCGGTACAAGGTCCATTTCTCCAGCCGCTGCAGCTGGATCTGATTGGAGCTGGGAAACCGCTGGCTCCTCCACGGGCTCCGTGTTGACCTCGCCCCGGCCCCACCACAGCGTAGGCTAATTACCGCCAGCCCCCATTCTGGCTCTCGGCCTGGAGGCTCAACCACCATCAGGTTGGTGGAGCTGTGGCTGGAGCACTTAATGTCTTGAGGGGGGAGGGCTCTGCTCAGGTTTGGGAAAGGGGAGAGGAGGGGTGGAAAACAAAGAACAAAAGATGGGAAAGAGAAAAAGAAAATGATAAAAGGGAAAAACCAACTGAAAAAAAAACAAGCAGAGACATACTGAAACATAAGAAAAAAGAAAAAACTAGGAAAACAAACTGAAAGAGCAAATGCAAACAGAAGAGTTGGTTTTGAAGGGGTCAGGGTGTTTGTCATGCATGCATAAATATGAAGCATGAAGGTTTAACTTTGGTTGATTTCTGTGTCACAGATCTAGAAATAACACCACATATGTTGGGCATAAGATACAGCAGATCCAACTTTAACCGCTGTATCTGAGCCAAAGATTTAGCCCATCTTTCACAGTAAATACCCTGGCTCTCAGGATATATTTCCACCAAGAGGGAAAATAGATCACATTATTTGCATTTGAATGAAGGCCATTCATTGCAGTATTTGAAGGTTTTTTTGTTGGGTACTTTCCTTGCACATATCAGAAATTACAATGTCTGTGCCGTTGTAAATCAATATAAAAGTCTTGTTTGAAATGCACAGAGTCTCTGCTCACTAAATGTTTGATGCATATGAATGCATTATACCATTTAAAAGCACCGTAACATTTATCTCCATTGTAAAATCGAGCATTAAAAGTTACTCTGTCGGCTGATCCCTGAAGCCATAAGTAACACAAATGAATGAGTGGGAAACAGACAGGCGGGATAAAACATATTTGTGACTGAAATTCAAATGGATGAGCACCATCGTTGGAAAGCAAAACAAAATCATTCAAAAGGATTACAGGAAAATGAGGAAAACTCTCTGGAAATAATGGCTGGAAAGAAAATGTTAGAACCCAAAATGTCAACTCAGAAGAATCATGGAAAGCCACCAAGCTTGAACAGAAAGTAAGACCATTAAAACAGCAAAAAACAAAACAAAACCAAAAACACAAAGCATTTTCCTGTACATTATATGCCTGACATCTTCAAACACTAACTTTTAAAGACTTTCTTACCACAAGCACCCAATTCCAGGGAGGCTATGTTTCCCCAGAGTCGGTTGGGTTTGGCCTCTCCCTCTATTGCCAAGCTCATCCAGTACAGCTCAATTCAAACTATTCATGTTCATTAAGCCTAGTCCATTGGTTTAGTCCAATAATGTAAATGTATGGATGTTTTTTGGACCGGATGGAGAGAGCTTTCCCTGTGCTTTCATCAGTCTGCACTATTCACTGTTTACACTAGCCTGAGGGTCCACAAGATTGAGATCAGGGTGCTAGCACCTCGCTAACACCCAGCCATTCATACCCAAGTTATATAATCCACCCCAATTCAAACCATCAGCAGCCCACTTGTGCTTTTGTTTGAGAAATGATTAACTGATTTGTCCCATCACCAGCCAGCTTTCATCACAGGTGTCCCAGAGTTCAGTGAGCGACATTATTCAGAGACTTGTTTATTCACCAAATGGGCTTATTGGATTAAAGTTTTATTGGACTTTCATCTTCCGTTTGAAGATATATTCTGAAGATGTACTTCCTCTCTTGAAGAGTATTTGCATTCAGTTCATATAAATCGACCTGGTTTGAGTGTGGCAAGAAAGTTTGGTATCTGAGAGTTGCAGACCTACCTGAAGGTTTAGACTCATGATTCTGGGGATGTATTATACATCAACGCAACAAAGCCTTGAATTTCAGCATTCAAAATGAAATGACTATTAAAAAAACAAGAGCTATGCCTCAACACCAAAATCGAAAGGCATTTACTTATAATTTATGACTTAATTATCAGATCTATGCCAAATGGCTGCACTGGCAATTGAGAGGTGAAAAACTCAGATTTGTTTGGATAAAAAGGTTGGAATTAGTTTACCTAACTTCTATGGCAGTAACAATCAATTGACTGTGGACCTCCAAATGAAATCACTCTTCAAAACTAAGAGTTGTGCCACAAATGATGTTTACTTTTACAATTATTGACTTGATAATCCAAATCCAAATTGTGGTGCTGCTTCAAATAAGCCAAATGAGAGGGAAAAATAACGACAATTAGAAGTTTGCTTGGCTGAAAAGATAGGAATTTGTTTGAAAGCTGGTGCTGCAACTGATTAAATGGATTGGACTTAATCTACTTTTGGACCTCCAAGATGTTCTTGCCCTAAACCCATGATGAAGACCGGTGCAAAACCCTTGCCCCAGTTTGTGGACCCTCTATGACCATGTTTGAAACCTTAGCATCACTCAATAGCCATTGACTCTTAAAGCATTTCCCACTGGCACCCACTTGGTCGAGGCAGGAGTGTCTATCTCCACTAACCCTCGAAGTTTGGACATATCCTCCAAAGAGTTGGGGGATATGGAGGGTGAGTGAGTACTCTCTGCTGGACCATTGCAGGGGCTCGTAACTGTGGGCTGACCCAAACAGTGACCTGACTGAGGTCAACTGAACAGCACTGTACCAAAAGGAAACAAACACAATACACTTTTCTTTCGTGCCTTCATGAGGAAGTCCAGTCTGCCACTTGGTGTAGTTCAAAACATATTATGAAGAGGTAATCCATGTATAATCTGGCTCATTAGTGTTTAAATGTCTTGGGAACTCTTGGTGAAGACAATAGCACTCTTTGAAGCTAGTAAAGTTGTGAAGGGATACTGAACCAATTCCGCTGGTGTATATGACAGTTCTGCATCTCAAGGTCACTATAGCCTACATATCACACTGTCAAGTTGGTCGACTTCTGAAACCTGAGGTGGCAGACTGAACTTTCCTCTGAATGGCGGTCACTTACCTCACGGAATCCACACTGTAATGTTTGTTTATGTGTTAGGTTGTGGGCGTTGTGCTAAATTGCTTCTAACTGTCCAAGCTTGTCGCTTGACCTTGTTATGGGTAAATCTGCACTACTTCAGTTTATGCTCGAGGGAAGACGTCGGCAGATGTAGTGAAACATGTCTCCCATCTGTGTGAGACCCTCGGGACAAAGCAGAGTCCCAGTAACTCAAGAAAGAAGCCTATGGCCATCCCAGCGGGATACTTACTCTCACCTTTAGTTTAATGGATTTGTTTGGCAATGCTAGCTGCTGCTGCTGCATGTCACGGTAAACTTAACCCTGATAGCAAGAGCAAAAAAAAAAAAAAAATGCTGAGAGCTGTTTCCTCAAGTGTGTTTGAGTGAAACCAAACCAAAAGTAAATAAAGTTGACTGAACTGTGACTGAACGGAAATAAATTAAAACCAGGTGACGTCAAGCGAGAAGGTGAGCTCAAAGTGAAACAGAAGAGCTAGAAAACAAAAGGGAGGTAGAAAGTGCACCACATTGTTTCAGAATAATATATATGAAGACACCAACAGCAGGACAGACATATAGAGATGGAACAGAAGGGGACACACACAGCGCACGACATGCCAGAGGTCAAGGATGCATTAACAGAGCCCGGGTAATGGGAAGAAATACATGCATTCAGTGCTCGCTCTCTCCAGCTCAGGTGTAACGCTTGTGTCAATGCAGCAGGTTCAGTGCATCCCAACACCCACTCAACCAACCCCATCCCACCCATTCTGCACCAACAAGCTGCACAGGTAGAAACAGAAGATGAGTTAAAATGGTCCACATCTGCTGCCATGGCTTTCTGGCATCTTCGCCCACTGTAAGTGTATCCAAGTCTGAAGAATATCAACTTTAAAAGGAACCTCTAAACAAAAGGAGCATCATGAAAACAAAATGCATTAATTTATGCCAGTATCCCATTTCACTAACCAACATGCCAAATTAAAGAAGTAGAATGGGTTTTGAATGCCAGTTCATGTTGAGTTGAAACTTTTTTAACCTTTACACTAAAACAAAACTAATCTAAGCACAATTATAGGAATCGGTTTGAGGGTGCACATAATTTTTCTTTGCTTATTTTTTCTTGGAAGCTAGCTAACATCATGCAGAATTATAGAAATGCCATATTCACAAGTGCATTTTTCACCCATAATTCATTTACTCTGAACGGAAAGTGTTCTGTGCTCAAAAAAATGTATAATTTTAATCACTCAGAGAAATACAACTAAAATAGCTCTTAGCTTGGTATAAAGACTGAGACCACAGTGAAAATAAAAGTAGAGCGCTTTCTCACTCATGCTCTCAGACTTCTGGACCCCTTTGTTTGTACAAGCAGAACACAAGTAACTGCAATTTTTTAGCACAGGGCACATGCCAGTTGCAAGGTTCCCCACAAGCACTGATTATTTCATGCACTGAATCATGATGCGACTCAGCGAGGGTGTATTTTAGGCGGAGGCTTGAATAATTCAGCCAGTCTCCCAGCGTAAATGCTGACTACCTGCAGGCTCCTACGCCACTGACTGTGCTGCTTTCAGTAATACACAGTGAGGGACTAGATGTGGTGGAAAGCCATGCAGACCCAGAGTCAATAATATTTTGTGCTTCAGTCACATGGGAAGAAAAAGTGCATTTGCTGTTGACACATGAAAAGAAATACGAACACAGAAGAAAGAAGGGAATGCTGGGGAGCGAACGGCACGCTTGCTGCAGATCAATCAACCCACATTGATTTGTTTGTTTCACATGTAGGAAATCTCTGAAGTACATAACTGTGACATAGAGAGACCCAGATGAAAGAATAACCAAACAAAGAAGAAAAAAGGTGTGTGTGACACAATCCAAGGGCGAGGAATCCATTAAACTAAACAACACAGGTCATTTAAAAGTTTGGGCTTTAACATTTAGCGCTTGAACAAAATAATGTTTAAAACATCAAAGAGGGCCTCATTCATGAAACGCAAGCAGAACTAATTGCAAAATCGACGATCGACCATTCTTACATAAACTGATCGTTTGCAGTGATTTACATAAGAATGTTTTCACAAACAATTTACACAAATTTGTTCTGCTTCGTTTTATCGCCTTATTAAAAATAAGTTCTTAACATGCAAAGAAATAAATTATTCAAAAGCTATGCCAAGTCATTTGGAAATATTCTCATCAAAATAACATCACCTCTGCTACCTGCATGTAGCAAAACTCACTTCTGGCTCAAAGGTGATGCTGTTTTGCACAATTTAGATGCATAAACAAACACAAGCAGAACACCTGTCATAAACCAGGGACCAGGTGTCTGTTCTTTAACACATATCTGCTGCAGACACAAGCACACCATTATCATTTACTCTTGACATTTCTGGAGTGATAAACAATATCCCTGGATTGGGAAATGAGGGTGAAGGTTACAGTGGCCCTTTCAAACAGTGTTGTTTCATCCCGACCCCATCAAGCTCAAAATTGTTATTATGTCTTGAAAAGACAATATTAGACCCCAAACCCTTCACATTGGTCCTTAGGAAAGGAAATGGACTACATACTGGCTTGGGATGTCCTTTGGGATATTTCAGTTGGTGAAGGCTCCAATGCCTTTGTTGGAGATGGCAGCCAGAGAGAAGTAGTACTCTGTATTTGCATGACCCTCCACCACATAGGAAGAGGTTGGGCGAATGTTTTCTTTACCTGTTTGGTGGAAAATAATAATGTTACTGCTAATGACATGTGCAACAGTGGTCCTGACAAAGTATTTGAGAAGGTTTGTTGTAAAGAAGGCACCTGAGATTCTTGCCGCCCTCTTTGTAATGTAGTTAGTAACTGATGATTCCCTCTTTTTCAAAGGCGGTTCCCATGTTAGCTCAACACTCGTGTCTGACACCTCACCAACCTGGAAGTTGGTCGGCTGTCCAGGGACTACAAATGGAGCCAGTGTTGTCAGTTTAATAGACAAGATATTTTATATCTTATATATTTTAAGAGATTTACAACTGTAGAATTTGTGAATGTGGTAGAAACATAATGTACTCGGAGGCAACTGAATGATTACCAGGTTAAAGTAGTGTACTTACATTTTTGTAACTCTGAAATTTACAATTGCTCAAATGATATCGCCAACTCATACCCAATAATTTACCTCATCTTGCTATGTTTTTTGACTCAACAACAATAAAATGGACATTTCCAAAACTAAAGTAACCTTTTACATCTTTTCTACACTGCTACCTCACCTAATACTAACAATGGACATTTCGATTGAAACTCACCATGCTACATCATTAGCCCACCACACACTGACAACAGATATTTGCACTCTAATTTAATTTGCTATTAGTTTCGCTCGAGACGCATTCAATTCATTTTACATACAAAGGGTGACAGTGCACGCATGAAAAGAAATGAACATTCATGTTTTCATAACCGCTGGCCAAATTAAAAACTAAACTAAAATTACAATCATCTTTGACATTAGCTTACCAAACAGTCACAACAGATATTTTATAATCACTAAGCTCATCTTGCTACATTGGTAGCCCACCGAACACAAAAACAGACTTTATCAATCTCTAAATTCAATTTGCTTCACCCAGTATTTGCAACAAACATTCTTCAGTTCTGAAACTCGCATGCTACATCTTTTGCTCACCCAACACTGAAAATAGACACTTAATATTGACAAAATGTTGGCCAATGGCCTCGTGAGATTGACAAACTAAAAAAAAAAAAAGACAAACTAACCTCCTTGAAGCACTTTTACATGAATGGGATCCGAGAAGGTCCATCTCCTACAGATGTGAAGGCCAGCACTCTGATGGTGTAGGTCTCGGAGGCTACCAGACTCTGAATGGTGGTGATCAGCGCTGTCCTGTCGTTGTGGATGTGCCACATGCTCATGGGCTGAAATGGATCCATGGTGTAGTAGACCCGATAACCCTTGATCTGTCCATTGGGCTCCTCGGGTTCATCCCAGCGTACCATCATGGTGTTCTGGGAGATGATACGGCCTGGATATTGCGGTGGGCTGGCGGAGCTTGCTCCCCAGTCCTACCTCAACCGGTTGCTGGCGGGCCCTGGCCAATGGTGTTGAAGGCTGACACGCGGATCTCATAATCAGTGTTTGGAGAAAGTCCGCCCGATGCTGTAGCGAGTGGTGGTGATGGAGTCCACAGTCTCGAACTTGCTTTCGGGAGATTTGAGCGATACTGGATGATGTAATGGGAGCGGGCTCAGGGTTGCCACTGTCCCAGGTGATGGTGATACTGGTGGCGGTAGTTTCGAGTTCGACAGGAGTACCTGGAGGTTTCGCAAGGCTGCAAGTGGGGATAAGAAAATACCGTGAGACTTAAACAATCAATACTGGGACTAAACACTATCTGAAATACTTGCTTTGGCTTAGTTTTAATTTCTTTTGACCAGAGATCCTTGAGTGACCTTGTAGGACTCAATGGAATCTTACACTTGACAATGATCTGGGAATTAGCCTCGATGATGCCCAGGCTGCTCATGGCACGCAGGTGTAGTTGGCCGACTCACGAACACTGTTTAACTCCAGAACGTTCCTGCCAACTGGCATCTCGTCCTCAGGTGTCAGGTCCTCAGAGTTAAGCATCCACTTGACATAGGGCATGGGTGAGCCGACAGCGGCGCAAGTGATGTTGACACTACCAGCCGCATGATCTCTTGCATTGGGGGTGTGATGGAGAAAGCGTGGGGCACAGAACTGCATAGGGTGGAGGAATGGTGACAAGAAAAGAGAAAGAGAAAGGTAATGACACGCCAATGAAAATGAGCCTTTCTTTAGAACATACATGATGTTGTCTAAAGAGAGACAACAAATTAAAACTTCACAAACATTTGGTTTATACAAATTAAAATAATGATAAAGTAACTAAATTAACAAAACTTATTCACCAACAATACAGATTGACATTAAAGCAACAAGTTCATAGCAACAAGGTTCAATTGACCAATATTTGACCCATCACATCACAATTAATTGCACAAAAATCTATTATGAGTTTCTCATCTTTAAAATGAGATCTCTATGTGGCTTATAACTACAGTAAACAAAATGAAAATCATGAATTACTGTTAAAAAGCAGAAAAACTTTACAGAAAATACTCTGAGCATAAAATAGTCTGAACAACAAAACTTTTTTAAAAATAGTTTTTAAATCTGCCTGTGCTAAAGAAACCTTAAATATCTTACAATCTGTACATACACGTTGGTAAGTACATGCACTAGTAATGTGATTCCCTCAAGAGGGACTAAAGATGAGAAACCTTAATCAGATTTTTGTGGTTGAGAGTAGATCAACTGGACAAAGCCTTTTAAGATCTGACAGCTTCCATTGATAGATGCAGCTGTCATTTTCACAGACATCATGCAGAAATAGGTAGAGGTCAACCAAAGAGTAAATGGAAACAATAAAACCAGAGAGAAGAATTTGAGATAAAATGCATAGAGGAATATAACTGAAGGGTCGCTAGCATGCCCAGACAAAAGACAACTGGAGAGGAAAAAAGAGAAATATAAGAGGAAAGACGCAAAAGAGCCAGAAAGAGGAAGAAAGGGAAGGGTTGGGAAAAGGAACGAGGGGAACCCACTTCAATCTAGAGAAAGGCTTTTTATCGTCTCCAGCCAATATGAGTAATGTGACAGGATCGTAATGTCACATTGCGGTCCTGGCTAGACGCAACACTAAAATTTACAGTGGAAATCCTGGATTCTGTCAATAAGTAGCTGTCGGTTCAACTCAACTAACTATCACACACATCAATAAAACAATAAGAAGAAAGAAAATGATACAGATGCTAGTCTACTGATGATGACAGCGTTGCACCTCAACTACTGAGATGCCAAACCTACACACGAGAGAAAGATGAAGGATCTGTTGAGGAAAGGGTTCGATATGAGTTATGGCAGAGATGGAGTTGGCCAGGTTGTGCAGCAGGCTTTTTTCATAGCCTGTCTGGCATGTTCATTCTTGTAAACATGCTATTTTGACGTGACTCGTTAAAAGTTAAGAAACAATGGAAACATAATGACTTTAAAATACAGACTCTGTTCCAAAACCTAGCAAGCTGCCTAGGCAGATACCTTCTAAGGCAACTTTTAACAAATATTCTAAAGACCCAACTCACAACTGTTTCCGATTGAGTCTGACACAATTATTGGGTAAAGCAGTAAATTTTAATTAGAGTGAAACATCTTGAATGAAATTATTCCATGCACTTTGACCTTTGATTTTGGGATTTACTTTTCCCCTCAAGGATACATGCAATTCTCTTATCACTTAGCTAAAACTAGATATCTTAAAAAGCAATATAAAGTTGCTTATGAAACATTGGGTGTTAGGTGTACGTTTATACATCTAGGTAGTTATCTTGCAAGGTTTTGGAATGGCATTTATAATTAGAATACAGATGGTACTAGTAGTAGCGTTCAGGTTAAAGAAGGGCTACCTGTTACATGTAAAATTTTGTATTGCACCAAACTTTGTAGTTTGGTTTCCCAAGAATCTTCAAACCAACTGCCTTAGTGATGTTGTTGGATGTAAAATGACAATGAAACAAGAAGTAGGGTGGTGCTAGGTGTCCCTAAGATGGCAGGTGGTGAGGGGTCATGCCCTCATTTACATTGGGCAAGAGGAGAAAGGAAAGACAGAGGGACAGCAATGGGTGCTGGGGCTAGCTCAGAAAAGCAACCAAACTTTAAACCAAATTAACAACCCAAAAGAGACAAGCAGGACAGGAACAACAGGTAGAGATTGGGCACAAGCAGAACAAGACCTAGGCTGCAAGACAGCAGACAGGGGCGGACAGCGGAAGGAAAAATGGTGAACGTATATGTTGGAGAAAGACAGAAGGGAAATAACACAGGGAGTGAGGGGTGGGGACTGGGGCAAAGAGGAGACTGTAACCCTGGGCCAACTGGAGTAAAAGCATGTTGGTTTGACTTCTCACACAATGGGGCTTGAAATACATGATTAAACTCTCACCATCGCTCGGACAACAGCAGCCAAAGAGCATAAAGTCTTGATTTTGTAAACACCATCGAAAGTTCAGTGGGTTTAAATCTAGTTAGAATGTTTAGAACATTTCAATTTTAAAAACTTTTGAAAATAAAAAATTTAAATTTAGAAATCCTGTTATAGTTAGTCAAGGTAACAGGCTCTACTCTAATTAAACATGAATATATTCACAGTTTCAGAGAGCCAGTGTGACAAATAATCTCGGTTGGTGTCCAGTGAGCTAAACTCACATTATAACTCAATCCATTTCATAATTATGGAGTTAAACAAGATCAAGTTAACGTTTATGAATGTATAATAATTTTAACAGTTTTAAAATACATTTTATAATAAACTGATTTATTTCGATACTGACTGTTTTATTTTTTTTTTAAGTTAAAATAGTAAACTATTTCTAGGAAATTTCCAGGTTCAACTGAAGTTAAGCTCTGTCCATAGCATTTGGAGGCACGATGATAACTTCCATAAAAAGTATTTTTTTCAATTAAAATAATATATTTTTATTATTATTTTAAAACGGCTTAACTTAAAATAGTGTACTTTTTAATCCCGTAAATTTGAATCCTTTTTCCTTAATTATTTTCTATAGTAATCATCATCACACCACCAATGCAACAGAACAACATTTGCACTGAACCTGGATCACTCCTTTAATTCAGGAAAAATTATTCTTGATTTGTTTAGAAAACAAAACAACATTAAAATAAACAATGACATACTGAACGACCCCACCCCATATAAATGCATACTGAACAAATGTTGTTGATAGGGCAGCCCACGATGACAATGTGCATGCATGACCGTGATTGCAGGAATGGCATCAACAGAACGGCACCAAACTATCAACCAAACTAGTCAACACATATTTGAGGCATGCAACCCTCCCAAGTGCAACATTTTAGGGAATCCACACTGAAATGTCGAAATGGTGAATTGACACAACACACAAAGATAATAGCAATGCAAGTGTGTTATAACAATGACAGAACACAGTGAACGTGATAGTGACAAGAGCGAGTGTGATTCTTCTAGTGTGGATTAATGATGGAAAGGCCCAGACGTAATTTGCTGATGCTTAAGCATTTCCTGCACTGATTTTAGGAAAATAAATATGGCAAAATGTGGTAAATATGTTAAATAAGCCAATATATTAAATAAACACACATACTATGTGAGTTCGCTGACACATTGCGTGTGGCCTGAAAATGGGTGATGCAACATTTGGCCATTTTAAACCAAGTCTACAAGAGGCTAAAACTGAAGCTTGCTTTGCTAGGGTCAAATTCAGTTGACCAATTGCTAAGGTAGTTGAGCAATGAGGGCTGCAACCTTGACCTTGTGAATTATTCATCCTATTGTTACGCGTTCAATCTACACTTGAACATTCCTGATTCTAATCAAAAGTCAGACTCAATTGGGTCATTTTCTAAATGGAACAACCATTTGAAAAGACCGCAAGGAAGCACAACTTCAGAGCCACAGACAACAAAGCATCGTGCTCAAATAAACTGTGGCAAAGGGGAATCATAAGCGGTCTAATGTTTTCAGATGCATGTTACATTTACGGCTGCCCCTATCGATGCATCGGCCTCTGAAATGCCATCGCATGAAGCCATCCTGCGCTTTATCTAAGTCCTGACACGTGGTTCTATAGCTCAAATCCTGGACGTTTGATGTGCGATGGTGCTCTCTGCTGTGATATTTGGAGAAATATGGTCCAATCGGATGGACACGCTCCTCATTCACTACGACCAGGAGCCCAGCAGGCCGAGAGCGATCTCTTTGAGGTCCAGAGCAAATCCCATTTCAAGCCCAATGTGGAGTGAAAGACAACTCAAGGTCTTACACGGACAGAGAAAGACAAAATAAAATAAAAAGGCCAAAGAGTGCCTCACTCCTTGTGCTTCCTGACTAGGAAGAATCGAAGGTGGACATTCGGCCATTTTGGTGAGACAGTCTGTCCAGCCCCAAAATGAAGGTAGGAAGGAAGCCAAAATACGCAGCCTTTAATGTCACCTTGAAGCTTAGATTACACCCTGTTTGATGTCCAAAACCCGCTAATCCATTGCGCTTGAAGGTAGCGAGGCCATTTGCATGCAGATGGCAGGGGTTCCCTGTATTAACACACACACACACACAACTCTGCCACTGCAATGCAAAGCAGCCTCAGTTGGGGTTGGACCAGTTCTAGTAATGAAAATTGGTGCATTTGTAAAACACTACCTCGTGATTGTCTGGTCAATGCATGAGTAGCGTCAGCTAAATCCTGAGGCTGAACTGCATTTTAGATTTTGCACCAAAACCTGTCCCTTTATGACACTTATTCGGATCAAAGTTAGCCTCGTTGCACAAGTAGAGGGTGTGATCTAGCTTGCATTTCTATTTGAATACCAACACAGCATGCAAGGACATGCAAAACATCCCAAAGTGGTGGCAGTGGGGTTCACATGCATCTCCATGCGCATACACTGAATATACTGTAGCATTTAGCATGGCATTTAGTACAGCTCAGTCTTCCAGCATCTCGAGGGGATCTGTGAGGTCTCGTTCCTCGCTCGCGGGGCTAATTGCTATTAATAATGCCCTGAAACATCCTGGGATCTTGAATCCCTTAACATTTTGGCATTATGTGGAGCTAAATGGCGGACGCTTGGAGCTTCACTGTCAGCGCAACAATGAAAGATTATCGACTTTATTGGAACAAGAAGAATCATCATTTCTGTTATTAATTTGGCTAGAAATAGAAGAGAACCAGATAAGTTTAGGCTCAGAGGGGAATTTTGCCAACTGGAGGCAATTAACTTCCACGCCTGAGGTAAATGGCTAACAAGAAGATCTAGAAAAAAATATTGAGAATACTTGAATAGCCATTAAAGCTGGAACGGAATTGCAGTTTGTTTTTTGCTTTTTGCAGCACATTAACTCACAAAACCTTTTTTTTGTTAAGAAAAATGGTAGATTGTTACAAAACATGCAATTCTAGTGGCTAACATACTCTAGCTTGCAAATATTTTCTGTGAAAATTAAACATTTCAATGAAAATGTTTTGCTGGTCTCATTTTCAAGCTACAGCATGCTAGCCACTAGCATTTCTTTAATGTTTAAAATGTATTTTGTCATTGCTAGCGCAGCTAGGACGCTAATATGCTCAGTCTGTTACACTATCTACATGCTAGGCAGCAGTAACAAGCTATCAGGGTAAATGGGGCACAGATATCACAGTGGAACAGCGGGATATGAAAAATAAAGCTCTGTCAATAAATGCCAGACCCTGAGAGACAGAGTAGCTGCAAAGCACTTCATTATTTATAGCCTCAATTCATGTGGCTCGCCTCCCAACAACACAGTGTCTGTAAAACTGAATAATTCAGATAGCCATTCAGTCTCAGACATCACAAGATAGCCGCAACATGTTAGCATTAGCCAAGTGAAGCAGAGGCTCTTGTTCTATGTCATTAACCCTGACAGACAGACAACGGCCATCTGAACCATCACTACACTGGGAGAGGCGATGAGATATCCACACAATTGGACAAACTTATCAGACTAAATCGCTTAATATTAAGTTATATTATATTATCATAATTATATTATTATTGTAATATAAGTAGTTGAAATTTAAACAAACATTTACATTTAAAATGATTTAAATTAAACTTTAAGATATTTAAATTTCATTTAAAATGTAATAAATACAAAGTTTAATTTATATTAAAAGAGTTGAATGTAAATTTGAAGATATTATTAATCTAATAATCTAATCTAATAAAAGTTTTTTGCTTTAAAAGTCCAATTAAAAGGAATAAAAAAAAAAAAAAAGCATAGAGTTTTGAATGTACACACTTTGGGTTTTACTTCAGATAAAGTATGTTTAGATATTTTCGCTTAGAAACCAAGACAAAATTTAAGAAAATCTCCTCAAAAGTGTGTGGACGAGCATAAAATGGTAAATATTGTAGTGGTTGCTACAGCTCTGCATGCAACCAACGCAGTAAAGCTAAATTACCTACAAGCCAAAAGGCCGACATGGGACTTTGATATGCATATGAAACAGGCGAATTACTGTGCTGAGCTGCATTAGTGAAGGATTAACATAGAGAGACTCACAAACAAAACACCTGCTTTTTGTTCTGGTCCAATTAGGGGTTTTAATACAGCATGTCTTAGTGATGTAAGAAGCGCTTTAGATGTCACGCTGGCAATGAGGACTTGAGCGGATGATAAATCCTAATTTGATTGAGCCTGCAGACTCTGAAAGGGCAAGAGGCAGTCAGTCATCACGAGGAAATATCGCTAGCTTGTTGGCTCTGAAATAAAGCCTGTTTTCTGGAGGCCACATGAAGTGCGGAGACCATTTTATCTGCCAATGATCCATGTGGCACAAAACTAATTAGCAGAAGTGAATTTGCAAGCTTTTTGTGCAAGAACGGCTTTGTAAATGAGAAGATGGGGAAAACTGTCTGCAGAAAGAGCCTACAAGAGAGCGACAGAGCACAGAAACACAAACCACATCTAACAAACCAGAAACTAGAAAGGAAAGGAGTCGAAAATGAACAAAACTAAGGGTGCACATCACACAAACACCACAACACAAGGACGGACTGAATAAGTAGCCAACAAAGCCTCGAACCCTTGTTTTGGACAAAACAAAGAAAATAATAAACCTCACAAAACACAGGAATGCAACAAAGCACGACAGCCAAAGGAATTGTGTCTCAAGGCATGCAAGCGCAGTTACATTCTCCCATCATGCATCAGGCCATGGTTTACTTTCAAATGCGAGACTTCCATGACAGCATAAGCATTTTCTTTGGGCAAAAGCAATACTGAAGGATGCAAACGAGAAAAGGCCCCACAATGCAAACTTAACGTAAAAGGAAACGAACCGAATTAGCGGGTTAATTACTACTAGTTTATGCAATTAAATCAAATCTCTCAGAATTTAAAGTTATTTAGCAGCTTAATTTTAAACTCTGAATCGCAATGATCATTCAATAGATCAGTCAAGGTTAAGGATTTAATACATGTTGATTTTGCGTTTTAATGTGGGTTAAAAAAAGTGAAAAAAGAAAAACACACCAACCTTCTCGAAGCTCTGAGGGATGTAAAGGGGTTGATGCAGAACACAATGACATGAGGGAGAAGAGAAAAATAGGGGAAACACAGAGAGTAAAAGGCCACCTCAAGGCTTTTAGCTGCACATTTTCTCTGACTGATGTCGCCTGATTATTTATTATGTGACCGCACATGTCTGCTGATTCACCCCAGTGGTTAGCGTGCCACTGAGCGTCTATTCAAGCATGTTATAACAATGCAAAATTACAAGGTCTTTAGCGCCTGAAGAGCTGCCAGCTGGCTTTAATTACAGAAACAAAACAAAGACACAAAAACAGAAATCAATGAAACAACCCAAAGTGCAAACCAAATCAAACCGACCATACAAATAAAACCTACATAATTAGCATTAAAGTTAGCAGCTACAATCAAGAAAACCGATTCTAAAGGCTCAGCTATTATGCGACATGTTAATGCAGTTTCGCTCAGATATAACGGCTGAGCTGTTTCCTCCATCAGAGCTGCTAATTTCAAGTCCGTTAACTCTAGAAAAGAAAACATTTGATTGTACCCAATGATTAAGCTTTGAAAACAAAACCAAAGGACATGGGATACTTAATGCAGTATGCACATAATCAGTGAGACATTAGCATACCTATGTTGAATTAATTATCGCTGGGTAATTTGAATGGATTTCAGAAATCTCCAGTCGCCAATTACTGAAATGTCACTAGACATCAGATCAAATGCAACTCTTAAAATTGCATGACTAAAATACTTCATAAAATTAAAGAGTAAAATAGCGATAATCCACAAGGTCATAGTTTTACACTGACTTTACCATGGTTAGGAGGTGCTATAAGGCATATTGTGCCTAAAATACCCTTACCATGGTAATGCCACTGTAAAAGTAAGGCCTCTTAGTGGCTTATTTCTTTAATAAATTGGTGGTAACTGCTAAAACACACTAACAAATAATTTTTCATTTATGATAATCACAATTAAAACTGTTTGTTTTTTATAGCTGCAACTATGCATTTATAATGTGTAAATTAATTAATACATGGATTATTCCACTCAAAATGATCATTCTATCATTAACTCACCCTTATGTTGATCTAAACCTTTATTTGTTCCTCTGCAGAACACAAAAGATGATTTTTTTGTCCATTCAATGAAAGTAAATAAAGTCTAAGGTTGAAATCTCACCATTTGCATTCTACTGAAGAACAAAATTCATACTGGTTTGGATTACGGGAGTAAATTACATAAATTTCATTAAAACTGTAACTGTCGTTTGAGATTGAGTGTCTGCATCTTTTCTAGTGGGAGAACAATAATAACTATAATAATGAAAAGACAACTCTCTGACCCATTTTATAATGGCCGGTGAATAATTTATCTGGAACAAAATTATTTGGTACACAGTGAGTAAACCCATCCCATACACTGCTCTTTTTAAATATGCATTAAATAAATAATACATGCAAAATGCATCTGCCTCGATTTATTAAAATCATCAACCTGAGATTCAACTTCTCTTAAGGTTAGCGGCAAGAGTCATCTGTGCTAATGCAATGCCTTAAAACAGCCGTTCCATAATAGTAATAATCACTGGACCAAGCGGGTTTAGCAATTACTTGTTAGCATGTTAGATTTTGAAAGTATACACTTGTGATAAGCAACATGCATATTGTTTACCTTGGAACAATTTACCTTTTACCTTTTAGAGGGAATAAGATTAGCATTTTGATTGGTTATAACATCAGCCAATCAAAATCCAGACTTCATTATCCTCTTCAACCTGAAAACTTGATTTTACAACATACCTGTAGACCAAGTTTCCAAGTTTCCGACCCAAGAAGACTGAAAACTACCCATTAAGTATCGAAAATGAGCATATTTTATTATATGCAATATTTGCTTAAGTGTAAAGAATCTATTAATTTATATACAACAGGTCATGTGACCAGTCGTGCATCTCTAATTGGTTGTTTTCGATGGTCTCCACGGCCAGGTTGCTCCCTACCTCTTACATACAGGTTGGCAGGGGAAGAGTATCGGACGCCTTCCACGCTAGACGCACACACCGTATTCCCTGATCGGTTTCCTCAGTGTTTTCTATCTGCAGAGCACCTGGGAGAGAAAAATACACCCCAAAGAAAGGGATGAAAGACAGAGAGAAAAAAGACAGAGAGAGGGAGAAGACAACAAACTATTAGAGGTTCGAAAGTAACAAGACTGTCAGAAACTATTTTATTTTTTGATGTTTGGTGCAACATCGTATCCTCATAAATTGCTCAAAGGTCTTTCCTGTTTGAAAGCCAACTTCGCCTTTTAACGCTAACTCACTGTGTTGAATCTGAGCAGTTCCACACTCAAGGCAAGAAAAATTAGACTGATCTAAATATGTCTGAATGCATCTCGTCAAATGCAACTGGAAAAGAACTAGCAGCAATGTTATGGTGTTCGCAGGAGTGCTGGATGCATCAATCAGCGTGCCGGGAAGTATCAGGGTGTGGAGTCGAAGAAGATAAACCACTGTCAGTCCCAAAGGGGAAAGTTGGTGAGGGTCAAGAGTGAGCTGTGAGCTGAACATCCATTAGTTCATGTCGAAATGTGCTGCACAGGGATGAAGCGTAGCACAACACTTAAATCCACGACATTAATTATTTCTTTCGGTCCCCAAGAGCAGTAGTAATACTCATGTCAGTGCATACTGCAGTACTGAGAACGGCTATTTGCAGTGCATGATAAACATTAGATATTCCTCCATATTATGCCCCAGGGTTGGGTCATAACCAAGGTCATTTCCCTGTATGCCAATAACCATGCAGTTTGAGAAGTCTGAGATCTATCAAAACTTTCTAATGGTCTTACTCAAATGGTAAGGGCTAAGGCTTAAGGCTATAGGGGTTAGGGTCATAAGGTTTGAAGATGGGGGTTGGGTTCAATGTAGGGTGTGCGATATGATGATTTTGATCGTGGACAAAAAAATGTTTCCACGATCTGGTTTTGAAGAAATATCATAGTATTGTGCTACATCGGACGTTTATCAGTTGCAGTTCTGGTGCCTCCGCTCAATCTCAATACTGTCAAGTACTGCCACCAAAATGCTGTAGTTACAAACAGTGGCAAATGTTTTGAGGATAAATAACCAACACCAACCCCCAATTCTAAAACATTTTTGCAAGGAACACTTTATTATATTACAATGTGATCATTTGTTTTGAGGGCTCATTGTAGCGTCAGGAAGTTAGGCACTACTGCATTTGTTGCGACTTTTGAAGGCCAGATGGGCAAGTGTGATTTTGCAAACTATAAAGCTGTAAATCACTAAACCCAACCCTCCTAGTTCAAACTCCAAAGAGGTATTTCAACTGCCTGTGAAAATATTTCAGGCAAGCAACATTCTCATTATATTATACTATATGTGAACAATGGTTTTGAGGGCTCTTAACAGCATTAAACATACTTTCCTGTGGTTCCCTTGATGCATTGCGCACCACAGAGCTCCTCTGAAGCAAAAGCAGCAGAATTTAGGCCTAAATGTATCACCTGAGCAACGCTGATTGAGGTGACCAAGAATGCTAAGTTTCTGGATCTAACATCCGTTCCATTACCACTGGGACTTTACCCACTAAGCTGCCCCACCCCAACTTTTCTTTATCTGTCTTTCAGTACTCTACCACTGCATTTCGACAGGTAGCATCAATCGCCCTCTCTCCTGGAGAGACATTCATTCTGGCTGACGAAGACATCAACCTCGGCTACCGCCACGCGGCGGGACATCAACAGCAGGGACTCACGTTGCGGTTTAAGCGCACAGTCTGCATCCTGTGGAACATTCTGTGTGCCAACGAGATTCTAGCTTCTGGGTCGATGACTCACACCTGCTCACGGCGGATCAACAGCATGATGGGATCAGGGAGTTTAGAGGCGGCAGGGAGAGACAGAAATGGAAGGTGGTTTCTAGAGTGTGTGCTTGTACGGATCGTTTGATGTGCACATTGGACAGCTGGGCTGGGCAACAGCAGGTGGGCTTGGAGAGCATTCTAAAGTCTCCTCAGGTGCACAGCCAATGGGAACGCTCAAGCACAACCTGTTCTACTGCGCCGACAGAAAATCTGGTAGAAATCTCCACCATTCTTGAGCTCCAACTGCAGAAAACAGGCACCAATTTTAATGTTATTGGAGCAGGGGCTGATAAATAAACCATGCCACAGTGGTGTGCGAGCTCTCGGGAGCTCTGTATTCTCCCGTCTTTGCTGGGGTTGTGATTCCCTTTTCTATGAACAGTTAGCTAATGATTGAGTAATGTCATTGAGGAAATCTTAGCAAGGAACATAGCATATCCAAATTCATTAAATACAAATTAATTCCCAGCGGCTCCAAAGCAAGCAAATTTTCTCAGAGCTCCTTCCTGCCAGAACCGGACTATTTTGGGTACTCTGCTTGCTATTCAGCCGATTGACGATTCCCCACTGACTTCATTACATATTTGCAGCTGTGTTTTTCCCCATCCCCGCTTTGGATAAACTCACTGAGAATCTATAATCTAGGAAGGGAATGACAGTGTTCCTAGTCTCTCTCAAATCTATCAATCTCTTTGTCTTTACTGTTCATTGGTACAGAGAGGAAAAGATAGCATAAATGTTATTAAGGTTTCTGCATTCCTTTACTGTTCTAGCCTTTATTGGCATCCGATTTTGTGCTTTTCTCCCAAATAGTCCCAAGCTCACCAAGCAAGAGGGGTATTTAACAGCAACAACAACAGCAACAACAAAATCATTCCCTGACTATGTTGTCAGAAAATGTCTTTGATCCCTCTCACTTTTCCCTCAAATCTGCCTTTCAGCTCAGCCGAGAAGGTTTTAAATTATTATCTTTTATGCATAATTACATTTCGAATTTCCATTATTCATCCTGCCTGTTAGCTCTTTGAGGCTGCTGGTGTAGCCTTTGTTAGCGGCACGCTAGCGACAAAACAAGCTGTTATCTTTAACAAATAGTGTCAAGCTCATAACGCCGACAATACTCTTTGTGATAAAAGGCAAGTGGAAGTCATTTTCTGAATATCCATGCCAAACGCAACCAGCTAGCTGACATGAGCCCTCTAGCTATGAACTATTATCTGAAGCTGAACAATACTGAATACATTAGCGAGTTCAAATGCCTTCTGAGTGTACTATGTGTAAGCCAATTTAGGGGGTGGAAATCTACAGAATTTGGTGGAGTTTGTTGCTGGAGCCAAAGTAGTATAATCAAATAAGGTTGTGTAAGGTCCTGGTGACTGACAGCCATTATGTTTTTGTGGAAATCGCCAGCACAAACAGTCTTTTGGCATTAAAATAGTACTGTCAGGATTTACTAAAGATGTGAAGTGACAAATTTAGCTGAAAAGGCGTAGACACAGTTATATTTGTGTCTGACCTTATTGAATATGCATTTGTAGGAGTTTCCTTTCAGAAACAAAATTTATGGGAGGAGAATATTCAAATTAATCATGCAATGTGATTTACTAACATTTGTGCTCGTCAAATTACTGGTATTTGCACCATTATTAAATGGCCAAAAAGCATGTCTTAAACTATTTTTCAGCTTAAAATGGCTGCAATTGTTGTTGCTAGGAGGAGGCACTTCAGAGAACAGAGAGCACTGGGTAGAAGGGAGAGGATTTTTTCCATACATATTAATTTAATTTGAATGCCAGAAGAACACTATCTGAACATATCGTTTGCCAAGCCATGTTATTTTAATTTGCTTCAGGAAATAGAAGACGACATCCCTCAACTAGGAGTCCTGCAATACAAGGTCTATCAAAAATTCTTGCAACCCTTCATTTTTTGGGCTCGGTTCTTTTCAACATACTGTGGCTTCTTTATTTCTTTATTCTTTATTTAAAGCGCTTGTGCTTGGTAGATTACATTGGTCAATATGTAAATGAGATGTTGCACCTGTGTTCTTTAATTTGTGCGTTGTTAGTAAATCACCATGAAAATTCCACACCCATCGGCGTTGTTTTGGAATTGCGCTCTGCTAATTTACCCTGTTTAGTAAAACTGGCCCCAAGACTTCTGCTGGCAAATCCAACAAGCCCTTTTGGGAATTCTCCACTGCTTCAGTGTCAATCGCACCTGTGTCCTTTAAACTGGCCATTAAGTGTTTTTGTCACGAACAGCGGAGTTGTAGCGCTCTTGACTGACGGACCGGGTAACCGTTGACCTGTGACCGGTTCGCTTTAGCGATGGCCTCGGAGATGAAGTCTTGTCATCTCCCGACATCCATCCGATCCTGGATCATGGGGAAAACAGGCTGGGCTGTCTGTTGAGTATAGGCTGTGTCAGGAGGCAGCTCTGCTGGGGCGTGGAGCGTGGCAGTCAGGTGTGGAGCGAGGGGAGCCGTGAACCGTGACCACGCTACCATGCAGCTGTCTATTAAGAGGCCGTGTGCATGTGAGGCTTTCGGCATGCTTGATTAGGCTCGGTAACAGCTCTCAACCAAAAGGAACCTGACCATCTTAAACACACAGACACACACTTTTTCCAGCACCTACAGTCCCATTTGGTTAATTCAATTAGTGGGCGATGACAGGGAATGATTGATTTGTTTGTGGAATTGACCATATTCTTGTTTTTGAATGGGTAGAACTGATTATGAGAGAGAGGTGAAGACTTGGGTCGCTAGCAGAATTTAGTATGCATACTTTTTTTTGTATCAAGATGGCTGCTAGATTTGCACAGTACAAGGGATGATATGCAGAACCTGATTTTACCAAGTCGACATGTTCCTGGATCAACATCTTTGTTGACCCTGGAACAAATTGTGATTAACCAATCAGATTGAAGAACCAGTTTATAGTTTTGTGAAGTTTAGGCTTACAGTCAGTTTTTGGTGCTTGTACATCAGTGTACTCTGATTTTATGGATTACTCATGGTAAAGGTTAGGTTTAGGTGTAGGATATGGTCAAGACTAAATTTTGGATAAAATGTTGTTCCAGGGTCAACAAAATATGTTGACCTAGGAACACATCTAACTCAGCAAAATCGGACGTAAGGATGATATACTGCATCCTGCAATGCAATGCACATTTAGTTGACACTCCATTTTCAGTGCCACTAATGACCCAGAAATAATTATAGATTTTTCAAAAGTTAAAACAACCTCATATGAAATTGAATTAAATATGTCCAAATAACAGTTTTATTTTAGATGTAACTACATTGCCAAAAGTTTGACTCTTTTTTTGCACAAGATATTAAAGGGGTGTTTTTATCAATTACATCTTCAATACACATATAATCAAGATATGATATAGAAAATAAGTCTTAGTATATGATGCAGCGTACTTATAATCAAAATATAATTTATGAAAACAAGTCTAAATATCTAATGCAGTGTTGTTCCAAAGACATTTATCTTGTTTTATGTATTATTATTTTATATAATATATATATATATATATATATATATATATATATATAAATAATCTTTTTTTTTACTGAAATCAAATAAAAAATACTTTAAAAAAATATACTCAAGGTATTTTTGAAATGTCAACATACTACAGTATTTTACTTTATATGTTACTGTTTAAACTAAAGCCGCAGCATATGGGGTATAATGTGCAGTTTTCAAGAACTTTTTATTCTAAGCGGTCGGTTCCTCCTATATTTCTTATTCATATTTTATGTCAAACAAAACTCTAAATATTTGCAAGAGGAATGTGAAAAATGTGCAAAAAGGGACTTTGCTTTAAAAAGCTGGTGTGCAATGACTGAAGGACTCGTGTGTTTGTGTACTGACACACACCAAGGTCATTATATGCGAGCATCATCACTTTAGGCATATGTAATACAATTGTTGTCAGCTTCCATCTGTTGGTTTGTAGGCCACATAAAGCCAACGACGCATGCACACATAGAATGGGCAGGCTGACTGTCATTTAGCGGTGCACAGGTCACAACTCAAGCAGACCAAACCAGCATGAGATAAGATAATGTTTACGCAGCACATGCAAACACGCGTGACCGAGTCGCTAACCAATCAGAGCGGCTGCTGTAATTTGCCAAAGCGCGAGTAACTGTTTAGCCCAGACCGGCCTGAGTTTGCAGAAGCGCCTGGAGAGCTCTGTCTTGGATCACTAATCCCATTATGCAAATGTTGCGATATAAGTCACGCGTTCAGTTTAGCGAGCAGAAAAAAATGATTAATATGCTGCATTTTTGCTTTATAAATATTCACGTTGGTGTGTAATCTAAGAAAGAGCTTTTAGGCTGGAAACTTTACTAGCTGCTGTTCTAATGTACTAACAGGACGTATCTATCAAAAATTTGTTTTATCTCGATTGATGTAAAAAATATACAAATTATAAATAATATATAATATTCCATACAAAATGAATTGCAATATAAATTAGAAATTAAATTTGAACATTTTATACATTATATATAGTGTATATATATATATATATATATACAATACATATATATATATATATATATAGTATATATATATATATATATATATATATATATATATATATATATATATATATATATATATATATATATATGTGTGTGTGTGTGTGTGTTTATATTATTATTATTATTATTATTATTATGAATTCATGGTATTTACAATTTAAGTTTCTGTATATCAGATAAATTTATAAATTGAAATTATTGCATATATTATTATGAATAAATTCTATGTGTGTGTGTATATATAGATATATATATATATATATATATATATATAAAATATATGAAATACAAAATGAATTATGAAAAAATTAAGTTTATATATAAATATATAATTACGTTCACTTCTGAACCAATGATTATACTGCAATGCATATTGAATCATGACGCGATCGAATGTTTATGATATCGCTGAACTAAATCAGCTAATTTAGGTGAATGTGAACTCAATCAATGCAGGCACCAGTAAAAATACAAAACTGACCAACATCTGAACAAAGAAAAAGACCATACAAAATTAAAAGCAGTGCAAAAATTGAGATAATTAACATTTGAAGTGTAGATGTTAACCCTTTGTTCACCCACAATATAAATGTAAAATCAAATGTTTGATGTGTACCTACCTGCTGCTGTGAAAAAAAAGGCACTTTATTGAAGTTAGAAACATCAGGTAGTCTTCAGATATAATGACATGAACATGGATCTAGATCAGGAGCAGCTCCTCCGAACATCAGTCCTGATATCACCTCAAACCACACATCCGAGCTGGAAAGTGTCGCTGAATTTGACAAACTATTGCTATCGTCTGGTAACGTAGCGTTGGCATTGAGATGATAGCAGGACTGAGAGGAACAGCAGCTTTTCATTAGCGTGAACCGCGAGCTGAGTGCAAATGTCACAGACGAAGGTAAACAGCAACCCGACACCTGTCTGACTCCCAACACTGACATTAAACCACACAGACACAAACACACACAAACACACACAGGACACAGAATGAAGGCTGGAAGAGAGGGAGCAGAAGAGCGGTCCCGTCTGAGCTGCTCTGGAGTCATTAGTTAGCGGTTAGCTTAAGGTTAGTTGTGTTTATAGTGATGTCTTACCTCGGATGGGAGTACTCTCTGGAAAAAGACACAAAAGCGAAACACACATCAGTTTAGTTGCGGTTAATGTCAGGCCAGGTTATGAGTCTCCTCATGTACTGGTTAGTTTAGTTTAAGATCATCATCACCACAGATTTAGTAGAGGTTAAAGACCTTCCAGTGCTGGACATGGAGCTTCATCTTTCTTCTCCTATTTACACCAAACGTCCTAAGCGCTACAAACAACGGATCAGTCTGTAAAATGTTAATGAGCTAAAGAAAAAATTTAATTAATTTATTTATTTAAAAAATGAAGTAGTTGACGATAATTAGAATTGAATAATAATAATAATAATAATTTATTTATAAATATTTAAAAGCAGTTATTTAATTAAACTAATAATTAATACATTTATTTTTTAATGAGGTAGTTGACAATAATTAATAATTTCTTTATAAATATTTAAAAGCAGTTCATTATTTATAAATATAATTAATTGATACATTATAAATATTAATATAAATAAATGTAAAAAAATAAGAAATATTATATTTTATATAAATTTTATATTATTATATAATAAAATAACACTATTAAATATATATCTTTTAGATTTATTTTATTATTAGAATTTATTTATTTATTTTTTGCTAGGCTGCACAGCAAAGAAAAAGACTATTTATATAATAATAAACTATAGTTCATAAACTATATATAAAATCAATAAATTAATAATATTAATTGTAAAAGTAATATACAATTATATAAATAGTATAATATAAAATGACAAATATAATGACAAATTACTTTATAATAATAACTAAAGATAACATTTTATATTATACAAATAATATGTCAAATTTAATTAAAATAAATGTACTTATACAATACATTTTGAAACAATGTTTTATTTTTACTAATGACATGTTTACATTTTATTTTACAAGAAAAACCCATTGAGCTATCCAGTAAAGGTTAGCATGAACTACTAACCGACTGAATGAAGTGAGTATTGTAGAGTACTATGGGTAAGTAAACTGATCTGTTCCTCACAGTGGAGCCTGTCTCTGTATTTGTTCTCGCTGAGCTCTTTGTCCAGCAGCAGCATGAAGGTCATCGCTGAGTGTGAAGGATATTTTGCCTGCTTCATATGAACTCCTCAAGCGTACGTTTACACAGTATTTCGGTTTTAGCGACGAACAGCTTCCACCTAATATTCACCTTAGTTTATAATAATGACCCTCTAACAGCAATACATCATATATTATAATAACAATTATACAAATCTAGAATTATTTTTTCATAAATCCTATAATAAACTTACATTTTAATTTTATACATTGCTTTATTTGCATTTTTAAGTTATTTAGCAATTTCTATAATAATAATAATAATAATAATAATATATTACATAAATTAAATACTAACTAATTTATATCTTAAAATTACATATAAAATTATACATATTATATCCTAAAAATTAATTGATATAAATATGATTAAAATAAATCAATTATTTATTAATATAGTACATTATTAGTTGTAACGTTTATTTTTACTTTACTATTTTGCTAGAATGTACATCAAAGAAAAATAATACTGCTTAATTACTCTTCTAAAATTGCACATTAAAATCAATTAATTAATTATATAAATTGTATAAAATACTTTTAAACAGAATTAAAATATTTTTAGAATAATTCTGTGCCTTGAACAAAATACAATAAAAGTGAAAATAAAATAGTTTTCATGTAGTTTTCATATTAATGACTACATTATATTATCTATAAATCAACAATATATAATAATAATACTTTTTTCATAAATGCTATAATAAAATAATTAATTTTAAATCAAATATAAGTTTTAATATTCTTTAGTTGTATTTTTTGATTTCTTATCTTCATTTGCAATTTTATAATAATATTAATAAACTTTTCTAAATTATATACTATTAAATAATTCATTCATTTTTTAATATAACTGATACTTAAAATAATTCAAATCAATTAATTCATATGGCATATAATTAATTGCTATATTAATATTTATGAATATTTATTTGTTTTATTTTAATTTTATTGCTTGAATTTCATTTGGCTAGTCTGTACAGTAAAGAAAAAAGAATTTCAATGGAATTAAAATAGTTCTGGCAATAACACTGTGCCTTGACTAACAAAATACAATAAAGCTAGAGTAAATAAGAGCATTCATCTAGTATTTATACTGACGACCAGATCGTGCTGAATAATTGACGCTACGCGGTGTTTTGAGGGTTTCCACAAGCAGGCAAATATTCCTGGTTTAGAGTAGTTTATGTATATTTTAGGAGTTGAGGAGGATCGGGCGTTAGTATCAGGGCAGCAGAATTAGCTGGTTTAGCTCCAGCTAGAGACAAAGTCACGGTTAGCTTTGGAAAGAACTGGTTAGCTGAGGTTAAAGGTTAGAGGTTCTAGAACACACAACGTCACAAATCAAGTGGAGACTGCTCAACAAGCTCCCGACTGTCTGTGTTTATAAGGAGCGAGTCCGACTCATCGAGGCACAGATGTCCCGTCACTGACCAGTGAGATGCCACTGTCTATATGTGCATTAAAAGCTTTAGAATAATAAGAATAATAATAATCAAAACACAAGCAGAGATTGAAACGCCAGTCTCATCTTAATATCATTTCAATAATGTGTAAACAAATACCGCTGGTGTGAACGACAACCGAAGCAAAGTCAAAAATCAATAGTCCCACACTGGAAGTGTACATTATTGCTATTGTTTAATTCTTATTAAATAAAATAATAATATAATTATATAAGTGTCTTATAATAAATTAAATATTCAAATGTATGTCTATATTTACAATATATAATCAATGATTCATATAATAATATAATAATGATACTATACAAATATAAAATAATAATATAAATTAAGTATTCATAAGTAATACAAAATTATTTTAATATGTAAATTTATACTAAACATTTTAAAATGATAAAAAAATGTTTTTTAAAAATCTAAATTAATTTGATAAATACACGATAGATATATAGTTACTTAACTGAATTATTTTCATTGTCCCATTAATAAAATATTAAGCGTATTATATTAATGAAATTAACATAAATGTATTCATCATTATTATAAATTAAATATTCACATTTATATCTACACGATCAATATATAATTACTGATTAATATGATTAATATTAACACTATATGAATAAATAAAACATTTCTATTAATATAAATGAATATTAAACAATTTAACAATAATATTTACTTATGATAAATTAAATTATCATTTATTATAACATTAAAATCAAATGATTAATATTTATAAAATCAATTAGAAATTCAACTGAACAAATAATTGTTAATTTTAAAGTTAATTTTATAAATAGACATCGAATATAATATGAAACATACACATTTACTAAATATATGTATATACATTTTTTTTAAATATATATATTGTAAAATTACTTTTTATTCTAAATCAAATAATTTGAAGCTGTGCGTTAGTCTTTGTTTTTTTTACCATCAGCAGGACCGGATCAATGCATCACTGACAGAGGCGTTTGGCTCATTCAAAAGAAAAGCGGATCTTGTTTTCTTCTGGCTCCGGGCCCCTGGTTTGGAAACTAAAGAGATCAGTTTCTCTTGGACGGAGATAGAAACAGGAGCAGGAGGTTCAACTACAGCCCTTTTCTCATCAGCTAAATCTCTCCAGGGACCGGAGGAGCCAGAAAGCGTCTTTACCTCCTTCATGCACAAAACACACCTCAACTAGTCCAAGCTGGACTTCCAGACTCAAGGGTCCAAAACCCTGTTAAAACCAGCTCACAGACCCCAAGCTCATCAAGGCTTCAGGATCATGTTAATAATAACCAAATAAACATGAGACCAGAAAATAGTTCACTAAATCTATGTATATACAAATAATATAAACATACATAAAATTAATAGAAATTCTACTTAATATATATAAATATAGATGGATATATATATATATATATATATATA
This sequence comes from allo-octoploid hybrid of Carassius auratus x Cyprinus carpio, assembly GCA_024542945.1. Classification (NCBI taxonomy): domain Eukaryota; kingdom Metazoa; phylum Chordata; class Actinopteri; order Cypriniformes; species allo-octoploid hybrid of Carassius auratus x Cyprinus carpio. The sequence goes on along the minus strand of CM045074.1, from coordinate 2,668,069 downwards.
TATATATATATATATATATATATATATATATATATATATATATATATTTTTTTTTTTTTATATTGTTAATATATATTTTAATATATATTACATTTAAATATGTAAAAGCATATTTAGTTTTATGCTGATATTAATTAGCAAAATAATATTTCATTATAAAAATTATAATTCAATAATTATGAATAATATTAATATTAATTATTTAAATATTTACACAAATATATCCAACACACATATACTTTAATTTACTTAATATAAAATAATATATTTTAATAGTGCTAAAATATAATTACACACACACACACACACACAATATAATATTAATAATAATAACATTGTTATTATTATCATTCAAATATTGCTTTAAATCTCTAATTAAAATATGTTACATTTAAACATATAAAGCCTCTACAATGAGTTTTCTAACAATAATTAGCAAAATAAGATGAGATTATAAATAATAAATAGTTATTACACAATTATTCAAATAATATTAATTAGCAAAAATATTCCCACATATTACCTCTAACACACTTTACTTAAAATTATATTAAAATCTATTAATAACAAAATTATAACTATTATTTAAATATATTAAATAATAATAATAATTATTATTATTGTTATTCAAATATTTATATAATAAAATCTGTTTATGTAAAAATCATACAAGTATTATTTTAAATATATTCCATAAATATTTGAACAATAATAATAATTATTATTATCATTATGTATTTAATATATTTAAAGAATAGATATATAATTTTTTACATAAACTGATTATAGCCTTGTAATTATATATAAAAATGACAGATAATGTACTCCTCTTGTCATCCAAGATGTTCATGTCTTTCTTTCTTCAGTTGTAAAACATTTCAGGAATTTTCTCCATATAATGGACTTCTATGAGACCGTGAGTTTGAACTGCAGCCGTTTCGTTAGATAAGACCCTTCTTCCTCAGCTGGGATCGTTTAGAGCGTTTGAAGCTGCACTTTGGAAGTACAAACTATCAGGCACCATAGAAGTCCATTATATGGAGAGAATTCATAAGCCCTGGCTGGAGCTTCTGAAACCCTAATCTGTTCTTCTTCTGTTTTATAAGCATCTGAATACTTGTGGATTCTCTGGAGGCTCGAGCTGCATGTGAGCGGAGAACACTAGTAAATCACACACACACACCTGCGTGCTTTCTGCAGTGTGTCATCCTCTAAAGCTCGAGAGAAACAGGGAATCGTTTCATGTTAGTGGTGAGGAGAAGAGAAAGAAATCTGGAGGGTACAGACAGGCGTTCAAGGGAAAGGAGAGGGGAGGACATGCATTTTAAAACCAAGTTAAAATGCCATCTGCTTCAGGGACACGAGGAAGCTTGCCTCGCTGAGACACTACCAGTCAGCTTCTGGAAATGATAGCACAGAAAAAGAAGCAGAAAGGAAGAACAAAACAACACACTTTAGGGTCGGGTTCACAGCAGTCAGCACACTGAAATCAAGAGAGTTTAGTCTGGAAGACCCCTTTGGGACGACCACGTTACACACAGACTTTGAGCTGTTTTATGAGCACATTTAATGTTATTATGAGGGAATCTCACAAAACCGGTCAAGAACATTTCCAGCTTTCTACATTTGCAAACATCTAAATGAAATAAAACACAGTTTGGATAAGGAGATAATTAAGCACCACTCCGTCTCCAAATTCTTAATTTGAATTACTCTCAATGACCATTTTACTAGTTTCCTTTACTGTACATAATTTACAAAGTCATTTAAATAGTACAGATGAAATATTTAATTGAAATAAGCACAAATTAAAGGTCAATACAAGTACAATAAATCTAAACTTATCAAAATAATATTTCAATAATATTATTAATGTATAATTTAATTAGTGCTGTCAAAGCGGTTATCATGATTAATTGCATCCAAAATAAAAGATTTGTTTTAAATAATATGTGTATGTACTGTGTATATTTATTATGTGTGTGTGTATATATATATATATATATATATATATATATATATATATATATATATATATATATATATATATATATATATATATATATATATTATAAATAAATAAATAAATACACACACATACAAGTATATCTTTTGTAAATATTTACATGTATATATTAAATATATATAAAAAGACCCAGTATAATATATAAAATTTATTAAATATTTACATGCATGTGTATTTATATATTCAGAATAAATATACACAGCACATACACATATATTATGTAAAGAAATCATTTATTTTGCATGCGATTAATCACGATTAACCATTTGACAGCACTAAATTTAATATATATTAAAGGTAAAATAATAATATTAATAATTCAAATGTTTCTAATACATTTAAAAAGAACACTTATTTTATAATAATTTTACAATGTTTAATTACATAATAATACAGTGATCAATTTTATTCATTTTAGATAATTAATTTAAATAATTACAAATAAAATATTTAATTGAAAGTAGCAGAAATTAAAGATCAGTGCAAGAACAATATACATAAACTTCCATCATAAATAAATACTTAATATTTATGAACAAGTAATAAGTAATTTAATTTAATACATATCTCAGTATTTTAATTTGCTTCTCTGTAGTGAAATACTACCTGAACATGTTCTTGACAAGTTTTGTGAATTTGAAAACTTGTTTTATCACATTGATTAAAACTAATACGTTATGTATAGTTAGAATCAGGGTTATGTTTTATATATACTGTGTGAAAACAGTCAAACTAATTGCCCTTGGTAAAACAATTATTGCCTTAAGAAAATCATTAACATCTTGAGAGATTTAGAAAATGTTGGTATATTTAATTACCAATTAGGCGCCAAACAAATACTACTAAAGCATTTAGATAACTCACTAACACACAAATTGAATTAAGACCATGATTATAGCTCATTTGTACGCTGTATGCTGTGCATACTGGATTTAGTTTGTCTAATTGGTAGAATGTTAATTATTGAGGGGCTAGTCAATGTTGTGCATGTGAATCTGGAAATGCAGCTAGAAACCTGCTTTAGTTGAAACAGAGACAGAGACATCACAAACAAGACAACAGAGGTGAGGCACAGCAACAACATGTATGACCCACTCACACAGTGACAAAAACACAGACAGAGGGAGGGACAGGTCGCTAAACTTTTAGAGTTGCTTCATTAAACTGTAGGCTAACATGAGCATGTTCAGAAATACACATTCCCAAGTGCCTTAAATTTGTCTGATTAATCTGTATGTCTGTCAGCAGGGCAGAGAATTAGCTTGCTAAATGAGCTATGAGCAGCTAACTATGCGCTAGTGACATGCTAATGGAGGCTAAAAGGACTGACTGTTTGGGTAAGGCCCAACATGCTGCACAGTAATCTGGCTTCTTGTCCTCAACTAGAGAGTCAAAGGCATTTGTGTTCCTGTACCACTGCCAATGGCGTCACAGAGGCCTGTGATACCCCTGCGAGTCTGGGTTGTCCATTAACGGCACAAAACAAAACACTCAAGTCTAGCATAGCGATAGCAGATGTAGCGCTCACCGTAAACCACTTTGCCTGAATCTGAAACTTTATTTTGAAAATGCCAAGATGGATGGTGAAAGGAAACTCTGGGTAAGCGAGTTCAGGTCAAGGGTTGCCAGCCAGTATCTGCTGCCCATACTGATTTACATCAACAGCTCGAAACTAATGCAACCCAATAGATTTTTCTTTTCTCTGTTTCTGACTGAATCACTGACCCAGCGGTGGCCTTGGGGCGACTGGAGCGCTAGACTTAATGAGATATATAATTAGACTGTTTTACTGGGTCTTTCAATAAAGTTTCATTAGCTTAAACCAGACATTAATCATCGCTTGCCACAAAATCTGGACTAAGCTCCTCTGACACAGTTCATTAAAAGTCATTATCTTTCCATTTCAGCTTCCATAGCAACTTATAGCGCTAACTCTGTGGGTGGTTGTTTTGGAAGAGCGCAGAGGTACCCACAATCACTGATACAGAAGCAGAAGAACATTAGCAGTAGGGCATAAAGTGCATCTGTTAGTCTTACCGATCTGAGCTGCTTGAGTGTCCGTTACTTGTGCTGGGGTCGATGGGAAGGAAGTCTTTGAACCAGGTGATTTCGGGTCGGGTTACGCTCGGCAAAAGCATGGTAGCCGTCTTGTGCTCCACCACCTTCAGCTGTGGGCCCATGTCGATGTTGGGGAAGCCAGCAGGAAGTAGGTCCTCTGTAGGAGACAACATAGGGAAGTTCTGAGACAAGCAGTGGACCATTGAGGTACCAGTTATGTACTTAAAGTGCCTACCAAGCAAGTTTCTGGAAGAACCAACTTGGCCTAGAATAAGCAAGTAGGCCCTCTGTAGGGAGAACTTAACTTAAGCGTTCTAGGAACTCGCTCTAGTAACTAGCCAGCAGGGTCATTACTAGAGAGCCAATTACTCCCTCGGCCAATTTCCTGGTTGCATTGCACCAGCAGTAGGAACTCTTTATTCATAGCATTTACAAATGTCAAAACCCATGAATGGAGGGCGCCATTTTTGGAGATGTTTTTGTTGTTTGTCATAATGTTATATGCAGTTTATGCAACTGAAAGAACCGAAAATCTGACAAAATCTTCAATGACAATTTGCAATGTTATCATTGAGGACACAATGCTGCAGACATGCTGCTATTATCACTGTTTTCATGTAAATATTTTTGCAAGGCTTTTCAAAAGTGCGGGTAGCCAGTGTTTTGTAGGCGTTTGGCCAATCAGCATACACTTACATCACTGGTAGTTCCTATAGAACTGTTTTAGATCCTACTCTGAAGTAGGAGCTAATCTAGATTCCCTAAACTGAGTTCCTAGAACTAAATATGTTCCTAGTTCCTGTGGTATGAACAGGCCAAAAGAGCTATGGAAAGGTTCCTCCGGTCGAAAGCGCCTTTAGAGAAGTTTAAAGATGAGCAGTGAACATTCAGATTATGATAACCTACTTGAAAGTTTCTACTAAGCTAAGTTTCTGGAAGAAACCAACGCCCAGAATGAAATAGGCCCTATGTTGGGGTGAACATATAGAAACAGGCGTTTCCAAACTCAGTCCTGGAGGGCTGGTGTCCTGCAGAGTTTAGCTCCAACTTGCCTCAACACACCTGCTTGGAAGTTTCTAGCATGCCCAGGTAAAACCTTGATTAGCTTGTTTGTGTGTGTTATTAGGGGGCTGGCTAAACTCTGCAGAACCATGTTTGGAGACCCCTGATATAAAGACAGGCAGTGGATATTTAGATGGCAATCACCTACTCGAAGGTTGCTTTCTGAAGCAAGTTTCTGGAAGAATTACCTTGGCCTGGAATAAACAAGTAGTCACTCTGTTGGGGTGAACATAGAGTGAAGTTTAAAAGGCAGCAGTGGATATTCAGATGCTAATAACCCACTCAAAAGTTGCTAAGAAGCACATTTCTGGACAACCAACTTGGCCTGGAATGAGGAAGTAGCCAAGTCGGGTTTGGCTAGGGACATGTTTCCCTTCAGGGACACTCAAGGGGACTTGCTGAGGGATAATCAAACATTATCATAGCAAAGCGCACACTGAGCTGTTGCTCACACCGTCATACATATCATTCCAGTCCCTACGGATCCGAGGTCTACATCACTAGCGACAGAGCTGTTTAATCGGGCAAGCACTGGTGACATTTCACCCCTGTTCCTCCATAGTTGTTTACGGTACTGAGTCAATTGAAGAGACAGCTGACACACAAACACACAATAGATTTTGACAATACTGCCCTCTTGCTCTTCTACAGAATCCAGTATGGCTGATGCCTGCTGTTGTAGGCCAACACAAGCCTTCACGCTCTTCAATGGATCTGCTGTAAAGACAATGCGGATAAGGCGGAGGAAAACCTCTCACTTCTTTGACCTGATGTGACTCACTTGCTGGCAAGAAAAACAGACACACGTAGACTGTGCCAATGGGCAAGGTCAGGCACTGAGTGTGAAGGTCACATCCTTGAACCCTCTGAGAGTCACAAAGGTGTGCCAAGGCTCATGACATTACAAGAAACCCAAGCAGTGCATCTAGTTCCGAAACTGTTGTTTTACATGGGCCTTGACACCAAAAGAAAGGATTTGAGCCAATGTTTTGTGCAGTGACCTTTCATTTCCATGTTCAATTATTCAGTGTTGGCTGGCGAAGCATTATGGCTGCCTATCGATTATTAACGCGGAGATGGGATGTTTAAAAGTTCCAGCTTGGGGTAAGGATAGCACACAGGTACTTGTCCTTTCAAAATCAGCGTTTGGAGAGCAACATTCTGTGTTTACTGTAATTGTGATCCATGGCGGATTATCCATGCCGTGACACCAGAATAGGATTTCTGCAAAGCACACAAATTAAGCCTTTAACACAAGATGAGTAATTTGATTTGAGCTTAATTAAAGGCTGACAAGTGCTGGGGAGTTTGGACTGGTGGTGGGGAGTGAGCAGGGAACAGTGTCCCTGATAGAAATGTCAAAGCAATGTAAATTCTATTATAGTGTCTGTGAAAGAGGTCAAGACAGGAGATGAAAATAAAACCAGTGTGGCGTGCTAGCACTGCTTATCATCTGAGCAGTAACAACTGCGGCATACAAATGCAAATGGGAAGAGTGTCTATATTGTCACGGTATGCAACAACTGACCTGGAATCATCCACTAAGAGAGGCTCACCTAAGCACTCCAAAGTAAAGATGTCCTCTTGGTGTATAGTAATGGAGAAGGGCTAGAAATAGAATTTGCCTTGCAGATGTACTCTTCCAACACACAAATTGGTTCAGGGTCAGTAAAAGCTCTGGTAAAATATGAAAGAAATCCAGGCATATCGCCAAGAGCCCTTAGCCCTGTCCTGCCTGGCTTGCATTCATGGTGAAAAAGCCCTGGAGTTATAATTCCAGCATTCCCCACCAGTCTGATCACATGATTAGATGGCTATTCTTTCCACAACAGCTTTTGATATTGTCACAACCAGTCGATTTACAATTAGGCTTGAGGTCTGAGGTTCTCACTATACCTCTCTAGCACTAGCCTTGCATGATGTACCCCAAACAACAATTGAAAGGCTTTCAAATAGATGGCCATTAGACAAAAGCAGCTTTGCCCCATGCATTTCATGTGCTGGATGGTAGCTGAGGTCTTTTTTGTTCTGCACTTCGAGCTAATTCTACCCATAATTCCTTAAAATAAGAACTGGAATGCAATTACAGGCCTGCGTGCTGGGTTTATATCTGGCCTGACTAAGAGGCTGTTAAAGGCTAATGATAATGATGCTGTTATGATGATCAGGGTAGCGGGCTGAGTGTGCGGCCACTTTAGCCAACAGCTGTGCTTTCACCCGATTCAACAGGGCACTGAAGTGTCCCCAAACCTTCAATCCGTTAGCTTTGACATGGGCTTTTATGCCCGCTGTTATTATCTGTAATTGTGTTTAATTGTAGCTTGTGATTTAATGGCATTACGCATAGTGACAGGTGCAAAGCCTCTTAACCTGAGCGGTCAGTTGGATTTGCAGGCGTGCATCCATGGTAATAAGCAAATGAGTTTAGACTGATTTATGATGATCTCTGAAGCTCATTATCTGTGCAGATTAAAGTAAAATGAATATCAGGCCTGTACATTAAAATAAATATGCAATATATATACAATTGCTGGTTTTCTCTTAGAATACAACTGTTGTGACAAATAAAAGACCAATTATGTACTACTAAGACTGGGTTTGTATGATACCTAGTATTAGCGCTGGGTGTCCATAAGAAAATGAGTTCTAGCTGATTTATGATGATCTCTAAAGCTCATTACCCGTGCAGGTGTAATATTTCATATCACAGATTAAAAGTAAAATGGCTATTGCTGCTTGTACATCAAAATAAATAGGTAATAAACACACAACTGCTGCCTTCTGCGGGACCGTGGCATTCTTGTTAACAGCTTTATCAACCAGAGACACATTTCATAATTACACAAAGCATTCTTTGATAAGCATGCCTTTTAAAAGCGGCTCTCCAGCAAACACTTTCCTGCTGATAAAAGTCTCAGGGTCGACATCAAATTCCACAGGCGTATCCTCCCATGTATTGGCTATTTTATTATTTTCAATTACAGAAATGATTTAATTTCATCAGTTCCTTAATCAGGTTAACTGATTAGCTCTCCACACCCAGAGATGGCTTTGGAGGACATTAATATTACCCAGAACTCGCTGAGGGTTGGGCAGCCAAAGAGAACAAAATGGGTTACAAACCGCATGGCGGGAAGAGGAAGGCGTGCTTTTTCAAACACAGAACTAAGACCACATTTAACTAATCTGTCAGCCCCAGCTGTTTGGATTGGAGAGGTGGTCAATTTAATTTCCTGCGCTCAAAACAGCCCAATTTGCATAACAGGAAGCTGCGGATGGGAGTTTGGGAGAGTCACCGTCCCGGTGCTTTGGGTTCGCTGGCCTGTCACGTCAAACACTGCGCCGTCAGCATGGGCTGCTGCACAGGAGACAGGGACACGAGTGCAGGGAAGCGAATAATGGACTGGGCATGGAGAGAGGCGAGGGCTGCAGGGTGGAGGCAGAACCACATAATGCTGCATTAAGGAGCGTGAATCCCATTTCTGCCTCTCCAGATCACTATCACAGCCCAGCTTCTGGCCGGCACCGTGCCTAGTGGTACACACAAATTGGTATGCCTTAAGTTCACTACAGGATCAAGGACACTGTCTCTGACCATCCCAATTTCAAGAAGTTTCTTAAACTAGAGCAGCTAGAGAGTGCTGAGTGTAAGGCCTTGGGCATTTCATTGGAGAAAATCATTTTGACATATTGAATATAAAATAAATGTATACATATATATTATTATTTTTTTAAATGTATTTATTCAAACAATGATAAAAATATTTTTTATTAACTTTAATTTATAATTATTTTATTTTTATTTAAATTCCAGCTAACAGACCAAGTCCCTGTTTACTAGCAAAGCCTCTCAGGCTGACTCTTCAAGACAGAGTTATTTCACATTAGCATTTAAAATCCTAAGGCGTGGGGTTGACTGCTGGATTTCCATCAGCATTGGTAAATCTTGTGATTTCACACAAATTATAGTGCTTCACAACCCCAGTCTTAATTATAGCCTCTGTTCTAATAGGACCCGACAGATTTGCAGCTTCTGCTGGTGTGTTCGTGTTGTACTAAAGGCATCAAACAAAAAGCCTGAAGCCACAAGCGGATGACTTTACAGCTTATAAAAACAAATGTAAGTCTAAATATCATGTATAATATTAAATAAGAAAAAAAAATACTATGTATAATTTAAAACTAATACAAATATCATTAATAATACTAAAATGATGAAAAAATAATACTAAAATAAAACAGAATGTATAAATAAAATATTATGTACTGTATCATGCTATAGATAAGACCAAATATAATGCACAATACTAAATATAAACCAGATATCAATGTAAGCACGAATATAATGTGTAATAATAAAAAATAAGGCCAAATATACTGTATAATACTAAAAATAAATCAAAATGGCATCCATAATACTAAATAAACCCAGATATCTCACACAATACTAAATTTAAGCTGAAGTATAATGTATGATACTAAAAGCAGAGCAAATCATTTATTTATAATATAAAACACAAACCCAAAAAAATCATTTAAAATACTAAATATAAGCCAATATCACATATAATATTAAAAGTAGTGCTGTCAAACATTTAATCAGTGATATGTTCACACAATATTTGTGTGCATACTGTATATATAAAGGCACACACATACAGTATATATTTTGAAAATATTTACATGTATTTACATGTTTGTTTATATTCATATAATTTATAGTATATAAAATGTATTTAATATATAAATATTACATTTTTCTTAATGACATACCGCATGTGTTTGTATTTATATATCAAATACTAAAACCCAATTATCATGCGTTTAATACAAAAGAAACCCTCCAAATATATATATAAATATAAAATACTCAATAAAAGCCCAAATATAATCATATAAAATTACCAAATACAAGCCAAAAGCACATAAAATACTATATATGCTAATTATCATGTTTGATGCTAAAAATAAGCATAAATAGCATGCGATCAGCTAAATGTAAGACTAAATATCATATAAAATACTAAATATGAGCCCAACTATCATTTATGATACAAACACAAACCCAAATATAATGCATAATACTAAATAAATCTTAATATATTATAAAATACTAAATTTAAGCCCAATTATTATGTACAATACTAAAATAAGAGCAAATACAATTTTAATACAAAGAAACACAAAAATCAAATACTAAAAGCCAAAATATAATCATATAAAATACTAAATATAAGCCTAATTATCATGTATAATACAAAAAATAAGTGCAAATATCATGCATAATACTAAATATAAGGCCAAAATTATGTATGATACAAAAATAAACCCAAATATAATGCAAAATCCTAAAGTCTTAATATAATATAAAATACTAAATATAAGCCCAATTATGATGTATCATACTAAAAGAATGCCAAATATTATGTTTAATGAACTCATGAACTAGGTATCCCTTAATAGTTTACTTTTAAAACACAGTTACGTTATATGATGCTGAGGAACAGAACAGTGAGCAGCGAAAAAAAAAAAACCTAACTTATATTACAAAAAATATTTTTTGATTTTCAAATGGTTTTCTACCGTAAATTAATAATTTGCAAAAAGTGTTGACCTTTAAAATAAATAAAAGAGTAAATAAAAAAATAAATATGTATGGACATGCATAAATAAATAAATAAATACATAAATGTAATTTATTTGAATTTGCAATAAACAAACAAACAAACATTGAGCATATTTAAAATTAAAAAATGTACTTAATAAATTACAAGTAAAATTTTTTTTGAATTCTAAATGTTTTCTTCATGTAAATTAAACATTTGCAAAAAGTTTTCACCTTTTCAAATAAATAGATAAGTAAATAAATAAATAAATGTAATTTAGAACTTAAAAGCTAGCTATTGTTTTAGGTTTTGAATTTCGATAAACAAACAAACAAACAAACAAACTCCTCAAAAATCAGATAAAGTAAAATGCACCACAGCAAACCTGATGGGAAATACTGGCTGTATGACTGTAAATCTGAGACAAGCATGGCGTGGCATCAGAAGCTCTGCACAAACATTTGTAGTCTGTGCTCTTAGCCAAGCATCTAATTACAGCATCCACAGACTAAATGGCTCGACAGGAGGCTTTTTGTGGAGGCAAATGGAAAAACGCCTCAATGGAGCCATTTTATTATTGCACTTAATTGCAAGCGCAGCTTGGGAGGCCGGGACTCGAGGAAGTGAAACTCTGAACAAAGAGCCTGACAGACACAGGAGAGGAATAAGAAGATTTCTGTGACTCATCCGTCTGTCCACCGGGCCGAGGCATGAAGTTTAAGATGCAGCAGATGCTGGTTTAGGCGTGGTGAACAGCAGCGGTCTGAGCAGAGATGCCCTTTCAGACTCGCTCTTCTTTAAATATTAACAGCTGCTGCTGCTCAGTGTAGTTCAGCCGGCAAGATCAGTAATCAAGTCAGACATCAGCGGAGAACATTCACATGCTAGCTGCAGGACCATAGAGGACAGAACAACAAAATACAGCAGAAATACTGAGGTTTGAAGACCACATGCTTAGTATGAATGCTGATTAGGACTGGCTGATGAAGACTAAAAGCTTCATAATGAAAATAATAATAATAATAATAATAATAATAATAAAAAGACAAAATGATTTTTTTTTAGCTTTTAATCATAATTAATGTTCTACAATTAAATGGGTGTTTTATGTTTTTCTTCAGCAGTTAGCAAATAAATAATCATCATCATTATTAATAATAATAAATGATAAAAAGTAAATATTTTAAACAGCAGTTAACATACAAATCAGTATGAAAAAAATGAAGCTCATATTTAGGACTTTTTTTCTATGCTAATTAAAAAATAAATACTTTTCTCTTTAATTAAAAATATTTTAATTCTAAATGTTTTTTTTTCAGCGTACTAATAAACCATATTTTTAAAGGTACCTTACAAAAGCAAATGATAAAAAAAATAGTACATTCATTTAACAAACAACTAAAATCTCCTGGGTAAATGTGCTCTAAAATAAATAAAATAAATAAAATAAAATAAAATAAAATAAAATAAATGTAATTTTATTTGTAAATTTTAAATGTTTTTCCTTCATGCACTTCTAACATATTTATAAAAGCGTGCTTAAAATAAATTAATTAGTAAATTTCATGTAAGTTCATTCCTTTAAATGTACAGCTTAAAAACTCTTAATTTAAATAAAAAAGAATAAAAAGGCTAAATAAACACATTAAAACAAAACAAAACAAAACAGGAGAACAAATGTTGGAAAGTAAAAATTGAGAGCAACAAAGCATGAAGAACATGACTATTTCTGTCTCTGAAAATGGCCTGAAGGGCGAAACCAAGCTCACTGACGCTCCATTATCTCTCTCAGGTTCTCGAGGAGGCACTGCTGAAAGTTTCTGCTCCAGAGATGAGCGTTTGATGCTCTTCTGTGTCCCGTACTCCCTGTGGCCAATCAGGCCTGATTACTGGCTCTACAGGTTCACAGGATCAAAGCAGCATAAATTCCAGCTTCCTCTTTCCAAGTTGGAGTGAATCTCTGTCCTGAAAGCCCGGGTGAAGCAGAGGAGTGACGCGGTTCCTCGAGGTGCTCCTAGCGACCTCATCAGCGTCGTAAACAATCGCTGAGTTGCACAAGCGTCTGATTGACAGCAACACCGAGGATCAAACGCCGCTGATCTCAGAGAAGTTTGATGCAGCGAGCTTTCTACGACTGACAATTATCTCTGCGCAACAAACAGGAAGTGAGCAGCTTGTCATCATTAGCGGCGGTGACAGGAGTCGTCTCTCGAGAACAGAGCGAGATCGAGTCCCAGAGCAGGGAGGCTATATAAAGAGATGCCAGATACCAAAATAAAAATAAGAAATACATATATGGGAAATTCAAACATTTTTCTAAATGTGCATCATAAATAAATAAATAAAAAATATGTAAATTGCAAAACAAAAAATCCTAAAAGTTTAAAATAAATATTTATGTAAACTGCAAATATTTTCCATAGAAGTTTAAAATAAATAAATAAATAAATATTTATGTAACTTATAAATATTTTTGCTAGAAGTTTAAAATAAATGGATGGATGGATGGATAGATGATAGATATTTATGCAAATTGCAAATATTTTCCCTAAAAGTTTATAACATATTTTCTAGATGTTTATAATACATAAATTAATTAATAAATACTTTTGTAAATTTTAAATATTTTTCCTAGATTTTCCTTTATGTGCATATATAAAAACATGTACCTTTAAAAAAATTAGGATGAATCTTTCTTAAAAATAAATATGCTTGAATACAAAAACAAAGTATTTTAATTTCTACATTTTTAAACATATACATTAAGCATATTTACAATATCTTTGTAAAATAAATATTAATAAATGACTAAATATTAAATACATTTCAAATATATATCTACATTTTTAAATAAATGAAAATAATTTATTTCTCTTGTTTATAATAATAATAATAATATAAAATTTAATAAATATATTTGACTTATTTTAAATAAATATTAAAATATTACATTTATTTTAACTTTAAATATATTAAATATATATATTTTTTTTAAATATATTTCCTTTATGTTCATCATGAATAAATAAATACATAAATACATCACTAGTGAATGAATGAATAATAAATGAAAGAATAAATATGATTTCTAAATACATTTAATTGCAAACAATTAAAAACTGAATTTAAAAGTCTCAAATACATGTACAGCAACAAATCCTAGATGAATTTGAGCTTAATTAAACAAACAAACAAACAAATGAACCAATATTTAGAATTTAATTTTTATTTTTATTTTTTATAGTTTTAACAATAGCACCAAATAGGAAGTGCGAGTGTGTAATCATTAGGTGGCTAACAGGAATGGTGCAAGATCGAGTCCCAAAGCAGGAAGGTTTTATAAACAGGACGGCGGATACTAAACAACAGTCTCGGCTTTCACGAAAACGATAATGGATCGCCGAATACACCGGCGACAGAGTCCATGCATTCTGCCAGATCTTAACACAGCTAAACAAGCGCATTATACACGGGAGCAGCTGAGCGTGGATGGGAATTGCTTTTGTTTATGAGAAGAGGAGAGTCATAATGCAGTGGGCAAATACAGCTGTGCGAGTAACACGCATCTAATCCAATCGCTGTCATCCGTCTGATCTTCATTACAACACAACTGAGAGAGAAGAGACTCAAGTCCAAGCTTCTCATTGTCATTCAGTAAACATCCATTAGAATACTATATTAAAAATCATTTCAGATAAAATCCAATAGGAATAGGAAAATTTCCCTTAAATGTAGTCAATATTTCTTCATGAAACATTCATATCTTTTAGCTCATTTTGCCTTGAGTAAATTTTTTTGAAATCTGAAGTTTTACAGTTTAGCTGAAAATAATGTGAAACATTATGAAAATGTAAAATATGCAACTTAAAAAAATATAAAAATTGTACATATAAAATGTCAGTATTTTGTCCATTTACCATTATCTTTTTCGATGGCAACTTATTTAAGATAAATAATTTAAAAAATTACAATTTAGATGAAAAATATTAAACTTATATAAGTCAATATTTCAATGTCATATTCATTCATTTTACATTAAAATGTACATTAATGCAGTATTTTTATACCTCACATGGTATATGATGTCAACAAAATGTGCAAAATTATGAAAATGTCAAATTAACTTAAAATAATATGAAACATTTTAAATATATTTATATACATAATTTTACAATTAACTACACAATGTATTTATATGTTTATTTATTAAAAATAAATTTTGTTATTTATTCAGTAACAGTTAAATTTAAATGTATTTTATTTTTAATTTTATATACATGTAAAATGTCAATATTTAGTCAATTTTATCCTACAATGGCATAAAATGACATAACTAAATAAATAAATAAATAAATTAAAAATTAAAATTAAATAAAATAATAAATAAAATAAATTTAGGTTAAATGTATATAATATTTATATTGTGTAAGTAATTTAAAAATATAGCCTACATTATATAATATAATACATTTAATATAATATAATATATTATATTATTAAACAATAGTTAAGAGATTGAATATCACATGTTTTACAAAACATTATTCATGTATTCTGTTGACATGTTACTACAACAATGCCATAACAGTCGATATGCATATTACACAAATACTTGTAAAAATCAGCTCCAAAACACAGTAGCGCCACAGTGCTAGCGGTCAGCCATGTGTGTAACTGGACTCCGTGTGCTCTGCTAACCGGGTCAGCTAATTACCGGCTCATATTGAGCAACGCGATCAGCCATAGACAGAGAGATTATTCGGAGAGGAGGATCAATAGCGGCCAGGGTTGCTGGACCTAAAGAGCGACACACCGGATGCTAAAACAGCAGGCTCAGCTCTGGTTTATATGCGCGTCTCGATCGCAGACACACACTGAGGAAAGTCATGGCTTCCGGCACTAATGCTTTATAAGCGACTTTTCCCGCTGGGCGCGTCGTTCCACGGAGAACAGCGGGGACGCTAATCAGCTGTGCTCTTTACTCTAAATCACTCTTGGCAGGGCTTTAAGAGCACACTGTGGCTAATACCCACAATCCCCTGAGGCGGGCATCCAATGCTCCGCTTCATCAGGTATGTGGAGAAAAACCTCTCATAACTGGACCACAAATACTATGTCAAAGAGTCTTACAAGTTTAAAGACTTTTTTAAAGAATTTAATATCTGAAGTTTATTGATTTGGCATCTTTATGCTAGTTCAAGCTGCTTTTGACACGACAATCGGAAGTTGCATTGAATTAAACTGTTATGTTTTACAATAAGAAATAATTTTTTGTTGTTGTTGTTGTATTTTCCTGTCAAATAACAGAGTTCCTTTGGAATTCTTCAGCTTTTAATAACTGCCGGGTTCTCCGGTAGTGAGCGAACTAATCATAAGCGGCAATCTCATTGGCTGATACTCACTTATTATCGTCCCTGTTTTGATTTCAGCAAATCAATTCAAGCGGCGCTGAACAGCGTGATTAATATTCACGACTCCAGCAGCTCATTAATCGTTAGCGTGTTTTTTATTGTTATTAGTAGTAGAATTAGTATTAGGTTTTGCTATCTTATAGCAAATACTTTCATACAGGTTATTCTAATTACTGAAGTTCTATCATCATATAATGCTTAATTTTTGTAATGTCATATTAAAACATAAGCTATATATATATATATATATATATATATATATATATATATATATATATATGCTTATTGTAGTGTAATTAATTATGAATTTATTTCTATAAATTTAATTTAAAATTATATTTATATTAATATAAAATTGTACAATTTAAAATCATGCAAATAAATGTACTTTATTTGTTATAATAATTTAATTTAGCATAATAAAATAAATGTATGAAATTATTTTTACTACAACTACTATTATTATTGCTATACTTATTAATTATATTTTTAATTAACTATTATTATTATATTATTTACTATTAATAAATTATTTATGTTTATATTATTATGATTATTTTATTAATTCAATAAACTTAAATTCAATTAATACATGAATTAAATTTATTATAAATTATATTATTAGTTTTATTATTATTAAATGTCAGTGGAAAGGGAAAGTTAAATTATTTACTATTAAATTAATTAATAATTTTACATTATTATTATTATTATTATTATTATATAAGTTCAATAAAATAAATAAAACATTTAGAATATTTTTAAATCGTCTCCACACACACACACATACATTAGTTTATTATTTATTACATTAATTTTTTCATTTATAATGAATTAAATTATTATTATTATTGTTAAAAATGATGTAATTAAATGTCAGTGGAAAAGGCAAAGTGATTGGGAGATACTTGCAGAAAGAAAGAAAGAGCTGTAGGTAAAGGAACAGAGATGGATGGCAAGATTACTCTGAGGATCAGAGGCGATGGTACTGACTGAGCTGATTCTGCACAGCAGCCCTATCAAATCTGTGAGCCACAGAAGCGTACAGAGACAGTGAGATTTCTTCAGAACAGGTGAGTCATGAATCGAACTCGGCTGTGTGGATCCACAAAGTGCTGAGTGTCTCTGATCAGAGGCAGCGACACTTCAAACCAGAGCAGAGAGAAAGGTGACATTAAGATTCCTCAAACTGAGCTTGAGTGGGACAAAGCGAGACAGGGACAAATTTGGAAATGGCAGCACGAAGCTGTGATTAAAAAATGGCTAATAAAGGGTTGGCGAGCCGTAGCAGTCCAATATAAAACCGTGCGAGGCGGCAGAACAAAGCGCTCGTCCTGCAGGGTAGCAGCCATAGCGCGTCTGATCAAGCGGCATGAGCTGCGGTGAGATCATCCTCTCTGGCCTCGGCAGTGCTACGAGTTCCTCGCCAGAGTTTGAAGGAGGAAGGGTCACAGCTCAAACTCTGGAAGCGAAGGATGAGATTAGAGATGAGAAGAGGTGAAAGCGAGGCAAACTGCAGAGAAAAGAATACTGTCTACTTAGGCTTCTACCTTCTAATAAAGCACTGATTTAGAACATTCTTCATAGGCAGCAACTCAAATGCAGCTCCTCACACAAGAGACCCAACACCAAATTGACAACAATTGGTTTTCCATTACCATGCTACTAGCTAACGGCACAGCACAATAATAATTATCAAAATACATAGCACACATAATTATGAGGTAAAATAATGCACTTCTAACCCTAGGCCTAACTGCTTTGCATCAATTTTATCTATCCACAAAGGTTTCCTGCTAACATTTTGCTAAGCTAACAGCACAAAACTCTAATAAGCATCAAAATACATAGAACACTCGATTATTAGCTTAAATAGTGCACTTGTAGCCTTAAACCTAACTATTTGTAATAATTTTATCAATCCACAACAGTTTACACAAGTTTTCACCAACATGTTGCTAAGCTAACAGCACAACACTCTAATAAGCATAGAAATATACAGTAAACAAACATATTAGGTAAAATAGTGCACTTGTCACCCTAAACCTAGCATTTTTTTTTTCAGTTTTATCAATCCACAACAGATTGCAAGAGCTTTTCGCCAACAGGTTGCAAAGCTAACAGCACAACACTCTGCTAAGCACAAAAATACATACAATATTAGCTAAAATAGTGTAACCCTAGACCTAAGTGCTTTGCATCAATTTTATCCATCCACAAAAGTTGCACAGAGTTTCCTGCTAACTAAGCTAAGCTAACAGCACAACACTCTAATAAGCATCAAAATATATAGCACACACAATTATGTGGTAAAGTAAAGCACTTACTGCCTTAAACCTAACTAACAGATTACAAGGTTTTGGCTAAAATGTTGCTAAGCTAGCAGCTCAACATTCCAATAAGCTTAAAACACCTACAAACACATATTAGGTAAAATAGTGCACTTGTAACTCTAAACCTAGCATTTTTCTGTTATATCAATCCATTTATTTGCTATGTTGTATGGACTTTTTTCCCCACTGAGCCTGGCCAATGCATTCTGTGATTGCCTTAACCACAAAATATAGCCTGGCTACAGCTACAACTAGGCAACTTTTACAAAAGCCTTCACATCTGGAGTTAGTCTATGACACGTCTAAAAACAGAAGGTATTGGAAAAGAGCTAATGTTTTGGAAAGGTGGTCTGACACCTTCAGATTTCGGGTTTGCAGATCCCAAACCCATGGCTGTGCGGTCCAGCATTCCTGCTCTGATCTTTTGTTGGCCAGCACTCTTGAACACAGCGCTCACAGCGTGTCCAGGGGCAAGCTAAGGCCAGACACACCTGAATGTGTAAAGAAGCGTGCAAGCGCTGACACCTCAGAGGAAGCGAGCAGATGGCAAACCTGGGCAGCTGTTGGTGTTGGATTCTATGAAGTGCTAGCTCTGGGTGCCATGGTGGACAAGACTGCCAAGAAGGGCTGAAAGCCAGGGTCAGAATGAAAAGAAAAACAGCGAGGCTACAAGAGAAGAAAGCGGGAGGGGAAGCGGGTTGCCACCAGTAGTGACACAGAAGAGAAGCAGCAGCGATGGTTGCAGGTGTCTTCGCCTCGGTTTTCTCGAGACTCCTCCAAGGACTCTCAGAGGACTCTGCAACATGGTGGAAAACCAGATGGCACATCTTAAGCATTCTGCTCACCATTCTTGTGGGCAGCCAGAAGGCAGCTAAAACAAACCTAAGCCCCTGGAAAGAGCACCGGCAGATTTACAGCAAAGCCTTCCTGTGTTTTCTCTGCCTCGGCGGCAGACACCCTGAAGACGGCAAGGTGACTGGGTACTTAATGAAGTCACCAGCTTCAATAGCTGGCCAGGGACAAAATGAAAGAAGAGCCCACTGGAGACCACAAATTACAGCTGCAGTGGTGGACAGTTTAACTGATTTTGATTGATGTCCACGCAGAAGTTCTGGAGCAGAGCTCTCCTCTGGGAGTGCAGCGGACACATGTGTCGATCCTTGTATGCGTGTGTGTGTTGGGCTTGCTCTTCTGATAAGGTTCGATGTAAATGCTGGCCCACAGCAGATGGGGATGGCGAGAGTGAAGGGGGCAGCCGTTTTTCCCCTAGTGCTACCGCCTGTGTTCCTTCCTGAGCGCATGGGTCTTGCCAAAGCCAGGATTTTCATGTAAAACTGGGCTGCCTACAAAACCCTCAGCTTGGGTTGGGCCCAGGAAGAAGCCTGCAAGCTGCCTGCTCCAGCTCGGCATTGACAAGGCAGATGGCTAGGCGTCGCAGCATGGGGAACAAAGCGGATAACTTGATGCCGAGGATGACAGAGGTTCTGCGATTGGCTAGGGACGGATTTCTGCGACAGTAAGACTGGGTCACATTCAAGTAACCAGAGACGCTGGTCAGTTTCTTCAAGGGTTTGCTGAAATGGTCCTGTAGGGCAGTCTATCTCAACTCCAGTCTTGGGGACCACCTCAACATTCTGGGAGGTTGGTCCCGAGGACTGGAAGAGGATCACACTTAAAGCAAGGGGATCGAATTAAACACACCTAAACCAACTACTCAAGGTCTTCAGTATCACTACACTCTCAGAAAAAAGGTACAAAGCTGATACCGAATGGTACCCTAATAAAAGGTATTAATATGTACCATTTAGATACAGATATGTACCTTTAAGGTACTAATATGCACCTTTGGGAGTAAGTAAGGTAAAAGCGTGTACCTGTTAAAGGGTACCATTGTAGATTTTGCAGTGTAGAAATCTCCAGGCAGATGAACTTTACAGGACAGTGGCCCTCTACGGGCAGGATTGGAAACCACTGACTTTAAGAGTTAGTTCACCAAAAAAATTGTTGACCCATTTGACTTTAGTCTTACCTCTAATGATTGACAGCTTAGCTTGGACACTGATTTCGCCTAGCTGTTCTCAGCCACACACTCATAGATGTTCTCGTCTCGAGGCCGGAGGCTGGATCCTTAGGACGCCCCGACCTTCAGTCAAACTCTATTGTCTGTGAAAGAGGAAAGAGAGTCGGTATATTACACTGAAATGGTGAAATGTCATTAACACAGTTGCCTGGTAGTTAAAAATCTGGCCTGAAGAGATAACACATGTGAATTCAATCCTAGAATTGATAGTTACCCATCCCAATTATCTGGAGAGCAAGGCACTTAATTCCTAGTTGGTCAAGGGGAACGGTCTTGTTAAATGACAAGTAACTTCCTACTGCAAAGTTTTGGATTGATCAACTGGCACCTCAACTTTGACCCTTAACCCTAACCCTTTCATGTTTACATCAATTAATTCTGATAAAATTGTTGTGTTCCTATTTTAAGGCACCAAAATGTCCTGCAACGCTAGATGTTGCTGTGAGCTCAAATTATGCAAGAGAGTTAATTAGGCTCCTCGGTGCTTCTGCATTTGATGTCATTGTAGCGAAACAGTCACTAGAATCAATAGGGAATGACAAAGAGGACGAGGCTCTTTGTAAGCCAGTGGCAAAACTCTCTTTCGTTTTTGGGGTGAGTTTGCAAGGCTACAATAATGAGAAGCAGCCTAGTGATGGCACACTGTCCTAAGTGTGTGCAGATCAATATCAAAGCAAAGCCTTCAGGGAACGAATTAATTCAAACCCCTCACAAAATGACTTTTAAATGTAACCAAGATGCTAATTTGAGCTGACTCTTGGGTTCACGCTGACAGTGAATCGGATCCATCAATGTGTTTTTGTGTTGATCTTTTTTTTTTTTGAGGGAAGTTTTTCATCTTGGTTGAATAGTGACAGCGTGGTTAAATCTGAGCTAGTTTTAATTAGGATACACTAAACATTGATCAACACTACAGCTGCCAGCTGTGTTATGACAAAAGAACACAGCAAACAAGAAAGGAATATAAGACACAGGCTAAAACCCACAGAAGCTAGGATATGTATGCTACATAAACACTTGAAATTGAACCAAAAAACAGTTCCAGATGGCATTTTGTGAGAAATAGCACAGAAACCGCTGATTATTCAACTGATATACTGAATAGTGCTAGCTGCACAAGTCTCACCTCAATGCGTTGAGAGTTCACCCTCTTTCCTTTCTTATTCCAGGTTACTCTTGGCTTGGGGTCACCTGTGGCTGGCATACTGAAGGATACTGACACCTCGGAGACGCCGATCATGTCGACAGGTACTTTTGTGAACCTGGGTGGAGCTAAAGAAAAAAAACATTTAAGTTTAGCATTTAGCTGTTTTGGCACCAAAACACCTTACATTCTGGAAGTCTGGTCAAAAGAGTCAAGAAAGAGATAATGACAGCTGATATCACTTCCTGTTCAGACTGGAAATGCAAACTCACATTGTGGGAAAATAGCCTCTTGCAGTGATTTCTGCTGTGAATTTAGCGTATCATACATTCAAGCGTAGACATAAAATGTTCACTATATACTGCAGAAATGGTAAGAGTAGCATGCTGCTAGCAAGCTATAGTGAACAGTGAGTGCAGGTAAAGTGAAGCTAACCCAATTCGTCCACAAGGCCACTGTAACAGCAAATCAATTAAATTAAATTACAGAGTGATTGAACACACACCCACACACACACGCAATTTAACAGTTATTCGCAGCGATTTGACCGTAAAATAGCAAGTGAGGGACTACAACTGAGTGGGCTAGTGACCCATTCTGCTCGATAGAGATGTCGACAAGAACGGGGCGCTGTGTGCGTAAATGGAAAGTGGCTGTTTTTAGCACGCTGGTAATTACACCACAGACAAGCGATGCGTTGACGCCACCTTGAATAATTTATTGGCCAATGAATAGTAAAGTACCTGCTAGTCTGCCTTGATTTGAAAGCCCTTTGGCAGGTGAAGCATCAAAACCCTAGCGACGCTTCCTAAGACATGCCAGCTGTAAGCTAACACATGCAGGACTGACAGTCGCTGACGATAGATCGTGACTATAGCTATTCCAGCTTCTGGAGAGCAGGAGCTGTCATCTTTTTTCTACCATTACTGCATGTTCTTTGTGGATTATGCTACTTTTGGAAAATAAGAAATTGTCTTTTTTTCTTTCCTCAGAACTTCGGCACAGTTTGTTCTCGCTCATCAAATTATCATGCTGTCTACCTTGACTCTTCTCGGGCCTCCGCTGGTGCTTGCTTTTCTCTCCAGCGGGCAGTAGGTCAAGCTTGACCAACAAGACATGAGAAGAGGCTCTCTAGGGAACAAGCTAAAATCCAGAAAGCGCACAGATATGAGGAGATGATCAAATGGTCAGGCAAGCACGGCAATTAATTATTAACCAGCCTGGGCAGGCAGGCGAGCCCCTGAATCTCCGGTGCGGATAAACACACTGAAGCAAGTTCCAAAGAGTGGAGGGATGAAGCCGAGGACTTTCTGCTTCATTCTGAAGTCATTCTGAACACAAGCACACAGGTTAGCCACTTAAGTTAGTATGAGTCATAATTGTTTGTTAGAGCAAAAACAAGACATCAAAAACACCATGGTCCTTTGAACTGTGAGCCGGTGGAACAGCTCCGGTGAGATTGTCAGCATGTCCTTCTGATATTTCAGGAAAAATTAAATAATTTTATTTTCATCATTTCATTTTAATACTTTTTATTATTCTAATTTAAAGGATTTACTGCATTGTGACATTGTTTTCATGACATTTCCCAACCATTACAGTATCATAAGAAAGGAGAATCACTATTGAGAATTATACAATAATTGCAAAAACAACCTCAGAAGTAAAACATCTGTACAAGAATACAGTATTTTTTGGGAGGTAATAAAAAGATTTGGGGTAATTAAAATTGGCTCCTTAATTTTGATATTATTGAAATAATAAAAATAAATGAAATTATAAAAGTAAAAGGTTATATAATAATATAGAAATAATATCTGATATAAATAATTACATTTTATAAAAACTGTATAAAATGTAAAAATGCATTGCATTATTTATTATAGGTATGTAAGAATAATCATGTGAATAATCTTTGTGATTTAACTTTACAGTATAGAATCAGAAAGTATAGCAGTTATGTATGACAGAGCATGCAAAAATCTACTATTGGCATAAAGACAGATCTAAATTGCTCACTCTTTCGGCCCTGGCTTTGCATCTTCACACTGTTAACACTAAATTGAATGGCCAAAGCAAGAAAATGGGCAAAGTCCTCAATCAATCATTTAAACAAGAGTTGAGTAGGGCTAAAATGTGAAGGGTTACAGATCGACTTCAAGGACGAAGGACAGAAAAAGCAGCTGTGAGTGATGGACTGAGGTTGTAGTTGAACCTCTGTTGTGTACTGTATGTATCCGAGGTCACACATTCCTCGCGAGTATACGCCGCTTCACCCGTGACCATCAGCGCCACCTAGCGGTCTGCAGTGCTTCAGTATATGGATTTTCTGACAGCTGCGTCTGGCGAGGCTTCATGAGTGTAATAGAGAAGCTCTGACGAGCAGCGCTACTTCCGGAGACAGAGGATCACTCGCACAATTAACCTTTCCACTCACCGACCGCACTTCTGCAGGTGTTTACAGTACCACCAGCTATGAAGGAGAAACAATACCAAATTAAGAAGCTTTTCATCTTCCTGCGCACAGACATGCACAGATGTGTCGAACAACGGCAGTATATGCATATGGTATAATAAAGCAATAACTGATTGCCAGTTACAGGTGTATATGAGGACAACAAAAGCGCTCATACAATCAGATTTAAAGCTGTAATTATTTCTTTTAGGTCAATCAAAAAATAAAAAAAATAAAAAATAAAAGAATTTTATATATATATATATATATATATATAGTTATTTTAAAATTATTAAATTACAATAAACATAATTTAAATTATTTATTGTACATTTTATTATATTATTTTTATTATTTTATTATATATACTTTATTATAGCTTATTATTTGTTTATTAAAACATGAAAATTAGTAATAATTATCTAATAATACATAGTTTATTAAAACAAAATATTTATAATAGATAATTATTTAATTATAGTAGAGTAGGCAACCTTTTACTTAAATCTGTACTTTTTCATTTAAAAAACTCAATATTATAAAATATATAATATATAATCAATATGAATTATCATACTAATACACACATATATGCTATAAAAAAAAAAAATTATAATAAAATAATCAAATAGCAAGTAACCTTTTCATAAAACATATTAAAACAAAATATCAATATTTTACATTTAATATTGCTAAAAAGAAATCATAAATATAAAGTGTTTTTTTTGGTAATTTTTTTATATCTGCCACTTATTGATTTATTAATTTTTTAGGAAAATAATATAGATGTTAAATATCTACCAAAACATGAACATAAACAATAATACCACTACATATACATATATTATTAATATTCATCTTATGGCAGATATGTTATCAATAATTTATCACGACTGAAGGGAAAACATCCTATGTCGTTGTCCACATGCATTATTCTTTTTAGACAGTTTTTCTCACATTAACAGCTGCAGGACTTTCGAAGCGCTTCCAATAACATGTTTCTGCTGCCTCCATTTGGAGAACTCCTATAATAGGAGGCTCGGGGTGACAGAGCGGTTAGATGACTAACACCATAATCAACGGAGGAAAAAAAAAACCTTCGGGCTTATATTTTAAAAAGAGCTCCATTATGATGGGAATTAGAAAAATGCAGGCACAAAAATGGCAGCCCATCACGCGTTTAGGAAAGGGAGAGAGCATCACTTGTGCCCATCTTGTTTTAAAGAGCCACCTTTCAACCACTGATTGAGGCTTATCCGAAGGGTAAAGAGGAACATTTTGGTATCACACACACTTTAGCTCTGAAAGAGCCAATTACGAGGATCCGGTGCCAGATAATGTCCTGAGTGGCTGTAATTTGAGAAATCAATGTAGAGCAACATCTGCGATGTTTACGCACTAAACCAACATCTACATACAAGTCAAGCACCTGCTCTTATGATAACAAGACTGGGGTTTTGAACATGATCATATACCCAGCGAGGTCCTTACCATCATCTTCATATGTACAGCAACCTCAAAACAACAAAGAGGGATTTGTTGAGGGATAGTTGACACAAAATCAACATTTTCTGTTCATGTTCTCACCCTCAGGCCATGCAAGATGACTTTGAAACAGTAAAGAATATTATCAGCTGAAACTGTGATTATTGGTGATTCATATAATGCAAGTCAATGGCTGCCTGTTTTAAAGAAATTAAAATAAAGAGTATACAGAAAAACTCAAAATGAGTCCCCATGGCTCTGGATGATATATTAAGGTCTTATGAAGCAAAGCGATCAGTCTGTGCAAGAAACTGAACATTGCTTACAACATTATTACCTGATTATTTTTCTGTGAACTGATTCTTTTGGACCGTTTGATTCAATGAACTGATTCAATTCACTAGTTTGTTTACATAATCCACGTAAACAATGCAAAGACAATGTATACTCAATAATGTCATTAAAGCAGCCAATAACGATGTGAAATGTAGATGTTTTACATGTCTAAAGCATATAAAGAGAATCAACTAGTCTTCAACTCACCTTTATACATAAACCATGAGAACCCATAAAGCGTTCATTTGACCCCTTCATTCAAGTGTTCGGTTCATGCATATCAGCGCTTTTTGTCTGTTTCACTTCATAAGACCTCAACATGTTGTCAGGAGCCATGGAATTAATTCTGTATAGCCTGCAGTGCTTTTTGACTCTCAGAGTGCGGTCCATTGACTTGCATTTTATGAATCACCAAGAAGCACAGTTTCAGCTAAAATCTGCTTTTACTGTTCTACCGAACTAAAAAAACAAAAAAACCCTACACCGTGGGTGGCTTGAGGGTTAGTAAATTAACTGCAAGTTTTGATTTCGCTGAACGATCCCTTTAACCCTTAAATGGATACCTCAGGTTTTAGCGACCCAGGGCGTCATTCATTGCTCTTTCCCTCCTTCATTTTTAAAGTTAGACATCAGCTTTCTTAGTCCCTGCGGTGGGGCGGGCGAGAGGAAAAGGACTGTGTCTCAGGTTTAGCTTCGGCTGCTTGAACACAGAGATTTGTGGCCGTGTGCTCGACTGGTTCTCATATGGTCTCAGCGGGCCTCCCAATTGGACTTTTTCTCTCTCTGGCCGCATGAAACCAACATGCCTATCAATCAACAGATCTGACTTCAGACCGGCCATTTGCTATGGAAACACGCAGACCGGTGTTTCTCTTTCACCGGATAATCGACCGCTCTTGCGGAGCGATAAAAGGACAGAAAAATGATATATATCTAGTTATATGGGGTAATGCAAATCATAACTCAAAATACAGTTGTGGAGCATCTGTGAGCTACTAAATGGAGATTTCTAAACAGATGGCGGTAAAGGTCATATGTGGTTTTTGTGCAGATGTTTTCGTGAGGTCATCATTAGTGCAAAGCGGGTACGCTTAGATCTTATACTGCAGAGCACAACAACCACATTTGAGCAAAACTCACCGGTGTCTATGATATAATAATTTTCAGGCTTGAAAAGAAGTAAATAAATAAATATTTAATTAAATAAAGCCTAAACAACATCTCAGTTGTTTCTCATAGGCGAATGAGCTCATTTGTTTTACAAAACAAAATATATTATTTTTCTTTTTATTAAAATTTAAAATCACTATTATCATTAACTTATTAGAATTCAATCAGCAAAACAAAAATAAATAAATATTTGAATGTGATTAATATTAATTACATTCTCTTTATTTGGGAAAAATAAAATAATAATGATTATTATTATTCTCAGCTTATTAGAATTTTTAATAATAAAATAATAATAATAATAAAATCTCTTAAACATCTCAATTATTTCTCCTAGGCAATAATGAGAATTAAGCGTATAGCAAATGAAGACATAGGGCTTTTCAGACTTTTCTCCTAAATTCTGTAAATAAATAAAATGTATAATAAAAATAAATGATTATAAAAGATAATGATTGTTCTAAGATTGTTTTATTATTGTAGTTTTTATCTTCTAAGATTTGTTTTTCTAAAATAAATCAAAATTTATAGTAGTGGTAGTAGTAGTAATATTATAATTATAAATGTCCCCAGTTGTAAGTCACTTTAGAAAAAAAGCATCTGTTAAATGAATAATTGTAATAATTTATTAAGAATTGGCTCATCTGAATTAAACAACATTATTAATAAAAAAAAAAAAACTATTTCTCATAGAGAGCAATGAGATTAAATAATCTAGGGTTAAATATTAACAAAACTACAACAATAAAAAAAGAATAAAAATTGTCAGCTTGTAATATATAACTATATAATTTTAGGATAAAAGCTCATAAATATACTCTTATGTATGCGAGCTATCAACAACAGGAAGTCATTGTGCTTATATTCTTCCCACAATCCTCCTGCCATATTACTACAATTACCACTGATTATGATACTCCAAGCTGACCCCAAAAGAGGCCCTTGTTTCTGGATAAGAAAATCTTTAGCAGGTGTGGGGTGAGCAAGTCAAGGTCTACTGAGAGTTTAGGAAATTAAGTTTAACAATAAGGCCAATTTTGCAGCGGCCGGGCCAGTGAGAGCGAGGAGGAAATTGCAACAATCTAATGTGATTTGCAGCATCCTCGGTGATTGCTACTTGTTGACAGGCCTCCTAAAGCGGACACCTCTGAAGCGCTCGAGGGTTAAATCCTCGGAGTGGCGCTGAGCGTGAGAATCTCAAATGAGCGTTTAGAGTCATTTACAAAGATTAGATCACGATAAAGCTGTACAAGATGGATTTGAAGGGAAAAAACAAGCTGGATATTCACTAAAGCCCAAATGAAGGTGAATAAACATCTCACTATGGATGAAACATGTGCTAGCGAGAAAACACAAACAACATCATTATGTCAGGCAGGCTTGAATTCAATGGCTGACCGCTTTTAATGTAGCCGTGACATCAATTATGCAAATGAGAACAATAAACAAACTAACTTCGAGGTCACTAGATCAAATAAACAAACAAAATCATCAAATATTGGCTTCAGCACATGTAATACATGTAATCAAAGCCCACTTGGGTATCCGTAAACTATTAATTCCTTCTCATACAGTTTTGAATTTGCTTGTGGAGTCAAAAGAAAGTGTCTTTTTAATCTATCGATGCAAGGGCTGATGGGACTTGAGTAAAGGGCTCAGCCAGTGATGTGGGATCACGAAGGTGACATGCAATAATCATTTTGACATTCAGTAAATCCGAGCCTGCTAATCTGTTTCATGATTAATCTGGGCTGCCCAGGAAAGTGTTGTGTGTTGTGTGTGTGTGTGTGTGTATAGCAGGTGGAGGTCATCCACTGAGAGCCATCTGCTGGTCAAATTAACTACTGGAGAACTTTAAAAAATGAAAAGACTGTTATTTACTCACACTTGTGTTGTTCCAAACATGTATGACTTACTTTCTTCTGTAGAACATAAAAGAAGATATTCTGATGAATGTTTAAGCTGCTCTTTTCCATATAATGAAAGCATATAGTGATCAGCTCCAAAAAAGTGCCGTAGCGTTAATTCGATACAATGTTTGCATCATATTACATGTCTCCCAAACTCTACGATAGATTTAGGCAAAAAATTAGGTCCTTAACATAGTAAATCTGAAATCTCATTTGTACTTCCACATATTCAAACTTGTCATGCATCTTTAATTATGACATGAGAATGGCAGAAGTCTTCACATTTAACATGTATTCTGGCAAAACAACATCTTTAATTACGTCTTTAATACAAATATTGCATGCAAAGGCCTACGAGTCATCGACCAACTTTTCCAATGCCTTTTGCGATTCTTGACCCTGATGACAATTGATGAACATCAACATCGACTTGTTCACTATATTCCAAGTCTCAGTAGATGTAAGATAGATTTGCGTGAGAAACAGGAAGAACATTAAGTCCTATCCGTTAAAAATCTGAAATGATCACAATTCTTGGAAAGGAGCAGCATGAAAATTTGTCGAAATGTCTCTTTTGGTGCTCTATGGAAGAAAAAGTAATGTCTACACAAAAGTCTACACTTGCACTATAATCGAAGTCTCCTAAAGTCAGTAAGATATATTTGCGTGAGAAGCGGGAAGAAACTGAATTTTTTCTTCATAAATCTCTAATATGTACTTTTACACATTCATACTTGACATGCAAGAAACTTGCGAATCAATGTTTTAATTATGTTATTTGTTGTAAAACTTTTGCATTTGCCTGGTGCTTTTGTCATTTCTTGACCTTGAGATGCTCTAGTCACAATGCTTGGAAAGGAAGCGTGAACATTTGTCAAAGCATCTCTTTTGGTGCTCAACGACAGAACATCATGAGCGTGAAGGGATTTCTTTTTTGGTAAACTAGCGCTTTAACAAACAGCCAAAAGCCTCTGCATGGTCTGTAGACGGATGCGCTCGAGGCATGAGCATCAGAGCATCAGAGATTTACTTCAGCAATCGAGCTCGTCAGGGAGGTTAAACCGCAGCACTGAGCGAGGGCAGGTAATAGAGGACATTCAGGCCTTTAGCTGATAACTTTAAAAGACAAGGCAAGTGGGGTTTCTTTCCCTCAGGGGCCTGAAATCTCTCACTTGGAAGCTTCAAAGGAAAAATAAATTATTGAAATGCCTCAGCGTCACTTTCTGCCGAGTCAATCAAAGCTGAGGAGCTGAGCAGGACACGGAGGCACACGGACACTTAAGGAGATTGCTAACGCTACAGTATGCGCTTCGAAAAATCACAATATAGGGAGAGCGCTCTGAGGAGCGACAACAAAGCGAGCCTTTGGCGGGATTCCTGATATAGCGGCAGCCACAGGACATCATTGTAAGCAACAGGTCCAAACATAAACACTCGAAATGGAAAAGAACACAGGCATGTGTTTTGAGCAATAATACTCTGAGGCTGCAGAAACACAAAGTGATTTTATGGGCTATGTGGGACCACAGCATTGTGCAGGTTCGGTGTACAGTTCGACACAGGATATTTTGGTCCGGTCAGTGCGGCCTGGGCGGGTGTCTGGAGGTTTTCAGAGGGGTAGAGAGGTTCAGATTGGGTGTTTTGTGGTCAGGCGGAGCACGCAAAGCTAAATGAACTGTTTTTAGAGCTTGTGCGGAGGATTGTGGGAAAGCGGACCCTCATCTAACACCTCATCCCAGATTGAAGGATATTAATTAAAGGGTGCGTGGTTGAAATAATGCTAATATATACAAAAGTTTAGACAAACTAGACTGAAATTATTTTTTCATGATAATAGAAAACATTTCTGGTCAAAAGCCTAAAAGCTTATTGTTACTGTCAAAGACAAATATTGTGACGTTCAATTATAAAAGCTTCCATTTTATCTATAAAAACAAATATTCATTAAATATTAAATAGTATGTAATAAAATTAATTATAAAACAAATTAATTAAATGTAACATTTACACACATATATAAATATACATATATATAAATATATACACACACACACAAAATGTATATGTTTAGTTTTTATTTATTACAAACAACATACAGTAACACACACACACATATATATATATACATACAGTATTTACACACACATACGCCATACCGAGCTAAACCAGATCTAATGCTAGTATGTATTCACCTGGCCAGCAAGTCCTAAAGTGAGGATGGAGACTGTTGTGTGTGTGTGTGTGTGTCAAGTGTGTCTGAGCGCCAGAAGCTAATGATGTAAATGTAAAACTGCTGGACTTTCTGCACACACACACACACACACAAACAACCCAAGCTTTATTACCACAGGCCAGATTTATTCACAGCCCTTTTTTCTTTTTGATTAAAAGCGTCCCTCCACATGTTGATTTATGAGAGCATGAGCGAAGCGAGAGGGAGGGAGGCGGTGAAGATGACATCATGCGGTTGGCAACCTCTCGAGAGGTGACATCCACTCGCTTTGTGTGTGTGTGTGTGTGTCTTAGTAAAGGCCCGTGTGTGGCAAGCTGTATGACACATACCGATCACTGGGCAGCTGTGTGGGCTGAACAGTGCCTTCAAAACAGGTGTTCGTAAGAACAAAAAACATTTAAAGTCCATATGAAACAGATCACAACCCAGTTTACATCCACAGTTGGATGCGTTTCTAAGAAAAGAAAAAAAAATGTGATAGTTGATGTATCTATGTGATGCTACTAGCTTTACTAGAACAGGAAACATTAGTAGCAGTGTTTTTGATGAAAACATGCTACTTTGCAGTTTTATGTCATGTTGTATTGCACACATAGCTTTAGCACCATGCCAGCCGATACGATTACAGTGCTCTCCTAAAATTTCATTAGGAAATGTGATTTAGTAGTTTCAATCAGTGAAAAGTTTTATTTGTAAATTCAAGTGTAACTTAATGTCACTTAATGCTAATGCTAACACTTAGCGTTTAAGTGTTAACTTCTTTCCCAAAAGTAACTTGACTGTTTCTAGACTCTAATAAAAAGCATTGTGAGGTCTAAGAGTGAATAGCTAAAACTGCTAATTTAAATTGATCAGTTGAAATAAACTACTTTTATGTCTAGTTTTAAGTGCAGCTGTGGCCAAGTGCTAGTGCTAACTCCCTTCCCAAAAAAGTAGCTTGACTGATCCTAAACACTCATATGAAGCATCTAATATTAGATAGCTAAAAGTAAATTTAAACAAAGCATTGTTTATTTTGGAACAACAGTGCAGCTGTTGCTAACTCTAACTTTAGCTTCTAAAGGCTAACTCCATTGCAAAAGTCACTTGACTGTTTCCAAACTCTCATACAAAGCATTAGCTTTAAAGTCAACAACTAAAATAGTTCATTTAAATTAATCAGTTATTTTTATTTGTAACTTTAAGTGCAACCGTCATTAACTGCTAATGTTTGACATCTAAATGTTAACTCTTTTTTTTTTTTTTTTAATATTAGCATAACATCTCACAATTCACAGCAAACCTTTCCAAATTACTTTCAAAGCTTCTCCAACACTGAAAATTACACAAGAGCAACAACAAAATGTCCCCGTTCAGCGGCTGTGCAATAGCACAACCTGACGAGACAGTAATTAGCGATCCGAGCCTGTGAGAGTACAGCGGATGACATCGCAGCCAATCAGGCGGGCCGTGCAGAGGGTTTTGGTGGCCAAGGGTTTGGTGGGGGTGGAGTGATTAGAGCTCTGGGACAGTGTGCACTGCCTAGTAAACATCTGAATCACACAGAAGACGCAGAGCAATTCTGAGGGTGTCACGGTATGAAAACAGAGATGGTCTGATAGTGAGAAATGATATTATCCTAGTCATAGGCGGTGCATAAAAAAAAACAGAAAACACAAATGTGATCTCGTTAATGTCTCAGTTGTTTGTCCTAGCTACATTGAGCATAAACAGACAACAAATGGAAGCTAGTGTCCAGTTCAGATTTTACTCATTTCCTGAAGAGATCTCGACAACGTCTCAAACCGTGCTCAGAGTTCTCAATATGAACTCAAATATTTCTTAATCGATCCACTTTAATTGTATAGCAGTTTTGGGAAAATGAAAATAAAATGTATGACAATTATGGATTATTTTGGTCTCTTTTAAAGAATTTGAGGAGAAACAAGTATATAAATGCAAAAAAAAAAAGGGCAAATTTTAAATGGAAGTATACAAACACGAAAAAAGTAAAATTTTGGATGAAAGATATATGAATGCAAAAAATAACCAGATTTTTTTGGACAGAGCATATGAAAGCAACAAATAGCCAAATTTTGGATGGAAGTATATGAACAGAAAAAAATGACAATTTTTTGGGATGCAAGTATACAAGCGAAAAAAAATACCAACATTTTGGACAAAGATATATGAATGTGAAAAAATCTGTAAATTTTTTAATCGACTGTTATTGGAAGGCTAGTCAATTAGACAATGCGTGAATCATCACTAATGTTTAGTCTTAATCTTAAAATTAGTCAAACAAAGGGCTAGAAATGTATTTTACGAAAGTTTATGAACACAAAAAAGCCAAATTTTGGATGCAAGTATATGAGCGAAAAAAAAGGAAACCGTCCTTAATCGACTAGCAGGTTATTGGAAGGCTAGTGAATTAGTCGACCATCGTGAACTATCACTACGTTAAGTAAAGCTTGTTTAGTCTTAATCTTGAAATTAGTTCTAAACAAAAGCCAGAAAGAAAATTACACAAACACAAAAATACCTACATTTCCTAATCAACTACCTCTTTTTTTTTTTTAAGAATTTGAGAAACAAAGCAATCAGCTTATAGACGATTGTGTTTTGTTGCATTCTAAAAAGCATAAATACAAAGTTTCGTGCCATTTTTGCATTTCCAAACTTCGTTTTTAAGATTGTGTCACAAAAGAATAACATATTTTGGAGAAAAATCCATTCCGTTCAGTACATCTAGCATTCTTGAATGCATCTGAAGTAAACACCCTTTATAAGCATAAACCTGAATAAAGCGTAAGACATACAGTAAGCGTAAGTCATTAAACCCATGACTAGTAATAGTTTTGTTCACCCTCATTAGTCAGATCTACATTACTTCTGGGCGCTAACAAAACCAACATACAGCAGAACAGAACAATGTTGGGCACACAAAGAGCGTGGCATATCTGACAGCGCCCATTCTCATGTTATCTCGGCAGCTTGAATTACACCTATTTTAGGCTTGAAAGCAGCAGGGGAGGCTTTACCTCGCTTTCATCCTGCGCTCCGCCCTCTTTACTTCACTTGACTCTTTGTTTTGTTTCCCCAATGCGTCTCTAAACCCATCTTAGGGTAGAAATGGTGCAGAACAAATCCTGACTTGGAGCCTTGGAAATTAAAAGACAGCGCAAGCCCGATCCGTCTGATGAAGAGATATACACGCTGGAAAAGAGAGCGAAATAATCCGATAAACAGTGATCTCGGCTTCATGTCTCTAATGCAGGGAGATCCTTAAACCCACACAGTTTTGTTTTAGTGATTATGAAACCTACTAGTCGGTGGTTTGCCTGGATGACTAGCTGATTAATCAGTTTAAACAAGACCTGTATAATTAGCTTAGTTTTGAGTTCAATTGACCTAAAAAAAATACACATTTTCTGATGGAATTTAAATATGTGAACATTCTAACAGATAAAACTAATTAAATTACAGATAAAAATATCCACACTAATATAAATATTTTAAAAACAAAACTGTCTTTGAATTTCCGATCAACTAGTAGGTAAGTAAAGTTTGAGTTTAGTGCCAATGCAAACTTTAATGGCCAATACTGGGTCTGCAATGGTAATACGTCGATAGTCGACTCTAAATGGCCACCCTTAACCACTGATTTGGCCATTATTGGGCGCAATGATAATACATTGTGTCGACCCAAAAATGCCACCCTCAACCACTGAATCAGCCAATATTAGGTCAAAAGTCCTACCATTTGCATGGCACTAAGTCTTAATTCTAGAAAAAATAGGTCTATTCTGGAGTTCTGATACACTTAAGACTTAAACTTGACACTTAAACTCAAGTTTCATCTTAGTTAGCTCTTACATAAGGCCAAGGAGCGGTGAGCAGCGGAGACAGCAGCAGGGCACTCAGGGAGAGCAGGATAGGCAGGTGGCTGGCTGGCATCATGTGCAGATGACCTCTGACCTGGCTGGAGAGCCACGGCCCCACAGGCTGGAGCGAAGGGTCTGCACGCTGGACGTTTGGCACTCTGGAGGAGAGAAACAGGAGAATGCCGATGAGTAATGCGCTCACGGTCACAGACAATAAAACACAAAGACATACATCTAGAAATATATAAACATTGTTAACATTGTTTCAGCAGTCAACCATCAAGTACATTCACACGCTTTATCAGAAGGCTCAGTTTGAGCCTGTTCATATTCCCTCAGACTCCCAATTACAGTTTCACACAACTCATAATTAGTCAGGCTTTATCGCTGGATCTTGTCATTATTTACTTATCCGCCCATCTTGTAATTACCAAGACACTCATCAATATTTCAGGCGCGTCTCTTTGTTTTAGCAAATTGCGATTAATCCCCGTCACTGCTTTCTGCCTTGGGAGTCGACTTCAGGGTTGCTGTGTTTCTCACACATGTGGAGAACCAGCTGAGCGTGCTTGTACACCATTTAATTAAAGATGGCAAGAACATCAGATGGCAAGATGGCAAGATGGCAAGAGGCAGCGAACACGTGTAGTTGCTTTCGGAAGTGCTCAGCTCACGTCGAGAATGAAAGAGATGTTGACATGCAGCTGGGATTCTGTAAAGAGTAACTATAGCATCTGCAGATGAACCTCCAGGCCTGTGTGACTCAGTAAGGGTGTTCAAACAAGTGCAGTCCAAGATGGCACTTTTTAATTTGTGCCCTGGGGATCTGGTGGAGGACCAACAGTGGAAGCTGAGGAACTACTAAATGGACTGACAAATGGCTGATATTAAAGTCTATGATATTTATAAATTCGAAAATGCTATAAGTGAATTCATTTTAAAAATTAAATAAAAATAATTTTCATTTTCTAGAAAAAAATATAAAAGGTTAACTTCAAGCTTAATCAAATATTTTTCAATATTTTAAATAAAAAAATGGTCAAAGCTTAACAGTGTTAAATGATGGAAAACATAATTTCAATGTAAAAATAAGAGAAATAAGCATGTAAAATGAAATATACAACATAGACATGGTACTGACACACTATACCTTCTTCATAAAAATAAATAATAACAATATTTAAAAATTTACTGTTAAATGTCTAAATAAATTAGAAATAAAAATGCCAAAATGTATTCCCAAAAAATAAACTTTGACAATATTTTTTATAATATTATATAAAATACTATTAATAATACTGTATGAAATATTACAATAATATTGTCCCAAATTTAATATAAAAATTATACAAAAAAATAAAGAGAAGTCATCAGCTGAAAACTAAACAGTCAAATGTTACCAAGAAGCCCAGATAGCTATGTGATTGTGGGTGCTGACATATACGCTGCAACAGTCCACTCTTGTTCTCCTCTCCTGGAGACCGTGAAACACTTCAAACTTTCATAATAGGTCTATTGTATCCTTCTGCTGCGATCAACACAATAACACAGCCATCACATACACACACACGTGTCAGTCTGCATAGCTATTTGTGCTCCTCTAGTGTGGCGTGTTACGTTTCCAGAGAGCCTGGAAGTCATAATGCAAGTGAGGACCTAGTGACAGCTGGCTTGTCAGCTTGAGGGTTTCCTGTCAACCTGCATGGCGACACTTGAAATTAGCCTCACATAAACAATTGAAAATGTCCATCAGGGATTGGCTCTGGGCCACAAACAGAGGGCCAAAGCGGACGCGCATGCCAGACAAAGAGGAGAAATATGTCTGCCCTGATTTACGGCTCCCCTACACTGGCTGTCCAAGTCAGATTCCAAATGCAGCTCCGTTCACCATGTCTGGGCGTGAAGGTTTGAAGTTTCATTGCAACAATGTGCTCACGAAATGCAAACTAACAATGCATTCATCAAAGGCAGTCAAATTTGTATCACGCTAAGGGTGGAGCGATTCAATTTCAGCATTTGTAAGTGCAAAATTTGGTGCAAAAGTTAATAATCCCAACTGCGTCAGAATAAAGATGTTTCTACGAGTCAAATGCTCTCAATTTATGTTCCCCACTTTTGCTAGCCCCAAGGCTGGGGAAAAAAGCACATTTCAACTGCACTGTCATGCAATATGCACAAGGACCTGTGTGTATAAATAATTGAGCTATCTGGAGAGGCAAATGTTATGGACTTGTTTGGGAGCAACACTACGCACAGACACTATGCAACAACTTTTGCGTCATGCTATTATGGTTTGGCATGCCATTCTTAACAATGTGTTGCATGCATTTGATGCTGACACAAAATGTGTACACTCGGTACATAGAAGAACTTTTGGTGCTGAAACTCCACACCTCAAACTCCAAATAACCCAAGCTTTTTTAAACAAGCCATTATGAGCCAAGGATATGCAATGCCTGTGGATACCAGCATTGCAACCACTGACGTCAGTCAGTCGGCTCTTGAGGCGTGCATTTATGCATGCCAGGAGTTTATCTTTCCAGGTCTTTCTATCTCCTATCTTTCTTGCTACCTCCAGACAGTGGCGATATGCCATACGAGTGTGTGTTTTCTTTTTTAATGGAGAGCACCAGCAGTCAGATGCAATCAGGGCTGCACTCATGACTAGCTGGCTTCATAATCCTGCGTTTCCATGCATTATTAATGCTAACATGTCGGTTCGCACTGAAGCGGAGAGATACCATGACAGACAGAAAAGAGTGAAAGATTGAAAGATCTGGCATTTCAAACTGGGGTGCATGAAAAGATGCATGCCCTGCGTCGCAGATATAATAGGAGTGTTAAAATGGGGCAAGACACAACTGCACTGTAGCGCGTGAACAGAAATAACAATCTTCTTCTAAATGAATGCTGAAGAAGAGTCATAAACATTTGGAATGGCCAAGTACAAACCGTGGCCTGAAGCGCATGCTGCATTTAATGCGCTCACATTCATGTGAGTGATCGTTATGAAATCCGCAGTGCTGAGAAGCGAAAACAGAAAGACAGCTAGCACTGAGTTTATGTGCATATGTGAAGCAGTTCGTCCCGATTTGTGCAACAAGATTGACAAGAACGAAAAATCTGAAAAAAAATTAAGAAACTACCATGCAGATGCTTAGAAAAGAAACAGATGCAGCTGCATGAACAACTGGGAGGGACGATAGTGTGTGTGTGTGTGTGAGAGAGATTTTTAAAGCTGGATAATCAGAGGAGGAAGCCAGTGAGTCTGTGTGAGGGAAGAAACCATGGCTAACGTCCAATTAAAACTCCCAATTAAGCACCCAGAGAGCGTTCCTCAATATAGAGATCAAACCGCTGATAACCACACAATCGGCTGATCGCAAAGACATCGTGCTACAACTTGTCTGCAACGCTCTCTTAACCCCTATAGTCATGTTTGACTCAAGATATTGTAGGTGATAGCAAACTAGCAGGGCTGCTAACATCCCAATGCTACAAATGAAGATTTATTAGCATTACAAAGCTAACGAATGCTAATTACACTTCTATATTAGCTAAACAAGTGATGCACGCTGTGAAGTGAGTAGCGTGTCATTACACACAATCCCTCTGCCAAAATGAGTGGAAAAGAACATGGGATCCTGATTTTTGCTTGGCCCTCTGATTAGATACACGCACTAAAAAGCGTTATGGTTTAAAACCAGATTCAAGACAAAGGACCTCAGTGGGGTCTCATAAAACAATCCAGCGCCATTTCTATTTACGATCGAATGTAATATCCCTTAAAGAGCCCCTTGTAATGGCCATTCCCTCCGTATGCTACGGGCAACGAGGCCCTTGTGAATGGCTCTTGATTCAGTCCAATTATCAAGGACACACACTACTCCTGTGGTCACACACACACTTATGTGTCTGTCACTGGCTGTAAAGTGAGAGAGCTCGAGCACCACACACACACACACACACACACATCTGGCTTTCATGTCAGTGCCAGATTTGACTGTGTAGTCCAGGTGGCTTGAGTTCGGTGTTTGTCTTTCTTTGCTGTCCAAGATGCCATTTTGAATAGTGCACAGAGAGAGGCCAGCATTGTCCCTCAGGCAAATTCAGCCAGAGGTGCTTTCACAATTCAGCTACCATTTCCACTGCAGTTCTGACAGTACAGCTGACATTTAAAGTCAACTGTAAATCCAAGTATGTATCATTTAAAACAAGTATACAAAAACAATGTGAAATTCAATAACAAGGACCAAGAGAGTTGCAGCACCGGTGACATGCATTATTTGTGACACAAAAACAATACTGACCTGATGGTACTTCCTACCTCACCTCATATATATATATTTATTTATTTATTTACTTTACCAACATGCAAGTATATTTTCAATAAAAATACTAAATTAGGTTAAATAATAAATGAAATGATGATAATAATAATAATAATAATAATAATACTATAGTTATTATTATCATTAGTAGTAATAATATTAATAATAACTATGATAATAATTACAAGAAATATTATAATTATTACTATTAATTATCATTCATAATATTAACATAAATATAACTTAAATTACTATAAATATACTAAATACTATAACATTAAATACAAAGCAACAAATACTACAATAGATAGATAGATAGATAGAAAATGAGAATGTATAAATATTTATCCAATGCCTACTATATCTACTTCATTTTCTCTGTAATCTACAATTTCATATTAATGTCTTTTGATTTTAGGGTGAAATCTGACTTGTGATGAAAATAAACAGGACATGGTCTTGACAGATTTAGTGAGATTCATCCTAAAAGCCTCGCCATACACTGCCAGTGTTGAGTAATCATATGCATTTGCATGCATTTGTGGGAGCATTATGTAAATATATTTTGCCAGTTCTATCCTCTCCCTCTAATCGCCACACAGATGCATAACAATCACAGCATTATCAGGTGATTGCCTCTCATTTCAAGGCACACATCTTCCATCGACATCATGGCTGCAATCCACAGAGACACAGAGAGAAGACAGCGATGTCTTCTGTGACCAAAGCCTCCTGCCTTTGTGTTTGTTTACAATGGCAGGAGATGATCTACAGCCTTTCCCTGTGTGCCGTGGAGCCGAGATGAAATGTTTGATGAAAAATAACACCGCAGGAGTCGCTCTGTCTCCACTTAAGATGCAGAACAGTGGCAGGGAAGAAAGAGGCAAGAGAAGCAGGCAGGGGCTTTTGCCAAGAAAGCGTCTTTCTCCTATATCCTCTCCAAACAGCCGTTACATAATTCTGAGTCTTGAGTACAACCAGACGGAGGGAGTGTATGTGTGCAGGCCGGAACAAAGCTGAGCACTGCTTCATGCTGATATGTCATTCTGAGAAAACCAGGTGGCACGTTTGACCTTTGTGCTTTCAGGAGATAAATCCAAGAGTCCTTTCACTTCTGTGAGATGAACAGGCGTACTGCAATGCAGTCACACACGCACTCACATAAAGCTTTGAGGCTTTTAGTTCATATCTGTTAGCTTTGAGGCTAACACTTATGTCTAGCACACTCCTAAA
Source organism: allo-octoploid hybrid of Carassius auratus x Cyprinus carpio (assembly GCA_024542945.1). Taxonomy (NCBI): domain Eukaryota; kingdom Metazoa; phylum Chordata; class Actinopteri; order Cypriniformes; species allo-octoploid hybrid of Carassius auratus x Cyprinus carpio. The sequence continues at coordinate 2,627,333 of CM045074.1, read as the reverse complement.
CAGGGATGAAATAAACCTTTAGAAGATATTCACATTTAAGACTGACAGTTCTACATACATTTTAACCAATAAAATACTCTCTATAATGAGAATGTCCCCATTCCTACTACTACCTTCAACCAAGTAGCAATAGCAATAACAAATCATATTTAATGGTTCTGATGAACTAATATGCTGCATCTTCAGTGCATCCCACCCCAAACTGAGAGTTTCAACTGCTAATGTGTCAACATTTTTATTACACTGCATTCAAGGTATAAATTTGGATTCCTGGGAATCAAACCCATGACCCTGGCATTGCTAATGCTCTGCTAGTTGAGCTGCAGAAATGTCAACACAGCACTAGTAAAGCCATTTCCCTTGCAAAAGTGTTGGTTAGCCAATCAGCTATAAAGTTTTCTGATTGTGTACTAAAATGTAAAAGCAGTTGGATATTTTCAGTGTAGGACATATTGTCTAAAAGACAGGTCTTTGACATGCTTTCGACTGTACCATTCACAAAGGCAAATTTAATTACAAATTTGGCCTGGCTGCGATCTGCATTAGTCCTTGAAAGAAGAATGGCGTTATGTTCTGGATTCTCACCAAGCCATCTACATGCAATGCCTGCCCTTTAAGACCCAACTAAGAGCTTTTCAAGGGCCACCCTAGAGCCAGAAATATCGGCACGATTTATATTCGGACCCCAGCAAGGAATAAAATTACATTAAGCGAGGTGCCCCTTGGAAATTGGAATACTTTTCTTAGCTGGGTAAATAGCAGCTCTACATAGTTGCTACGGGATTGCAGTAGGAATCATTCAAATCAAGGTACATAAATTGTTATTTGGGAAGCTGGCAACCTATGATTTGGCAGCTGCTCGAGGATGGGATGGTTCCTTTCAAGGTGGACAATTAGCTGCCACTCACTGTTATTGGCGGCGCAGCCGAGGTGGGGTGTATGGACTGCATTAGCATTCCAGCACTGGCATCCATTAAGGCTAGGTGTAACCACACTGCGCCAGGCAGGATGTTAGTGCTCTACACTGCAGACAACATCCTGCTCTCATGGTAGGAAGCAAAGAATCCCAACATGAATGTAAGCTCCTGTCCTTTACTGATGGTGGGATACAATGCGTCCTGGTATTTGGGCACTAAACGCAACACAGGTAGTTTTGTTGAACCTAAGTGCACTAGCATACCCTCCTCTGTGCTGAGAGGCAGTTTGCACCTGAACTATACAAGTGGAGCTGTTCAGATTAAGAGCTCTTTCCTCAGGGACTGCGCCCTAGTACCATTAACTGAAATAACTTCATTGTGCTAATTAACAACCCCAGGGTCAATTCGTCACCTTGTTTATACATGCTCCACTCGACAGGCCCTGCACGAATTCTGCGTAAGAGCCAGCTAATGGTGGCTGTGGCAACAAATAGGGAATTCAGATTTTTCACCCCTTACTCACCATAATAAAACCATTTTGCTCAAGACATTGACTCCTCACCACTGTAATTACATGACAGCACTGTGGTGAGTGGGTGCAGGAGTGTATAATCTCATTCTGACCGCTGACTGGAGCCTCGGAGGAAAGCACACTGAGGCAGAGCGGAATGTGCGAGTGAGGTAAGTGTCCCGGTTCAATTGCTGAATCGAGAGAATGAAAGAGAGAGAGACACACGTGTTGAAGACAGAAAACAGATGGCCAGGTTTGGGTTTGAGGCTCCTGTCTGTCACCTCCCTCCATCCCAGCTCGAGAATAACAACTGGCCACTTTTACGCCATTATAAAAGCTGCAAGGAGGAAAGGCAAATAGAGGCCGGAGCTCTACTTTGCACTTTCCTATGTTACTAATCTCGCTAACTGGGCTGCACAAGGGAGGGATTGTAGAATTGGAGGTGAGGTGACCCCACATGCTCAGTAGGAATGGGATAGAGGGGTTGTTAGCCTCAACTTGGGCAGCTAGATATTCTGATGTGTCCCTGAAAAGCCGCTGAGGAAACAGAGACTACGCTGTCTGCATAGAAAGTACCACTCATAAACAGGCATCGAAACACTAGGTTATTGTTGGAGTTCGACCTCATGAAGGACATGCAGTGTTCTTTGAGGCTCAGCACTGGCGCTGTGTTGCATCAGAATACGCCCTGACCATTGCCCAACAAATCCTTCCCTGGCCACCCAAAAGAAGTTCTTATTACCTCTTGGACAACTGAAGACTTGTAGGAGGGATCAAAGGTGAGAGGTCAAGCAGCTGGTTAAAGCTCTTTTTAACCATGCAGCATTCTTGCTCTCCCTGTTAGGAACCACACTTGCTGGGAATAATATTGCAAGACCATCAAAACAAATGCATTCAACTCCTACGCTGCACACAATCGAACAGCAGCATTAAAAGATGCCAGCATTGCGTGCGTGAAGGAACCTGTAGGCTTCATTCTTGTCAGGAAACTGGCCCTTTTCAACACTGGTTTAGGCGTTAAGTCAGAGCTGCATGGTGTGAGGTGTAGTCAGCATGAGAGCAAGAGGCCTTTGTTTCTTTATCTCTAAAGAGATCTGACAGGCCCTCTGAGCTGCGAGACAGTACCTCAACTTAGCTGTGCGCTGCCAGCCAACCTCGCCTCCAGCTCGTCCAGAGGGTCAGAGCGGTCAAAGAAATTACAAACGTCGGCAGAACAAACAGGTAAGAGGACGAGCGCTACACGGAGCCTCGCTCTGTCCTTTCAGCAGAACCCCTCCATCAACAATGCTCAGTTGATTCGCATTCGTGGGAGCGAACATGAGAGAGCATGAGAGAGAGCACAATCAGGTCAATCCGATGAATCGATCTCGGTGATTGGTTGACTGGGCAGACGGAATTGACAGAGGAACATTTTCCCTAAGCAAGTCAGGCTGATTATACAACAATCAATTTTTCATTACTGTAACAATTGGCAGCACGTGAAATTGTGGAAAAGCTAATCCAATACTATAGGTTCGATGACTTGTTAGAGATCCTGCTATTAGCCAAGGAACACTCAAAGCTCTCATGAGATCCATAATCAGATGCAGACAAATAGACTCTAATTCTTATCTTAGATACAGCTACTTTATTTCCAAACCTAACATCGATACTTTGGGCTAGAGTTTCTTTGTGTGTACAAGAAAGCAGAGAGCTGTTCTGTTCATAACAGGATAGGAAGCCCCCTTCTCCTTCTCACGCCAAGTCTGGTTAGTACCAGCTGAGTGTGAATGGGAATGTGTGGGCCGACTTAATCAAAATCACTGCGTGGGAATTTGAATACTTTAAATTAAGAAGCTGTGACGCTCTTTTCTCCTGGTCTCTCGCTCCAGCCACCTGGTGGGCACGTCTGTTGATTATGGAGAAACGGGTAGGAGGAGGTGCGAAGAAGAGCTGAACACATCAAGTGGTGAACCACCAACTGTGCTAGGAGGGAATGAAATGAAAAGAACAACACAACCTTACGTTGCCATAGTTAGCATTTTGGCTACCTCAAAGGGAAGTTTGTGTTTGAAGGGTACTCTTGTGATATTGCTATTCTCATCATCTTTTTCTCTGAGGGAAGATGAGGCGGCACCTGGCGTGTGAACTCTAGGCCTTCAAGTGCACTCTGGGATGACAGCTAAGGGTGGTTATCATTTAGGGAGGTGCTTGAATGAGACAGATTGTTAAGCCAGGATGGAGCTGTCAGCGGATAAGTGTGTTTGCTTGCTAAACATGTGATGCTAGTCCCTCATTCCATCTGTTTGGTTATGAAGAGGGGAAAAGTACAGTGAAAAACAAAGAGAGTGGGAGAGAGCAAAAGAAGCAGGTTTTGGAAAACCTGGTAAAAGAACTGAAGGCTGTCATTCCAGTACAGCCCAAGCTGTTCGGCTGTCGTCAGGCGTGCTCAGCAAGATGCAGCCTGCTCCATATGGCTGGCTCGGATCTGCCATCTCAAGGGAAGAGCTGCCTGCCTGCGTGTTTGGGAAGAACGAGAGATGTGTGATTCTGAAAGCGCTCATGTTTATGCAGAATATCAAGCGGGTTTTGTTACTGCTGTCCAGTTCTGTCTAAAATAGAAGCAGGAGCCTTTTCCAAAATATATTTTCTTGGCAAACCTCTGCATTGTTGAGTTTCCAGAGTGCTTTAGAAATCATAGTCGAGTCCAAGGGAAACTTTCCACAGCATACCTTGCTAGGGAGATGCTTTCTCCCAAGCCTAGCAACCTTGAGCATATTCCCATGGTGAAAATGTGGGTTCCAGACAGGCTCAGCAGACCAAATCTAACAAAGGTCTGATGTTTTATAACAACAACACCCCTTGAAAAAAGAATAACAAAATAAAATAAAAAAAAAACACAGCGACAATGGCTGTTTAAAAATAGTAAATCTAAAATTAAGTTAGGTTTATGCTTATAAAATGTGAAAAATGTGACAAAAATTCATATTAAAGACAAAAATTACCCAAACTGGATTTGAATTTGGGTCAGTTAGCAATAAGTAATATCTACCTACCTACCTACCTACCTACCTACCTGTCTATCTATCTACCTATCTATCTATCTATCTATCTATCTATCATTTGTATAGGCTAAAGACTCCCAGAAACAAACTCCTAGAAAGGCATCATTTAAGGATGCACTCGCAAAATGTAAGTGAAATAATCACATAAGTCTTGCATGGAAAACATTCCCTCTCAATCAAGCCGGGGCAATAAGAATTGTCCTGTCTTGTGTGAGCAAGAGCTTGATTGAGCAAGTGTGAATGGTAACAAGGCCGAGGGGCCAAACAGACAGGCAGTAGGGATTACAGAGTGGGACTGAATAAGCTCATGTATGGAACACACATGGAGAAACTGCACAGGGAGCCCCTGTTTACTAGAGCAAGATATTCCCAAAGCACACGGGTGGGGTTGCTTACACACATGCAGGGACTACATGGTGGATCTGGATGAAAACAGATTTGTCTGGAGTCATGTAAAAATGATGGACTAGAACAAATACACTTGTAAAACAGAGGTACCGCTAACGGGCCATATTAAGGGTAGTTTCTGTGTGCAAGTCAATTTAGAAGCAAGAATGTGAAGCCACAACAAAAACACTCGAGAAAACTACATTCACATATTGCACAGCCAATAAACTCAACGCTTTCTTTAATTTTGCCCAATAAACTTTCACAGCATGCTGTTAGAGCTCCAAAATTAAGTTATATTTGAAGCTCAGTTTAACTTTGTTTTGGTCAAGAAGCTACTAGAACACAGAATTACTGAGGAAAAAGCATTGTTTAGTATGCATACTGCAGAAGAAATCTCTAGAAATATTTTTTTGTTTGTTTTTTTATGTACAAGATGATTTCTAGATCCACTTGCTGAAGACAATGTAGCATACTAAAACACTTACTGCAAAACATGTTACAGAAAATGTAAAAACAAAACAAAACAAAAACGAATTGTACTTGATATATACTTGAAAAATAATATATACTTGAAAAATAATTTTGTAAGGTATTCCATTCCAAACCAAATGTGTAATTTTTTTTCAAGCTAGCATACAGTATACAGTATAAACTGCACCATTTTCAGTAAAGATTAAGCTAGTGCATCAACCTAGTGCAGACCTACTGTAAAATTCTCAGTAAGGAATAAGCTAGAATTCCATTCTGAACATGTTTTTAAAGACTATTAAGCAGTATGTACTGCATAATCTGTAGTAAGGAATGAGCTAGTATTCTGTTCCTAACATGTCATTTTTAAAATCTACTATGCAGTATACAGTACATACCGCTAACTTTTAGTAAAGCGAATCTAGTATTCCATTCTGAACATGCAGTTTTAAAAACTAGTATGCAGTATGTAGTATATGCTTCACAATTTTTGAAAGTAGTAAGCTAGTATCGATTTCAAACAAGCAGTTTTAAAACTAGTATGCAGTATATACTGCATAATTTTCAGTAAGGATTAAGCTAGTATTCCATTTTGAATATCCTGTTTTTAAAACTAGTATGCAGTATATACTCAGTAATTTGTAGTAAGGAGTAAGCTAGTAGCTATTAAATTCTGAACATGCAATTTTTAAAAGCTAGTATGCAGCATACAGTATGTACTGCACAATTTGAATTAAAGAGTAAGCTAGTATTCCATTTTGAACATGCAGTTTAAAAAACATATGCAGTATTTACTACCCAATTTTCAGTAAGGAATAAACTAGAATTCAATTTTGAACATACTACATAATTTGTAGTAAGGAGTAAACTAGTATTTCATTCCAAACACAGTCAGGGTCTGTCGTGCAGCGTAGCTCAGCGAGTGTGTGCTAAGGGCCAGATTTAGTATGTGTGTGAGAGAAAAGGATGGGGTCAGTAAGAGAGGAGTGCAACCGCCGCCATCGCTCCCGTGGAAATGTGAACCAGCTGTGGCATTCTGGGGCCGATCTGCTGGGGCCGATAACACTGGGCCTTTTGTCCATCTGCCCTGACTTTCTGACATTCTTTCACTCGCTCTCCCTCTCATTCCTCATCCATCGTTTTCTCTCAGATTTCTCACTCAGCCACCACTCGGCTAGAGAAACAATCTTCAATCGGTAAGTGGGGGCTCTCAGTCTCACACACCGGTTGAAAGGCAGTCCAGAGACACAATATGTTTTAAGCACACATAAACAAATGGAAGGCATGTGGCACACAAAAGAGGCTTGATGGGTTGTTGAAGGAAACTGACAAAAGGTGCATGTTTCACTGTAAACCTATTTTCTGTCAAAAAAGAGAAAAAAGCAGCAAAGGAAAACATCCAAGAATTGAATCTTCTGCAAACCCTCTGCAAGAACATCAAAACAAAATGTCAGTCTAAAAGCAACATATTGCTACACATACACAAATAAGATTTTTAACAGTTTCTTTTGTGGCTAAATAAAAGCTAGCTAACAGAAATCATATTTTCCTGAGGAGGGAGCAACAGTACAAAGTTCAAGCAGTTTTCATTTACACTAACAGTGTAAATGAACAAGTGCTATCATTATCACTATTATTAAGTTGGAAATGTAGCACAAACAAGTTACATTTAAGTATTTCAGATAATTGGCAAACTGAGCAAAACTGTGCTAGAAAACTGCTAAACTGTGGTAAAACAAAAACAAAAAACAATTAATAAAACCCTAAACGAACGGAAAACCTGCACAAAATTTAGCTAAAAATTGCTCTAAACACTGCCATGTGCTAGAAAAGTCGAACCCCTGAAACCTTCATAATTAGCATACTAGCTTCCGTTACAAACAAGAAAAGAAAGTCTTAGCAAAGAAAGCCCCTCAGAGATTAGCATCCTCACATGAATGACAACGATGATGTTTTGTTTACTCTCCACTCTCATTAGCTTGCAGTGGGGATAATTATCATAAGCTTCACAAAACCAAATCCCACATTCCGTGTCAACGTGGAATAACCACAGTCAGCTGTCCATTCGGACGACATAAACTACCTTCTCCTCCCTGTGCTAGGCAGCCCCTTCCCAGCATTCCACAACTAAAATAAATAACCCGCTCTCCGAATGGTATTTTAATGAGCGTGTGGGAGTGGAACTGTTATGCGCAGCTCTCTGCATGCCAACGCCTGAGCCTGGCCTCCCTTTCGCTGCTAACAATTAGTTAGCTAATCAGCCACCACTGTGAGAGAAATATCTTTTCATAAACACAATATGATGGGGACAATCAGGTTAGTTGGAGCGCTACAGCAATGGCAACATTAGCGTGCGGGCGATTTAGCAGTGGCTCTGTACCCTTGGAACGAGGGCGCACGCTAACCTTTAAAGAGCAGGTTAATGTATGGGGAGAGGTTTTACGGCTAGGGACGAATTCATTACGGCGACAATCTCAGCTGATTTGCCATTTCAACCTTCTGCCTATAAACCCAAGGACGGCATTTCAAACCCCTGGTTTTAACCTTAATCTAACCCTTGTCTAAGAGGAGACAGGTGAATATCAATTATGTACTGAGAAGCATCAATGTCAAACAGACGGTCCGAGCTGTAGGGGTCCATTTAGGCTAGGCGTTGCGAGGCAGGGAGTCTTGGTCCGGAAGTTTCACGCTAGCTTAACACAGTTATTTCATCACCGCTCCCTGGGCCTAAAAGTTAATCTAAGGCCTTGCTTGGGATTTTACTTTAGGTTCGAGAAGGTGGCAATGCGGTGGGGAGATTAGCCTGCATGAGATGTTTCAGGGTTGAATGTACTGGATGTTCCCTGACAGCAAGCTTGTTTTAACTAAATGGCCACTGTGCTGAAAGCAATTAAGGCTGCTGTTGAGAGCAGCGTAGCAGTCGCTGTACCATGAATGGCAAGTCTCCGGAAGTTCCATTAAATCCTGAGGTGGGAGTTTGCAGGTTACACACACACACAGAGAATTAAAGGGGAAAGGCTGGCTTGTCCTCTGGAGAGCCGGGAGCCGATGCAAATCTTTGCCTATGGGTAGCATCACTGATCCTTCTTCAGTTACCCAAGCGTGATAAGCCACTCAGCGTTTGCATCTATTTGCAAGTCAAGTGGCTCACTTCAGCATTCAGGCAGACAGGAATGGCGGATAGGATCTCCCAGGACTCGAGACAACATTGATTGATAAAACAAAATTAATACATACAAAACATGGCTGTTTATGAACAGCTACAAGGAACGGAGACTTAAATGTAGAATGGGCAATCTTGCATTTTGAAGAACACCACACTGGCATTTGGCTTTCAACTACACAAGATATGACCCTGACAGAACTGTCTATGATGTGACCCAGCTTAGCAAAAAGGTAGAGACTCCAGCTGGACCGTGCATGCCATAGGGAGAAAGCAGTTGCCTTATTCTGGGAATTCCCTGGTCAAAGAAATTGGCCATTTTAGCAGTGGCTAAAACGAAAACAATAGGCATGTATTGGCAGTTTGAGAAAGAGAAAAAATGAAATGATGGCTTCTTGAAAACCCAAATTCCTCCTATTCCTTCAGCTCCCGTTTCATCTCAACCCAGTGCAAGGCTAAAAATAGAGGGACTGGGAAAACTCACTTTAGCCCCATAACTGTGGAGAACTTGGTTTGACACTGAGCTGATGGGGTGGAAGTAGAAAAAATACAGGAATGTGGAGTGGAAAGGCTTTTTCTTTTTTTTTGCTATTCTGGGTAATATTTTGTATAATTTACAGCACCTTCATTTAGGAGAGCTCAGACTAGAATGATGTTTCTAACAGAGTTTATTGAAACTCCACCCACATGTTCAGACTCGCAGTCTGGTTTCAGCCAAATGCTCAGTCAAAGGTCAGGTGAACTGCGCTCCATGGCAACTACAGAAAAAGTCCATGCCAAGGGCTGCTTATGACCCTACCCTCGCCACCAACTTGCCAATTGTTCTTTTAACTGTCCATCATGGGAATAATCCTGCCATTCCCTGTGACCCAGCACAACTCTGGAAAGAGAAGGGGCCACATGACTCCTGTCTGCTGTTGGACTCTGAAGTTGAAGGGTGTATAAGAAGCATGAGTGGGGACTTCAAAGCCTCCAAGAAGAGGTGAATGTATTTATAGGCAGGGCTGGTGGTAAAGCTGGCAGTAGTGCTGGAGGGCGCCTAGAATAAAAAGCAGGGTTGCCCTGAAAGAACTCTAGAGCCTGCTGGGAGATAAAAATAACTCAGAGGCAGCCATGCCCCAAACTGATTAATGACTCCATGGTACAATTGAACATTGTGTAAACAATGGATCTTGGGCTCTGGCTCAACAAACATTAGCTGGGAATTGTCTTGTTGGGGTACAAGAAGCTGAAGAGGGTTATGTTTTGAGACAAATACATGGGAGACTAGTAAACAAGTTTGCTAAGACACCCTGGCATCTCCAAAACAATTTTAATGAGCCCCAAAAATGGTGTACTAACTTTCCAAGATACTGTCAATATTTGAAACCCCTTCAACTTGACAAATGTGTTTCTGAACTAAAATAGATATTTAACAAAGAAAATGTAGGCTGGACGTGATTTTATCAGTTGGGAATAGATTTTGAAAACAGTGTTAACATAACAGAATAGAGCCAGATGGTGATAGGGAAAGGGTTGATGTCAACTAAAGAGGAGTTTTAGAGCAAGTTATCATCAAAATGATCCAGATTAACAACCACTAATGTGCCTCTTTGAACTAGCATCAATTCACGTGGTTATTTGTGTGGTAACTGGATGCATCTGTAAGCATTAAAGCCCCTCATGTCAGCTGAGCTGCAGTTAATCTTTGCCTGTCTATAGAGAAAGAGTATCCCAGAGAGGAGACCATGACAGAAATCTATACTGGAGCCGGACAAAACCCTTACACACACACACACACACACACACACACATATACTCACAAACTCCATTTCAGACACCCGCCTAGATGAAATATGCATGAGGCACTTTAGCTATTTCCATGACACACTTGACTTCCGGTACCTTGACTTGTCTGTTGAGAAGACAAAAGATTTCTGAACTTTTGCCACTAGTGAAAGTACACTACAGGAAAGATCCACCAGGGAACGGGAACAAAACAAGAACCAGGCTTAAACTGAAGCCATATTTCCCACATAAGCACCACAGACCAAAATGCTAGGAACACATGGACTAACCAAAGGTTTAAACCCTGCTATAATAGTTGGATTTAGCACTTTTCAATTTCACATTTTTATTGTATGCCTCTGATAATAAGATGAATTTGGTACTCACGGTTCTTAATTTGCAGTAATCCAGAAAATGTGTCTCTATGTTCTGATGATTTTAAAAGCAAAGTGATTCTGATCACATTCACTGAAAAGAGATTAATATTCAGCTGGCGGGCTTATCCGTGCTGTTGCTCATTGCTAACTGAATTTAAGAGGGCAAATGTCAGCCGCCTTTGATATTTATAATCTAGAAACCAATGAAGCTCCTAACTGCAATTCTGATGGCAGGAAGGAGAAGATTGAAAAAATTTAATGAGTTCAATCCTCGAATATTATTCGGACACATAAAATAAAATTAGATAAAAAAAAATTAAACAACAAATAGCTCTGTATAATAAAAATAATAAAATGATTGTTCACACATTGGGTTATGTTAGGGTCAATATAACTGCCTTTTGGTGTCCTGTACATAAATAACTCATTTGCCATGATAACTTAACATAAAAATGACTATGAAAGGGTGTGTTATATTAGGCTAAGTTTTTATATTTGTAACAAATGCATTACTTGGCTCTTAAGATACATGTTCTAGGTTTTTTTTTTTGTGTGTGTGTGTGTGTGTGTGTGTGTGTGTGTGTGTGTGTGTGTGTAAGAGGATGCATGTTATTTTGCTCTGTCCCATGCACTGCTCATTCAAATTTAATAATAGTAGAATATTTTCAAATCATAAAATAAAAATAAAATTCCCTTGAATGGTTGTCCACCCTGTCAGTATCGAAGAATCCTTTGAGAAAAGGCCATCCCCTTTAGTGATATCAGGACAACAGTTTTTTTGACTCTTCAGTGGCGGAATTTTAATGGCTTAGGTGAATAAGTTGGTGACTTTACAGTTGACAAATTCTCTTTTCTGAGTTTGCTTACTTGCTTTGCAAAAGCTTAACATGTCCACCCTGTCGGCATAAAATATGCCAGAAGTGATTCAATACAGTATTTTCAAAATATTTAAGTTTAAATATACCAAATTCTCTTCAACAACCAGATTAAATATTTAGCTAGTCACAGTTTGTTGTAAGATAATATGCTAATTGAAGCTCAAAATGTCCACCCTGTGCGTTGTTGTTTAAAAATGTGCACCTGTCGCCACTTAGACTCGATAGAGTGGACATACACATGATAGGGTGGACATAGCATTCATTTTTTAGTTAATATCGCTAAAACTAAAATGAATGTGTGGGGTGGGGTGGTATATCAATGCGATTGAGGATGTAATTATATTATTTATTATAATTATATAATTTTTTATAACCCTGTTTAGAAAGGGACATCATACCTTTCAGAAAATATCATTTGGATCCTAATTTTGCAATAAAAAATGTATTTAACAGTAATATATATGTCCATGACATGGTTTATGCTTCGAAATAATGGCCCATAATTATCTAAAAAAATGTGTGGAGCTCAGCTAATATGTTTCTATAGTACTTGAGTGTCTACCATTTGTGATATGACAAAGTCAATGGGAAATTAAAACCAAAATAGTATTATGAGGGTTGAAAGGCACTCTATGTTGATATTGAACCATTACTGCAACTGTGTTAACATGCTTAATTTCTTCATTGCATTTAATTGCAAATTGCACAAAAAACTGAGAAAAAATTGCTCAGTTCCAATCTCACAAAAAGAAGACATGCATAGGCCTTTAAATCTAGAAAAAAGGCACTGGCTATAAATGAAAATGCAAGCATGAAACCATGCGTGTGCGACAAGCGTGTGTGTCAAGCGGGTGTGTGTGTGTGTGTGTGTGTTTATGCCAGCAGCACCCTTCTCAACAATGGAGGCTCATATCTTTAAAAGGCAACCCCTTCTAGGACAAAGCAATCCATTGATGATAGGTACTTTCATGCCTTTAAATGAGCATCATTTCTGTCAGCCCTAATCGAATTTCACTCGTGTTACTATTTTCCAGCTTGAACGGCATCCAAGAAGCTGGAGGAAACCTCAACGGGTTGTGCAAGAGCCGACCGCACTGAGCTGGAATCCAAAGGCAAAATAAAGAAAAACATGCCGAAGAGAGTGGAGGAAAATCAATAGCCTTACTTGAGCAGCTCCAGCATATGAACAATTATTACCGTTAAGCTGGATGTTTTAAGCAAACACATATTGGAGGAGTATTTCACTTCAGAGCAAAGATAAATAAAACATCACTAGGCATGCTTGACTTATAGAAGCCACATCGTAAAACTCAATATGACAGAGGACAGAACCCCTACGGGACACCTATGCTAATCATAATTTATTTTAATATCAGTCTTGGGACTCTCCAAAATTCACACTTGTCTCAACCATAATAATAAGTTGAGCTCAAATATGCACTTTTTCCAGAAAAACTGGCTAGTTTTCTGGCTAGTTTGACTTTTCCAGCTGCGCAACGATCCTCAAATTTTCACCTCGCCCACAGAGGCGTTAGGAAGTCACCAAGCTGCTTCCCTGAGATGTTAAAACTTTCCGGCATGAAGCTTAAGATATCCCATGGAGCTTCAGCAACATGGCAACGGACATCAAATGTTGGCCTCAGATTAAAGCATCTGAACAACATGAAACATACTTGGTATACTTCCTTATTTGGAGTCTGAAAAGCACCACAAACCTTTGGGTGTCCTCATGGCTAACAGAGATGTTTTTGTTTACTAGACACTTAAGTTAATGATATTAGCTTGCGAAATTAAAATCATGCCACCATCTAAGCTATCAAAGCCCCTGTGTTGGAGTCACAAGACATCATGATCTTGTTGTTTTGGTTGAGCTAACATTTTTAGTTAAAGCGAATAAGGGTGTTCAGTGCGACCCTAGCTGAAGTGAATAAATTTATCAGTGCTAAAGCGTATGGACACACATTTAGAAGTAAGTGCTAGCAGAGTGCTAGGATTAATTTAACTGCCAAATTCTGTTGTCTGGCACATGCAAGACCGGACGACACTGTCCATTTGGTGCCTGGCTCCACCTTTCTTTAAATGTATTTTCACATATTCAGTGGCGCTTGTATTCTTAATGCACTGTGATTTCTATTTTCACTCGTTATGTGTTTTTCTGCATTTCCTTTTGTTCTTTTGGGGATATGAGTGCATCACTAACAGTCACACTCGCCTCCTCATTCCACACAGACCGAACTCCCCGCCAGCTCACACGCTGTTGCCTACGCTGCACACATGACACGCATGCACAACAACACGACACACACACAAACAGATAATTTCATCATCTTATAGTCTACACAAAGCATGTCAGCGAGACCATTTGGACTCTCTCTTTCATGTCGTCCTAATGCACCTCTCATGAATCAGTCCTAAAATATCGGACACATTGCTTGCTCTTCACACAAATAGGGTACAAATCCAATGTTTTTTGAGTGGGAACTATTAAAAGCAAATGTGACATCATTTGGACACTTTATTTTATTCAAATATTTGCAGATATTGCATTTGTCCAGCTCAAACTTTTAGTTATTTTAAGAAAAAATAAAAAAATAAAAATAAATTTTATATATATATATATATATATATATATATATATATATATATATATATATATATATATATATTACAAATAGTTCATCGACAAAAACAGCATCTGTATATGTAACTAATGTATTAATTGTTATTAGATTTAAACAAAATGCATTTTTAAATTATTAATATTTAAATATTTATAATAAATATTATAATATGATTAATAGCATTATTTTAAGTTGTATTGATTTTATTAAATAAGTTTTACTTGTTAATATTATTTTTATGCACATTTTCCTACACTTTTGCATCTGTCAAGATCAACATTTCAACCTTTAACCAAATTATTGCAGGAGATGCCTAATGGTCAAACAAATATCTTTGATTTAATTTATGAGAACTGTACATTTATCAAAAGTCCTGATACCCACTCTGGCATTGATATTACATTTTAACAAAATGTAATTTTTAAAACAATAAATCATATTTAAATATTTATAATAAATGTATGCACTTAAATATTGATAATAAATATTTACACATTCATAAAATCAATACAGTATTATTAATAATGTTATTTTATTAAAGTTTTATTATTTTTTATTAGTTTTATGCCTTAATATTATTTTCATGTAAATCATCCTAAACTTTTGCATTCATCAAGGTAAATTTCATTCATAAGAAAAACAAGTTATTAAAAGTCTTGCTATTGATAATGACATTTTATACTAATTGGATTTAGATTTTAATAAAAAAAAAAAATAATATATATATATATATATATATATATATATATATATATATATATATATATATATATATATATATATATATATATATATATATATATATATATAAACTATATAAATACTTAAACCTGCATATCTTTTATATAAACAATATAAATAGTATTTAAACCTGGATATATATATATATATATATATATATATATATATATATATATATATATATATATATATATATATATATATATATATATATAGTTTGAAATCCCCTTTGTTGAAAAAAAATTATAAATAAATTAAACACAAAATAACCAATGAAGCAGCGTTGAAGAAACGCTGATTATAAATATGTGTACTGAAAAGACTATAAGTTGTACCAAATCAGTCATGAGGTTCGGTTCGGCTCAGTCTTAATAAAAGATATCATCTCAGTAGGCAGTGAAAACACAGGCCTTCCCAACCAGCAGTGAGTGTCTGATTCTGACCTCTGAAATGCAGCAGCTCCTCCTACATTAAGCTCATGGTAAGTCTATGAACAGGCATCCGCGCCTCCTTCAGCTCCTGCATCTTATTACTGAAGCGCCAGAGTCTTTGTGATCTGGAGCTGCCGCATGCCCGTCGAGTGTGTGTGTGTTTATATCTGATGCATGTTTGGCACCGCATAGAAATCGAACGCTGTTTTGGAGGCCTGCTGATGCTCCTCGGACCTAAGCGCTTGCTGATTTCATAGGATTTGTTGCCGATTTTGCCGTCTTATGTTCAAAACTCCTGTCAGGAGGCATTGCAGTCATCATTAAACAGGTTCACCGGAAAACACACTCAAAACCACACCAGGTTTGAGAGTCGAGAACCGCTTCTGGAAAAAAAACACTGGAACTGAGTGGATTTTTAAACATATACATATGGTACAGACTAAATCCAAGGTATTAATCGATCCATGTTGATTTATTTAAGATAAGAACAAAAAATTATACACTTAAAATATATATTTTAAAAACTAAATGCAATACAAAAATTTGATTAAATAAAAAAAAATTAATAAAAATGTATTGAATTTTTTTGCATATACACAGTACAGAAAAACTTATTTATTATACATTATGCATTTATTAGATTATATATATATATATATATATATATATATATATATATATATATATATATATATATATATATAATATAAAATGTAAATACTAAAATATCTAAAACAAAATTGAAAAAAAAGTTTCTGATTTATGTGACAAAATTTTTCAGATGCAGGTAAGATTAAAACAAAAACAAACAAAAATAATTATAATTATAATAAAGATTATGTTTGATGACAGACATGATCACAACCAATCAGAAAATTTGATGTTTTAATATTTTATAAGTAGCAGGATTTTGGACCAATCAGATTCCACAGTGGGCGGAGATACAAAACACAAAGCCACAGCAATGGATGCATGAGCTGATGCATGAGCCTCCCGCTACACCGATAGATATAAATGCTACAAAAACTACAGTCTGTGATTTATTTGATCCATGAAAGTAATATTCATATCAGACGACTCGATACTTCTGCACTTCATCAGGCAAAATAAACTCCACAATACGGCTGCCTATATAAGCAACACAATCCCTTCAGAAAACAGCTAGTAATTGAATCACAGCACCAAACACACACACACACGAATGTGTTAGCTTGACCTTCGCTCTCAGCTGAATACATTTAGCTTGATTTCTCAGATCTTTCATGCGTTTTAGGATTCAGATATCTGTGGAGATAAACAAAGGGAATGACAGCCATCCATCACTTTCAAAACCCGTGGCGCTTAAACTTAAACAAGACTGGACTCTGCTACTGAATGACTAGCATGTTCTCCATCGACTATCTGAAGAACAAGAGTGCAGTGATTTACAGCGTATAGGCCTCTTAACTTATTAGTTTATCCACATATTAAGGTTCAGATGCTAATAGTTTGTGCAGCGTATGTACTTGGCTCAAGTTTAAGAGGCAGATAAGAGACACAAAAATTACATTAATAATGCTAATTTGCAACTTTTGTAACGGACATATTAGCAAGTTGAATCGAAACGCATACATACACTAAGAATGAGTCATGCTAAACATACAATAAAAAATAAAAAATAAACTTTTGAAGTTGTTTATTGGAGTGCATTTTACAAAAAATAAAAATATTTCAGTCTAATCTTAAACGTCTCCAAACCACTGCCGTGAAAACATCCTCCACAAAAACTCCAGATGGACATAATCTCTCACAATTTCCCCAAAGCGAGAGACACTAGAGAAGTAGAAGAGCCATTCAATTGCAGGCCACACTCCTGGTTAGCACATTTTATCCAGCTCATCTCCGGTTCGTTTAGTCAACTGCAATCCACCGCTGGAGGCTACACCCCTCTGTTTGTCGACATTATCACCTCCCCAATCATGCAGGAGGAAGATAACACGCAATTCATCTCTTCATTCATTCATTCATTCAGCCCCATCCCATCCCCAACGGCCAGATAAAACGCCCATGTTGAGCCGCTGAAACAAGGTCAGGATATGGAGGACATAATGGAGCTAATAAAAGCAGATCGCAAGGTGATATTAGGCACGGTAATCTCAGGATTTCATTCCCTCGAATCCCCACTTGCGTGAGTTTGGCTTCATGCCTGGGATAAAACCTCACAACGCACAAAAAAGGGTGCCTTTAGGAAAACAAACAAATAAGATGAACAGCTCCGTCCTGGACTCGCAATATCAGACTCATTGGCAGGTTGTCGGTATTTTCCCCAAAGGCGGTTGGTCTTTTAAAATGGATTACTTCTGCATGTCAGTTTGTTTATCTCAATATATCTGACTTTCCAATTATGTTTTCAATGGCAGGAGGCTTTTGGCAATATTAAATGTGAAGGCACAAAAAACAGTAGCCCTACCACAAAAACACTATGTCGGCAATCGTAAACTTCCTCTGGTGGCACCTCAATTTGTCAAATATTAAAATGATATCAGTAAATGTTGAAATTAACATTAACTAAAGCTAATAAATGCTGTAGAATCTTCATGTTAACAAATGAAACCTTATTATAAAGTGTTACAAAAAAATTCTACACCAAATTGTTTTTATTTTTTTTAATTTTATTGCGTCAATGGTTACACGAAGAACCATCAACATCTATGAAATCTTTCCAAGATACTTCATAGTGGAAAAAAATTCATTAAGACTGTTAAAAATAAATAAATTTAATGTAAATTTTTCCTATTTATCGAATTTACTTGAGTTTGAAGTTTTACCACGATTTTATTTTTTTTTTTTAATCAAGGAATCATGATTTTGAATAGAAATATAAGAAATAACATTACAATTAGAAACTGACAATATGCTAATGATAACCATTAAGACAAAAACTAATCTCACCACATGATGGCGCATGATCATCCTCTCACATGTGATGTGCTCTGTGAAGGACTGTAACGTAGAACATATCACTTCACATAGAATGCACTTTACGTGACAAAGATGTGACGCCTGATTTTTAGAATATCATTTAACGTCTTGAGATGGAAGCTCAACAGTCAAACGCTTCCATCAAGTGCATGTTGGAATCATGTTGTAGTTACGCTTTTAAGTTGACTAGTTAAATGTTTAAAACCTGAAAAAATGAAAATTAGAATCGGTCAAACATTCTGAAATGAAATTTTACAAGTCTAAAATTTATTTTTTTGCCATATCGACCAGCCCTACTTTTAAGAATTGTTCACTGAAAGGTAACCAAAAATGATTTTGGTATTTTGCTGGTATTTTCCCCAAAGGCTGTGTTACTTTAAAATGAATTACTTATGCATGCAGTACCAAGACTGATTTGTTTTTCTTAATTTATCTGACTTTCCAATTATGTTTTCAATGGCAGGAGACTTTTGACAATTTCTAATAAGAATGTACAAAAGAAAAGCAGCACAGAAAACATTGTCGGCCAATAAACATAAACATCTTCAGGTGACGCTCTCAATGTTGCAATTAAATCGGAGTTAATGATATTATCAACCGACATCCTGCAGGCCTTGTATTTACATGTCAAAATGTCATATCGCATGAGGCCAGGGTTGAGGGATGTTGGCGTGTAACAAATCATTTTTCCCTTTCGCTTGAAGAGATGGAGAAAGTGAACTCCCTCGTGCTCGCTCTTTTAGCCTCGTTGACGAGAATCCAAAGCATCCCTGGCTCAGCCGTGTTGAATGCATCCTCATTCCCACTAAGAACACAATACAGCTATAATTACAGAGGCTTGAAACTGAAATGCCAGAGGAGTGAATGTAATGTTTTCCACATTTTACTTTCTGTGCTTTAAACTAAATCTAAAATCATACTTTGTTGGGACAGTTAATAACCATAGACTTTTACTTTGAGAAGAAGGATATTCTCACAAAACCTGTCCAAGAAAATTATATACTGTTGACATATTTTGCTTAAATTGTTTATTTACTGAAATATTTATTTATTTGCAATATTTTTTTATGGCAGTTAAGTACACTTGCCTAAATTCTCATCAGGGTTATTAATATTAACTGAAACTAAAATCATTAAAAAAATAATTAATTACTGATAAACATTAACTAAAATAAGCATGAACTAAAACCAAATAAAATATTTAAAATAAATTTTATTAATTTATTTCATCTAGTTGCCAAGATGACATTTTACTTCATGGTAAATAAATAAAAATAAAATAAAAATATTTACTGCAATATTGAACCAATAATAATCACTCTCAAAATAAATACTTTTCTTAAAAAAGAAATATAGTAACAGGAATTTAGATGGCAATATGTATAACTGTTGATGGCTCTGTTCTAAAACAGGGATTAAAATTATTGCAATGTTGCTTTTATTCTACAGCTCGAGGGTTTATTGTTGTTGTTGTTTTTTTTTTGTAGCTGTCATTATATTAATTTAGCATTTTGAACAGGAGTCCAGGATTCTTAATTTTCAATACTATTTAGGACAGATAGGGTGGATGGTATGCACATTGGGATGCTGGGACGCTTTCACGGAACATACATAGTTAAACATCATACATTGGACATAGCCTGGTTTGTTGGTCCGTTGGATCGGATTGCTTTCTCACTACAACCGAACTGTTCCAGAATTAATTTTCAATCGAGCGAGACCACCTCGTTCAGGTGATCTTGAATCGATTGTTTTGGTGCAGATCCAAGCGTGATTGCCGTGTTCACATATCGCAAAACAAACTGAGCTAAGGGGAACGCGCCAGGTTCGAAACAACGGCCAGGTGTAAAAGCACCCTTAAATTATTAAACTTCATTTTCTTTATGCAACATTTTTACATTTTCGTGAGGCTCACCCTTTAAAGAGTTTGAATTTGATGCACTCATAGTGCACAAATGCAAATGGAAAAAACTTACTTGGTGAGATCATTCACGCTAATTCAGCACTGACTAGAACAAAAGAGATGTGATTTTATTGAAAAACAGATCCGATTTCAGGAATCTAATGAGTTTCCAACAGAGCTTAATCACATGTTGACATTTGTGCTAGTTAGAGGCTATTGTACTCCCCGTTTCTCTGCTGTCAAACCATTTTGTCATTCCTAATTAAGGAGCATGGTTTGCATTGACAGGCAGGTAT
This sequence comes from allo-octoploid hybrid of Carassius auratus x Cyprinus carpio, assembly GCA_024542945.1. NCBI lineage: Eukaryota > Metazoa > Chordata > Actinopteri > Cypriniformes > allo-octoploid hybrid of Carassius auratus x Cyprinus carpio. Next base: position 2,606,865 of record CM045074.1, on the reverse strand, counting down.
TTACTTGTGTTTAACCCCATCTACACTTGACTGACTGTTTCATAACTACAAGGCCTCTCTGTCCACACAAATATGGCTCGGCTCTCAGAGGCCCATGTTTTCATGCTTGCATTACAAACAATTACACACATCCATCAGCCCTCAAACATTCCCACCCCACCAACTTATCTTGTCCTTCCCCCTTCTTCCTCCAACCCCGTCCACCCATCAGCTGGGAATCTACCCCGATCCTAACAGATGTCCCATGATTTGGGCGAAATGACAACAAAAGCCCAGGCTCTGAAAACCATGGCTTTCCCATCTTGCCCCAAGCTTTCTGCTCCCACACAAGGCCAGCGGATTAGCAGCTTTTAGCACATGAAAAAGCCCCTCATCCTGAAAACTGCCCCTTAACTGGGCCCTGAGGTTTCTATAGGGTCACTATAAACCCCTTCAACTCTTTGGAATTGGTACCAAACAAAATCTACCGAACCAGCATCCTGTCTTTGCCCCCAAAATTCCTACGCTTCACCAAGCAAGACCCCTTGATAACCATCTTAAACCAGCACACATCACTAAACTAGTACCATGATATTTGGAAAGTTGGATATCTAAGATATTCAAGAGGAATCTCCCTTCGATTCACAGGCTTTATTGTTTTGGTTCCACTTAATGACTTGAAGGTATTTTGAAGTAGTCTAATTGGAGTCGCCCAGAGAAAGGTCATAACAACTCCAAGTCTATCAAACAAAGATCCAACACTTTAATTTGGTTCATTGGGGTCTGTTCACTACTGAGCCAAAGTGGAGAATAAGTTGACCAATCACAGATGGCATCTAGACCTCCAGCCATGGCTAACAGGGTGGGGACGGGTCTCCACCACCCTCCGAGGGTCATAAATCAGATTGGAACAAGTTGGGGTGTGTTATGACAGAACCGTATTGTCTAAATGTCCCAAGCTAGGGTAGCCATCAACCTGGAGTGCCAGCTGGTCATCATACTTAAAGAGCAGAAAGCAAAAAAAATCACCATAGTGGGGTAAACAACAAGTGCCCCAATAAAATGGCAAACATATCGAGGCCAGTGGGAGGGGTAGAGTTTGGGTGGCGGGTGTAACATGGATATAACACCCTCCTACCATAATGAACACATTATCACAGTGGCATCAGAGCAAGCAGAGCATATCATTGGTTTGAAATCCAGTCTTGCAGCGAGGGCTTTAAGCTTAGGGAGCATGGGGAGAAGGTAGTAGCTTTTGGGTTTATCAGCACCGCCACAGTACTGAGAGCCCAGAGACTGGACGATCAGTCCTGCAGTGTCACGTAGGCAACTGGCCAAGCGGAGATGAAATTAAACTTTGAGCGAGATGGATCAATCCGCCAGCAGGGGTGGGTTTGCTTGCCATCTTATCTCGGATTTGCCACTAACCTGCTGGACAGAATGGGCAACATAGGCGAAGAGTTAATATAATTTACCAGCAGAGGCTATTCCTCATCCTCAACAAGGCTTGTCATGGACAATGTAGCGATTTACCGGAACTCGTCCGAACAAGTGCTTGATAATTCCGCCAGACTGACCAGTTGTCCCTTGGGTTTGTAGCCTAAAGGCGGCAACCGTGGTGGAACAGAGGCCTCGGCTCCTTCTGCTTGGATGTGCATGTGGATGCATCGCGACGGTCGCGATAAGATCAGAAGAGCTGGTTTCAAAGACAGTGCACTCATTCTTTTATAACCACCAGACAAATTGCACCCACCGTGAGCTGAAGAGCACCGATTTAGCACTCGGGACAAATTAAGAGGAATAAACACAATTAGTTGGCAAAGCTTAAGCTGCCGAACATCTCTCTTCCCTCCCTTTTCTGCTTGATAATGTGGGCTGCAGCAGCTGCCATTACCGCCACCACTGCATCTGCCATTCAAAACCAAGCTGATAATTGCTTCTCTCCTGTTACACAAACTCACCTAATTTTATCTCGACTACAATCACATTGGCACACATGGGTTACAATAACCACCGTGAGAGGGAGCTTTTTGTATAATTGTTGTTTTGATATTTCTGCCACTCCATTAGCATTTCCTGCACTAAATCTATCCATGGCCATTGATTACAAGGCTGTGCAGAACATTATTCAATAAAATGGTACTTTAGCAAGTGCTATAAGATCTCTAATGCTAAAGAAAACTAAATCCAAGAGAGATACTGCTCATTAAAGCATGGCACACTTTATATTTAGAGTGATCATTAGCTACTCTAGCTCACACAAACAAGGGGCTAAATCTGAAGCATAAGCAAATGCAAGAGCACTGCCCTTCTCTTCTCTCTGAAGTCAGGAGAATATTTATTTTGGCATAGCATGGCCAGAATCTCTCTGAGGCATTGTCCTTTGATCCCTATTTAAAATGGGGAAAAAGGTTACAGCGATAAGTGTAGGAAAACACAAAAAGCGACACCAGAAGGAATAACTTCACAGAAATGAATTTTAAAACCTGGGAAGTCACCTTACAAAAGACATTTCACCAGAACTCATATCCTCAGCTCAATTCAATTAACTTTTCATCCAGAGGTGACACGAGTGCACACGGAAATCAAAGTTAGTTCAGCAAAGCAAGTTTTACATCCAGCTGAAAAATTCCTTCATTCTGACACCACCGACTTCATTGATTTCTTGTTTGTTATTGCTTAGCAAAAGAAAAATGAGCGAAACTACAGGTCTATAGACCACAGTCATGGCTACGGCTTCTGTTTGGCTGCATTCCTACACATTTGTCTTAACATCTCTCAAGATCTGACAGTGATCAGCTATGATAAATCGTCAATTATAGTGACATTTAGAAACTAAAGCACACTTGTGAGTTTGCGAGTTGCAACACAGAACGAAGACTGCGAAAACAAACACTTTTTAGCCATTAATGCTTAAGAGCTATGCATTATTTCATGAAAGGATCAATGATGGCTGTCCTTTTGAAAAGCTCAACAAAGTCTAAATCTAAATTTCTTGGAGATCAAAGTGAACTATTAAGCCAAACTTTTCTCAAAAGCAGAACCAGAGCACTTCAGTCCAGACTCATTCTGATATGGGGCCCCTGAAGTCACATTAAAGTGATTAATGACCCCTGCATTATCTGTGACTAAAGCGAATCAAGACAATACCTGCACTATGCTTTCCTGCTTCAGCCTCGCTAAAACCTTTAATATATGACATATACTTTCAAATGAAAGTAAACTGCTATATTCAGCAGGCCATGGCACAACTAGCTGAAAGAAAGCACAACTTATAGACAAGCATGTATCTGCCAGAAAAAAGGAAGAAAATCCTCAATATAATAACTTTGCAAGAAAAACACTTGGTGAATAGAATCAATATTCTCTACAGTAATGACTTTTCATGCTTTCTATTCAAAACCATAATGCAAAATGTGTAACATATTATTTTCTACTCTATAAACTCTGCATTTGCAGCAAATGTCAATGAGACCATTACTTTAAACCTCCAGAAAGTTACTTTCCAATTTTCCTCATTATCTGGATTTGACTTTACTGTCTTTGTCTTCAAATTCTCAGAGACCTTGAAAACATAAGTAGCCATTTTACAAAATAAACCTTGTTTTCTTTAGAAACTCAGTGCGTTCCAGTAACTCAACCAAAAGCCCATTTCACAGATATTAATAAAGAATTAACCCTCTACTGCACCACAAAGCATGCATACACTTTTCAAAAAATGCGACAACTACTTATTGGTGTCATGATTCAAAACACAAAAAATACAATAAAACAAACTCAAACTGCCAAAAGTGAACAGACAAAATGTGACCATGCAATGCACTTCGTCGTATTTTAAACTGTGGCTCATAGGGAACAGTAACAGAATAAATGCAACATTTCAAACGTCCTCTATGAAACTTTGTTTATAATCACTTCTCATAAAAAAAAAGTTTTGAGCTAATGAAAGTGTCACAAAACCCCAAGCACAACATGAGGAATACAACTCAGCCTAACAAGCCATATCAAAACCGTTAGACTCAATTACTACAACTTGCGTCTCCAAAAAATGCACATAACACACAAAAACATTTCGATAGACACAATGTGATTATATACATACAATAAAATCAAGGATCTTACCAATGAAATCTCTAAATAATTATATCTAAAGAACAGAAATTGTATTAAAAAGTTAAAAGTCTACATTAATTATTTTACGTTTTAAACTGGCCGTTTAAAATCGTTTACTTACAATAGTTCCACGCGTTTCCGAGCAACTTTATTTCGGATCGATGCAGATGCGGTACGACCATATAATTCCTCTTAAAGCGTCCTATGTTGCATCCATGTAAAACAGGAGGAAAAATCCAAATAACTCCCTGGATACGCTAAGTTTTCACCGGGTATAAACAGTTATCCGTGCCATGTCGAGGGCGTCCGTGCGTAAACTCTCCAAGAGCGCACGAAGCTCTACGGACGCGCTTTAAAACGAGCTTTAAATGTCGATCGATAGTCGGTCCACCGCGTCGCAGAGCTGGATCGGATTCCTTTCTTTCAGGTCCCGGACTTCGACTGGGGGTAGGGGCAGTTTGGTACGGGTTTCTCTAGCCCCTTTCTCCGCGCACCCTCCCCAAAAACAGCGAAGCGGGCGGGGGCGAGCCTCTGCGCGCTCACGTCACCAATCCGTAGTGAATGAGCGCGCACAGATGAGCTCCTCTGTCATTTGAAACCCCCTCACTAAAACCATCCCACCTCCAAAATAAGAAGACACGGGAGGGAATAACCTGCCCCTGAACAGATGTATTTAGCCAATTTGTTTTACAAGCGCACATATTCGCCCGTATGAAAGAATGTTCTTGCACAGGAACCATAGTTTGATATTTACAGAAAACAACTACACTTAACCATGGTTTTACTACAAATAAAACCAAAAAACATGGTTACCACAAGTTAACCATGGTTTTGCTACATTACCATAGTTTAACAATGGTATTTGTGGTAAAACTGTGGTTATATGGGAATCAATACGCAAAATTCTCTATATATATAATAAAACCATGGTAAATTTTCGTAAGGAAACCGTGGACTGTTGTTTAGAATACTATAATGATGTTTTTATAAAGCAAACAATGGTATTTGATTTATCCAATCATAACAAGATTTAAACTGTTCCAGTTTTAACATAAATAAAGTAGTTTCACTCAGTGCTCTAAGATATTACTACTACCAATACAGTGATTTGCTATGCCGAATAATGATTAATCGTGACATTCAGCGTTTCCTAATATTCGCTGTCATCGTTCACGGCAATGACTCTAACCACTAGACCATGCGTTTTTTAACGCAAAACTTGTTCTGTATTACTTGAACTTTTTTCTTAGTAGAATCTAATGATGTATTAATTACAATTAATACAATAAAACAATATAATATTAATATAATACAATTAAAAACAATTCAAACTCAGATCACTATTTTTTTAGCCCATGTATTTAATTGTTTATTTTGTGATAATGGCAGACTGATTTTACATTATTACTTGGCATATGATAACAATTTAAAAAATATTTACTATAGTCTGTAAGGAACAGATATACCTAAAATGAGAAACATTTATGATTTAAGGAAAACTCGGAAAGGTCAATAATTTGCATTCAAAAAACCAAAGAGTATTGTTATGTACAGTGTATTGAAATTCAGATGAATGTCAAATGCAGCTCACAGCTCCAAAATGCATTTTGAGCTGAGATCTTGCTGAAAATACATCATCGGTGCTTATCAGAGACAGCATCTGTTTTATTCATGACAATAAATGATGAGACGAATAAAATAAGTAACACAAAACATATTGTGTTGAGACACTGCAATTTAAAGGCCTACACCTATTACAGCACCAAACAATGAACAAAGGCCTAGTGCAATAACTCATATTTTACAGAAACACCCTGGAGTATTGTTTACACACATTTTTCTCTTTATTTAAGGGCCACTGTGATCTCTACCACCATAAAGGGCGAGGCCCAATCAGCGGAATGTGTGTAAAGCGTCAGCTGTGATTTTATGTTGATTTGCCTCATGTTTCTTACTCACACTTGCCTAGTTTAATCAGGTTTATAAATTGAGTGCTATAGTCCCACGTTCTCCTGGTGGCAGAGAGCTTAGCGTGGTAAGTTTCAGCAGGGCTAAAGAGCCATTTGAGGATGCTGGGGAAATGATATAGATTACTTACCACTTCGACATGCCCGATCCATAAGACCATAATGAGGATTGTATTCTGGAAGTGTTTTCATCTGCACTTTTAGTGTGTGGTTAAGGAATATCTATATAGAACTATATAATATTTTATGTTGTTATTATGGAGCTGACCACTCTTTAAATCCAATATGTAGTTAGATATATAATTAGGTCAAAACTTGGCACATTAGAACTAAGGACCTGCAAAAAATAAGCTTCATTATAGCTACAATATGATCTTTTTAGAAGATAACCTCTTGAATAACAGGTTTAAGCAACCAAGCAAAGCAATACACAAAGCTTAATTCAGTTTAGCATATGTGGAGCTAATAAACAAACAACATTAACTCACAAAGCACTGTTTAGTGTCACAATCATTTTAATAGCTTCCATGAGTGGCAGTAGATTGCATTGTTTTAATGGTTGTTTTTCTGAGGCAACTTTGAAGCTACTTACCAAAAAAAACTTTGCCTTTCTGAGGTGCCTTCAAAACTTTGGGTGTGTTTGACAGTGAAAAACGATGGGGCTGATGCTCGTCGAGTTTTGCAGGAAAAACACATCAATTGTAGGGGCCTCATGACAGAGCCTTGGGGACCTCCTTTCAACAAGGTACAGAAATGCAGTCTCTCCATCGACAGAAAATGCAGCAGCTTTTATCTTTAGATCCACTATGCAGAGAACATGCCTCTGAATACACAGCCCATCTTGTGTGTGTGTGTGTGTGTGTGTGTGTGTGCTGCGTGTGTATATATGTGTGTATTTGTCTACTGAAAGTGAACTAATCCATAGCCAGGAAGGAAAGCAGACTGACAGCTATTAGAGTGCAACTGTGCTGTCTTATCTGCTGCCTGATAGGAATCTACAAAGACCCACTGCAGAGATTATGAATTCATTACAGACAGTCCTCCACACACACACACACACACACACACAAAGGGTTCTATATATTCACAGTGAAAGGAGAGGTCATTCGTGTTCGCTATCATAAATATTAAAGCGTGACCATCTTGTCGCTTTTGAGCGTAAGAGAATATGACTGTTTTTAAAAGATGCAAGGGTGAGGTCATTCCTCCCTCACAGGACCAGAGGGAGAGCAGGTTCAAATGCTTTCTGTAGTCAATGGTCAGTGGAACAAGTGGGTGTGTCTACAATGTGAAATATGACACTCAGGGATGCCTGTGGTCTGTTTCTCTGCAGGATAAGAGCAGAAAGACTCTTAAAGGACTAAAAAGGCAAAAGCATTTATCAGAACTAAAAGCAAAAAACCAAACAACATTTGTATTATGAGGTGCAGAAGCACATAAGCAATGTGTTTCAGAAAGTGCCAAAAGACTGAAAGAAAAGGAATGTCAGGTAGAGGAGGAGAATGGATTTGGAAATAGTTTACCTAAAAATACACTCACCCTCAGATCGTTTCAAAGCCAGACGGGCTTCTATCTTCCAAGGAACACAAAGGAGATTTAGAGCAGATTTTTTCCCTCTTTTCCACACAAAAACATCCATAGAGTGACTGCACTAAACTGTATTTATTTTCAGAATGGAAAAATGAAGTATTAAATTAATCTATACATCATTTGCACCATATTCCCAGGTTTCAAACATTACACAAAAGCTTAGGGACAGACCAAAATAAATTATTATTAGAATATTGAATGACTTATTATTAAAATACTATTAGTTATGATTAGAATATATTAGTTCTCAAATGTCACTTACATATTCAAATTTGTGTAATCCTTGGTCATTTTTGTATTATTTAAATGGCTTTTATTCATGTTTTGAATTAGCTTTTATTTGTATACTTTAATTTTAGTTAAATTTTTAGTAATTGTATGTGCTTTTGTCAATTTCATTAGTTTCTGTTTGTTTTAAATATTATAATTTAGATTGCATTTATTTTTATTATAGTTTTATTTAATAATATAACTAAATAAAAAATAGAATTGGGTTTTGGCAATTAACTGAATTAAGTTATTAATAATAGTTTTCATCTTATAATCATAATTGATTTTATTTCAATTAACAAAATGTTCAATAGTTTTAGTTTCCATTTGTTACCCTGACCTTGGTGTAATCAACTATTATTGATGTCACTGTTGGTGTAAAATGTTCCTGTTTCAAGATTTGAGCGTGCACAAATGCAAATTGCTAAAATACAATTCATATGTCATCAGAAATGTAGCGCATAACTCATATGGACTACATTTCAAATTCAGTTATGGTGCATTTTATGGTCCTGTCTGAATTTTGACAGCCCTGGTCTCTATATACATTTGTTGGAAATGAGCAGCATAAACATTCTGCCAAATATCTCATTTTGTGTTTTACAGAAGAAAGAATTCATAGGGTTGGAGTGACATGAGGTGAATAAATGATGACAGGATTTTCATTTCATACACCATGCAAGGAAAGCTGGCGGCTGCAGAAAAGACAGTAACAGAAAGAAAGGGGAGCTCAGGAGATGTGTGTGTGTGTGTGTGTGTGTGGAGGATGGCAGGTTGCGCCGCTCTGTGCCGTGGATGTGTTGGCCTTATTTGGAGTCAGAGACTCTCTGGTTGTTTACCAGCAGGTCAGAGGGCTGCTACACCAGCACTGCAGCAAACACACGCCTGCCACAGCGAGGAACTCATCAGCACATATCTGCTCCAGCCTGACACACACTCACGCTCTATATCACAAGATTTGTCTAATACAAACACTCAGCGTATAAAGAGAGGCAGTGTATATATGTGTACATTGCTTTCAACTAGGGTTGTGCCGATGAACGATAGTATCGTGTATCAGCGATAGTCAGAGATTTCGGCGATAGCAAATGTCTCTGTTGATAGTCAAGGCGATATTAGGCTCATTCTAGATTAATGTATTAATAATAATAATAATAATTATTATTATTAATTTAATTTGGCAGCCAATTATAATTCGCTATCAAATTGCCTAGCTCTTTCACTTCAGCACCGCATTTCACAAATGAGGATTAGAGCCGGTGAAGGAGTCTCCAAGCACAAACAGGCGTATAGCCTAGTGTCCTGCAGATATAAGGTATTTCATTGCACTTTAACAAGTAATCTGAACACCCTATATATGTACAATATTTTAAACGAGCCCTCACTAACTGAGTTTAATGCCACAGTTATGTTAGAATGCATCTCATTCTTGTTTCTGTGGCGTCGGGCTTCGTCATGGGGCATCGGTCCGGAACGCTGTATGATGACTGATGCATCTGTTCATTTTAACTTTACTCCAAAAATATGTACTTACATGTTTTAAATACTTTATATTTAAAGTGTTCGTTATGTCCAATATTAGTGTTAATCTGTTGGACTTTAAATGAAATCTACTATTGATTTTCACCGTTGACTGATTTTACAGAACATTTAGACTGATAACTTCAGTGCTAGATGCAGCAAATTTGTCACAGGACGCGTGGTATGACAGTTGCGTCCGACTATATATGAACTAGCTGTTTTAAATATAGTATTTTTATATTTAACGTTAGTATATCAGTATGTTTCAAAAGTATATTTTTTCGATTATTGGTGATTCCATAGGCTCACTCTCGTGCACCTGCGTGGTTTAAAACACCAAATAGTTATGCTATGAAATGTACAGAGAGTCTTCTCTCTTGCTTCACCTCTGCAGATAATACCGTGTATCGTCCATCTCACGGGATGACAATATGATGATTTGAAAAATGACCATATCGCCCAACACTACTTTCAACCAAACAGCCACTGTGGCAAAAATAGATTTGTGATGTTTAATACAGGCAGAAAAATTTTGTTAAAAGAAGGAAATAAAATGAATGCAGTTTAAGTTGCTTTGTATAAAAGTGTTTGCCAAATGCATGAATGTAAATGTAAAATAAAAAATACTATAAAAAAAATCAAGTGCTCTCGCGACAGTATTTACTAAATATACAGATATTTATAAGTTAGTGATACATTAAATAATGACAATAATAACAATAATATATTATTATTTTATTAAATAAATTCATATTTATAATATTTACTAATTAACAGCATATATATTAACAAAAGCCACAACAAAACAATATACAATTAATAATAATAATAGTTATTATTATTATTATTTTATTGTAATATTTATTATAATAATAATTGTATATATTTTTAAATTATTATTATTATTATTATTATTATTATTATTATTATTATTATTATTATAATAATAATAATAATAATAATAATAATGATAATAATTATACTACATATTGTATATACAAATGTATTTAAGTGTACAATTATGTAATATGTGTATTAAATGTTTGTTATAATTATTCTTATTAATAATAATACAAGAAAAAATATATATGTATATGTACAGAGTTAAAGGTAAAATAAAAAACAAGTAAAAATAATTCATGAAAATTTTGCAATATTCATTAAATTCCTAATTATTTAAAATAACTGATAATAATATTTCTAATAAAATAATAATAATTAAATTATCGAATAATAATAATACTACATATTGTATATACAAATGTATTTAAGTGTACAATATCATATGTGATTAAATGTTTGTTATTATTATTCTTATTAATAATAATACTATATATATAAATATATATATATATATATGTATTACATACAGAGTTAAAAGGTAAAGTAAACAAGTAAAAATAATGAATATTTTGCAATATTCATTAAATTCATAATTATTTATAATAACTGATAATAATATTTCTAATAAAATATAATTTTTTTACATTTTAAAAAATCATTGTAAATTGAGGGTGAAAAAAAATATATATATATATATAAAAGTGTATAGCAATTTTTAAATTGCAATTGTTTTTCATTGCAATAATCACAATGTTGGTTAATTTGATCATATTTTAAGCAAATAATTCAGAACATACTATCACAGAGCCCCAGACAAACAAGCGTTCTGCCCAATCTTGATTCCAGCTTGTGTCGGTGTTTTAGGACTAGTCCTGTCGGTTTACACAATGGCGGTCAAAGCAAACAGGCCGTGTGTCTGCGGCTCCCACGCTCATAGACCGGCCGGGACACAAGAGGATTTGCCCACAATGCACTGTGCCCTCAGCGACTCTAACTCGGTCTGGCACAGCAGATCTGCAGCATTCAGAGCGGATCAGAGCCTGACGCACTGCAGTCGGATATGATCAGAACTTCACTGCAAACACACCTCACAGATAACGGCACACAGAACCAGAGAACCACTGAAGAATGTGGATTTTCTCTAGATTACAGAACATCACATACATCATTTGATTTTTATCATGAAAGCAAGATATATGATAGATTAGATATGATTAAGGGCTTGAACACAAGCAAACGCACAAATAGAAAGGCATCATGACAATAACGGTAAGAAAGACTGATTATAAACATCACAGGAATACAAAACAATCCTCTTCATGAACACACGCAGCTCTGTCTGAAAGCCATTAGTTAAAGGCGTAGAAGATATGCAGCTTTGATTTCCAATCACCATGAAATTATATCAATCGTTATTTTACTATTAGTTATAATTAGTTATTAGAGATTCTATTTCAATCTATTACATGTATTCAAGTATTATATTTTCTGTTTTATTATTATTATTTTATTACTTTTTTAAAATGTCTTATTTTATATTTTTATTTTGTTTTCTTTTTATGTTCTGTTTATTTTAAAATATTTTATTAGTTTGAAAATATTTCCATACAGTTTTATTAATATTTTGAATTTGAATTTTTTTATTTTCTGTTTTCATTTTATATGTATTTTTATAATATATTTATTTTTATTGAAATTTTTAATTGTCTATATGGTTTTATTTTTAGTTATTTTAATGCAGCAAGTAAATGAAAAACAACTAGCTTTGGCCACTAGCTGAAATTAAATAATTTTCTTATATTTTATTTTAAAAACTGATTTCAAGTAACAAATGTTTTTATACAATAATTAAATTTACATTTATTTCATGCTAATTTACTGTAGTGTTGTTTAAAGGTAGACAAAGGTAATCGAGAAAGTGGTGTAAAGATTATTAGCTTTATCTAACTGCAATTTAGTTCGAAATTTATTGCAGATCGTGTTCAATGATCTGTGGCATCTGTACAGATTCATACTGTACAGATAAGCGTTGTTTCCGGTGTGAGGGAGACTGTGCAGCGTAATAAAGCAGAAACAAGCTTCACTGCTGGATCTCACCTCTCAGCATCGCAAACAGCCTGCGGATCTGAGTCTGCAGCGTCGACCTGCTCTGCTCTCCACTCGATGAAAAGAAACCGGCGAGCACAAATAATCGGGCAGTTTGGCCTGTAATCGCTACAGACTCCAGGCTAAACTCCAGAGTCAATGAGAGCAAATAACAAGGACACACTCGAGTACCACTGTTAAAAACAGATCACTGAAGAGCTGAAACAACTTCGAAATTAAGCACTTCACCTCTAATGTGTGTCACATATACCAAAAGCTGCCTTTCTGAACCAAAACAGTCCAAATAAAAAAGTAAAAAAAAAAAATAATATATATATATATATATATATATATATATATATATATATATATATATATATATATATATATATATATATATATAATGACAATTAATATTAAACAATAGATTTTTATGTTTGCCAATTCATTCAAATGAAATAATGTTTGATCTCATGAAGGTTTTTACCTCTCTGCTGTTTTAATATTCCTTCTGCTTCATTCTTGCTGTTTTAGTGGCGTTTTCTTGACTGCCTCGGTAGAACCTTGAGCAAAGAGGAGAAAGAAAGAGAAGCTAATGAAAAGGACTGACAAATGAACATCTCCCTCCTGAGTTCAGAGCAAAGACTGCAGCTTTCTGAAGATGCAACAGTGACCATCTACTAGTCAACACAAGAGCCGATCGATCAGCTGCTTTCACTATTTCCAGCTGTTTTTTTTTCTTTTTAAGTTGTGATCCGCGTGTAATGAGGGCATGAAGATCACTTTTGACCTGAATGGCACACTGAAATATCGCTAGTTTATCATAAACATTAACATGACTGAGCTCCTGCTCCGTGACTCTTTTGGAATACAAAAAAAAACAAAAATCAAATGTCCTTGCTTTTAAAATGTTCAATGAAAAATTTAGCTAGTTTATCGTTAACACAACAGAAACAGGACTCATGTTGTGCTACATTGCATACTAGCATCATATTATTACACTATAAACTTATTTTAAAATACAAAATTAATCACTGAATGTTTTAAAATGCTCAACAAAATTCCACTTTTGCTAGTTTATTGCAAACACAATACCTGTTACCATGCAATTAATAATTATTTTGTATTATGCAGATTCATTTTAGAATGCAACACAAAAAGAAGCGTCCAGTGTTTCGAAATGTTCACTGAAATGCCATTTTTGCTAACAATGCATATTTGTGTCACATTATGAATTGCAGACACATATTGTAACACAAAACACACTAAATCAAACTTTCTCACTTCTAAAATGTTCGATAAAATCTTTAGCTAGTTTATAGCTAACAACAGTAAAGAAACTTTGAGATCCTGTTGCGCTTCAGCATACTTCTTGTGTTGTATTATGAATTGCAAAAACATTTCAGAAGGCAAAATCACAAAAGAATCAAGCATCCTCGCTTTATAAAAAGGTTAGCAATTGCTATGTTTTGCTAATTTAGTACTTTCTGCGTTCCTGTTCTTACAATGCATACTTGTGATGCATTATGAATTACAGACACATTTTGAACACAAAACACAATTAAGCGTTCCTTGCTTTGTGACTGAAATGCCACTTTAGCTAATTTATCATAAACACAACAGTAACATGACTTTGAGCTTCTGTTGTGATGCAATGCTTAACTGTGCAATATTATGAATAGCAGACACATTACAGAACATGGACACACAAAAACAAGCATTGTGCTTTGTTCAATTAAATGCTAATTTTTGCTAGTTTATCACAAACACATCAGCAACAAAACATTGAGGTCCTGTTGTAATACACTGCATACTTGTATCATATTATAAATTGCAGACTCTTTTCAGCACACAGAAACACAAAATCAAGTGCCCTTGCTTTTGAAATGTTTAACAAATTGCCATTGTCACTGGTTTATGTAGATACATCAGTAACAGGAACTTGACCTCTTACTGGCTACAATTCATACTTGAGTTGTATTATGAATTGCAAACACATTTTCAAATGCAAATAAACACAATATTAAGTGTCCAATGTTTTAAAAGTTCAGCAAAATGCCGTTTTGCTAGTTTATCTAAACACAACAGTACGAAATTTTGAGTTCCTGTTGCGCTAATCATAATTATGTCATATTATGAATGACAAACTCATTTTAGAAAGCAAAATCAAATGTCCAGTGTTTTAAAAAATGAATATCAAAATGCCACTTTCTATAATCTATCATAAACACAACAGTGACGAGGATTTGCACTGCATACAATGCACACTTCTTGTGTCATTATGAATTGCAGACACATTTTGGAACACAAAAACACACAAAGTCAAGTGTATTTGCTTTTAAAAAGAATTTGCATTTTAGCTAATTTACTGCTAACAGTATAAAAACATGGAAATCCTGTTGTACCACACCTCACAATTGTGTTGTATTATGATTTTCACAAACATTTGGCAACACAAAAACACACAAAGTCAACTGTCATCAGCTTTTAAAAATTTTTTACTTTTGCTTATTTATCAGCTAATGCAACAGTAAGCATAACTTTGAGATCCTGTTGCTGGTACAATTATGAACATTATGTCATATTATGTCATGTTATGGATTGCAGACTCATTTTAGAATGCAAAAACAAAATCACAAAGTCCTCACTTTTAAAATGTCCAAAGTTCTATTTCCATTAATTAATCGCTACAACAGTAACATAAACTAACACTAAACTTGAGATCAGGTTGCAGCTACAATGCATAACTGTGTCAGACACATTTTGCAACACAAAAACACACAAAGTCAACTGTCATGGCTTTTAAAACCAATTTTACTTTTGCTAATTTATAGCTAATGCGACAGTAATGCAAATTTGAGATCCTGTTGTGGTACAATTATAAATATTATGTCATGTTATGGATTGCAGACTCATTTTAAAATGCAAAAACAAAATAACGAAAGTCCTCACTTTTAAAATGTCCAACAAATTTCTATTTCGCTTATTAATTGCTAAGGCAACAGTAAACAGTAACACTAACAGTAAACCTGAGATAGTGTTGCATGCTTCAATGCATAACTGTGTCATATTATGATTTCAGACACACTACATAAACACTCAGAACCAAGTGCTCTCACTTTAAAATGTCCAACAATTCCTCAATTTTTTATCGCCAATGCATAATTTTCCTGCTCGTGTAGTACTGTCAGAAACAAGCTCTAGCGAGTTTTTTTGTCCTTTATCTCTCAGCTCATTCTCCTCTCTCTCTCTCTGCCCATAGACGAGCCTCAGCCTCCTTCCGGACGTGGTTTCCACGACAACCAGCCAGCCAGCCAGACAGCGGGTGGACATGATTCCTCGTCCTGACGGGACGCTTTAATTCGAGACTACCCAATCATAACCACTGGAGTGTCGCAAGAGGTCCCCACAAGGCCTCGGGACAGGGAGGGTGGGCTGCACGGCGCCCTCTCAGCTTCGGCTGCCAAAACGAGCCAGTGCCCCGCGCTGGGAATTTGTTTAATGTACGACATTTATTCGGCACCACGCGCTCCCTCACAGCAGACGCTCCCTCCGTCAGACGCTTCATTAATCAGGCTGAATATAGCAAGCTGTGAGCTAACGTTAGCCTAGCCCGCCGGGGATGTGACAGTACATTAGCCTCTGTGTGAGGGAGGACGGCGGGCCGTATGAAGGGCTGTGATGTATCGTAGTGTGTCGCGCACTTGAGCGCGTGCTAATAAGAGTCTAAATGTAGCCGGTTTTCTCGGGGCCCCTCTAAAACACTGGCATGGGAAATGGTCACGCCGCGACAGATGGCCGAGCATCATGGTGCAGGGTAAATCGGGAGATGGTGGAAGCGTGATGAAAACAGTGTGCAAAAGGCTTCATAGAGGCACAGGAGGAGTGCGGAGCACACTTTCAGAAGCACAAGCGTGATGGGAAGAGAGTGAGGTGCATGTCCCGCACCCATTTTACTCTTCTTCAGCTAGAATTAAAAAATGTACACTGTATAGTCAGCAGCACTTCACTTGAACCTTGGATATATATATATATATATATATGCAATATAACTCTGGAAGCTGTTGTTTTAACAAATTATTATAAGCTAATGAGAATTATAATAAAGATAATAATAACAATAATTATTATTATTATTAACATAATGCATTTAAATAATTCATAATACACACTGAAGTTGAACTGAAAAGTCTACACATGCACAGGTCAATTTAACTACACAATAAAATACAATAAAAATAAAATACAATAAAAATTACATAAATTTTGTTAAAATACTAAATATTTAAATAAATTAATAATAATTATATATATAAGCAACATTAATTTAATTCATGCATGTTATTATTATTGGGTCAACTTTACCACTAACTAAATACTCTATGTATTAATTTATGAATCAATTATAACGTTTTTAATAAATGTTTGTAAACATATTATTTTTATTCTTTACAAATTAATACTAAAAATTATTACTAATAAAAATGCATTATAAAGATTATAATTCATAATACACACAATGATTGTAAGCTAATACAAGAAAAATAAAATAAAAATAAAGAAATAATTTGTATATTAATACTTTATTAATAAAAATTTTTATATTTAATTATTTAAAGTCTAAAATCATTTACTATTTTTGTATAAAAATAAAAATAAATGATAGTTTGCATTGCAACACATATTTTCATTATAATTAAGCACATTTTAACCTCAAATTCTCATTTCTTAAAATAAAAATAAATAAAGTATGTACCTGTAGTAGTTTTGAAAATTATATTTTGTAAATTCAATTTAAGTTCGTCAAGACAAGATTATTTTTCATTACTGTATTACGGTAACAAGAATGAGATTTTTTTTTATATTAAGGTAAAGAGAATTTGTCGTAAAATGTGCTTAATTGTTTAAAAACAATTGTAATATCAATGCAGAATAATAATAATAATAATAATTGTTTA
Organism: allo-octoploid hybrid of Carassius auratus x Cyprinus carpio; assembly: GCA_024542945.1. Taxonomy (NCBI): domain Eukaryota; kingdom Metazoa; phylum Chordata; class Actinopteri; order Cypriniformes; species allo-octoploid hybrid of Carassius auratus x Cyprinus carpio. The sequence continues at coordinate 2,589,539 of CM045074.1, read as the reverse complement.
TATAATATTAATAACAGTTAATTGTTTATTAGATTTTTTTTTTTTATTGTTATTTAAAACAGAAGTCAGTGTGTAAATGCATGTTTTCAGCAGTGAAGAGGCTCAGATGGATGTGAAAGCAGATCTGCAGTAGCTGGGTGACTTTGGGAGTGTTGTGGCGACCGCGTGAGCGAAGCCCCAGAGGTCACAGCACAATGAAGACAAATTGATTCAGTTACCAGATAAATAGATCCCGTGCTAAAGTCAGGCAAAACTATGGCTCGTGTGTTTTCATCGGCACTCCTGGGAGCGTTTGCCTGCGCTGTCCTCCGGATACTGGAGCTCCTGCTGAAGAACAGGGAGAAATTCTCAAAACAGCTCCTCACATACAGCACGACATTCATGAAGCGTCTCACAACCGCTCAAATTCACCAAGAAACCAAAATCTGAAATCAAACATCAGAGATCTTGATATGACCTCAAACATTTCTCAAACAATCTCAGCTATACTTTTACATTGACTCATCTAAGTCATAACAGACCAGTCTCACACTTCACATGCCAAGGTAAAATTAACCACAAAACAACTAACTAGATAAATATTTTAATTCATTAATTTGATTAAAATACATACTAAACATTTTAAGATATACATTTAATATAATATTAACAATACTATTAATATTAATATATGTCATATAAAATTTATAAACAATATATCAATATTAAATATCACAAGTATTACAATTAAAATATTACATGTAACATATAACGTATTAATATTAAATCATTTATCAATAATATATTCATAACAAATGTTACAATATTAAAATTAACATATAACACATTAATTACATATATAACTATTATTATTATTATTATTATTATAACTTTTACTATTATAATAAATCCAATTTAACCACTTTATTAACAAATTTTTATTGTTTTGTTAAAATACATACTAAATATATAAATATATTAATATAATATAATGTTAAATATGTATTATATATTAATATAAAATATTAAAGTGATTAGAATCAATATATAACATTAATAAAATTCATAGTGTAATAGTATCTTTATATAAAAGGTATTATTTACGTCACATGACCTCTATGTTCTGATGATCTCTAGTGTGTAAATACAGCAGCGTTAGACGGATTAGCTCCTTCATTTCAAGCTCTTGTTTTCTCCAGGAATAAATCTCTCCATCTGACTCAAGTTTTATTGCGGGCCTGTTTTGGCCAGATAAGTGCCATTGGTCTCCATTAAAACAGCCAGCTTTTCCATAACTGCAAAATAATAATTACGGCTTGGCCTGCCAGTTCTTGTTGTTGTTGATCTGGCGGCTGTATCAGACACTGTAGCTCAATGACTACAGTCCAAATGAGCACATCTTTAGCGCCGCTGACCAGCAGCGCATCCTCATGATCCGCCTCATTACCCAGCTCTCCAAAGCTGGAATCCCTAAAAAATTAATTATTGTGAGTTTTTAATCAGAGTAATCTCATTGCCCTTGGCTGACATGGTGACATTGGGAAGAGCTCTCGACGCAGATGCATGCGCGGAGGAATGGACTCGTCGGATTAATTACGATAAATCAGTCGCTCCACACCTGTTTATGGCCAACGCCTCATTGCTCATGTCGGAGAGCCTGGAAAACCTGGAAAATCTCATGCCATATGGGTGTTTGTTTAACTGCCACCACTTTTATGTGCCAGGAGTCGTTTTTTTTTTTTTGGTAAAAGTAACAAATTTAATTGTAAAAGTATAGGCCTATATTTATGGTGTGAAAACAACCATAAACAACAACGACAAATTTGCCACCAATAAAGTTTCATCAAAAGTTACTGTTCTTGTTTGTCCAATGAAACAACAGCTTCAGAAGAACTTAAAATGTTAGTCTTTCATCCAAGATATTTTGGATGAAAACCAGGAGAGCTTGTGACTGTCCCATTGACTGCCAAGTAAATAACAGTGTCAAGGTCCAGAAAAGTATGAAAGATATTGTCAGAATAGTCCATCTGCCATCAGTGATTCAACCGTAACGTTATGAAGCGATAAGAATACTTTTTGTATGAGAAGAAAACAAAGACAACGACTTTATTCAACAATTGTCTCCTCTGTGTCTCTCCACATCACCGTAGCACCATTTCAGAGAACATCCATGAGATGCAAACTGCGTCGCTCTTCTGTGTAAATTTAATTTATGTATTTCTGTCTTAACATGATAATTTATCATTACTGCATAGCAGTTTTAAAAAAATTTTTGTATTAAATAGAATTTGTGGATAAAATGTGCTTGTTAGTAAAATATCACAATAATAATAATAATAATAAGAAGAAGAAGAAGATACATTTTAATATTTTTTTTACAATGATAATTATTATTATTTTTACTTTACAGTTAAACAAATATTTCCAAATCATTTTAAATTATATTTTAATATTTATATTATTTTAATAATTCATATTTTTTTAAATTATGATGACAATAATAATAATAATGCATGTATACAGACATCAAGGGCTCCCCAAAATTTTTTATCTATAATTGTGATGGTGTAATTTCCAGTCAAGTTGTATTTTGACAAATTATGCAAAACTATGAAAATACAAATTAATTTTGGGTACACGGATCTTGCTATGACATTAGACTTACGCAATACAAATAAGAGTCGGCCATTTGTTCTAAAATGTCATTTCAATCATTTCAACTACATAACAGAAGTGACACTAAAGTGGAAATGAATCTCTGGATAGTATCAATGGACAAATAATAAGAGACTGATGGAAAAAATGCACTTTAAGGGAGTTTTAAGTCCACATTATCAACATGCCAGCATGAAATTAATCAGAGGTTTCTTATGAATATACATGCACATAATCTGTGTTTATCCTGCGCGAGCAGAGGGGTGTGACCGAGAAATCATTTAGTTTATTATTATGACTCCATCTCACTTGCTGGCGGATTTGTGGCGCGGAATTCCAGGCTGCCTTTGACCTCGGGAACGCCGGACCAGAGCCGGATCATCCACGTTAATCCAGCCTCATTAGAAACGAGCCTTATGATGCCGCCGTCCGCGGATAAATAGCGGCTTTGATGGCGAATTTAAAACATTACTGCGGATCAAAACCCTGTAAATAACCCGCCGCGAGAGCCACAGCAACATAATGATGATTGCAGAGACAACATCTGCATTATCTGCTGAAGAGGGATCGTGTGAGGGATCCGGAGGCTTTATGGAAATGAAAGCCAGGGGTCGTTTATAGCGGCGCGAAGCCGTTGACATTCTGGCGCGCTCTTTTCCCGCTCGCGGGCGCGACACTATATCAGATCATTCGGAGGAGATTGTGAAGTCAAATAACACGGCGAAAGAGAGCGGGGAGCTCTGATAAAACCGTCTGCCGTTTTCAGAAAGACATATATTCAGTCAGGAAGTACACAGATTGATATTCAAGAGCAGCGGATCTCAACCAGCAGGTTAGGACTCAATCCCAGCTGCTTTCTGAGGCACACGAGAGGGCTAACTATGCCGATTGCTGATGAGAATATGCCGCTAACTTTATAAAATCATAATATAATACAAATGGCGTTCAAAGAAAAGAGTGACGCTTCCTGTATCGTTTGTTGGTGACCACAAAAGTAGCCGTCCAACCAAAACTTATTTTGAATTTGATTACAGTTTAAAAGTAGTTTTGATTGCAGTTTACTTTATAAACTGTTTTTCATATGTTTTAAAAAAGGTGTCATTCTCGCTCTGGTATTTTTAAAGTGCATTTTACACAATTAATGCTACCATAAAGTCAAGTACTTTGCTATGTAAATAAATATATCTCTTTTTTTTCATATTACAATAATGAAATTTTTCTGAAAATAGAAAATAGGCACTGAAAATAGAAAATAGAAAATGTGGTTAAAATAAAAAAAGAAAAGAAAAAGAAAGAAAGAAAAACTTGAATTGAACTAGCTAGGGTTATGATAGTTAAACTAAACCATAAAATTGCATTACTTGAAATACAATAACTGTTAAATAACTTTAAAACGACTAAATCTTTAAAATTAAGATGTAAAATGAAAATATATAAAAATATAAAAACTTAATGTACTAAAATAACTAAAACTACAATAAAAATTAATAAAAGACTACAGATAAAAAAAATACATGAAAATTGCAAAACACAACATTACTAAAAGTTTAAAATGTAAATCTATAAAAATATATTAATTAATATATAAAAATATAAAAACTTGATGTACTAAAATAACTTGAAAATAAAAATATAGACATTAAAATATATATATAAAATGGCATAAACTTAATAAAATGAGTAAAAGTTCAAATTAAAATAAAAACAAAAAATATATATAAAAACTTGATGTACTAAATGAATCAAATTAAAACAAATTTAAAATACAGACATTTAATAATACAAAAATGTAAAAAATGTCAAACTAAAAAATAAAATTATATATATATATGGAGCGTTTTCTGGTTCTGTTGGACCACTTGACATCCAATCTGGATCGTAAAGTGAAACCAGTTGAGAAGCACTGATCTAGGTCTCGATCAGCTCGATCTCCCAATATCCCGCATCACTCGGGACGCCCGTTTCGGCTGGCAGCAAATCAACCCGTTGGGCTCCTTAAATAAATTAGTGCCACGTGATCCTCCTCAGATGTGATCTTTGTTCCTGTGGAAATTAAACTTGGAGGCATTTAGCGAAGGTGCCTAGAGTAAGCGGCTCGGAAGGCGGATGTAATCAGCTGCTGTGAGTAATGGCAAGAGTTACTCCAGCCTCAGACACCAGATATGAATCTACCTCGGCTCTAATTGATTTATATGCCACGCTTTATTGCCAGATTCCTCTCAGCTTCTATTATGAACATACACCGCTGCAACAGCAAACAAATAGAGTCATTACTTACTCAGAAAGAGTCCATTCCCAAAGTAGGGTGGCCTGAAGAGGACTGCGTTCGGTTTGAAGTGTGAAGCGCCAAGCATTTTCTCTCTGATCGCGTTTGAGCTACTACAAAGAACCAGTCTGAAAGAAGCTAAACAAGCCTGCAGATACAGAGACCAAAACACGCACCAAAACACTTCGTACACTGAGAAAAAACAACAGCAGAGTTGTTTGCATGAAGATAATTTCTTTCATTATTTGTTTGTAATGCATCCTGATGTTTTAATGTTTTTGCATTCTCATTATTGTATCCATGAACCTTGTTAGTTTAATACAGTAATTCTACTGTGTTTAGACAGAACTTTTATTTTAATGAGCAGACACAATAATATTCTATACATATATATGCACTTTTAGGACTATTTTCATTCAATCACAGAAGATCTAGAGTCAAACAGAAAAACCAAAGAAGTTGAACCGTGACGTAAATGCTAACCAGGCCATTGAACATGTATTATTATTATTATTATTATTATTATTATTATTATACATTTAAAAAAAAAAAAAAAACTAAAAATATATTATTATTATTATTTTATTATTATTATTAAAGAAAATATAATTACAAATAAAATGTTATTGTTGTTATTTTTATTTTATTTTTCTTAAAAATAAATAAAAATATTTTTTATATTGTTTTATTTATTTATTTATTATTAATATTTGGGTCTATTATTTTATTTTTTAAATAAGAATATCACTGAAAAATATTTAAAATATTGCCATTAATGTAATCATTATTTAAAAAAAATTCTAAATATTATTAAAAACTTTAAACATTTATTATTGATGCTTTTGTTGCTGTTGCTTTTGTTTAAAGACAATTACAATTAAAAAATATGAAAAATATTGTTTGCAATATACTAATGTTATTTATATTAGAAAATATGAACAATATTTCTATTAATAATAAAAAATGAATAAAAATATTCCTAAAAATGTAAAGAAATTTATTATTGAAAATATATATTTTTTATTATAATAATATACTTATATTCTTAAAATGTCTAGTAAATATATGAAATCATTAATCAAAGACTTGATGTGGATAAACCCTGCCACTCATCAATCCTTACCGACTTTTCTCAATGTCAAAAATCAAAGCACTTTCTCTCACTTCTGCTTCGCTTCCCCACCTTCCCAGAATCCCATTTGAAGATTTGTATCCGTCACTGTTTACTCTCAACATGCACTTAAACGGTGCGAAGGAAAGTGGAAGGAAAAACCACTTAAAACACGCGAGAGGTAACAGCAACATCACCGTAACCAGGAAGCAATTCATCCAAATTCAATTTCTGGCTGATTTAAAGCAAGTACAGTCAACGTGTAAAACCAGGCTTTTATGGGAATTGATCCTCACTTTCCCTGCAGTCCTGTATTCAATCGTGTCTGTATTCCAGGCTAGCGACTAGCATCACTGCTAAGAGCCTCACTCTCCTACTGATGCCAGCCGTCTCGTTTCTGACATACACTTCTGTTACACACTGTAGTTTCTGCTGGACAAAACTGTCTGATGATAATATTACGGTGAGGATGGAAATTACAAATAACTACAGAAATGAAGTCATTTTGAAATAGCACTCCAGCATAAATATACATATACTATAGTAGACAAAAATTCTTGTTTAGCATAGTTTATAAACAAACTAACTTTTTATATAAAATATACAGTATACAATTATTTTTGTATGATAATAAATTGTAATATTTACAATTATAAAATATTCTTAAGAATAAAATGTAATTAAACATTAATTGTTTAATTGTAAACAATGAATGTTTAATTACATTTTAATTTAAAGAATATTTTAGATTAAAAATAACTATTAAATATTCAACCAAAACTTTTATATTAGAAGTAATTTTTATTAAAAGGTTAATTTCAATAATATTATGTACATACTTTTTTATTTGATTTTTTTTTCATATGTAAAAAAATGTAAATGACTAATTCCTAATAATTAACTTTAAATATATAATATAAAACTCCAATTAAATATTTACTTTTTATAAATAAAATTAATTCTAATATTTTGAATGAAAATACTCATTTTATTAAAATGTTTATTTTTTTAATCAGTATGAAATATTAATATTTTATTAGACTATTAACTGAGTTCAAGACTGATTTGAGGCATTTTTTATTGATTCACTCGTAAATGTTTGTACTTTCATTATAACATTATAAAAATTTTAATATAATGAAATATATTAAATGTAATATATTTAAAACATTTTCATACTTAAAATAAATATTAAAATGATAAATCATTAAAATTGTTAACTTTTCAACTGATTCATTTAAAAAATCAGTTCATTTATTTGCAACGCACAACAGATTTTTCTTCAAATCATCATTTAACACCGCCGAGCCTGTTCTCTCATCACATTTAATTCAAACAGCAAGCTCACAGCATCTAAGGACCACTAACGCAAACAGAATGTCCTGAAAATCATTCATCAGTGGCGCTTTTAAATTAATCTGGATCTGAATAAGCACCAGTTCACTAACTGGCGTATAAAAGCCTCCATTAGCATAAAACCCACACAGCGAACTTCATCTACGCTGTTAGCGCACCACAACTCCATTCATTACAACACAATCGGCCCTTTTACAGAAACCAGCTCTGATACATCGACAACACTCATCAGAAATTCAGCTAGCTAAATGGATGCTGGCAGCTTCACATCTCTCAGCTTAAACAGTAAACAGGGGTTTGGCGGCTTAGGCCAGCTGGGTCCCAGCGCTCCCTGAAGGAGGTGTCCTGCTCCTACAGAGCGGCCTCAGGCATGGATAAGAGGATTATTCTCCTATTATCAGCCCCGGAGGGCATTAGCTCGGCCCCTGCTCCAGCTGTCAACAGGGCAGGACCTTGCCCTCAGCGACAACATCATAATGGATGGATGTAGTCACCGCCGGAAACCAGGCCGGTCGGGTCAAAGAACATACGCTTTAGCCTTGAAAACCGCCATCCAACCGCTGCTAGCATGCTAACTCGCTCACCTCCTACCGAAGCTGCGGATGTGGAAGGGATGGTACTGTCAGTCTGTGAAAGGGATTTTTCAACAGCTATTGATTTCACGGCAAGTTCAATTCCCACGGCGAGCTAAAGTCATTTCCTGTTAGCACGCTGGATCGGAGAGGGCGGCTTCACTTGACATATACGAGCCAACGCAAACGCAATGGAAATCAACAGTGCCTGGAGAAAGCTAACATTGTGGATGTCAATCTGCTAAAACTAAATGTCATGTGACTAGCAACTCCAGAGCTGCTAGCATCAACGAAGTCCTGATAATGCTAACGGGCTAATTTAGCAAGTCCCGCACTTCATTCCTGAGCTTTGATGTTAGAGACAGCAGACAGGAGAAATAAAAGTCACTTTGAGAGCATTCAAAACAAAATCAGACACTGGGAAAACATATACAGTACTAGAATATGGCGGCAATACTAGTGATATACTGCTAATTCAAGTTAGTTAGCATGCAGGTGTTTACAAAGCAAACACAATCAGGATCAACAGCGACTGAGAAGGTCAAAGCTAACGTTGTGGATGTGAATCAGACGACGCTAAATGTCATGTGACCAGCAACTCTAAAGCTGCTTACATAAATGACATCTTGACGATGCTAACTAGCTAATATACCAATAACATAGCAAGTGCCAAAACCTCCTGAAATTTGGCATCAAACACAGCAGACATGATAAATATTTGAAAGTCTATTTCACACTTTAAGAGCCTTCAGAACAACTACTATAATATGGTGAAATAATAACGATATACGAGTATATTAAAAGTCGTTTCCTGTTAGCATGTGGATTGGCGAGGGCTGCTTCGTTTGATGTTTTCAAGCAAACACGATGGAGATAAACGGAGGCTCAGGAGGTCTAAGCTAATGCTGTGGATGTCAGTCACCTCACCTAAAGCTAAATGTCACGTAAAGCAACTGTAGAGATGCTAGTATAAACAACGTCCCTGATAATGCTAATTGGCTAATGTACCATTAACTTAAGTCCCAAACCCTCTTGAAATTTGGCTTCACAACACATACAGGAGAAATGTAAGTCTTGTCACACTTTAAGAGCCTTTAAAACTAAATACTAGGATATAACAAAATATTAACGATATGCGTAATTCAAAATTCAATCCATTTGATTGGCTAAAACAACTTCTACAGATACTTTATTCAATGCCTGATTAAAAAGATATACTCTATATATATTTTAATTTTCGTTGTATCTATTGTTAATGAAGTAAATGTTAACTAGTATGTTTTAATGACATATTACATTGCAGAAGCTAAACGATCAAATTAAACATTTCCCCTTTGTGTTTTCATTTAGTGTTTAGTTACAAAGCTAACAGCTTAGCCTCCTAGCATAACAATGCTAACTGCTAAAGAAAATTTGAATAGCTTACATCAAGATATCACAATATCACAAAAACCTACTTTTGATCAGGCATTAATGTAGTAGGTGCTAATCTGAAAATTACATCAAAGTGAAGCTAACGATGCTATGCTAACTAGCTAAACTTTGAAACCTTGACAATGATAGCTTTTCTTTTCAATGATATTCTTCAATAAAAGATTATAAGCCTCGAATCTACATGAATCACAGCATAGCATAAAGCATCAAGATACAAAACCACAACTTAACGAAAAGTCTTTAATGAAGCACTAAACATCGCGAATGACGTGATCGAACCAGAAATGATGCTTCAGTGTGAGTCACTGATGGACAATGCCATATTTCTCTATAGCTTTTATTTCCTGACAAGCACAGGAAGCGTTTCCCTGCGCTAATGCAGTTTAATGAAGAGCAAAGGCTGCATATTAGCGTCGGAGGAACACGAGGAGCTTCAGCTGGAATGGATCGCTGACTGTAACGGACACCGCTGAGGGTCTCTTATGGGGATATCAGCTGCTCCTCATATAATTACTGTCAATCAGGGAAGCAGGAGAGCCTGGAGCGCCACACAGATGTGATCTACAACACAAAACATCCTGTGATGCTCCCTATGTGCAGGACATCCCGCTACAGGACACTAGCTGAAAGATCACAAAACAAACCAGGAGTAACCTGTGATGGTCTTGTAACACTGACTGGTCCACAATGACAAATGTAGCACAAGAGATTCAAAATAACTTTTAGTTGTGTAAAAGTATTATTATATTTTTATTAATATGTTTTTATTTATTTATTTATTTTTAAAGAAACAATAAAATGGGTAAATTTGAGAAACATTATGACAGCAAAAGGACAATCTAAAGAAACACCTAAAATATTTAAAAATATAGAAAAATCTCACAAGGAAAACTGCATATGTTTTATTTGTTGTTTTCCCACTTGGTTTTAACTTGTTTATACCTGAAAAAAGTGAAAAATTCTGTCAAGTATATATTTATATTCACATAAATATACACTTTTAAATATTCCTTTTAAATATTCCATTATATTATAATATTAATATATTATAATAAGCCAATTAGGCAAGATTATAAAAGTAGAATGAACAAATAAATAAATAAATAAATAAAATAAAAAATTTTAAGTAATGTAAAATTAAATGTACTATTATACTATATAATACATAAAATATAATAAAATAAAATGTAATAATCACTTTTTTCAATAAATTAATTTTTCAATAAATATACTGTATATATAATATATATATATATATATATATATATATATATATATATATATATATATAAACCTAATGTATTAAAAATTTTAAATAATGAAATAATCAAAATATTTGTTTATATTATATATATATATATATATATATATATATATATATATATATATATATATATAATATAATGTATTACACACAAAATCAGCAACAAACACTCAAGCTACTGTAGTATTTTTAAATAATTTAAAAATCATTTTAAATATTGTATCTATTGTATTATGACGCTTGATTTGGAAATGACAATTGTCTGCATGCTAGCAGTGACGTGGCTACAGGAAAGACACGAGAAACCCATTTGCTGCCAATGTTCAGCCTGCAGGGCTTCATGGGAAATCTGGACACGCGTGAAACCAACAACTCCAGCGTTTCCAGCAAAACATAACCAGCGAGAAATGCACTTAAAGCACAACACAAAACTCAAAGAGGGTTGTCGAAACAGTGTATATGAACGAAACACAGCATCTAACAAATAAATGATGCTGAAGTGATTCATATTGACAAGAACGAGCAGATTTCAGATAAAGATTGAACAAAAGTGCCTCCTGTGTGGCCATAATTGATTTTCCTTCCTTTGTGATGTTTTCTTTGTAAACCATGTGTTTTTCGGATATTTGACCCCTGTAACGCACACACAGGACCGGTCCCGAGGGCAGAGGCAATCTGCTGAGACGAAGGGCCGGCAATGAAAGAGCCTGTGATTGCACTTCGACCCGCCTTAAAAGATGTCATACATCAAACGGCGCAGCAGATAAAAGGTGTCCCGGCGAAGTTAATCAGCCGAGTGCTTTGCGCCGACACACAAACATTTGTCTCAATCTCACGCAGAAGCTCCCGCCCTCGCTTCATTAAAACACACAACTGTAAATAACTTTGGATAACGCCATTACAACAAAGAAAAATCACACGAGCTGAAGCGACGATGCAAACGAAGCCGACCTTGAAGTTTCTGTGAACTCGCTTACGGCTAAATTACAACTACAAACAGCATCTGAGGTGCTCAGATTAACCAAAATAAGCAACCAATCTCCGACGATGCAAAAGCAATATCTAAGTACTACTTTTACTATTCTTTGCAGTACAGTATGCATTGATTAGTAAAAAAACAGCAGGAAATATTACTTAAAACAAGAAGAAGGCTTAATTCTAGATATATTCTCTTAAACAACTTATGTAAGATTGATTTTTTTTTTTGTTTAAAGGATTTAAAATATTTTCTTTAAAAATTATTATATTAATTATTTAAATTAATAATTAATATAATAATTTTGCAATATATATTTCTTCCAGTAAAAATCTAAAATGTATTAAACTATGTACATTTAATTAGAAGCATAAATATTTGAACAGATATACACACAGTATGTATGCTGTGATTACTAATAATAAAATTAATTGTTATTGGTTTAAGCAAGAAATAACTTTTTTTTTTTTTTTGATTCAGCTTAAAAAATTGGGTCAAATATGGTGGACTTATTTCATGATATATTTTCTTAAACAATACCTTACATAATTTTGAAATAAAAGATACATGAAATAAGTAAATAAGTAAGTTTATTTTCCATTAATGATGTTTAAATATTATTTGAACTGTGTAATTATTTCAAATAATAAAAATATAGGGCATTGCTAGTCACTATACAATATATTATCATTGAATGTTATTTAATAATATTTAACAAAAAATATTTACAATTACAATTAATATAAGTGTTTATAATACATTATATAAAATGTTTGTTATAAAAATAAACATCTATCACACAAGAAATTTTTACTTAGAAACAAAATTAAGAGCAGTGTATTTTATTAGACTGCTAAAAGCTCCAAAATTTATTTTAAAAGAATCCATTAATAAAGTCAGCTTTTTTAATTAGAAGACAATATTTAGTGTACACTATGTAGCATGCAGTACTCCATTTGGAACAAAGATAATTCTTACTTTACAGAATCTCGAATATAACTTATTGGTGACAACCCTATAAAACTGTGGAACAATCATTACTGAAGCTGAAATCTGAATATCAGACCTTATTTTCATGATAAACAACAAATGTTGATATTTGTAACACGCTCTTGAGTAAGAATTGGGCATCGGTCTCTTTTCCTCATTCCTAACTGATTGATTTACAGTCACTTTCTGAAACTAGCAAATGAAAATAAGCTAAAGCAGCCGATCTCAGTCAAGCAGCCACCGAGAAGAAACCAATAAAACAATCAATGAAAATGTAAGTTATTTGAACCCTCAACTGAGGGCTATGAATCCCGATGTCCTGCTGACAAACACAGGGCACTTAAGGGCAGAAAATACTCTTCATGCGACAGAAACGGCAAGAAAATATTATTTTACTTCAAAATTTAAATGTGTTACTTGCATATTCAGATATTAAATCTTGGTTTCGAAAAAAAAATTTTTTTCCAGAGAACAAATTTAAATATCTTCATTTACCAAAGAGCAGCGAACATTCTTCAAAACATCTAATTTTGCATTTTACAGAAGAATGTCAGTCAAAGGATTCAAAGCCACATGGAAAATAAATAATGACATAAATGTTATTTTCATGGTTATTGTAGCATATTATATGTTAATTTGGACAAAAACAATAACTAACTGACTACTATTTACTAAAACCAAACAAAAATACACAGTAAAATATTTTTTTAAGCTATAAATCAATGGAGTAGGTTTCACAAGAAAATACTTTTTTTGATTTTTACTTCAAAATTTATATATAAATGAAAAAAACAAAACAACAAAAAATTAAGCTATGCTTAAAACAAGAAAAATATCTGCCAGTGGGTCAGAAAAATAAACTTTAATTCAAACAATGTTATTTTTATGACCCCATTAAACAAAACTCACACAATTTTGATATTTTTCCAGAAAACAACACTTAATATCTTAATTTTACGGAAAGAGCAGCTTGAACATTCTTCAAAACATCTTGTTTTGTGCCTTACAGAAGAAAGTTAAAACCACATGGAGTGTGTAAATAATGACAGAAATATTATTTTCAGGGTTATTTACATTAATTTGAACAATACCAATCTGCTAAATAATTTTATTTACTAAAACGAACAAAATACACATTAACACAAAAGTTTTCTACCTCAAAATTTAGTTTAATTCATTATTTACTAGAGTGAAAGCGGTTTCTACACCAACAGTCATCAAGAACACAGTCCGTTTACCTCAGTTTTGCCGTTTAAAGGTCTTTTGTCAACATAATACTGTGCTCGCTCTGTCGACCTCTTAAAAATGGCCTTGACAGCAAGCCCTTGACAAAACCATCCATCTGGTGTGTTTTTCTCCAAGGAAAGCCATCAGCTGGGCTCGGAGCGTGAGTGGATTCCAGCGCTCGGTAACGGAGGAATGTGTATCAGCTCACGCCGGTGAATTACATTCTGTCAATATAGAGACACAATAGAGCTCATGACCTCTCATCCGCTCGCTAATGAGAGCATCGAAAATCACCGTCACTCTTCATTCATCCTTCACCTCCTTCTCAAGCGTCTTTGAGCTGCTAACTGTGGTTTTTCTCTGCTTCTTTTAGCTTGTTATCATCAGGTCAGTCTAATTTTTACAGCTGTATTTTTGTTTGGTTTTAGTAAATAACTGTTATTTAGTGGATTGTTTTTATCCAAATTAACATCAAATACACTACCAATCACCCTGAAAACAACATTTCTGTTAATATTTACACAGTCCACACTGTTTTAAGACCATATGACTTATTTTCTTCTGTAAAGCTCAAAATGAGATGTTTTGGAGAATGTTCAAGCTGCTCTTTTCAGTCAAATGAATTTAAAAGGAATGGATGCAATTGAGCACCAAATATTGCAATAAACAAATAAATAAATAAATACTCCAAAAATTTTTATTAAAGTAGTCCATACGACTATTGTCCAAGTTTACTTTAGATTTGAGTGAAGAAAAGATACAAGTTTGACATTTTGGAGCTCAGAAGTGTCACTTTGATTATCAAGAGCAAAGCTAATTTAAACTACTGTAATATTCATTAAAATATATATTTATAATGGATATATAATAAAAATATTTCAATAAAATAATTTTATTTTATTTTTTATTTTATTAAAACATTTAAAAATTGTAGATTTGGAATATAACTTAAAATAAAAATAAAAATAAAACAAATCACAGTTTACTTGTAAAAATACTTTTATGCATATATACTTATGCATTTTGTAAAATAAAAATATTAAAATAAACTTTTAAAATAAATCAAATAATATAAATTTAAACCAATACTTATAAAAATATATATTAAACCTAAAACATCATATAAATTGCAATATAATTATTTTAAATAAAGGATGACAGATAATCTGTCTATCTATCTATCTATCTATCTATCTATCTATCTATCTGTCTACATATATATATGTATATGTATATATATATATATATATATATATATATATATATATATATATATATATATATATAGTATATAGATATATAGATGAGATAGATAGATAGATAGATAGATACTCTGTGATCCTTTATATATACACTAGGCAGAGTTCTCAGAAATGTGTTTTTTAAACAAACAGGGACAGACAGGAAAGCAGAGGCCAAGATGCCCAACGCTCATCTTAAGAAATGTTTTGCACTATGAACAGGGACATAATGCTGTCTCTGAATTATTAATTAGCAGACAACAAGGAGTCGAGTTGCTGGGAATTATCTGAGGAAAGGTCGACTCAGGATCTCCTCTCACCAGGAGCGAGACACCCGTTCTCTTTCTCGACTCGAGTTGCCAGAGTGAGGAATATCCCTCCTTCATGAATAGCACATCTTAAATGTTTAGCCAACACTCCCAAAAGCCACTGGATTTTCAGTGGAATGATAGACCCTCTAACAGGCGAGCTGCAAGCATTCGAATCGCTAAACCTTCTCTGGGAATTCAGTGGATTACAAAGATGTGGAACTAATGCAGTGTTTGGGAAGTGCAACTCGCTTGCCAAGTTAGAAACTGCTCTTGATGTAGAGTGCTGCTCTTTTTTACCCGACAAAACAGAAAAGAATGATATTTAAAGGGAAAACAGCTTGGAATGGTGAAGTAGGTTAGCTGCACAAGCTAACAAAAGCACTAACCATATGCTATTTGAAACAATGCAGGGAAAACAGAAAAGGGGACATAAACTACAAGTTAAAAAGAATATGCTAACTATGCTATTAGAAAGAATGTTTTCAAAGGGAAACAACCTAAAAGGTGTAATTGTTAGCTAAACTACAAGCTAACAAAAGCAGCTAAGAATATGTTATAAAAACAAAAAGCGCTATTTAAGAGGGAAATAATGAAAGGGGAAAGAGTTAGCTAAACAACAAGCTAACAATTTAACTAACAATTTGCTATTAGCTGCTTAAGGTAAGTAGTTAACTGCATCAAAATCTAGCAAAAGTCAGCTAGCTATATGCTAAAACATACAGGTATATAGACTATGAAACAATGTAAGGTGAAAACCACCTGACAAGGTGAAATACCTAAACTACATACTTACAAAAATCATTAAATACACTATTAGAAAGAACATTTTTCAAGAAAGAAACATTCAAGATGGTGCTAACTGCAAACTAACAAAATGCAGCTAACTATTTGCAATTAGAAACTGCCATTTAAGAAAGAAAAAAATGGAAATGTGAAATAGTTAAGCTAACAAGATTTTTAATCTATTTAAGCTATTTAAGGAGAATTACATGTAAAAGGGAAGTAGTTAACTACATCAAAAGCCAATTAAAATCAAGCTTGCTATTCATGTGATGTGTGTACTTCTAGGCATCTTTGGTTTCCTCTTTTTGTGTAATTTGGATAGAAAATGCATGGCTTTTTATTTTTGAGACACTTATTTAAAATTGCTAAAAGTTGCAAAAAAAAAAAATGCTAAATTTGTTCTAGGTGCTTTTGGAAAAAAGTTGCTAGGGTAGTCTGAAAAGTTCTAACTTTAATAACAAAATTGCAAAGTTGGCAACACTGCCTACACCAATGAGAGACAAGATAGGGCAGCGGAAGTTCGGGAGGACATTTTTTTTTTTTGCAGTTTTATTTTAATATCAGTACATTTTGCATTAGAATATACAGAACAGGTAGGCTACATGAAGAAATATACATGCGTGTAATGTGAACACAGCAGCAGCTGAATCTACCCAGACAGTCGTGCAGTGTGAAAACAATCATGCAGTGTGAGCTCGGCATTAGCTGCGTCACTGTTTTTATTTAGCTAGTCCTGCTCCCGAACACTGAAGTAATGCCAAACAAAGACTGTGAAAACAAAATAATGGCTTTTCAACATAATTCCTTCAACCATACACCACAGGCTAAGTGCAAAATATAACCTAATGCTAGGCACTTTGCCATAGCACCTCCTTTATCTTTATCAAATCATCTTTCTTGCTCTCATGATGAAGTGCTGAGATCAGGTGAGGCTAGGCAGAATGTTGCCCCTCACATCCAACATAACATCTCACATCCATCAAAATGCGGCAGAAAAGGTGAAAATAATGCTCCTGACCCCTCTCCATTAGCTAACAGAAGGCTACTTTGAAACTGCAGCTCGCTGCAAGCTACTCATCATCTACAGTCAGGCTAGCCTTTTAGAAAAGTTATTAGCTACACTATAAGTTACTACAAAATCTGCTAACTACATGGAAGATATTTAAAATGCAAATATCTGTGCATGCTATGGTTTTGAAAACCCATGTGTAAAATAAAAATGCAGATACATTTATTAAATTGCTATTTGTTTTTTGTTTGTTTTGTTTTTGTTGCTAATTTTAGCTAATTAGGCCTATGAAGATGGTACAGGATACAGGCCTATGGTACAATCGCATTCACATCAGCAGCGAACCGTCGGAGTTCACATGAACCATACCCCAGACCACCCTTTTAAGCGGACTCGGGTAGGGTTTGTGGAGTCGCACCGAGTTGGAAGACAGCGTTCACATCATTTAAGCGAACCGAACTCTGCGTCAAGTGAACCGGTGCGCAAAAAGTGCTAGTGTAAAAGCACCCTTAATCACTCAATCAGTGTTTCAATTACGGAAAAAAACAGCTTAGAAACAAAATGTCACGTAGCATTTAATTTACATTCAGGCAAGTCATCAGCGTCCACAGCTCATTACTTAGCAGCGAATTTAAGTGTAGAGAAGAAATTTGCTGAAATATTAGACTACACAATCATTATATTTTACTTTACCTGTTAGTGATGTCTTAATTGTGTTATGTATGTTTAAATAAATCTGTTATGAAGCAAGTTATGACAGCCACTGTGTAAATAATTTCAGCAAATAAAAATGTTATATTTTAGAAGTTCATTTGGCTAAAACTGCATTATCGCAGTTTACATGTTTGCATACAATTTTTAAGTTGAGTGCTGATTATTATATTTAAAATAAACAGTACTTACATTTAAGTTTGGGCTCTGTTGTTAATTGAAACCTTATAGTAATGTATAAGGGCTCCCTATAGTTTAGAGCATAAGCTGAGGTAGATTTTAATTACAACTGAATTGATTTAAAGAAAGGGAAATTCAAGTTTGGACTGGTTAGCATGGAGCATACTAGTATATTCTCCAACTACACCATCCAGTTCCATAAAGCATCTTTCTCCATCAACAACTGTTCAAAAGTAACCAAGCATTCTATACAATTAAATTTCCTGCAAGCAACATATAGATAATTCTTCATCATATTATAGTAAATGTATCACCAGTGGCAGATCTTAAAAGTGAACACTGTCTGATGCATTCCAGATAGTCAAATTGTATATAGGCCTATCTTTCACCACTGAATGAATGGGAATGCTAACAGACAGCTTTCTCCAGGTATTATAGACCTCCTTGTGAAGAACACACTTGAATATAGCCTGAAGACGTCCAGAAGATGTACTGCTCCACACTACACAGAAAGAGTAGAATGAGCTTTTTCTCAAAGGCACAGACTGTCAATAGCAGAGTCTTCTCATCTCTCTCTCTTAAGAGTGCCAGGAGGGCTGCTATCCATCAAACCTCCAATCGCATACAACACAGTGAATGAAGCGAAAATGCAACATGATGTATGACCCTCTCTCTGGTCACTTCTTAAAGATCAAACATCACCCCGTCAAAGCAGTCGAGTGTCTTGTAGTTTAGCCGTGCAGCAAATGTGCCGCATTGCGGCCAAAAATCTGGATTAAGCCTCTAACAGACTCAAACGCCTCAGTGGTTTTGTCAGTCAAATCCATAAAGTTCACAACAAGAGGTCAAGAGCAGGAAACACAACGTCAATTGGCAGAGCCAACAGACCTAGACGGAGTTACCAATAGCTGTTATTTCAAACAAAGCATCAACTTGACGCTTCCGACTCCTGTAAATTTCAAGAGGCTTGTTGTTTTTTTCATGATGACTGATTGTGTTGTTAGAGCTTGTTAATTAGATGATGACCCACAGTGTAATTACTTCAGCGCTTTTACTTGGGGAATAAATGCGACTGAACCATCCCTGAGCTTGTGCTCCAGCTGTGTTGCTGATAAATCCACTGATGAGGAACTTCAACATATGGAAGCATCCCAAAGTGTACTGTGTGATCTTTCATTAGTGCTTGTGCTTGTTCGTAACTATAATCAGGGCAGTTTGCTACTTTTTAGAACACCGGTGCTCAATTTATTGAGCAAACCCTATCCCTGCTCAGATCAAAGTCAGTGGGTGTTTTTTTTCAGGAACAGTTTTCTTTCACCTTCACACTAATGCACATCTATGGCGCAAATCAATGGGGCTTGAATTATGAATCCCCTCGAGGCCATTCGTTCGAACATAGCAGTGGAAAGTGCAATCGCCTTTAAGACCACAGGAAGCATGCTGTCCCACAGCGAGGTCTGATAAGAGTAAGGTGAGGAAGGCTTATTGCGCCGCACCACTGCTTGCTTTGCTTGTGAAGGTTTGGGCTCAGCTCAGGGCGCCTTACTGGGGTTTGGTGGCGTCTAGAGACTCCACCGATGAGTGCAATCCATCGCTCTGACTGATGGATGGCGCCGCTTGTGTGCACCTGAAACCTGTCACAACAAGGGTAACAATGTCACCACCTGCATATTTCACAGCAGCATTAAACCACCAATGACCTTGGTCTAAAACAAGGGAGGGGTGTAACCTGAAGCATGTGTGCTGTCTCTGGGGCCATTCATGTGACTTTTCAAATGTCCTCTAGCAACGGACTAAAAGGTGGAGCACTTTTTTCTTTCATTCTTTGCCTTCTACAGGAAAAAAAAGGTTTTATCCCTGCTAAAAAAAATGTCTTAAGCTAGCCTTAACTAGTTTGCTGATCTTAGCCAGATAAAGCTGGTATAGATGGACTCCCAGCCTTGTTACACTTCTAAAGTAGCAAATTAAACCAGGTTGAAGGACCAGAGAAGCAGTTTACACTCATCTAGATGGTCTCCCAGCCTGATTATTGCAAAAGACCTCTAAAACTACTAAAACAGACCAGACTGATGGACCAGCAAACCAGTTTAGGTTGGTCTAGATGGTCCCCGCCTGATTACTGCAAAAGACCTCTAAAACTAGCAAATCAGAACAGCATCAATGACCAACAAACCAGTTTAGGCTGGCCAATATGTTCTTGCAGTCTAACTGCTCCAAAAGCCACATAAAACTAGCAAATCAGACCAGGGTGAAGGACCAGTAAACCAGTTTAGGCTGGTTTAGATGGTCTCCCAGTCTTGTTAGCTGCTGTTTAGTTGGCCAGCCAACTGGTCTGCCAACCTCACATCCCCAAAACCTCTCTAAAACTAGAAAATCAGACCAGGCTGAACCAGTTTGCGAGGTTTGGTAATGTATACAACTTATTGTTGTTAAGTAATGATGTCAATGCATTTATTTTCAAATTCTTCTATGGTTTTGTCACTTTTACATGCAAATAGTGTAAAAAGCCACTTGGATACAGTGAATTAGTGTAAAAAAAAATACAGTTTTATTGAGATGAGCAAGATGAGCTTTGACATCAGGGTAAGTAAGATGTTTGTCTTATATCTTATTCCTGTCCATTTAACAATATCTGCAGAATATGATTAGGCCACAGATGTAATTGAATATATTTGGCTTACTCGCAGGCAAATGGAACAATCTGCAATTCTTTCTGATCAGTGTGGCTAAAACATCCCGCCCAGAATCGAACAAGCGCCATACAGCAGCAATCAGAAAAGCACTTTGCCCTGCACTTGTGCTTGTGCCCCATGAATGGAATTATTGATCTACACCAAACATCATCGACACAGTGACCAACCAAACCCTCTAAAACTGCAGGCCGCATACAGTACACCAACGGTCAAGCGAAGGACAGACGCAAGCTGCATGCCTATGGAAAGGAAAAATCACAAAAGACATTGTTTCTACTATACAGCAAGAAATTAAACGGAGAGCTAATTGTAATTTACTCTATGTCTCCTGCTTAGATGGCTCTCCTGAGAAAAAGGCCCCAGTAATCTCACATGTATCTCATCTAGAGTTTCAGAAGAGACGCCAACAAAGTGCTCAGCTTATACAACGAATAGTCTGTAATCAAAAGTGCTGAAACATTTCAGCTGACTCATTTTATATCTGCGAAGTTTTAGGGGAAACATCTGAGACAAAACTATTGAGAAATATCAAATGTAAAGTTAACACAAAAAGTAATTTCCTTCCATGATGTGTCATATTTCCAATGTTTTCTTTTTTTTAGTTTTACTGATAATTTTTTATAATAAGCAATTATCGACAAACATATTTTTTAATAAATTTAAAATAAAATAAATACAAAATAAAATAATTGATTTAATATTAAATATTCAAATAAATTAATCAATTAAATCATTTAACATTAAAAAAATAATAATGTTGACTTTCTTTGCAAAAAAGGATTAAAAGCCATAGAAATGATTAAAACCATATAAACACATTTTAAAAATAACATCAAATATGTTCTGATGGGTTTTGATTTGGAAATTATCGACGACAGACAGATTACTTGTTGCATGGTGCCTGGTGAGAACATAGTGTCCTGAGCTTTGAAAGAGGAAGGTAATGCTCCTCCAGGTGGTCACAGTGACCTTGAGGGAATCTTCTAGAAAGCGCCGGGCGTGAGAGATAGCGACCAGCTTGAAAAACTAAAAGCAGCTAAAGCTGCTGGAGTGGGTTTGATGAAGAGCCGCCCTTTGATGGGGAGCTCAGAATGGATTGCCTCGCGCTTTTATAAACAACCATAAATTAGGGACAAATTTGTCAAGCGAGAAGAGACACAGTGAGTATGGAGTCAAGGCTCGAGCAGCACAAATAAAAGCGTATCACAACATCTCATCCATTACGCTGTCAGCTGAGCACAGGGCGCTCATGACAATATGCAGATATACGGCTGCGATAACAGGCCTGCTGATTTACTGTGACCACAGAGAGCGCTGACAAGCACCTGCTTTTACTCAAACAACAACAGGGAACGACGCAACAACATCTCCACATCGGAGAAATCTCTGTGATTTGACAAATGTCACGATTTCCTTGTGATGCTAACTTTGAGCTGTTTAGTGACTCATTATAGTAATCTGATTAAAACAAGACTAGAATTTCATTTTGCTAAGTGGTTCCTTAAATGTCTCTACGAGTTGCTATGTGGTTGCTAGGTGTTGCTAGGTTTTGAAGAGTTTATGTGCTGTTACTTATGTGTTGCTAGGTTTGAAGAGTTTCTGTGCTGTTACTAGGGTGTTGTTAGGTTTGAAGAGTTTCTGTGCTGTTCCTATGGTGTTGCTAGGTTTGAAGAGTTTCTGTGCTGTTACTCATGGTGTTGCTAGGTTTGAAGAGCTTTCTGTGCTTTACTAGGGTGTTGTTAGGTTTGAAGAGTTCTGTGCTGTTACCAGGGTGTTGCTAGGTTCTGAAGAGTTTCTGTGCTGTTACTATGGTGCTTGTTAGGTTTGAAGAGTTTCTGTGCTGTCCTATGGTGTTGCTAGGTTTGAAGAGTTTCTGGCTGTTCCTATGGTGCTTGCTAGGTTTTGAAGAGTTTCTGTGCTGTTACTATGGTGTTGCTAGGTCTTGAAGAGTTTCTGGCTGTTACCAGGGTGTTGCTAGGTGTTGAAGAGTTTTGTGCTGTTACTAGGGTGTTGCCTAGGTGTTGAAGAGTTTCTGTGCTTTTACTAAGTTGTTGCTAGGTGTTGGAAGAGTTTCTGTGCTGTTACTAGGGTGTTAGCTAGGTTTGAAGAGTTTCCTAGGCTGTTACTAGGGTGTTGCTAGGTGTTGAAGAGTTTCTGCTGCTTACTAGGGTGTTGCTAGGTTTGAAGAGTTTCTGTGCTGTTACTAGGGTGTTGCTAGGTTTAGAAGAGTCTCTGTGTTGTTCAGTGTTGGGGAAAGTTACTTTTAAAAGTAATGCATTCAATATTAGTACTCCCAAAAAGTAACTAATTACGCTACTTAGTTACTTTTATGGAAAGTAATGCATTACGCTACTCTTATGCTACTTTTAAATATGAGCAGGGCTTGATTGTTTTTAATATAAGAAGTTCTATTTATAGCAAATGTTAAAGCCTTTTCACACCAAGAAGTGTGATGAATAAACCTCAGGCTGAAGGAAAAGTAAATTCACGTCTGTACAGTAGCACACAGGAGAAGAAGGTTCAACACTCTTCAGCAATAAAAAAACAATGTGCAATGTAAGCACAACTGTTAGTTTATCTAAAGTCATTTTGCTTATTAGTATGGTTGAACTGGATCATCAAAGGTCAGCAGCAAAGACACTAGTTAATAAAATGGGATTAGATACATTTGTGTTATTTAAAATTTAATTATTGCAGGTTTGTGTCATATTCTAAGTTTGCATTTCACTGTTTTAATTAATTTTGATGAATACTAACTCTAAATTTTGTGAGTAGGATGAATTAATGCACATTCACATTTAGTCTAGAACTACATCATGTTCACACAGCTACTACAACGCTTCTGTACTTCTGATTTCTCCCAATATGGGGACAGGAGATTTGTCAGTCAATAAATGGAAAAACAAAGAAACTGGCGTACTTTTTGAAAAAGTAACTCAGATATTTCCTTGTAAATTAAAAAGTGATGCTACTTTACTAGTTACTTGAAAAAGTAATCTGATTACGTAACTCGAAGTACTGTAATGCTTACCCCAACACTGGTGTTGTTACTATGGTGTTGCTAGGTTTGAAGAGTTTCTGTGCTGTTACTAGGGTGTTGCTAGGTTTTGAAGAGTTCTGTGCTGTTACTAGGGTGTTGCTAGGTTTGAAGAGTTTCTGTGCTGTTACTATGGTGTTGCTAGGTTTTGAAGAGTTTCTGTGCTGTTACTAGGGTGTTGCTAGGGTTTGAAGAGTTCTCTGGCTGTTACTAGGGTGTTGCTAGGTGCTGAAGAGCTTTCTGTGCTGTTACTAGGGTGTTGCTAGGTGTTGAAGAGTTTTGTGCTTTACTAAGGTGTTGCTAGGTGTTGAAAGAGCTTCCTGTGCTGTTACTAGGGTGTTGCTAGGTTTGAAAAGTTTCCTGGCTGTTACTAAGGTGTTGCTAGGTGTTGGAAGAGTTTCTGTGCTTTACCTAAGGTGTTGCTAAGGTGTTGAAAGAGTTCCTGGCTTTTACTAAGGTCACTACTCTCCAAGAGCTCCCAGCCACTCAGGCGCATGCCAGGCGTCAAGAGCCCCAGCTGCCACCAGGGGTCCAGGGTCTGAAGAGCTCCAGCCAGTCACCAGGGCGTCAGGGTCTGAAGATCTCCCAGCCGTCACTAGGGCAAGCCTTGATCCCTAAAGATCCGGTCTAGCACCATGGGTCTAGCAGGGCCTGAAGAGCTCCGGCCTCCACTCAAGTTCGTGGTCTTAAGAGCATCCAGCCTGTACATTTGGCATCACAACCTTGAAGAGCCTCGGCGGCACTGCTACAGGGCAGCAGAAGAGCTCCAGGCCTTACCCGGGCGTACAGGGTCTGGAAGAGCCTCCGGCCTTTCACCAGCAGTCAGCAGGATCTTAAGACCCCTGCACCAGGGTGTCACAGGGCTAAGAGCTCCAGGCCGTCACCAGGGCGCTGCCAGGGTCTGAAGAGCTCCCAGGCCGCTCACCAGGGCGTCCAGGCTGCTGAAGATCTCTGTGCCTCACCAGGCGTCACAGGCGTCAAAGAGCTCCCAGGCCGCTCACCAGGGCGTCAGCTAGGTCCTGAAGAGTCCCGCTGTCACTCAGGTGCCAGGGCTTAAGAAACCGCCAGTTACTGCTCAACCTGAAGAGCTCCGCTCTGGTGCGTCGGCTAAAGAGCATCCAGGCTTCACTCATGGTGCTACAGGTCTTCCAAGATTCCAGGCCGTCACCAGGGCGTCACAGGGCGTCGGAAGAGCTCCTGGCCGTCACCAGGGCGTCAGCTAGGGTCTGAAGAGCTCCAGGCCAGTTCACTCAGGGGTCAGCTAGGTCTGAAGACTCTGCGCGCCCAGGCGGCAGCTCAGGCCGCGCACCAGGGGCAAGGTCCTGAAGAGTCCCGTCTTTGTCACCATGGTGTCCAGGGTCTGAAGAGCCCAGCCGTCACCACAGCGTCATAGGTCCTTTAAGAGCATCCAGCGCCGTTATTCATGGATCACAACCCTGAAGAGCTCCAGGCAGCTGATCAACTTAAGAGCTGCGCTCATGCGCTAGTGCAGGGTGTCGGAAGAGCTCCTGGCCTTCACTGCAGCGTCATAGGTGCAAAGAGCTCCGGCCTTCACCACAAGTGTCGCAGATCTCTGAAGAGCTCCCGGCCGTCACCAGGCGTCGCTCAAGGCGTCGAAGAGCTCCTGGCCGTCACCAGGGGTCTGCTAGGGTCTGAAGAGCTCCTGGCCGTCACTCAGGGCGTCCAGGGTCTGAAGATCTCCTGCGCCTGCACCAGGGCGTCATCAGGCGTCTGAAGAGCTCCAGCTGCCACCAGGGCGTCAGCAGGTCCTCGAAGAGTCCCAGGCCGTCACCAAGTGTCATTGGGTCTTTAAGAGCAACCGCGCGTATCATGGCATCTGCAACCTTGAAGAGCTCCCAGCTGTCAGCAAGTGCTAGGTCTTTAAGAGCATCCAGGCTGTCACCATGGCGTGCATGGGTCTTGAAATATTCCGCGCCGTCACCAGGGCGTCACAGGCGCTGGAAGAGCTCCTGCGCCGTCACTCAGGGCGCTCGCCAGGTCTGAAGAGCTCCGGCGTCACTCAGGGCGTCAAGGGTCTGAAGATCTCCTGCGCCGTCACCAGGGCGTCACAGGCGCTGGAAGAGCTCCTGCGCTGCACCAGGGCGTTCAGCAGGTCCCGAAGAGTCCCTGTCTTGTCACCATGGCGCTGCCAGGCGGCCTGAAGAGCTCCGGCGTCACCAGCGCAGTTCGGTCTTTAAGAGCATCCAGTGCCATTACATGGCATCTGCAACCTTGAAGAGCTCCCATGCGCTGGTTGCCATGGCATCCTAACCTTGAAGAGCTCCCAGCCGTCACAGGCTGTCAGCTTAGGCTGGAAGGCTCTGCGCCTTCACCTAAGGTGCTGCAGGCGTCGAAGAGCTCCCGCTTTTACCACATGTGTTTCACAGGATCTCTGGAAGAGCTCCCTGCGCTGTCACTCAGGGCGTGCAGGGCTCGAAGAGCTCCCAGCCAGTCACCAGGGCGTGCACAGGTCTGGAAGAGCTCCCGAGCGTCACCAGGCGTTCGCCAGGTCTGAAGATCTCCAGCCGCTCACCAGGGCGCGCACAGGCGTGGAATGAGCTCCCTGCGCCTGTCACCAGGGCGTCAGCTAGGTCCCTGAAGAGTCCCCTGCGCCTGTCACTCTAAGGCGTTGCATGGTCTTAAGAGCAACCCAGGCCACACATGGCATCAGCAACCTCTGAAGAGCTCCCGCGCTGCCTGGCTGCATCAGGTCTCTTAAGAGCATCCTGCGCTCGTCACTCATGGCGTCAGTGTCTTGAAGATTCCAGGCTCGTCACTCAGGGCGTCGCCAGGGCGCTGGAAGAGCTCCTGCGCCTGTCACCAGGGCGTCAGCTAGGTCTGGAAGAGCTCCCTGCGCCGTCACCAGGGGTCGCCAGGGTCTGGAAGATTCCCTGCGCCGTCACCAGGGCGCTGCCAGGGCGTCGGAAGAGCCTCCTGCGCCGCCACCAGGCGTGCCAGGTCCTGAAGAGTCCCCGTTCTGTCACCATGGTGTCAGCTAGCGGCCTGAAGAGCTCCGCGCCGTCACCAAGGTGCGTTGCTAGGGTCTTTAAGAGCATCCAGCCTTCATGGTAGCTAACCTTGAAGAGCTCCTGGCTGTCCTAAGGTGTTGCTAGGGTCTTTAAGAGCATCCAGCTGTTACCATGGTGTGCAGGTCTTTGAAAATTCCGGCCGTTACTCATGGGTTGCTAGTCGTTCTGAGGAGGTTGCATGTCTGTTGCCTTCAGCAGTTGCTGGGGCAACACCAAGGTGTCCAAAGAGCCCATAACGCTTTTAAGCCGCTTCAGAGCATAGGCGTGATCAACTGGGAGCTCTTGAGGCTGCTGGTGAGCTCCATGCTGTTACCTAGGCTTGTTGCTGCAGGACCTGAAGAGTCTCTAGCTGATGCTATGCGTGTTTAATGAGTACCATTCCTGTTACTAGCTGGTGTTGTTAGAATCTGTTGCCATGTGGTTCTAGGAGTTTCTAGGCATCTTGCTAGGGTTTTTCTTAGAACTCGCTATGCAGAGTTGCCTCGTGGCTGGATTGCTTTAAATGTTGTTATGCAGTAGTTAAATCTATTCCAAGAGTTGACTGTGGTTACTAGGTTGTTTGAAGCATTTCTATGCTGTTAATAGGGTGTTTGAAGTGTTTCTATCAATTACTAGGGTGTTGCTAGGTGTTTGACTGAGTAGTTATGTTGTTACATGGTGTTGCTAGGTGGCCCAAGTCCAAAGTCCCTCAAAATCACCAAATCTGTAACACACTTAAGGTTGAGATTTATTTAAACCCGTGCAGTAGCTCTGTGATTTTGATTTCCAGCACACTTGCATAATACAGTGGGACCCCAGGAATATTCAGCAGGGTTTCTGATGTTGGTAATTGCTCTCCAGAACTGAGGATAAAAACAGTGATAGCAGGGAGCAGGAATGAGATCTGGCTTACAGAGGAACACTCAGCAGGAGAACAGAACAGACAAACGGGCCAGTTAATAATCAGGGACTGTCAAACAAACACTTCAGACTGATATACACCTGCATTTATCTACTGCATAATAAGAGTTCGATCGGGAGGCTTCTGAAGCTAAGGAATCGCTAGAGCACTTTCCCATTAGTTGCACCATCCAATTTCCCCAGTTTTTAATGGGGACTCATTAAAACGGAGGTTCCAGAAGGTTTTGGATCTCCAGCAGGGAAATGACAAGCCAGGGAGCCCTGAAAGAGAATCAAACTCTAGAGAGATCTGCAAATAGATGTGAGGGAAGGAGAAGAAGAGAGGAAGTCATGAGAAAAAACGATCATGCCAAAGAAAACTTGAGGTGCAAATTTCACATCTGCCCTCTGAAGCTGCAGCACAATACAGATGAAACAGATTACAGGTAATTAAACATCTACAGCGCAGTCGTGACATATATGGCTCAATAAAATAATGCTAGAAAATAATGCTAAAATGGCTCTACAAAATCAAGACAGTCATAAAACAATAACAGACTTTAGGCAGAAAAGAAAGCGTTAACGAAAAATTCAATATGTCACACTTTTAGGTAACTTGGTGTTGATCGTACAGGCAAATAAGTCAAAAAACTAAAACTCTAAAATCATCTAAGTTCATGATGTAGAGCTGAATTTAATGGAACAGCAGCTAAATCACGATCAATAAGATGAATGAACGTTGGTGGAAAGCTCTGCTTAACAAAATCACAATGTCGCATCTACATGAATTAAACAGCGTTTCCTCTGGAGTGAAGCGTGCAGCACTTAGCCGCCAGCAATAAAGCAGCGTGTCTTTGTCACTTCTCTCTGCCACCAAGCGCATTAGCTTCAAATGGTTTGGATCGTCTCAACATCCTAAGACAGTCAGCAGAAAGCTAACATCGACTAAACAGAAGAACATAGTGAGGACGAGCCTCAGAGCGCTCTGCTAAAGGCTTTTTTAGGCCACTGTAATTCATCAAATCTCATTTATTAATGGGATCATATCAAGCAAAACTGATTTTGCATGTCTCTGCACTCGATCTCATACAGATCGACCTGAAATCGCCATGGTGATGATGTCACAACTAAGAGCTCATTAACATAACCGCATAATTACATTACACCTAAAAAAATTAAGCCTTTTCATGCCATTCTCATTACTGTAATGCCAAAACATGCTTTTAAACTATTTTAATGATAGACACGTAAAGGTTTAATAACTGAATACAAATTATTTTGATTTATATACATATTTAATCTAAATAATTCCAATACTATTATGTAAGCATTTATATTTAAAATTCAATATATGTATATACTTTCATGATGAAAAGACTAATACAATAAAGGAGATAAATTGAATCATAGTTGACAATAAGCGATAATTAAAGGCTTTTTTTCTTCATGAAAATACACAAAACAATAAAAATAAAACAAATAACAATTAAAGGTTTCATTTTCATTATAAAAATACACAAAATATAAAATATTAATAAAAATAAAACAAATAACAATTAAAGGTTTTATTTTCTTTATAAAAATACATAAAATATAAAATATTAATAAAAATAAAACAAAGAACAATTAAAGGTTTTATTTTCTTTATAAAAATACACAAAATATAAAATATTAATAAAAAATAAAACAAAAGAACAATTAAAGGTTTTATTTTCTTTATAAATATACACAAAATATAAAATATTAATAAAAATAAAACAAAGAACAATTAAAGGTTTTATTTTCTTTATAAATATACACAAAATATAAAATATTAATAAAAATAAAACAAAGAACAATTAAAGGTTTTATTTTCTTTATAAAAATACACAAAATATTAAATATTAATAAAAATAAAACAAATAACAATTAAAGGCTTTATTTTCTTTGTGACAAATGCACAAAAAATTAAAATAAAACAAATAAAAAGTAAAGGTTTGATTATATTTATGAAAAATACACAAAAAATAAAACAAATATTAATAAAAATAAAACAAATAACAATTAGAGGCTTAATTTTCTTTATGAAAAATCAGATATGAAAAAAAAGTATTCTGCATAATATACTTGAAAGCGGTAAGTGAGTTTACACTGTAACATGGAGCTTATGTCAAATATGTTATTTCTTCAGGGAGGTTTTGTCTGATCTGAAGGAGCGAGTGTGCCATTGACTCTCATCTGGCCGTTTCCCAAATCCGACCCTGTGCACCTGGGAATCTCTCCCAAGCGCTGAAACCTGAACCGGGAGACGAGAGCGCCAAATTCCTCACATTCCTCCAGAAACACATTGGAAAACACATTCCGCCGGATCTGTGTGAGTGAAACCAGCGCTATTAACCTGCTGATAACCTCCACACATTTTGTGTTGGTTTTGGGTTTTTAAGAGAATCCAGTGTTGGTTTTGTACTTGCGTTCATTTGCTAATGAAACCTGAGGAAAGACAATCAATATAGTCACATAATCAATGTGCTGGTGTCTGAGGAAATGAAGCGTCTCTATTAGGGTTTTATCTGTGACTCAGAGCTATGCTTGCTAACTCATTAGGAGCTAAAGGAGAAAAGCGGTTACAGTTAACAGAGCAGAAACCGAATAAACAGAAACAGAGAAAGAATCAGTGATCAATGGGTTAATCTAGAAACCTGTGAAAAACATGTCCAGATCATATTTCATGACAAAACAAGAGAAAACTAAAATTCCATATCATCAATCAATAAATAAAAATCTAAATGTCTAAACGCAACACAAAATCAGATATCAAAATAAATAACAAATATTAAAAATAAAATATATTATGCATCAACATTAAGAATAGCAAATAATAAATATATCATATTAATAAATAATATAAAAATAAATAATATAAATAAATAAGAATAAAACTCAAATATGAAAAATACAAAATAAAAACTGAAAGGCCTATATTACATTAGTTTAGTAAATAATATACTAAGCAAATAATATAATTTTTTTTTACATATTATGCATCACCAATAAGAAAAGTAAGAACTAATAAAATTATAAAGATAAAGCATTCTTCAATTTCAATGACAATTTAGGAGACATTTTGGGAGAAATTTACAAATAAGACAATTTACAAAAATAAACACAATTAATATAATAAAATAAATTAATTTATTTAATTTATAAATATAAGAATGAATAAAAAATGTAAAAGTATAAATAAGTATACAAACAAACAAACAAATGTAATATTTCTATATTAAAATAGATACGATTGGACCTGTTTTCATGAAATTCATCCTCTTAACATTTTAATTCAGTCTGCGGTCAAACCCTGAGCACATGCTGAGCGTTGTGTTAAGTATCTGTCTGTGAACACAGGCGTCTGGAGCTCAGACTAAGGCGGGGATTGTAAGGTGTGGAGCGCTCGACTGATTCCTCCAGCGGAGATGTCAGTGAAAAGCATTATGGGAAGATGACAGCGGCAATCTCCCTGATCAATAACAGCTGATGTCGTCCCACTTGTCATCCTGCGACTCCTTCATTTCTCTCATTTTGACTCCTGACATGAACACAAAAAACACCACCTGGCGCTCTTATGAAATGCTTTCTTTTCTCCGTGAGTGACAGAAGGTGCTTGACCTTCAGAAATGATGCGGCCAACCTCAAGAGGTCAAAGAGGTCAACTCTTTCAATTTTATGCTTTTGATAATTGTTTGCAATTGTTTCAATGACTTAAAATTAAATTGTAAATTGTAGAAAATTGTCATTTAATTACTATTAAAGTATAAAAGACACATATACAAGTGTTTCTATAAAAATAATTAAAAATAAACACAAATTTAATATCAATATTAAATTATTGAAAAGTCACGTTTGTCATTAAACTAAAAATGTTAAATAGTACAAATTGTATATATTTACTTAATATAGCATTTTTATTACTTATAAATATACAATGTATAATAAATTATATAAGACTATATATGATATTATATCATATATATTATGTTTAATACATTTTAAGACTATAGAATATTAATAGTATTAGTATTCATTTATATAAATAAATATAGAAGTATATTTTTTCTATTTTTCATTAAGATGTATACAATTTAAATCTATGTATTCCATAAATATATTACATAGTTAATTAAATATATATTTTAGTTTAGTTAGTTAAATAAATATTTTTTAGATTTGTATATTTTAGACAGATTTTTAAATGATTTAATTTATATTCAATGTATATATTTGCAGTGAAATATATAATATGTATATAGAGTTATCAAACTATTTTTATATTTTCACTAAAATTAAAAATGTATATGCAATTCCTACATATATTACATATTTATTATATATTAATATATGTAATATTTAATAGATACATATATTTTAATGTTTTTATTTAATCTATATTAAATAATATTTTATATATATATATATATATATATATATATATATATATATATATATATATATATATATATATATATATATATAAAATGTATTAAAACAATTTTTATATTTTCATTCAAACTGAAATGTATATGCATTTTTAAATATATTACATATTTATTAATATATTAAATATTTAATACATATCTTATATAACATGTTGTAATTTAATCAATGTTAAATAAGACATTCATATATATATTTTTAATTGTTTTACTTTGCATATAAATAATTATACATATACATACTGTTTTTTAATACACCGAGTTGAATATTAATTCAATAGAAGGTGGGACAGGCCAGAATCACAATTGTAAATGGGGATACAGACATTAAATGCGTTTAAAACAAGCTACTTCTCACGCTAGGTTAGTTTTATGTTAGATAATACTTTATCTAATATCTCCCACAACAAAAACTTGGGATTTGTGCCTCTAATGCTTTAAGCGGCTGAGACACCTAAGCCTTCATCATTGTCCCATCAGAAGCCCGGTCCCCATCCCATATGGCATCTGATCGGATTATCCCACAGCAGACCAATAAAGATGTAAAGAGTGCATGAATCTATTGGAGTCCATTCTGTCTGATTTCATTCAATTATACATGAGCGCAGATGAATCATTCATGGATATTATGTCAGCAGACGAAAACTGCAGACGACAACAGCGGAGAACAAATGAACACGGTGTTCCTCTGTTTGTCCAGATGCATTAACCTCAGGAGACCTCGACGGAGGATGATCTCAGCGATGAAATGACGAGGTGACCTTCGAGGTTTACACCGAGCAGTTAGCTAACGCTGGTCGCTCCGTATCATCCGCCCATCCATCTCCTACTGACCCAGTGTCCAACTGACCTTTAGCGTGAGACACAAACACATTAAACGCAGCGCCGTGCGTCATCTCTATGCCCCTGCCTTACAACACGCACGCTCTCAGGCTGGACGAAAAACACTTAATGTTTGTTTTAGAGCTGAAAAACACAACAAATAAACAAAAGCATCTATTTGATCTTTGTATTGTGATTTTCAGTGGTTTGTATGGGAGAATTTAACATTATCAAAATAGCGGCTTTTACAGAACTTAAACTCAAACGGCGTAAAATGGACGCTATTTATTTATTTGTAAAATTCCATTCTTGGTCTTGTTGCAACAAGTCCCTGCTCGTTATATTCCTTTCATTGAAATAAAGCTATTTTAAATCTCTAAAATGACTTTCCTTTTCTGATGACATCATCAAGCCCTGGTATTTTTTTTTAACTTCCCCAAACAAAATCAGCGTAAGTTCCTGTTTTATGAAAATACATCATTTTACAAAGTAAAATATTGTGCATACGTTCTTTAAAGAACCGGAATTTGCATACTACACATAATTTGCACTATGCAAAATGAATATTAGTGCATAAATCATTGTATGCTGTAAAATACCAGTATCCAACATACTATTTTAAACATTACAAAACAAAGAAAAACAAAATGGTTGCACTTTCTTTAAAATGCAGCTTTTTCTGCTTCTAAAACAACTTTCCATTTCTGATGACATCATCAAGCCCTCGTTTTAACTCGCCTCAAACTATCTGCCATATACTTTACACACGCTTTTCACTATCCAGTGAACTGCAGATAGACAAAATCTAGTAGATCCTGTTACATGGAAATACATCATTTTACAAAGTAAAATAAGTTGCAAACAAAATATGCATACTACCCATACAGTATACAAAATTAATATTAGTACATTAATCAATGTATGTGGTAAAATAGTACATATTCCACATACTACTTTAAATAGTTTAAACAATGTTTACTGTTCATTAAAAAATACTATAAAACAACTTTCCTTTCTCGATGACATCATCAAGTCCTCATATTTTTAACTCGCTCCAAGCCATATATTTACATACACTTTTAAAACACCACCAGCAAAGTAGATACTTATTAAAAGTATGCAAATCGACACTTGATTCCCAAACAAGCTCCACCCCTCAACTCACTGGCTCGAGCAACGCTGGACGACTTCGCAGGGATAATCACTCCCTCCTCATCTTGTTGACTCTCACACTATGGATGCCTGAAGCGGTTTTATTCCCAGATTCCCAACACTCTTTCTCCATCTCGCCTGACATGGCGCCCATCATTCTTTATGTGCAGCCGTCGGAGTGCAGGTACACATCAAACCCATTAAAGTGTCGAGCTCCAACACATAAAGGCTGAAGCTTTCCTGGAAATGCTAAATTCTGCTCTAACAAGCGGAGGTCCAAGCTGGTTACTGTCAGCTTGTACTAATGTAAAAGCACCCTCTGCAAATACACTGCAAGTAAATGTATAGCCACATACTGCAGCCACTGTAAAATTAATGAACGCGTGCTCTGATCTTTCGCCAGTGTACTTCAATGAGGGAACTCTCAAACACTTACAGCAACAAGCAAAGCAAGCGCTTGCATCTTGTGAGGCAGTTAGAAAGTGACAAAAAAAGTGAAAGTGACGCGGACATTCAGCCAAGTATGGTGACCCATACTCAGAATTGCGTGCTCTGCATTTAACCCATCCGGCGCACACACACAGAGCAGTGAACACACACACACACTGTGAACACACACCGAGCAGTGGGCAGCCATTTTATGCTGCGGGCCGGGAGCAGTTGGGGTTCGATGCCTTGCTCAAGGGCACCTAAGTCGTGGTATTGAAGGTGGAGAGAGAACTGTACATGCACTCCACCCACCCACATTCCTGCCGCGCCGAGACTGAACTCACAACCCTTCGATTGGGAGTCCGACATTTCTAACCATTAGGCCACACTTCCCTTAAGAACAGTGTACACTAGCTGTGTTACAAAACCTAGTGCTGTCCACGCCTACATAGGCAGCTGCCTCATAAGGCAACAGCAGATTTGGAACACCAAAAATAAAAAACAATATATATAATCAAATTTAGATCTTTTGTTTCTAAGGCACATAATATCATGATAAACTAAAATATAAATTAAATTAAATTTATTTAGATCCTCTAACTGTATAAAAGATAAATTAAAATAAAATGTTGATCTCTTGTTCCTAAAGTATTAAATATAAATACAAACAAATGTAAAATAACAAAAATAAAAATATAATTAAACTGTAGATTTGTTTCTAAAGTATATAAATTGTAGCTTTTTCTAAAATAATTTTGGGAAAACAATTGTAATTGTAAATTAATTCTTTAGCACAGTCACAACACATGAATTGACAAGTTTACATATAGTCATTAATACAGTCCCAGTTCTGCCTTTTGACTACAGCTAGCTAACTAGTTATCATATACCTAACCAAATATATTGAAAATTCTGTCTAGTCAGCAATTTCCATTCAATGTGATGTGGAAGTGCTTGAGAAAAATTACTAAAATCAGTTGCTTTCAGTGGAGTTCTGTTAGCACAATGCTAAGCTAATACACAGTACAAATACTGGCTAAATGTATTTGGTAAATGGAAGTAAAACATTGAAAATACAACATTTTGAGGTCTGAAGAGTACATAAAACATGCTGCTGTATGCTAACACATTTATGCTAATATTTAGCATAGCTACCTGACAGAATGAGCCGAGTGTGGGTTAACACACGCGGTGGATCTGCGTGTATTGTTTCACGCCCATAATCCTCTCTGCCTGGTCATTAAGTGTGCATTTTACAGCCGGTTCTGTCAGGAGATTGGAGAGGAAAGTGCGGCTCTTAAAGAGCTCGTGAAAAGCGCTCATCCTTATCAGCTCCAGCACTCCGGGCTCCTCTGCACACGCCGATCCGTCACAACACAATGAGGGATGCACATCTGGATATATTCCAGCGCACGCTGAATGAAATCACTCACACGCCTTGACTTCACGACAGAAACCACAAACTCAGACAAAACAGCTCTTCTGAGAAATGTTCAGACTGAAGCGACAACTCAACATACACATACTCGAATATGACATATTCTGTCTGAAAATGAACAGGTAATATCTTGATAAAGTAGCATTTATACTCAGTTATTAACTCTCAGTGTAAGTGTACAACACATTATCATTACTTTATCATTTATTAAAAAAATTAAATAAAACAATTAAAATTAATTTCAGAATTAAAAAAATATATATGTTAGTTTTAGAAAATAAATTACCTGGAAGTTAATTGAAAATTATTTTAAACAATTAACAAATAAATAAATAAATAAAATAAGTTAACGATATCTAAAGTAGACTTGTGGTTGTCAATATAGTAAATGTTCTGCTTTTTTACTACAACTAGCTAACTAATTAATTATATACATTAATATACTGAATATTTGGCTTAAATAGCGTGGATTGATGGATGACTGACCAAATAAATAAATAAATAGTCACTACTTCAATTTACATTTTAACTTGTAAATGATAGTAATTCTTTGATTAAACAACTCAGTGAAAAATTAATCCTCAGTCTTGTTACATCAAAGAAAAAAAAAAGTCATAGAATGTAAAGCACAACATACATGATAGAGAAGCAACGTACATGACTATGTTGGATTGAGATGAGATAGGACAAGTATGCACAGCAGACGAGACAGAGAGCAGACAGACAGACAGAAGATCAGCATGCAGAAGCAGATCAAGACGACAGCGACAGATCGCACGCAGAACGCAGCATCGCATAGCACGCAGTGACGTCGACGACGGACAGATCGCATCCAGCATGAATGATCGACGAGCACGCATCGACGATCGCAGCGACGACAACGCATCGCACGACAGATCGGCAACGCATGCAAGATCAGCATACGACATACGCATCGACAGACAAGATCGACGCATCGCGCATGCAACGCACAGCATCGACGCATCAGACAGGAACCAGACGAGACGCACGCACATAGCAGATCGACACGCATCGACAGATCAGACAGCATCGAATCAAGAGCAAGATCAGAATGCATCGACAGAATCGACAGGATCAAGCACAGCACGAGACAATCGACGACATCGGCACGCACGTAGACAAGACAGACGCACGCATGACAGACAGACAGCATGACATGACAAGATCAGCATAGCAGCACGCATGGACAGACGACACGACGACGACAGCAACGCAAGCACACGCATAACGCATCGACGACACGCACAGACAGACAACGACGCATCAGCATCGCAGAGCACGATGCGACAGACAGACAGATCGAACGAGCACGAGCACGACATCAGCACAGACGCACAGACAGAATCAGCATCGGACAGACTGACAAGGACATCGACGAAATAGCACGACACGATCGCACGCAGCACAGACAGAGAGCACGACAATAGACAGTATCGACATCGACGACAGACAGACAGCAGACAGACAGAACGCACAGACAGCATCGCAACAGCATGCGATCGAACAGAACAGACAAGACAACAGATGACAAGATCGAGTACAGAGCATCGAATGCAACAGACGACAACGAATCAGATCAAACGCAAACGATAGATACGACGACAGCAGTACAACAGATCGAAGATGAACGCAGTATATGACAGACAGTAGCAGACGACAGATCACAACAAGACAGATATCGAGCAGCACGCATCAGACGACGAGAACAGACAGACAACAGACACGATAGATAAGATAAGATGGACAGAATAGATAATAGAATGCAAATAAACAGAACAATGACAGACAGACAAATAAAACATCAAAGACAGCACAACATACAAAGATAACGGATGCAAACAGACACAAACAGAACAGGACGATCAGACAGATAGATCGACACGAACAGATAGCAGAATAGACAGAGAAATCAAGACAGCAAGATCGAAAGCATAGTAAGAATAGAACATGACAGATCGAAATGCAAGATGAATAACAGACAGAACAGAATCGACGAACAAGACGACGTAACAAGATGAAGACTAAGTACGATAAATGCAACACGATCACGAACGATCGAACAGACATGACGACACGGGCAGATGCAGACGTAATAGATCAGCACGAACATGAACGAATCGACAGCACACGCACATAGCAAGCATACAGAACAGCAGACGAAGATGACAGACTGAGACAGACAGAGATGATACAGATAGACTAGATGAAGACAGATACAAGACAGATAGATAGATAGATAGACAGACAGACAGACAGACAGACAGACAGAGACAGAGATCAGATAGATAGATAGATAGATAGATAGAATAGATATGTTGAATATTGTTTTACATACTACAAAACTATAAATATGAAAAAATAAAGGTAAAAATATAAGAAATAAAAATTAAAGGGAAAAAAAACAAAAATAAAGTTTAAAAAAATCATCATTATAGTCAGTTTCTAATGTAAAAAGTACAATCATCCCTAATAAATATGCACAAAAAAATAAAATAAATATGAGAAGAGTAGCCTACAATACACCATTTACAGCCTTGTTTTTGTACACTAACTTACACGTAAAATAAATACAATTATAATAGATATACATAAAATAGAACCATTTTATTTATTTTATTATATTTATTTTGTTTAATTTTATTTTATTTTATTGTAATATACAAATGTTTGCAATATTTACTCATTATAGTCAGTTTGGTTACATCACCAGTCTAAGTTTAGCCCCTAACAAGTGCAGTTAACATGTAAGTGTGACATATCAGTGATAGCAGAGGCTGTTGTAGATATAAGTGGCCTGATCAATCCATCAGCGACTGGAGCGATAGCGCCGCTGGACTCGCTGTAAATAACACAATGCCCATTCATGCAGCAGCGCAGCTTGTTGCATACATAAGGAATGACAGGCACTTATCCCACTTCACTGCCGGAGAACTAGACGCAAATCAAGAGACAAACCGACTTCTTCATTCACCGCGGCCTAAACACAAGGGCTCTCGATTCCTCCGACCGCGCTGGCACCCACCGCAACCCAGAGATGGACTGAGATGTGCTGCAGGGAAATGGTGAGCTCGCGCCAGCCCAATCCAGTTACAGCAGAAACCAACGACACCAGTTTTGAGCTAAGACGCCTTTAGACAGAGTCTGAGCCAACAAAACAGGACAAAATCCTCCATTTGGAGATACCAAGGCCATTTAGAAATACATTTATAAAAACAGATGATTTTGGTTCATTTGAGCCAATAAAATCTGACAGAAACCTCCATTATGAGAAATAGAAGCCATTTAGATGTAAGTTTATTAAAATAGGGATTCATTTAATAATTTTGTAAGTTTTAATGTAATCTGTCATTTGTAAATGTAATCCAACAAAAATCTCAATTTGGAGACAGTGAGGACATTTAAATATACTTTTATCAAAATAAAGATGATTTTGATCATTAGAGCCAACAGAATTTGACAAAAATCTTCATTTTGAGACATTATGGACATTTCTATTTATATTATAAACATACATACATACATATATTAAAACAAAGATATGTATATTTTAAGGCAAATTTACTGAAAAAAAATAAAATTTAAACTCTGTTTTGAGAAATTAGACATTTAGATATACATTTCTTAAAACAGAGATTATTTTTGATAACTTGAGCCAAAAAAAAAAAAAATCTTTTGCCATTTAGGCATAAATTTATTAAAATAGGAGCTATTTTTGATCATTTGTAATCTGTAATTTGTCAGTGTAATCGGACAAAACCTCCATTTTGGGACTCTGGAGACATTAAAATATATAAAAATAAAGATGATTTTTGACTTTTACATAGAGTTTGAGGTCAAATTTGCCAACAAAATCCGACAGTTCTTCCATTTTGAGACACTGAGGACATTTAGATATACCTTTATTAAAAGAGACAATTTGTGATAGCTTGAGCCCACAAAATTTTGGGGAAAAACTCAGTTTTGAGACACTGAGGACATTTAGATATTCATTTAAAACAGAGATGATTTTTGATAGTTCAGTGAGAATATGAGCTCAGATTTACCAAAAATAAAAATCTGACAGAAACTCCATTTTGAGACACTGATGCCATGCAGATGTACATTTATTAAAACAGATGATTTTTTTAGACTAGTGTGAATTAGTACACATATAGAGGACAAAATTTGCTTGTAGAAATTAGCAAAAACTCCATTTGGAGACATCAAGGACATTTAGGTGTACATTCATCAAAAAAGATGTTTTTTGATAGTTTGAGCAATAAAATCTGACAAAATCCTCCTTTTGAAGAATTTCGATACACATACAAGACAATCTTTGACTAGTGCGTGTGAGTTTGTAGTTTGAGAAATTTGCCTATAAAATGGACAAAATCTGTCAAACACCTTCTTGGAGTCATTGAGGACGACATTCATGAAACAAAGGACGGAAACAATCGTCCTAATTTATTCAAACCTGTCATGAGATTATGATGTAAGTCCATAAAGAGGGTGTGGCTTTGAATTACTCCACTGTCAAGCCTCGTTTTATGCAAATCCAGCACAGGATGCACTGAAGACCACACCGCACCGAGACAGCATGTCCATTACTGTGCAAAAACACAAATCCACCCATCATGAAATATTAAAAGCCAACATCCGCTCGACCTGTGTAAGAACTGAAAACACCCTGAACTCCAATCTCACCCTGATTCATACAAATACATCACATATTCAAGAGCACAAGCAAAAGTTCAGTTCCCATCAATGTGTTAGGTGGATACACAGCTTTAATTGCTCTATTCAGTTCCAATATTTAGTGCATTCACAATAAAGCACAATGCATTAACACTACAAAATCAGTGCATTCAGCTATTCTAAGTGCATAAAAACATGCATATATAGAGAAAGCACCGTTTTGGAGCATGCAATTGATTTTCGAAAATAACTGATGTTCATAAATCATTCATAAAATGCAAATACACGCAGTTTTCTTAGTTTTGGGATGAAAGCGTCAACTAAAACCTCTCCAGACTACATGTTGATTTTAATAACCGGGTCCGCTGAAATTGAGTGCTGCTCACTAGTTTCCAGCAGGTGGGTATTTCTGGACTGAATCTCGGAAGATCGCATCGCTCAAACACAGCCGGCATCAGTTTGCAAGTACAAATCAGATGCATAACCAGATTTCATTCTAAATGCGCTTGAAATCAGATATGCGAGGCTGGCACGGCGCACGGTGGCATCAGTTCTCACTTTACACAAGCGGGCTTTGGGCGGGATGACTGTCCCGCGGATGAAACTGGTGGATAACACCCCAAAAAACGCGAAACCCGGCTGTAAAGTCTTGAAAGGCGTCAAAATGAGTTTATTCCTAATGCGCAAAACCGTCTGGAGCGCAAACTGCGCGCAGGGCACCACCTTCCCCGAGCGCGTGCTGTTCTTCACACGCTCTTTGTCTGAAGTGCATGTTTTATTCCCACCCGTTCCTGACATTAGAATAAAGTGAATAACTGCTCTTACCTTATTTTAACGAGCGCGTTCCTGTGTTCTCCGTGATTCTGCACGCGCAAAACCTCCTTACATCTTCGTGCGCCTCGCGCCAAGGAATAAAGAGCGGTAATAATCCAAGGAGAGAGCAGATCCAAGGCGATAGAGAGAGAGAGCTCCGGCGCGGACGGCGGCGAATAGCGGCTTAAATCCCCGGATAGCGCTGCGTCTCGCTCGGCGCGTCTGATTTCAGGCTCCGCTCCGGAGAAACCACAGCTGTGCGCGCTGAGGAGAGCTCGAGGGTGACGTCATGGACACGCCCACCCACCGCGCTCTGTTGCTCGCTCTTCCTTTCTCTCTCTCGCTCGGACTCCGCCCCTGCTTTAAAAGACGCTCGCGTTGGCTCCGCCCCATTCAGTAACGCGCTGGCTGAAGCCACGCCTCTTTTAGGATCATCTGAAGGGATGAATCGCGTGAAGAAATGTGGATTTGCATATTTCTCCTCAATTTTTTTAAAAATTAAATTAAACTAATTTATTTATTTATTATTCTTTATTTTTTTTTTGCTTGCTTGTAAATGTAATTATTCTCAAAAGTATTATATTTGGACATTTATTTATACATTAATACAATTTTATTACATTAAATGTTTAGAAGTACAGTAAAACATTCTTTTACATTAAAATCTGCATAAAGACAACACAATTAATAGTATAAACGATTTAAATAATATTAATATTATTATTTAAATAATATATTGTATTAATAATTAGTTTTTTACATCATAGTAATGAGAATGAGATTTGATTAAAGTAATAAAAATAGAATTATTATGTAATATACAAATTTATTGTAAACAAAACTTTTAAAGATTTAACAGCACATTACATGTAAGTTTATGCAAAATACTGTAAAATAATACATTAATAAAAAATTAAATTAAATATTTATTAATACATGAATTAAATCATTATTTTTTCATTAAAATCAGCATAGAGACAAAATGCAGTTTTAAAAGGCTATTTTAAAAATAATTTGCAAAATAATGTTTTTTCCCCACATTGCATTAATGTGAATGAGGTTTGATTATAAAAAGTAGAATTATAATGTGAATGAATTGTAAAATGCTATTTTTAATGCTAAATAAAACTCATTTCAAATAATAATATAATTATTTAACATTAAATAATGCAATTTATTTTAATGACAATTAAAAATGAACATAAATTAAGTCTAAAATCCAAAATAAGTCTAAATAAGAATAAAAATCCTAAAAATATATAATATAAAAGGAATATAAAATGCTACAGTTTAATTTAAATGGTACAAATTAATTGTAAAAATAAAATAAAAATAAAAATATATTTAATAGCAGACAATATGTCATTGTGTATGTCACTTTTAAAAAATTGTCTTTTGTTTTCTTTTTTCTTAAATTTTTTTCTTAATTTATTTTGATATTAGGGTGAAATATGTCCCTTTCTCTATTTTCTCTAGTCATGTAGCACCAATTTAAAGTATTTTTATTAAAAGCCATATAAAAGATTTATTAAAAGCCATCTTTTACTAATTTTATAGAGGTTTGTGGCGAGGGGCTTCAGATGGCGAGGATGCATTGTTACTTGACTGGATTCAGTCTGGAGCTAGTAAAGGAAGGCGTGACTGGACGAGTCACAAAGTTTGACATACCAGACCGCATCCTCCTGACTTTCAATAACTTCCATGCATATTCTCAGCCTTTGCCTCTTCTGGTTGATACATACTGTATACATATGTCACGCGTGTGGGCTGCGCGCATGCTGATCGGCTTTGGCGTAAGAGCCAAACTTAGCCTGAGCGAGGCCAGTCGGCACCAGAACGCGTTGGCAACCAGAAACATCTTCTGGAGTTCGAATCCTCCACAGCAGTCACAAAAACCTGCCATTTTGCCAACTGTTACACAAGCGTGCTCTTCCGTTTTAGGCTGATTTCATGATTCATTTACACT
Organism: allo-octoploid hybrid of Carassius auratus x Cyprinus carpio; assembly: GCA_024542945.1. Lineage (NCBI taxonomy): Eukaryota > Metazoa > Chordata > Actinopteri > Cypriniformes > allo-octoploid hybrid of Carassius auratus x Cyprinus carpio. The sequence goes on along the minus strand of CM045074.1, from coordinate 2,546,055 downwards.
TTTGAAAGGGATACCCTGAAGGCTTCTCCTTCTCTTACAACTAAATCTCTTGTCCTTCCTTTTTACTGATCTGTCACAAAGCGCTTCGGTTTGCAGGGTCGTCACTTTGATTTAACAATAAATGTTCGGGAGTTTGAGGTGACTGGAATAAAAGACAAAACAAGCAGTTTCTGACAGTTCTGCACTCATTAGATTAAGTGTGCTTATCACTTATGGAAGCATCTTTCCACCACATAACTCGAGTCTTAATTATGACTTCAAAATTATGACATACTAAGCCACAATTATGACAAAGTTGACATTATGAGATAAAGAGACATAATTATGAGATAAAACATTGAAATTATGACGTAAAGAGTTGAGCTTAAATGTCATAATTATGAAGTTGAAATTATGATATACTAAGTATAACAAAAAAATTATGATAAGTTGAAATCATGTCTATATATATATATATATATATATATATATATATATATATATATATATATATATATATATATATATATATACATAATTATGAGATAAAAGCGTAATAAAAAAATTATGACATAAAGAGTTGGCTTAAATGTCATAATTATGACATTTTAAGTTAAAAGTTGAAGTTATGACATACTAAGTAGGACATAAATCAAAATTGACATATGTTGAAACATATCCACAATTATGACAAATTTAAAATTATGAGATGAAAAGTCTTATTCTTGAGATAAAAGTCAAAATTATGCCATAAGTCAGAATCATGACATCCTAAGTCATAATTACGACAAAATGGACATCATGAGATAAAAAGACATAATTATGAAATAAATCACTGAAATTATGACATAGTAAGTCATAATTATGAGATAGTCAAAATTAGTCGAAAATTATGGACGACTAAGCCACAATTATGACAAAGCTGAAATTATGAGATAAAAAGTCAGATTTATGACTTAGAGACAAAATGATGACATAAGTCGTAATAATGATATAAAAAGTCACAATTATGACATACTACATTGAATTTATGAGATAAAAGCTATATATATATATATATATATATATATATATATATATATATATATATATATATATATATATATATTTTGTGTGTGTCATAATTATGACTTTTAAAGTCATAATTTCAGCTTTTCATCTTAGAATTTTGACTTGCCAACTTATGATTTCTTTCTTATGTGGCAGAAATGGGCTTCCATAAATTTGACCATTTGTTAAGCAACAGTAGATTAACGGGTCTAATGGACAGACTGAGCTTCCTGTGTCTCCTAACTTCTCTGCATTGCTGCGGCTGTGGCATTATGGGATATCTATGGCAACTGTCTAACGGATGGCACAAGTAGGCTGAGGGTGCTAAACTCTGACAGAAAGCGGAGGACTTCCTTCTGTCGTGGATGGCTTGCAATCTTATGCACAACGGTAAAAAACAACACCATCCCCACAGCCACACTTATACTATAAATACCTCACCCAATGCGGCAGATATTTCTCCATGTATAATCAGCTCCATTAACTCTGAAGTAACATAGATGAAGGTTAAAACTATTTTAAGCTTGCTAGCTACATATTTTATTAGTGATGTTTGCTAATACTAACTCACATTTAGAAACTAAAAGCAAAACTGTAACCCCAAACCAAAAAACTATTACATTTTGAGCATAACTTATCACACCAAATATCCTGTACTACCTGTATTTTAAGTGCTAAATGTGAGTTTAAAGTACCAATTGTATGTTATTAGCAAGTTTAGAGCATATTTTGTCACACAAAACATGTTGTTCTTTTAAAAATGCTCAGTGTGAAATTTAGGGACCCACTATTCATTGTCTTGTTATTGTTTAACTTGGAGTTACATGTCTGAAAAACAAAAACAAAAAAAATACTCTACTGTATGCACTCTCTTAGAGTATCAAACCTCTGAGTGTAACTTGTTGCACCAAACACGCCACACTTTTTTTAATGGACAGAACTTACGCAATTCTTTGTTGGTGGATGATAAAATTAATGAAAACAACAAACAATGTTCATTTGAGCCATATCTGCAGACCAGAATATAACAAAGACTTCTTAGACTCTGGCTAATCGTAACCACCTAGAAACCACCCAGAACACCTTAGCAACCAAACAGCATCATGCTAACAACCATTCAGAACACTTATGCAACTATTTAACAACGTTTCATAAACCTCTGGCATCACAGTGGTGATTTTTGCACTTCTAAAGAGCATAAATCTTGTATTTCTTATCTGCATCTTCAAAGTTTTGCCAGTGCAATAGGTTTTGTAGGTTTAAAACTTTAAGTGATCAAATGTATACAATTATTCACCCATGGATGATTAAACAGGTGAAAATAAAAAACAACATGCACAGAAGGAGAAATTTGAGCCATATCTACAGATATTTAAGAGCCTCTTTAGACTCAGGCCAATAAGGGAACCGTCTAGAAACCACCAAGAACATCAACTACTTAGCAACATGGTAAAACCAATCAGAAAAATTATGCAAACGATTTGGCAACATTACGTAAATTAACATCATGACAGGGAGATTTGCACTTGCAAAACACACAAATCTTGTATTTCTGATTTGCAGTTCTGTCATGACAACTCTCAGAGGGATTGGCATATAACATACATGAAATAATCCCATATAGCATACATGAATCACCTCGTAGCAGATCTATACAGGTGGAGCTGGGGAAGGTGGAGGGTTTCTGAAGCAAGCTGCAACAACTACGGCAAGCACTAGTCATATATTTGAATGCTGAGCAGCGAGCTCATTGGGAACCTATCAGCTGTGCTAAGTGATAATGATGTCATTAGGTTAGATTGAGTTAGACCTATCGGACTGCACCATCTAGAATTTCATGCCAGAACTCTGTATTTTCCATAGTTTTGCAGATGCAATATTTTGTAGGTTTTGAGAAAATTTATACAATTCTTCACGGCGGATGATAAAACAGGCTAAATAACAAACAACATACACAGACAGAGGGATCTGAGCCATATCTACAGACAAGTATATCACTTCTTTAGACTCAGGCCAATAAGTAACAACCTAGAAATCACCCGAGAACATCTTAGCAACCATTCAGAACACTTGTATTAAAATTATAACATAAAAGTTACAATTATGAGGGAAAAATACATAATTGTGAGATAAAATACTGCATTGGAATTAAGACATAATTATGAGATGAAGACAAAATTATATTATAAAAAGTCGAAATTATGACATACTAAGCCACAATTATGACAAATTTGAAACTATGAAATAAAAATTCATAGTTATGGAATAAAAAGTCAGAATTATAACTTCAAAAGGCAAAATTATGATACACTAAGCCACAATGATAACAGCCAAAATTATAATTTACAATGATCAGATAAAATATTGAAATAATTATGAGATAAAACATTTAAATTATTTCATAATAAGTAATAATTATGAGATAAAGCCAAAATTATGAAAAGTAGAAATTATGAGATTAAGTTATAATTATGGAATAAAATGTCAGAATTATGACTTTAAAAGCAAAATTATGACAAAATTGAAATTATGACAAGTCAGTTTTGAGAAAAAAAATCAAAATTATGATGAAAATCAAACCTGACACCAAACAAGCGTGCACTGAAGAAGGGTTCAAGCCAAATTTACAGACCAGAATATTACAGAGCCTCTTTAGACTCGGGCCAATAAGTTACCACCTAGAAACCACCCAAGAACATCGTAGCAACCATTCAGAACACTTATGCAACCATTTGACAACGCTTTCAGGAACGCTTTTACACTTGCAAGGACCACAAACCTTGTATGTCTGATCTGCATCCTCATAGTTTTACCATGTAATAATTTGCAGTTTTAAAACTCTGCTGACTTGATCTAATTGGGCAGGATGTAAAAAATAGATGCTCCAAAACACGCAAAACTCAAGTCGTCAGCCTCTTGCGACGAGAGAGAGCCTCTCCGGGACCAGCTGTTATATGATGTCTTGTCACGCCTTTCAACATTAGTTTCTACTTCATCTTTTCATATCTCTTCATAAGAGATGTTTTGCTGGATGAACGCCCACCCCAAGGGTAGTGTGCTGAATATAGCAGCCAATGATGAACTTCTTAATGAGTGTCGGTTGCTATGAAACAACAGTTGGTTAATTGTTAATTCACGCCTGGCAGTAAGACGTAACACCGTGGGCCGATCTTGTCAACGTCAGCGATTCGGTATGTATGTATGATGTTAAGTATAGGTGGTGTCACATGTACTCATGTAGTGTACACAGAATCAACTTTTCTATGATTCAGTATGCTAATTTAGCACCAAATAGTAGCGTTCATTAAATTAGCTGAAGGAGCAGGAACTTTTCCGCCAAAATCACGGCGGTTATCGCAAGCAGACAATCTGTACCTGGGTTTCTGTATGTGTCTCTGGGCTGAACTACCAGACCTGATTTACTCCTCGGCTGCCATGTTGGCCAATTGAAAGTGGCAGAGGAGGCCGAGCTGAATCCTAACTACGGCTGATTGCACGCCAGGTGGGGAGATCTGGACCAAAACACCAGCTGTTACCAGCTCCCAGAGATCGGAGACCACCGGAGGAGCCTGGATCCAGAGTCACGCCATCACAGCTGACAGAGACATATCAAAACTGCAGCTGGAAGAACATGCAATTCATCTTACGATGGTTAAGCATTTCATTAAAAACACATGAACAAGCACTATAAATACTACTAAAACCATTTGATTAATTTTGCAGATATAAACAAATATCTGCATAAAATAAAAATAAAATTATAGACCAAAATAAATTGGCAATAAATATTTAAGCATTATGAAATAAAGAAAGAAATTATATTTTAAAAGTTTAAAATCAGATTCAAAACAAAAAGAAAAATTATATGAGTATAAAATAAACTTATAAATTAATTTGACGTTAAATCTGAAGTGGTCCTTTTTAAGGACACTTCAATCAATCAATCACATTTTTATTTATTTATTTTATGGAATTGGACAGTTGTTTTAGTAAAAGTCTTTCAAAGAATCTGCAATAAAATAAAATAAATATATAAAAATGGCATATGTGCACTCTGAATGAAACTGTAATAATGTGGGATCCTAAATAAATTAATACATACATTAATACATTTTATATTAAATTGAAATTGGATGTTTTACTCTTTGAACAAACTTGCAATAAATGCTTAACTGAATGAATGAGTGAATGAATGAATGCATAAATACATCTCCTTAAAATCTGCAGAGTCTCCAAAAAAGGCTTAACCTAAATAAACCATTAAAATTAATTAACTAATTTCTTTTAAAATAAAGCAAAACTGGATATGTGCATAATCTGCAATAAAGGCTTAACACAATTAAAACAAACAAACAAACAAACAAACAAATAAATATTCAAGGATCTGTGATAAATGCTTAGCTGTTAACTAAATAGAATGACTTATTATTAATATAACTGTGTTGTGTAACTGACTTTCCTGAATTCTTCAGTCTCTTTTCTGCCACAAACAGCCACATTCACACACATCCACATAAACTATATTTATCCACTTAAACTGTTTATATTTAGTGAAATCACTGCAAAGCCAAAAATCCTCATGAGGCCAATAAACCTATTTATACAGAGAAACGCTGAAATCTAGACACAGAATGGCATAATGAAGATTCAAGCACAGTTTTACTGAATACACACCAACACTTCATCTGACCTGAACAGCAAATCAATGATGACCGGACACATGTGCTGCATTTCCATCAGAGGAATAGGTCACACCAATCAATAGTCTGCAAAGTATCACCCGAGATCACAGAAAGGGTTCACGATTCATCTGAACATCTTAATGGATGGCAAACGACGAGATCTGATTCATTAAAGAAATTAAAGGCCATGATGATCCTCCATTGGTCAATATTGATTGAACTGGACTTTAAACTTTAATTTCGACCCATGACTTCAACGAATGGTGACTTTAGATCAATGCATGTGTGAAATGAGTCTTTCCTGAAATATCTGGATCACTACAATCATTTGACTACTCTGTACGCATAAAATGTGTTGAAATACAAGTAACAAGTTCATTTTGAGCCTGGTATTGATGTAGCATTGTGCTTCTACTGCTACAAAGCCTTTAAAAAACAAAACATCAGAACAGCCAAAAATTCAGAAACCACCTTTATCATCTGGCTTAAAGAACTGGAAGAAGGCCAGAGAGAGGTTTACATCACATATATAATCATATATAATAATATAATCACAAAGCATATTGAGCAAAAAGGTATGATTAAAAACAAAACCTGTCAATTAGACAAGGGTTAACTGAAAAAAAAACAAACAAAAAAACAGGTATAACACTAGACCCCCACACCACCACTTTTGAAATGATGGTTACGCCTGGCATCAGGTCATGGAAGAAGCCATCTGGGGTCTATAATAAATATTATAATAATATAATATGCATATTGATTTAATCAATGAATGACTGAATGAATAAATTAATGGATTAACAAATAAATAAATATTTTATAATTGTTTGAAATCTACAAAAGTGCTTAACTATTATAAAATAAATATTAGAAAATAAATTATATATATATATATATATATATATATATATATATATATATATATATATATATATAGTATATATATATATATATATATTATATATATATATATATATATATATATATATATATATATATATATTGTTTCATTTATTTTCTGGTTTAGCAGGTGACAATGATGTCTGATCACTTAATAAAAGCAACAGCACATTCTCCTCAGAAACACACACGATCTGAGGAATCGTGTCACAAACGCCACAGGACGACACAACATCGCTAATAATATCACCGTCAGAAACCTGCATCATGTTTCACGCGTGAGTTCATCAGCGTTCGTTCTCGGTATCGCTAAAGGTTTAGCACATTCAAAATTGGCGTCTGGCCGTTAGTTTTCTCTGTAATTGCGCGGGCGAACCTGGACGTACGAGGCGTTTGGGAATCAGAAAGTCCATTTTATAGCTCACTAGCTCTGGATGATTTCATAAGCTCTGTCCCGCGCTGTCCGATCCCTCCAGACATCAACAGCGTCTTATATAAATTCATGAGCTCCTTTATTCTCTCTGTCTCTCAGACGCGGTTGTGTGGTAAACGCACACAGGCATGAACTTCACACGGAATAAAGACGCTTTCATGGAGTCCATTAGACGAGCCCGCGCTGATCATCCGCCTCAACACGATACAGCCTCAAAACACTGCAAAACCATGTGTACAATCATAATTTCTTAGTTTGTTTACTTTACTGTTACTAGCGCTGTTTGCTAAGCTAATTCATTCTACTCATAAAAATGCTTTGTTTTCAAATAGATCACATTTGCACATTTCATGAAATGGAGGGATTCGAGTCAAATGTATGGACTGTGATATTATTACCTCATAGCAACAGGTTAAACAAACCCTGAACCTCATAACAACCTCAAAATATGTTAACACCCAGCAACCCCATAGCAACAGGTTAAACCACTCACAACTCCTTAGCGACCACATGGCAACTGGCTAAAACACTCATAACTCCTTAGCAACTACATAGCAACTACATAGCAACAGGTTAACACATTACCAACAACATACCAACAGGTTAAAATACTCAACTCCTTAGCACGGGTTAACACCTTGACAACCACATAAGCTGGTAAAACCACACTGCACACCTTACAACCACATAATGTGGTAAACATCTGGAATATCTTACCAACCACATTATGTCCTTAAAAACCCCAAACACCTTAGTAACTACATAGCAACAGGTTAATAAAAGTCATAACTGCTTAGCAACTACATAGCAACAGGTTAAAACACTCATAACTTCTTAGCAAATACTTAGCAAAGGTTAACACCTTAGCCACCACATAGCAACAGGTTAAAACCCACTCATAACTCCTTAGCAACAACATAGCAACAGGTTAACACCTCAGAAACAACATAGCAACAGGTTTAAACCACCCATAACTCATTAGAAACTACACAGCAACAGGTTAAAAAACTCATAACTTCTTAGCAAATAATTAGCTAAATGTTAACACCTTAGCCACCACATAGCAACAGGTTAAAACCCACTCATAACTCATTAGCAACAACATAGCAACAGGTTAACACCTTAGCAACCACATAGCAACAGGTTAAAACAACTCATACCTCCTTAGCAATGGGTTAACACCTTAGCCACCACATAAGCTGGAAAACTACCCTGAAGACCCTAGCAAACACAAAATGTGGTAAAACACCCATCTTAGCAACCACGTTATTTGCTAAACAACCCACAACTACCTAAATAACTACATAGCAACAGGTTAAAACCACTCATAACTCATTAAAACAACATAGCAACATCTTAAAACACTCATAACTCCTTAGCAACTACATAGCAACAGGTTAACACCTAAACAACACAACAACAGGTTAAAACTACTCATAACTCATTAGCAACTACATAGCAACAGGTTAATACCTTAGCAACAGGTTAAAACCACTCATACCTGCTTAGCAATAAGTTAACACTCTTAACAACCACATAATGTGGAACAACACCGAATATCATGAGCAACACATTATGTGCTTAAAAACTCAAAACATCTAAGTAACTATATAGCAACAGGTTAAAACACTCATAATACCTTAGCAACTACACAACAACAGGTTAACACCTTAAAACAACATAGCAACAGGTTAAAACCACTCATAACTCATTACTACATAACATCTTAAAAACACTCATAACTCCTTAGCAACAGGTTAGAAACAACATAGCAACAAGGTTAACACCTAAGCAACTCACATAGCACCAGGTTAAAACCACTCATAAGTCCTCCTTAACACCTTAGCAACCACATAACCTGGTAAAACCACATTGAACACCTTAGTAACCACATAATGTGGTAACCCCCCAGAATATCTTAGCAAACACATTGTGCTCAAAACAAAACAACATAGCAACATCTTAAAAACACTCATAACTCCTTAGCAACTACACAGCAACAGGTTAAAACTACTCATAACTCATTAGCAACTACATAGCAACAGGTTAATACCTTAGCAACAGGTTAAAACCACTCATACCTGCTTAGCAATAAGTTAACACTTAACAACCACATAATGTGGAACAACACCCTGAATATCGTAGCAACCACATTATGTGCTTAAAAAACTCAAAACACCTAAGTAACTACATAGTGACAGGTTAAATCAATTCATAACTCATTAGTAACTAAATAGCAACAGGTTAAAAACACTCATAATACCTTAGCAACTGCACAACAACAGGTTAACCCCTTAAAAACAACATAGCAACAGGTTAAAACCACTCATAACTCATTACTACATAACATCTTAAAAACACTCATAACTCCTTAGCAACAGGTTAGAAACAACATAGCAACAAGATTAACACCTAAGCAACCACATAGCACCAGGTTAAAACCACTCATAAGTCCTCCTTTAACACCTTAGCAACTACATAACCTGGTAAAACCACATTGAACACCTTAGTAACCACATAATGTGGTATCCCAGAATATTTAACCAACCACATTATGTGCTCAAAAAAAAAAAAAAAAGGAACACCTTAGCAACTCCATAGCAACATATTAAAATACCAAGAACACCTTAGCAACCATTCAGTACCGCTGACACCCTAGCACAATAGCACTGTGGTGAGTTAGCATGGGAAAGCATGCTAAAATAGTTGGAAACTGTGATTGTTAAGATAATGGCTCACAGTGTTCTGTAGAAATGATGACAGCTAAAGCAGCAGGAGTTTCTTCACACGAGCTGACGGCTGTTCTCTGAGGACTGTCAGTGCGCTGTATGCTAGTACACGTCCCTAAACAAACAACATTAAGGCCTCGCTAAGAAAAGGCATCTTTGGTATCTTTTATTTTTTTTGAGAAGATGTTTCTAGAAAAACTCTCAGTCTGGCTTTCATGCTTGAGTGGCATTGAATAAAAGCTGTCTGCTGCGTTATACAGCCATACAATGTTTAATTAAGGTTGCAACAGGGTGGATTTTTACAAAAGTCATTGTTTTGTTACAGTGCCAAAGGGACTTTACTGCAGATGAGACGCTGACAGATGGAATAGATTTGAAGAAACTCCAGCAAACTCAGATGAGCCTCACGAATATCACAGCTAACCGAAGCAGCGCTGACGGTGTGTAATCTGTTCACCTGTGGCTTAGGGATCATCGCTCGACATCAGCACTGATTACACGCCAAGTGCTGCTTAAAACACATAATAATACAGCGGGTTAGTTAGTCATCAAGCTGCTTTATCCTGAATTTTCACTGGAGAAAAGATGATTGACAGACAACAAGAAAATGAAATAAAATCTAAATAAATAAATAAATAAATACTGAATATATATATAATTTAGTGTTAATGATAATGATGACAAAGGTTTGTAATAAAGTAGTTAACTTATTTAGTACTTTTAAATTATTATAATAAATAAATTGAAAAATATATTAAAGTAATTATATAAATAGAAATATAATACATTTCAGAAGTTTTAACATTCTCAATATTTAAAAAAAAGCTTCACTACTTTTAAATAATTAAAACCATTTAAAACAATTAAAAGATTATGCTAAGCTACTTAACAGTAAATATATTATTTAAAAATAATAATACATTTCAGCTGTTTAATGAACGTTTGAATTCTTTCTACTACAAATATGGTTTTGATTCAGAAAATGTAAAACATAAAACCATTAATAGGACTGAGAAAAAAACACAGACTATTAATCATTTTTAACCAATTCAAACATTGTCCTCCAAACAGATGTTACTAATAATGTCCCTCCTGTCACGTACTTCCTCGTTACGCTACACTTCCTTAATCATTCCCAGCTGCAATAGCGCATCATTAGTTATTAAAAACAGATATGAACTTAACGAGACGCGCGCGAATATACATCTGCGACCTCTTTGGGAAAATCCCGTCACCCGTGTCACTCGGCGGGTGGCAGCGAGGCTCCGGTACAATCTGATGCTGACTTCCACAAACACCTGTCAGCCAGCGGGAGTGCCGGCATTTCAGCCATTATTTCATTTTTCATGCTGTGCTTACATTTCGGTCTCGCCTCAGGTCATTTGGGCTTTCTTGTGTTCGGAAAAGGTGCGACATGACAAATGAGTGAAAGAGCATTAGCTGTTATTAAAACGTTGCAGCTCCAGGTGCGAGGCGCGCTGGCGTTATTTTTAACTCAGTTGGCTGTGAGGTTATGGAGGAGAAACTGAGGTGTTTTGAAGCATGGCCGATCTGTCAGGTGAAAACGCCTGTGGGAATGGAGAGCTGTCAGAGAAATGACAAAATAACTTTGGCAAAGTTAGAAACAACAACATTACGTTCACACACGCCTTGTCATTAGCATTTGTGAACGATAGGCTACTGTGAACAGTGACATGTCTGACTTCAGTTAACCCACACACTGGTGCTACTAGCAAGCGTAATTTAATAAAACGGTCAAATATTTATATTTTTGTTCAACAACAATTTGGGACACTCATTTATGCTGTATTTCTTTTTAAATATAAATTCACTTGGCGAATTTGCACACTGGATGCTATTTTCTATATAACACAATGAAAATCTGAAAGAAAATTAGCAATAAAACCTGACAACAACAAAATAATTATAAATTTGATTTTCCACTTGAAATTGACTATAAATGCTCGTTTTCCATCTGTGCTAATGCTAATGGCTAACTCTCACATAACATGACTGGTTGTTTTAACTGAATGACTCTTAAGTAAACGAGACTTGATGACGTTTCAAGATGTTTACTTCATGTTAAGTCATTCAGCGGCCATCTTAGAAATGCCCACTGGACGTTATTGTATTTTTATTTATTTATTTAAATCTTCAACAGGAACATGGTACTACAGGCTGGTCATATAATTAGAATATTATCAAAAAAGTTGATTTATTTCATTAATTCCATTCAAAAAGTGAAACTTGTATATTATATTCATTCATTACACACAGACTGATATATTTCAAATGTTTATTTCTTTTAATTTTGATGATTATAACTGACAACTAAGGAAAATCCCAAATTCAGTATCTCAGAAAATTAGAATATTACTTAAGACCAATACAAAGAAAGGATTTTAAGAAATCTTGGCTAACTAAAAAGTATAAAATGAAAAGTATGAGCATGTACAGCACTCAATACTTAGTTGGGGCTCCTTTTGCCTGAATTTCTGCAGCAATGCGGAGTGGCATGGAGTCTATCAGTCTGTGCCACTGCTCAGGTGTTATGAGAGCCAAGGTTGCTCTGATAGTGGCCTTCAGCTCTTCTGCATTCTTGGGTCTGGCATATCGCATCTTCCTCTTCCCAATACCCCATAGATTTTCTATGGGGTTAAGGTCAGGTGAGTTGGCTGGCCAATTAAGAACAGGGATACCATGGTCCTTAAACCAGGTACTGGTAGCTTTGGCACTGTGTGCAGGTGCCAAGTCCTGTTGGAAAATGAAATCTGCATCTCCATAAAGTTGGTCAGCAGCAGGAAGCATGAAGTGCTCTAAAACTTCCTGCTATCATGCTCGTTGGCCTTGGACCTCAGAAAACACAGTGGACCAACACCAGCAGATGACATGGCACCCCAAACCATCACTGACTGTGGAAACTTTACACTGGACCTCAAGAGGCGTGGATTGTGTGCCTCTCCTCTATTCCTCCAGACTCTGGGACCCTGATATCCAAAGGAAATGCAAAATTTACTTTCATCAGAGCACATAACTTTGGACTACTCAGCAGCAGTCCAGTCCTTTTTGAAGCAAGATGCTTCTGACGCTGTCTGTTGTTCAAGAGTAGCTTGACACAAGGAATGTGACAGCTGAAACCCATGCCTTGCATCGCCTGTGTGTAGTGGTTCTTGAAGCACTGACTCCAGCTGCAGTCCACTCTTTGTGAATCTCCCCACATTTTTGAATGGGTTTTGTTTCACAATCCTCTCCAGGGTGCGGTTATCCCTATTGCTTGTACACTTTTTTCTACCACATCTTTTCCTTCCCTTCACCTCTCTATTAATGTGCTTGGACACAGAGCTCTGTGAACAGCCAGCCTCTTTGCAATGACCTTTTGTGTCTTGCCCTCCTTGTCAAGGTGTCAATGGTCATCTTTGGACAACTGTCAAGTCAGCAGTCTTCCCCATGATTGTGTAGCCTACAGAACTAGACTGAGAGACCATTTAAAGGCCTTTGCAGGTGTTTTGAGTTAATTAGCTGATTAGAGTGTGGCACCAGCTGTCTTCAATATTGAACCTTTTCACAATATCCTAATTTTCTGAGATACTGAATTTGGGATTTTCCTTAGTTGTCAGTTATAAACATCAAAATTAAAAGAAATAAACATTTGAAATATATCAGTCTGTGTGTAATGAATAAATATAATATACAAGTTTCACTTTTTGAATGGAATTAGTGAAATCAATCAACTTTTGATGATATTCTAATTATATGACCAGCACCTGTATGTACAATGAAGTATGAAAATCAAAATGATTTTTATTACAGATTTCAAGACAACAATAAATTTTGATTCTCCACCTGAAATCACACTACAGATGCTATTTTTGCAGTGCTAATGCTAACTGCTAATATACACACTACGACTCTTGAACAGCCAAGACTTAATGATATTTTAAGAGACTTACCACAAGTCCAGTCTCTTGGCTGCCATCTTGAAAAATGCCATCTGGAAGGTATTTTCTATGTACTGTAGTATTACAACTTTCATAAATGTATTCAATCTTCAAAACACTTGTAAATATTTACAAATAAATTTCCCTTAAAAAAAGGTGACATTTTTGAGATGATATTTTTAAGACACTTACGAGTCAGTTCATTTTCGGTGATCTGGGATATTTCCACTGAACGCTCATTTTCTATGCAGCATGAAGAATGAAAATCAAAATGACTTTGATTAGATTATTTAAATCAACAATAAATTTTGATTCTCCACCTTAAATTCCAATAAAGATGCTATTTTGCAGTGCTAATGCTAATTGCTAATATAAACACACAACACAATTGTTTTATCTGAACGACTCTTGAAAACCAACATTTCCTTAATAAAAAAAGTGTCAAATTATGAAATTCTGATATAAAGTTTTAAGACATTTACAAGTCAGTTATTAACATTAGCATCATTAATGCTAATGCTAATATACACGGTATCCAAAACTTAACTGGTTCTTTTAACTGAACAGATCTTGTATAACCAAGACTTTCTATTCTTTAAAGCTAGCATAAAGTTAGCATAATACCAAGGCTAACATACTATTTTAACAGAATAGCAGCTGCCTTTACAATCAAACTGAATTTTGATGCTAAAATCGCAGAGTCTGTACTAAAATCCCACTTAGGCTAATTCACATCTGTGCACTGAAAAGTTCAGTTATCGGCTGCTAATTTGCTAGCCAGCATATGATACAGCAGTACTAAAACCTGAAGAATATTTGAAATTAAATTACAGAGCAACAGGGTTTGTTAGGTGAGTTTTATGAAGAAGAAATCTGAACATAGAGCTAGCATGGATACATTAAAACGCTTACGTCTCTCTCCTCAGCATTGATGCTAAACATCATTAGCCCCAGTTTCTGATGGTTGGTACGAGAGTTCAACAGTAATTTCCTCAGGTACACCTTCTTTATGAAAAATATTGATGCTTTTGTGTATGTTGTGATCGATGCGTGAAAACTTTTTCAACAAAGTGAGTCTGCTAGGCCATTTTGACTGTATTCTTTAAAGTCTGGCAACCTTGACAGCTGATGTTATTATGTTTGTGGTAGACATCGAAACAGCGCTTAATGTGTTTTATTATTCAACACGCGCATTAAAAGCATGTCTCCAGGGCTCTCTTTAGTCATGGCCTGGCACAGTCAAAGCGATAATGTCTAACATCGGATGCTAATTGGTTTTGATGAATTCTTGTTTTGCATGAATGTGAATGATAAATGGTTTTAAGGGCATTTAAATAAGTCAGCCTGTCATTAATATCTGCGGTGAGCAACAGAATGACAATAAAATCAGGATTATGCGTAAAATCTTCACATCTAGCTCAAAAAGACATGATTTTGTGATATTATAAAGACTGATTTTAAACACAATAGTTCAAAACACACACACACACACACACACACACACACACACACACTTATGCATTTAAAAATAATACATATATAATTTTTATACAATAAATGTTTTATTATATGCTACATATTTTTAAATAATATATATAATTATATTTTATATGAATGATTATATATATATATATATATATATATATATATATATATATATATATATATATATATATTAATGTGTGTTGTTAATATATAGGGCTGTCAAGCTTGATTAAATCGTGATTAATCACATCCAAAATAAAAGTTTTTGTTTATATAATATATGAGTGTACTGTGTATATATATTATGTATATATAAAGACATGCACAAACAGCATATATTTTGAAAATATTTACATCTATATATTTATATTAATATAAATTATATCTTATATATATATTTAATATATAAACGTAACATATTTATATATACATAATAAATATACACAGTAAACGCATATATTATGTAAACAAAACATTTATTTGCTTGATTAATTCGATTAACCATTGGACAGCACTAATATATATATATATATATATATATATATATATATATATATATATATATATATATATATATATATAGTATAGTAAACTTACAGTAATAAAATTGTGGTTCTGCAGCAGTGACTCAATAACTCTCTGTTCACTCATGGCCTCTCTGTGAACCTCTACATGACTTTGTCACCCATCTTTGTTTTCCAGCATGACACTGTTTGAAGAGCGGGCTTGTGTCGCAGTGGGGCCTCCCTCCCATCTAGAGAAGGAAAGGTTGCGCATGAGAGCAAAAGCCTGTTTCAGTGTATCTGCGCCACGCTGCCTGTCTCCGGCCTCTCCTCAGTTTCTTTGTTTTATATCGTCCTAACCTTCAAGGCGTAATAATCTGGTCTAATCCATTCCCCTGACTGTAAGCGCTCCTTATTATGTTCAGGCTGAATATTCTGTCTCCGGGGTCTCAGGTTAAATGTTTGCACAGTAAAACCGCCAGTTTCTGATATAAACACACTGTGGATATCAGGTCAAGACAGAGATTTATAAACATTTTTGCCGTCTAGGCCGTCACTGCACAAGTTGCCTTCAAGTCATTCGTAAATGTATTTCACTGAGACTCACAGTTTTCTTTTCTTTTAGCACTGAAGTTTGAGGGCATCAATGAAAGAAAGATAAGTAAATTGGCTTGTTCATTATTGTGTTTTGGTTATCAGTGTTGACTGTATTATTCATTAAGAATAGAAAATAAATAGGACTCTTTTACAGGCGTGTGCTATCAAATACTCTCGTGGTAAATGATCAAATACATAAAATAATCAATTTGTGTTTAATTTCTTTGTCCTAAACTAATTAATGTTTTACAGAGTAAAATTATCCAATAACAATGTGGTTAGACTTCACTAATACACCATACTGTAAATTAATGTTAAATTCAATGTTAAATCAAATCATCCGTTTCCGACATTTTGTTTAGCATTCAGTAAGAACAGTAATTGTTTTATATAGCCTATATATATATATATATATATATATATATATATATATATATATATATATATATATATATATATTATATACATGTATATAGCAGTCACATACACTTTAATTTGAATGCAGTCTATTAGCAATAAATGAATAAAATTATAATACATGTTAGTCTGTACAAATATCTAAGATACATAAGACTTATTTAAGTCAAAATACAGGAGCGTAATTCTTTACAAGGCCATGGTTTGGGCATGTACTATGCTAATTGTATGCTAACGAGGGGCATGTGCTCCCTCATTAAGAATAATCTAGATTTTAATGCATAAAATAGACATATATAAGCAGTTGTAATTGAATGGGATCCGGTTTTCACTTTTCCGAGCTGAATGTGATTGTGCTTGAGAACAAATAAATAAATAACTGAAGAAAGATGAACCTACTGAGAAGTGTGAGTCATCGGTTTCCTGTCATGACTATCTGAACAGCTTTTTCCAGCTCATCCCACTCGTCCTGTCTGTCTGTCTGTCTGCGAGGTGTCTTGCTGAGGGAACTGAGAGTCGATCCTGAGCTGGTGAACCTGCTTCCTCGACACAAGCGTGCTGCTCCATCACAGCGCAACAAGCTTATTCACCTCTCCTTCTAAAAATAATTTCTTTATCCCTGGCTGGACCTTCACAGGAAATGACACATACAATACTGGCCAATCCACCTGACACCAGATGTGAACTTCAGAGTGAACAGTTTGTTAATAAGTGTGCAACAGAATATATGTTGTGAATTGTTCAATTCGATTTCAGTGCATTGCTCACAAAAATTTTAGCGCATTTTTCCCTCCTCATATTATTACCATCACAAAAGTTTTTCTTGGTAGAACACGAATGTTTTGTGACGAACACAAAGTTTATTAGTAGAATGCAAATTTTTTTATTAAATGTAAAGTTTAGCTGTAGAATGCAATTATTTTTTTTTTTTTGATTAAATGTAAAGTTTAGCTGTAGAATGCACATTTTTTGTGAAGCAATGCAAAGTTTCTTACAAGAACACAAACAATTTGTCAAATTAACATAAAGTTTCTTAGTATAATGCAACATTTTGTGAGTAAATGTAAAGTTTCTTTGTAGAATGCAAAATTTTGTGAATGAATGCAACGTTTTAGTAGAACTCAGTTTTGTGATTAAATGTAAAGTTTCTCGGTAGAACACAAAAATTTTGTGATCAGATGTAACGTTCTTGGCAAAATGCAAAATTGGCTACTGAATGTAAAGTTTCTCAGTAGAAGTTTTGTGACTAAATGTAGTTTTGTGATTAAATGTAAAGGTTTTCAGTAGAACACAAAATTTTGTGAAAGAACAAAGTTTCTTGGTAGAACATAAAATGTTTTTGCATTAAATGTAAAGTTTTCTAGAATTGAATGTTTTACAAATGATCTCAAAGCTTCTTAGTAGAGTGCAAAATTTTGTGAATTAACACAAAGTTTCTTAGTAGAATGCAGAAGTTTTGAGATTAAATGTAAAGTTTCAAAGTAGAATGCAAGCGCTTTGTGAATGAACGCTAATGATTTTTATTAGAAGGCAAAATGTTTTGTCATTAAATGTAAAATTTTTGGTAGAAGCAAAAGTTTTGCTATTGAATGTAAAGTTTCTCTGTAGAAGCTAAACATTTTGTGAATGAATACAAAGTTTCTTAGTACAACAATTTTTTGCAGATTAAATGTAAAGTTTCTTGAAGAACGCCTAAAGTTTTCTATTGAATGTAAAGTTTCTCTGTAGAAGCTAAAGATTTTGTGAATGAATACAAAGTTTCTTAGTACAACAATTTTTGCATTAAATGTAAAGTTTCTTGAAGAAGCTAAAAGTTTTGCAAATGAATGTAAAGTTTCTTAGTAGAATGCTAAAGTTTTGCAATTATATGTAAATTTTCTCGGTAGAACACAAATGTTTGTGAGCAATGGAAAATGTACTTTTATTTTTTATATTTTATTTTATTTTATTTATTATACATTTTATTTCTATTATTATATTTATTTATAATATTTTTGTGAATTTTAAATAATAATTGTTAAATATTTATGTATTATATTTGTATTTTATCATAAATGCATTTATTTAATTTTTTTTGTGAATTTTGAGTAAATACTTTGTAAAAAAAAAACATTTCATTTTAGCAATTCTCTGTACATTATAGCATATACAGTATATCAGCACTTTATCAGCAATCAGCCAACCTGCTCTCTAGATATTAGCATCTGAGAGCACTGAAAATTCATTTCAATTGAGCACTAACTAAGTGGGAAAATCCCGACATAATAAAGTGATTTTCTGATCCCCTTCAGAGCCGCTCGTTTGTTAGCGTAGAGTTCTCGGGTTCAGTTAAAGCATGTTCTGCATTTGTGCATCTCAGTGTGACACCAGGTTGATCTCTAGACCATTAATCACGATTCTGAGGCCTCCTTCTTCCAAAAGCGGCTTAATTTTCACCCGGAGCTCAACAAAGGCCATTCTCAGAGAACACAGTGCTCTAATCAGCCTCTTTTCTCTCTCATTAATTTTAGGCTTCATAATAACTTTTGAGACTGTCAGGCACTATTAGGAACAGGTAGAATTGGAATAATCTTCCGGTTTTGAGAAGCTGACTCATGGGAAGACGCTGCTGTGTTTGCCCACTTCTGTCGGCCCACTCTTAATGTGCCATTAATCAGAGCCAAAGCGGTTGGACTGTCCTTCTTTTGTTCTGGAGAGCGGTGAGTCAGTTCCACTCTTAATGCACCAGACGACTCTTGTCTGCGAAGAAACATCTACGAGCTCCTGCCTGCTAATAAAAGAGCTGCTGAACAAAGCAAAGTGATATCAAACACCGTGCATTTCATATTAAAACAGACTCGTGATGGAGCATATTTACCATATTACAAGTTAATTGTAATTTCCAACTCAGCTGACGCTCCTTCATCTGTGAGAAAGCGGATGTTTAGAAATCACCAAGCTGCCCCTTTCCACACATGAAAACAAATGAGGCGGAAGCAGGCAATTACATTAAAAGTATCATAAAATGTGTTATCTACTGAAAATCGGCCTCATTCAATCACAATTACACAATATTAAAGCTGTATTTCATTTTATTTGTTGTTTTAGGTTTTATCCCACTTTGTTTCATAAAAGTTATGATAAAATCATTATTAAAATATACTTTTATCACAATGTTAAAATACAGTTTATAAATAAAGATAAAATATTTTTCTCAAATTAATTTTAAAATAATGTAAATAATATATATATTTTCTTAGAATAATTATATCTATCTATCTATCTATCTATAACGTTTAATTAATAAAACATTATAAACAATATTAATTAATTTAAAAATGTTTTAAACTTTATTAAAAGTAATAGTAATACAAAGTATACATTATCATTATCTTATAATATATAGAATATATAACAACACAAAAAATTCAGTTTGGAAAAAAAGTATATTATAATTTGTATAAAATACTGTAAAATATAACACATTTTTTGATTATTTTAAAATTAATATAAAATTTTATTATTTGTATAATTTTATAATAAATATAATTAATAATATTTTATATATAATAATATTATATAAATATTAAAAATTATTAAAATATTTTTTAATTATTCAATCATACAAACTGTCAACAGACCAAAATGCTTTTCGATTATGTTTGTTTTTCAAACACAGAATATTCATTTAAGATGGCTCACATTTTTTGTTACCCAAAACATTTTAACAATACATTTCTAAAGTGAAAACCCAGAGTCTGCAAAATGCATTAAATGTAGCTGGGAGTACTGATTCTCCAGTATACTAGCTGAAATCACTGATCAAAATAACCAAAATATTTAGCAAAAAACACTTTTTTTCTTCTTCTTTCAAATTGTAAAATATTGATGTCTGTTGCTCCTGTTACACGTCCTGCCTCACATGAAAGAAACAAACCAGGCGCTGTCCATCACCTTTCTCTCAGCTCACACGTATTTAAATACAAGGAACAATTATGAAAAACAAACAAACTACAATACTGATATTACAGACAAACTTGAAGGAGTTGTCCGCCAAAAATGTACTCATTCTCAGGCCATCTGCAATGTAGATGAGTTTGTTTCTTCAACAGATTTGGAGAAATTTAGCATTGCATCACTTGCTCAGCAGTGGATGTGAATGGGTGCCGTCAGAATGAGAGTCCAAACAGCTGATAAAAACATCACAATAATTCACAGGTAATCCATGTCATCTTGTAATCCAATAAATAATAAAGCAATCGCTTTAGCTCATTTCCTCATAAACATATCATTTTCTCTGAACTCCAGATGCTTTTGCTTCAGATCAAATGTTTCCGCTGCTTCGGTTCACGGCTCTCGACTCCCGATCGAAGGCTTTTGAAATCCCTATGGAGAAATGAGCGGCAAAAGCACTCCGGATGTTTTTGGGCTGAAATTGCCCAGCGGCCTCCGTTCGGTGCAGCTGAAGTGACGGAGGTCCTTGCTTGACATTCAGAGCGGCGGCTGTGATTGAGCGCTCCTGTAATTGCCTCTGAAAGCAGTCGAATGTTTTCATCGTGGCGGCCGAAGTCGTTACTCGCTGAACGTGTTAAGATTGCGCCACCCCAGAAGCGGCTGCATTAAGTTAATAATCACTTTCCCCTTCCATCCGGCTCTTTTTGGCATCATTTGGGGAGTGGCGCACCACACGGGACAAAGAGCGGAGAGGAACAAATAACACATTGTCAACAGATCGCATGAGTGAAGCGTTCATGCTCCGCCGGACTCGATTATAATTTACCTCGCCAATTCCACGACATTAAAAGAGGCCAGAAATGATGCTTATTCAGCCAGAGGCGTGAAGGAAAGGCTTGAAAGGCCTGAGGTTATTTATATCGGTGCTCAATGCCGTTTATCTCTCGTATATGAAATTACAGCTAGTTGAGAACTTTATTGATGGTGCTTTGAATTGAAAACGCAAACTGATATTGATTGACCTTCCCTCACGAAGAAATAAAAGTGAAGTTGCCTTTAACTTTTAAAGTTGCGAGTGAAACAAAATGGACCAGAAAATCAGACAACAACCAAATAATTATATTGCTCTTTTCAATGAATCATTTAAACCAGTTCCCAAAAAAAAATGAATTCCAAATCTTATAAATAAATAAATAAATGAGCTGTAAAACGAAATGACAAAACTTTTGAAAGGTAAAACAAACAAACAAAGGTAAATAAATAAATAAATAAGAACTAAAATAGTTTAGAATAGTACAAAGAATTGTACTATTATTCAAAAATATGGGTGAAAATTTTAATAATACACTGCAAATATAATTGCTGTGATTAGTTATCACAACTTAAAATTCAACATTAGAATATTTAATGATGTGCGTTACAATGTAAAAAATTTTAAAAAATGTTTACAATTTCTTAACTTAAAATTGTAAATTCAGTTAATATTATCTATTACAATTGTTAAATTGTTATAACTGATTGCAGCAGCATTTACTTTACAGTGTAATAATAAATGAGTAGGTGTGTCCAGTATTATAACATATAGCGACTAAATCATTTCCAAAATGTTTGGAAGGCTTTTCCATTTTCAGGTGAAGAGCAGTGTTTATCAGCTGTTTGATTTTAAGTAAAGATGAGCGACGGCAGCCGTATGGCGAGGTTATTGTATTTTGACAGAGAGTACAGTACAGTACCCTACTATTTTCAAGCGACCTTAATTTCCCAACATTTCCAGCACTGTAATCCCCGCTTTCATGACTATTTCATGACTGTCTTGAAGCCCTCAGTGCTTACTTTCTCCCAAACCCGTGAATCACAAACAAAATACGTGTCTTTGGCATGCGTATCATCATGCACAGACTCTAAGCGACTACAAGAACCTAATAATGCTTTTCCATCTGAATGAAAGTGCCTCTGTATTAGCATAATGTTGCAGCAAGTGAAAGTTATCCGGTTGCTATGGTGAAGCCATCAAAGAGACATCTAGCCTTAATATGGTATGAGCATATTACATTTACATATTCTGTTAGAGCTGGAGATGTTTCACTAGAACACTGTGAAGATGCTCGAGTGAGACGCTCAAAGAAAGCACCTTTCAGATTGGAAAAGATGCTTTATAGCAATATAAAAGCAGAACGACTGAACTTAAGCACCTCACAGCATTAGTGTGTTTTACATGCTGGATTTAAAGATGTAAAAGCATTGAGGAGAGGATATAAGATCAGAAGATCAGTAGATCAGAGGTGAAAGGTCAAGGCCTAAAAATACTGAAAGGTCAATGACCAATGCACTTTCACAATATCACACCTGATGCCAGTGTTGTTCATAACTTAATCTAAAACTATTACAACAGCAAAATAAAATAAAATTTTAATCTTAAAAGAAAATTAGAGATGGTGACTTTAAATTAAGTTTAAACACAATTAGAAAATTACTAAAACTACTAAAAATAAAAGCTGATGCAAAATATTAATAAATACTAAAGTAGTACACAAATATTCCTAATAATTTATATGAAAATTAGAAATGTTGCCTTGGCAAATAAGTACTAAAATTACAAAAACTCTACTCGAAAGAAAAGGTAATTAAGGCTAAATATAAATAATAAAAAAAAGATATAACAACATGGCTTGACTTAAAATGAAAACTGAAAATATAAAAACAGAATCTAAAATGAAAATGAAAACAAACTAGAAATATTAAAACATCTAAATATTAATAAAATACTATAGTAGTATATAAATAATCAATAAAAACCTAAATGGATATTAGAAATGTTGGCAATGTTGGCAACAAACTGTATATATATATATATAACTAAAACTTTAAATGAAAACTGACAAATAATCAAATAAGTTTAAGTTGAACTACTAAAATAACAGAAACTAAACTGAAAGTTAATTAAGGCTAAGTAAAAATATTTAGAAAGCAAATAATAAAATTATGAAAACTGGACCTAAAATTAAAAAACTAATTCAAGTTTCAAAAGGAAATTCAAAATATTAATAAAGTATTTAATGTCAACATGTTTTGGGTCACCCTCCTTAAAATACCATTGTTAATGAAAGTTAAATAGAACTTGAAAAGTTTGAAAAGTATGGTACAAGTGACCCTACTCACAAAACCTGAATTGAATGTTTTTTGGTGATAACTATATAAAAAGAACACTCTTATGTAAGTTGTTGCATTCAGTTCAAAGCAATAATTGATATAAGAAAGGTTGGCAAACAATTTCTGTAGAAATTGCTCTGCTCATGTTTTGTAAACAGGATCCTACGGTGGCTCAGTAGTGCACAACACAATGAAATTAAAACAAAAATAAGCAACACAACACAATTAAAAAAGCAAACATAAGCTCACAACACAACGAAATTATGACACAACACAGAGGAAATACTCCCGACCACTAGGGCAGGTGGTGTGCTGAAACAGGCAACTGTCGCAAGAGCAGAGCTAAACTATCCAAATCGAAAATACTGATTTACTGAATACTTATTTATTTTCTGCTCCGATTCATGAATCGATACATTAAGATTCCCAGTATATCAAAACATTCAGTAAAAACACATTGTTCATTTAAAAATCAGTTACACATATTAAGATCAATCAGAATTTCATGGCTGCATCCAAAACTGAAAAATTCTGCCTTCGGAGGATGCATTCCAAGGTAGGAAGGCATTAAGGCACGTCCAATTCAATGTTAGCTTCATTTCCTGTCTCCTGAGATGCCTTCATCTGGCTAAATTTTGAAGGCAGCATAGATGTATCCTTCGCTGCCTTTGATATCCCACGATCCTTTGTGTTTCATTCTGTGACAGTTAAGCTAAAAATAAAGATGGCGCCTGAAAGTTGTAGCCGTTGGTCAGGTGTGTGTTAAAGTATGTTTTGGATCAACTTTTTCCCCTTTTGATGTCATTTCTAGCTAGAAATTAATATTGCAGTAATTAAATATTAATTTAGTTATTACCAAAGCTCTCTATATTTTGCTGTAGATCATCAAACCGTTACTCTGCCTCAGAAGCCTGTCCAAAATCAGTTTCATGAGGTGCCTTCGGAAAACGCTGCCTGCAAAGTCATTGACTGATATGGAGCGAGGCAGCAAAGTCAGCTGCCTAAGTTTTGGATGCAGCAACTTGTGGCATCTCAAGGAAATATCGGTGTTTAACTGTCAACACTGTTACCTAGTGGTCGGAAGTATTTCTGTTGTGTTGTGGCTTAATTTTGTCTGTTGTGAGCTTATGTTTGCTTTTTTAATTGCAGTTGTGTTTATACACTACTGGCAACCATAGGATCAATTGCTCGCTCTGTATTGAACTTTAAATAAGTTATGAGTGAAACAAAACTACCAAATGATTCTTTTGCTCTTTCAATGAATCATGTAAACCAGTTCCCAAAACAAAATTAATTCCAAATCTTATAAATAAATAAATAAATAAATAATGAGCTATAAAACGAAATAAAAAACTTTTGAAAGGTAAAATATACAAACAAACAAACATAGGTAAATAAATAAATAAATAAATAAGAACTAAAAGAGTTTAGAATAGTAAGTAATAAATATTGTGTTTAGCATTCAATAAAACTAATCTAATGTTTAGAGAATAATGTCATTATCGCTATAAAACACACAAACAATTTACAGTTAAAAAAGAAACAATTGAAAACAATTTAATAAACAATATAAAAAAATAATAATTATGTTTTTTTTTCTGCACCAAATGTGGTTGTTTGACATGGTGCCGTGATTTTACTCAAGTAAGACATGTTCCTGTATCAACATCTTTTGACGCTCCTGGATCAACATTACTGTCCAAAAATATGATTTAACCCAATCACTACCCCTAAACCTAACCCTACCCATAATTTGTCCTAAAATCAGCGGAAATGATAGTTGATTAACAAGGTGTAGAAGCACCTAACCCTGACTGTAAGCCTAAAACAGATATTTGCTGAAAAGTTTTATTGTAATTCTGATTGGTTGATTGGAATGTTGTTCCAGGATCAATAAGGATGTTGATCCAGGAACATGTTGTACATGGTGACCACGCTCACCAGTGCAGCATATTTCTCAAATCCATTATAACTTTGATTGTCTTTGGGTATTGATTTCTAGATTGTTGACCTGAAACCACTGGACAAGAAGACTCACCTCCTCATAATTTGCAGTTGTATTTGTAAAGTATTTGAATATAGTATGAAATACTATAGGTATATGTTAAATATACTATAAGTTCGTGTTAAAAATGACTTAAGCTAGTTTGCTGGTTACAAGAAGTCTCTAAAAGCATCAAATCATAATAGCTAGCTAATCAGGCTAATTTGACGTTTTGTTTTTCTTTAGCAGAAGCTGTTTCTCATACTGAAATTTTGTGGAACGTTGCAGATTGATCGCTAACATGCTTAAAGCAGTTTGCTGGTCTCAGCTTGCCACCAAAGTAGTCAGGCTAGTGTCCATTTTGCCCACTTTTGAGCTGGGAGACCAGCTAACTGATCAGCTAAACCATACCAGTTTAGACCGCTTTGAGCAGAGGAATATGCCAATCACTGCAGCACATGTCTAAAAGAAAGAATTGCTAAATAAATCCTTTCATAAGTGATTTAATACACCTTTGTGTTGAAGATTGTTGAGTCTACACGTGGACGGCGTATCGGATGGGTAAAAGAACAGCTCAATTGCTCTCTTTCATCAGTCCATAAGTGATTGCCACCCTCTCATTTTCCTAATCCCAAGGTATTGTGCTCCTCCTTATGTGTTTGACTAGTGCTTTATTTACCCTCTTTTGGTGCGGTTAGGTGCGCTCTCAAGAAAATCACGCCTTACACTACGAAGCTCCGATAATTGCAGCCATCGTAAAAAGCAGTCATGTCTAAATTGTCTGAGAGAGCTGTAATTGTTTTGGAAATTATTTATTCATTTGATTGCAGGGCATTAGTGTAACAGCTATGCTAACAGGATGAGAGATCCGCTTCTGCTTTTTCCCCTCGCAAACGTTGAATAGGAATTAAGGTTGATTACGGTATAAAAGAGCACAGCCAAGTGCGATAAGTGCAAAAATATGATATCCATTAGAATCAAATGTGCACTGGTTTTATTTGTAACATCACTAGCTTGTTTTGACTGAGTTTGTAGGTGTTGCTATGTTCACTTGTTGCCGTTTACGCGTGAGAGTGGTTTTACCAAGTACAACATCCTTGTTGATCCTGGAACAACATTCCAATCAACCAATCAGAATTACAATATAACTTTTCAGCAAATATCTGTTTTAGGCTTACAATCAGGGTTAGGTGCTTCTACACTCTTGTTAATCAGCTATATTATTTCCCACTGATTTTAGGAATAAATTATGGGTAGGGTAAGGTTTAGGTGTAGGGATTGGGTTAAATCTATATTTTTGGACAGTAATGTTGATCCAGGATCATCAAAAGATGTTGATCCAGGAACATGTCTTACTTGACAAACTCACGGCGACCATGCTGCACTCTATATAAATGGAGAGGAAGTGGATAGAGCAGAACATTTTAAGTTTCTAGGTGTCTTTATCTCATGAGATTTGAAGTGGTCACAACACATATCTCAACTGGTGAAAAAGGCTCAACAGAGATTATTATTTTTAATGAAGCTGAAAAGAGCACAATTATCCCTCAAGAGTACTTATTAATTTTATCACAGCACTATAGAGACTATAATTTCCTATTGTATCACAGTGTGGTACACTAGCTGCACTGTTATTGACATATGTGCACTTCAACGTGTAGTCAAAACACGTTGTTAAATACTACACCTTTAAGACTCAGAATTTGGGAATCTGTCGTCTACCATCAGCATTCAACAGATGGACCCTGAAAGTCTCCAGTGACAGTAAAACAACAGCGCTCCTCCGCATCCATCTGATCCCCTCAGGAAGGCTGCATTTGCCAGGAGTTGTTCTTTGTAAGAAGATGTGCTGCGTCACCCCATGCGCCCTGCTCCAGTCCCCGGTGGTGGCTTAAAAAGTGCAGCTGACATTGAGTGGAGTTCAGCTGGCCTCCATCTGCACCCACGCTCCCACAGGACTCTTTTGCCCAGCAAACCTCCCCTGACTGCGCTCCATATTCAGCTGTACAGCCGCTTGACTCGCTCTCCCCACTGCTCCCGAGATTCCCTGCCGGCATTGACAAATGCATGAACGCCAGCTCTGGCTGACGGTTTCATTTGTATTTATCGGCTCCCTGGGTAACCCTTAAAATAACTACTGAATTTACAGCTGACACAGACTGTCTAAAACGAGCGAAATGAAGACGAGAACCATCAAAATACGATCCTGAATGAACGGCCCCTTTGATTTCTACGCCGATTGATCAGGATGGAAACTGGCGTGAGGACGCTGGGCACGCTCTCCATAAATCAATCTTTTGTCTTTGAGTGTAGGTGCATTTCTGACTGACAGGTTCAATTTGCTTGACCTTGGCTTTCCTTTACATGCACCAAATATATAAACGAGGGCAGAAGCTGAGACACATCAATCCATCATCAGGGACGGCTCATTTATTCAACACTGCTGACTGTAATGCCATTCTACCATAGTTCTTGCTTAGTAACCTGACTTTAACTGTGCTACTGTACAATCAGTAAAACCATGGTAAACTGATTCTTTTCTGCCAAACTAGCATAGGTACTGTGGTAAAGTTAGCATTTTCTGCAAAACAAGCAGTTACTTGAATCAAAGTTGCTATGGCAAAACCATTATAAAGTTAATCTTTTCTGCCAAACTATCAGTTGCTGCAATTAATGTTATCATGGTAAACTGACTCTTATCTTACAAACCAGCAAAGTTACTGCAGTCAGTATTACTCTGGTAAAAATATGGTAAATCAAATCTTTCCTGCCACACTAGCACATAGATTGGCATTCATTTTAATTTTACAACTACAGTAAACACAATCTTTTCAGCTAAACATGCACTGCTACGTCAATTAACGTAACTAAGGTAAAACATGGTAAATGCAATCTTTTTTAGCACAGTTACTACCATTGGTGTTACTATTGTAATACTTTGGTAAAAATAAATAGTTTATGCCAAATTAGCACAACAACCACATAAAGCGTTACTATATGGTCAAAGCCATATAGTGGTATGGTACTATGTTATGCCAAACTACTGTAGCACAGACATGGCCATTAATGGTAAAATCATGGTAAATCAAATCTTTTCTGTCAAACTAGAATAGATACTACAGTCAGTGTTACAAAGGAGAAACCATCAAATTTTGAACCAAATCTTTTCTGCCAAGTTAGTTAAGCACCAGGAACACAACCATGGTTCGGGTTTGACTAGTACTTATACTACAAACAATGTTACTATAGTTCAATTTTGGTAATTTAATCTTTTATGCTAAACTACCACTCAGTTAGTGTTACTATGGTAAAATCATGGTAAACTGAATTTGTTTTTCTGTCAAACAACTAATACAGTGTATTTATTTATTTACTGATAAATTAGCAGTTATTAAAAAAGTGTAACAGTTTATTGCAGAATTTAAGTTTCAGACTTTACGTCTCCCAATAAAGGCACTGTTCATTTTCTGTAAAACACTGACTGACATTTTCTCTACATTTATACGCTACATACAGTGTTGTGACAAATGTAAGTGTTATTTTCATTGGTCCTCAGATTCTTAATTGCTCAGCCCACCTCTGCTCTATAAATAAGTCAGGAGGAAGAGGTGTTCATGACGGCGCACGCTGCTTGACGTGAATCACAGAGGCCCAGCAGATGTTGGAGCTGTAATGTATAGCAGGGTTAGTGCTCCCCTGTGACTTCCCTCTACATTTTCTGCCTTGTCGGGATTGTGTACTGAAGAGGCGAGGAAAGAGGGAGCACTAGATCTCACAGCAGCATGCTAGCAGCTGCGCTAGACTGACAGATGTGAACTCTTCTCTCATCGATGGGCGCAGCTGTTTACTGCATCTTCCAGTGTAGCACTGCTGTCCTTGTTTGTGTCACTGTCGCTAATGAGATCAGTCATGCACAAAACACACACATTCTTTCCTGCTAAGAACAACAATGCTCGTCTAGGTGTGAACGCTAGCAGATAGTTGTGTAGCTTCTGAATTTGAGAAAAATCACTTTGGATTATTCAACGCTCATCAACGCACCACACAGGTTCTTTGCTAACCTAGCATGTTGCTAAAAAGATAACATTTGAATTGTTTTTTCCTACAATTTTCATCTTACATAAATGCAGCATAAATGGACTTGCTAATATAAAACTTGGTGGTACTTGCCCACAGCTAGCCATTTTATGCTGAATATCTAAGCTTGTTCTAGGCCATTGCTAAGCACTGTCTGCATGGTTTTAAGCATATTTATATTGCTTTTTAGTGGTTTCTATGGTCATTATGGGTTACAATTTTTTAAAACACATTTTAACCAATTACTAAGCACTTTTATTGAGTTGTTAGGGTGTTTTGGATTGTCGCTATGGCGTTTAGTAGATTTTAGCCCATTCTCTGCAGTTGCTAGGGTGTTTTGAATGGTTACTAGGCGTATGAAAACCAACCTAAGCTGGTTGGCTGGTTTTAGCTGGTCATCCAGCCTGGTCTTAGCTGGTCAGCAGGCTGGTTTTAGAGGGTTTTGCCACTTCCTTAGCTGGTCAGGCCGGGAAACCAGTTGGAATAACCAGCTAAAACCAGCTTGACCAGCTAAAACCAGCTACTTCATCTTAAACCAGCTAAGACCAGCCAACCAGTTAAGGCTGGTTTTAGCAGTTTTTCACCAGTATGTAGTGTTAGCAGTTTCCTATGGTGTTTTGGGTGGTATGCTATAGGGCATCTGAAGTGTTAGCAATTGCTAGGGTGTGCTGGGTGGTCACTATGTCTTTGAATAGTTTTTACCACATTTCCCAATTGCTAGAGTGTTTTGGGTGGTTGTTATAGACTGAGTAGTTTTAGAACATTATCCTGCAGTTGTAAGGGTGTTTTGGGTGGTTGCTACAGCACTCTGAGTGTTAGCAGTTGCCAGGGTGTTTTCGGTGGTTGTTAGGGCATTGTGAAGTGTCAGTTTCTAGGGTGTTTTGGGTGGTTTCTAGGGCACTGTGAAGTGTTAACAGTTGCTAACATGTTTTGGGTGGTTGCTAGGGCATTCAGTGTAGCAATCTGTTGCAGTGTTTTGAGTGTTTGCTATGGCATTACAAAGTGTTAGCAGTTGCTAGGGTGTTTTGGGTGGACACTTACAAGCAAAGTCAAAATCTGTCTCTAGATATGGTTTGTGTTGGCTATTGAGTAGTTTTAGTGCAGTTGCTAGGGCACTGAGAAGTGTTAGCAGTTACTAGGTTGTATTGGGTGGTTGCTCAGGCATTGCAAAGTTATAGCACCTGCTAAGGTGTTTTGGGTGATCACTTACAAGCAAAAGTCAAAAGATATGGCTCAAGATATTGCTAGGGTTATGGCTAATATTTTGAGTAGTTTTAGCACAGTTGCTAGGGTGTTTTGAGTGGTTGCTAAACAATTGCAAAGTGTTAGCTAATATTATGACTGGCAGTTCCAGTGTCAGGTGATTGCTTACAAGCCAAAAAAAAAAAAAAATTGGCACAATATGACTTGAGCCCACATTTCACATTTGGAACTTTTGCATTTTCATGTCAATTTCAACTCACCTGGAGAAATAAGAACATCTGATCACTTAGTATATTAAAACACAACTAAACCTTGTTGGACTAAACAACTTCAGTCAAACTCACATGCCCATCCTATCCAGGCTCTGTGGCAGCTAATGCTTATGCCTGTCAGCCGTTTATCAGGGATGACCTGGATATGATCTGATGTGGCGGTGAGGTCATTAAGCCCTCCTGCAGCGAGGGAGGGGCAGCATTGTCCGAGCTGCCCTTGACTGGAGGGACCCGCTACAGCTGGCTGAGTCGGCAGCGATCGCTGGAGTGATGGTTCCATTAAGCCCTTCGAGGCGGGCCAAGAGACAGAGGATGCTGGGAGGGCAGTCAATCACCGCCCAGCCCCTGTTCACTTTCTCTGGCCCCTGGTCAGATAGAATGACTCGGTGATACAGACCATAATCAAATTGTGGGCCACCAGCGCTGATCTAGGAACAGGTGAGATGCCAAAACTCCAAGCACATGCTCTGATGACGGTAAGCATAAACGGCAGATTAAACGATTCATCTTCACTTTGTCCACTTGGACCTTGAGGCTCTATCTTGGACAAACCTACAAGGGAAGAGCATATAAAACCAACAGATGGCTGAAACCATTGGGAAGGTCCAACCAAAATGTTACTTATTGGATGCTATTGATTATTACATTCACTTGGAATCGGATGTTAATCTTGCTCTTGATACATCATACAAAGGTTTATTGATTTTTAAATCAAAGCCGTTAGATGATTATTATATCTTATGGACAGCTGGGACTGCTTTGTCAAATGTAATGTAACATCTAAAAAAATTTGCAACATATTAAAACCATGGAGTAGTTTCTTAATTATGTTTGCTATCCAAATTACTCAAAAAGGATTAACCAGTTTGTGCAACACCAGCTTTCTGTGGAAAATCCAATATCTTTACAGGAGTTGTCTGAGGTATCATAGATTGGTATTTTTCATTTGGACTGGTATGTAACCCCTAGCAACCACCCATAGCACCACAGCAATTGCATAGCAACATGCTCAAAAAAATATATGAAAAAAGACTAAAGTATAGTAACACATGGCATGTTCTAAGCCACCTAAAACACCTTTGATTGGGAGATTGGGATTTTTTTTTTTCATTGGATGAGTAAACAAGAGCCTAGCAAACACTGAGAATGCCCTAGCAACCGATAAGTTAAAATGGCTCAAAACACCTTAGCAACCATTAGTTATTGAGTTTTGCATGGGCAAACACCACTTCAGAAATACAAAACCGAGTTGCTACTTACATCATATTTCAAAGGGGGCAGCATTTTCAACTAAAACTTATTTATACATGTTTGCCATTTATTTACATGACAATTGCATTTTGGGAATTGAAAATGCTAACTTTTGAAAACGTTTCAAAGTGCAGGTGTTTGAAAATGTTAACTACAAAATGTGATTGTGTGCAAGCATGTACATTGTCAACTACTGGCCTGGCATGCATTTATACAGCATTTTTAGTCATTTTCCGCTTTCCTTCTCAAAGGAAACATACTATTTATAAAATTGACTTGAGTAAAAGCCATTATGATGCATTTCCACAATTATTAATATTGTAAATGTAATTTTATATTTTCACTTCTTTTAGTGTATGCCATAACATTACTCTTAGTATTTACCTTGGCATTAACTCTTCCGAAAATTACTAATTTTACATCTTTATCTCTAAAGGGTAAGAGTAAGGGGACTTTTTTTTTTTTACCCAGTGAGTCTTTGAGAACCTGAAGCTTTTACTCTGGAGACTCCAGGTTGCAGGTTTGGAAAATGGTGGCTTGAGACTAAATGTTTCTTGATTGTTTTATCGCCTAATTCTTCTCCTTAATTCTTTTGCAGTTAACATGTGTCTTTTCTTCTCCACAGTTTTTTTTTTTGACGCTCTAGCCCTGGAGGAGTCAGGAGGAGTCACTTCCAGCCTTCATGGCTAATTATATATTACCTATAAATGATTAAATACAAAATTAATAGTAGTTTGATGTGGTTTGGAATCTGTAAAATGTGCTTGGAAAAAAAATACGATCAGAATGTCAGCTTGCATAATACTTATGCACACTGTACACCACTATAGAAGGATCCCAACTGTGACCACTTCGCTTCTGGGAACCCTTTAAAAAAGGGTCCATTAAGAAGCGCTCAAGAAGAAATGGTCTGTTATAGATAACTCCTGTAAATGTAGAAGATAAAGAAATCATTAGCATGCATCATGTGACGCCTCATGTTGGTGCATTAATGAGGGGAGTTCTTTCAGTAACCTCCTAGGAAGTTCACCTTCCCATCCTACCAGAGCCAAGCACCACACCGGACTAATAATCCACCCAAAGCCATTGTGCACAACTCAACAAGACTCTCTCTCTCCATTTTCTCTGTTAGCCTTTCATTTCTGTTCAGGCTTTGTGAAAGCCACCAAGCCTCAAACCAGAGGCCCCAGGTCCCCGTTGGCTTTCATGCCGAGATAAACAGGCAGGCATTGGATTCAATTTAAACATATAGACATGTCTGTCGCCATCTCGCTCCCAGGAATTGAACACTTTTAGCTGTTATTTGATGGCGCTCATTTGCCGGGACCAGAAGTCCCAGTTCAACCGAAACTCTTTTGGTCTCGCATAAAGCCAGTGATGTAGCCTAGTGTGGCTTTCACAAACAACGTGTCGAGCTCCTCATCGACGCTTTTGCTGAAGTTTTGCACGGTTTGTGTCTGTCGCACCGACAATAACAGGATTTGTGGAAGTCGAGCCAGAGTTACAAGGACAGTGGCGCTTAGGCCTGATGTGGGTCCTCAGAAGCAAAGACAAGCCATGAGTGGTGTGAATGCACAATCCATCATTTCAAACGCATTGACAGTAAAAGCACAACCTATGCAGACGCACTGATAGAATGGGTCAGGTTAGCCTCGTCGCCTAAAGTTGACAGAGGAATAAGTTAAACAAGTGGCAGCAGAGCTGAGAATCGATGGAAAACTGAAAAGAAACGCCTTGTTGTGGTTCTTGCTTTCTCCGCTACCCCGGGAATCAGAGAAACGCCTGTGCAGATGTGTCAATATCAGCAACATCTGCCTCTTGTCAGCAGATTTTGGCCTCGCGGGTCGGGAAAGCTGAGATTGTCAAGAAACCATTATTTCAAACGCTCAGATTGACAAGCACTGGTTGAATAACAGCATCTAAACAGTACTAATTTAATAATAACTTTAAGTGTGAAACATTCAAAGAGCTAGTTAGCTAAAACATAGCAACCTCATAGCAAAGCACTTAAAAAAGACTTACAATCTAGCAATTACCACTAACATTTCCTTCTTTTAGAAATTCTAATAAACAATGAGTATTTGTTTATTTATCTAGATGAATTATTCTACGGAATCACAAGAGAAATAAGGACATTTTCTTTTCTCAACACAGCGCGCCTAATTCTGTGCACCAACTTCCTGTCAACCTTCAGCGTTCCCGCTTAGCTGGCTGTCAGCGATATGTGGAACTCCTCGGTTCTGACGGGTGGAGAATCTATCAGCGCTGTTTACCTTGTTTAAAGAATTGGAGGTGTTCGGCAGGAAGCCCGCCTGTTTGAATATCCGCCAGTGCCTATAGCTGGCTTCTGGCCGCCCTCAGGGAGTCTTCAGGTGAAACCGCCAAATGCTTGATGTCTGGAGGATATTAATATTTCCTTTGCGCTCTAATGTCCATTATGGAAACCGTGAGACAAGCAGCAGGTCGCGCTCTCCTGCCATTGGATACTACAAATGCAACACCACACGGTCAAACATCTTTCATCCTGTTTATTCATCTCCCCCACCCTCCACCTCCGTGTTCTGTCTTGACTGACACACAGATCTGTTTGTAGACGCCAGATCTGACTGCCTGTTGGGACACGCTTGGGAAACATATTAGCATATACGCAATGAGGGTTGATATTACGCTAGCACCACAATAATTTTAGCTGTCATCTTACTTAAACAGTCAAACTACCATAAGAAGACAAAACAACAATCTGTTGATGTGGTTTATATGCTAAGTGCTGAATACAAACGGCTCTAGTTATACTACCAGTCTTCTCTGTCAGATTAGCAGAGCAACTGTTTGAAGAGAATCTTGCTATACAAGTTAGCTAAACTGCTGTTGTGGCTAATATGAAGATTATGTGAACACAAATGTCTTTTCTTTAGTCAGTTTTCTCTTTCAGATTAGCAGAGCAAAATGTGAAGAAAATATTGCTAAAAGTTAGCTGCACAGTTGTTGTGGCTAATGTGCAAAACAATATGTAAACAGTTCCTCTATGCTAATGGATATCTTACACGGACAGTTTTGTTTTTCAGAACTTCTATGCAAGTTAGCTAAACAGCTGTTGTAGCTAATATGCAAAAAATGTTAGTGAGTCATGCTGTTTTATTTGATAGTTTTTCTCGTCAGATTAGTGGAGCACAGTTTGAAGAGAATCTGTTTATTTTAAATTAGCAGAACAACAATTTGAAGGAAATCTTGCTAAAAGCTAACTTAGCAAATCTGTTCTTGTGGCTAGTATGCAAAAAGTTTGTGACCACAAATGGTTCTAGTCAGCTTAACTATTTTCTTTACAGTTAGTTTTCTTTTTCAGAATAGCAAAGCTACAGTTTGAAGAGAAGCTTGTAAAACAAATTAGCTAAACTTAGCTAAACTGTCATTTCAGAGGCATTAAAGGGATAGTACACCCAAAAATGGAAATCCTGTTATCAATTACTCACCCTCACGCTTGTTCCAAACCTGTTACTTTCTTGTGTTTTGAAGAAGGCTGGTAAATACACAGATGACAGTAGCCACTGACTTTCATAGTAGAGAAAAGTATACTATGAAAATAAATGGCTATCGCAACTGTTTAGTTACTAACACAAAAATAAGATATTTTGGAGAATGCTGGTAAACAAACAGTTGATGGTAGCCATTGACTTCCAAAGTATACTTTTTATCTACTATGAAAGTCAATGGCTATCATCATCTGTTTATTAGATTCTTCAAAATATCTTATTTTAATGCTGATAACCAAATCAGTTGACGGTAGCCATTGACTTCCATAGTAGGGGAAAAACACAATGGAAGTCAATAGCACCATGAACTGTTTGATTACCAACACAAAAGAAGACATTTTGAAGAATCCCAGTAACCAAAGAGTTGATGGTAGCCACTGACCTCTATAGTACGGGAAAAAATACAATGGAAGTCAATGGCTACCGCAACTGTTTGGTTATCAGCATTAAAATAAGATATTTTGAAGAATCTGGTAACCAAACAGATGATGATAGCCATTGACTTTCATTTTCTTGACTTTCAATTCTTTGTGTACAGCAGAAAAAAAAGAAAGTCATACAGTTATGGAACAGATTCAGCTTTAAATTATGACAATTTCCATTTTGGAAGGACTGTCCCTTTAAGTTTGTAAGTCGGATACAAATGTACAGTTTCAAAACTGTACTTTGATACTTCACATGCCCTAACTCATTCCAGAAAACCAAAGCCATTCAGCTGTTGCACTTGCTGCCTTGGGGTGGCTCACGGCTCATCAAGAATCAAGATTCAAGATTTTATTTGTCACATACATGGTTATATGGAGAGCATATGACCAGCAGTGAAATGTAAGTCAGACCTGCTCCATCGACAGTGCAATTATTAAAGAATACAAACACAAGAAAATTATAAATAAATATGGTATGGAAAAAGTAAGATAAAAAAAATGCTTATAAAATAAAATTTGCAGGACAGTATACTGTAGACTTAATATTAAGATGAGCAGGAATGTACAAGAGAAGAATGTGCAAACAGGTTGTACAGGGTATTTACATAGCAGCAATAGGGTAGTAAAAAAAAAAGTAAATAAATAAAAAAAAATTATAGAAAATGCTGTGTGCAAGTGACAATGTCAGTATATTAAGAATCTTACTGATAATTAAGTGAAGTCAATAGACGTTAAGAGACTGATACCACACTGAGATACACTGAGTCAATACACTTTCTATGGCCCCTGAATACAAAGTTTTCAGGATTGCTGGTGAGACCCTGAATTTCCTCAGCTGTTGCAGATGGTACAGTCTTTGCCTGGCTTTATTAACCTGTGTTTGAATGTGGGTAGTCCAAGTCAGGTCCTCGGAGATGTTTTCACCAAGGTACTTGAAGCTGCTCACCCTCTCCACAGGGGTCCCGCTGATCATAAGAGGAGTGTAAGGCCGCTTTTGCCTCTTCCTGAAGTCCACAATCAGCTTTTTAGTTTAACTCACATTCATAGAGA
Source organism: allo-octoploid hybrid of Carassius auratus x Cyprinus carpio (assembly GCA_024542945.1). Classification (NCBI taxonomy): domain Eukaryota; kingdom Metazoa; phylum Chordata; class Actinopteri; order Cypriniformes; species allo-octoploid hybrid of Carassius auratus x Cyprinus carpio. The sequence continues at coordinate 2,508,464 of CM045074.1, read as the reverse complement.
GCAATTGGCCTGGCACCATGATGTGAGTTTCTCTACCTCATCCAAGTATGCGGCTTCATTGTTGTTGGAAATGAGTCCCAGAACCACAGTATCATCAACAAATTTGATAATAGATGTGGAGCTGTGGGAAGACAGCAGTCATGTGTGTAGAGAGAGTAGAGCAGGGGACTCCAGGACACAGCCCTGTGGGGCTCCTACGCTCAGGGTGATGGAGCTGGAGAAGAACTGGCCTACTTTCATCACCTGAGGTCTGCCGGTGAGGAAGTCTTGAATCCAAAGTGAAGAATTCAGGCCAAGGTCCATGAGTTTAGAAGATAGCTTGATGGGGACTATAGTATTGAAAGCTGAGCTATAGTCATGAATAGCAGCCTTACATAGTTCTCATTGCTGCTGTCAATGTGCGTGAGAGAAGAGTGCAGGATGTGAGAGATGGCATCTTCAGTAGATCTGTTGGGGTCAAACTGAAGAGGGTCCAAAGTATCCGGATGGAGGAGCAAATGTTGTTTTTATAAGTTTCTCAAAGACCTTCATGACTGTTGATGTGAGGGCAACGGGTCATGTAGACGATAGTCATTCAGACAATAGGGTTTATTGTTCTAATGTGATCCAAGATAGCCGATACGCTTTCTCCAATAGTAAATAATACAGACTCTCTCATCTCCCTATAGTAAGATATACTCAGTCCAATGTGCATACTATCCATCCTAAATTCTATGTGACAGTAGTAATTTTCAATAATTTTAGAGCTAGGGTGGATAGTATGCACATTGGGATGCAGGGTTTCTCTGGATTTTACACCGAGTAATTGCTTTTCTGTGCCGCTGTGAATGCTGAAAAATAGCCGAAGCACGCTCTTCGGTTCAATGCACTATTAAGGAAAACACACACAATGGGGGACATCGATAGAGAATTCAAACATATCTCTGTGGATAAACACTCAAAGGCTTTCATTTACATGTGCTGCACGCTTTATGATACCATCAGGACACTATAAACAATGCAGGAGGGATTAGCCTGCGCCTTAATGTGTTTTACAGCACGCGTGCAAACAAATATTTGTTGTTCGATATGCCAGAAGGCGCTGAATGGAAACGGACTGACTGACCGGATGTGAAGTGCTTGAAGCCAGAAGAAAATAAAAACACTGAGCCACTGCATGAAAGGACAACCAATTGTGCTCATAATTAAAGCTTTTTCTATTATGCAAAAATGAAAAGTTTGATAATATCAGCGAGCGGTCCTTCAGCGGTAATCCTGACGGATGACGGTGCGGTAACTCTGGAGACGGCTGATTTATGAGGAGCCCATGGGTGCGCCAGCAGGAACAGGAAGCAGTGACTCGCAGAGCTGCAGCTGAAGGCTATTTTACAAGCTCGCCTGAAGCTGTCAGGAGGAATGAGAACGACTGGCAGACGCCAGAGCTCAACACCTACTGCAGCTCCTTCCAGATAAATTCAGCTCCAGCCAAACTTACAGTGACTTCTCACTGCCGGAAACAGTAACACACTTTCAAGGGAAACTGATGCGACAAGACTTTTGGGAGAGTTGACAGCAGAAGTTTTCATTCTTAAGCATTTTAATTCTTAAGTATAAAAATATAATCGATTTTTTGTTTACATTTTCTAAAATATTTTATATAAAAATAATACTTTTGTTTATGTTTTATTTTGTGATTTTTTAAAATAGAATTTCTTTGTATCATGCTAAAGTTATCAGTTTCAAAACCAATAAATTAACTTTGTACAGATTAGACTGGTAATAAATTCAACAATAATTAGAAATTAAAGAATAATAATTAAAAAAAAAAATTAGCATTATTATTTATTTTGTGATCATTTGTTTGTCTCATGCAAAAGTTACCAGTGTTAAAAAGTCAATAACTAATGACTAAGACTAACTAATAACTAACTAATGTTAAAAGATAGTAACTGTGTACAGATCAGACTGGAAATGCTAACATAATTTACAAATTATTATTGAAATAATAATTAGAAATAAAACAATGATAATTGAAAATAATTTTATATTAAACAATAAAATATTACAAAAATAAAATTAATAATAATAGAATGAAAAAATATGACAATAGTAATAATAATAATGAATGTAAATATAAAAATAACATCATCAAATTATTAAATAATAAATTATTATTATTTACATTTGCATAATGTAGAAATAATCATAAATGAAAAACAAAAAGTAACTATACGTCAACAATAATAAAATGTTAAAAATAATAGTAATTATAATATAATTACTACAAAAGTAAAAAACAGTAATATTATAATAATAAAATAACATTAAAATAATTGTTATCATATATATATATAAAACATGAATAATTATATAAAATAAAATAGTTTTATTATATTAAAATAATATTATATATATATATATATTATATATATATTTGATTTATAAACATTTCATATGGTTCTGATTGCATACTTCCACGTAAGTGCAATAACAACAATGAAATGTAGAAATAATAGGTATTTTAAAACAATTATAAATTTACAAATAATAATGCCTATTATAAAATATTGTTTAAAATGGTTCATTATAGTAAACAAGCAGTTATAAGTGTAAATAATAATAATGAATTAATTATATAATTTTCATTGTCAACCAATGTCAAATTTAATTTCAATATTTTAGAAACTGTGATTAATATTTGATTAGTGGGAAGTCGTTGCTAATGGTTAGAGAGTCGGACTCCCAATCCAAGGGTTGTGAGTTCGAGTCTCGGCGGCAGGAATTGTAGGTGGGGAGGAATGTACAGTTCTCTCCACCCTCAATACCACGACTGAGGTGCCCTTGAGCAAGACACTGAACCCCAACTGCTCCCTCGGTGCCGCAGCATAAAATGGCTGCCCATTGCTCCGGTGTGTGTTCACAGTGTGTGTGTGTGTTCACTGCTCTGTGTGTGTGCACTGGATGGGTTAAATGCAGAGCACAATTCTGAGTATGGGTCACCATACTTGGCTGAATGTCACGTCCACTCACTCACTCATTAATGTTTATTATGATGATGACTGCATACTTCTATTGTAAGTGTGTAACTGTAAATGTTTTTGAGACGCCATTATTTTCAGTGTCAGCATCACAGTTCAGCTGGTCTTCTCTGTCCTGAGCTCCTCGAGCTGTAGATATCTGCAGAAACAGAGGTGGAATGAGACGCTCTGTCTGAGGAAAAGTGCAGCGATAGAGCAAAGAGCACCTGCAATTGTGGCCAATGAGAAATCGATGGCACTGTTGTGTGTGTTAATTAGTGGCCAGGCGGGCAGAACCATGCAGAGAGAGAGAGAGAGAGACAGCAATCTCATTACTGCTCGTGAAGCCTGATCAATAAACAGGTGAACAGATCGCTGATCTCTGGCTGTTTGGGGAATTTCTCTCTCCACACTCACAGAAAAACTAACATGTAGTCTTTACAACATACAAACACTCTGTTTATTCACCTAAATAACCCACATTTGTCTAATAATTTGAGAAATTAAAACTGGTATGCAAAGAAATGTGTATTTATTTATTTACTCATTTTGGAAATCTATTTATATTTGCATTTACTTTCTTATGTTTGCTCTGTATATCTATATTGATTTATCTATTTTCTTTTATATTGTTCAGTTGTTTATCATTGCATATTTGTTTACCATTTTATTATATTTATTCATTTGAATATATTTAATTTATATCTGTCAGCTTCTCTTGAGCAGGAACAGGGAGACAATGAATTCTTCAAATAACACAGACTTTATTGGTCCAAACACATAGGGAACACAGAATGACATTCAAGACCACAGGCCAAAGACAGGGAGACACAGGGCTTAAATACTAAACAAGGAGGAAACTAGATAATTAAAGAACTAAACAAGGAGTAAACTAGATAATTAAAGAACTAAACAAGGAGTAAACTAGATAATTAAAGACACATGGCTGGGGACTAATAACCTAATGATTAGAACTAAACAAGGACAGGAACAGGAAATCCAAATATGGTCACAAAAGGGAAACACACACAATACATGGAACAGAGTCTGACAATATGGTATTTAACTTATTTTTGGTGTAACTTATTTTATTTAATTATTTTTATTATTTATTTTTCACTTTAATTTTTATAGTATAATTGTTTAACATATTTACTTGTTTTATTTAATTTAGTTCAATTTAATTTAATCACTATAAAAATCAAATTTTTCATGTTCATCATTTTAAATACCAATAAATCAACTGATAAATAGATTAAACAATGTTAAATGACAGTTATGGTTATTATTAATTATGAAATGTGTAAAAGTGAGGATAAAAAGGTAAAGAGAATAAAAATACTGTTGATAAATTTAATAAAAACATTTATAAATTGAAAATACATAAAGGAGTTTAGCAAAATTGTATTACAAATGTTTATATTTTATTTTAATATTATATGCTGCTCTATTATGAATGAACTTGGAATGAATATCTATTGAACTATTTATAATCATAATGGCTTAATTTACCCATTTTCCAGTAGACTTTTTATAGACTTCTCAGTTGATTTGATTTCTAATAATCAAAATAAATTAATAAAAACAACAAAACAAAATAATCCAATTACTTTATTGACTTTGAACCTGAATTTTAATGAGGCTATATTTTACACCCTCAATTTAATGTGTTAAAGAACTTTATTTCCTATATGACACTGGACCCCACTTGCTGAATTAATCTGAATTATTGTTGCATACTGCATATTAATAATTTATAAATGCCGGAATAGCAAGAGCAGTATGCTAATATGCTATTCCCAGCATAGCCTGTGCGTTAAATTAGCAGGATCTGACACATCTGACCTGAATAAACATCTACAAACATCCCAATTATATTCTGCTTTCCGTGCATTTCTCATCTAAAATGCGATCGTTAAAACACGTGGGTGCCGGATTTCATCAAACGCTGCGATAAATGATGAAATGTTGCGAAGGAACGCAGCTCATATGAGAACTGGTCTGAGAATTGTGATGTTTCTTTAATACGAGGATTGTTTCTGTCCTGGGTTGCTAGCGTCGCGCGCAGACGGAGCTTCAAGATAAAAACATGTCAGGTCTCTTTGTGATTCGCAAAATCTGCTTAAATTCACTCTAAACTCATCACTTAAATAAAATATTAGACAATATGCTGTGATTGGAGAGCACTTCCATGTTCTGAGGAGGAAACTGTCTGGAAGTTAGGTTTGATCGAATAGCTAAAACAAGCAAACATATTTCATGAGCATTATTGCTTCACAGTTCTATTCAATATGCAATAAATGTGCAATAAAGTCTGAAAACGCTCAGTGTTTCTTGTTATCTGTTGTATAATTCCTGCAGCTTGTGAAGAGTTTTATTAAAGTACAAAGAATTTAATATAATTTACAGTAATAGCCTATATATAAATTAGCTAAATCAGAATATTTCTCATAGTGTAACATTATAACATTTAAAAAAAAGAAGTGTAAAAAAAAAAACAGACTAACTTTTAAACCACAACGTTTTGTCAAGAGTGTAGAATTTAGTAGGGATGCTAGTGACTACCGATATTAAGCACTTCTAAATTGTAGGCCTAATTATTAACTGATAAGTTAACACAGCCGAAGTGTTTAAAACATAGGCTAATGCACAATGTTACCATCTAACATGTATGTTTGCTGCAGATCGTCATGTAAACTGGTTATCTCACAAGTTTGTAGATTTGTGTTGGATGTTTTGGAATGTAAAAATGGATATTCTATTTATAAATATAATTGTTTTTGCTTATTTCAGTTAATGTCATAAAACTAGCGAGTTAAGCTGGTAATGGTACTGACAGTGTTGTGTAAACATGGCTGAGGCGCACAAAGCATGGACAAATTGAATTAACTGGTGGGTATTTACACTGGAACCGCTCCGATTGATTCAAACTCTTGACTTCAATCAATTAGTTCAAGCGATTCACTAGCAAAAAAAAAAAAACGGCTCAAAGGAGCCATTATTTTTGAATTTCGACATCATAGTGATTGGTGAAACGGAGCTTTTCGCAAATCAGAATCAGTTAAACCATTGTGCCGCAAAATGATTCACAAATTGTTCTAATCGGATTGCGTATCGTGAATCATTTGATTTAGATCGGAACTTCGAGCACAGATCGTGAATCATTTGATTAAGATTAGAATTTAGGAGCACAGATCACGAATCATTTAGATTGGAATGTCAGAGTTGGTTTGTGAATCCTTTGATTCATATTGGGACTTCGAGCGTGTATCGCAAGTTATTTGATTCAGATTGGAACTTCGGAGTGGGTTGGTGAATCTTTATAATCATATTGGGACTTCCGAGTACAATTTTTTTATTATTATTATTATTTCTGTTTATTATTATTATTATTATTATTATTATTATAAACAGTACACAACTTCACACGATTAAGATACAATTATTTAAAATAAAAAGAAAAAAGAAAGAAAGAAAGAATACATAAATACAAATCCTTTTAGAAAATTAACCAGTTTTAGTTTATTTTTTAATTAAGTAAAAGTGTAATAACTAAGTTTATTTTGTATAACCACATATTTACTACAAATACCATGGTTATCAGTGTAGCAAAAACATGGTTAATTTGTGGTTACCATTTAACCACGTTTTTTTGTACATATAGGCTACTCGTTTATAAATCATCTATGAATTAAGAAAAGAGAGGTTTAGAGACAGATTTTTGTTTATCAATCAGCTTTTTAACGCTGCCTGAGAGAAAGAACTATTCAGAACGAACCAGCTTTCTAGAACGAATCGAACTCTTCAACATGCCTGAGAGTTCTATTTAGAAGGAACCGATTCACTTGAACGCATCGGAGCGCAACGAGTACAGTTTATAACGAATCGATTCACTAGAACGATTCTGACTTTCTACGCTACATAGCCTAAAAGAAAAAAAGATCTGTTTCACACAGAGAGAAAAGTTGCGTTTAGAATGAGTCGAGTCACTTGAAAGCAACGCTACATTATGAAAGGAATGATTTCTGATGAATCGATTCTCTAGGATGACTCGAACTTCGAACTATATTATAGTATGGAGAGACAAAGGGTTCAGGTTTATCTCTGACACTGAAAATAAAGTTTCATTTGATTGATCTTTACTCAACTAATGTAGCTAATCATCCTACATGGACAAACAACTGTGAAACCGTCTCTGAATGCAAAACACTGAGTTTTTGTATTTTGAGAAGTTTAATTTCCTTTGATTAATGTATTAGCACACTGCCATTTATATTCACGGTATTACTCATTAATCTTTCATAACAAAATATCTGGATATCACCGCTTTCATCCTATTAACAATGGTGGAGGATTTAGTGAAATAAATCAAAGCAGCGAGCGGAAGTGCTCTAAATATTTCATGGCGTGTAATTGAATGCAAGGCAGTGAGGATCATTAAAATGAAGGGCGCTTGTGTCTGCTCGTACACACGCTGACTCGAATGAATGAGAAACACACACGAATCTGCATTCTGAACACGAGGAGATCCCTGTCCGCCTGCGTGAGGCTCCAGAGATGTTGCGTCACCAGATACAAGCGGAATACATTAGATTCAGGCCCGAATAAACCACGGAGGAATTCAGCCAATGTGTAAATGAAACTGAGCTGCATTTTCAAACCAAACAGTCACAGTTTGTCCTTCTTTCACAAATGGAAGCGCGATTTTGATGGTTTGCAATATATATATAAAAAAATAGAATAAAAAAGATGTTGTAGATGGGAAAACCATCAAAGCCTACAAAAATAATTTAAAACATAATTTAATAAATTATTGCTTGTTTTTTTATCCTTTCTATTAACTGAATTATATTATATTATATTATATTATATTATATTATATTATATTATATTATAATTTATTATTATAATATGCTACACTGAAAAAAAAAAAACAATTTCCTCAAAACACAATGGATCAAATTTTCATTTTGGGTAGAAAACTGAAATGTATTTTCTTAGTGGTGTAGAAACATAGGGTTGCTTTTTCATTCATTTTCTCCATGTTTACATACGTATGTATATAGATGTTTCAGCTATACAATGTCTCCATGAAATTTAATAGACTCAATGAGATATGGTTTCCACAACACTTCCACTTCTAGTCACTACAATTATTCAGTTGTGGTATAGCTTGTGTTTAGCACTCCGACGGACCCTCAATAATTCATGATGTTTTGTGAGGCTATTCGTATCTGTTTTCGTCCCTGAATGCTCTAGCATTCCTTACCAGCGCAGAAGTGCGATCCTCAAGTTTAGCAGATGGCACATTGACACAAACTTCACCTGTTCATTGATCTCAGAAAAGTAGTGGCTTTCAGAAGATGGATACATTAGCATGGAAGTTTTGTCATGGCAGGTGTGTTTTTCAAGAATGATGCAAGAACACCGTTCCGACTGTAACTCGCATAAACCCCAAACATGAAGGTTTGGATTGAGAAATACTCTGAAGAGTGTTGAAATCATTTCAAACAGCTAGAGAAAGAAAGGAACATGAAATCAAGAAAAAGTGTAAATGAGGCCAGTGGCGATCAATCACATACGCCTGGTGGCAGCCAGCTCATGATGAGTTCACCAACACTACTGATTGAACTACAGATGAATTAATAAATGTGGCCGGAGAAGCGACATACACGAATAGAAAGATCGCTGGGTTTGAAAATCGCTAACTATAATGCTACAACCGACCGGAAGAATAGTCCTTAAATAAAAGCCTAAGCAGCTGCTAAACACTCTAGCAAATTTCTGGCTCTCTGTTTTGAAGGCGAGAGAAACTTGCAGGACACTGTCCTCCTATACGCGGCCGGTCCCTGTCAACAGCTATATCACATCTAAGAGGTTAAAACAGCATCCTTAGCATTACAATCTCTCTCTCGAACTGACATCCGGCCTGTCAAGGTTCCTCCTCCAGTGCGATACAAACAACTGTTTCTCGGTGAAACAAAGCCAGATGTCTAATGCTTCTGGTGACAGGCCTTTCATTTGCCTTGATAGTGTTTATGTACCAAATCACATTGTGTACACAGTATGTACTCCGAGCGAGAGACAATATGGGTGGAAGATGATGAGATTTAGATGGTGAGACTTCATTTGATAGACAAAACAATAGACAGACAGATGAATGAATGATATATATAGATGATAGATAGATGAGATGGGTGATGAATAGATAGATAGATGATAGATAGATGAATAAACATCTAGACAGACAGAAAGACAGATAGATAGACAGATAGAAAGACAGAAGACAGGCGTCTAGACAGACAGAAAGAACAATAGATAATAATAGATGGATAGATGAATGAATGAGAGATAGATAGATAAATAGATGATAGATAGAATAGATGATCTGAGACAGAACGAGACAAACAGATAGAAGATAGATAGAATAGATAGATAGATGATAAAAGAAAAGAAAGATAGAAGATGAAAAAAGAAATAGACAGAAGACAGATAAAAGACAATGAAAGACAGACAAACAGACAGACAGAAGAAAGAAGAAGTGATGGGAGATAGATATAGATGTCAAAAGAAGGGAACAAAGAAAGCAGAAGACAATAAATGGGGATAATAAGGAATGCAGACAAAGACAGACGAACAGACAGAAGAAGTCCAAAAAAAAATAATAATAATAATAATAAAAATTAAATAAAACGAAAGAAAATGTGCAATAGAAGAAAAGGGCAGACAGGAAACAGACAGAAAGAAAGGCGGTGCGTTGTGTGTGGTGGGCGAAAAGAAAAGATTTCTGGAAACAGAAGACAAACGAAGAAGGGAAGTGATAAGGGGGTTAAAAGAAGGCCAAAAGAGAATTGAAAGATAGAGGGAAAGATAGCAGCGACAACGAACCAGACAGTGAAAGATAGAAGAATGAATAATTAGATGAACGATAGGAGATGAACAGATGTGATAGAAAACAGAAAATGAAGTGACAGCAGACACGACGAACCAGACAACAGATGATGATAGATAGATAGATAAATGAATGAATGGTGAAAGTGAATCAGAAAAATAAGAGAAAAAAGATAATTTAGACAGTAGAGACGCGCGCGGAAGCAGACAGAAGATGCAGTTTCGTGTGCGTCGATAGATAGAAGAAGAAGAAGAAAATGAATAGACAGAATGACAGATGAAAGAAAAGACAGACAGCAGAAGCAGACAAAGACAGAAGAAGCAGACAGATGATGCGACGAAGTAAGATAAGATAAATGGAAGGAAAAACAGATGAGACGAAGGCCAGACGACAGATAGATAGACAAAGTAGAACAGACAAAGACCGACGACAGACAGACAGACAGTAAATAAATGGAAAATGTCGTGTGTCTACTCGTCGACGCGATAAATGGCGAAGAAAGGAAAGTCCTGACAGACGAAAAACGGAAAGATAGAAGAATAGATAGGATGGAATAAATGTGGGACAGATAGATGTGGTTTGAAATAGATAATAGAAAGATAGATAGATAAGAATGACAGACAGACAACAGTCAGACAAGATGAATGAACAGAAGAAAGACCTGGGATGGAAATGGTGGAATTGACGAAAAAAGAAAGAAGAACGAACAAGAATAGAAAGGAAGAAAAACAGACAGACAACGTCTAGACAGACAAAAGAACAGATAGATAGATAGAATAATAGAAAAATAAATTTAAAATAGATCAAAGACAGAACAGACAGACAATAAGATAATAAGAATGGAATGAATAATAACATCTAGACAGACAGAAGACGAAGAACAGACAGAAGCAAGAAAATAGAAGAAGAAATAGATAGAATGAATGACATCAGAACAGACAGACAGACAGACAGACAGACAGACAGAAATAGATAGATGAAATGATGAATAGAAATAGAATAGAATAGAATAATGAATCCTGACGACAGACAGACGAACAGAAGTAATAGAAAGATAGTGGATAGAATAATAGAATGGAGCATTTAGACAGACGAACGAACAGACGAGAAGAACAGAAGACAATGAATGATAAATAGAAGATAGAATAATAAAATAAATTGACGACAGACGATAATAAAGACAGAAGAAAGACAGACAGACAGGCGTCTAGACAGACAAAAAGCAGACAGGAAGAAGAAGAAAATGGTAGAACGGAACAGAGACAGACAGACAGACAGACGGATGACAGACGAAGGAAACGAACGAAACAAACGAACAGACAAGAACGGATAATGAATGTGAATAGATGAAAGGTAGATGAATAGAAGAACGAACAGACAGAACAGACAGACAGATAGACAGACAGACAGACGAACAGACAGACAGACAGATGTAGATAGAAGATAGATAGATAGATAGATAAGATAATAGATAGATAGAATAGATAAAAGATGGAGATAGCAGTAGGGTAAACTAGTCATGCATCTGGTTGAACAGGATGGGAAGATAAAGCAAATGTGCATTCAACTTCATTAGCAGTGAGCATGTAAGTACTCATCTGTATCCGGTCCCTTGTAATAGTCAGCATTTCTAAATCAGAACAACCTGACACATTCAACTCAAAATGAAGTATTCCTGTGATTGTGGCTGTGAGGTATAAAACACAGACACACACCACGACAGTGGAAAAAATGAACAGTTAATTTCCCACAACCTGTGTGGGACTGCAGGATGTAGCTGTTGGCGGAAGGGGAAGGAAAGTGCTGACATTAAATCTTTCCCACCCTCTGATCAATTGTATCTGATTGAGAAAAAAAAAACAACCTCAGACCAAAGCGCGGTACTGAACATCCATAATATGCACCAATCTTAAACCCACAAATACTACAGCTTGAAAATACTATGTACAGATTTTGGAGAAATTCACCTTCAAGATGCAGAACTGTTGCTCTGCTGTTCTTATACAATGTTTTAGTCGCGTTGCTATGCTGGTGCTGGGATGTTCTTAGTGGTTTTAATGTGTTGCTATGCTGTTTCTGGGGCGTTTGAGTGGTTTTAGTGCGTTACTATGCTGTTGCTGGGCGTTTTGAGTGGTATCAATGCGTTGCTATGCTGTTCTCTAGGCGTTTGAGGGGTTTTACTGTTTGCATGCTGTTGCTGGAGTGTTTTGAGTGGTTTTAGTCGCGTTCTATGCTGTTTCTGGAGTGTTTTGAGTGGTTTTAGTCGCGTTGCTATGCTGTTGCTGAGTGTTTTGAGTGGTTTTAGTCGCTTCTATGTTGTTGCTGAGAGCGTTCTTAGTGGTTTTAATGTGTTTAGCTATGCTGTTGCTGGGCGTTCGTTGAGTGGTTTTAATGTGTTTGCTATGCTAGTTGCTGGAGTGTTTTGAGTGGTTTTAATGTGTTGCTATGCTGTTGCTGGAGTGTTTTGAGTGGTTTTAGTGCGTTGCTATGCTGTTGCTGAGCGTCTTAGTGGTTTTAATGTGTTGCTATGCTGTTGCTGGGGCGTTCTTAGTGGTTTTAATGTTGCTATGCTGTTGCTGGAGTGTTTTGAGTGGTTTTAGTCGCGTTGCTATGGTTGTTGCTGGGCGTTCTTAGTGGTTTTAATGTGTTGCTATGCTGTTGCTGGAGGCGTTCTTAGTGAGTTTTAATGTGTTGCTTATGCTGTTGCTGGAGTGTTTGAGTGGTTTTAATGTGTTGCTCATGCTGTTGCTGGAGTGTTTTGAGTGGTTTTAGTGCGTTGCTATGTATGTTGCTAGGCGTTCTTAGTGGTTTTAATGTGTTGCTATGCTGTTGCTGCGGGCTTCTTAGTGGTTTTAATGTGTTGCTATGCTGTTGCTGGAGTGTTTTGAGTGGTTTTAATGTGTTTGGTATGCTGTTGCTGGGGCATTTTGAGTGGTTTTAGTGCGTTGCTATGCTGTTGCTGGAGTGTTTTGAGTGGTTTTAGTGCGTTGCTATGCTGTTGCTGGGCGTTTTGAGTGAGTATCAATCGTTCGCTTATGCTGTTTCTGGAGCGTTTGAGTGGTTTTAGTGCCATGTCGTGCTGAGCCGCTTGATCGCCTTAGCGCAGTCATCGCCGTTGCTGAGCGCTTTGAGGGATGCCTGAGGCTACTGCGTGTGCATGCGAGCCGCCTTGAGTCCGCTTTAGGCGCTGTCATGCCGTTGCTCGACGCCTTGATGGTCTTTAGCGCTGCTGTCACTGCTGTTCGCTGGAGCGCCTTTGATGGTCTTCGCATCAGTCATGGTTGCTCGTGAGCCCTTTGATGATCTTAGGCATCAGTTCAGCTGTCTGCTCGGAGCCGCTTCTGATCCGCCTTTAGCGCTTGCTTGCCGTCTTGCCGGAGTCGCTTTGAGTGTCTTTAGCGCCAGTTGTCTGGAGACTTTGATGGCATCAGCGTGTCATTACGTTGTTCCTGATGTCTTTGATTCCGCTTTAGCGCACGTCATGCCGTCTGCCGCGCCCTTAGTGGTCTTAAGCGTGCTCATTCGCTTGGTCACGCCCTTAGTGGTCTTTAATCGTCATTCACGCTCGTGCTGATGTTCTTGAGTGGTCTTAGGCGCATTGGCGTTTGTCATTCGCCGCCTTAGTGGTCTTTAATCGCGTCATACGCTCGTCCACGCCCTTAGGTCTTAATCGCGTCATTACGCCGTTTGCCGAGTTCTGATGGTCTTTAATCGTGTCATTACGCCGTCATGGAGCACTTTGAGTGAGTCTTTAGGCCTTGTCGGTCGTCACGCCTTAGTGGTCTTTAATCGCGTCATTGCGCCGTTTGCTACGCCCTTAGTGGTCTTAATCGCGTCATCACGTCGTGCTCGGAGGTTCTTGATGGTCTTAGGCGCCAGCATTACGTTGTTTGCACGCCCTTAGTGGTCTTAATCGGCGTCATTACCGTCTGCTGGGGCGCCCTTAGTGGTCTTTAATCGCGTCACGTGCCGTGCCGGATGTCTTGATGGTCTTAATCGCGCATACGCTGTCGTCGGCATCTTGATGGTCTTTAGCGCCGTCAGCCGTCTTGCGGAGCGTCTTGATGGTCTTTAGGCCGCCTTCAGCTCGTCATCAGCCCTTGATGGCAATCAACGCCATTACAGCTGTCTCCGAAGCATCTGATGGTCTTAGCGCACCATCGTCTCCGGAGTGCCTTGATGGTCTTTAATCGGTCATTCAGCCGTCATTGAGTGTCTTGATGGTCTTTAATCGCGTCATAGCCTGCGCGGAGCGTCTTTGATGGTCTTAGCGCCGTCACGCCGTCGTCACGCCTTTGATGGTCTTTAGGCCTGTCATCCGTGCGGAGGTCTGATGGTCTTTAGCGCCGTCATCGCTCGTTGCGGCCGCTTTGATGGCACCAACGCCCATGTACGTTCCTGGGACGCTTTGATGGTCTTAGCGCGTCATTACGCGTTGCCGGAGTTCTTGAGTTCATCTTAGCGCCGTCATCGCCTGCTCTGCTGGAGCGCCTTTGAGTGGTCTTAGCGCATCATTACGTTCTCCGAGCACTTGAGTGGCACCAGCGCTGTCATTACGTGTCCGGAGCGTCTTGAGCCCATCTTTAGCGCGTCGTCTACGCTCGTCGCTCGGAGGTCTTTGATGATCTTTAGGCGCCGTACTGCCGTCATTGGAGTGTCTGAGTGGCATCAACGCTCGTCAGTCGTTGCCGGAGTGTCTTTGAGTCATCTTTAGCGCTGCATGCTCTGCTTGCGGAGCCGCCTTTGATGGTCTTAGTGCCGCCTTACGTTGCTCCTGGGGCATCTTGAGTGGCACCAGCGGTCATTACGCTCAGTCTGGAGCGCCTTGACGCTCTCGCAGCACTGTCATAGCCGTCCGGAGAGTTCTTGATGGTCTTAGCGCCGCCATTGGTACGCCGTTTGCCGGAGTGTTTGATGGTCTTAGGCGCCCAGCCGTTCACCGGAGCGTTCTGATGGTCTTAGCGCACTGCGCTGTCATAAGTCTTTGAGTCCCATCTTTAGCGCCGCCATTACGCCTGTCCCACGCTTTGAGTCCGCTTACATCATTACGCTGGTTCCGGAGGTTCTTGAGTCGCTAGCCGCATTCTTAGTGCCGTCTCACGCCTTGAGGTTAATCAGCAGTGTCATGTACGTTGCTCGGATGCTTGATCGCTTTAGGCCGCCACATAGCCGTCAGCGACGCTCTTGATGGTACCCATCGCACTGGTCAGTTGCCGGACGCCTTTGATGGTCTAGCGCATCGCCTGCCGGAGCGTCTTGATGGCACCAGTGCGCCATAGCGCCGTCTGCCGGAGGTCTTGATGGTCTTAGCGTCCATCAGTCCTGTCGCTGGAGTGTCTTGATGGTCTTAGCGCTGGTCATGCCGTTGCCGAGGTTTTAGGGCACATCACGCTGTCAGGCCGCATGGTGCGTTCTGATGGTCTTAGGCGTTACGCTGTCTGGCTCGAGGTCTTTGAGCCCGCCTTTAGCGCCATGCACTACTGTCCGGGCCGCTTGATGGTCTTCAGTGCCTGTCACGCCGTTGCGGAGCGTTCTTGATGGTCTTAGTGCCACTGTACGCCGTCATGCAGGGCATTCTCGCGGCATCAACGCGCATGCTCCGTCGAAGCATCTGTTCACACAGCGGACCCCATGGCGTTGCCGAGTTTGATGGCAACAGTGCCATACCGTCGGCTGAGTCTTGAGTGGTCTTAGGCCCGTCATGTTGCCGGATGTTCTTGATGGCAATCAGCGCCGCTGGTTGGAGTCTTGATGGTCTAGGCGCCGTGTCATGCCTAGCGATGTCTTGATGGCAGTGTTTGGAGTTGTGGTATCAATGCGCTTCTATGCTGTTGCTGGAGTGTTTTGAGTGGTCTTTAGTGCGTTGCTATGCTGTTGCTGGAGTGTCTTTGAGTGGTCTTAGTCGCTTGCTATGCTCGTTGCTGGAGGTTTGAGTGGTACAGTGCGTTGCTTGCCTGTTGCTGGAGTGTTTTGAGTGGTCTTTAGGCGTCTATGCTGTTGCTGGAGTGTTTGAGTGGTTCAATCGTCTGCTATTGCGTTGCTGGAGTGTTTTGAGTGGTCTTTAGTGCGTCTGCTAGCCGTTGCTGGAGTGTTTTGAGTGGCATCAATGCGTTGCTAGCTGTTGCTGGATGTTTTGAGTGGTTTTAGTCGCGTTGCTATGCTGTTGCTGGAGTGTTTGAGTCGGCTTTTAGTGCGTATGCTACTGGTCTGTTGCTGGGGCGTTTGAGGTGGTCAGTGCGTTGCTATGCTGTTGCTGGAGGTGTTTTGAGCAGTGTTGGGCAGTAACACATTACTTAGTAACGCGTTACTGTAATTTGATTACTTTTTTAGTAACTGAGTAATTTAACCCGTATAATTTTCAAAAAGTAATTAGAGTATAGTTACAAGCCGAGGTCTCTATATGTTACTGCACGCTTACATTGCTGACAGAATGCAGTGTTTTATAATCTAGAGATTGTAAAAGGATGTAGCACACACACTGTCAAGTCACGTGCCAGTGGATTAGAGACCTCTCACAGAGACCGACGCAACAGAGTGCAGCCTGTACAAGACTTGATAGGCGAGTGTGACTTGTGTGTAACGGGTTACGGAGAATAAAATGATTCACGGACTCCCGAATATAGAAATATCTAAACATAAAATATCTAAAACAAATAAATTGTTATTCATCTACTTCACAAAAGCAACATGAACTAATATAAAATATAAACGACTAACAGGTGCAAGCCGCATGCATGGTTTCTATTTAGGCTATAACACGGTTTGCAGCGTAAGCAATGCAGTGTTGAAATTTATGCTCACTTAATCCTCATATTATAGCACATGAATTGTAGACATTATGAAAGATTCATTATGCATATGTTTATTGTGTTATAACAGAGATTTGTGAGACTGCAATGAACTGAGATGTCTTTTAGAGATTATAAATGCAGTACCTTGCTGGCATTCTGCCAAACATGCATGCAGCAGTCGCTGTTTAGTTGAAAATAACAGTGTTCTGTGAACGCTGATGCTTTAATAACAAATATTTATCGGGCGTATGGTGAGATTTCATAAATTTCATGGAGCAAAAGTAACGTAACTAGTAGTGTAACACTACGCTTGAAATAAAGTATTAGAACATTAATGTTATTATTTTAAAAGGAGTAATCAGTAATCAGTAATTTGATAACATTTTCAGAGTAACTTGTCCAACACTGGTTTTGAGTGGTTTTAGTGTCTTGCTATGTGGTCGCTAGCTTGATACTGATGCAAGTCTATCCTCAAGTAACCATCACTAAATAAATTAATTACAAGCTGTGCATCATTTATTTTGTGGTTACATTTGAATTATGAACCCAAAGCATGAATTTGGCTCTGCTATAGTGATATGGCGCTTCACGCTTATAATTCAATATAAAACACAGAAAAGAATCAAACGACTTTCTGCCAGTTGTGAAGGCCTTGATGGCTGGAATCATTGATGCTGGTTTGTTTCGATGGCTCTTTGGGGGGCTTTTTTGTTCCGCTTGTCATTCCACCACAAGATACAATCCATCAACAAATTTCCTCAAACCGCTTTGAATCTGAAATTAAAAGCGCTTTTGATCTGCTCCAAAATAGGCACCAAACGTAGCAGCCCCATAATATATTCATATCCCGCGGAGTTCATTATCTCTCGCTCTCTCTTATTAGCAGTGACCCAAGGTCACAAAGGAATGGGGCTCACTTGAGCTCCACCCAAGTCAAAAGAACTGAGAAAAAAACAGGTCTGGATACAACCCAACTTATTCCCAAAGCTTACATTTCAGAGGTGTCGGATCCAGCATTTAGCTTCACTATTAGCACCAGATGTGGCAAGAAACACTGGCTTCCTAATTTTAAAGAAACCTAAAACCTAAGTACTAGGTGCTAATTGCTTTGAATTTCCACAGAGAGTATGTTCCAAAAAATACGGAAATGCCTTAGGGAGCATTTTAAGAGTGCTACATAACTTCTAAAACATTGGCACGCTTGAAGATCAGATGAGTGGTTCATTAGGAGGCGGGTTTGGCATTGTCATTCAAAATTTGTTTTCAACAACGCAACCAATCGAAGCCACCCAATCAAGACCTTATCCTGACATTGAGGGATTCATTAGGAAATGGGGATCCTAATGAGAACAATCATAAACAATAACTCACGGTTTCTAGCATCATTTGAACAATCATGAGTCTTTGAAATCTGAAGTGTTCCTTCAATGACAAACAATCAAACATACAATACTGCAGCAAAAAAGGAAAAACAAACTCCATAAAGTTAATTAAAAATATACATTAAAAAGAATATTTAATGTAAAATAAAATGTACAACATTATTAAATAAAATAATGAAATATACTTAAAATATTATTAAATAAAACATTTTACATTAGGGTCTACATTTTGCAAAAAAAAAAATATATATATATATATAAAAAACATTTAAATGATCAATAAATAACTGAAAAAAGACAAGAGGCTAACAGTTCTAAGAAACTAATATCTGACACCTAATGCATAACATCAGAGGACCGCATGTTTTGAATTCAATCAGGTTCTGTCACTTGGAATTTTCTGCCACCAAGTTGTCCTCAAAGCTTCAAGAGGGCAGCACGCCTTTAGCGAGAAGCATATGTTTGGTTTGTGCTCCTGCATGCATTAATGGTGGACAGAGATGTAAATATAAGCGCGGCGGTGTCTGTTGAAGTCTAGCCTCCAGACAAATGCCACGGCTGAAAAATGGAGGTTGTGCTGCAGCACGCTTTGCTAGCTGCCTTATTAGCATACAGGAAAGGTGGATGTAAAGTGATGTCGCCCCGGTGGTGTAAATATTTGAATTATAATGAGCTCACAGGCAACGGGCTCTGGCCTCCCTTGTTTGTTTTATTTATTCTGCTGGATGGCAAAAGTCACTTCTCATTACCGTCCAAATTAGCTGGACGCGAGAAAGGCTCATAAAAAGGTGCCCCTATGGCACTTTTTGGACTTAAAATGGAAAAAAACTTCCCAAACAGCACTTTTCACATTCTTACTGACAATTAAAGCATTTATGGAATAAAATGGCCTTGATCTTCTAAAGCAAATTTCACAGCTAGCATTTAATGTATTAAAAATATTCACAAATACATAATATTTTCATGATTTTTCCCATAATTTTACCAAATTTCATATGGATTGGTAATGTCGTATAATGGTAGTGATAGCCTGATATTTAACTTGCAAATACACCAACTTTTGGGGAAAATAAGAATCAAATATAAATCATTAATCACTAATAATTAACATTTTACTTACCCAGATCATCATACAGTAGTTAAATATGTATGTGTATATATATATATATATATATATAATATATATTATATATATATATATATATATATATATATATATAATGAATTTTTATGTAAAATATTATTCAAATTAAAAGTTTAAATTAAGCATATTTGTACATATTAGTTCACATCTTGCAGTAAATAAAATGCATTTATAAAATGACTCAAAAAAAAAAATCTTTGAAAAGAAAAAGATTAAAATATACTAGATTATTAAATATTATTGAAATGTTCAAATTAATAATATCATTTTGAATAAATAATTAACAGATGCACATTTTGTAACTTATATTAGCTATACAACTTACAAAAGAGTAAGAAAGAAATAAATGTATACATATTTTAAAAATGAATGAAAAATGAAATAAATTAATATTTTAAATGACTAATCAACATAGTACATATTTGTATATTCATAGCTTATAGCCTGGGTCTGTCACAAGGGTAAAATAAAAATAATGCATAAAAACATTAGAAAAGTAATTAAACATTTTTATTTAACTTTCACCAAATAAAAGCTAAAGTTGAAAAATGTTCATTAAAACTTAAGATGAAAACCTATTGAGAGTTTTTGAGATCAGGATGCATTGTCATAATTGTGAGCGCGATTTAAACTGATCAGTGTAATCGTCTAAATGGGCAGATGGCGACATTTATTGATCAGTAAACACATTGCTGTTGTGACTCAATCAACTGTACTGTGATCTTACGTGAAACAAATCCAGAAACTGCAACCCAAGCAAAAAACACCCTGTTACTACCAAATGCTTCATAGCTGAGAAACAAAAACAGCACTCCATTATAGAAGCGAACTAGCACCAAACAACAGTGGGATCAAACCTCCTGAACTTTCATCCCTGCGGCTAATTGAATTAGATGGTGTCTGAGTGTTAGCATGGATGTTAACATCGGTGACATGCAGACCGCTAGCAGTCATTACAGCCGATGGAGACCTCAGCGGTGACAAACACCTGCGCAGCTCATGTGCAGATCTTCAGTCGCTGACAGGCTTTCCACACAGAGGACAGCATGAGAACAGCGTGTTCAGAGCTCTGAAGAGGATGGCTACGATTCCAGCCCACTCACTAGAAAAATTACCATGTCCCCAGCACCTCTCTGGTGTATAACTAGTCTCTTCAGAGTCACTGCAGCAGAGGCGTATTGAGTTCAGTGTAAAGGTGAAGTGGTGCTAACAGATTGCCGACGCATGATAGTAGATGTCAACCAAGAGTAGCAGCTGTTTAGTACATTTTAAATGCTTCTAAGTGTGGACCTATCGTAAAAACTGTGAGTCTGCAATCTCAGTGCGAATGGCTTCATGAAAAGAAAGAAAAGTGCAGCAAGCGCAGGAAAAGGAGGGTCTCAAACACACTTCAAATAAGATTCGTTCCAAAGCCAATTTGCTACTGTTAACAAGTCTCTTAGATCTGCTGTCTGTACATGTCAGTCTACTGATTCATTATTAGGTAATTGTAACTATCTGATCACATTAGCTGTTAGACATCTACAATACTGTCTGTTGTACTATCTAAATGACTTATCTAGTACTTATTCTATATGCTAGCATGAGTATGTCATACATGTTGCTAATCATAGCAATATCTTTCATTTGATCTATCTGATCTAGTATCTATCTTCATTATCTATCTATCCATGTCTTGTCTGTATACTTCTAGATCTATCTTCTATCTTCTATCTATCTATCATATCTATTCTATCATGCTGATCTATCTGTCTATCTATCTACATATCATTCATGTCTGTCTATCTATCTTGATCTACTACTGTCTTTCCTATTATTTCTGATCTATCTATGCTCTATCTTCTTGCTATTCGTCTGTCTGTCTGTCTCTCTTATCTATCTAGTCTATCTGTCTTATCTGTCTTTCTATCTTCTGTCCACTATGCATCTTGCTCTGTCTGTCTTCGTCTTGCATCTGCATGCTTTCTCAGTTCATCGTCATGCTATGCTTTGTCTTCTTGCTTGTCTTCTTCTGTCTGTCTTGTCGATCTGATCATCTGCCAGTTCTATATTGTCTCGTGTACTATCTGATCTATCTGTCTTATCTGTCTGATCTATCTCATCTGATCTATCTATCTATCTTTCTATCTATCTGATCTATCTATCTGTCTGTCTGTCATGTCTGTCTAGACATCTCCAATACATTGTTTGTCTATCTATCTATCTATCTATCTATCTATCTGTGTCTGTCTGTCTGTCTGTCTGTTTGTCTGTCTAGACATCTACCAATACATTGTCTGTCTTTTTGTAGCTGTGTTTAATCTACTAACCACCTAACAATGCCTTAGCAAGACCCAATCAACCACATAGTCTATTAAACTGCAAGTCTCCCTTTGAAGTAGCCAAATATTCAACACAAAAGGCCTAAATAACCTTTGCCAAACTAAGTCAATGTATCTTTTAACACAGGGACTTGCACACTTAATCAATATTAATGAAACAATTTGCTAGAGTTTGTGATGTAGCGTTGCTCCTTTGTGTTTCAGTTGCCTGTAACATTGAACCGACTCTCAACAGCGCTCCTTCAGAAAACATCTTCCTCACTTATTAACTTTACAAGCACATCACGATCAGAGAAATGACGCACAGGAGCGTCTGGCACCGCCAGTCCAAAACTAATGTTCCCTGCAGCGGAAGCATTAGCGCGCGCAGGCCCAGACAAGCCTGGTGAGTTCAACTTCCTTCAGCACGACGCCCGTTTCCTCGCCAGTGCTCAGTATTTTGCTTGTGTTAACGGACGGATCGCCTCTGGCTTTGATTAAGATGTCACTGTCAGTCGCTGTGTGAAGTGTGCAATTTATGCCCTCCGCTGTCTATAAACCCGCCTCTAAAGCTGATGGGGTGTTTAGCTAAATGAGAAGGAAACACGGCAGTCAAAGACAAATAAAAGGAGGAGCTTTATCAGTAGGAGATGAAGATGACACTGTCATGTACTTGTCATTTGAGTATTTACACTTCAAAAAATTGCCAACTGTCTGTTATTCTTTGTAGAGCATATTGACTTTTGCCACACGGTGGACACTGTCTGAATGAGTTAATTACAAATCAATAATAATGAATTATTTGAGAGAAAAAAAGTGTGTTCTCTATCTCCATTCAGGTCTTTATTCCAGGTTAACGACATCTAAAGACTGGTTGTTTTCATGTACACGTGTATTATCTTTTCTGTTCTGTGCATTTTGTCTTGAACCCCTGGCAGTGTAATTTCATCTAATTAAAGATAAGGTCGTGAGATATTTTTCTTTCTCCTCTGAAAATGATAAGCTAGTGCCGAGATAACCTGAGGAATTATTGTGTAGCACTCCACATGGTATTGGCAAAAAAAGAAAGAATAAATGAAAGAGGACTTACAGTCTGGCCTGAGGGTGGAATGCAGAAATGAGTACTTTAATTATCACATTACAATCACCTACACGCTGTAAATAAAGACACAAAGAAAAAAACTATGTAATATGAATTATATGTAACAATATGCAATGCAATGTAACTGTTTTCTTTATATAAAAAATACCAGAAATTCCAAAATAATTATGTTCGGTTCTCTCACATGCATTCTTGTACATGTGAAGTACATGAATCGTTGATGAGACCATTCTTTTCAGCGGAGATACAGCCGATCAGTGTGTCAGTGTATCAAAACTGAACTTTGATCCTGAACTGATGATGAGGCAGTTCACATATACAGCTTGATCAGTGAACCTGATCCAATTCCCGAACTAATGACCATTTGATCGGTTCTTCCAGCGAATCAAACATATACGACCAAATCACTGAGTAGGTTATTTTCCGTGATTAAAACCTCTGATAGCACACATACATCAAAGAGGCATCTATTTGACCTCTGCAAGACATATTATTTTTAGTGTTTGCTCATCTGCAATGCCTCTTTAGGACGTTTCCTATCAGATGTCAAACAGACATATGAGATGTCTCTTAGATGTTTATGATTTAGAAGAATGTATGTAAAACTGACATCTTAAAGACGTCTGTCAGATGTTTGTACTCAGCAGATGCTTTCCAGATCAATGCAGATCAGATTAACAGACATCTTGCAGACGACATGTGCTATCTGGGACATGTAAAGGATGATCGGTAAATCTGATTCCCTGAGCAAATCACTATACTGAGTCGGTTCTTCATAGTGAATCAAAATATAAAGTGCGATCGGTGAATGCCGATTCTCAATCGAATCATTAAATCGGCCGTTTCCATTTAGTGAATCAAAATGTATAAGACGACCTGTGAACTCTGATTCCCAAACGAATCACTATATGAGTTGGTTCTTTTTCGTGAATATAAAGTTCGATGGGTGAACTCCGATTTCAGAGTGAATCACTAATAAATGCTGCATTCTTTTTAGTGTATAACAACACAATGCTTCAAGTGAACTGCTATTCCTGAAAAAATCAATTTGATCCAGTCCTTGTTAGTGGATCAAACATAAACATGCGATTCTCAGATTCTTAATCTTAACATATTAACATATGAGCTAGTTCTTTTAGTGAATCAAATGCAATCAGTGAACTCTGATTCTCAAACTAATGATTATGTTAGCTTTTTTAGTGAATCAATCTTAGTGAACTCTGATTCACGGATGTTTGAGTCACATCACCGGTTCTTTTAGGGAATCATGTATGACCTAAACAGCACTGACCAGTTGCCCTGTCCAAATACCCACACTTGCAGTCTTGGTCACTTGAGAGCACGTGAAAGGAAGTAAGTGCACAAGACTGTCCCAGGTCTTCAAAATTCCAAAGCTGAAAATAAAAATAAAGCTATGTAAACACTTGCAATTTACAACACTGTAAGTGTGTCCCATCAGGTAATGAAAAGTTCGACACACACTTGTGGTCTTTATCCCTCACTTCAACACTTGGGCCAAATATAGGAAATACATTAAATAAGTAGTCAAGTGATCAAGTGCAAAGACAGCAAATGTGGGTATTTGAACAAGGCATATCAACTCTGATTCTAGAGCTAATGATTCTTATGAGCGGTTCTTTTCACTGAATCACAAAAATCAGTTGGAGCAGTTTCTCAATCAATCTCAGACTCACTTACTGATTCACAAGACATTAATTTTGTCATGTCAGACCCAATGAACCAAAATCTGTTGTAATGCTGAGACTCATAAATCACTAGTTACTGACTAGTTGTTCATACGCTAATGGCTATTTAAAGATACAGAGATATTTTATGGAAAAAGGTTGTTCCTTCTTGTTTCACATTTCAGCATTTGGAAACACAACTACATATCTGCTTTCCAATAGAACTGTTAATGCAAGCAGAATTGCAATTCCTCACAATTCACATCCATACTTAATCGTAAACATTTATTTAACCTGCAAATTTCTTTAATTCCTTCTTTTCAGATTTGTCTCGCCATCAAGTCGCATTTGATAGGCTTGTCCTCAAAACAGACATTTGTTAGGGAGGTGGAGATCTTGGGGAACAGACAGCTGGTGATTAAACCACATTACGATTTTCATGGTTCACGATGCCGTGTAATTATAAATATGATCCATGTCCCTCGGTGGTAATTGATGCCCCTTGGCGACTTCTGCCCTCTAATGAGCTGCAGCTTTCTGGGTGTTGCAGCAGGTTTCCTCAACGTTCTAGCAGCTTTATGTCATTTCAAAAATAAACAAATATGAACAGTGGGGCAGCACTAAATGTGAGGAGATAACAGGCCTGGGTAAGGAGAATCACTCTAGCGAGCGAGCCTAATGCTGCTGCAGTGTTTCCACGAAGCTCTGAATGTCATCGTTGTTGCATTCATAATGTAAAGATCAGCAGCAAACCCAAAAGTCGCGCCTACGCGACTGGAACTCAGAAGTCATAAGTAACTCTGTGCATAATCAACTGAGTGATATCCATCAAGGAGTCCATTCATTAATTTTCATAATAACAGCGGCTGAGTTAGCCATGCGGCAGCGCTATAGTTCTCTATCAGTATCTGAACACAAATGAACCATGGGATGGTTTTAAAGCGCAGTGAAGAGCTGAGCGCGGGGGTATCACAAACTTCCGTTGGCACCTGTCACTCTTTCCTGAGCTGCACGGTGGATCGCAGTGGACGTCAGTGCGCGCTAGCCCAGGGGCTGTGGAGTTTGGGACGGGGGTGGGATGAGAATTATAACGCGCTTTCCTTTAGCATGAATAATACATGATGCAAAGGCGGTGAATAATTGAGGAGGTGGTAACGAAGCTGGGCCAGGTGCCAGCTTCAAAGGTAAAGAGGGTGAGAACTCACATTCAAAAGCGATCATTGGATCCGCGAGGCATTTGGACAGCTTCTGTGACATAGCCAGATTTCTGGAAACAAAACAGAGCGATAATAATGTTAATAACAGAACATTTCTTTCATTTTCTGAAGAAAATTTATGTTCTGGTCCTGAAAACGCTACACGATGCTAGGAAATTTTGGAGGTTGCCTGGGTATTGCTATACGGTTGCTAAGGTGTTAGACTTGCATGCTGCTATGTGGTTGCTAAGGTGTTCTGAGTATGTTTTGCATGTTACATGTGGTTGCTGAGATGTAATGAGTGTGTTTTTACATGTTGCTTTTGCTGTTGCTAAGGTGTTCTGAGTGTGTTTTGCATGTTGCTATGTGGTTGCTAAGGTGTTTCGAGTGTGTTTGCAAAATGTTGCTTTTGCGGTTGCTAGGGTATTAGTGTTTTGACGGAACCCTAAGGTGTTCAGAGTGTTTTGAACGACATATGTAGTTGCCAAGGTGTTCTGAGTAGTTTTTTGTATGTTGTTATGCAGTTTTTTAAGGTGTTCTGATTGTTTTGGATTTATATATGCAGTCTTTAAGGTGTTCTGTTAAGGTATTCTGAGTGTTTTTTTTTGTATGCAGTTGTTAAGGTGTTCTGAGTGTTTTGGAAAGTAGATATGTAGTTGTAAAGGGATAGTTCACTCAAAATGTAAATTTGATGTTTATCTCTTACCAGGGCATCAGGATGAGTGACTTTGTTTCTTCAGGAGAACAAACAAGATTTTAAACTCAACGTTGCAGTCTATAACTCTTATAATGTAAGGGAATCACAGCTAAAACACAATAAAAAAATTAAAAAACATACAAAACAAAACCAAATTAAACCGTGGCATCAGATGATACATTGATGTAAAGACACAAGCGATTGGTCGTGCAAGAAACTGAACAGTATTTATATTGTTTTTACCTCTGATTCATGCACTATAGAGATACAGTAGGTGGCGGTAATGCACTTATAAGTCAGCGATCCACTATAAAGCAAGAACAAGAAGAAGAAGATGCCTCCACGGGCCTGCTGCTTAGAATGCTAGGAGGATGTGCTCGGGGTTCTAACAGTTCAGACATTAGCGAATCAGAGGTAAAAATATATAAATACTGTTCAGTTTCTTGCACAGACCAATCGCTTTGTGTCTTTACACATCAATGTATCGCACAAGCCGAGGGTTTAATTTGGTTTTGTTCATGTATGGTTTTTTTAGTTTTATTGTATAGCAGTGATTCCCTCCACTTACATTATAAAACTGATAGACTGCAACGGTTTGAGTTAAAAATCTTGGTTTGTGTTCTGCTGAAGAAACAAAGTCACCTAAATCTTGGATGCCCTGGGGTAAGCAGATGAAACTATCACATTTACATTTTTGGAGTGAACTATCCCTTTAAGGTATTCTGAGTGGGTTTTTTATGTTACGGTTGTTAAGGTGTTTCAAGTGTTTTTGGAAGAGTAGATATGTGGTTGTAAGGTGTTCTGACTGTTTTTGCAGTGATAAAGTGTTGTGAGTGTTTTTGAATGTGGCTTGTGAAATAGGGATTGCTAAAGGAGCTGCCAAGGGTTCCTGAGTGGTTTTAGTGCAATAATCTCAAACTTTTGCTTTGATTAACAGAAAGCATAATGAACAAACTCGTATAATTGATAACATTTAAACATGGAGACTTGCACCAATCAGACATCTTATAAATAAATAAATAAATAAACTCTTTACTCACCGTTAGGTGTTTTTTATTGTGTTTAGCTAACAGTCTCAAGGCTCCTCTTGATCACGATGTCAGCGAGACTAAAGAAACACAAATAGCGTAAGCAAATTGTGTTTACAGAAATGAGTCCGGAGAGTCTCAATCACAATCTCCAATCAGTTTAAATGGTTAATTTTTCTTCTAGCTGGTGAAATCAAAGCGGCTTAATTAGCAAACGGTTCACGTGGAGTTTAGGTCTGTCTCTCGGCTCCTGAAGCTTGTTTAGGCCAGAGGCCAAATAACATCGCTAATGCGCGAACCCCAGAGGAGCGGAAATAAACCGCTTCAATCCGCCAGCAAATCATTAAAATCTTGATAAAACACACCTAATTGTGTGCTTTAATTCAAGGACGGTTTCCCTCGCTTGTCTGATGTGCTCAGATATTTCAGAGAAACCAAAGGGTCAAGATGTTGCTAGCAACAAGAATGATAGCTGGTTGATTAAAGAAAGAAACAAAAAAAGCGCTTTGAAAACCAATAAAGGATCGTCCTTCATCTCATAATGATGGCTACATCATGTCTGGTTGTATTTTGTAGTCTTTAAAGTCATTCATTTGACTCAAGCAGCTCTATAACATCAAGAGAAACTCATCCGTTAGCGTGAAGTACACAAGCTGGCGGCTTTTTCATTGAAAATTCATCAGATTATGAGGTAAATGTTAATGTTACCGTGTCTGATGAGTCTGAGACTTTATATAAAGACTGTTATCAGTTTCAGGGTTGTGTCATTGTCGGTGTTTTTTTTTTCAGTTCAAAGCGTCTTTGAAATCTTCTGCGTGTGTTATTAGCATTATCAGCTTGTTTGTAGCGCAGTGCCAAAACAAAGGAAGAGGAACCAGTGTTTTCTTCTCGTTAATAGAGCATTTGGCGTTAAATTAAAGATTAAATGTGTTGATGTGGGCCTGTTGATGCCAGGTTTGATAAGATCATGTGTGCTAGCTCTGCAGTTTGAATTCTTAATTAAGAACACACACATTCAAAAGAAAATGCACTTTTGCACATATAGTATAACTCACATTTTGTCATCTCAAGTATAAACCAGGCTGAAGTAAATCAGTAACAGATTGCAAACATAAAAATACAACAGAAAAATCATAAACATTGCTTTTTGGCTCATTTGAGATAATAATTTGACTCAACGACCTTCCAACATCATTTTAATTACATGTGACTGGGTTTGTGATTATTCAGCTGTTTTACCCACATGTTTGACCAATTAGGGATCCATTGCGTGAGGATTAAAATCACAAGGACCTGAGAGAAAACACCACATGGTCACGTTCAGTACAGCACTAAATTTGATTCTGCTCCTTTGATGCTTTTGTTTGGAAAAACTCAAAGCTGAAGCTACTTTTTGCACTTTACACCTCTCAAAATGAAAAGAAGAGCATTTGAGAATAAATTGCTCTCTTTGTCAGAGCTTTATTATGGTTTCTGTGTTTTGTGCCACTCATAATTGTGTTTTCTTTGCTTTGGGCCTCAGAAAGCAGCACGGCACTCAGATTGCTCTGTTTAATTCAACAGCTCACGATATAACACAACTCAGGCAGATTTGTCTCCATAACAGGCGTGATTTTACACTGGAGAGTTGTGTTATGGAAATAGATAACGATAAAATTACAGTGCAAATATAATTCTGCTCAGTTTAGCGTTAGCATTGGTGGATGTGCTCGTGCAGATGTGTGGCGGTCTTGTCAATAAAACACTGTGCTCACTGGAGCGACTCCCACAGCGAAGTTAATTATTCCTCGTTTGAATGTCTGTGGGAAAAAGCAACAGAATAAAAGTTTTAATTAAAATCTCTCACTCACCCATTAGTATTACCTCCTGCTGACAAAAAACAGCTAAATGTGGTTAGCGGCTGTCCTAGCCTGGCCTAGCTGAGCTGTTTTCATCATTCAAGAGAGACTTCAGCTGCTGGTTAAGTTGGGAGAACAACTAAGCTAGACTAGCTAAAACCAGCTAAAACTAGCAAAACCTTTTAGCAGGGAATACTTAACTTAAATCTAACTCAAAATTAGTCAATTACCCTGGCATGAAACATTAAACAACTTACCAAGTATATTTTCTATGCAAACATTCCAAGTGCTTCAAAGAAAAGTGCAAAACCTACAGTATGTTAATAAAAACGCTTTGTTAATCAATGATTCAAAATCGGTTTTAAATTATTATTTTACAAGATCTTTTTGATATTTCTTTTCATTTTATTGTTACTAAAATATGTCAGTTTTAGAATTTTATATGTATTTGTTATATATTGTATAAAACATCAATAAAATATAATTTATATTTTAACTATTTATATAATGTTTATATGTATTTTATAATTTATATATAATAAAATAATTACATACAATAAAAAGTATATGCATAATAACAAAAAATAAATTAACATTTAAAGGGTTAGTTCACCCAAAATGAAAATTCTGTCATTAATTACTCACCCTCATGTCGTTTTAAACGAGCTACGAGAATACTTTTGTAAGAAAGAATCACCCTGGTGCATTTTGGAGAATATCCACTGGACATATGCTGTTCTGTGTCAGCTGCGCTCACACCAGATCTGTTTCCTATGTTGTTGTGACACAGATGTAGCTGACACAGAACATTATACATCCAGCGGATATTCTCCAAAATGCCACCAGGGTTATGTGGAGAGACAAATTGTTGAATACATTTTTTTTTTTTTTTTTTCAGCACAAAAAGTATTCTCATAGCTTTGTATAACTGTGGATGAACCACTGATTTCACATGGATTATTTTACAGATCTCCTTTCTTTTCATTTCAGTTGCTTGCTTGTCTATGCAGGGTCAGACAGCTCTCAGATTCCATTAAAAAAATATCTTAATTTGTGTTCGGATGATGACGAAGGTCCTACTGGTTTGAAACGACATGAGGGGAGTAAATAATGACATAATTTAAATTTTGGGGTGAACTAACCCTTTAATTAATATTAATATATAAAAACTATATTTGTATTATAAGTATATTAACAACAATTGTTGTTTGATGAAATGTATGCTATAGATACACATGCTTATTACATGGAAAAACAATATAATTTTAAAAAAAGTATACCACAACTAATATGAAAGGATAGTAAACATGTATAACTACACACATATAAGAAATTATACACTTCACTTTTAATTAAACACTAGCCTATTATGTGTGCTAGTGTGAAACTTAATTATGAAAACTACACGCAGCTTTAATAGCTTCAGTTGCACACTATCTTTTCCCGCGAGTTTTTAAACGGCCTCGGCTTCCGGCTGAGTAACGGCTGTAACGGCTGAACGCGGCGCTCCTCTTCTCTCCCTCATCAACACCTTCCTCCCGGGCCCGTGATCCGCCGCTCTCCGCTGGCGGGATGATGAAAGGTCCAATATCTCAAACGAGCCGCTCCATAACGCCGGACGCCCGCTGGAGAGAGATCTTGTCCGTGTGTTTCTGCTTTATTGCCGTTATTCGGCAGTAATTCAGCTCGCCGCAGACACCGAGAAATCCTATTGAGGGTGAGAGGAAAACAATAATGTTTTGTCGAGGATCCGGGCTGCTGCTTATTTGGTTTGTGTTGATGTGACAAACTACAGGCTGACATTATCCCGCGCTTCAGGACATTTCAGCAGCTTAATGCCGTGTTATGCCGCTATTAATGGAGCATATATGCCGCCGAGGCCCATGTTCCTACACTATAATGCTAATACGCCTAAATAAATCATAGAAAGTTCATTTGGAGCTGTATTTCCCCGCTCCGTCTCCGTACGAGAAGCAGACTTTACGAGTCTTTTCAAACCACTGCAATTTGTCTATTAAAGACTAATGAGATTACGGCAGGTTTTGTCTATCAAAGGCGGCTAATTGCTTAATGCCGGTGAGTCAGCGCGCGCTCTTTCACTGCGGTCTTTGCTTCAATTAAGTGTTTTAAGAGGCGCGTCGTCAAAGAGTCTGTCGACTTCACGAGCCAAGAGATTTCAAATTAATGTAATTACACACCACCTCAAAATGAAATGATTGATTGTCAATTTCAGGCTTATTAAACATTATAGCCAAGCATGTGATTGGGGAATATTTGAAAGAGAGAAGGTTTACCATAATGCTCTTTATTTGGGAATCTGTCACTTTCAGCACTGTTTAAGTTCTAGCTCTTTACATGTTATGTATTCACTTAGTTATTATATGTAATAAACACACAAATATGAATAAACTATATATTTATTTATTTACTTATTTATATAGGCATACTGTAATTGTATATTAAAAATAATATATTTTAATAAGTTTAGTTTATATACAATTTATCAATTTTTCCAAATATATATATATATATATATATATATATATATATATATATATATATATATATATATATATGTAATGCGGTGTGTATAATAAATTATTATTTATTAAATTAATTAATACATTGTATATTTATATAATAATATATACTATTGTATAATCAGATATGTAATCCTTGTTTGATTTAAATGTAATTTATGATAATATATGGAGACCCATTTTATATATAATTGGAATATACACGTATATATTAAATTAATTTATATTCTAATAATTTGTGAATTATTGTACTTTAAACATAATAAATTATTAAATAAATACTGATTTCTATATTTCTATGTTAATATATAATATTGTATGGCCATATATTATAAATATGTTTTGATTTACATTTATTATATGAAATGGACTACTATTTTATATATATTTGAATAATTAAATGTATATATTAAATTGTATTAAATTAAGTCATAAGTCATGCTACT
Organism: allo-octoploid hybrid of Carassius auratus x Cyprinus carpio; assembly: GCA_024542945.1. Lineage (NCBI taxonomy): Eukaryota > Metazoa > Chordata > Actinopteri > Cypriniformes > allo-octoploid hybrid of Carassius auratus x Cyprinus carpio. Next base: position 2,476,427 of record CM045074.1, on the reverse strand, counting down.
TCTACTGCATAAAAACATTAACTTTAATACCATTTCCTGTATGTAAGCAAACTATTTTAAGTATCAAATCATCAATATTCATATTTCATTCAAAATGAAATGTCTCATTTACTCACCCTCATGTTGTTCAAAATTCATCTTTCTTTCTTTGGGGCACAAAAGGAGATGTTTAGCACAATGTTCAAGCTGCTCTTTTTTTAAACAACAAAATACACAGTGAAACTGAATAAATGAGGAAGCCCTCCAGCTCCAAAAAGTGACAAAAGGGGATTTTTTTTATTTTTTTTAATGAATTAATTCAGTGTATTTGGGTCAGCAATTGCTCTGCATTCATTCATGAACCTTTGTATGCCATATCTTGATGGCGCTCAATCAACTCCTGCATATGTTAACACCGCTTTGCATTCACAATGATGATTGGTCTCATGCTATTTATAACCAGCAGTCTTTAAAATCTCAGCCAGACAAAACCATTGAATCAGACACAATGCATCATGGACGCTTGAAATAAACAAGGTCACATGGTCTTTATTTAACTGTAGAAGCTCTGAAATACGTTTGACCACAATTGAATCAGTGACTGCATTTAATCTAGTTCATGCGTCTGTGTGTTCAGACCCAGTCCAAGACACAAAACATATACAGCGATTGAAAGAAAGAGAAATCAATGTTTCCCTTCATAAATAAGTCAGACTGACCATTATGCAAATAGTCCTGGTGCACCTTTGTGAATGAGAGCAGCAATAGGAGCTCCTGAGCTCTTCATGTGTCTTCAGCTGGAGCTGGATATCAAAGAAATACACCAATAGGTAGAGATTTTGTTTTTATTTATAATTTTTTTATTATAATTTTTTCAAAATATATTTTTACATTTTATTATTCAAGTATTGTAATTAAAATACTTTATTTTTTCTTTTATTATTTTATTTTTTTAATACTGCAGTTAAAATATTAATTATATTATTTATTTTCATAAGATATTTTTAATCTATTTAATAATCCAAGCAATATTAATTACTTATTATTATTATTATTTATAAAATATTCTACGGTGGCGAGGGGCTCAAGCAGCTGCAAAGGAAAAACACATGCAAATAGAAAAACATCAATTTGACACACCACGGGCTGCAAGTGCTCACAACAGAACCAAATAAGGAATTTTATTTGCAGTGCGTTTCTTTGTTTGGTTGTGTTGTGAGTATTTGCAGCACATTTGTTGTCATACTGATAAAATTGTTTTTTTAATTTGCAGGGTTTTTTTTTTCTCATTTGCATCGCAGTTCTTTATTTATGGGTGTTGTGAGCATTTGCAGCCGTGTGTTGTCAAATTGATGAAGTTGTTTTCTTAATTTGTAGTTTTTTTCTATTGGCAGCGTTGAGCTCTCTTGGCCACGTAATATTCACATATTACAACAAGATAACTAGGCCTATAATTGGAGTATTAAATAATTAAATAACAACAGCAACAACAACAACAACACCAATAATAATATGCATGATTATTATTATTAATTTGACTGTATTAAACAAATAATTAATTTGACTAAATTAAATAATCAATTATTAATAATAATAATAATGAAGATTTCTAACAATCCACTTTTATTCATTTTATTTTATAATAATTTATTATAATTTTTTCAAAACTATTATTAAAAACATTAAAATTTTATAATTAAATTATTAACTCAACTGAGTATTAAACAAACTATTTATTTATTAATTCTTTGATTCACTCATTACATTTTGAAAGACCGTTATTATTAAAATATTTAAGTATTATAATTGAAGTATTTATTTACCTACACTATTAAAGAAATAACCTAAGAGTTTCCAGCAAAAATAACAATTTTATGAAATACACTGTTGCTGTGATATGAAATATTCATACTGCGATATAGATTTTGGTCATACTACGCACCTCTAGCTATGGCTTTCCTGTATTTTCTTCAGAAATACACACACACACCACACCGTTCATACACTCACAAACACACAACTGTCAACAGCGTATGAATAGGGCAACAATAGCACTGGCTCTGTAGGAAGGCTCTAAAATGCAGCTGTGAAATAAGAGGTCGGGGTTTCATCGAGAGGCTGGAACAAAAGATGATATCTGGCCTCAGGTTTGACCTCTTTCACAGCGAGTGAATAAAACCAGCTTGCAAGGCCAGCACTACCACCGTGGCCCACAATGCACTGGGTCACTCACCCATAACAGTAGATTAGCATGAATAGCTTCTAAAGTTCCACACACCACAAATAATCAGATTTTCTGCTAATCTCTGCCAGTATTTTGTTTTTTATTATTTGTTTTAGCTTAATTTTAGCCAATTTTTAAGGAAATACATATGTGAATTGACTGGTAGAGAGAAAGACTAAGCCTTAGCAGAACATTAGGACTGGTTAAAAATAGTTAAACTGGTAAAAGCGAGCACAGGCTGGTCAAAACTCAACAGGAAAACAGCTCTACAAAGCAAAGACTGCTGGCTTGATTGTTTTTAATTATGCAGTGTTTTAGTCAGGATGCTGCCTTTAGTAGCAATGAGCTGTTATAATTGCATTGGCAGGGGATAAATTTAGAAAAGTAAAACAACTTCAAAGGTAACTTGGCAAGAGTGATAATGAGAGTCTGAGGGCGCTGCGATGGAGAAGATGCTTCAGCCAGATATCTAATAGGTGAACATCAAAGACAGAAGCGTCCAACTATGGGACATACAGCGGATGCCCATTACCGGAGACACTGTACGACAAGAAGAAGGAGAGTAGAAGAACTTCTGACAAAATATTTATATACTTAGTCAAATACTCAGTGTTAACATTTTGTGAAAATAGAATTGCATTTGTGCATAAAATCTCAAATATAGTCGTTTATATTGACAGATGTTTTTATTTCAGAAGCAATTGGAATGTTATTGTAATGGCAAAATAGTTGAAAATAAAATGCACATAAAATATCTATGAAAATGGAGATTCGTTTCTGCAATCCCATAAGACAAGTGCACTGAAAAAAAAATCAAGATAGAGTAAAGAGAAAGGCTTAAAATAAATTTTTTTTTACCTTCTTTCTGCATGAGTCAATGACAAACAATCAAAAATTAATACAGAACATAAATAATTTTAGGCAAATTTTTTGACAATACCTTTTCTTACGAAAGAACATTGCATAGGCTCTGCATTTTAAGATGCGTCGACAACAAAATCAAAGTCTGCTTTGAAGTTAAAAGGTTGCTAAAAGGTTAAAGGCAGTCATTGTTTAGCTAACAAAAGTCAAAATTAATACAGAACATATATTCTGTGCACAATTTTTTTTTCCCAAGAAACCACTTAACAAATAATCACATTGTGAGCACTGTCAAGTGTCAACAACACAAACGCAGCTGAAATCCATATACTGAATAAAATATATATTTTGCAAAACATTTCTTTCAAAAACATTTCTGTCACATTGTGAGAATGTTTTGAATGCCATGCCAACTACAAAATAAAGAAATGTTTTGAAGTTTGCAGAAATGTAAATTACGCTTGCATAATTTTTTAAGCTTTCAAAATGGCCGCATTTAGAACTTCCTGTCCTCTCTCAGCTCAACTGGTTTTGCAAATGGTTGTCTTCACATGACGAGTTTCTTCAAAGCAGCGCGGGCATCGATTTCGCAGCACAGAGGATGCTGTTTGGACGGCATGCAATATATCAGATAGCCGCTTATCTAACGCCGCATCCACTATGCTGATAAGAGCACAGAGGCTTCAGAGAGCAACAGACGGTCGATACCTAAACAGCTCCAACTACACAGCACTCTACATGACTAAACCCATCAATAAATAGATATGTCAACTTAAGCTCTGGCTAAAAATGACAATGTAAGAAAGATCAAAAGATAGTGGAAGGATGGCTTGAAAGGATGTGAGGAAGAGGACAAATAAACTGCAAGGAAATGTGAATGTTGACTAAAAAAACCGTGGGAAAAATAGAAAAAAAAATCTTAAACATTTAAATGACTGCATGCAAATAACTGTTATGAGATCTTCAGAATGTATTATTTATTACATTAAAATGTATTTTATTTGAAAACAAATAAATGCTATTTTAAGATATAAATGTAATGTTTTGCATAAACATTTCCTGCATTATTTCCATCAATATTAAGAACATAAAAATACTTAAAATAATAATATATACATTGTATGGTAATATTTGTTGTAAGAATAAAAAAATCTAATATTTTGTATTAATATTTCCTGCACTGTAATATTATTTGCATAAATATAGTACATTTACATTTTCTGTAATTAATGAACATGCAAATAACGTTACAGTGCAGGTCATTTCTTGGAAGACTTTTTTTAGGCCTAAAATATTGTTCTCCTTTTTTAAAAAATAAATAAATTTTGTTTATGCATAACATTATGTTTCTTATCTTAATGAAATAGGATTCATTATTTGAAAAAAAAAAAAATTATATATATATATATATATATATATATATATATATATATATATATATATATATATATATATATATATATAATTTATTATTCTCTATTTTCATTTTGGTGTGAATAACATGTGAATTAAATTTTATTTAGTCACATTTATACTTGAACACAAAGCAGAGATCCAGACATCTCTTGGCAGTTGTCACGATTCATTGCACTCCTGTTCAACACCATGTCCTCACATAAGATCAGTACACCTACAACTCAAAGATCCGCAGCAGTGTGTGTGTCGTCAGCTGCAAACATTCACACATAATACCGGCCAGCCTGCGGTGCACCCTTCAGTCCTCCTGGCGTGAGTATCGACCACTGCTGGACACCAGGACGCCCGTTCCACCCTCTTGTGCTCCAGACAGGAGTCTGGTACCCATCCGCTCGTTTGCGCGATTCAGGATGGCAGATTAAGTCTTCACTTGTCCTCTCAGCCAGTTAATATGGCAGGCTGGATTTAGCTGATGCTTCTGTGAGAAAAAAAAAGAACAGTTAGTGCTGGTGAGGCTGAAAGAGCATCATTTATAATTTAATGTGATTCTATCACAATAAAATCATATTTGTGTATAAAATGTACATTATATTATATACATTATTAATTAGGTTAAATCATTTCATATATTTGAAAATAATAATATTTAAAAAAAAAAAAAAAGAATATATATATATATATATATATATATATATATATATATATATATATATATAAAGAAATAGTCGCATTTTACATCAACCATGAGCATGTGAAATCTGATTGGATAATGTTAATAAATAAAATTAATGAAATAACTGAAATTAATAAAAATATAACATTTTATTCATGTATAAAAAACACTGTATTACAGTTAAAAAAAGACATTAAAAGGTAATACAATCAACTTTACTGTAATGTACTTTACAATTTAAATAATATATTTATAAAGTTGTTATTTGCCTGATAATGAGAATTTAGGGAAATTGTAATGAAAATTGTCACACAAAATAACTAACTACCCAAAAGCAAAGAAAATATCCTCAACACAAAATCAGTATTTAAATAATATATTATGATTGACAATATATATTACATATATAATAACTAATCTACATGTTATAACTAACTTTAACCTTAAAGCTAATCATAAAAAAGCAATTATAGCTAACAGTTAAACTATTTAGTCATAAATGTACATATTTTAGATCCTGATTGATTTTTAAGTGGACATAAAGAAAATTAAAACACTAAACAAGTCTCTACAAAGAACAGCGGGTAAATGTTGTGCGGGTGATGTTAGCGTTAAAGCCTCTGAGGAGTGTGCTTCAAATGTTGTTACGATCCAGTTAAGAGGAGCCAGAGAGCAGGTCAAAAACAAAGCAAACACATGGATGGAAGCATTTGTTTGGATTCCTTCAGGGCGTCCTTGACAGCGAGGCCAGAGAGACTCCATCAGCCTGACAGCTCGGCTCTAGCGAGAAGCAGCTAATGCTGTGGGACTAACATGCTTTCTGTATCCATCAAAACAGGCGCCCACCCCACCACCTCCAGCATCACTCCCCAACATGGGTCTCCTCCGCCGCTCTGACAAACAACCTTCAAAACAAACACACATGGCGACCTCGCTAGTGCGCAAAAATAAGCGCACTAGCTCCAAAACCTAAGCATGCATCACTTACGTCTCTGGATTGTTGCACATCTCTGAGAGAAAGGTACAGAATCCTCTATGCTAAGTCAAAGCTGAAAACTCATCTCTTCCGAGCTACTTGATCATCATCATCATCATCATAAAAAAAAAAAAAAATCTCTTTATTTATCCCTTCTCTTTCTAGCTTGTACTTATTTGAACAATGTCTAAAACTTGGTATTACAAGCACTTCCTGTGTCTGTTTGCCTCTTTAAGAAGAATCACTTTATGTATCCCCAATTGTAAAGTAGCTTTGGATAAAAGCATCTGCAAAATGATTAAATGAAAATGTAAATGTAAAGTAACATATCAAGGATTTAACTAGGCCTTAGTTAAACTTACTAAAAGAAGTCTACTAACCTAGCAACATTTTTCACTAGTGTGACAGTAGAAAATAGAAAATAGTAGAAAACATTTGAAAATAGTAAAACTTTTTGCACAACTAGCTAACAAGTACACAACAAAATAGTATAAAAATATCTCTGATTCAAATAGTGCTTTGAAGTCTGATTCATTTTGTGAGCCAGTTCATTTGTATAATTTATTTGAATTAACTGGTTAAAAATTAATCTTTGATGCCCTTTGATTTAATTGTAAGTGACGTGTTGTGCCTTTTGTAGCTAAATTCTGCTAGTGCTACATTTTCAGTTGCTTAAACTGTGTCGGAACACGCTTCTCACTCTCAGCTCGTCACATATTGATGCTTGGTGAGAACCCCTTTTTGAAGCTCAAGGTACACCTTTAGCGCCATTTTCCGACTGCAGTGTCCTCCTTTGTTTTCAGTTGTTTGTCTTAATTTAATGGTTTTCATGCATTTGTAAAAACAGACATAATTTTATATAAATTTATACTTTCATTGGAGCACCTAAAATATTATTTTTAAATATTTTTAATATTTTTGGAATAAATTATAACTGAAGTGGTTTCTGGCTGTTATATCTTGTGTTTTATTGACAAATGGTAGGTTTAGGGGCAGGGTTGGGTTACATGCTGCTAAATGTGTAAATAATGTAATATACAGTAAATAAACTGTTGTGACACCCCAACATGTATGCAATAATGGCAATATTATTACCCAATATCTAAGTTAATCATGATGATAAAATTCCTAGTCCCTTTTTTTCGTCTGCATACTGACGCCATAGGTTTCTTATTTAAAGCAATGGAGGACCCTGCACGTCTGAAAAAATTATGCTAAGGGTTACCCTGTGCCCCAAAAGTGATGCCGAAGGGCCCTGACCAAGCATCAATGTGTGACGAGTTGGGAGTGAGGATGTGTTGGTGCCAGGTGCTCTTTTGATCTGAGTCCTTTTATGTTATTGTTATAAAGAGGGTTCAATTTAGTTAGCTGCTTTTTATTAGAAACTTGTTGTTTAGCTACAGTAACTACTTTTCTGATTTGCATGCTATATTATATCATTAGCATGGCTATATATTATATTCTGAGTAACTTAGCTTGGAACCACAGTTTTATGTTTGCTAATAAACAGGCACTTTATTAGTCATATTTTGCAGTTTGCAAATCTTCTCTTATTTTCTTGCCAAGCCTTTCCAAAGATCCGCAGCCCAGGTGCTACGCAAATCAAAGGATTACCCTGTAATTGAATTTTCAGTGCTTCAAAAGAAATACCTCTAGGAAATAAACTCGGGATGCTGATGACAAAGAGCGGACGAGAGATGGACACAAATAGAGCGGGCCTGTTCTCTCTCATTCAGAAAGGAGCCCACGCAACAGACTGCGTCGTACAGGCTCAGCGTGGCGCATGTACCTGTCAGACCGGGAAACACACACTCGAGGAACACACACTCTTCCTTTATTAAAAAATACCCTCCCCTGCTGGTGCGCCAACAGACCTCTGTGATCTCACTTCATATGACAGGCTCTCCATCAGCTCCTCCGAACGAGAGACATCCGTCTTTGTTAGGAGGCCCTGGCAAATGCTTCTCGGCTACCCGAATCCGCATTTGTTTGAAGCCAATGTGGGGTGAGAGCGATATTATGAGCGATATTATTCTGCAAAATTGAAGACTTTAAAGTCATTTTTCTGGGAATTGTTCATCCGAAATGAAAATCCTGTCATGGTTTACTCGCACTCATGTCGTTCCAAACACGCACGACTTACGGGGAACTAAAAAAAATATGTTTTGAAGCATGTTCACGCTGCTCTATCGCGCAAAACATCATCTGGAGCCGTCAAGCTTCATAAAGGATGTAAACTATGCCAAAAGACATGAACATAAATAGAATTAAAAGCATGTCGTTTAATTAGATAAACACTTTAGTAATATTACAGACTAAAAGGCTAAGTATCATGAAAAGCTCAATTGTTGGCGGACACTGACAGATAGCGTCATTGCGCTACGGGTGTCCGAGTTCGAATCTCGCTCGAGGACCTTTCCCGACCCCGCCCCCTCACTTCATTTACTGTCACTTCTACACTGTCCTATACTAATATACTATAAAAAGTAAAAACATAAAACTCACCATTAATTACATTACAACTACAAATTATTTAACTTTAGTAATAGTAAACTTACTTTTGAACAAGACTCTTATGGCATGTCATGTCACGTAATTCATTCAGTTCACACAATAATCAGGTGACACTTTACTACAATTAGTTCAATCTGACAGACTGAAAACTCAAGTATTTTGGTGACTAAGTCATTTCCACGCCTCAAAGCCTGTGCCACAGGTCATCATCTAGCATTAATTACAATAATTACACCGCTAAAATGTCAGTATGTCTCCAGTTCCACCAGTGGGTCCTCCGGCGCCGAGCTTCGCCGTAACTTCAGTGATCATCTTTATTCATTTTCTTCTGCTCCCAATTTAGACTAATTAAACCACGCAACATGCAGAAACGAAGGACAACAGTATGATTTATCATTCGTTATGACTTTCTGATAGATCCGTCATCTGCGTTCATCTGAGATAAGTGCGCTCGTTGAATATTAATGAGGGCTAATGACTGAACGCTCTCGTTTCTGAAGGGAAAGCGGCTGAAAGTGTTTCAGATGAAGAACCTGAGAGATTCATTCAGACGACGCTTTTGAAGCTATGAAAGCTACAGCAACTGTATTTTGATTTTCACAGAGATTTGTTTTCAGGTCTTACATGCGCTAACTGATGAATTTTAGCTTTTGATCAAATTTGTCGAGGTAAAACCTTCTAATCTGTCGTTTATTTATGTTGTTTATGCATTGGAGAAAAATCTAATTATCTTTGCCTGTAAATTTACTTCTCAGATATTCCAGTTGTATCCAACTCATTTATATTGTCATTTAAATCAGTCTCGCCAAAACCACTGTGTGTATTATAATAAAATCTTTTGATTTACTTTAAGGCATCACTTGGTGATATTAATTTTCTTTGAGCTAAATAGATATTTTCTTATGAAAGTAGAGGACTGAGATAATAATAAAAATCTAAAACCAATTAATATTTTTTTACATAAGTTGTGAGTTTAATTATGAGTTTCATTGGACTTATAATAATAATAATAATAATAATAATCATCATCATCATCTCCAAATAAAATAAAAATCAAACAAAATATTTTTATCTAAGTTACTATCTATACTAAGTTAGTTATCTATTATTAATACAACAACAACAACAACAACAACAACAACAACAATAATAATAATAATATCAAACTAAATTCATAAAATCAAAATCTTATAAAAAATTTGTTATAGCAAGATAGTAGTTTAATAATAATATATATTTTAAATAAAATAAATATTTAATCTAATGAGTTTAATTATAAGATTAATAATAATAATAATAATAATAATAAGAAGAAGAAGAAGAAGAAGAAGAAGAAGAAAGAATGATCTCAGATTAAATCCATAAAATAAATAAAAATCTTAGTTAAAGCAAGTTTAGTTTAATAATAAAACAGTTTAATAATAATAATCATCTCAAAAAACAATCAAACAATTTATTTTAAACTTTATTTTTATTAATTGATTTAGATATTGTTATTATTATAATTTTAGTATTATTAATATATTTTCAGATTTTGTTTCAAGTTAAATTATGAGTTATGAGAAATTAGAGGACAAATAACTACTACTACTACTATTATGATTTATTAATGATAATAATAAGCTAAAAATTATCAACAATAATAAATAAAATCTTTTTTTCTTAATTATGAGTTTGCAGTCTGAATTCAGAGATAGAAGGACCAGACACTACAAAGCATTATGTAACCCCCTATAAATCACCAATATGTTCTTCTTTTATAAGTGGAATAAGGTTCTGATTGGTCTTCACCCTCGAGCCCCGCCCACTGATCTGCAGAGCCCTGATAAGCTCCGGCCGGCCCTCACAGCTCTGTATCTACAGCCATCTCTGCTGTCCTGATGTATTCCTGAAACAAACCAGTTCCTTTAGAGCCGATACGATCAGAAAGGAATCAGCCAGATGGAGCTGATACCTGCTGAAATAGAAGCCCGGGACACTCGCCAGATCCGACCTCTGTCAAACTAAAAGAGCGTTTTCTCATTCCCGGTAATGCCGTCTCCCCCTCTCTCTCCCTGGCTTTATTTATCAACACAAATCCAGAGGAATGGCAGCGTTTCGAGACAGGAGGTCAGGTGCTGTCGTGTCTGCGCTGATACTAACTCCTGATTGGTCACTGGCGTCGCTGGCAAGGGCTTGGGAGATCAGATGGGTTGCGCTGATTTCAAGACTGGAGAATTGCTCTCGAGTCACTACATCAAACCCTTTTTTCCCTGCCTAGCCTCTCGCCAAAGAGCTGGAGAAGGACTGATAGAGGGCACGAGCCTTTAACCCATGCCGAGTTTCCTGTCTCAGACAGACAGAAAAAAAGAGAGCAGGATAAGGGATGACGGTCTAATGCACTTTAAAAGCCATGAAGGGAAGGGCTCGGTCCTTCACGGAGAGCAGTGGTGACATTAGATGCTGTCCGTCACGTGTACGAGCTCCCTGAGACACAACGTTACAAAACAGGCATCAAATAGCAATTATTTTCACCTAATGATTATTAGAATTATTAAAATGAACTATCAGGGAGGTTAGCACAATAATTACTCGATGGCTCTTTACACAGGGGCATCTGTTTTAATCATTGGTCTATGTAAACGCACTATAAGAAACATCTTTGACCATTTCCACGTATCTTCCGGGTTTTTCGGCGTCTCACGCCATGAGCAACATGATTTTGATTCCATGTCAACTTATGGGAGGATGACAATGCAAATCGAAACCACTGTTCTTCATGAATTATTTATGAATGTTTTATGAAAACTACAGCATACAAGCTTTAAACATAAAATACATCTTATTTTAAATATTTAATTAAAGTGATTTCATAAAATATTTTACAAAATCAATAAAACATACAAATAATAATTATATATTTGTGCATAAATAATCAACTGCATAGAATAAAATAACAGCACAATGGTTTGGAACAAATAAAATACATAATTTGGCATTTTATTTTAAATATTGTATAAAATCTATTTAAATATGATAATATTACATTTTGTATAAATAAATAATAAACAAACTTATAAAACATACTAGCATAGTAGTTTGGTTAGCATACTAGTTATAATACATTATTTTTTAATTAATTTAAATATTTTATAAAATCAACTTAAGAAAATGTAATTTTTCTTTAATAATAATATTATTCTGTTTAAATGAACAAATAATGGAACACAACACATACTAGTTTTGAACAAATGAGAAATGTGGCTAGGTTATTTATTTATTTTTATTTTTGGCATTTTTCCTGATAGGGACAGAAAGTAATTGTTGTGACAGCATACTAACTTTGGAAAAAATAAAATACTTTTTTATTTTATTTTTTAAATATTTTATCAATTGGTTTAAAAAAATACATTTAATATCTAAAAAATATTCTTATTATCATCAATATTTTATTATTTCATCAATAGTAATTCCAAAAGTAATAGTAATAGTAAAAAAAGTAATAGTAATAGTAATTCCAAAAGAACGAAAAACTATCATAAAAGTGGTCAATACTACCTGTGTGCTATTTTTCACATCTTCTGTTGTCATACATTTCTTGTCCTTTTGGATCTCGACAGACCAAGGCTGCATAAATTCCTCCTCGGGTTGAACAGAATGAAAACAACAGACAGGTCTGGAAGAGCAAATAAAGACAAAACCTTTATTTAAGAGCAAATTGTTCCTTTAAGAGGAAATATAAAAGTTTTTCCCAGGATTAACTTCACATTCTCAGTGAACCTGGCATTTAGATCAGACTGAAAGGATGAATGGGGCCGTTAATTGGATTGTAAACATTTGGAGGCAGGCTTGCAGACACACCGCTAATGCTAATGCTAAGCGTCCAGCCACATGAGCTCCCTTTTCACATCAGGCCTCTGGAAGGCAACTTAATTGCTGACTCCAAATGTTAAGTGGATTTCATTATGTGTAATTTGGGTAGTTTCAGCTGAGGGAATCGCTAATAAAGACCGACAGTGAGCGCATTGAAAAGTCAGGAGTGATTATTTAGCACTTTGTGAGTTTGTCAGATGCCAACCATCTTAAACAACCAAAAATTTGACTCAAAAATAATAAACAGATGAAAACAAAACAAGACAGAAAAACAATCACTTAAAATTAAAGTGCTGATGCCAAAAGAAAACTGCATGATTAACTTGAATTAAGCGCTGATGTTTATTAGCTATTTTGCTAATCACTGCTATTACTATTGCTCAGGGAGTACCACATTTTGCAGCTGAATTTGTCCTGCATATTTTGTGCTACAGAGATGAATGATGCCTCAAATCAGTGGCTATTACATTGTTTTACTTTCCAACATTGAGTTTTAATGTTTTTTTTTATTTATTTAAAAAGAAAAAAAATCTCAAAGACTCATGAATAGAGAAACACTAACCATATCCAGAACATGACAGGGATTTGAGGAAGAGGATTTTGATCAGTAGTACCACTTAGTAACCCAGAACACCCTGAAACCACCTGGAATACCCTAGCAATAACCTAGTAACCACCCGAGCTCTGGCATAGTGTACAGAACACCCTAACAACCACCTAGTAAAGTAACCAGTAACAGCCTAGAAGATCCAGAGTATCCACCCCAGAACATCCTAGTAACTGCCAAGAACACAGCAGAAACCACCCAAAACACTCTAGCATCCACTACTGAAGAAGCTGCCCAGAACACCCTAATACCACCCAGGAACACAAGTTGAAACTAACCAGAACCACCTACTCTGGTGATCACCCAGAACACCCTGAAGCCACCCAGAACACCTAATAACAACCCAGAACACAATTGAAACTAACCAGAAACCACCTACTCTAGGTGATCACCCAGAAAGCCATTCATAACACCCTAGTAACCACACAGAACTCCATAGAAGCCACCCAGGATGCCATAAAACACCCTGGTACCAACCCAGGACACCTTGTATTAGATAACATATGACTCCCTATTGTGGTGATCACCCTGGACTCCTTAAAACCACCCAGGAACACTCTAGTAACTAACCTGAGAACCACCTACTGTGTGATCACTCAGAAAACCATAGAACCAACAAGGAACCTCAGTAGCTTCCCAAGATCCACCACAGTAACCACCAATAACACCATAGTAACCACCCAGAACCAAGACCATTAGGGCACCCTAGTAACTGCTCAGGTAACTACCCTAGCAACTACATAGCTTTTGTTACTGCACAAAACACCTTGTGAACTACCCAGAACAATTTAAAATGTCCTAGTAACCACCCAAAACACCCTAGCATTAACCAGAAACAACCTACTGTCTTGATCATCTGGAACACTCTAGTAACCACACACACAACACCATATAAGCACATAGTAACCACTCAGGAACACCTTAGTAACTAACCGGACACCCCTACTGTGGTGATCACACCTTAGAAACCACCCAGAACATCCTGGTGACCACTTATAAACCCTACAAAACCACCCAGGAACACCGGTAACTACACAAAACACCATGGTTACTGCCCAGGAACAACCTAAAACCACTCAGAGCACCCTAGTAACTGCTCCAGAGTAACTACCCTAGCAACTACTTACTTTAGTAACTGCACATGAACAGCTTTGTAACCACCTAGAACACTCTAAAAGCGCCCCAGTGAACCACCCAAAACACCCTAGCATTAACCAGAACAACCTACTGTGGTGATCATCTAGAACACCCTAGTAACCACTCAGGAACACTTTAGTAACTAACCAGACACCCCCTATTGTAGGTGATTACACCTTAGAAACCACCCTGAACATCCCAGTGACCACCCATAAAGACCCTCTGAAACCACCCAGAACACCCGGATGAACTCACAAACACCATGGTTACTGCCCAGGAACAACCTAAAGACCACTCAGAGCACCCTAGTAACTGCCCAGAGTAACTACCCTAGCAACTACTTGCTTTAGTAACTGCACGGAACAGCTTTGTAACCACCTGGACACTCTAAAAAGCGCCCAGTGAACCACCCAAAGACACCCTGCATTAACCAGAAACAACCTACTGTGGTGATCATCTAGAACACTCTAGTAACCACCCACAACACCATATAAACACCCTAGTAACCACTCAGGAACACTTAGTAACTAACCAGGAACCCCTATTGTGTGATTACACCTTAGAAACCACCCTGAACATCCAGGTGACCACCCATAAGACCCTCTGAAACCACCCAGGACACCCCTAGTAACTAACCAAAGACCAACCACTGTGGTGATCACCTGGATAACCCTAGAAGCTACACAAAACACCATATTTACTGCCCAGAACAACCTAGAAAACACTCAGAGCACCCTAGTAAGCTGCCCAGAACACCATAGCAACTACTTAAATGTAGTAACTGCCCATTATTACATTATTAACTTACCAGAAATCACCTTTTCTAGTAACCACCCATAGCATCTTAGAAAGCACTCAGAGCACCATAGTAACTACCCAGAGCACCTTAGAACTACTTGCAGAAGTTCCCCAGAATATCCTGTAAACTAACCAGAAACCAACTTCTGTAGTTATCACCCAAAACCCTAGAAACCAGCCAAAACACACTAGTAAGTAACCAGAACCCCTAGTAACCGACCATAAACCACATACTGTAGTGATCACCCAGATCCCCTAGAAACCACCCAGAACACCCCAGTAACCATCCGAACACCCTGGCATTGTGGTGACAGGTTTTCAAGACTAACATCAGCAAACCCTTCAGTAAATGTATAAATATAGTGATTATTATTATTCAGTATCGTATTTAGATACCGAGCACTTTAATATCAAAAGTGTAGTCAATGAAATTATCCCATTTTCACTGAGCTAACAAGGTCTGACCTTTACCATGCCGACATGCAATATAAACCTAAGAGAACAGTCGACACTCAAAGCGAAGCTTCAAAGAGATCGAGAGCTTGTGCAAATATCATCAGTTAAATCAGCTTATATTGCTCCGGCACTGCTGTGTGGACTTTACACACTGTAAAACACATTATATCAGACCGCTAGAGCGAGGATGGAGGATGATTGTGTGACATCTGGATCATTTCAGAGCGTTTCATTCACATAGTGCAACACGTCCAGCTTTAATGAGACCGCATGATGTGCTTTGATGAGATCTTTCAAGAGGTTTTCAACCAGAGATTACAGCAGGGGTCTGCAGTGAAGATATACAAAACATACAGAAACTGAATTTACATTAACCAGTGATTTGATAAGCCTTATATTGTACTTGTTTTAATGAAAGAAATTACTGGTACCATATAATACATTAATCGATAATCTACAGCATACAGTTCAGCCTATTTATCACTAAATATATAAATACTGTATATATATTTTTATAGCAAAGAATCAGGTTCCCAATATTACCGTTATTACATCACACCAAAGAGGGAAATTAATTTTTATTTTTTTTTATTAACAATTAAAATAAATAAAATCCTAATAAATAATAAATAAAAGTTACAAACAGGTATTTTTTATTTGTATTTTTCCCTAAAATTATATATTTAAATAATTTAGTAGGTATACAGTTATATATAAATTTGTATTTTATGTTTTGAGTATTACATCACACCAAAAGAAAAACAATTGTTTTAGAAAGCAATTAAGTTTTTGCACAAAAGTTTATATTAAGTTATGATGTAAATGAATCTTAAAATCATTAATTTAACATTTTTTAAATTTTTCGTCCAGCTCTGACAGTAACTTTATTAGATGTCATCACCAAACTAATCAAACTATTTGCTTGATTATCCAAAATATTTACTTACATAACTTCACATTATGTTCCTTTTTATTTTATAACTTTTGTGTGTGTGTGTATATATATATATATATATATAAAATCCACTTGAAGTCAAGGCCGTGAACAGATCCTTATTCCAAGACACATGCTTCAACACCTGAAAAGTACCCATAAACACCCTCTTTTACACATTTTGTACTTGGTTTTCTGTACTACACAGTTAATCCACAATAAATAGTGTTAGTCACACAATATCGTCTATATATATATATATATATATATATATATATATATATATATATATATATATATATATATATATATATATAAAAGAAATAAAGAAGGTGATGTTCTCTCTATTCTCATTCAGAGCTCAGCACAATCCACTTCACTGCATTCCTGGAGTTCTTGCTTTGTCTCTGTAATAGAATTATTGTAGCTTCAATAACAGTGGAGCTGAATGCGATGAAGAATGTTGTGACAGAGGAATTACAAAATGAATGGCAAACAAGTGCTGAGAAAATATTCCCCATTTAGGCTCAACACCTCAATCAAAAGCCACATGCAGGTGGAGGATAATGAAGTAAAAGAAAAAAAAAAAAAAAGCGTTTTACTCTGGAGGCCTAGTTTTACTGAGTTCTCTCTCAGTCCTGTCCATGCTTTTAAATACATGCTGAATATTAAAATGTACCTTGTGCGGTGAGATACATCAGCGCCCCATTTAACACCGTCACACTAGGGAATAAAGTATAAAATGTGGTATAATTGATTATCTTCTGATCATGTGTGTTTCACTTCAATGTACTTTTATGGATATATAATCCAGGGCTCCAACACCTTTCTATTAATTCATTTTTATGAATTTTGCATCATGTTTTATGAATCATCCTATAGACTTCTCACTTCACCTACCCTGAAGACCCATGTCTAGACAATGAGATATTTCAGAACAAAATAACTACAAGAAATACCTTATATGCTACAGAATATAGCAGACTATATTAGTTTATTTAACTTCCCAAGGTCTGAAAGAAATCTCTCATACTTCCTGCATTTCAAACTTTTAGTAATTTATTTATCAATTTATTTACACCTCCTGCCTCGTCCACCATTTTTGTATGGTTTCCACACAGAAATCATTGCAGTGCATTCTGGGATTGCCTCTCCATAAGGATGTGTATGATATGAGCCACAATATGGTCCCATATCAACTTTTGATACAATCTTTGTGTCAAGAGCAAATTTGACTAGCTAATAAGTTTGCCCAAATTAAACTATTTTTGTAAAGGCATGGTGCTCACTGCTAAATTAAGTGAAAAAAAAAATAATAATAAAATTCACTGTATGATTAATAAAAGCCAGTTCACACAAATGACTAGCTATATTAGCACTCCAACTGGCAATAGTTTTTTATATGCGCGTGCAGTTTAATTTAAATATTCGCACTCTTTTTACTCGGGTGGATTCTCATTTGTTTAGTGATTTTTAACCGTCATCAGCTGGGGAAAAAATCGTTTTGAAAGTGATTCAAGGATAACTTTACTCTGTATTGTTATCAGTAGCTATAGAATTAGAACGATATTAAAACTTTATTTAGTGTGAACGGGCTATATAAGATAAATGTAGCCGCACTTCAATGCACGTCTGGATCTATGTTATTGATGTAGGTAAACGTTTTCTTTACATTCTTTATATTCTCCATTAAAATACAAGGCCACGCAGCCCTGCGCTGCAAGAATGACTGAACTGCATGAATGTTTCAGGCGGCTTTCAGAAGAGAGAGAAACGCATCGAGATCAGACAGCTGTTGGAACTTCATTCTCTCTCTCAAAGGAACTGTGTTCTAAAAATATCCACACTGTAGTCCAGAGATCGAACGCAGACGCGTGCTATTCTGATCTTTCACTCGACATCAGCACCCATACTGGCGCGTGTGTCCTGATCAGTCAGTCACTCGAAAGACATCATTGAGCTTCACGCCAAACAACAAAGAGAAAGAAACGACAAGGAGCAAGGGCGCTCGAGTTCATAAGCAATCTCTTCTCAGAATCTCCCGAACTCGCGCGTTTCCCGAAATGCACGTTGCGGTTAAACTAATCTTTAAACATCACAGACTTTAACTAGACTGCAACGTTTCCTGAAGATTGCCACATGCAAAGCTCTGTGCTATGATGATAGGGTGGTGTGTTGTTTGCCAGGGCGATGCTGTTTGGTTGCTAGGCTGTTATGGGTGGTTGCTAGGTGGTTTGACTTTGATAGCGTGGAAGCCTCTGAATCTGTAAACAGAAATAGTGCTGAAAAAAAAAAATCAGTTTCTTTCTTGTGTTGTTGTGGCAATACAATAAATTACAAAGCATAAATCAAACTAATTTGAATACTGAAATAACCTATGTAAAGAACAGCATACAATAAGGCCTAATAAATAATACTAATTCATCAAACTATAAAATGAATATTATTAATTTATTGTATGGTATATTTTATTTGAGTGTATTAAAATATAAAACTGTAAAGGTCTGCGTGACAAAACTAGCCCAATGCATTAGTATTGACCATATCCTAAATATCAAAACTCATACCTAAAATGCAAATTTTACAGTCAGTCATAGGCAGTAATCCCGGAGGGATTAAAACCATGCTGTGTGTTGTAAATAACAATGTTTTATACTTTAAATAATAGTGTAAGTAGTAAAATAACAAATGCAAATGGGGCAAAATGCATTTTAAGTTTAGAAACATTTTGAGTCTCCCCTCCTTTACCTCACAGTGCTTTGATCCAAATGTCTGCTTTCCTCTTTTACATCACCTAGGCTATACATGCACAAGTCCGTGAGAGAGAACAAAGCCAATAGTTGTGGAACTCCAGTAAGCAAGGCTGTCAAGGCTATTTTATTCACTTAAAGTGTTTTGTTTGAAGTGATTATTTTCTCTTTAAAACAGATGATGCCAGTGTATTTTCCGATGAGTCGCTATGTTAGCAATAATCGCGTTACCTGCTTGATCGGAAGGGTTGGCAGATTTTCACAACAAAATCCGCTCAATTGCTACTCAAAACTAGCCCAAACTATCTGCGTTTGAGGGGTCCCTTGGTAAAATTGCGTTCGGGGCTAAAATACACGTATTGGGTCACTTCAACCCTGGACATGAAATACAACCCACGGCAACAGTGATAAAGTAGCCAAGTTCCATAGTAAAACCGTGTACTTAGGCAACACTGTGACAGATAGTAATAATGTCTACAACGGACATGAGCTCCCTGCTATGCTAATAGTAGTTTTATATATAATAGGTTTTCCCCTGTGTATAAATATCCTTACAAGTACAATTTTAGCTGTAGTATGTGTGTCTTGAGAAATTTTGTTTATTGTTCCCCAACTGTTAGGACAAATTTAGCCTGCAGTCACTGTTATGACGTTGACCATAAACACAGCTTAAAGGCTTCAGTGGCCATCCTTTACAAAACTTAACATCTAGCATAGTTTTATCATAGGTAGAATGCAAAATATTTCAATACAAGCATTTAGGTGAAATTTAATTTATGCAATAATTCAAACCTTTAACCACGGGAATCAATTCCATGAGAAAAAAAAAAAAAAAAAAAAAAAATCATGACTCGCCACCCTGCATCCAACACAAGCTACAGGAGTCAGATTTGACTGATCATGGGTGGAGTAAGGAGAGATGACTGACAAGACCATGTGAATAAGGTCAAGAGAAAAATATATAAGCTTAATTGAATATGCACCAATTTTGTGATTGGCGGTTATGAGTAGTGTGGAGCCAGAGTGGGCCAAGCTTCTGATTGGGTAATGACCTCTATTTAATTTACAATTTTAATAGCTTTTTATCGTTATATTTTATTAATTGTCATCATTTATATATATATATATATATAATTAAAATTGAACTTTTTTAATTAGATCAATTTTTATGTTCATATTGTGGCAATTATCCAGCATTTAAATCAGACTCATCATTTTCTGTTAAGGTGTGGCACATTTGTGAAATTTCTGTTAATTTGCATGACCAACTTGAACCTATTGTGAAATCTGCATAAGGAACCTTTTCACCTTAGCAAAACTCCTGATTGCTTGGAATTTACCGGTGAAATTTGGCCAAGCAACAGTAAATGTGACCACACCTTTCCAGCTTTCTACTAAACCTCAGTAAAAGTCACAAAAGAACAAACTATTTTTATTCATTTATTTTTTACATAAAATCTGCAAAACCTTTGAATACACATTGGTTTGATGGTAAAACTCAAGGATTCAGGAAGTTTCTCAAGGGTCTACAAATGCCTTTTAAGTCCTAGCGGATGAGATCTAAGGTCCTGTGACTTTTTTTTTGCACTGTCCATGACCCACATCCTCTCAGAGCTCTATAAAAAAATGTAATTGAAAGATTGATGGCAAAAAGAAGAAAATATCTACAAATAGAAGATCTGTATGTTTCTAAAAGCGGTACAAGAGGTCATTACCCATCAAGAGCCTTCAACCCTGAAGCCATTATGCTAAAAATGGTTTCCACAAACTTACCATTTGCTGAATTCCTCCATGTATTCAGCCGTTTGAGCTCGGTATCTAGGAGTAATTAGCAGAGCTTTAGCTGTAGCTGACAGAAGATGTGTGGCCTCCCGTTTGACTCTGGAAAAACTGATGGAACCTCATATCAGATCCAAAGCTTGTGTCTTCCTCCGACAGCTGTACCTCCGACCCGTGTGATCAGGTAATTGACTCTGAGGTGATAAGAGAGACAAAAACAGCCGGTGGAAAGAGATGGGGTGGAGGGCTTGAGATTAAACAGATTTGATTTCCTGTAGGGCTTAGTGAGTTCGCGCCTTCATATAAAACCAGCAGGAAAAATGACTTCGATTTGCTTTGCGTGCAGTGGCTCTGCTTTAGGACCTAAAGGAATAGTTCACCCAGAAATGAAAATGTCCTCATCCTCAGGCCATCCAAGATGCAGATGAGTTTGTTTCTTCATCAGATTTGGAGAAATGTAGCATTACATCATTGCTCACCAATGGATCCTCTGCAGTGAATGGGTGCCGTCAGAATGAGAGTCCAAACAGCTGATAAAACATCACAATCCAATCCTCAGGGATCGTTGTGATATTAATGAAGAAAAACATTTTCATGATTCCACAACATTAGTCCAGAATAGCTTAGAGTTAATTACGGACGTTTTGGGAAAAATTACAATTTTACAATCTAATTGGACAAGCCATGTTCAAAAAATAAATAATAATAATTTTTTTACTAATATTAATAATCATCATTATTATTATTCTGAATAATAAATATATATTTTTATCATAATATTGTTGTAGTCACAAGTGTGTTAAACTCAGCGTGGTCTCTTGTGGCTTTACTGCAGAATAACTCTTGGCGTTAGAGATTAAAGAGGCACAGAATTACTATATCAGGTGAAATATTATTAGCATGACATTTCCCTCTGTGGTTCATGAAAACCTTGGTAAAGAAGTTGTGGAGACACTGTGAACAGCATCATTAGTTGTTCTCTGGCTGTGTTACTGGGTCACGGGTTTGACTGAGGGCCTGGCGTCTCTAATAACCCTTGAGTGCGCTACACTCACGAGTCTAAATTAACAGTATTCAAAACCAGGCAGAGTGAAAAGAGAGGACAAGGCCGTCTTTTATTGTGTTGCAGTACTTTATGATGGACTGTAGAGTGGGTTGTTGGCTAGCCTGCTGACTTATACGAAGACTGTAATAGCTTTCCTGCTAAACATCTGCCCACTTGGGTGAATCTCATGAAGAAATGCCATTATTTCAAGCTAAAATCTTAAGTTTTGATAAAGTACCTTTACTCGTCCAGAAAAGAATAAGCTTTAAGTGTGGAACAAACATTTTGAAATTTTTGTACAAGGAACATACTACTTTGAAAAATTAATTTTGGACTCAGTTTAGAAGTTTTACATTTTGCATCTTCCTTTATTATTATCATACACATGATTGTTTATTATTTCTAAAATTACACGCATTGCATTTAACTAATTAAATATAAATGAATAATAATACTTTTCATTTACAATAGGCTAATCATATGACTTCATAAATCAAATATGACTTTGACACCAGCTGCTTAAAAATTCAGTCAGAAGATGTTACTCTTACAAACACTTCATTTGATATTCTGTTCTCTAATGTAAAGACTTTCAGACTTTTTTTTAGGTGCATCTAAATTCTCCAAGGCCTGTTTTGTGACTAGCTGTGAAAAGTGAACAGAAGGCGAAGCTGTTCACACCTGATTAGCGGCGCACCAGCTCCTTCCGCTGAGTGGACTCTTTTATTAGTCGTCTAAACAATGAAGCAGCCAACAATAACTGCCATCCGCTTGTGCTGACCTCAGCCAGACGCTGAAGAGCCCAAGTCCCAGAGACACTAGCAGCCTAATCTGAACACGCGACCGTGGTGATGGATGACGTGTCCCGCGTCACCTTGTGTTTCTAGACACAGTCTCCTGCATTTTTAATGAGCGGAAATTTTATCATCTGTCATAGTAGTGTCTCTCCTCCAGGCAACACACTGGAAGTGTTTAATATCGAAATGCAATATTAAAAGAGCTAGGTTGGGAATTATCCATTAGAGCGAGAGGATGGGAAAACCGCCACTGTCATGCCTGGCAAAAGCCATTTAACCAGTACATTCAGAAGAGTTTTCGGAGACATCTGTTCAGTCGCATGCTTTTCAATGAGCGCAGGTATGAAGAGCCAAAAATATGATCCAGGTGCCATAAGCAGGTTTGGGGATCAGGTTAAAGGAATAGTTTGTGTACAATCATTTACTCGTTACATCAGCTCATTTCAAAGTCAAAGGAGTGCAGAAAAAAGTCTGAAGAGTGAGGAAAATTTAAATGAAACAATCTAAAAATACAACAAAAGCAACATAATATGCATTATATTTTATAATAATAATAATTTGTGCAAGGAACATATGTGATTTAAATACTTAAATTATCCAAAATTACAAAAGCAATATGCATTATATTTTATTTATTCTAATAAAATATGTACTTTAAATCTTAAGAAATAAAAATAATAATAAAAGGAGCAAACAAATATATATATATATATATATATATATATAATATATATATATATATATATATATATATATATAATCCAAATTTTATAACTGATAAAATTAGAAAAGTGTAAAAGTGTTACATTTTTAAAATATGATTCTTGTTGTTTTTTGTCAATTTTAGGTTACATCTAAAAATATATATATAATTAGACACTCAAAATGTTAAACTTAATTTATATAAAACTACAAAAGCAACAAATACATTATATTATTAAATATTAATATCATTACCCTTTTATAAAATTCAATGCATGTTTTCTTTGGCCTGATTATACAAGACCCTATCTCCATTTATGTAGGCATCCTCTTTGGCCTGATGAAGATGTCGAGTTTTGCTGTAAAACATGGCTTATTGTTGAATGTTTGATATATGCATCCCTACCAGGACTCATCTAACATTCAACTATGATAAGCCATGGTTTACAGCAAAACTCGAGACATCTTCATAGCCAAAGAGGATGCCTACAGAAATGGAGACAGGGTCTTGTACAATCAGACCAGGAAGACACTGAACAAAGAGATTAGATTGGCTAAAAGGACCTACAGCTAAAAGTTGGAAGATCAGTTCACTTCCAGTGACCCAGCTTTAGTGTGGAAAGGTCTGAAAGCCATCACAACTACAAGACACCATCCCCTGCACTTAGCTAATCAACAACTTGCCGAGGATCTGAATAAGTTTTATTGTAAATTTGAAATGCCCCACACCCATTCAGACCATCTCTTTACACAAATTAACACCTACAGTACCCCACCCCTGCACTTCAGATCAGTGAAGATGATGTCTTCAGGTCTTCAGAAAGAACAAAAGAAGAAAGGCACCATGCCCAGACAGTGTGACACCAGCCTGTGCTGACCAACTGGCCCCATCTTCTCACAGATCTTCAACAGATCTCTGGAGCTGTGCAAGTCCCATCATGCTTCAAACGCCTCCACCATCATCCCCTCCCAAAGAAACCAAAATAACTGGACTTAACTACTACAGACCTGTGGCTATATCGTCTGTGGTCATTAAGTTGTTTGAAAATCTGGTTCTGGCTTATCTGAAGGACATCACTGGACCCCTTGCAGTTTGCTTAAAGAGCAAACAGGTCCATGGATGATGCAGTCAACATGGGATTGCACTTCATCCTGCAACATCTGAATAAATCAGGGACTTATGGAGGATCCTGTTTGTGGACTTCAGTTCAGCACCATCATTCCAACACTCCTCCAGATCAAACTGACCCAGCTCCTTGTTTCTAGCTCTATCAGTGGATCACCAGCTTTGACAGATAGGCAGCAGCTAGTAAGACTGGAAACATTCATGTCAAACAGCCACTCCACCAACACCGGTGGCCCTAGGGATGTGTTCTCTCCCCACTGCTCTTCTACCTGTACACCAAAGACTGCACCTCTAAAGTCTCCTCTATCAAGCTCCTGAAGTTTGCAGATGACACTACAGTCATCGGTCTCATCCAGGACAGAGAGGAGTCTGCTTACAGACAAGAGGTTGAGCAGCTGGCTGTCTGGTACAGTCACAACAACGCTGAACACGCTCAAAATAGTGGAGATGATCATCGATTTCAGGAGAAACACCCTGCACTCCCCCACTCACCATCATGGACAGCACTGTAAAACAACACTGTAAAAAAAAAAAAAAATTCTGTGACATTTACGGTAAAATACCGGCAGCTGTGGTTGCCATTCACAAAACACTAAACCCCATCATGGTGACACACATGATACTGAAATAATGCAATAAACTTTAATTTAACAACATTAGATGTAAGATTACACCCTAATGTACACAACTGATGAAAAGAAGAAAAAAAACTAAGTAACATGTTATTTCAAAATATTCAAATATTAAGTGTCATGCAGGGAATTCTGGGAATGTCAATTTCGTGTTTTTTTCACTTCAAAAACATTTTACCATTATTTTACTGTAAAATTACATTAAATGTAATTACATTTATTCACGAACATAGTATGGAAACTAACTGTTAACCAGTTAACAGGTTTTATTGTAGCATTTTGCACTCTTTTACTGCTAAAATCAAGGTAATTTAATTTTTTTTTTTACAGTGAGTGGAGTCATTCAGATTCCTGGTAACCAGGATTCCTGGGAATCTCTCAAGACCTGAAGTGGGACACTCACATTGACTACATTGTAAAAGGCCCAACAAGGTTGTACTTCCTTAGCCAGCTGAGGACATTTAACCTGCCACAGGAGCTGCTGAAACAGTTCTATTCAGCCATCATTGAGTCTGTCCTGTGCACATCAATAACTGTCTGGTTTGGTTCAGCTACAAAATCAGACATCAGAGACTACAGAGAATGGTTTGGACTGCTGAAAGGATTATTGCTACTCCCCTGCCCACCCTCCAAGAACTGTATACATCCAGAGTGAGGAAAGGGCTCAGAAAATCACTCTGGATCCCTCTCATCCAAGTTATCCCATCTTGAACTTTTGCCATCTGGCCGATGTCTCAGAGCTGCAAATACCAGGACAGCCAGGCACAAGAACAGTTTCTTCCCCAGGCAATCTACCTCATGAACAGTTAAATGCTCCTCCCCATTGTGCAATAAAGATATGTGGAATAACCTTTTTGTTACCCTCCATCCTACTACATCCCTGCATCTCACTCCATTCTATTATCTATAGCACAACTGTACATACAATTTATTATTATTATTATTATTATTATTCTTGAATTTATTTATATTTACATACATGAGTATTTTTACTCTCATCTTATTTTATTGTCTGTGTGTTGTCTCCGTGTACTGGAAGCTTGTCATACTAAAACAAATTCCTTGTATCGCTAAAGCATACTTAGGCAATAAAAGCTCTTTCTGATTATCATCATTTTAGAATGCATTAGAAATAATAATAATAGAACAACAAAATTATAATATATTATTATTATTAATATTATAACATATGATGCATTTGTTGGCATTGTTTTAGATTACATCTGAAATAATAAATACAAAATTTAATATGTCTAAAATTAAAAATGACAAAAACATGCATTATTATTATTAAAGTAATGCATATTAAATGCATTTAAAAAATTGATTAAATTTTTAAAAATACAGATTGTATAATTATTTATTCAAACAAAAAATTGTTACCAAATGATGCCAATTATCTGTAGACCCAGTATTGAAGAACACATTGTTTAGAAATGAATATAAGTAAAACAAAAAAAAAAAACCCTGAACTATCGATTTCTAACATTTTAAGACTCCGCTAATCAACCTGTTCAGTCTTCAGTCTATCTTCATCTTGAAGGGTTTTTCGGGACTGTAGGAAATGTCCACACATCTGTCCCCCGATAGGCTCCAGTCCCCTCCGTCTGGATGCCAGCTGAAGCAGCCGCGGCCATGCTCAAGATGTCGCTGGGCCCCTGAAGAGCAGCACCCCATTGTTTCAGGGTCTGGCTGGCCAGCGACAAACGGTAGCGTGACATCCGTCTGGGCCGAGCTCAGAGTCTAATGGCACAGACAGTGGGGACTTTCTGAGAGCCCGAGATAAGACTGGAACATGGCCTAAAGAAGGGCTGAGCCACTAACTGCTTGTCGATATGAACTAATACTAATCACAGGATTTTAGATTGATCATTTTACTTTAAATCTTCTGAAAGAGCATAAAAATAATAGAGAACATCTTAAATTAGTAAAAAAAAATATATGCACATCGCATTATATTATTATAAAATACAATGCATATGTTATTGTTGCCGTCATTTTAGATTACAACGGAAATAATAATAAAGAAACATACATACATTTTAATAAATTGTTTTAAATTGATTATTATTATTATTATTATTATTATTATTATTATTATTATTATTATACCACCTTTGTGGGAGGAACAGATACATTTCTAAAATTTTATTAGTAGTTATTATTATTATTATTCATATTATTACTACTACTACTACTAATAATAATAATAATGAAAATCAAATCACTTAATTTTGTTTCACCCACAAAACTTTAGTAAAATAATAATAATAATAATAATAATAAACATTTTATTAATCGTGTTTTACTTATGTACTTACATAATTAGATTAAATTATTATTTATTAAAAAAAAACAAACAAAAAAAAACACGTGCATTTCTTAAATAATTTTCTTCAAATAAATACATAAAGAGCACTTATCTGTAGCCATTGCCTCGATCAATTAAAATTTAAAAGCACTCTGTCTGGACATTTCTTTTGCTGATATCGAAGGAACAAAACCTAGGCTGACCAGCGTCCCGTTTTGTTTATATAAAATGAAATAACACTTCTCATATTGTGGTCATTTATCAGCACCCTCCACCTCCACCTTAACAAAACCCAAACAACCTCACTCTGATGAACCTGAAGCCCCTGGAAGCTAAAGCGCACATCTCTGACACTCAAGAGGACAAACTCATACATGAAACAGACCTGAAGAGTGATCTGAAGCACAGGTGACCTGATGCGTCTCGTCCCAGCTCACAGCAGGCAGCAGACGGATGCATCTGAGAGGAAAACACACAGTAGAAGCTGCTCTTCTGCAGCGTATGAAGAGGCCTTTCGCTAATCAAAGCTCTTTTGTTTGCTTTCCTCAGACCTCCTTGCTCAAGGCTCGGGTCATTACGCTCGGCTGGGCAAATTTGTCTTCCTTTCAGAGTCTCGGCGACAGCTGATTTAAGTTACCTGGAGGACCTCTGACAGCAAAGCTTCACTGATTGGAGCTTTAATTCGCCAATTATGCAGCTAATTAGCTAATTTACAGCTCAAGTGAAGCCGACCAGACAGCGACGGGCTTCACTTTAAAACACTTTAAAACAGTCAAGAATGAGCGATCGGGTGAATAGCACAAAACAAGCGCACATGTGTGTGTGTGTATGTGGGGTTATACATCTGTACCATTAATGCAAGTGTTGAAGTCTCATGAAATTAATATCACAACAAACAAACAATGTATGTAATTGTAAACAAGCGTTAAAAGAAGAATTTTCTTCATGCAAACTCATTTCTTCTTTGATTCATTAGTGAAATATGACCTAACGGTGTTCTTGAGATATTTTATACTCTTCATCTGTATGCTTCTGTATATATCGGTTAGATTTACAATGGACTTAATGTGTTTGAAGTGTTACATAATGAATGCATGTGTGTGAACACTGGAGAGATCAGTGTTATACGGTTACTGTCCATTCCTCTGCATAAAACCCTGAGTCCCATTGATTTCAGCGAACCGGCGACTGGCGGCACGTTCGGATCGGCAGGGTACTTGCAAGTTCAGCATAATGAATGCATAACTCTGAATTAACATGCTGCGTTACGCGATATATGATCAGGTCACAGCAAAGGACCACTTCATAAATAAACATCATGCCCTGTTTCCATGCCAACCGCTTTATCCAACCATTCACGCAATATGGAAGTCATCAAAAATAATTCTGGCAAAAAATAGTCAATTGTAATGCTAATTAAATGGCAATTTATCCATCTGAGTGTCAAATTTCAGTCCGCACAAAGTGTGGGTGAGGAAACAATAGAAAACGGATGTAAGGAGGCAAGTTAAATACAAGGTGACAAGGTTAAACTTGTCCGAGCGATCCAGTTTTCCGTTTAATAGGAGATGAGCACCATCCGTGGATGAAACATAGCCACTTGCATTTCAGAAACAAGAAAAAATAGTTTAAAAAATTCATTTAGAAATTGCTACTTAACTTCATATCATACTTCAAAAATCTTTGATTTTTGGCTGTTTCTTGGTGTTAGCATGTCTCTAAGCTAATGGCAATATCAGCTGAACTACTTCAAGTAACATACTGAATTAAGTGTGAATTTTTGTAAAACATACTCCAATAATCTTTAGAACTTTGAAAAACAATTCTTAGTTTGGTTGCAATAAATTATTGTAATAGAGATATTTTTGCCATTTGCATTGATGTTAGCATGTCACTAAGTTAACTGCACAATACTCTGAATTACTATTTTTAGATTTATTTTTAGCGTCTTTGAATTTATTAGTATAGGACAATGTTGAAGAGACAGGAAGTGAAGTGTGTGTGTGTGTGTGTGTGTGGGGTCAGAAAGGTTCTCAAGCCCTTATTCAAACTAGCAACAGTATATGTCGATGTTGTAAGAATTACAGAACCTCAGACACTTTGATCTTCTGAGACATACGATAGACACCGGTGCATTAACATACAGACATCTGCTCCACATCTCACTGAGGAAAATGCAGGAAGCGCCCCTCTCCCATATGCAACAGTTCCTTGATCTCCAGAAACAGACAATACAAACATACATGGGCAACTCGAGACACCCCACAGAGCGGAGGTGCAGGAAGCCTCTCTCACATATGCAACAGTTCCTCCTCATCCCCTTCCTTCATCTCACTCATCCTCCCTCCATTTGGTTCACTCAGAATGGTCAATAGTATTATGTTGTACACAAATGAAAGTAATATTTACAGTCATGTTTGGTGTCATTTGAATTGTCTCGGCGACTGGTACAATGGTCTCAATCTTACAAAAGTAGATTAAAAGATATTTTGCTTACTGTAATGGGAGTGCCCTTTCCCAGGGTCTTCCATGTAAATTACCTTCTGTTCCACTGAACCACCCAGGTCTGGGACCTGGCTTAATCAAATTCCAATTGTTAGTTCCTGTCTCCATCTTGGGGATGTTTGTCTTGGTCTGAGGTACTTAAAAAAATGTTGCAGAGGATCAGGCGATTCTGTAGCCAGAAAGCGTAGTGTGGTGTGTGTCTCTGCACTCCATACTATGTATTTTCCTGAAGTCAGGTATGCATCCTTTACTCTTAGAGCTATCCTTGAGAATTTGATGTCTTGTATTGGATTTGATAACTTGAATTGGCGTAATACATATTTACTTGACTGATAATAAATTGTTACATTTGATTCTATTCTGTTTTACTCTGTAATATTGACTCTAGTAGATTACGCTGTATCCTTGTTACCGATTTCCCAGTCCAGGTTAGTAACGGACTAAAATTCAGTTGATGGAGCATAGGGCACACCAATTGTATCTTTAGAGATTGCTAACACTTGGTATTAGTTCAAGTTTACTTGGATTGTAAGGGCTTATAGGGAATTTCCATTTAGGTCAACTGGATGTTGTTCACCAACCTAAATAGGGTGAGCCTAACCTCTGTTTACTGTAATATTACTCTAGCTAAGTGTACATGGGAAACCATGGCATGACCATACCTAAACTACTATCAGGGAAAGTAATGTTGGTCAGCTTATATCTATAGTAGTGGTCGTGACCTCTGATTAGAAATAATGTTGCTTTATTCAAGTGTGTACAAATCTATGGGGGCTAATTTAAAGTACTTTTAGAATGAGCAAGATAGGAGCGCCATGTAAAGTATCAGCCAATTACCTCTGTCTAACAACCAAGACTGACAGAATGTGACCATAAGATACGCTTAAGGCAAGTGATATCTTTGAGCGACATGAGCACCGAATGAACGAGTACAATAATATTAAAGAATAAATAGAATAATCAAATCTGAGAATAATAATAATTAGAGACAGACAAACAGCCAATTTGCCTTTCAACCTAAATTCGAGGTCATACTGAAATGGAGTCAGATTAGAATTGAACTTAAATTGAATAACTTTGCAAGCTGAAAAGACCAAACACGCAAGAAACCTTCAGCCAGCACTGGATACCTTCCTTGGGCCAAGTGTGGACCTTACAGTGTGCTGCCCACAAGGCTATTGGCTGACTGAATTACTAAATTTTTATTCGAACTTTAAATAATTTAACAAAATGTATAATTTGCATTACTATCAACTCATTCAGCATTTTGAGGGATTTACTCACACACTGTAATCCCAAACAGTTGTACTAGCTCATAACTAATAAGGTCATAACAGTCAAATGTCGTATGCAGTTGACCAAACTATAAAGTTTTGAGCTCTGTTGAGATTTGTGTCACTTTAATTGAACAGGGCTCAGTATTTTAGAGTTAATTTGTGTGGAACGCTCAAAAAGTTTAGGAACCATGAGTAGCTGCATGACGTTATCGACGTCATGACGTATTGTGGTGGGTCTTCATCGCCCCTCAGGAAAGCTGAGTCAGCCATCTTGAATTTGCCTTAATGCGGAGAAGTTTTGGCCAGCCCATGTGGATGTGGAACACAGTTTAATTTGTTTTTAATTGTTTATATCTGTTTGGAATGCTGACTTTTATCCCCGCTTCAAACCACCACCACCTCAGTTATTTTCATTAGTCTTATTGCTCTATTTTCTTAAGCTGTTCTTATCATCAGCCCTGATTTGGTAAGTAACTCTTAACATTTTTTTATATATTATATAAAATATTTACAAATCCAAGTAATTGTAATTTTAGAAGTTGTTGAATGTGACAAATGCGTTAACGTTAAGTTACCTTACTTAGTTCATCTTACAGCAGTGTAACGTTATCAGCGGTTTCCTGGATGAACTACATTACCCATAATGCATGTTTGCCCGGACATTGACGGTTGAGGAAGGTCAATGAGTTTTGAATTCTCTGGCGGAGTCCGAAAGCATAACGTTATCCCTGATTCCCGCCGTTTTCTTTCGCTCGTTGTTTTCGCTGTTCGTCGTTAATGCATGTGCGTACTCTGAGTATACATATTTAAATAAATGTCTGCGTTACGCAGTAAATATTTTACGTTGGTTAGGTCGAGCTGTGTGTGATCGCGTGTAACTAAACAACATAATGTGAGTGTGTTATCATGATGCTAACCAGCCCTGTGTTTGTATTTCGTAGGCTCAAGTGTGTGGTTGTGAGATCTTCTCGAAATAATTTTGACAGTTCAGGTAGGATGCATTATGAAAGAGTGTTATTAACAATTGGTTTATTTTGTGTTTCCACAGTTATTATTTTGCTATTTATTTCAATCTTTTATTTCAATTGATCACTTGAACCCTTTATCAATACTTTGTTAAAAACAACAACATAAATAGCAGATCTATAAGCACACAACTTTATTTTTTTGTTAATAACTAACTTGCTCATCTTTTAACATTTGTACAATGAATGTATTTGATAGATTTGGAGACTTTTTTATCTGTATATTCACTTTTAAAATTTCATTTATCATTATGTATTATTTAAAAATGTTTTTGAACATTAACAAATCATCTTTGTGCTCATGTTGTGTACAGATATCGACTACAAAGAGTGCTACAGAGAGTCAGTGTTTCACTCATCAGACAGGTGCCAAAAGGTGAGTTTTGTAAATTGTGTACTAATTTGAATTTTAAATTATTCAAGGTTTAGATTTTTTTGCAGCAGAACAGAATTTAATTACTGATGTGTTGTCGGTGGTTGGCATAATCATTTCCCCTTGTTCACAATTTTACACACATTTTAACTTAAAAAAATGGAATAGCCAAAAGTGCAAACCAGGGCTGAAATGGTTTAGACTTTAATTGAAAATATTGAAATTGCACGCTGAAGTTGGCCCAATGGAGTGGAAGTGCAAGTTGTGTTCTGCAACTGCAAATACTGGGGACAATTATTTTGGCACTATACTGTACTGCATAGCCAATATTCAAGAGTGTCCCCCTGCCATGTCTCTATGACAGTTGCATTTGTACTTTTCCATCATTTGAAGCGATGAAAGCTCATCTGTCAAGCTCTCATAATGATTCATGTAGAGTAGATGCAACTGAAGGAGTGTGTGGTTTTTTTAGTGTCCTTGTGTAACTTCAAGCAGCCCTTTATTGAGGAAATTCTATTTGGTCATTTGAGAAGTCATTTAAGGTCATGAGATGGTAGCATGCCCATTCAAGAACTGTAATTACAGAACAAATAGCTACTCAGCGTTAATGCACACAAGAGTAGAAAACATGGTGGTGATTCAGACTTTGGTGAATGTGTTGTATTGGCAGACAGTGCTAGTGCCCTAGTTGTAGTTGCAGCAGAAAGTCTTGGGAACCTGCTGAAAGTCACAGTGCAGGGTCTGCGGACACATTTGATCTCGATGAGGTAAACAGTCAGTGTGACACAGACACTTTAAGAGCTCAGTTGAACCATAATTTGGCATCATTATTCTTGAAGATGCAATCTATTCTTCATGTATCTGACATGGCATCTCAGGAAATAGTGGAACAATTGACTCAAATATTTTCCTTGTCCCAACCGATACTCAAACATGACATTAGAGAGGTCTTACAGAATCATGACATCACTGTCAGTGAAACACTTCTAAATGAGGTTGTCAGTACTGTTATGGACAGTAATGTTATTGTCAGTGCCACAGCTAAGGGGAAGCAGTTATCCTCAACTAAGAGAAGGAAAACCTCATCAAAATAATTACCCTGTGGTAAAGCCTGTACAGTATCTGCTACAGCCAGGACACACCGCAGTGTATGTTCCCATTCTTGAGATGATACAAAAATCTTCAATCATACAGATATTCTGGACAAAATTAAAGAAACAAAAGTGGCACTAAACAGTCATTATGAAAGCCACCAAGATGGTTTGTACTTCAAAGAGAACACATTCTTGTCTTCAGATGAGTTAAAGATAACACTCATTTTGTACATTGATGATTTGGAAATAGCCAATCCACTTGGAACATCACGAAAAATACACAAAATCTGTTCAGTATACTGGACGCTTGCTGATCTTCCCATAAAATACCGATCAGCCATGCATGTAATACAGCTTGCAGCTTTATGTAAAGTGGATGACATAAAGAAATTTGGCTATGAAAAAGCACATGGTCCTTTGTTGAGAGACCTCCATGCCCTTGAACAAGATGGGGTATTCATTGAGTCTATTGGTAAGGTACTTCAAGGAACAGTCATGTGTGTGGTGTCTGACAATCTTGCAGCCCATGATTTGGCAGGCTTTTCAAAGTCTTTTAGAGCAGAATATTTTTGCAGATTCTGCACAGCAACACAAGCTAAACTTCAGACTCATGAAGTTGCAAGTGCAGTTCAGTCTTAGGACAAAGACAGCCATAATAGTGATGTGCATGCTGTAATGCATGGGGATAGTCAGAGTCAGAATGGTGTTCAGGCAGATTGTGTCCTGAGCCAGTATCTAGAGCATTTTCATACTGTCACTGGCTTTCCACCTGATGTCCCTCCACGATCTTTTTGAGGGCATTGTGCCCGTAGAGCTCAGCTCTGTGTATCGGTGAGATGATCCGTCAGTAAATACTTTACCCTTGAATATTTGAACGAGAGAATTCTATCGCTTCCATACCAGCACACAGACAAGCTTGACAAACCTCATAAAATACCACAGAACTTCTGTAAAGAAAAGCATAGGTGGTAATGGCCATGAAAATGCCACATTGCTTAGACTGCTCCCTTTGATTATTGGGAATGCAGTTCCTGAAGAGGATGGAGCATGGACTGTGCTAATGGACTTAAAAGAGGTAGTAGAGTTATTGCTGTGCTCAGAATTCACAGAGGAGTCCATCCAGTATTTACAGTCCAAGATACAGGATCATAGAGAGATGCTGAAAGAAGCCTTTCCTGATTTCAAACTCCGCCCAAGCATCACTACATTGAACACTATCCTGACCTTATACCATTTTGGGCCCCTTGTAAACTTGTGGACAATGAGGTTTGAGGGTAAACACCGCTTTTTTCAAGAGAGTTGTACACGATACACAAAACTTTAAAAATGTGTTGAAAACACTTGCAGACAGGCATCAATACATGGTTGCATACCATCTGAGTGCCTCAGGATTCTTCAAACCTCACCAGCAGACATCAAATGTCTCTTCTGTACTGGTATCAATGCTTCCAAATTTTGCTAAGACATACATTGAACAAATAACAGCAAGCAATGTTATTTACAGCACATCAAAGGTCTGCATTGATGGAACTGATTATGGTGTAGGAATGTTTTTGTCTGTGGGACAAGAGGGAGGACTGCCTAATTACTGTAGAATTGAACAGGTTCTCCTGGTTAATAGTAGTGTTGTCTTTCTTTGCCAAGAGCACACATCACACTACATTGAACACCTGAGATCTTATGAACTTTTCCCAAACAATATGGCTGTTCACTCCCCATCAGAGCTAAATGACAAAACACCTCTCTGCTTACAACATTGATGGACGATTGCTCCTGACACCCAGACGTTTCATATTATTGAACTGAAGATTGGTTGAAGCAGGTAAACAGATGACTGCAACATTCTCTTGGAGCTGTGCGGACCAGTGGCTCCATGTATAAACTGCCCCACTACAGCAGCTGGGCTTCCATACATCCCTTCGTTCAAGTGGTGTCCCAGTATTTGTGTTGACCAGGTGAGTATGTGGACATGTGTATGTCACCTTCACTCTCCATGAAAATTTCCGTGTTTTTGTCTTAGGAACCAAAGATGGCTGCTGCCCAGAAGCATGTGCTGCGTGTGTATGTTGCACGAGACACCGCCCTGAAGCTTACTCTACTCGAGCGACCAAAGTCAGTGGAGGAGCTGAAAGAAATAATGCAAGAGAGGTTCAAGCCGAGACTGGATGGGGACTTTAGCCTTCACTATGAGGATCCGGACTTTGATGGTGATCTTTGTCTTCTTGTGGACATCCAGGAGTTACCAGAGAAGGGCACATTGAGAGTCATCAGGCCTGAAGGTGACACCTCATCTACTGCATCTTCTGACACAGACTTACTCCCATGTGTATCTGCTACAGCCCAAAAGAGTTGGCCTGATCACTTTGTTGTTCCTGGTTTTGATTATGAAATGGAGCATATACTAGAAGAAGGAAATCGTGTTTATGAAGAATCAGGAAAATTGCTGAAGTTAAAGAGGTCACAGAAGAGTGAAATCCTTAAAAAATGGCAGAAATGATCTACAGTTTTAAACCATACCCACATGAAAAGGAATTGGCAATTGCTGCTAAAGCTTTGATTACAGCTCATCCATGTCTCAGAATGACGGCTGGTGAAGAGCAGAGTTGGGATGGAACGTCACATAGGGTACAAGGTTGCGTCTTACCGTAACAATCTGGCCAAAGTTGGGGTTGCAGAAGTAGCCATCAACACAGGGAGGCGGAGCAAAACAACCCCAACAATGATCACCCCATCAAAATATAAAGAAAGCTCGAAAAGCTGAGGTCAACTACATCATCAACCTACCAAAGGATCAAACCCCAGCCACTCTGGAAACAATGAGAGTAGAAATCATACATGAAGTTGAAAAGACTGAGAGAAACCAATTAGTCATAGGCAAGCTCATGAACACAACCTATGCCCTTCGTAAGCAAGAAATCGTTGAGCTCTTGTAGCTCCACGGGTGAGAGACATCGTGGATAGATGGCCAGCCCTACTTATGGAGTCACAGGTAAAAAAAAAAAAAAAAAAAAGATTCTTTCTACATCATTTACGGTTCTCCCTGTTGAGAGCAATTAATCAACATGACTCTTTAGCATGTCCACTTTGAACATGATTGATTTTTCCAATATTTAAATGACTGTTTTTAAAATCTAAATTTTCAATAAATTCCCAAAAAAGCAAATGGCAGATGTAAAGTTGACAACACATCACGATGTGACATATTTTTGCCATTCACAGTAAACAAAGTATACAGAGGTTTATTAGATTAATTTCCTTTAGATAACATTGTACAGCCTGTTTTAAATGAATGACAATTAACTCTCTATTTTGACCTTGGTTCTGACTCATCTCTAATAGAATTGCCCTTGGTTTTGCTACCTGTCAACAGAAAACTTCTTTAAAATACATTCACAATTCTGTTCCTAATTCATCTTTGTGCATTTCTGTGTAATTCTGTCCATGTACAGGTGTTTGCAGAGTTCCACAATCAACAATGTTAACCTCAGCAATCAATTCTACAAGGAGCTGGACAGACACACGCCTAAACTCATTACCTTGTTCAGAGACAAGGCCACCAAGACTGGCAAGATAGCGAGGAGCTAGCCAAGCTCATGATGATTTATGACCTTCAGGTGAATTTTTAACTTTGCATGATTCAGAAACAGATTATTAACAGATTGTTTGCAGACAACTGTAAGAAGCCATCGTGTTAATTGCCCGACTCAATTGTGAGGTTAAGTGATTATGCCATGAACACAACATTGTCATCTCATAGGAGATAGGACGCTCTTGACAAGATGTATTCTATCAGAAAGAGGAACCTTAAAAGATACTTTTCAGCTTCAATTTGAAGAAGTCCAAATAACTACTGTTTATGTGAAATTTGATTTACAATTTTAATTTTTTCTTTTGAGTTAAAGTATTTACAATAGAAAGTTTTAATTTTAAAAATGTTTTACTGAAGAAATGATGACTCAAATACTCAATCTACCATCTATAGCAATGACCACCACCAGAATATGGAGCTATTTAACACTTTGATAAAGTGTTTGCTCTGCATTTGTGTAATTACTATTGTAATGGATATTTTTTGTACATCTAGGAACAACGTAATGTAAATATAAGCGGCACTCATCCTTCGTGCTCTTCCTGTGTACCTCGTGAAGATGCCTTCAAGTTCTTTAGGACCTGTAATGTAAGTGTACTGGCCTAACTATCAATCCCTTTGCTTAGCTATTCAATCAGCTTGAACTGAAGCACTAAACATATATACATATTGAAGCTTAAACACATGACATCACTCAAAGAACTCTAGGAGAACCAGGGGGTATTCCAGAAAGCAAGTGAAAACTCAGAGTGAACTCTGAGATGAGGGAAACAGAGTTATCCATTCCAGAGAGAAACCCTAACCCAGGACCAGCTGCTCTGCCTCTGTTGCATGTGGTGGAGGTGAGCACCACTTCATGTTCATCTACTCAGGAGGATGTTTGGACACAGATGTGTTAAACAGCATCTGTTGGTGGTAAAAGCTACAAGTTAAATTATCCACTAAATAAACTTTTACTTTAATATGTGAAATAAAAACAAAGTGAGGAGCCATTGTGAGACTGTTTTTATATTTCATTTTCAGCTGATTTGAATTAAATAAAATAGCCTTAAATAAAACATTGAACAACATTCAACCACTTCCTCAAAGGCTAATATAAAATAAAGTGATGTTAAATTCAAAATATAAAGACGAGCATCTAAAACTCTGTCAGTGATTTTTATTATGGCGCGAGTCAGAAAATGTCACCATAGGGAGCTCCATTGATGATGAGTTTTACTAGTCGCAGGCACGAGCTCAACTCTGAGTTAACATACTCGAGTCGACTTACCTAACTCAGATCAGCTGTTCTGGAACTGAAAACTCAGTTTCACTTCACAGGGTAAGTTAACTCAAGAGTTCAGGGTTAGGCTCAGTTTGTTGAACGTCCTTTCTGGAATATCCCCAGGACCTGTTTTACTTGAGTTGTTATTCTGCAAACTGACGTGTAGAAATTACATAAATGAAAAGGTAAGTGTAAATCATTCCACTAAACAAAAGTATGCTAACAGATAGGTGTGAAACTAACATAAGATATAAGCCTATGTAAAGAAAATAGTTTAAACATGTAGCTTAGTTGCAGTCTAAGTGCAAAGTGACAGTAATGTCTAGACATCATTACCATGATTTGTATCCTTGAGGAGCTGAACTCATTCATGTATTATTTGTGTTTTATAGTCAGCAGATTGTCCAGACCTCACTGACACTCGGTGGCTCTCCTGACAGTCGTCACGGATGACACTATTGATGCGCCCTCTTCAGCCCTGAGAGCATCTGTATCAGTGCGTGGAGGATGAAATACTTGTGAGTGGTCCCACGACTCTGGCTGACTCATTTCTCCTGCTCTTTGGGTATGTCTATGCACTAGACCTACAGTACCCAAAGAATCTTGAACTTACATTCACATTTATCCAAAAGTTGTGATGTGTCTTGAGGACAACAAACCACTGAAAGGGCGTCTTCTGACGCTGAAGAATGATTTGTTTAATGAGTGAATCACTCAGGATGGATTATTTGAGTTGAGTTGAGTACTGAGAAAGTCCCTCCCTTTTACAAATGTAATAATTTGCCTGTTCTACCTCAGATTTAAGATCTGACACTGTTTGCCTCTTCTACCTCAGATTTAAGGTTTGACACTGTTTGCCTCTTCTACCTCAGATTTAAGGTCTGACACTGTTTGCCTGTTGTAACTCAGATTTAAGATCTGACACTGTTTGCCTCTTCTACCTCAGATTTAGGGTCTGACACTGTTTGCCTCTTCTACCTCAGATTTAAGGTCTGACACTGTTTGCCTGTTCTACCTCAGATTTAAGGTCTGACACTGTTTGCCTGTTGTAACTCAGATTTAAGATCTGACACTGTTTGCCTCTTCTACCTCAGATTTAAGATCTGACACTGTTTGCCTGTTCTACCTCAGATTTAAGGTATGACACTGTTTGCCTGTTGTAACTCAGATTTAAGATCTGACACTGTTTGCCTCTTCTACCTCAGATTTAATACATTGATTGCCTATACCTTGATGCACTAACTTGATGTTGCCAGTTGAAGTACAACCAGTACTTTATTTGAATGTTTTATTATTGACACATATTGTACTTTAAAAACATTTTGTTTTTATGGGGTCATTTTCTTTTTGTTTTAATTTCACAAGCACTTTTGACTCCTGCTCCTTTGATTCATGCCTTTTAAAAAGCGCATTGTATTAAATAAAAAAGTTGTTAAATTGCCACTGTGGTGTCACTTTCATGGTTTCTAACATTATTAGCTGATTGTGTAGTGGGCGACATCAGTATTTCAGTTTAGAATTAATTTTGAGTGCATCACCCAATTAAGAGTTAAAATTTATTGAAAATTTTGAATGTATTTCCCAAATTATATGAGTTGGAAAATATTGAAAATTGAGTGTATTTCCACATTATATGAGTTGAAAAATAGTGAAAAATTTGAGTGTATTTCCCACATTATATGAGTTGAAAATAGTGAAAAATTTGAGTGTATTTCCCACATTATATGAGTTGAAAAATAGTGAAAAATTTGAGTGTATTTCCAACATTATATGAGTTGAAAAAATAGTGAAAAATTTGAGTGTATTTCCCACATTATATGAGTTGAAAAATAGTGAAAAATTTGAGTGTATTTCCCACATTATATGAGTTGAAAAATAGTGAAATTTTTTAGTGAATTACTCCCTAATTATAAGTTGAGAAATATCAATATTTATAAGATAACATTAGAGATAATTTAAGGCAACTGGAAATGTAATTTTTATTTTATGTAAACCTAAAACATTTAAAACATCACTTAAATGTTTTTGTGTAATCTGTTACAAAATATTTTTTGAGTTCTGTGAACTTATTAGGGTTTACAGTGCAGTTCACCACAATGCATTCTGGGATAACAACTTGTAATGCTACGAACATATATGCAGATTCGCAATTGCAGATGTAAATTCCTGCTATAAAACACAGATTAAACTAGTTTATTAAACAATAGTCTTCCTGCCTGGTTTTCAGAGGGGTTTTGGATGTTTTTCCACACAGAGAATGCATTGCGTGCTTGAATTGTGTACTGCTTGATGCAAAAATGCGTTCTTGCAAAAAAAAAAAAAAAAAAAAACCATAGAAACAATTTTACTTAAAATTGCTTGTAAAGTTACAAATAATTACAATTTTATAGAAGAAAGAAATGCTATTTTCATGTAAACCGTTACAATAATCCAGTTTGCATTCTGGGATTGCATTATGCACAAGAATACCTAATGCTACCAGAAACATACTTTATTTACAATATTTATTTTGTTTACAGTGTAGATTGCATGCTATAATAAGTGTTATTTTTGTTAAAGAGATTTAACCTTTTGTACAACTACAATCTCAGTTTAGTGTGAGCATGTCAGCTAAGCTAATAGCACAGTTGTCTGAACTTATCCTTCAGCACTTTGAGTTACAACAGAATATATTTAAATTATATTCACATTTATTGCATACATGAATTGTGTTTTAAGATATCAATGATCGCATAAAATAAAAAAATCACTCAGAAATTGCTAGTAAATTTCACAGTTGCAAAGTTTCAACAACATTTTGGAAGGATTTGTTCATTCAGTTTGCCATTATGCATTCTGGGATTGCATTATGCACATTATACCAATACATAGCAGCTACTAGAAACATTATTATTTTACAAGGTGGCTAATTTGTATGGATTGGTATGACCTAACTTGTACAAATTTGATGCGATTTTAAAAGAAATCATACATATTTTTAAGAGGTCCAAATTAGTAGAATTCAATGACAATTTTAAGCGATATAATGACAAATTTACAAATTTTTGATCGTTTTTTTTTCTGAGGTGCCAAATTCATAAGAATTTTTATGAAGGACTGCCTATAAGTGTATGAATTTGTACAAATTGGCCAACTCATAAAATATGCATGAATTTGTCATTGAAATAAATAAATGTAACATTCTTAAGTAAAATAACTTAATATTTTCTTGTAAAGCGTGCTCAATAACTTTGGAAAAAGTAAAAAAAAAAAAGTAACAAACTTTTTTTTCATGTTTTCAGACCTTACAATGAGCCAAAATAAGACAGAATCATTATGCTATTTACTTTTAGAGCAGAAATTGCATCAAAAGCCTTTGTGTCTCCAGCATTTGGAGCAGCATTTGAATCTCTGAAGAGAAAGAAAGAAAGAAAGAAAGAAGAAGAAAAGAAAGAAAGAAAGAAAAACAAGTTAGATCCGATCATGTCAAAGCCCTCATAAAACCACCCTCAGGCTGCTTTTCAATAATCCATTACTGGTGCATAAGTTTGAACACATAAAAGGCACTTCAGACTTTCCATCAATGCAAAAGGCGAGAGAAGCGTGAGAGACCATTTATGTTAAAAAAACAGAGAGTGCTTTCCCTCACTGAAACCACTGCTGAATGCAGAACAGCTCGTTTATGAAAAGCCAGATGGGCTCTTTCAAATAACAATGTGTTGAATCCATAACAGAGTCACCTACATCAAAAACATTGCACAATTACGTGTATTTGAAGATTGTTTACAAGGTTGTTGAAGATCAACAAGAACTGTCAATCTGAAAGTGAAGAAACTTACTAGATATTGAATATCCACGTGGTCCTGAAGTAAAGAGATGCAATCCCCACAATCTCACTTTCTACACATTGATCTACAGGGGCTTTTCACAGTCCTTCTCACTGTCAGCAGCTCCTGAAATATCTTAAACAGAAAAAGAAGTGGAATATGACATATACTTGGTAGAACAGCAAAAAATAGCACAAGTTTGACATGTTGCATAAGACATTTGGTGTGTTACCATCAATATTCCAGTACTTTTTGGCTGGTTATCACATCAAGACCATCTTACATTTGAAACCCATTTTTAATTAAAATTAAAGGCTCTTTAGAGGTTATGCTAGCCTTTTCCAAGGACAAGGTGCCAGCGGCCAATTTGGAGCATTTTCAAACAATATAAAAAGACAGGGCTTATCATACAACGTAGCGTCTAAACTGTATCTCGGTTTCATCAACCTTATGGAATTCTGACATTTTGCCACGCAAAATTGCCCATAACGAGCTAACGGGCCGAGGCGAGGCTAAACGCAGCCGCTTCCATTTCAAAACCACTGGAAGTCACTGGCAGGTTGAAGCTTTTCAACCTCATTCGCCCTGCCACAGGATGGACTTAATTAAGCCGCTCTTTGAGCCACATGTCAACCGATGTGCCTGCGGGGTGCTGATCTGGGCTCTTCGCTCGCTGTGGGAAACGCGCTCTGACACGCCGGGTGGGTTGAAGCCGGTCGTGTGGCCGGCGCTTTCACACCTCTGACGGACATGGAAACACGGGAAGCTGAAAGTGACCTTCATACTGGGCCGAACAAAGACGACCGGAACGACTGACTGAGGTTATTACGGTTGAGGAGTCATTTATGCCGATAATACAAAGATAGAGGAACATTAACCTGTCTTGGGCCACTAAATGCCCATTCACAACAAGAATGATAGCTAAAACGATAACTATAATGATAACATTATACGCTTGTTAAAGCCTGACATCATGCGTCACCATTTCTGGGTCCAAATGCTCTATCAGATCCCAAAAGCAAACTACAAACAGTGCTAATATACACTCTTATGGACATTTTATCTTAATATTGATATCTAAATGTCTAAATTTAGATATATATTGTATTGGTAGTCCCTACCAATATCCAGTGACTACTAAATTGTCCCTAGCAATATGAGATAATAACTGAAACAGTCAACTTGATGTCACTTATCATACTATGGGTTTGTAGACCATCAGCTGTGCAGGATTGTGGCATCTTCAAATACTCACTGGTTATGATGAATGATGTCAAGTTGACCATTACAATATGTAAGACGGTTTCCGGTGAGAATTGCGATG
This sequence comes from allo-octoploid hybrid of Carassius auratus x Cyprinus carpio, assembly GCA_024542945.1. Taxonomy (NCBI): domain Eukaryota; kingdom Metazoa; phylum Chordata; class Actinopteri; order Cypriniformes; species allo-octoploid hybrid of Carassius auratus x Cyprinus carpio. The sequence goes on along the minus strand of CM045074.1, from coordinate 2,432,601 downwards.
CATTCAAAAAATCGCGGTGCACTGATTTTTCATTCCAGCCCAACTTTTGATTCAGATCGGAACTTCGGAGTGTGGATTGCAAATCATTAGATTCAGATTGGGACTTTCAGAGCATGTCGCAAATCTTTATTTCAGATATCTTTTTTATTTATTTTATTATTAAAGGTAGTACAGTTATGCAAACAAAAGGGGAAAAGTTTAAACAAATCCTTAAGAAAATTAATCATGGTTTTATTATAGCAAAGTGTAGTAACCAGGTTTTAAATACCATGGTCAAAATATGGTTAGTGCAGTGAAACCATGATTAATTTGTGGTTACCATGGTTCAACTATTAACCATTCCTTGATGTGAAATAATCACCCAGGAACCACAAACCACCATAACTTCTCCAGTACGTTAACACGGAAAATCTGAGGTAGGCAAAGGACGCTCTTTAATCCTCTTCTCTCTGTATTCGAGCATGTCAAACAGGTTCCATTACCCCTCCGACAGCTGTATGTATGAAATATAAAAGCTTTAATACAGCGCTTTGCCTGTGAACAGCAAAGCAACCCTGAATGCTGAGTTAAAGAAAGACGTGATTGTTAATGGCGGTGCTGAAAGAGGAGCGTGACCTACTTCAGCTCCGGACACTAATACCGAAAAATACACTGACAGATTATTAGTCATAAAACGTCATTATGCGTTATTTCAGATGGAGATGGTGTAGATGTAGTTAACACACACCTGGTCAGTGGCGTTCGATTACCTGACGGGCCTCACGCTGGTCGATATAATTGTTGAGAAAACACACATCCGTCTCAAATTAGCATAATAATGCGTAATTTACGATTACCTTCCCAAAACCACATTTGATCTAATATACAAGACCTTACCTGTCATTGTAGTGTAAAACATTCTCTTCTGTTTATATCCACATTATTATACCGGCCTTCTGGGAAATATAATTTTAGACCAAGTGTCCAAAAATGTTTCAGCTCATAAACATCCCAAAAATGGCATATATTTTATTTAGCCCCACCTGGGAAATAATTGTGCAACGCATTGCCCAACTGTTGACACAAACGTCCCAGTGAATCTCTAATGAGAGAGCTGGGTTTAGTTTATCTCCAGCGCCTGAGGTCACATGCCAGGTAATGTTGGCCCTTGTCTTGCTAACAACCTGGAGTGTCACTGACTAGCTATCTTCAGCGTTTGTTGACACTAGCATCTTGCCAAATTAATCCCACATGGTGATGTGTCATGCCAAGTTGGGAATTTGTTAAGTTGGTGTTCAACCATCAACTTTGGACACAGTGGTTGTGTTCTAAATCTAGTGAGCTGTCTTGCTGTACAGCCTACTTAGGGAGCATGCTATCTGAATGAGGGTTTTGAAATGCACTACATAGGCAGCAACTCTGAGTAGTTGTATTAAAGGGTTATTCCACCCCAAAATGAAAATTTGTCATTAATCACTTACCCTATGTTGTTTCCAAACCGTAAAAGCTTTGTTAGCCTGAACAGAATTTAAGATATTTTGGATGAAAACCGGGATGCTTGTGCCTGTCCCATTAACTGCCAAGTAAGTTACACTGTCAAGGTCCAGAAGGGATGAAGACATCGTCAGAATAATCCATCTGCCATCACTGGTTCAACAAAAGCGTTATGAAGCAACAAGAATACTTTTTGTATGTGAAGAAAACCAAAATAATAACTTTATTCAACAATTCAACTCGATGATGCTGGAGAGACACAGAGGAGAAGGATTGTTGAATAAAGTGTATTTGTTTTCTTCGCTACAAAAAGTATTCTCGTCGCTCATAACATCACATTGAACCAGTGATGGCGATGGACTATTCTGCGATGTCTTTATACTTTTCTGGACCTTGACAAGGTATTTTTGGCAGTCAATGGGACAGTCCTAACTCTCCTTTCATCAAAATATCTTAAATTGTTCGAAGACAACAACTTTTGAGTTTGAACTATGGTAAGTGATTAATGATAAATATTCATTTTGGAGTGAAATATCCTTTAAGTACACAAACATGAAAACCATAGAGTTAACATGTTGCTAAGCTAATGATACAATACTTCAATGAGCATAAAATACACAGAAAACCAAAAATGGGGGAATAGTGTTTTATTTTTATTATTATTGGTTTGAACTTTTATGAAAAATTGAATTAGAGATGGGTCAACCAACTAGCTATTTAGTTACGTTTACTAGTTTTCTTTCTCCCTCTCTTTCTCTCTTTAGCTTTAATATTCATAGCAGGGTATAAAATGCTAAAGTGAGGGATACAAATTCCCAGCCTTCAACAAAACATTTCAAGACAATTACTGACAATTCAAAAATACAATATTGACATCTTTCAGTGTTATGTCATCTTGCAACCCAACACAATTGGTGCTTAAGACCGACCAGCCGGTTTTGAATCTCTAGCTGAACCTCCACAAACTTGGACATTCAGTAGCATGGTGTATTTCATGCCTGTAGGTCAAGCGTGAATTAGGGATGTTTGTTCCTCCTGCGGATGCTCTTTGGTAATGGCATAAGCCCAGTAGCCTGGGGTTCCCTGAGCCAGGCTCTCACTATTTCATCAGAATCAGGAGAAATCAAAGCTTGGGGCGTTGTTGTCAAGCGCCTGCAGTTGACTGATCCGTAAGCTTTGATGTGCACAGGCGCTTCGGGTTGCCATGTTGTGGACAGTCTCACCTCTGGGCGGATGGATGCGTTTGAAGTAGAATATGTGAGATAGAACAGAGGAATTGTCAGTCAAAATATATGAGGTATAAAAACAACCAGTGAGACTTCCATGTACATATATTTTTGATCCCAGATTAAGAAAATAGTTTGTTTGTAAGCGATTGGAATAAAATGGACTGCAGTCAACGCTAGATCTCCAGGGATTTGGCTTTCAGAAAATCATCCCAATAGCTGGACATTCAAAAAAGAATTAATAAAGAAAGAAATCAAAATAAAATCAAAATAAATAAATACATAAGTAAATAAAGTGAAAGAATAGAAAAACATTTGTCTTAACATATATATATATATATATATATATATATATATATATATATATATATATATATATATATATATATATATATATATATATATATACATAGGACAGCATGCTGGATTATTGCTTCAGGGTTTTAGATGTTCTGACTTGCATGTTTTCGCAACATAAAACAAGTTATTGTAGAAAAAAATTGTAAAATGATCGTTTGCTTAATAAAAGCAACATAAGCTAACTCTAGCTACTGTTCCATTAATCCTTCATATAATTCAATTCATGCAACTACTTGGAACATTGCTAATTTTAGTTAACTGCTCCCCTACACTGATTGCATGGCACTTTCTTGTTAGTGACACTATCTTTCATGGTGAGGTACAGGAACTCCTTTCCATGGATTACAGCCTAAAAGACCAGCCATCGTTACTCCCAAAGCGTCTCCTCGCTCCAGATCTCTTAATATGCATAAAAGAGCCAGATAGCCCAGTTAAATGATGGCGGTGAAGTAGCCTGAGGAGATGCCGATGCATTACCCAAATAGCTCAATGACTCAGTGTAATTCTCCAAAGAGACCCTCTGCTGATGGCATGTGGGAGGGAGGGAGGGAAGTAGGGAGGAGGAGGCTTCATTGGCGCTCCGTCACACTTGCGAAACTATCAAATGAGTTTGCTTAATGAGCACCTGCGAGAGTGAAAGCTGTAGCGGGATGGTAGAAAGCAGCCGAGTGGAGTGGAGGGTAGATTCATTCACAAAATGAAAAGCTCTGCACTAAATTAAATTACTGCTGGAATGGAATTATGGGGCGTGTACTCAGCACTGGCCGTTGGAAAGCAATACCGCTAAAACCTTTCAGTGGATTAATGCGAACCCACACCTCCCCATCGCGTTGTGTTTTCCTGCCTCTTGGTTTGTCATCAATCCAGGTGCTTATAAGCGACAGAGTTCCGTTTGCTTTCTGTTGAATGCCAACAAGAGATGACTGTTAGCAACAACAGTCCCATTTCTGGATCCAAAATTGTGCTGGTGAAGCTGTTTTGAAACTTACCGAGCTGCAAGATAATCGCAGTGTAGTTAATGTCAAGATACTCAAAAACTGCAAATGGCAAGTAAATTGAAATTAATTTATGATACATGAGATTATAAACTATCTACTACTAGGAGTAAAAATGCTAACATCTCTTTTAAAAAGATGATGAGCTTGTAAATTTACAAAAACTGACGCCTAAATGTAAAGTTTTCTGAAAAACTTAGTAGTGTCACAACTTTTAGTTAGTTACTTACTAATACTGGTTATTCTAGGACTGTGTTCTCCAACATGTTTTCTTGTTAAAATCACTCAACCTCACACAATCACACAAACCTTGTAAAGTTTGTAAATCTTTACAATGTAAAATATACACTCACTGATAATCGCATTGCTGTTGCAATACAGAAAAGTCTGCAACAGCACAACTTTTAGTTATTTACTCACCGACACTGATTTTTATGTTCTTTCAGCACCTTTTACACATTTTTATATGTTCACACTTGCCGTTCCACTCCAAAATTTTAACATTTATTAATCTCTTACATGTAAAATGTAATCTTTAAAGTTACATGTAAAAGTTACTACAGGTTAACTACTGCCCTACTGAAAAACAAAAATGTAGAAGTTACTGGCTGCCAGAAGATTTTAACATATTTTAAGTTATCTTGTGTAAAAAAACAAAAAAAAAACAATGTAGTTTGTAAAGCTTTTTTTGAAAGTTACTCTTTTTTTTTTACACTAAAATAGTTTAGTTGCTGTTGCCCTACTAAAAAAAAAAAAATTGGAAAAACAAAAATTGGAAAAAAAAGATTTCTATATGTTCTCCTGTTAAAATGGTCCAATGTTTTAAAAGTCATCATTGGAGAAAAAAAACTTGCAACATTTATAAATCTTGTAAATGTAAACCTTAAGTAGTTACTCATCAGCTGGTTCTGCGGTTCCAAGCTGCAAGGCGATATTTATAAGTTTGACATTTAACATCTTTTAAAATTTGATTACCGTAAATCTAAAAAAAAAAAAAACTGAAATGATCTAAAAGTTGTGAAGTTGCTCTAGTTACTCAACAGCACTGATTTTACATTCTTTATTATGTCTTTCATAAAATTGTTTAGATGTTCTGACTCAACATTTTATTTAACATTAGTTAACTGCAGTGGTGCAACAGCAAAATGGAACAGTAAAAAAATTACCCTTTAAAAAATTAATTTGAAAACTGTACATGGTTACTCGCCAGCACTTGTTCTGCGGTTCTTCATTGTGACTCAGACTTTGTGACTCACTCACCTCTGAAAGTTTCAACATCTAAAACTCTCAGTTTTTCAAGAAAGCCTGTGAAGCTGAGGAACTTAAATAAACCAAATCACTGTGGCTGCCAATAGTTCAACATCAAAAGTGTTGGCATGCTTATAGTGAAGAAATGACAGAGTGGTTTGTGTGCAGTCATCTTTTCTTTTATAACCAGAGCGAATACAGTAGAGCTTTTTGAGAGCACGCAATCAGGGACAAGGCAATTCAAAGATTGATTCTTTCTTAACTGCAGTGAACAATGAGGGTAATTTCAAATCTGAAGGTAAAATATCCTGCCTTTGTGTGTGTTTGTTTATGTACGCAAGCAGAGCATTTGTTGCAATGAACACAAAGCGCAGTGTTTCCGCTCAATGCAAATCACACCTTTAGTGTGGCCTTCAATTTACAACCGAAAAGCATTTTGCACAAATGCACATATAAATTGCACTTAACCTGAGTAAGGCAGGGGAAAAGGGTGACAAACAGCAGTGGAAATACACTGTTCATGGCAGCTCGCTCAGAATAGAGCCTGCAGTGAAGATCATTTGGCAGAGCTCATCAGAGTGACCTAAACACATCAGAGTAATGGTCACTCTGAGCGTCCTGACATTGGACGGATCGCTCTCGTTCTTCAACCGCAGACACGTGCACCATCAGTATCTCATTTTGAATGAGCTCTTTTCTGCATATCCCACTCAAATTTGTTTTATTCTGAACAGCAAGAAACCACATTAAATGGATTAAATGAAATGGGATTCTTAGTCTGAAGAGTCAAGCTGGATTTGGATGATGCAATGTGATTGTAAATGATGTAGATGCCAAAAGTAAATTGAGCCAATTTTTTTCTTCATCATCATCATCATCATCATCATCATCATCAGTGGTACTAAACCACTAAAGATATTGACAACATGGTCTAAACAAGCAAATCGAAAACACTATTTAATATATGATTAAAAAAAGTATTTTTTTTTCCTGAATGGTCAAATAGAGCAACCAATGTCAAATGTTCTATTTTTTTATTATTAATGAATGAATGAATGAATGAATGAATTACTTAACACATTTTGTCATCATCACTACTGAAACTGGTACTTGTATGAGTTTGCTACGGTCTGAGGAGCAGGAGACCAGAAGTACAAAACCAATGAATTTATTCATATCCGGGATCACCGTAGCACAAGAGGTTGACAAGCGATACCGGATGCTGGACTAAACACAGGGAACACTATTTATACACAGAACAGGATAATAGGAAGATGAGACACACCTGGGATCAGTAGAAATCACACAGGGAACACCTGGGATTAAATGAAAATCACAAAGCAAAGTTAATTGTTTTAGCAGAAAATCAGTTAACTTCTGCAGAACCAAAAGCTTCATGTTAGTAGGAAACAAATCCATCAAGATGTTTTTTAACTTCAAACCACTGCTTCAAGTCCATAATCCATGATGCTTCCTCCAGTGAAAAGTCCATCTGCAGGAAAAAGTCCACCTGATTATTTGTGGATTATTGTGATGTTTTATCAGCTGTTTGGGCTCTCATTCTGCGGCACCCATTCACTGCAGAGGATCCATTGGTGAACAAGTGATGTAATGCTACATTTCTCCAAATCTGATGAAAAACAAACTCATCTATATCTTGCATGACCTGAGATTGAAGACATTTTTAGAGAAAAATGAGTCAGAACAGCAGAAATTACATTAGCGTAAGAATAAAACCCAGGCGTTAAAGGTTAGCGTGACCTCTTCACCCGCAATTACTCTGGAACTGAAGGATGAAGGACTTTCAATTGGCAATTATTACAATCATTGCTGCGTTCGAAACTTTCCTGAATGCATCTGTGAAACTTTCTTGTCTGCACAAGTTGGGTAATTACAGATAATTGTCACAATCATTGTTAGTTCAGCACCTGCATTATTTGAGAGGAGCATTTTAACATCTCAAATAATGCTTTGGAGATGGGTGGAGGGGTAGATTAAATAAGCGTTGCGATCAGTCGTCGCTGTCTTCCGTACCTGGGCATACTGGCATAATTACATGGCGAATCCAGCGACAAGAATCATTATGCCAAATGAAGGCTGTGTAATCGCTACCCCAATCATAAGCAACATAATTGCTCTGACAATCAGGGTGCCACTTTTGGAGGCATGGGAAATGCTCAACGAGAGGAACAAAAAGGCCTGAGCGTGACAGCTTGCATGAAATTTAAGCTCTTTTCTGGGCTTTCGTGTAACGAGTTTGGGTTAAATTGCTCTAAATTATGGGCTTCCAAATGCTATTTGATTATATTGCATTTCGTAACTGGGCTGTGTGAAAACAAATATTTGTAAACTTAATTATGGCTAATGTTTCTTTGAAATGCCTCTCGGTTAAAAGCATAACACGGAGATCGTTCCGAGGCGGATTGAACCTGTACCTGCCATCTGTTTCCCACACAAAGTCAGAGACTTGCTGTTTCACTCTACAAAGCTTTCCATGTAATGCTAACATCTCAACATATACTGTCTGATCTGATTGTTTCTTCCCTCTGGGGTGCTTTTTAAAAACAATAAGAAATGGCATTCACAAGTGATTTAACACCTTTATAGGTAAAATAACAATGAATAGAAAATAACTCAGTGACTCAGTTGTGTCCATCACAAAAAGTAATTTACTGATAAAATAAATATAAGTTTAATATATTTAAGATTTGAATAGTAAATATCAATTTTATGATCATAAACAAAACAAAATGAAACAACAAAACAATACATATTTATGCCTCGAAACTAACAACTACAAAAAATAGAATAAAAATAATTTAACTACTCTTTAATAGAGGTATATAATATATAAATAATAATAATAATAATAACAAAAATAATAATAAAAATAACAGTAACTATGTATTGTATAATCATATAAAATGAAGTGTAAAATAATTATGGCTAAAAAACTAACAAAAATACAATAAAAAGTAAATAAATTATTAAATTATTGTTTAATGTAGTTATATCAGTTTTATAATCATTAAAAAGTGTAAAGAAAAATATATTGTGCAAAAAATAATAATACATAAATTATTTAATTATTATTCAATATAGTTATATAATTAATGAAATAATAATAATAATTAAAAAGTAGCTATAAATTTTAAAACATAAGCACAAAAAAAAAAAAAAAACCTGGCTCCAAAACTAGCCAAAAATAGAATACAAATACTAAATAAATTATTTAATATATTAAAATATAACTAATGTTAAAAAGAAAGTAACAAAATATATTTATGTATTCAAAACTAATAAAAATAGAATACAAAATACTATTTTTTAATTATTACTTAATATAGTTATATAATTATGATGATGATAATAATAATAATAATAATAAAAAATAAATCTTTATTTAAGCTGAAAAACATGAACAATTTAAATTAATACATTTAACAATGTTAGATTTTAAATTTCAAATTTAATTTAAAATATTTAAACTTTATGATATTATGATGTGTTGATTTATATACTATGATTGTTTTATATATTATAGTTATATATTACATAAAGTATTACAAAAATAATACCAATAAAATGATAATAACTGGATTTAAGAGATGGCATGTGAAACCTGTAGAATCCACCTTTACTAAACCTGAAAAGATTAACATTCAGTGTTAAACTTTTTAAATTCTCAGTTAATTAAAGGGCGGTTGCATCTGCACAAATAATTTCACTCCAGACTGCTTTGTGAAAGTCCACGTCGTTATACTGCTCACCTATCGTTATAACCGATATTTGTGTGCGTACATTGTCGAACTTCGAACATCAAACTAATGAAATAAAGCAGAACATGCAAACACCAAACCCATAATTCCCCTGCTAATGCGTCTACCTGGCGTTTGCCTGAGCCTGCAGTCATGTGAGATGATTGTGGTTCAGATCAGCAGATGTGTCCCTGTCCCCTTCCACACGGGCCCCTGGGTGGCGTCCCCAGACAAGCTTGGCTAATAAGGGCCCATCAGCGGCGATTACAAGTAGCTCTGCCAGCCAAGATCCCCTGCAGTCTCCTGCTGGCCCGGTGCTTCGCTGCAGAGTCCCAGTCAAACAGAGATGGGTGAGATACAGCTGGAAACGCCATCGTTAAAACACACCTCAGATGCAGGGTAAGAGTGTCTGCCAACGCATGAATGTTCAGTTCAGCGTTGTGTGGTTTACCATCAGCCACTCGCGGTATAAAGATTCAATCTAAAGATAAGACAGTAAAACATGCATGGAAATCCAGTTAGCCTTTTTAATGTAAGTAAAACAAACTAAGCTAATATCAACTAAGCTGCTGTAACTGATTTATAATATTAGTAAACTGTATAGGTTAGCTTTTAATGCTAACACAAAGCTAACGCACTAGCAAATGTGTAAGGAAGCTTATCTCATTTCAGTGATATCCTAAGCGATATTGTCACCTAAACTAAGCTAACTGATTAGCTTGCGTTAGTAGTTATACTGTATACCATGTTGGTTAGCTGCTAATGCTAACAACAACACAAGCCAAACTGATGATGCAGGCAACACACTAGCCAAGGTGTGAGGAAGTTGGCTTAAGCGAAATCAAGTGTGCGGTGTCATTTGCGTCTGAACTGTGATGTTGGTATGCTAGCAGCACTGCAGTGTCAGTGTGAGGGTGAAATACTGTGATTTTACTGTGTCAGTGTGACTGTCTGGAGGTAGCGCTCTGAAAAACTGACCATCTGCAGGTTTTACATAAAGTTCTGCTTCTCCACAGTTCTGCCTGGTTTTAATTAGACCGAGAGAGTCGAAGGAAGCTGGGAAGGAGAAGATACACAAAGGCTTGATGCACAGTGCAATCTACAATGTTACAGTATGATTAGCATTAGCAAAATTGACTTACAGCGTGAAACAGCTCAGCTGTGTGAGAAACAGATTATGGAAATTGAAAGTAGAATATAATGAAAAGCTGTCACAAGCTAACTTCCTTACACTGGCTAACACATTGTCAGTTTGTGTTAGCATTAACAGCTAACCTATAGAGCGTAGCAATACTATAACAGCTAACTAATCTGTTAACTTAGTTGATTTTAGTTTAGTTAACAATACTTTCAGGCTATTTTATAAAGAAATAAAGTATTGCATATGCTGCCTTACCTTGCTAGGTTGCTAGTTGTGTTTTGCAACCTAGCAGTTTGCTAGTTGGCTGGTTGCTAGTTGGTTCAAACCAGTTTTCAGTCAGCCCAAATTGATCATTCGCCAGTCAATCCGCCACCAAGTCTGAAAAACTATCTTGACTGCCTTTAGTTAGCTTGTAGTTGATTTGTTGCTAGTCAAAGTTGGTCTAGTATTAATTACCTGCAAATAAACAGTTTTGTAAAGGTACAATAAAGCAGTTATTAGCATTTGATAGGGCATCTTCAACTGGACAGAAACTTTAAAGACAAGCGTAAAAAGACAACATGCCACATGATTAGCATTAACAAAATGAACATACAGTATAGAAAGAGCTCAGCTGTAGTTAGACAGATCATAGAAATTAATAGCAGAATTAAATGATGGGTTGAGAAGCTCCTGTAATGAAATGCAGAGGACCATGCTCGTTAATTAATTTGTCTGTTGAGCCATCACAGGTCACAGGCTAAAGCGCTATAGCTAGTGCCGCCAGACACCTCGTAATTACATGCTTCCTTGCTTATTGGCCACCACTTATTCTTTTTAATAACTTTGGTGTCCATGGAAAAAAATACACATTGAGGTCTGCTGACGATCAATGTCATCAAGCAATCTGTTTCAAGATGTGACAATAATTTATGGTTAGCATGAATAGCATTTACTATTTGCCCATTTGTACAGGAAGTTTTATGGTACACATAATATCCAAGGGTTTTAAGTAATAATTACAACCTTTTGAAAAAATGGTTCAGAGTCACAGTGGCAATGCTAATGCATTCCACAGCTTTGCTACATGGCTGAAATATATTAGAGCTCGTTGAATGGCTGAAAAATAACTGGGATTTTTTTTTTTGGCATGTTTGCAAGAGAAAAACACGGATAACAAGCCTCTGTAAATATTTTATTGGCGTCAGTATTGATTTCTTTCATCTATAATAGTGCCCTGAGCTCTTACTTGCTGTTCTGCCGTGTCTAATATGTGTCTTTTACGCATATCTGAGGTGGAACCAGTTCAGATGTGGCGCGAGGTGATAAGAGCCCCTCTCCACCTGATGCCCGTTCTCCGCTCACTCCTCGTTCCCCTGCTCTCTGGAGCCCGGCATCGAGACCTAATCCTGCTCAGCGTGGAGCGCATTTTGTTGAGCGAGCTGACACTGACCTTCAGTTTTCATCCTACCAATTTCTCTGTTCTTTCAAGGAAGCATGAATCTAATTTAGGCCTGGGAGCTTCACTGGCTCGTCTTTGATCTTCGGCTCTCGGCGAAGTACAAAGAGGAGCGAGGCGTCGAAAGAGAACGGCAGAAAATCAAGGGAGCGACAGGAAGAGAGAGGAAATAATCTCACTTCCTAGAGCTGACAAAGCGACACGTCTGTATGTTGAATCACAAATTTTGTACAGTATTATGATTTAAAGGAAGTACTGAAGGTGAAATATTGCACCTATGTCAACATAAAATCTAAATTATATTTAGTTTCCCTAGACAAGTTTTTGGTTATATTGTGCACAATGCAATGATGCATGTTTATTCCAACAAAAAACGTTTGTTTTAATAAGCAATCTTTTTGTTGTAAACATTTATAGAAATGCATGTGAAAAAGTTTTTAAAGTTTATGCGTGCACATTGTGCATGTTAACAATTTAGCTTAACATCACAACATGGGACAAAAGTCATAATGTGCTAATTTTACATTAACCGTTAGCGTAAAGTTAACATCACAACATGGGACAAAAGTCATAATGTGCTAATTTTACATTAACACGTTAGCGTAAAGTTAACATCACAACATGGGACAAAAGTCATAATGTGTACATGTTAACACGTTAAGCGTAAGTTAACATCACAATATGGGACAAAAGTCATAATGTGTACATGTTAACACGTTAGCGTAAAGTTAACATCACAATATGCAACAAGTCATGATGTGCAAATTTTACGTTAACATGTTAGCTTAAATTAACATCACATTATGTGACAAAAGTCATAATGTACAAATTTTATGCTAACACCTTATCTTAAAGTTAACATCGCAACATCGCGACATCATAATGTTTGAATTTTACAAGTTAACACCTTAGCTTAACTAAGTTAATGTCACACCATGTGACAAAAGTCATAAATAAAAATATAAAAAATGTTTTGTAAAAAAAAAAAGGTTTATGTGGTGCTCAGTTTTTATTAAATTTCTAGTGAAATTTTTGTATGAATTTAGCATGCTAACATGCTAGTTTAAACAAGTTAACACAAAAAAAAGCTACAATAGTTATAAAGCGTCAATTTGTGCAATTTTTTTTTTTTTTTACTTTTAAATTTACATTCTTGGTCTTACTGTGCATAATTCATCGGTGCATGTTATTTCCAAAGAAAAATATGTTTTTGCCGTAAACATTTGTCAGAATGCAATAACTAGCATTTGCTGTCTCTTTCCTTTTGTCCTGACATCACATAGTTTGAAAAAAAAAAAAAGGTTTGTCATGCACTTTTTTTTTGTCTTAATCTACGTTCTTGATCTTTTGAAAACAATTTATCGGTGCATATTATTCCAACAAAAAGTTGTAATCTTTTTTGTCGTTAACATTCATCAGAATGTAATTACTTAAGCACTCCTAATAAGCTGTAATTTAGTAGTTTAGTTAATGCAGTAATTTGATGGCAGTTAATGTTGATTTAATATTTAATAAAGGTTACAGCAAATAATGATGGATCTGAGAGGGAAGTGTTAACTCGGAGATGCTCTCAAGAGTGATTTTGACCTTCAGTCTTCACATCTAATCACAAATCAGCCTCTGATATCATGTAAAAGATCTTTGGTTAGATTTAGAAGCACATTTAGACAGTATCAGGCCAAACGACACCCTGTAAAGAATACAAAGCACCGCAGTAATGCATCTCAGACAAACAGCACCGTCGTCCTGCCTGAGGTGAAACAAGGCCCTTTAAAAATTCAAGCCTGCACTGAGTTATAGTGAATGATGTGCTAAGGCCTTTTGATTTAATGCGTCGAGTGTATGAGCGTTGAGACATCTGAGATGGATTCAGTCTAGAGAACAGGAATGAATTAAATATTAATTATAGAAATGTCCAGTGACAGTTTGAATCTCATCATTCACCGAAAAGGCCATTATTCTCATTTTTACTCGGCATTTTCAAATTTAGCATGCTAAGATTTATAATACAACAAAGCGTCAGGTTAAGCAAGCTAGCATATAGTGAAAGGTAAAGGTGGTTCAGAGTGTGACATTAATCTAATTCATAAAATTCAAATAAATCAATAAATTCATTAAATATAAAAGGCACGAGTGAAAAGCTACAGAGAATTCTTTGAAATAACTAAGTTAATAGAACACTCAGCAAATGTCATTAAATGTAACATAAACTGATAAAATATTTACAATACTGCTGAGGTTTATTCATTAAAAATAAAATAAAAAAAATAATAATCTGAAATTTAACGTCAAAAAATAAAATAAAATAACCAAAGATTTACTAAATGATTAAAAAGGGTCAAAGACATTCTTTGTTGTTTTGTTTGAGACTGTGTTGTCCAAATATCAAATGCTAATATTTGTTACACACTAGCATGTTAGCTTATGCACATCAACTATGGTAATTCTACACAAGCGTACATAATGAATAAAATGTGACCGGTAACTTTTTCAGGAATTTCTTCAACACAAATTAAAAATCATCAATGAAAGACATTCTTAGCTTTTGTAAGACTATTGTTGTCCAAATTTCTCATGCTAACATTTGCAATATGCTAATATTGAAAAGTAAGCAAGGTAACTAATGTGATTTATTACACCAAGAATTATAAATAAAATGTAACAATTAATTTTTTTATATTTATAATAAATATAATTGATATTTGAAGATAATTTTAAAAATGCATATCTGGAAAAATAATGGCTGTCAAAGACATCCAAAAATAGGCCATTTTATGAAGTTTAAAAAGTTTACAAAATTCTTCAGAAGTTAAAATGGCCACTAAGAGACTGGCATGACCCCTCTAAACCTACCCATCACTGGGGTCTAGACAAATTATACAAAATTGTACGCAATTAGCCACCTCGTAAAATAAGTATGAATTGGTCGTGAGATAGCGTTGGATTCATCACGCAAAAAAATGTAATGGATAAATTATAAAAAAATTAATCTAATAGTTTATGAATTAAAAATAAAACCACATTTTGTTGCTTTATCGCCTACCGGTTGAAATCCACAAACATGATTGTGTAAAAGCGTGAACTGTATGAATCTGGCTATAGTGAGATTGTTCACATGTACAAATGTCCAATTAAGCTCTGAATCTCGGCGAGCACTGAAGAGGCCATTGTTTAGTTATCGCCGTTGTTTGAGTGCCAAACCACCTACCCCAAAACATGTCATAATATAAAAGCAGTGAAGCAAAAGATTTTATTTGGCAGGAGCACTTCCTCGTCATCCTCCTCTTGTTTTCCTGGCACTCCCGAGGCGTCACTCTCCAGGCTGGACTGATATGTCTGTCAGATGGACAGGTCTGTGAGAGCCAGCTGTCCCCGAGGGCCGATGACATGCATTAAAAGGCTTTTGGGTGGCGTCCCCTGTCTGCACTTCACAGAGAGAGAGAGAAATCACTTCAATGCATGAAAACACACACCTGTGGGGCCGGATGGGACATCCTGCCACTTCACACTCGAACTGGGCGACCCACGCGACGGATGCTTTCAGACACGGAGCTAAACCAAGCCAGCGGGCATGGGCTTTTCACACCGCAGCCACGGGACGCCTCGCTCTCATGAGGGAGTTTTGAGAGATAACATGCGATGAGAGGAAGAGAATGAGGTCTGAGAGCCTGGAAGTGAGAAAGCTCCGCTCTGAATGAGTTTGCAATTTCTTGTGCGGTTTCTGCTTAAAGAAAAGTGTCTGCTAACAGGGACGTTTAAAAGCGATATGTAAACATTGTGTAACGTTATGAAAAAGTTCACACATTTCATTCATGACTCTTGAGAGTCTGAAAGTGAAGAAAGCTGCACACATCTGGATGAACTCAGTGTTTCTTAAAGCCCCCAAAAAACTGTGTCAACTTACAGGAAGCGTTGTGAAAATATGCGTAAATGTTGCTCAAATGTAGGGAAATTTCCTCACGTTTGGTGCATGACTCTTGAGAGTCTGGAAGGTAAGAAAGAAGCACATCTGGATGAGTTCACTGTTTCTTACGAGCTTCTGCCTAAAAACAAACAGTGCCACCTAACAGGAAGCGTTCTGAAAGTGTCTGTAAGCGTTCGGGAAAAGCGTTAGGGAAGCGTTTTCGCGTTTCATTCATGACTCTTGAGAGCCTGAAAGTGAAAAGCTGCACATCTGGATAAGTTCAGTGTTTCTTATCCAGCTTCTGCCTAAAGAACTGTCTTAACTACCAAGACCGTTCTGAAGCATACATAAAGGTTTGTAAGCGTTGGAAAAGCGTTCTCACCGCTTTCATGATTCTTGAGAGTCTAGAAGTGAAGTGAAACAACACGTCTGGATGAGTTTGTCATTTATTATGTGGTTTCTGTCCAGAGAACTGTTAGGAAATATTCTGAAAATTTCATTTTGAGCCTCAGGAATAAATCAGGCGTCTTAATGAGGAGGAAGGGTGAACTTTGACCGCCCGAGTAGCTCTTCTTGCTAATGGATGAAGGGACGGCTTCAAAAACCGTCTCATCAGCAGCATGCTAAAATATTCAGAAAAACACCAGACCTGCGCGAAAATCCACTGTCTTCACCTTCATCAGAGTTTGGTACAATTATGCTCAACTGTACAATTTAGTCAATTCTAAATCACTACCATTATAATCAGCGAAACATCAACCGATGTTTGTATTCATTATAAATCCAAATGATAGTGTAATTTGTTATTATTATTATTATTATAATTAGTTTTATATTGATAACAGTTTTTATTTTATTTTAGCATCACTATATTTTTTCTTTATAACTATACCTTTTTACATTGTTAACTTTTTTATTCTTATTATTAGCGGTTTATTTTATTCTAACTGTATTATTATAATTTGAGTTATATATAATTATAGTTATAAGAATTTTATTTTTTTATTATCTTATTATTATACTATAATTACTATATTTTATAATATACTATATTTTTATTTTTTTCTCATTGTATTATTATATTTAGAATTATATAAGGTTGTTTTATCTTTATACTTAACTTTTCTTTTCTAATTTCATTATAATTAAAATTAATTAGAATTATATTTATTATATTTAACATTATTTAATTATTATTATTATTATTATTATTATTATTATTATTATTATTATTATTATATTTAATTTAATTATTTAGCTCTTATTATTATTATTATTATTATTGGATTTATATATAACTACTTATATTTAATAGATTATTTTGTTATATTTATTTAATAATTTGTAATTTTATTCTAATTTATTACTATTATTATTATTATTAATTTAAATTATTATTATCATGAATTATGTATAACTAGGTTATTATATTTATTATATTATTTTATGATTGTTTAATTATTTGTAATTGTTTTATTTTATTCTAATTTATTTTTGTTATTACTATATTATATAATTAAAATTCTATTAGATTATTTTATTATATTTATTTTAATTAATATTATTTTATTCAAATTGTATTATTGTTATAGAATTGTTTAATGTAATTCTTATATTTTAGATAATTTTAATATTTATTTTTATGTAAAATTAGAAAGATTTATTATAATCTATTTATTTATTTCCAAACAAGGTTGGCAAGATCAACTGTAGACAGAAGACACAAGTATAACACCTCAAGCCTGAAGCAGTGACTTTTCATCTCCAGTTGGACTGTAGAATCGGTTTGGGTTCCATTAAAACCTCTCCAGCTAGATTTTATTAGAGTGTCCCGTGGAGCGAATGTTCCAGAGCCCAGCGCTCTCAGCAGGCCCCAACATCTAGAAATACCTGCTCTAATGAGGATATCAGGTCCACGCCACAGGCCCGCATCACTCACCATAATGATAATAGCCACCGAGCCGCTTTGCTAAAGACCAATTTAATGGAAAACACTGTTTAAATTGTTTCATGTTGACTTTGAATAGATGACTTTTGGTGAATTATAGCTGGAGAAAATCCCTCATGAACATGCAGCTCCAACAGGGCAAGAACACCCCAAAATGATGGGTCAGTCCTCATTTACTGACCCTCATGTCATTCCTAAAGTGTATGACCTGCAGAACGCAAAATGAGATGTTTAGCATAATGTTCAAGCTCCTCTTGTCCAGACAATGGATGAAAATGAAAGCTTTACTAGATTTTATTTTTTTATTTTTTTATTTTATTAAAATGTTTTTAATATTATATTTAGTATAATTATATAGAATTATAATATAATTTGTTATTAAATCATTATATTCTTGTTATTAATTTAGAATAATAATTTAAAAATGGTAAAATGTTAATATTTAGATTTAATAAATACAGATTTTATATATATTCATAGTTTATTTATTTTATATTTATTAGTACTGAAGATGTTATAGTTTTCAAAAGGCTCGCTTTGGAAAAGAAATTAATCTGTTTATGAATTGGTCTGATATAATAAAAAATGGAATAATATATTTATTAGTATTAAATATAACTAGAGAGATAATTGTTATTATAGTCAAATATTTACAAAATAATACAGGCTTCACATTGACATTTTCAAAACTAACAGCTTGAATAGGAAATTATTGATGCTTATGAATTAATCCAATGAAAACAGGAATTATGTGATGTCTGTTAACTAACATATTAAAAAATTACATAAATATTTTTATATTTTATTATATAGTCATATTTAATATATTTTATTTTTATTAGTATTAATTATAACTGAGTAATGTAAGTTTAAGAATTGATCCGATTTAAAAAAAAAAATGTAGGAATTAGAAATAATATCATTATATCTGCAAACTTAACATTTGTTTAAATATAAATATCATTTGACTGAAAATGTACTCAACCAACAATTAAGATATAAATAATGGTCGCCTAAATCAATCAAACCAACTACTGTATATATTAATAATGCACAAATTGCAATGAACAAATAATCAACACATATGAATATGCACAAAAATATTCATAAATATGCATAACAATTTTCTATATTTTCATAACAAAAATTAATATTCACATACTTTGATCAAATGTATCCATGCAATTTTAAATATTAATAGAGAAATCCTAAATGTCTTCACATAAAGTGCAGTGAAGTTCATTTGCATATAATTGTGCATTATTTTAATTATAATAAACGATACTAAAGTTCGCACTCAATGCATTAAATTTTATCATAAAATTATGCATTTTATACTCTTAGCTACTTAATAAAAACAGCAGCATTAATAGGACTGAAAGTGTGAGCTGTATAATTGAATCCATGTGAATGTGAGATTTGAGATGAGATTTGAGCTACAGTTTTATGTGTTGCAATGGAACTTCTAATGCACTAATGCATAAACATAAATAATCAGATTCACTCTCCATCCGCATCAAACCCACCGTAAAACAAGCCAACGGCATTGACGGCCCATAAACCCTGCTGTCCGACAGCTCAACACAACGCATTACAACAATCATTTACAAACTTGTTTAGTTAGGAGCTGAGGATTACGATACGATCTGCGTATAAAACAACACAATAAAGAGATCCAGATCGAGAGGGTTGAATTCACAATGCCATTTTTAATAACGGACACGGTGCGAGTATTTCATCTTGACAGGAACGTAATATGGTCGATTGATTTCCCAATTTTGTACAGGACGGATAACACATGACATGGACTCTCTTAAATCTAATCCATGTGGCCCATCTGAAAGGAGACCCCAAAACGGACGGATTTATCGATGCATCAATGCACGGCATTCTGGGAGTCCGTAATTAGCATTTTATGGAGGCCCTAAAAGAAACCTGCAACGGTGCGTGACTTGTTTACGGTTTGTTATCATGTCGGGCGAGTGATAACGCGAGGTTTGTAATTCAGAGAGTTTAGTTGCAGATTTAATCGCAATAAAATAAACATGAAATCAAAATAGACTCACTTCATCCTGTTCCTGGTCTTACTGCTAATGATTTATCAGTGTAAGGAGGACAAAAGCTGCAAAAAAAGAAGAAATAATTAAACACTACAATGCACTTTAATTTTGTGCATTTTCCCAACCATTTATACATGTTTTATGTTGTAGTGTTTTTCCATTAATGTGTGCTTATTTAGGTAAGTCGTTATTTTTATATCTTGCACAATTAATTGTTTATATGTATATATTATGTTTTAAAAATTTATAATTTTTTAATACATATACAGTTAATATAATTATGCCCAAATATGTGGATTCATTTAGATGTTAATTATATAAATGATATGTTAATTCATTTATTTGGGTATTTTGCATTTATATATTTGGCTGAGACACTTTAGTTTTAGTATTAGTCATATACTATAATAGTTCTAAGGTTTATTTTATTTTATTTATTTTTATTTTTTTTCCAGTTGGTAATTTAGTTTAGTTATTTGCTGAGGCAGCATTTCTAATTTTCAGTTAGTTTTATATGTACATATATATATATATATATATATATATATATATATATATATATAGAAAGATAGATAGATAGATAGATAGATATAGATATAAATATATAGTTATATTTTTTATTAATTTTTTGAAATTCCCATTCAACTTGAAACACAATCTAAAAACAAATATCAAATGCGCAAAAATATAACGATACAACAAAATATGCCAATAAATATAATACAATATAAATACAAATATGTGTTATAAGATATATTTCACTTGAAAACTTCACATTATGAAAATAATTATGGGTTGTGTGTAAATTTTAATGTAAAGATCATGCTGATTTTAAGGATCTGCTATTTACATAATGTAATTGACCTTTAAAACCTCAAATATTAGTATAAAAACATTTCTACAGGGAGGGACTTGCACCTGTTGCACAAACTAAAGTTTTAGGAAGCAACTTTTTAGGGAGCAACTAAAACTTAAAGTGAAAATGTCATAACTAGTAACTTTAAGAGCCCTTCCACCAGTAATGGATCATCTTCAGCAAATGAACTTCTAATCACATGCTCGTGAAGCTTCACTGACCACGCCTGCGAGGAGAGTGGAGCCGACGCGTGTTTGAGAGCTGTCGGGCTCGTAAGCGAGCACAGATGGAGCTGGAGATACTGGCACGCCACTGCGCCCACCAGCGTGAAACCACGCACAAACCGCTTAACCCTCCGCCGCCAGGCTGGAGCGCTCAGCTCATGCATCGCCGTCTCCAACAGTCTCGCTTCCATACTGATCGCTCATGTTCTGGATCCATGGATCTCCCAATGGAGCGCTTGATATAAGCTACTGCATTTCAACAAAGAAACAGTGTCAAGCTACCATTGATGGTCTGAAGAAAAACTCTGTCCAAAGAGTTAATGTTCCTTAAAACCAACATTTTATAATTGTTTTCTCACTGCCATGTTGTTCCAAACCTGTTTGTAGTTTTCCTGTAATTTTGTACAATATTTAGATCCAGTTTTTCATTGGTCTCAATTTGATTGACACCAGCCCTTGGCAGCCATACTTGACTGGATGAAATTATGAGTTTTAAGAGCTGTGTTTCCTCCATGGATTTTTTTTTTATGTTCTTGTGCTTTGAAGAACCCAAACCCCAAAATATAGAAATTTTAGTGAGCCTTAAAAACCTCTATTCATGTAATTTCGTAAAACATTCCCATCGTGATTGACACCAACCCTTCACATACCATATTTGATTGGACCCAAATAAAATTTGAGAGTTGTGTTTGTTTCTAAAAAAAAGGAAAAATTATGTTCTCATGCTTTCAAGAACCCAAAACCTCAAATATTGAACTGAAGAACATTTAATGAGCCTTAAAAACTCTATTCCTGTAATCTTGTGAAATAATCCCATCGTGATTAACGCCAACCCTTCTGCATGCCATATTTGATTTGACTTAAATGAGATTTGAGAGTTGCTTTTGTTCCACCATTAACTTGATTGGGCTAACCTTTCCCCAATATTTAATTGGATGTAACTGAGATTTGAGAGTTGCATTTGTTCCAAAAGTTAATTTGTATGTTCTCATGCTTTCAAGAACCCAAAACCCCAAATATTGATATGAAGAAACTTTAAAGAGCCTTTAAAAAATCCCTATTCCTATATTTTTGTGAAATAATCCCATTGTGATTGACGCCAACCCTTCGCATGCCATACTTGATTCGACATAAATGAGATTTGAGAGTTGCTATTGTTCCATCATTAACTTTATGTTCTGGCTTTAAAGAACCCAACACCCCAAATTTTGATTTGAAGAACCTTTAATGAGGCTTAAAAACATTGACTTAATAGCTCAACGAAAATAACATTTTTATGTCCCATTTAAAGGGTTGCTTCATCTTAAAACAAGCATTTTGTCACCATTCACTCACCTTTATGTTGTTTCAACCAGTTTGATGTTCTTTCTTCTGGAAGAAAGACAAAACAGACTGAAATATATGTATTTTTTTAATTTCGTGAAAATAATCGCATTGTGATTGATGTTAACCTTTGCCAAGCCATATTTGATTGGATGTAGAGTAAATGAAATTGAGAGTTTTGTTGGTTCCACAAGTACCTTTTATACATTCTGGTGCTTTAAAGAACCCCAAACCTCAAATACTGATATGAAGAAAGTTTAAGTAAAAAAAAAAAAACTCAATGAAGAACCATTTAGAGACTCAAAACCCAATGCAAAATGTTGTTCCAAATATTAAAAAAAAAATTATTTTGGAAGAAATACAAAGAGAGATGTTTAGCAGAAAGACCAGGCAGGAATTTTAGTATTTCTGTAATTTCAAGAAATAATCCCATTGTGATTTACATCAACCCTTTGTACACCATATTTGATTGGATGTAAATGAGATCTGAGATTCGTGTTGGTTCCTTAAAGAACATTTTAATGTTTTGGCACTTTAAAGAACCCAGAAATCCAATATCTGATGTGAAGAACCTTTAATGAGCTTTAAAAAACTGAGTGAAGGACCATACATTGACTCAAGAATCCAATGCAAAATGTTGCTAGGAAAAAATAAGCTTTATTTACATTTACATTTAGTCATTTTGCATACGCTTTTATCCAAAGCGACTTACAATTGTTTAAATGTACTAGTTGGATTTGAGCTTATTCATTATAGTTCAGGAGCTGAACATCTCTTTTGTTCTTTAATTGTCAGGTTGGTGTTAAAACGCATGAATAAATGTAGTAAATGAAAGTCACTTTAAGTGAAAGCTATTCACTTACGTTCTATTGTTCAGGCTTTGGTTGACAAAAACAAAGTCATGTGGTATGTAACTGAAACCTTCTCTTTCCTCTGAAAGGGACAATGGAAGCTGTCAAGACACCTGCGTTTATTATCCAGGACGACTCCATTCATAACACAGGGGATCTCAATGTGTACTCTGGACAATCACTGAGAGATTCGAGGAGAACAACATTCTGCAAATTCAATTCACAAAAGAAGAAAAAAAATATAAATCTAATGCCAGTGGGAAGCATAATTAGGAACACGAAACCTGGCAAGAACATTTACATTTCATACTAAAAAAAAAAAAAAATGCAATTATATATTGCATGAATTAAAGGAACCCTTTGAAATCATGTCATTTTTTATTTTTATTTTTTTATTTCTGATAGTATTACATTGGTGCATTAACATAATACATACAGGTGCATAGCATAATACACAAGTTAGAAGAAGAAAAATGGGCAATTAAATATTGCATTAATCATGCTTTTATCTTTCATTTATTTCTGATAATAATAATTAGCTGAATTAAACATGCAACACAGTATGCTAAATAATATAACAAATTAGAAACAAAAATAATAATTAAAATAATTATACATTGCACAAAGTAATTGAAGCTTGTTTTCCTTACTGTTTTTTATATATATATTAATTCTGACAATAATAAATTGTGTGTGTGTGTGTGTGTGTGTGTTGTGTGTGTGTGTGTGTGTGTGTAATAAAATAATATTAAAAACAAATTGTAAAAAGAAAAAAAGATTGAAATTTTTTTTATATTTTACTAATTTTAAATTTATTAATTCATCTTAAATTCAAAGTAATCCCAAATGTATTTTAAAATCATGCAAGTATACAAGACATGTACTGTATACTTGAAGCAAAATATTTGTTTTAGAAAATAAACATGTAATTTAATCCACTAGCAAATTGTTGCTTTTTGTCTTAAGCTTTTTTAAAAAAGTGGAAAGAAAAATAAACATAATATAAGATATAGTCTCTGAAAACAAGTTTTAATATTTTATGCAATTATTTAATAATAATTATTAGATTTATTAAAATATTTAAATTTGTATATTTAAAATATTTAATTAAAATTTAATTAAAATAATATATTTAATATAATATATTTCAAAGGTTACACAAGATTTGCATTCATATATTGTGGATTGTTTAGTTTTGCCCAATTATTCACTGTGAGCTTCACTAAACATTTCCTCCCTACACCTGAAAACAGAGATACGCTACATCTTGATCTCATACTGCCAAGAGAAATGAAGGAGAAATCAAGTGGATGTCTCTCAAGATGGTGTTTGGGTAGTGAGAGCAGATAAGATGGCACCATCTGCGTCTTGCCTCCTGTTTGGCTCTCCAGAGGAATGGCTCCATGACGACTGCCGCCACCGCCACGCAAGAGTGGGAAATGAATATTGAAAATATCTGCGCCAACGTGAATTGGGGTTTAAGACAACAAGTCACAGATACTCAGTGGATTGGTCACAGATATTCTCCTCTCAGCGTGAGGTTGGCGTTTGTTGCGCGGCCCGCTGAACCCAGGTTGTGGGATAATCTCGCGCAACAACAGATTTGCTTCCATTACGGCGCATTAGTCATGGTGTATTTACAAGCTAACTGCCATGTAGCCCCAGTTCAGATGGCGTCTTGCTGCCAGCGGATCGCTCTGTTCTGTCCCAAATTGTTCATGTGTTGTCTGCGCTACAGGAATCAAACGGAAGTTAGCGCTTTAATTGGGGGATGAATACTTTTGCTGCTAGATGAGAATTAGCTGGCTAATGTGGGATTAGCAAATGCTTAGATCATTACCACTGTATTGGAGGCAAACAGACTATAGTACGGAAAGAACGGCTGTCATCTAACGCAACTGAAAGACGAGAATAGCTTGTTGAAACTTGTTGACATATTGACAATTTCTAATGTAGGATGGAACTCGACTGGATTAGCATAAGCTTAAACACCATTTATTGCAACTAGTGCTAACGATATTGAAATTTTTGTAGTGAAAGAATATTGACTGAGAAATAACGCTCGGTGAGACTCGATTGGATTATTGTTTGCTAATTTTACATTTGTCATTAGCTGATTTAGCTAGTTCTGCGACTGCAGAATGGTAAAAAAAATACTGACATTTTCTAGGCAAATAATATTAGTAACTGAGAGAAACTGTAGGATGGGACTCGATTGGATCGTGATATGCTAATATGCAAATTGAACCAATTAGCGCTAAAAGCAGGATGAATTATCAAATTTACTTTTAAAACAGTATTTACTGAAACATAATATAGGATGATACTGGACTGGATCGTCAGACAGCTAATCGCCGATTTAACGTAACTAGCACTGTTACAGCTGAACAATTTGTAACATTAGCAACAACATCTTGACATTTCCAAGTACAAAAGAATAATTACTGTGAAATAATTTAGGGTAGGGCTCGACCGGATTGTCATACATACACTAATGTGGCAATATAACACAACTAGCTGTAAGAGCAGCATGAATTATCAAAATTAGCAACAACATATTGACATTTTCCTAGTATAAAAATTATATTTACTGAGAAATAATGTACAGTATGATGGGACTTCACTGGATTATCATATGTATGCTAATGAGGCGATTTAGTGCAACTAGCACCTGTCACAGCTGCATAATTACTGTGAGTTAACTGGATTGCAAATATGCTGATTTAATGCAACTAATGCTGCTACAACAGCATGAATTAGCAACATTAGCAACATAATAATGTAGCATGATCCTTAAATGGATTGTGATATGCTAATACTTCAATTCAAGCAACTAGCACTGCTACAGTTGCATGAATTTGCAACATTAGCATTTTTATGTATTTTCAGAGTGAATGTTTTATCGCAAAATAAGTATGATGGGACTTGACTGGAGACTATCTACTGAAAAAATAATGTGGGACTCGATTAGATTGTTATATGCTAATATGCTGGTTTAGAACAACTAGCTGCTACAGGTGTGTGAATTAGCAACATCAACAAAATGTTGACATTTTCTATTTTGAAAAACAAATTATGTGATATAATGTATGATGAGATTTCATTCGATTTAACGAAACTAGCTCTACTACAACTGCATGAATTAGCAACATCAGCGTTTTGCACATTTTTCTTGTGAAGAAGAATATTTATTCGAAATAGAGACTTGACTTGCTTAGCATACACTACTACAGCGATTTAATGCAACTAGCTGTTACAGCAGCATGAAACGACATTAGCAATGGCATTCTTAGCCATAATTGCTATTGTTAGCTAGCAATACAATGTTATTTTCAGAGTGCAATGTATTTACAAAGTGAAAATCATTTGATTTGTACAAAGATTGCAAAAAAATTATTATTGCTCAACTGGCAAATCGAATTAAATACATATTTGATATTTGGGAAAAATACTGTAAATATTGCCTAATGTCGTGGAAGTGTATCTGAGGAAAACATTTAGCTAGCCAAAACTCTGATGTGAAACCCAATGAGCTCAAGGAGGAGCAGGAGATCTGGTGTCAGATGCTGACGAAGGTTCATCAGGACTCCTGCCAGACAGATTAAAGCAACACACGGATCCTCACCTCGCAAACACACTTCCTCTATTGTGAGCAGAGCATTTGTAGTCCCAAAGCCACATGGCGGAAGAAACACTTAATCTGTTCAGATGAGCTCCGTAGTCACGCATGAGGGTGTAGTCAAGAGAGAACTTATACTGCTGTGTGTGAATTAACGCCACTTCCACAGGCCTATAATGACAGCCTCACAGAACCACACTCACGCTGTTATACAGTCAGTCCAAAAGAACAATATTAAACCAAAGATGAATGAAAACTGAGACATTTTTTCACAAAACCTAACTAGACTTCAAATATAACTCATTTTGGTGAATTTTATGCATGTCAGTACAAAAAACTTTTTTTCCTCGGTCACACCGATCAAGTCAGTTTGCAACAATCTTACATTAAGGTTTGTACACAAGAAAGTGCTGAAAAAAAAGAATAAATGCAACAGAATAAATACCTTTAATAAATCGAGGTTCATACACAACAAAGTGGTTTACAAAAAAAAAAAAAAACTTAGAAGAAAATTTAAAATAAAACAAAAACGATAAATAAAATGATAAAATAAATATTCTTAATATATATATAAAAATATATATATACTTACAAATTTAAATAGATAATAATATAATAATATATAAATATTCAAAGTCCTAATTAATGATGTCGGACAGAACTGGACTTGGATAATTTTACCAAATTATAAGTACAAAAGAAGAAAACTTTAAAATAATAATAATAATAATAATAATAATAATAATAATAGAAAATAGGATACGGTAAATAAGATTAAATAACACAAAATAAGATTTCTAAATATGAAAATAATAAAAATTATACAAAAAAACAACAAAAATAGAAAGTAAAAAAATACAATAGATAATGAAATAAAATATTATTATAAAAAAGACAAAATAGTATAATAAAACTATGATTAAGAAATAATATATGATTAAATTAAAATATCAATAAATTACAATAAAAATTACAAGTACACAGGAAGAAAATTGAAAATAAAAATAAAAATATAAATATGAATAAAACTAAAATATTCAGAGTCCACTTAATGACAAAAGCTAGTGAGCTGCCTACCTTAGACCTCAAATGCACCTCTTTTGGTGAAAGGGAATTGAAGTGTTTCTTGTTAATATAAATAATGTTAGTTAACTCCATTGGGTGGCTTTTCAGGCGGTTTTACCAGTCTTGAGCGTCCTAGAGGGTCGTTCAGGTCACTTCTCTCCCTGCGGCGTCGTCCTGGATGAAACTATTAATATTCAGCCCTATGAGACAGCGACGCGCTTCGTTTCAGCTTGGATTATTGCAGTCGATAATGTGGGTCATTAGCTTTAACACGACGCTTCGTCAGAGGAGAACTGATGCATTCGCCGTCCAAGAAAGAAGCAGTAGGGGTCAGTCTTTGGAAATGGATGTGTATGAGAAAATATGACGAAAATAAATATGTTTATTGGATGTGTGTTACATTTGAAAGCGAGGAAATGCACATTCAGTAAACATATTTGTTTATTCTGACTGTTATCGTGTACTAGCCATCAGTATGGAGCTTCCGTGCTATAATGCTTGCTTGCATCAAATAGTTATTCAAGAAATAAATTAAATTAAGATAAAATAAATAAATGAATAAAAGGTTAAAAAGATGAAATGAAGTCAATAATACGTTAAAATCTAAATATAAAATGGATAAGTAAAAGACAGAAACTGAATAAAAAGAAGAATGGGGTTAATAAGATAAAATACTAAAATGAAAATAATAATAATGATAAATGTAAATATAAATATAAGTATAAATACTTCAAATAAAAAAAAACTCAATAATAAATACAATAAGGTAATTAGAAAAAAGTTAAAATGTAAAGATAATATTATAATAAAATAAAATATAATAAGAAGAAAATAAAAGAAAACATTAGAAAATAAAACAAAAATTAAGACAAAACAGTAAATATTAAAAAATAAATTAAATTAAAAATAAACTCATAAAAATACAAAATATTAGAAGATTTAATTAAAAATAAAATAAGTTAAATAAAAATAAAAAGAACAACTATAAAAGAAGAAAATTGAAATAAAATCAAACTGAAACAAATATAAAATAAAATAATAAAAAGCAGTGTATAAAAGCTTTAAAGTAATAACAATCAAATAAAATTAAAATAAAATGTAAACAAAATTCAAAATAGTCTTCATAATAAAAATAAAATTAAATGAAAAAATGAAACAAAATAAATTAAGAAAAGATCAAAAAAAACAAAAAATAATAAAATAAAAATAAATAATAAAAAGCAGTATAAAATAAACATTAAAATATAAAACAATAAAAATTAAAATAAAAAAAAATCATTAAAAGGAAATGGTTAAGATAATGAAATAAAAACAATATTAAAATGAATTTATAATAAAAAAAGAGGAAATTTATATAAAAAAAATAAGGATAAATAAATAAAGATTAATAAATAAAATTTATATAAAATAATTAAATAAAATTTAAATAAAAAAACAAAATTAATAAGAAAAAAAATAAGATTAAAAATAAATAAAAAATAAAAAAAAAAACAAAACTAAAAAAAATGAGATAAAAAAATAAATAAAATTTAAAACAGGCTAATACAATAAAATAAAATAAATAAAATGTATATATATATATATATATATATATATATATATATATATATATATATATATATATATATATATATATATATATATAATTGATCAACAAGCTATCCAGGTTTGGTTCTTACACAAGAAGCTGGTTGATCAAGCATTATGTGCAGGATTTTCTGCTGAAGTCTCTCTGTAGGGTCGCTCTGGTCCAGATGATTGAGTCTGAACTCAGATCCACATCAGTCAGCCGCATACAGAGCGACAATATCTGTCTGTCGCTGAAATATACCATCCAATAAATGCTAAGTACAGGTCAGCGAGCTAACGATAACATCAGCTGTTTCCAGCCAGAGTCTGAATAACACACCGCATCCGATCGCATCACAGCGCTCATCACGCATCGGGAAATATTGATGAAACACCAACACCCATCAATAACACATCTTCATATGTCTGCCTTCTACTGTAGATTTCACATTTACCACCACATATCTGGTTTCATTTATATATATATATATATTTTATATATATATATATATATTTAAATATTATTTATTTTAATATTTTAATAATTTGTAAAATATTATTAATACAATATACATACATAAAAATTATATATGTATTGTGTAGTATATATATATATATATATATATATATATATATATATATATATATATATACACATTTTCAATCTAAATATATAAACATGAAATAAGATAAAAATATATAATAGGATAATGTAAGATAAATAT
This sequence comes from allo-octoploid hybrid of Carassius auratus x Cyprinus carpio, assembly GCA_024542945.1. NCBI lineage: Eukaryota > Metazoa > Chordata > Actinopteri > Cypriniformes > allo-octoploid hybrid of Carassius auratus x Cyprinus carpio. Next base: position 2,402,818 of record CM045074.1, on the reverse strand, counting down.
ATAAAATAAATAAAAGTGATAAAGTAATAAAACTATATTTATATGCATATATTTATTTATATTTTACATTATTTTCATAATATTAAAATAATAAAAACTAAATTACATATTATTATACAATTTATATACAAAATAACACACCCATATAGTAAATATTTAAAATCATAAAGTATATATATATATATATATATATATATATATATATATATATTGTGTGTGTTGTGTGTGTGTGTTGTGTGTATACATATATTATTAATTTCCATGCTAGAATAACTTTTCATATTAAAATATGGATGGTAACAACAATTTGAGAGAGACTTTTGAGAAATCGGCATTGCAGGTCTTATACATTATTCATAATTGTTTTCTCTGTGAGATTGTTTTAATTTCGACCGGCTGCTCATTGGACAGACATCTGAGTTCAGACAGCATCAGACTGTGTGACGAGGTAAACGAAGTGTGAAACGAAGCGTCCATTAACGGCGAGACAAAACCATCACAGAATGTGTGATTTCCAGAAGACTGAAGCGCCTGAACGGATGATTCACTCTAATAGAGTCCTGATCTTACAAGCCTTTCATAATTAGGACCCATTTAGGCGGCTAATCGAGGCCGTGTGAAGTCCTGAGGGAGAACACAGGTCTGTTTCAGGCTCAACAGGAGAGATTACCATTGTTTGGAGGAACTGAGATGACAGACGAGTGAAGCACTTGCTGTATCAGCTCTCTTCATGTGTTTTTGTGCAGAGACTGTAAACACGGCTCCAAACCTCCTCAGAGGAACACTGAAGAACACGAAGTTCAACACAGAAACACTCCAGCAGAGGAATAAGTGCTGCTTTTCAATAGAAAATGAATTAGAAATAAATTACAGTACAACAATATTTGTTTTTCTGGTGAAGCCATCATGGTTTCTATTGGTAAGATTAAAATAGAGTATAGTATATAATAAAATATAACAAAATGTGGGTGTGTTATAGTAAAACTAAAATGTAAAATAAATTTATGAATTCTTAAACTTAACGCTACAACATTGAGCTTAAAATAGAATTAAATACTTAATACCTAATACTTAAAAGGATTTATAACCTCAAAGTATGCTAAACTTAAAGGTAAATATATATATACGTAGATAGATAGATAGATAGATAGATAGATAGATAGATAGATAGATAGATGAGATGAAGATGGATAGATAGATAGAGAGACAGAAGAGAGATAGATAGATAGATAGATAGATAGATAGATAGATAGATAGACAGACAGATAGATAGATGAAGATAGATAGATAGAGGACAGAAGACAGAAGACAGAGATAGACAGATGAAGATAGATAAAGATAGATAAGAAAGATAGATAGATAAGAACAAGAAGATAGAAACAGCAATAGAAAACAGAACACTAAAGATAAAAAAGAATGAAAATAAACAAAATAGTAAATAATAGAAATAAAGAAATAATAAAGGAAAAGGAAAATTAAGATAATGAAAACATTAATAAAATATAAAATTATATTAGAAATCTTAAAAATAACTAGAATAATTGTAAATATCTTAAATATGTAACTAAACATTAACTAAACATAAATCAAAAATTTGAAATAGTTTGAAAATTAAGATAATGAAAATATTTACAATTATAATATAAATATACAAATTATAATAATGAAGTCTTATCCTTAAAATACTGATATAGACTTCAAATACAAATAATTTAAAATATTAAATATTAAAATGTATAACCTCACACTAACATGTTAAACGTGTAATATTACATTCTAAAATAAGTTAAAATTTTTATAACCTCAATGATTTCAAAACTATAAAATATTAAACTTATAATTATAAAATTAATATTTTGACATCAATGTATTTAAATAAATGTAAAGGTTAACTAAAATAATTGAATATTAGAACTTCAGATTAAAATCAAAACAATTATACATATTAAAATAATAATATAAAATATTAAAATTAATATTACCTCACACCTAACATATTAAAACGTTATGATAATATTTTAATATATCTAAAATATTAATGTTAAAATTGTTTATAACCTCAATGCATGTTCTCAAACTTAAAATATTAAACTTATAATTATAAAAATAATATTTTGACATCAATGTATTGTAAAATTAGAAATGTAAAAAATTAAAAATAAAATCAATTTTAAAATATTTATAACTTCAAAGATTAAAATCAGAAACAATTATTAATATTAAAATAATGTTAAATAATAAAAATATTAATATTAAATATGTTCTTATACTTAAAATAATAAAATTTGAGAAATATTTTAAATAATAATTTAAAATATAAAATAGTAATATTAAAATTGTAACTTCAGTGTGTTTTTTACTAGTGCTGGGCAATGATTAATCACAATTAATCGGATCCAAAATAAAAGTTTTTGTTTATATAACATATGTGTGTGTGTACTGTGTATATTTATGATGTATATATAAAGACAGACACATACAGCATATATTTTGAAAATAATTACATGTAAATATTTACATTCCTATAATTCATATTATATATAAATATATTTAATATACAAACACAACATATTTTTCTTAAATGTATACATGCATGTGTCATGATGTGTGTGTATTTATATATACATAATAAAGTATATTATGTAAACAAACACTTTTGATTTGGATGCAATTAATCACAATTAATCATTGCCCAGCAATAGTTTTTACATAAAAACAATTGTATATATATATATATATATATATATATATATATATATATATATATATATATAAAACATAAATACATAAATATTTAATTTAATATTTTCAATATAATTTTTACATATATTGTTATACTGTTAAGCTTACAGTTGGCTTACATATAGTTCTCTTTTTAAGCTGAGGTAGAAGTATTTCAACTTTTTTTTTAAACATCCTCTAAAGCTCCCCAAAATAAATAAATAAATAAATAAAAATACAGCAAAAAAAAATAAGTTTTAAGAACCCTTGAAAGCTATAGCCATGCTAGTAGTTTTCCGTCTCTGAGTTATAATGTAACAGCAGCGGTCAGTAATGATGGCGGGCAGCTGTGATCCGCATCTGAAAGGAGCATCGGTGTGTGTGGCTCGTATATGTGTGGAGGCCGAGTCCGGCGAAGCAGCCCAGGTTTTAACCTGCCCGGAGACACGTGACTCTGCACACACCAGGTGGCCTGGAAAAGCCGAAGCGCCCGATGTTACGACCGGCACCGGGAAGAGAAGCGAGAGCTTGTCAGAACGGGCTCTGTCTGCCATGCAGAAGCCGAACTCTCTCTGCCACCAAACATGGCTGCCACGAAAACTCCACTAATTAGTCCCTTAATGACTCCCAGGCTTGGCAAACACGCTGCTACAACTTCATCATAAATAAATTAGCAGATAAATAGTTAAGGAACTCATTATAACTCAATAACAAGATGTCGGGCACAGCAGTCAAGGCTGCAGCAGCTCATCCTGGTGGTCAATCTAATCTACATGCTAGATGACAACATCCGCTAAAGATTTGGGACGAAATGCCAGTAGCCCCTCACTGCAGAACACAAGATCCAGGGCGTGGTTGGATCCCCATCTAGGGGTGGAGATTGGTAGGTTTAGGGGTGGAGATGGGTAGGTTTAGGGGTGGCGTGGGTGGGTTTAGGGATCAGGGGTGGAGACGGGTAGGTTTAGGTATATGTAAGGTGGGAGGAGTTGGATCTGGATCCAACCAGCCCTGGATCTTGTGTTCTGCAGCGAGGACCATCTCCAAATGCTAACATGAAATCACAACTGATGCTGTCTACTTCCAGTGTACTAGTATATGTCAATCCAAAGAAGAAGAAAAATCCACCTCCATCCTATAAAACACGGCTAAATTAAGTCAGCCATATTCTTACCTTACTGTATATCCAGTTTCACTCATAAATACATCATGTTATGAAAGAAAAATGGGTTTAAAACACTATATTATGACTTTAATGAGAAAAAAAGTTTAAGGATTGAACTGAAGTGACAAGATTAGCATGATAGCAAAGAGCTAGCTGCCCTGTTGCAAACTTGTCATCATAATCTTTTATACATCCAGAAATACATCACATTATGAAAGTAAAATGGGTATTGATCACTATATCACAATTTAAATGAGAAATACCTTGTGATTTTAATGAGATTAGCATAATAGCATGTAGCTAGCTTTCCTGTTTGGAATGTGATAGTCATAATTTCTCATTATACATCCAGAAATTCATCACATTACAAAGTGAAATTGGTTTTGACTTCTATCACAATTTTAGTTAGAAATACCTTGTGATTTCATGAGATTAGAATGTTAACAAGAAGCTAGCTGCTCTGTTGTGAACTTGTCGTCATAATTTCTCTGTTATATATCCATGAATAGATCACATTACTAATGTAAAATGAATTCTCTATATCACTATATCAAGACTTCAATGAGACATAAAGTGTGATTTGGGGAGACTAGCATTATAGCAAGAAGATAGCCACCCTGTTTTGTCATAATTCCTCATTATATATCCAGAAATACATCACATTATGAAAGCAAAATTGATTTTGAGCTCTATATCAAGACATTAATGAGGAACACTTTGTGATTTCATCCCTGTTGAAAAACAGCATATGCTGGTTAGGTATGTTTTGTAGGATGCTGGTTTATCTGGTCCTTTGCTGGTTACGCTGAGTCCGTTTGCTGGTTTCAGCTGGTCCTTTTGATGGTTTACGCTGGCCAGCGTAAACCAGCCATAAACCGCAAAAGGACCAGCGTAAACCTAACAAAGGACCAGCTCAAACCAGCAAAGGACCAGCGTAAACCAGCAAAGGACAAGCGTAAACCAGCAAAGCGGACCAAGCGTAAACCAGCAAAAGGACCAGCGTAAACCAGCAAAAGGACCAGCATAAACCAGTAAAAGGACCAGCGTAAACCAGCAAAGGACCAGCGTAAACCAGCAAAAGGACCAGCTGTAAACCAGCAAGGACCAGCTCAAACCAGCAAAGTGCCTAGCACAAACCAGCAAAGGACCAGCTCAAACCAGCAATGGCCCAGCACAAACCAGCAAAGGACCAGCATAAATTAGCATCCCAGTGTCAAAACATACCTAACCAGCGTATGCTGTTTTTCAGCAGGGATGAGATTAGCAGGAAAGCAAGAAGCTAGTCTTGAAACAGCTGACAATGACACTTCAAATGATGTTACTCAGAAACAGGATTGTGTTTAGTGCTAATGCTAAGTATATGGTGGATAGCAAGGATGGAGACTATACTAAGCCTCAAGGAGACTTGTTTGTAAGCTGGTATGAAAAATGTATGCTGGGAATGGACTAACTGTGCAATAACGTAAAAATACTTACCTGTGCTAAGAATCAAGCATGAATGCTACATGCTAAAGATGGTGAAAAGTAAACATGAAACAGCATTCACAACTTTCCTTTGTAATGCAACTAGAAACCAAGACATGTGAGGTGGAATGCTACTTAGCTAATTAGCTACTAGCTAAATTATCCATTAGCGCATTCCTAAATTGACTTTAAAGCACAAAAACACCAGCAGTTATTGGCTATATTGGTTTTGCAACAAATCTAAACCGCTTTAAATGGCTCAGAGTTGAAATGTAGGCCACAAGTTAGCATCTCTGATTTTTTAGCATAATAGCGGTGTTTACAAATGCTTTAAGGTATGTTGTTTTAGCTGTTAAGCTGCTGTGGGAGGTTTGATAAGCATAGACAGGCCTGTAATTACACACACACAAACAGAGGGACAGAGTGAGCGTTAAATAATCATGAAAGTCATTTACAAGCTAGACATGATGGGAGCGAAATTAAAAAAAGCTCACCAGCGAGTCGCTAGCCCTGATTACAATCCAGAAGCGTGTAGTTCGAGCACAAAACTACATCTCCATACATTAAAAGAACAAAACAACTCTAATTTTAGATGCCAACAAACCAAAACAAGAAATGGCCACAATGCTAAGTTATCCTGAGTGGTTGCTAACGCCTGCTATGCTATGCTAAAATGAGCGATTTTGTGATTTGTTGGCATGTTGCTATGATTCTATCTTATTAAAAGTGATTGTGAAATGGATTACTTGCCAGTTTTATCACCCTCAAACCTCTGATCCTAAGTACTTAGCAAAACTAGCACTTCAACATTAAATTCTTGAACACACACTGGGTGAAGATGCTTGCCACATCCCTAGTGCCATTAAATCGCAGCACAAATCACAGTGAGTCTTATAGAACAGCTCTCGATGTCCTTGGCATAAATGCTAACTTCTTGTTTGTGGAGAGGGTCAACATCAGGGCTAATCCCATCACACATACAACAACAACAACATTCAACGCACTGCGCTAGAATAAAACCATCAGGTTTGAGTTTCTTGGAAAGCGAGTCTGACTCGCAAGCACCACGTCAATGCAATTATCTCGCGACTACAGCTAACATTACTGATTACTTTAGCATGACTATCACTCTGCTGCAGCTCAGACATCATTTACTGATAATGCTAGTTCACATTCATCAAGTGTATAATGGGATTGTATGCATTTTGTAGCTACACTGTGTTTGCTTTTGTTTAGCGAATGTGATAAGCTAATCCGCTACACATGGCGGCTAACTTCCTGTTTTATGGTTAATGTTTGTCAGTGCCTAAAACAAACAAACAACTTATGGCTTGAGATTCTTTCACACTGATAGCATAGAGATCATCGTCTCAATTGGGCTAGCAAAAAACTCTCACGATTAAAAGTAGCATGAAATGCTACGGTATCTGCTAAACTACTTTAAACAACAACAGTACATAAGGTCAGTCAGTTCATAAATGTGTACAAAGCGAAACTATCCTGTCAACATATATGATCATAACACATGGCTAATAGCAATAAGCATTGAGATATGAAGGCAGCAACAGTGATTAGCATCACGAGTTAACAATTTTAGTGGCTAGCTAAAGTGAGTAAATTGAATGTATTGTGTGTTTTTCTTCCTAAACAGTTAATTTGTAGTTTTACTTTTGTACTACATTGTGAGTAAGGCTAGCAACATTATTATTTCATTTAGTTGCTGGCGGAGGCGATCACAAACAAATCTGAAAGCGCTTGAAAGAGCGTTAGCAGCAAACTTTCATTGAAACCACGGCAACAAATATTTATCAGCCAAACAGCGGATTCAAGAAAACCCCTGTAATGTTTACTAGCTAAAGGTAGATCAATACATATGTGGAGAACTTTACAAACAAGTACTGTGGCAATACCATGGTGCTGAATAATTTGCATATTTAAAAAGTATTCAGTGATTAATGTATGAACCTTATCATTCATATATAATTCAAACATTTCATATATATAGTAAAGCATGAGCATGAAGACAAACTGAGCTGCTCTCTTAAACTTCGTGTGTGTGTCCGTGTGTGTGTGCGTGTGTGTGTGTGTGTTGTGGTGTGTGTGTGTGTGTGTGTGTTTGAATGGTTTTGCAAATCGATACTGTGGCTTCCCTAATTGGACACTTTTCTCGACTGAAACCAAATAGCCACAAGCAAACTGCTGCTGGATCGTCTGCAGCTATTCCAGCTTCAAAGTCACCTGCTGTGTGTGTGTGTGTGTGTGTGTGTGTGTGTTGTGTCAAAGTCATCCACTTGAGTTTCACTTGGTGCACTAAACAATAAAATTCATCGAAATATATCAATAAATTTAAAGTACTCAATGGAGGTTTATGGTACAATAAACATTAAATTATACAGTTGACAATGAAGTATATTAAATATATAAAATAAATTAAATAATGTATTCATAATTTTTTAAATCATTTTATATCAATTTAAATTAATTTATTTAAATAAATATTCATTTTATATAAAGTGTCTTGGATGGAGGTTTATGGAGCAATAAACATTTAAAGGGGTCATATGATGTTGCTAAAAGAACATTATGTTATGTATTTGGTGTAATGCAATGTGTTTATGCAGTTTAAGGTTAAAAAAACACATTATTTTCCATATAATGTACATTATTGTTTCTCCTCTATCCCCACCTTCTGAAACACGTAGATTTTACAAAACTCGTCTGAAAAGTGAGGTGTGCTTTTAATGGCCAGCTATTCAGTGCATTGTGATTGGCGAATGCCTCAAGCGTGTGGCGAAATGTTACACCCTTATCATACTGTGATGCCGTCTCCCAGGCCAGCAGTCGAGACTCAATCCAGCTCCTCTGCTCGTGCACATCCCATCATCAGTTCTCTTTTAGCAGTTCAGTCAATGTACTGTTAGGAGTAACTGAAAACTTCGGAATATTGGTTTATTTAGCATCAGAGGGTGGGTAAGATGCGTTTATAAACCGAATAATTCAAGTAATTTGTGGATTAGTGTGTACTGGAGATGTAAACCATTTCAAAGCGATTCAGATAGATTTGGTGAACTGGTTTGACTGGTTCACTAAGAAGATCCGGTTAAATAGAAAGATTCGTTCATGATCCAGACATCAGATGAGACAAAAACAATAAAACCTGTTACAAAGCGAGGCATTTGTTGCATTCAGTGGGGACATAATTACTGATTATAATGACTTATACTGTCTTTTTACTTCGCTATGCGTTGCATATTGCGCTGCGTAAACATAAAACCATGTCTGCATTTGTGATCTGAGAAACAACAAGCCTGCTCTACTGCTCAAAACTTGTGTTTGAATCATCAGTGGCAAATTATTTAAATATAAAAAACGTACCTACAGGCTGTGAGTCGAAGTGCCAGACTGTCCTTAGCAAAGTTTGAACTGCCCAACTTTATAGAAACAGCCTTTGTGCCACAGACCCATTGCAGGCTACTGGTTCAGGAAACAGTCCTTATCCTCCATAAAATGCTCGCACATCTGAATATTTGGGTTGAACTGTTCTGGAACAGTGTTGAAATAAAAGCTTAACCACTGAAACACACAGCTGACTCCACAACATGGCAGCTGCGAACTGAGAGCATAAATGTTACGCCTTTTTTCTTTCGCGTGAACATTTGGATGTGCGTATGCAGATCTTCCCACATCTGCGATGAGATGTGGGGTGTGTTAGAACGAGCCATTTTAGGAGGGTGTAGCTCACTCTTAACTTTTATAAAGAATATTTCTGTGGATTTGAGACTTTAGTCTTTGCAACTTTACAGATCTTCTTTACACTCCAAAGAGAAAGGAAAAATTGAAATTGCATCATATGACCCCTTTAAATACACAGTTTGACAATGAACTATATTAAATATATATCAAATCATTTAAATTATTATTTTTAAATAACTTTGCATTAATAACTTATTTAAATATATTTTTTAATTAAATAATTACACAATTATTTTTCCATTAAATTACTTACAATTGAGGTTTTATGGCACAAAAATGTTAAAATACAGTTTTGATAACATAGTAACTATACAAATATATATTTATATAAATAAAATAGTTTTTTTTTATTATTTTACATTAACAATTAATAAAAAATAAATGAATTGAATTACTCTTACATTAAAGTACGTTTAAAGGTTTACAGTGTAATAAACATTGAAATACACCGTTTGACATTAAAATATATTAAATATATTAAAATAAATAAATAAATTGAAACTTATTTATTTGAAATTAAATTTACACAATTAAAAGTACTATAATTAATTTCACAATCACATTTTACACAACAGCACTTAAAATGGAGGCTTAGATGTAATAAACATTCAAATACACAGTTTTGAGAGAATAAAAATATTAGATATGTATCAAATAAATTAAATAATTAAAATGTAATTATTTTAAATATCATTTCACATTAATAATTAATATTCTTTCACTAATCGTCCACATTCAAAAAATACAAACATTTATTTACTTACTGTAAACACAATATTCAACCTTAAAAATAACACAATGATCTTCAGTGTTACTCTGACTCAATACCGTTTTCCAAAGTTTTTTTTTCTCTCTTCTCTCTGTATCTCAGAGGATTTAAGACACATAAAACTGTCAGATCAAGACAGACTAGTAAACAAATCCACACATTTATCTTCTGTGGACTGACTCTATTGATTTTATATGACTGAAGTGATTATTTCAAGTAAACCCGCCCTAAATGACACAGCAATCTCTGATTGGTCACTTTACACATCAATCAAATGTTCTGTTTTGTCTAAGTGGGTGTTTCTCATCTAGGAAAAGTGTCAAAGTAAAGCAGGCTTTCTTAGATTGAACTGGAATCATCAGTAAATAATGCTTCTGACTGATGATTGAATATTCACCAGGCTCTTCTGTGTGAATCCTTTCATATAAACAGTGTGAAATATTAACAGAAAAACATCTGGCAGATATTCCAGTCACAGATTTCAGATCAGCGCCGCTCTTAAAGCCGTTTCACATGGGCTTTAGCAAATCACATTAGCATTAAGCGTTTATGTATAACATATTTAGATGCCATAATTACAGCTAATTTATGTATATGAGCTAAAGATGATTTTAAAAAAGCAACAGCAACATAATAAAATATACAAATGATCAATAAATAGCCACATTTATAATATTATCATTGATCAAAATGACTTAAAATAAAATACTGAATGAAAATTATTACAGTGTAACTATTTTACAATCATTTATATTTTTATTTATTAAATTATTGCTTAAATTAATTATTATTTATTCACTAAAATATTATATTATTTCTTTATTAATGACACATTTAGGTGCTATAATTATAGCTAATTCATGTAAAAAAAAAAGTTAAGCGTGACTTTAATAACAGGATGGCAACAAATATATGAGAAAATACAGCAATGATTCAAGCCACATTTATAGTAATATATTACTAATGATAATAATTACTAAAATAAAATATTAAATGAGAGAGTGACAATAAAAAAAATGATAAATATTATTAAAATTATTCTTAAACTATTATTACAAATTATAACATTTACTGATGTTTGGGCACATGTATGCGTTTTATTTATTTATTTATTTATTGTTCCCATTAATTATTATTATATTTATTTATTACCTATTTAAAGTCATAATTACAGTGCTAATTTATGTCCAGGAGCCTAGCATGGCTTTAATTAATGACAGCAAAATTAATGCTAAAATACACCAAAGATCAACAAACAGCAACATTTATAATATTAATATTGATCAAAATGACTGAAATATTTTTAATAAAGCAACAACAAAAAAAATAATATACTAAATATATAAAAAATGTCTAATATTCTTTCTAAAAAAATAAAACTTTATAATCCCAAACAGTAAAATCTGAATTCTGATGTGTGCAAATATTTGATATTTTGCAATAAATTATTTATGTATTTGTAATTGTTATAATTATTAGGGCTATTGTTGGTGTAAACAAAAATGCTAATAAATTAAATGTAACCAATTAAATGGTGAAAATAATCAAATACAAATACATATAAAAAAATACAAGTTTATCAGTTTTATTCATTTAATTTCTGCGTGCTTATCTGTATATACAGTAGTTGTCAAGCACATACTATATAACTGAAGTGAGCGTGATGTTTGTTTCTCTGTTTAAGCTGATTGTGAATCGCAGTGCTTCACCTGTAGATTGTGAGGAAGAGGAAGAGTCTCAGCGAGCACTAATGACCGCAGCTGTTTTAGAGGAAACACAGGAATGGATCTAGCTCATTAGTGCGGCGCGTTTGTTCTGTTAATGAGGCGGTTCTTGGGTCAGAAAGAGACTGACCGACAAGGACCTTCATCCAGGACCAGACCTGTGACACCAAAACCAATCAAACACAGATCATTAACGGAGATCTGAGAGAAAACCAGACACTTAGACAGAGAGACTACATGACCACACTGACAGCAAACTCACCTAAAACACACCAAACACCAACTAATGACAAATCATCTATTAGAATTGCATCTAAAATATACAAATATTCAAAAATTGTATCTAAAAACTAGAGTTTTAAAACATATTAGCGTAAAATATTTAAAATTCATTCACTGTGTTTGCACAATTAACTTTTATTTTAGTATCATTTATTACTTAGTTTTTGTTAGTATTCTGAATAATATTTTCTTTTTTATTTACTTTTTTTTATTTTAGCAAGTTTATGAATTTGTTTTGTCATTTTTATTTAATTTTTGTTTATTATTTTTTTAAATGTCTATATGAAAATTAGACTTTCAGTTGACAACCAGTTGAAATAAGTTTATTTTATTGCAAGTTTTGACATATTTTAAATGTTTTAGCTTTAGTTAATAATAATTTATATTTACAAAATTATTAAAAACTAAAGTCATAACATTTATTTAAAACTATTAAAATGTAAAATATTATTGCTAAATATATATAGTATATTTAAAATACATCAAAACAAAAGTATGTAAAACACACATAAAATATGTTTATTTAACAATATTTATAAAAAAACATTTATTTAAAATAAATTTTTAAATGTAAAAAAGTAGTTTAATGGAGTTTAAAATACATATAAAATAATAAAATGTCTAATAAAATGAATATAAAACATTTAAAATGCATTTAAAACTAAATCTAAAAAATCTAAAAAAAAATTAAAAAACAAGATATATAAAATATTAATATGAAAATATTTAAAAGCATTTAATATGTAATTTATAATGTAACTGAATATATATTTTAAATAATTACTTTAAAAATAAATTACAAATTACATAGAAATATGTACAAATATTTTTCTAAATTATATATTATTAATAGCTAAAACTTTAAAAATTCAAAAGAATTTAAAATAAAATAAAATGAATTATCACACTAAAGACACCCTTGTCTTAATAGTAAGATATTTATATGTAGTCTTCCTACTATGCTTTGAGAGCGGTCTAATTCTCTTCTCTCACACACTTAAGAGTGCACACAGGAAGTGAATGGAGCTGTTACTGTTCTCTGGGTTCAGATGTACAAGCTCTCTCTCAGAGGAGATGATTTCTGCTCTCTGACTCCTCTCTAATTTCCATGTTGATTCATGTATTGTTATCAGTAGCCGCTCACCCTCAGCGGTTTGTTTGTTTGATGGCAGATGGCACTCGTTGACTTACAAACTTCTGAGTTTTGTGGTCTTGTCATCAAGTTGTGGATCTATTCATGTGCAATGTGTGTAATTTTGTATTTATGTGTAATGTTATTTAAAATAACACATAAATATGCATAAATCTAGATTTTCTCTTAAAATAAATATTTTATTTTTTATTAACATGCAAAAAATATAATTTTTGTTATATTTTAAAACATTTTACCATATTTATTTGTCGGTTTAAAATGAGGCGTAATGTAATGATCATCTAAATTACCTTTAACTATATTATATTCAAAACACAATATTATATAGATACAAATATAGATAAATATTTATTTGAATAAATAATATAAATTTGTCTGTTAAATTAAAATGCAGTATAAAATGGAAAAAAGGCAGCAGATACAAACTATCTTAAAGTAATGTGCAAATACATCAATATAATAAAACAGATAATAAAATTTAAATATTTTTTGATTAATTGAATATTTTATTGTTTTATATTAATATACAATAATAATAATAATATTTCTTGGTTACATTTTACAATTATTGTTTATTTTGTCAACTTTAAAAGTGACTAATTAATTTAATATTAAATAAAAAATATAGATTACACTTTAGATACAGATGCACAAAGAAATGTAACATCTTTAGTTGCATTTAACTAACATGTTAAACCCTAAATTACATACTGTAGGTACAATTTAAATGTAATTTATTTATTTATTTTTACATAAAGCACATTTTACAGTTACATATGGCACTAGTCTTGCATAAAATGTGACCTCTACATGTTCTTAGTATAGATTTAATAAGATCTACCAGATTACTAGACATATGAGACTGTGGTGTTTCCTTGCAAAAGCAGAAAGTGTAAATGAAACGAATGTCTTCCAGTCGTCTCCGAGTTTTAATGTGAAACGCTACAGCTGCACTTTAACAACATGGCCTCGGTGTTGCTTTGAAAATACCGCTATATCTGCAAATATATCACATTTATTGGAGTGGTGATGTATTTTCTCTCAGCATCATGCTCTTATTTAGAAAAAAAAAGAGAAAGAAAAGAAATAAATAAGTAAACAAGACAAAAGGCTGGACAGAAGCATCCTCACAGATGAGCACTGCTACACAGGGCGACAAGTCCACTTCATCTTCCGCGCTTATTCTCCGAGAGCAGAGAAGCTAGCAGAGGTCGCCATTTATGCTATAGATTGCTTTACTCTTCCCGCCGGAAAACGCAGTGGCGTACAGTAATGGCGCGAGTCAGTGGTAGTTAAGCTGAAACCGAGGAGGAATCGCTTCTGAAAGCTGCCAAATCATAACGAATGGAGGAGCCGATGGCCAGGCGGCAAAATAAATCCAAAATCCCCTTTCAGTTCAACAAAAACGACTGTCGTGTCTTTATTTACTCACCCTCATGTCTGTAGGCTTGCTGGGATGTAACTGAATGAGTCTTTCTTTATTAAGCGACACCAGCATTTCTCGATCTTCTTTCCTGCTTAAAACATGCACAAGGCTGTTCAGTCTGCACATACAAACTTAACAGTGATGTTTATAAGTTTGATGTGATAAAGATGTTAGAGATAACAAGTCCTAAACACACTTTAAAACCCCTTCTAATGTAATTTTACTACAAAGACCAAATTTTGTTTCCATAACGTTTCACATAGGATTAATAGTAAAATCTGCACATTTTAATTAATCATTAAAGAAAAAGAAACTGCATTTGTTTATGGGTTTGATGTGATAAATTTATGCAACATTTCTGGAACATTTCATTTGTATTTAAAGTAACAAACTGCACGTTTACAGTTGAAAATGTATATATTAATAGGTTTGATGTGGTAAAGTTGTTAAACATTAAAGTCATAAATACATTTCACATCATTCAAATGTAATTTTACTATAAAAAATAAACAAGCTTCTGTAACTTTTATTTTGGATTGATTCTAACAATCTGCATATTTGAATTAAACATTAAAAGAAACGAAAATGTATTTATTTATAGATTTGATGTGGTAAAGTTGTACTGTAATTTTATTACAAAAACAGCAACATTTCTTGAAAGTTTCATTTGTATTTAAAGCAATAATCTGCACATTTAAATTAAATAATTAAATAAATGAAAAATTAAAAAATATGTTTTAGGTTTGATGTGGTAAAGTTGTTAAGCATTAAGCATGTTGTTAAGCATGTCAAGTCATAAATACATTTCAGATTATTCTAACGTAATTATTATATTACTACAGGCACACACACACACACACACACACACACACACACACACACACACACAAAACACCGCATAAGCGATGTTTTTGGAACATTTAATTGCATCTAAAACAGTCAGTTGGGGTTAAGCTAAAACCATCAAATCATAACAAATGGAGGAGCCAGTGTCCTTTTGAAGGACTAGTTCACCTAAAACCGAATGGTTGTGTCTTTCTTCATTAGCGACACCAGAGCATCTCATGATCATCTTTCCCTGCTTATAAAGCTCATAAACACACACAAGGCTGTTGTTTTGCAGCTGAACAAGGGTTTATGAATGCATCTGTGCAGCAGAGACAGCAAAAGCCCATTTGTCTGGATTCATAATACATGTTGTGGGGTGAAGATCTATATATACCAGCCACTGGCACCATTCTGCGCTCTTCTTCATGTTTAATCTCTTGTCCTCTTCACAAATGGCTTCTGAGCGGTTTCACGGCCTTGCAATCTGTTCACGGTCTCCTAGGTAATAAACATGTGTTTAATGATGGTTTGGTAACTAAAATGATAAATCAAATTAATCAAATGCCACCTTAGAGGAGCCTGTGGTCCTTCAGCTTCTTCTCGTTCTTTTGGTCTTTACGCAGCACTCATTCAGTTTTTTAGGGTCATTTTCAGACAAACATTTAATTTAGTCATGAAAACATCTTATTTTATACAACCAGCATAAAACATTTTGAAATAATGTAAAATATATATAAAAAAATACCTTTGAAATGTCACTATAATGTAATTTTAAAAATATTAATTACGTTAAAATGACAAACAGCAGTTTATATCACGGTAGCATTAAACTGACTTATCTAAGGATGTTTACGTTACTAGAACTGATACTGTATGTATCTAGTTAAATAAAAAAATATACAGTGTGATCTTCACACATGGGGCCATCACCAAGTTGTTCATTAAGAGTCCTGATTTCCTCTTCCTGTAAAAACTCTACAGGTGCTGACAGCCAATCAACAACCGCAACAGCTCTTAAGTGCAAATGTGTCAAAAACACTTGGGTGTCATTTTATACTATGATCATTGTGAGCTGTTTCAGAATGACTCAATTTCAGGTTCAGTTTGTGCAAAATGAATTAGTCTATTAGACTTCAGCTCACCATCTGAGCCACACACATGAAGCGATGCCTTGAATTATCCTGCCGACTACAGAAATCACAAGGCCAAAGACTTACATTGAGGGAGGGACTCATTCTTTTCACATAGGGAAGAAAACACCTAGCAACCACATAGTAACACCCTAGCAACTACCCACAACATCTCACCAACTGTCTAGCAATGGCAAAGTAATTCTACAGAGCAATGTAGAAAGTGCAAAGGAATGTCTAAGTTCCCATAACACCCTGCTTATATCAATTACTTAACAACAGCCCAGAACACCTTAAAACACTTACAGTAGTAATACTTTGCATCCACCCCAACAGCCTAGCAACTGCATGACAAATAGCACCCTTACAAACATAGCAGAACAGCCCTGGCATACCCTAGCAACCACTTTTAACACCCTAGCAACTGCATTGTAAATGTCCTGACAACTAAGCACCCTAGTCACAATGTGAGCTTTTACATTTCACATCCTAGAAACCACCTTAGCAACCATGATAACACTGCATAGCAACACCTAACAATACAGAAGACCCTAGCAACCACCTATGTATGTAACCACCCATAAAACCCTAAAACCACAAGGCAATAGTCTGATTTGATGAACTGATTCATCTAGTTCACTAAAAGAATGTGTTTACAAATAATAATTCATTTGTGAACCAGATATGACTCTGAACCTTTTGCCAGAGGCTCTGGATTACAGGTAACAATGCTGTAAATAACCTTTTCCCAGTTTCTTGCAAGACCGATCGGTTTGCTTCATACTATCTCAATATATCGTCAGGGGCCATGGGTATTCTTTTATATTCTCAATAAAGGGTAGCCATTGACTTGCATTTTATGAATCACCAAGGAGAAGCGGTTTTAGCTTAAAGCTTCTTTACTGCCCTACTGAAGAAAAACTAAACCTACATCTTGGATGACCTGAGTGTGGGTAAATTAACAGCAAGTCTTCATTTTTGGGTGAACTATTCCTTTAATAGGCATAGCATTCTCCAAAATATCTACTTTTGTTTTCAACAGAAAAAAAAAAAAAAAAAACTCATACAGACATGAGGGTGATTAGATGATGATGATGATGATGAAAGGGATAGTTCAGCGCCAAAAAATCATTCTTAACTCTTTTTGCAGAAATCATCAATCAATTTGAAATGAGTCTACAGTATTCCATTCATGTTTCTTCAGAGAGCTGGTACACCCGGTACTTTTGTGTGGTGGATCACAAGGGAAAGAACATCTAGAAGATTCTGACTGAGGGCGAGATCAAGAGAAACAACAGTGCGTTGTTTATACTGCAGTGTAGTGTTTTAAGGATATGTTGTTAGTTTTTTAGTTCATAGTTTTCCGTAACATCACATCCTTATGGGAAAGCCCACCTGGTTTCTCGCAGTTTCTTGTTTTCTATATATTTCTATATATTATAGAGAAAACACTTAACTGTTTAGCATTTTGATTGCATATATTCTGGGTTCATCTGCTTCGCCTGTACATCGTATGCATCATCAATAAGGTGTACAAACTGAACATTATTTACAACATTATTTTGTTTTCTGTTTTTTTTTTTTAATTTAATTTTATTGCATTTACTGATTTATTGATATATTGATCAAAGAACCACTAAATAACGTAATTCAGTCTTCAACAGATGCCTACATGGTCCATAATGAACAGCTCGTGTCTCGTGTAACCACACAAGCTGGAATAAACTGGCCAATTTCATTGGATTCAAAAGTTTTCCTTAAATTACCAGTTGTGAGTTTTGTTTGTGCATTCACACTGGTATTTATAAAACATTTATAGTTAAATTCTTAATTAGTGAAATTCTGTTGCATTTGTCTTTTACCCAGAAGCCTTTTAAACATCAAATCCAAACTGATGTGCGAGTAAATTATGAGTACTCATTTTGGGTGCACTGTGTCTTTAAATAATACACCACACCAGTAGTTGCATTTATAACTTTTATCAGTCATTTTACTTTGTTTGTTGCTTGACACTAGTATTGTGTGTGTTTATTTAATTATTTATTTAGCTTTGGAACTCCCCAATTACTTGCCTTACCTTGGTGTACTAACTTCGTTTTTTTTTACATCTGTTGTAAAGTATATAACAAATTTGTAGTCTCTTTTATAGGTCTCTCTCCATCCCTTCAGTATCTCTAAGAAAATAAATCTCTTTCAGATGTTTCAGATGATAAAACCCTAAAATCGTGTTTTTTTTTCGTCCACGGGCGGTGTGGCCTCGGTGAAATATTGTTCTTGATAATGAAAATGAAGTGACACTCAACACATGAGGCCCTGGAGCTCCAGGAGGAGTATAAACAGGTTTAGCCGTGTGTTTTGCTCACCTCCTTGCCCTCTTGTTTGAAACAGTGAGGGCCCCCTCTCTCTCTCCTCCCAGCAGGTTTATTCTCACTCTCAGGGGCCCGAGTGCTTGCAGAGCGATTCCAGCGCCATTAGCTCGACAAGAGGTAGTGAAGATGGCCGGGGAAAACACACACACACTCCGCTGCTCTCCATGAGCTCCATCCGAGACTCGCTGAAGATTTCCAAGCCCAAATTACATCTTCAGTTTCTCTCATCCAGCTGACCTGCAAACAATCCCTGGGCTCGAGGAGCTTCACAGTCAGCTATTTCAAAGACTACCCAAGATTTACCCAAAATGAATTATATTTCATGTTTAACCACTATAGAGACATCAGATCCAGCAGTAAATTCCAGAACATCTGGCCGAGGTGAGGTGCTTTCGGCAGGTTTATGAGCAGCTGAGCGGCGCTGGCGTCCTGGAGCTCTCATCTCCTAAAACACATAAGAAAATTTTCAAATATATGTTATCTTTATTACATATTTATCGATATTTAAAGTCTAAACAACTATATTCTCACTTAAAACTATTAAAACTACATTCCGTGACACAAAAACATTTTATTTATAAAATGATAGCATATTTGAGCGTTCACCTTGACACTCGCTGTGAGAAATACTGCAAGTGGCAGAGTAATACAAACAATGAAACGGTTGTATCACTACAATATCACACTCCTTCACATCAAAATTCTGATGTTGCACATACCATTACTAAATTTTCATTGAAACTTGCTTTATGTTTTCAGCTTTATTTCGTTTCTTACAACTGTTTTAATAATAATAATAATAATAAATAAACAAACAATGAAAGTATGCACTGAATTCTCATTTTTATATATATTACATTTCAAATCATAAAACCCTCATAACTACACATAATCAGTGAACTTACAAAAAAAAAAATACTTACAGGTAAATCCAAAAAAATAAAATAATTTTGGTCACACATGCGTGCTGAAAATCATCGGCCCTCCCACATCCTGAAGATTCCCAGTTATACTGAAATATGGGAAAGTGCAGACAACTGGAGGAAGCTCTTCAAAGATTTTGCCATTACAGGTCAACTTTTATTATGACAGACTGCCTGCTCACACTTTAGTTTCTGCAAAGTAATGCCATAATGATTAAACGGGATTTTTTTTTATCACTGTGTACATTAAAGGGATAGTTCACCCAAAACATAAGCATAAAAACACTATACCACACTATTACCAACTTACTCTCACCACTTTTGATCACAAATCTTCTGGATGGTCATTCCTATTCCACAAAAATACTGGTTCATCTTTCAGTTGTCTGGAGGAACATGGAGGATATAGAATAGGTAGTCAACCAAAATGCCTGTTACTGATGGTCCGGTAAATACAACTCAGTCATATTTGAAACTTGTGTACAAAACCACCACCAGGTGGCAAAAGGGACAGTTGGCACCATTGCTCAAAGCTGGAATTGTGACCATGTCAATGAAGATATAATAATGAAAAATGACTCATAATATAAATAACAATAATAATCTAGCATTATAATATTTAATTTTGAAAAATTGTTCATCATTCAAATCCTTAATGTTCCAACTATTGACTAGAGTTACACTGAAATACTACAGTGCTGAGTGCTTGAAGTGTGCTTTTACTGTACAGTACTAGCCAGTCGATTACTATACATTTTGAGAAGTGTGCATTATGCCACAAAATAAATAAAACAACAGCAAATGCATGTGCCATCTCTTGCAAGATGTGGGAATTCAGCATGACCCTCACAGTACATTATGGGTATTATCAAGCAGTTGAGAGTACATCGTTATATGCTTGTTATTGTGGTGGATTATGGGATTGAATGAGTGCACTTAATAATGTCCACTATGGTTTCGGACAGCACTACAAATGGCTGTGCCCTCAAATAGTGCCCTATATAGGGTATATGGGGTGATTTCAGACACAGACACAGTCTTAACATAGTGCCATGGTTATGCAACTAGTTAACTGATTGTAATTTATAATCTTGCTGGATAAAGTTAATTCTTAATACTTTAACATTTATATCTCCCTTAAATGTAGCAATCATCCCTCTATAACAAAATCAAGCATGTAACCATTTTAGTCATTTTAGTTTTAGTTGTGATAATTAACCTCTAATAGCCTACTTCAGCTACTTATAAAACAGTGTCTCTTCAAGATCCACATCCTCATCATGCTCCTATACATTTCTTTACCAGGTAATAGTCACTGCTGATGGGTAAAACCTGTGGCATGACACACTACTGGAGAGGAGAGATCCTTCTGTAACAGAGACACTTCAGGAGCTAAAAAAAAAGATTGAGATAAATGTGAGGAAAGTATTTAATACTTCAAATGCATGCATAAGATCAACTCAAACATAAAAGCAGCCATACTCATTTGGGAGTCACACTTGTGTTTTCATCAAAGACAGACAAACACCAATGACTCATTCATTAAAATAAAAATAAAATATCTACTTGATTAAACAAAGTGGATTTCTTGAAGACAATCTACCTCTTCTCTCTAAATCCACTATCCTTAACATCAAGAAATATTTTAACCAGTGAAGCTAATCTTGTCCGTAGTATTGTTGGAGTAATTCAAGTTGTTCGAGATGTTAGTCTCGTCATCCCAGTCACATCCATACATCCTCTGATCGTATGAACACCTGAAGAAGAAAAAGTGGGAACCATAAGATCTGCTCTTTTTCACCTGTAAGGTAATATTTGACAATCTAAAAGTGTAGTATAAAGTATTTTAACTCACCATGTGAGTGATTGAATTGCTGCATTAGAACAGTGATGTTGATTTTGTAGATCTGCTGTACTGTTCTCTGAACTCAGTGTATTCTTTAAATCTTTCTCCGGATATAAACTCCTTCATCCAGTCCTGTCTGGGAATCAGCATCTTTATCTCACTGTCATAATAATCAATCTGTCGTCCATCCAGTGCAGCTACAGAAGAAATCTCTGGGATTCCTGCAAGCATCTGTCCATTTATTTCGTGTAAAGTGTGGTGAAGGTGTGTGACACTGAACAAACAACAAGACACCAAAACACAATTAAACACCACACAGTGTCATAAAATTATTGCTGGAGTCATTTATTTTTTCTTTTTCTTTTAACTTCAGATCAATACTTTTGAAGTTTGTTATAAGATTAATAATATTACTTTAAAACCTTTTGCAAGCAAAATTTTTGTGATATCAACTTCAAATTTGGAGCATGACTTGGTTGGACATACTGCTTTGATTTTACAGCAATTTTGGAGTCCAAATTGTATTATAAAACATATTTTGTATAAAATAAATATGTTTAGATGAGTACATTTGCTTTTGAGTAAACTTTACCTGTGTTAAACTTTTAACACTTTAACACTTTACCCTAAGTGTTAACCTTTTAACACTTTAATTTTTAGATGCTTATAGTGTCTTTAAAAGACCAACCTAAGTCTGTAATCCAAAGCATTCATGAATTACAACCTGTAAATTCAGATATATGCTCAAAAAGGCAGATGACAATTAACAGGTTAATTTACATTTAAGTGTGCCTAATTTTAATCATTAATTTTGGGAGTAAATGAAAAAAAAAAATAAGGGGTACAATTATAATAATAACAAAATAAACAAACACAAGTATTGCATTCATTCAGAGTTTAATAGAGAGAAATTCTGTCAATAATAGGGCATTATTTAGAATAATCCTGAAAGGGCACCAGATCTTAAGATATGTGTGAGGAAATTTTATATCAGATTAAAACACCTCATGATTTTCTTTCAGGTCAACCAGGAATATTAATGATAACTAAAACTAAAACTATTAACAACATTTCTGTTATCAAATAAAGCTAAAGTCAAAATAAAAATTAATATTACTTGAAAACTAAATGAAAATTAGCCTTGGCAATAAACTGAATTAACTTTAAGTTGAAGCACTAAAATTATTTAATGGAAATAACTAATACTGAAATATAAATAAATTAAACCTACATAATATAAAAATAAGAATAAAATCTATATAAAAACAATACAGACTAGATAAAATTAAATTAAATTGCTAAAAGTAAACAAACTGACATGAAAATTTTAAATATATAAAAATAAAACAATCAACACACGGATGTTGCTGAAGGCATTGCTAAAATAAATATTTTTCTTTCTTTTTTTTAAAACCATGTCAGCTTCTATGACTATATTCATGGCAAGACCTAAGTTTAGTTATTCTAAGTTTAAAAAAAATAAATAAAACTAAAGTAGATGTTTAAGATCCATTTATTTCTTAAAACCTTAAAACCAAATTTGATTAAGTTGGTTAGCAGACAGAGAATTCATTCTTTAGATGATATCATGAAATGAATCTCACCTGGGTAAACCAAATTTATTATAATTCATTATAGATGAAAGTCCGTGCATTTCACCCAAAATCTGTAGTGCTCAAAGAGCTGCAAAAATCATGTAGTTTTCAGTACAATGAAACAAAAATGTGGTTACTGAGGGAAGATGCTGCTCTAGATAAACAATTTCAATACCGGATGTGTGTTTCTTTTACTCACACTCACAGAGGCACTTGCACTTTTAGGGGCACACTTTTAAAAAATTTTAATCTACTTTCAGTATTAGTCATTCTGTCATTTTTCACCATGTCATTTATCACTGTGATCTCTAGAAGTAAGCTATAACAATTTAAACTCAAATGAATGTTTCATCATGTTTCATTTATCTGACAAATAATTTTGTATTGTAGTGTCAGTGATGTCATGCTTGTCATGTGACCACAGCAGCCACAATAGCACTGTATAACTGATTTAGGCTTATGTTTTTTTTTTTTTTTTTATTCAAAATATTCCCAAATGTGTTAACTATATCATGAAATATCTCGATTCTCAAATATGTATAAGTAAATGCATTTTGCATCTTTATAGATTCTATAAAATCTATAAAATCTATTAACATCAGATATGGGTGTCATGCCATAAAATTTTAAATATGATTGACTTTGTATTTAATTGTAAGTTACAAATTATAACACTTTCATGGTACATACAGAAAGAGAGCAAAGAACATTTACATTATCAAAACAATTTCACTGACCTTAGTCTAGCCAGATTTCAAGCACTCTCATAAACGCCATTAAAATCACTGAAGCAGTTTACACTCTGAAATGAATATCTTACTTACAATCGTGAGGCACATCTGCACTTTGTTGTTTATGATGAGAAAATTCAGCCAGAGAGCAGAATACAGTCAGCGAGCATGCATGTACAAAGCACCGGCGTTTGGGATGACTCATCTGAACATCTCTGATTGGCGCTGCATTTATAAGCTCAACAGACCCTGCGTCCATTTGGAAGGGCTCATCCCTATGCCCTAATCCCTTCAAATGGTTTACCCTCGGAGTGAGAGCTCAAGGGTTAAAGGTGTAGGGGACCAAATAGTCTTGAGCTTTCATTGGCAAGGCCCACCCATGAGGCCACTTGACCAACATGTCAAACAACCGATCACAGTTTGGGGAAATGTCGCCACAATAACAGACCAGTGTGTAAAACTCTCTGACATATTTTAAAGATTCTATGCCGTAACTTTAAATATTTCACATACTTTTGAAAATCCAGCGTTTAGCTGATCCTGGTAGCTCATCGCAACAGTTGTAAACACGGTGGCTTTCTTCTTTGTGAGGGATTTGGCGCACGGAATCTTTGTTTCCAGGCAGAACTTTAAAGAACACGACACGCACGCCTCATGGAAATCCTGTAGAATTCAATCAATGCGATGACAACTTGACATTCCTGAAGTGTTTCCACTTTTGTGTCACATATGCATCAGACGTTAGTCAACGGTCCGTGAGGTGACATCTGAGGCTGAGACTAGGGACCAAACAACTGTTTCTTGAAGTGCCCTTCTGGCCATCATCACATGCCCACACGGATGCGCTGTCATAATGCAAAGAATCTGCAAAGGATCATGGGAGCCCAAAGTGTCCATCAGTTGTAACCATCGAAATTCTTCATTCTGAAGGGCCATTTGAAGTGGCCAGTTTTGAGCACTCGGTTTGGAACGACCCTTCAATATGTTTTCACTCTGAAGTGCCCTTTGGAGGCAATATATCCCATTTGGAATGCATCGAGAATCGTGTGTGATTGAGGCCGGCTTGAGTTAGTGGGAGGCCGGCTGAGTGAGCGCTGATGGGGCTATTGAGCGCTGGAGGGAGGCAGCTTGAGTAGCTGGAGGCCGCTGAGGTTGGAGGAGGCCGGCTTAGTTAGTGGAGGCGGCTTGAGTGAGCTGGAGGCCGGCTTGAGTGTGGAGCCGAGCTTGAGTAGCGGAGGCCGGCTTGGAGCAGTGGGAGGCGCTGGTATGGAGGCCTGGAGTGGGAGGCCGGCTTGAGTAGTGGAGGCCGTGCTGAGTGTGGAGGCGGCTTGAGAAGGCGCTTGAGTGAGCGGAGGCCGCTTGAGTAAGTGGAGGCCGGCTTGGAGTGAGCGGAGGTCGGCTTGAGTTAGTGGAGGCCGGCTTGAATGAGCGGAGGCCGGCTTGAGTTAGTTAGAACGGCAGCAGCCAGCCGGATTCTCTAAGGATCCGCTTGCTTGTGGCAACCACATATGATGACCCTGGGCTGGACTCCGCTGATCCACGGTGAAAGCGATTCAGCGATCCACAGTGCAAAGTTGATGTATTTCCTCATCCCTTTTGGAAGGCCAAACAAAGTAGTTTCGCTTTCACAGTGAAACACACAGCGTCTATACATGACTATGACGGTGGCGGCAACAACAATACTACAACGGAATAGAAAAGTGTACGCTTCTCTCTTGCGGAACATCTGGCAGCGTTATGCAAATCTTCCCACATAGTGACGTAGAGATGTGGGGCGTGTTAGAATGAGTCGTTTCGAGGGTGTAGACAAGGATTAACTTTTATAAAGAATATCTCTTTGGATTTGAGACTTTAGCCTTTGCAACTTTACAGATCTTCTTTATGCACCAAGATCTTGCAAAATTGGAAAATTGGAAAAATTGAAATCAGCATCATATTACCCCTTTAAAGTACAGTGCACCAAAATAAAACTTTCATCATTTACTTACCATCATGTCAGTCCAGATTTGATGTTTTAAATGCCTTCTGGGTAAAAGACAAATGCAACTAATTTACCTGACAGCATGAACAAGAAATGTATACTAGCATATGGATGCATTAGAATGAAATCACAAACAATAGTCTGTGTAATACATTTGTGCATTCTCTATGGAACTTAATATATACTTTATTTATTATTGTGGACATCAAAACAAACAATTTCACCTTACAAAACAATTAATTTACATGTTTTAATTTAGCTGATGTTGCTTTTTCAGCTTTATATTTTTTTCTTACAATAGGTTTATTAAAACTGCAGTTTTTTATTTTTATTTTACAATTAAAACTTACAAAAAAATCGAACTACTAAAAAATTAATTAACTTACAGTTTGAAGAAAAAAATAACATCTCGGTTACAGCATGTAACTCACAGGTTCCCTGAATAGGGAACAGATGCTCTGACGTCACGTATGGGAACACCTTTCGGTTGCGTAATTTCTGAAACCCTATACCATCCCGCCAATTTTATTGGCCAAATAGCGTTGCACCGCCTTTACGATATGCGACGTCATGGTATACCCTGAGTGCCAGCTAGCTATTTCGCTCAGATTTCATGAACTGAAGAAATGCTATAATCAGATCGGCGCGGGACGCAGATTCGTTCCTCTATTCAGGGAACCGTGGTTACATACGTAACCGAGATGTTCCCTTCATAGGTCACTCGATGCTGCGGTGCGTCACCGATGGGAACCCTATACCATAACGCCTGACGCACTGATAGTTGGGATCCAAGGAAAGCATCTGCTCAAGCGGATAGAACCGAGCAGGAGCCATCCTCACATCCAGACTGTAAAACTTGACAAAGTGCTCGGAGAGGACCATCCTGCCCAGCACAGACATCATATATAGAAGATCCACTGAGAAATGATTTCGATGAAACCACTGCTCTGGGAATGAGCTCCAATTTCAAGGCTAAGCGAGTCCAGGCCTCATAGGCTAAAGATATAGTCTCCACCAACCAATGGGACATGGCTGCTTTGTGACAGCACAGCCTCTATTTTGTGTCCTAACAGACAACAGCTGGTCGGACTCCACGCCATGGAGCTGTTCGTTCAACATAAGTCTTCAGCACTCTGACAGGGAAAAGACTCAGATCTCCTAGCCCCGCTCAGCAGGGAGTAAAGCTTCCAAGACCACTTGTTAAAGTGAAAGGGGTTGAGGCACCTTAGGGACATAATAGGTCTCGGTTGCAGCAGTACTTCCACAAACCCTGGTGAAGAGTCCATGCACGAGGGCCAAACAGAAGAGCCTGCAAATCCCCAACTCTCATGAGGGAGGATAAAGCCACAAGAAGAACTGTCTTTAAAGTAGGATATTTTATTTATTTATTTTCAAGGGCTCAAGCGGATGTTCTGATAGACCTTTCAAAACAATGAATAAATTCCATGAAGGAACTCGTGCAGGGTGGGAAAGGCCTTAGCGTCACAAACCCTGTATAAGCAACAGACCAGCTGGATGATGGCCCACTGAAGTACCATCTATATATACACGTGGTTAGCTGAAATGGTTGCCACGTAACTCAAGAGAGGCTGGTGTTACTTCATCAGAAAACAGTCTTGAAGAAACTCCAGTACTGAAGCCACGGGGCAGTAAACTGGATCTAAATTATGAATTCCACATCAGGCAGTAAACAGTTTCCATTCGAAAGCATAAAGCGCTCGTAGAAACTGCCCTAGAATTCATTATAGTCTCGTGGTTCCAACTGAAAACGGACATATAAACTCACTCGCTCAAAGGCCACGCACAGCTTCCATAGATCTGGCCTTGGGTGCCAAGTCATCCCTCGTGCTTGCGATAGTAAGTCCTGTCTGAGGGGAATCTCCACGGAGAGCCTGCTACAGATTGACCAGATCCGCAAAACCACGGGTGTGTGGCTCCACACTGTCCATTTGGGGTGCAACCTCCATTCCCCTTGCTCCAGGCTCTGTCCGAGAACAAATTGTCTCCAAGTTCAAGTGCCCGGGACATGAACCACTCGGATCGACAGAAATCTGTTCTGAGACCAAAGAAGAATTATCTCGCCAGCCTGCACAGGGGTGAGAGCGTAATCCTCCTTTCTGATTCAGATACACACAACCGCCATGTTATCTGACCTGTTTATATGCCAGCCGCTTGTGTGCCATCCATGCTCCGTAAGCTGGGCGCCTGACAAACAGTTCCCCAACTGGTCAAGAACGCTCCGTCGTGCCAGTCTTGGGAAGACTAATCCCCAGCTGAACTCCAGTTGAAGGAATTTAGCTGACATCCATGGTTTTATCGACATAACACACCTCCGTGTCACCAAACCGCATATGCGGAAAACAACGGGTGAAATGTTTTGGCTTTTCATCAACCACTGAAAATGGGCGATGTGAAGCAAGCCCAGACGGATTACAGGGGATGCTGCTATCATAGACCCAAAAGTCTGAGGCACAAACTCACCGTCACTGCGACCTGCTATGAAATGGCGAGGCATGACGGAGAGACTGAACACGCTGGAGAGATAGTCTTGTTGTCATCGCGCAAGAGTCCAAGTCTATTTCCAGAAGGTTATCAGCTGAGAGGGAATTAAAAACACACTTCTGGAATTAGTGCATAAGCCAGGCTGTTTAGATGATTCAGCACAAGATCCCAATGGGAGTGTGCTTGAGTCTACGGACATGCTAACACCAGCCAATCATCCAGGTAATTCAATACACGAACGCCCTGGAGCCAAAATAGGGCCAGAACTGCGTCCATGCATTTCAAAAATACTCGATGAGCCAAGGCTAAGCGAAGGGAAGAACACGGTATTGATACGCTTTGCCCTCTAAAGCAATCTGAGGAACTTCCTGTGTCTCTTGATGATCTGAATATGAAAATATGCATCCTTCAGATCGACGTGACAAACCAACTCTTTGGTTGAATCTGAGACAGAATAGACTTTACCGTTAACATCTTGATTTCTTTCCTCATCCTGAGTGCAAGATTCAAACAGCGTAAATTGCCACTTTTTTTTTTATTTTTTTTTTTTAGACAAAATAGCGGCTGTAAAACCTGACTCCATCTGAGAGGGGTGTACTTTATAGCCCCTATTCCCAGCAGAGACAGCACGATTTCCTTTGGTCGCTGCATTTGCTTGTGTATAATCCTGAAGCTATCCACGCAGGATTAAATCCAACAAAATTAACATCAGGCCACGCCGCTAGCGTGCTTACGGCAGCTGTGTGGGCCGTCATAAGCGGTCGTCTTAATCAGCCTCTTGTGCCGTCCCTCAAACTCTGAAGGCTAGATTGTGCAGAGCGTCTGAGGGGCTCAAGTGATAGCTCGATCCAATGATGCAATGATACAGTGGGTACTGTAGTGAGAGGGTTGGATGTGCATTAGCAGTCCAACAGCGCTCTCCAGTGGAGGGCACAGTCCCTGACGAACAGGAAGGGAAGCGATGCGCAAAGTCGCTGTTGTGTGTATAATCCTGAAGCGATCCACGGCAGGATTTAATCCAACAAGATAAACATAGGGCCCGCTGCTGGCGAGACGCGGCAGCTGTGTGAGCGCATAAACGGGCTGTCTTTGTCAGCCTCTTGTGCCATCCCTCAAACTCTGAAGGCTGGATTGTGCAGAGTGTCTGAGGCGCTCAAGTGATAGCTCGATCCAATGATGCTCGAGGTGCCTTTGCTGCAGGACAGTCAATGTTAGAGCTGGGGACTGCAGTGAGAGGGTTGGATGTGCATTAGCAGTCCAACAGCTCTCGTGGAGGGCACAGTCCCTGACTAACAGGAAGGGAAGCACATGCGTCAAAGTCGCTGTGTTTTGTTGTGTATAATCCTGAAGCGTATCCACGCAGGATTTAATCCAACAAGATAAACATTGGGCCCAGCTGCTAGCGAGAAGCGCAGCTGTGTGAGCCTCATAAACAGGCTGTCTTTGTCAGCCTCTTGTGCCATCCCTCAAACTCTGAAGGCTGGATTGTGCAGAGTGTCTGAGGGCGCTCAAGTGATAGCTCAATCCAATGCGCTCGAGGTGCCTTTGCTGCGAGACAGTCAATGTTAGAGCTGGGGACTGCAGTGAGAGGGTTGGATGTGCATTGCAGTCCAACAGCACTCTCTAGTGGAGGGAACAGTCCCGATGAACAGCAGAAGTATCAGGAACTGCTGTAAGGCTGATTGAGGACGAGGCTTTTGCCGCTCAACTCAGGTTTTCTGTAATGTCGGCGAGATTAGCCAAGGTGGCCGACCGTAACATCCCATCCTAGAAGCGGTTCACTGCTCGGGCAGTATGTTTGGTAGCACTAGCGCCAAATCTGTTGCCCCATGCAGCTTTTCACAGCCTCGGTTGTGATATCTTCTCGTAGAACCGCCATCAAGTGGAGTAAATTTGCCGAGATTAGACGCGACTCGACACGCCTGAGAGCGAGACTTTAGGTCAGCGCGAAGTCTGGCGATCACGCTCGCAAGAGATTGCCACCGGCGGCATCGCTGTATAACCGCTGTCCCCATGTCAGCAATGATGCGAAACCCGGCGTTCGTGGACGCTGATTAAGGCTGC
Source organism: allo-octoploid hybrid of Carassius auratus x Cyprinus carpio (assembly GCA_024542945.1). Classification (NCBI taxonomy): domain Eukaryota; kingdom Metazoa; phylum Chordata; class Actinopteri; order Cypriniformes; species allo-octoploid hybrid of Carassius auratus x Cyprinus carpio. The sequence goes on along the minus strand of CM045074.1, from coordinate 2,372,395 downwards.
TTCCAGGACCTCGAAACCTCTGGTGGAGATCCTGTGAAGAAGAGTAGCGCTCATCGGGGATGTTTATCCACCACGCGGGTAACCCATTCAACAGCTCACTGAGAAAGGGGAGGCCGTTTCTCCTGTCCGCTCGGGAGGAGAGAACGCAGAATCCGCCATGACGCCACTGCTGAGTCCGGCGCGTGGACAAACCATAGTTAGTAAAGCAAATCTGCTGATTTAACACACTCGAAGTGGGGAGAGAGCGAAGAGTGGAAAAACTCCAGCGCATCACTGTCCTCATAATCCAGGACGCGACATAACCCTCAAACCATCGCCTTGTGGCAGGCCGCATCTGCAGAGCGTAACTGGCGAGGTTAGAGCTGAGGCACTCTAGAGAAATACACTTCGGAAGAGAACTGTAGCCGAGGCTATCACAGAGAGAATCATGTAGAGAGCTGTAAACGAACCTCTCATGAGTGCCTCCTCGTGATAAACCGTATCACGCTCTTCCTAGTGACTCTATGCTCACGAAGAGGAGCTGAACACTGCTCAAAGAAAAAGAACCGCTGAATACGAGATGGTTTCCTTAGGGCAAGATGATTAGCTCCTGAAGGAAATGAAATCTGAGTAAATAAGCGCTGCACTCAGGATTATACCATGCTCAATCTTGCTACTGTAAAGCGTTGCCAGCTATTTGCAATAAAATTGGCAGGGATGGTATAGGGACTTCGACTTGTCACATCAGAAAGTGTTCCCATAGTGACGACTCACCGCAGCTATCGAAGACTGACCTCATGAAAGGAACTGTATATTTACAGCATTAATGGGTAGTAACTAGATTACATGTAATCTGGATTACATTATTAGATTGATATGCTCATAAAAGTTTAAATGCCATGATTACAAATTACAATGGCAATAGATTTTTCATAATTTATAGATTCTCCTAATTCTTTTGTCTCTTTTTAAAGTTTTGTTCATGTGAATGCAGGTGTCCCAAACTTTTAGTCAGTCAGAATTAACTTGTTATCAGTAACAGACTACAATTTATTAGTAATCTAGCCAGCACTGTTTACAGGACATTTTCTTTGAAATATTACAAATGGGAAAGACAAGATCACACCCAGTAACACATATAAGGCACCCATTACAGTGCTATTAACATGAGTTTCATCTCTTCATCTCATGGATATTATTCAACACTGAAATATGTTTTGTTCCTGAAGATTCACAATTGGACTGAAATCTGGGATCTGTACAGATGGACTCTTCAAAGATGTAGGTCTGCTTTTCATTCTAACAGGCTTCCAGCTCATTTAAGCTCTGCAAAGCAATGCCATAAATCTTAATTGAGGATATTTTTAATTACACTATTTGTATAAACTCTGAAACAACATATGAACATTCCAAATCCTGCATTTTTGGAATTGTGAATAAAAAATAAATAAAAGAAAGTCAATTCTCCAAACAATCTCTTTCTCTAAAATGTTGCCTTAAGACAAATATGTGCCTTTGACCATTTTTGCAAATGTAGACTTTGAAACTTAAACTCATACACAGTAAAACATCTTCAAATCTAGACTTCTGAATGCTTGTGTAATCACTGCTATAACATTCCCATCATCCTACTACAGGCATAATGAGAAATAATAACAGTTCAGTGAAAGATATGAAAAAATATACAGGTAAACATACTTAGCATCCTTGGGACTGCAAGACAAATTGAGGAAGCTGTCTTCTGTAAAATGTGCAGTACAGACAGCTATATTTGGATTATAATTTTCAGGAAATGAGTTAAACATAAATTTTAACTATTGTTCCCCAAGTCCAGTGTCCCTAGGAAGGCTGAACAAAGAGGCTCTGCAATCGGGTGAAAATAACAGCGTTTGACGGCATGTCAACAATACTCCACTACAACAACTCTTCCTCTTCTCTAAAGCAGCCCAACATGGCCCCACCCACTTTGCTGAGTGCTCCTGGGGGCAGGGATTATGTAAATTTCAGGGTTTGTGATTTCATCAACCCAGGAAGTAGCTCATTGTAGTCCCTACCAGCTGTTTGTTGTAGGAGAATTCTGTAAAAGACATTTGATCGATTACATGATTACAAGTCAAATAAATTCTTAATAATTTATTGATTCTAGATAAACATCAAATAGGCGTTTAGGAAATGTATGTAAAACTGACATTTTAAAGATGTTTGTACACACCAGATGCTTTCAAGATGAAGCGATCTTTAACAGACATCTTGAAGACTTATGTGTGCCATCTGTGAATGCTGTTACCAGTTTACAGATAATTTTCTATGGCAACTGCAATTAACATGAGTTTCATATTCAGTACAGACATTATCTGGATGTTCTTTGGCTGGTTTGCATTTGTTACTGTTATTTGTATGTCAGAAAGTGCCAAGTCAGAAAAAAGGCCATTGATGCAGGTTTATGACGTTCTCATGGATATTATTTGTCACTAAACATGTTTTGGTCCTGAAGATACAAAATTGGACTGAAATCTGGGATCTGTACAGATGAACATTTGAAAGATTTAGGTCTGCTTTTCATTCTAACAGGCTTCCAGCTCATACTTCAGCTCTGCAAAGCAATGTCATAAATCTTAATTAAGAATATTTTAATTACACTATTTGTATAAACACTGAAGCAGCATGTGAGCATTCCAAATCCAGATTTTTGGAATCGTAAAAAAAAAAAAAAAAGCAAAAATTTTCATCATTTACTTGCCATCATGTCAGTCCAGATTTGATGTTTAAACACCTGCTGGGTAAAAGACAAATGCAACAAAATGTACCTGAAAGCATCAACAAGACATTATACTAGCATATGGATGTATTGGAATAAAATCACAAACCGTAAACAACGTAATACAGTAGTTTCATGATGCATTCTGAAAACTCAAGATACTGTATACATTATTTATTAATATGGACATCACAGTGCCTGTCAAAAGAGAAAACTTTGACAATTCATCAACAATTTCAAATTTATACATTTAGCTGATGTTGCACTTACAATTATTATAAGTGATGTTCATTATTTTTTCAACTTTTTATTTTTTCACACAATTCTATTGAGACTGAGACATGGTTTTGTAGGTGGTGGCCACAGTCAGTTGCTCTCTCCTTATCCCTCCAGACTAAATTGCAATGGGAAGTGTTTATAAACCTGTTTTCCAACAAAGGGAACATAACATTTTTATTCCACAATATCAGTCACATGCTTCTTTTGTGATGTCATGTGGCTTCTTGTCAGAATGAGGCAGAAAATATGTTCTGTACTGTAAAAAAAAGCCTAGGTTGATTAGCAATGGACTATAAATATACTTAATTATTATGAAAATACCAGAGAAGGCTTAATGAACACAAAACCACATATTGTCACAGTCAAGTGTTTAATAACGCACCAGTACCGTTTTAAAATATCGATTTTGCACTGGGATTCTAAAACCCAAGCGATACCCAACCCTACTGTTGGTGTATGTTCTCGGCATGTTTTGGAGCGGTGGGTATCAGCAGCGGCACTGCAGGGCTGTTTGTGAGGCCGGTCCAGGAGGTAATTAGTCTCTTCAGTGCCACACTGAATCAGGGCTGTGAAAGGGCTGCTGTCACATCAGCTGTGCAGCTGCACTCTGAGCACCAGAACACAACATGCAGCACCACACGACTGTCTGCTTCAACCAGGAGCCTGAGACACACTGACACCTGTGTGTGAGAGAGACAGGTACACCAGAGCACAGACAACCTGCTTATTCTACTACTGGCTACTGTTTCCCACTCAAATAAATAACCAATAATACAAAAACTTCTGAACAATACAATAAAATATCCTTGTATCATTTCACTTCAGATGCAACTTTTTCACATACACACACACACGAGATATAACAATGTTTATATAAATCCAAATACAAACACATTGCTGATAAAAAAATAAACATGTTAAATTTTTTTTCACTACTGTGCTGTAATAAGTCCTCCAGTACTCAGGCGATAGAGATTCGTTAAAATGTGCTATATATAAACTTTATAGTTTAACTAACTTACTGTTGTACATGACCTGAAAGAGAAAACCAACCAAACTTATGCAATCAATAGATTATGTTCCACTATTCATGCATTAGCATAAGGTTTAGCATTTATGCATGAAACCCTGCTGTAATTTCTCTTAACCCTCAGTCACAACCTCAGTAGAGTGCGGCTTTAGCGGTGACTGATGATTTGTTTAGCTCACACTGGCCTCAGGCGTCAGGAGTCGCTGCACCAACAGACCTGTGTGCTGCTAGCATGAGCAGCCCTTTTCTGAGGCTAACGGTCAAATTCAAGTCATGATTAATACGCAACAGAGGCAGAAGTGGAAATGCCTACACGCTGCTGTACAGTACATGATTAGTGTACAAACAATTATTTCGCCCAACACCCTCCCCGACACGCATATTAAGATTCTGCCATGCTAATCTGCGGATCAGTATGAGAGACATTCATTACAGGCGCTTTGAGTGAAAAAGCGACAAATCTCTGGGAAACACCGGTGTTACCACTCGCTGCTTTCTCAGTGTTCACAATGAGCTGAAAGCGTTAGCATACTGACAGAAGTGACTGAGTCAGAAAAGCTAAACGCTAAGTTTGATATGTTGATTTTGCTTGCTTTAGTGGCTTTTGAAAAGTTATTGTTGTAGAAACAAGCTGGAAAATGTTCTTTTTAACTGCAGCAACCTTTTGGCTAATGCTTATGTTAAAATACCACATTTGACTCTGCTAAAATGAAGAAATGACATGCCAACAAAACAGAAAGGCTAGCTTTTTAGCAAATTAACTTAGGTGTTCTTTTTATTTCTTAGAGAAGTGATTTAATGACTGATAATCTGAGTCAGCTGTGCTCTCACAGAAGCTAACAGCTGTTTGTTATGTTATTATTATTATTATAATTTTTTCTAACCTATTTGATATTTTAAAAGCTTTTAAAAGAAGCTAGCAATCTACTATTTTGTTTTATCTGTGGAGGCCTTTTGGCTAATGCTAATGCTAAAATACCACATAAAAATGTGTTAAAATAAAGAAACAACAAACAAAAAACAGAAAAGCGACCTAAATTGAAAATAAAGGGAAATTACAAAGAGAAATCTTGGAAAGCGTCACATTATTTGAAGAAGAATGAAAAGTCGATACTAAAATCAGATTTAATAACGCTCTCGGAAAAGCTAAATGCTATGTTTATAAGTTTATTACTCTTTTTCCAGATGGATTTGACATTTAGAGACTTTTGCAAGAAGTTAGTAATTTCCTTTTCTATCTGTGGAGGCCTTTGGATAATGCTAAAATACCAGGATGAACTGCTAAAATAAAGAAACAACCCTCATGCTAGCAAAACCAAACTCAGATTTTGAAAGCTAGCTTTTTTAGCACGTAATGAGAATAAGAGGAATTACATTGAGAACTCATGGATAATGTCACATTTGAAAACAGAAAATGAAAAATTCACAGCTAAACTATGAAAAAATAGCAGAGAGACAACTGACAAGGACTGTTAGCAAACTCAGCTTTTACAAACATTAACAATTTTACTAGCTTTAACATTCAAGATCACATTAAACACTGAAAAGTTTTTCTTACAATATTTTCCTTGATACTTTAGATTAATATAACGTTATATTTGTGATTCAGTTACATTCTGCCAAAAACACCATAAATAGGCTTACGCTAAATTACTTTTAAGCATTAAAACCGTCCATTTAAAAAAGGACGTTAGCAAATATTTTTATATACACTCAAGGCTAACCACTAGGCTCCAGCTCAGGCTTCATTTTTTGCGCTAAAAGGTTCAATATGGCATTTTCTGTATCCTCGGACACTACAAACAAACACAGCGCAAATGTTTTGTGATTTCTGATTCAGAGCCTGGTGAAAACAGAAAGCTGCTCTGGATTCACCCTCAGGACAAAAACGCTGTGTGGCGTGTCAGCGAAAAGCCAACGAAAACCCCAGCGACAGCCAACTTCGTCGTCAGTTACCACAGCTAAACCACAGCAGATGGAGGAGTCCTGTCTGGAACATCGAGCGATTCAGAGGATGCTGAAAGATAACAAGACATCAAACTCATCCAGTTCACCTTCTGAACACTGCACATGTACTGCCACTGAATCAAACGTGGATGTTATTCTGAAGGTGGAAATGTTTGTTTTCATAATCTTTCATCAAAATCGAATCACTTTCCGCCACTTTATTGACTTTGCAGCTGACGAAGTCTCCTTTTACCTTTTATATATATATATATATATATATATATATATATATATATATATATATATATATATATATATATATATACTGTAGTGCTAGCAAAATGAGCCAAAAAGGAAAATGAAGGAAATGTCATTTTGTTGCACAAGCCTGTTGCCTCATAAAATGGAAAATTAGGTTTTAAAATCACTGTTCTTACACAAAATTCATACCAAAAAATAAATCAATAAAATCTGGGTAGGACAAATAATGATAAATGATCCTGTTGGTGAAACAGTTTGATCTCTTGTAAAATACCACCTGTTGTTTTCCCACCAAACTTTTGGTTTAATTTTAAAATGTCACGCTTATGAATGAATTCAGATCTAACTTTTATTATTTCTTTGTGTTAAACTTGTGTAAAGGAAAAATGTATTATATAAATTATGAATAAAATTCTAAAATGAATAAGTTAAAATGTAATTTAATAATAAAATTAAACAAAATTGTTATAATAAAGTTTATACAATGAGTATAAATGTGTTTCTAAATACATAAACATATAATTTAATTGAAAATGATAATTTGATATGTATTATATAATCATTGTGTATGTTTCTAGTTTTATATTTTACATTTTAATATACATATAAATAAAACAATTCTAATACATAATTTTTATACACTATATTTTGTATATTTATTTTTTATTTTTGTAAATTAGTCTATTTAGTCGGGTTATATATAAAATAAAATATAATAAAATATACAAAAATAAAGTTACAGACATGTGTATTCACTCAACTTCAAAGCAAACGATTGCTGAAGTTGTATAATCACTGAACTTCATCTACCAAGATGTCTTGTGATTTATGTAGAATTATCTGTCTGTTTTATATATATGTAGAGGTATTTCCCGCACAATGGAGTTCAGTGTAGTGTTGTTTTTTTGTTCAGCGTATGGTCTGATGTGGTTTCTGTTGTTGTGCTGTTATCAGCGAGACTCAGGTGTTCTTCAGCTCTGAGAGCAAATCTGATTATCAACCTGTTAAATCTGCTGCGTTTCATCTCATTCTGCAGTGCGTTTGGTCTCCGTCGCTCTCTTAAAGTCTCAGCTGGAGTTTCCAAGAACAGCGACACGCTTGTTTGAGACGGAGAACAATCGATCAGTGAAGCTCATGCCTCACACGTTCTCGCAGCAAACACTAAACGATAAAACAACACTGACATAGAACACAAACGCAGACAAACTGCAGCAGACAGAGCTTCCAGAAAGTGACTGAAACTGTCAGGGTTGTGAAATGTACAGTTTATAGTATAATACTTATAAATAATACATTAAAATAATTAAATGATAGTATTAATGTTTTAATACAAAGAAAAGAATATTTTAGCTTCAATGTAGCTGTCATGTTTATAGCCTAACCAATTTAATAATAAAAGTTAACTATAAAATAAACAATTATATAGCAAACAGAGAATTCCACTCAAGTTTACAACATCTCAGATGTCTCTTTAAAGGAAAAACATGGCAGTAATCTCACACGTGTCTCCTCTGGACTTTAAGAAGAATCTCAGCAGTGTCTCAAACTGTGATTCAGGTTCAGATCTCAATATGAACTCAGGACGTTTCTCATTCTTCCAAAATCAAGAGATCTCAGCTGCGCCCACATTCAGTTCGACTCATTTGGCTCTCTGAAATCATCATTCAGTCCGTTAATCACCAGTTCAACGTAATTTTCCCAGCATTCAATCTTCTGGGTTCTTCTGACTGGACGCCCAGCAGCAAAACCCTCACAAAATCATCAACTGGACCATGCGTCAACACAAGGGTTAACAACGCCATTCTGTAACATTTCCGCTCAAACGCCAGCGAAAGGCTTCAGACTTGATGAATATTCGAATGGCGTTATCATCACGTGACATGACGCGTTATGCTGAGCGCGGGAGAGAAATCAGAGGTATTTATCACAGGGACGCACAGCAGCATCTTTACACAAGCACTGCAGTTTCTCATGGATATTTGCACAATTATTTTGCCAGGCAAGCAGGAGCTACGCGCTAACAACGCTGATTAGCATTTAAAAGAGCCCCATTTTCATATCCGCTGGCTCCGGCCCCTTTGGCTGTGATTGAACTCGCGGACCCGACGCCGTTCAATTACGGCCGTAAATAGCGGCCGGGACAAAAGGCAGAAATGAAACTGTCGAGCGGGAAAAGGGGAGCTTTGAAACAACTGAAAGGCCTTTAATAACGCGAGCCGAGGCGAATGAATCACGAGCTGACAGACTGCGCCGAACTCCAGCGTTCGCTGTTCGACTCCACAAAGACGCGGGAAAATGAGGAAAGGTCAGAGCCGCTCGTCAACAGATTCTGAACGCTCGTCAACTGAACTCTACTGAACGTCCCTGGAGCTTCTGCCAAACAAAGATGTGTTCGTGAGCGGAAAACTTTCACACAAGAAACTCAGGATTTGTTAGCATTATCCTGAACGTCACAGCGCTAACAGAGTTAAGCTACAGTCAAGCTAGTGTTTCAAAAATGTTACATAAGTTCTTTACATTTTTAATAATTATTTTTTAAATGAATACTGCTTTTTTTAAGTATAATTAATAATTAAATAAGCATAACAATTACATTCAATAACTTTAAATGTAACCATTAACTACATTTAAATAAAATAACATTTATTTAAATATAATAAAACACTGAATGCTTTTAATATTAAGTATAATGATTAAATTAATAATAAAACAATAAAGCGAATAAGGAATTGGCTACGGTGTAGCTGTCAGGTTGTAAAATTAATAAAATGTTTATAAAATTCATTTCAATAACTATTAATGATCATTTACATTAAAAAATCTTTAAAAAAATAGGCATTTACTATATAATTGAAGTATTTTAACAGGAAGATAAATAAAATATTTTTTTTATAACTGTACATTTATTTATTAATATAATTATTATAATTTATCATTAATAATATAATTTAAGTTAATAAAAATATTAAAATAATGATAACAAAAATTACCTTATAAAAAAGTTTAATTCCAATGACAATAATATATTCCAGTTTAATAATATATTAAACCGTCAGGTTGTACAATTAATATAATTATATAATTGAAATATGTTTCAATATTAACAATAAAAACAATTAAACAATTAAATTAAGAATAAAAAATACAATAAATAATATAAAAATATAAATATACACACATTAAATGATAATGATAAGTAATAAAAGAATAAAAGCATAGAACTGTATATTTATTTAAAAAATACTGGGAACACTTTTGAGCGATTATATAAAAATGAATTTGTAATATCTGGTTTCCCATTATATTGCAGTATTTATTTATTTTAGAACTTTTAAGTAATTTATACATTATTAGATTTTCTTTTTCTATTACTGTATATTCACATTTATGCATCAATGTCAGAAACTGCTGCTACCCTTGAAGAACTAAGAGTTCATCATCATCCCATCCTAACTGTTCAAGCGTTAATTAACATCTACACCGGAAGACTTTCATTCTTCTTTTGATATTAAACACAACAGATGTTGTCGTACCAGCATGAGAAACAATGATCAAGTTGAATATTTCTCAAGCTTTGGGATCGAATATTTCCATCGTAAGCGGCTGATCAAAGCAAGGAGAAGCCAAAGTGACTCCAGTTCATTCTTTCAGGAGGAAACCCCACGGCGAGACTGATGGTCATGTGAGGTTTCCCAAGCTCACAAGAAACCATAATCCTGGAAAAATACAGTAAATACAGAAAAATGAAGCTACAGTATTCATGATCCTACAATCAACAACAACTGATCAAACACAATGTTTTTGATGGGAAAATGTAGCACAAAAGCTAAACACACTTCATATATATACACAGAGTTAATCTGAATTTACAGTCACTTTATACTATTTCTACACATCATTAGGTTATTTCTTATATATTTCAGTTGTTGTTGGTTTGAGTGTGAGAAACACAAAAACCACATGCTAAGCACTGTTTGAAGCGACTCATCGCGTTAGCATTAAGTAAATGAATGGAAACTCAATGTGCCAATCAATCTGATGCACTTTCATTGACATAAACTATAATAGAAGAAAATCAATATCAATCCATAGATCAATCAAAGCAACGGAGCAGTGACTTTTTGACCTCCGGTCCTGATTTCCCATGAGCCTCTGGAATCTGGTCATAATTCAGCTTTGATTTTGGGTTTCAGTGCTCTAGAGGCAAATTGGGTGAAGATGCTTGCGAGGCTATTTCCAGACAATATTGGCTCATTTTACTAGTTAGCTCCACAAGTACCCATCACTTGTTTTAACTACATTATTATTAAATGATTACAATAAAAGTAATTGCTAAATACTATAATTCATAGTCATTTATCAACTTAGATAAATGTATACTTATCTGCTTACTTTATTATAACATTGAGTTATAATTTCTTTTAATTAAATTGTAGTAAAATAGTTAGTTTAGCTTATTGAGGTTATTTAAAAATGTACTATTATCATTATGTATTACATTTATAATACATTATATTATACATAAAATAATTAAATTGAAACTAGAAGATAAATAAATACTCATTATTAAAATAATTTAATATAATTTACAAAAATGTACTTAAATTGATTTAAAATAAAATAAATTTATAATAATAATTTATTTTAATTTTACATAATGGACATACAATAATGTTAAATTCTTGTATGTACATTATAATTAAAAAAATACTAATTAATACTAACAAATACTAATATTATATGATTAGCATTGCATAATGTACAATAAAAATCATTTATTTTGTATAATGTATATAAAAAATTAAATGACTAACTGAAATATAAACTATTATTAAATTATATATAATGTACATAATGAATGTAATATTTAAAAATAATGTATTTCTTTATACAATACACAAAAAGTTTATGAATAATGATAAATCAACTATTAATAATATTTAACAAATATATAATAATATTACATGAAGTAAATTAACAATAAAATAATTGAAATTAATATTTCACTTTTATATAATGTACATAAAATATTAGCTTTGATTTTTTGTTTATACATAAATTTGTCTTTGCTGTTCTGAATACATGGTTGTGGTCATGAAGGGAACTAAAATTAATCTTATAATGTTCATAACAATTTGTTTTGATTTACTGGTATTTCTGAGTGTAATAACACACGAGACATAAATGCCGATGGCGCCAGTCTGTGTTTTGGCTCTGAATGATGTAGTTTTGACCCGTGCGACGTCTTTTCTGGAGACACGGTGAGCATTTGTAGCGTGGAGAGACAAAGAAGAGTGATGGAGCTGATGAAGAGCCAAACTCAACGCTCTCTCCCGTCTGACAGATGCAGCCGGTGAGTCAGACCGGCTCGATCCAGACTGAACCACGTCCAGCCGGTCTGGGTCAGGGAGGGAGCAAGCTTCAAGCTCAGACGTGACAGGACTGAAAGCTGTATTATTCACACTAATGACCTAAATGTCCATTACAGAATAATAATCCATTTGTTCAGCTTAGGACATGAAAAATCACTTTTATTAATCATAAATCATATCTAATGGAAAGACATTACCTATTATCTTAAGAAATATGAACAATTTAACCATTTGGAAAATGTAAACAATAATATAATGTTTAAAATATTCACAATTTATATTCCAAATGCATTTTATATTTAAATACTCATTTTAAAAATGTATATTTTCCATACTTAATGTGTCAAGTAAAAAAAAACTTTAAAAAAAAAATAATAATATATAAGTATGAGACAAAATCATTAAAAAAATACTAAACAAAATCTATTAATATATATATAACATACTAAAGTAACAGATTGTATTAAAAATATTAATGTTTTAATATGAACCATTACACTTTTAAGGAAAAACTATTAATTATGTGCATTGTTTGTTGCCTGAAGCTTAGTTTAATGTACATGTATTCTTACATTTCAATTTTCATACAGTTTAAGTTAAGTCTAAAACTAAAATAATGTCAAGTATAACTCACGACAAAGAGTAAAAAAGTGTTATTGTAGTTTAGTATGACCTATTTTTTCCACTTTCTTGTGTTTAAAACTGACATAGATCTCTTTTGGCATCGTTCCTGTGAGAAAAGCTGAGCTTTCAAACAGAAGAACTTCTTGACTCTTTCAGAAAATGCATGTCCCTCTAAGGCTCCTTGAAAGCATATATACATTTCAAACACACAGCTATAGGCTACACGACACAAGGAGGGTAATATAATGAGAACTGGCTTGTGACTCGCGGCTCTTGCCATCAAAGCATTCCTCTTGGGATCCCACGGTGAGGAAATCCGGAAAAAACTCCATTAGGAATTAAACATTCATGTTCTGACTAGCATTAGCTGCATCCTAAAGCGTTCATGGTTTATACTTCAAAGGTTGAGTTTACACTTGGCATTAACATGCGACCTGTATCCAGATGTTGTCCACATAGGTAGAGGTAGTCAAGGGCGCATTGTGATCGGTTCTCAGTGTAATGTAAGCGCAATCCAGCCATCGTGTCTGCATTTGTATGTCGACATCACACAAACGCCGCCCTTCTCTCACGAACTGTCAGAAAAAAAAGGCGGAGAACACCTGTGTGGAGACTAGTGAGACTCCTACACCGCGACTGAAAATGCTTTTCAAAAGAAAACCCACCACTTCAGGTTGACTACAACATTAATTAGGAAAAGTGTGTCAATAATGCAAAATGACAATAGTAAACATTAATTTTTCAGTTAAAGGCAGTTCATCATTGAATTCAGTAATGTCATCATCCAGCCAAGTTAGTTTAAATAGTATCTTAAGAAATTACTTGTCATCCAGTTTTTTATATCGACTATGCATTCTGTTAGTTTTCAAATTGGTATGTTTAGCTGGGCGCTGAAGAAATATAGAGCTGAGTATCATCAGCATAACAGTGAAAGCTAACACCGTGTTTCCTGGTGATATCTCCCAAGGGTAACATGTAAAGCATGAAGAGTAGCTGGCCCTAGTACTGAGCCTTGAGGTACTCCATACTGCACTTGTGATCGATATGATACCTCTTCATTCACTGCTACGAATTGATGGTGGTCATATATGTATGATTTGAACCATGCTAATGCTCTTCCATTAATGCCAACAAAGTTTTCTAGTCTATGCCAAAGAATGTTGTGGTCAATAGTTCGAGCGCAGCACTAAGATCCAATAGCACTAATAGGAGATACAACCACGATCAGATGATAAGAGCAGGTCATTTGTAACTCTGAGGAGAGCAGTCTCAGTACTATGATACCGTCTAAATCCTGATTGGAAATCCTCACAGATACCATCTTTCTCTAAGGAGGAATATAATTGGGTATACTACCTTTTCTAGAATCTTGGACAGAAAAGGGAGATTTGAGATCAGTCTGTAATTAACTAGTTCTTTGGTGTCAAATTGTGTTTTTTTTTTAATAACAGCTGTTTGAAGGTTTTGGGGACATATCCTAATGACAATGATGAATTAATAATAGTCAAAGAGGATCTATGACTTCTGTAGCGCCTCTTTTAGGAGCTTACATGGAATAGGGTCTAACATACATGTTGTTGGTTTAAATGATTTAACAAGTTTATACAAAACCTCATGGAAGATAAAATTGTGTTTATAGCTTAAACGTATGGCAATCACAGCAAACAACATGATAACAGCACATTTTTTTTTTTTCCTAAATGTGTTTCTGTAGCTCATGGTAGAGCAAGGCAAGCCAAGGTTGGGGTTGATCCTGGAACACATGATAGGTAAAATGTAGTCTAATGCACTAGTAGGCTTTGATAAAGCGTCTCTAAATCATATATTAATTTAATTTTAATTATTTTAAATGAATTATTAATTAATTAAATAATTTGAAAGTGATGTGATGTGGCCAAGTATGGTGACCCATACCGGAATTAGTGCTCTGCATTTATCCCATCCAAAGTGCACACACACACACACACACACAACACACACACACACACACACACACACACACACACCGTGAACACACACCCAGAACAGTGGGCAGCCATTTATTGCTGCAGCACCGGGAACAGTTGGGGATTCGATTGCCTTGCTCAAGAGCACCTCAATCGGTGGTATTGAAGGTGGGAAAGAGTGCTGTACATTCACTGCTCCCACCTACAATCCCTGCTGTAGCCGAGACTCAAACCCACAACCATTGGGTTACAAGTCCGACTTCTCTAACCATTAGGCCACAACTTCCCCATTCACATAAGGGAGTAGATTACATACAAAATCAATGCAAAGACACAAATAGATGAGAATTTGCACCAGGCAGCACAAACGACATAAATTGGTGATGTGTCTTCAGCAATGTGCAATTTGCCTCAATCATCTTCGTCAGAGTTTCAGCAAGCTGAAAATTCACATGATGCCTTGTTGTCAAGCCAATTGCGAAGAGCTTATTGACATGTCCAGTTTGACACATTCAGTTGTATCAGAAAATGTTTTTATTGTTTTGTGTAAATAATGCTGAGTAACTTCGATGCAAACCTTTGCTTCAGCTTTTGGTTGAACATAACAAATAACAACAACAACTATAATAATAATAATAAATAATTATTATTTAATGAATTTGTATTTTATTAATTATATTAAAAATGACATACATTTAATTATGACTAAAATTGCATTACAAATATTTGAATATATCATTTATAATTACATAAAATTACACAAAATTACATTTAACAATAAACAATGTATTACTTGTATTTAAAATAATATTTATCAATAACATTATATAATTATTTTAAGCTATTTAACTTTATTATTAATACTACCACCAATTTATTTTATAAATTAAATTATATAAATTATAATAATTTTTTTTGATAATAAAATCAACAATTAATTTATTTTATTAGTAACATTGTTTATTAATTATATACATGTTTTTTAAATGATAATAAACAACATCAACAATAGTAAAACAATTACATTAATAATAAAACAATTATTGTTAAAACAATTACTGTTATGAGTTTTCCTAATAATGTTGATCGTTTTCCAATTTAATTATATAAATTACATAAATCAATAAATAATTATTGTACATTTTATCATGTACTACTACTACTACTAATAATAATAATAATACATTTTATTAATAATGTCAATCAGTTACAAATTATTAAATTGAGTAATAAAAGGATAGAGAAGAAAATAACAAGCTGCAGGAGTTTTATCAGCCCACCAAGCAAACACAACTGACCAAATCTGTTTGTTAGCTTAAAAGGAAAGCGTGTGCAACAAATAACAATCGCCGCTTTTGTGCTTTGAATGCTTTATCAAACTAAACAGCCGACTACATGTGTTTTTACCTTTTTACTTCTCACATGACATATTTAATAGCATAGCGGCGAGATGACAGGATTGTTTTAGCGCAGGTGCTGGAGAAGACAAATGTGTAAATATAAACAATAAGCAGCGTGACAGGAAGGCGGTGAGCGTGACTGTCTGGAGAGTCCCTCAGAGCATTAGCGGCTAATACTAGCGCGAGGAGACGAGAGTATAAATTTAGACTGTCTCCTGTGTTTCAGTGTGAAATCAAGTCACGGGTGGGTGTTGATATTCACACCTCGCTTTCATTTGCATCTAGCCGGGTCGAGAGAGAGGAGGCTACTTCTCTTCCATCATTACGACACAAAAGCGTGGCCTAGCGGTTTGATTAGCCTGGCTTTTATCCATCGACACAGAGAAACTAAAGATAAAGACAGAGTTTCCAGGTGCCAGATCATTCCTGGCTAATTAGGAAAGGTTTGCTCATTCTGTGGTTTGGCGAGACTGACAGTAGATGCTAGCTAGCGATAATGGCTAGCAGCGGTGGATATCAGTGTCATTTTGATGCAGAATTTTCTACTTTATTTGAGCAGGAAACAAACTGATCAATCTAATCAACAGCACCACAATAAAACAAAAATGTGTTTAAATACAAATTATGAACCATTGTTCAAAGATTGCGACAATTACATATTTAAATATAAATATTAATTTACATATAGAAATCAATTTTTTTAATAATAGATACAGTGAATTATAAATGTTTTTATTATCAAAAATAAAAAATAAGCATTATTGTTAACAATAAAAGTCAAATTGCATATATCATTGATTTTGTTGTTGTTGCAATAATAATTTCATAAATTAAAACTGACAATAATTGCTATTTGTATTACGTTAACAACAACAATTTCATAGGTGACAGAAATGAATAAATCATTATTTGATCATTTAATTCTAAAAATAAAACAATTAAAATAAGAAATAATTTACTTATTATATTATTATTAATGACAAAACAACAACAATATAATAATGCTAGAATTGTATAAATAATTACTTGCTTATGTAATAATACTACTAATAATAATCATTTATATAATAATTTATTTTATTAATTGTTTTATTAATTATTAATGAATATAAATAACTATAGTAACAAACACACAGCAAGTAAAAATCACAAATTATAAATCATTAATTATAATATTTGATTAAAATATTGTAAGAAGAAGAATTAAGTATTGAATGTTTGGTGATGCCTTAATAACACATGAAGTACATTCAATGGAAATGAACAGGTGAAATGCAGTCACATTTACGTTCTTGCATAAAGAATGATTCAAGCGTTGCATTCATATCCTTAAGTGAACTCAAATCAATAACCCACCATTCAGTTCCATCTCAATGGTGCTCTGCGTTTAACGCTATCCGGCATTAGCAAACATCATGACAAACAAAGCCATCACCGGTTCCGTCCTCATCCACAGACACAAATGTTTCCCGTCTAAAGTCTTCCAGACAAAATCAATAGCGGGAGACAGCAGAAGGCTCTCCTCCTTCCACACCTGAGTCATTAAAATCACCCCATGCTGCAATCAGCTAGCAAAGTCATCAGCGGTACATCTGGCTGCCATGGCGTTATCAGCGATGCAGCCACCCTCCTCTCCACATCCGCTGTTAATTGCACATTTGGTAGGCCTCCAAAATGGCGGAGATGTTTGATAAAGTGACCCTTTATGATGAAATATGGCGCAGTGGTTGTGGAGCGCCTGCCAGCCTGCAGACTATCAAAGCATGCTCCCGATTGAGCCTTTGAAGTAATTAATTGGAAAGAGGCAGGCCTGGAAATTAACAAGGGCTTGGAGCAAAAATATTATAAAAAAAAAAAAAAAAAGTGGGCCAAAACATGCGCGGATTGAATTACTTTGCTGTTTTCTTTGTTGTTTTTGTTTTCCTTTAGACATTTACACTATATATATTCTATGCCTAACTATACATGAATGTTCACATAAAAGAGACGAGACAGATAGAATAGATAGATGAATAGATAGATAGATAGATAGATAGATAAGATGAGATAGATAGAAGAATAATAGATAGATAGAAGAATAGACAGACAGACAGACAAAGAAGACAGACAGACAGAATAAGAGTAAGATAAGAAAGATAATGAATAGATAGAATAGAGATGAAATAGATAGATAAGAAGAAAAGACAGACAGACAGACAGACAGACAGACAGACAAACAGACAGACAGATAGATAGATGAAATGAGAGATAAAGATAGAAGTGATGAGATAATAAAATGATGAAGACGACAAACAACGAACAGAACAGAATGATGAAGATAAAAAGAATAGACAGAGCAAGACGACAGACAGCAGACAAACAAACGTAAATAAAAAATAAAATAAATAAATACAAATAATAATATAAATAAATAAAATGAAATCAAATAAACAAACAAACACAGAAACAACAATCACAACAATACAATACTAACAAATAAATAAATGAAATAAATAAAATAAAGTGCAAATGAAAATAAAAAACAAGATACGACAAACACACAAACAAATAAAATAAAGTGAAAACAAAGTACAAAACGAAACAAAGCAAACAATACAAAGCAAATGCAAATAAAAAATAAAAAAATAAACAAACGAACAACAACAAACAAGACAGACAAAAAACAAAACATACAAATAAAAATAAATAAATAAATAATAGAAATAAAAAAAAAAAAAAAAAACAAACAAACAAACAAACAATAAAATAAATAAAATAAATAAATAAAAACAAATAAATAAATAAAAAAATAAATAAAAAAGAAAACAACAAGATCAAACAAACAAACAAACAAACAGAATAGACAGAAAATAAATAAATAAAATAAATAAATAAATAAAATAAATAAAATAAATAAATAAAAACAAAAAAACAAATCAAACAAACAGAACAAACAAACAAAACAAACAAATAGAATAAATAAAATAAACAAATCAACAGACAAATAAATAAATAAATAAAATAAAATGAAAAAACAAACAAACTAAAACAAACAAACGAAACAAACAAACAAACAAGAAAATAAATAAATAAATAAATAAAAAAATAAATAAAAAATAAAATGAAATGAAATAAATAAATAAAAAAAAAAAACAGATACAACATGACAGAAAACAAACAGAACAAAACAAATCGAGACAGCTAACATCAATATAAAAATAAAAAGAAACAAATGACAACAATAAGAACAAACAAACATGAAATAGCAAATAAAAGAAATGAAACTAAACAAATAAAAAATAAAAAAAACAAAAAACAAACATAGACAAACAGACATAAAATAAAATCAAAAAATAGAAATAAATAAAATAAATAAATAACAAACAAAAAACAAAACAAACAAATCAAAACTGACAGAAGCAAACAGAACATCGAACAAACAAGACTAAAATAAATCAAATTAAATATATAGAAAGAACAACAAACAAACAAACAGAATACAACAAACATAACAAACAAATCAAATACAATAAAATAAATAAAAGAGAATAAACAAACAAACAAACAAACAAAACAGAGACAATTTTCAAACAAATAAAATAAATAAAGCATAAATATGAATAAAGATAATACAAACAGAAGTAAAAATAAGACATAAATAAATAATAGAATATAAGAAAATAGAAAAACAACAAACAACCAAACAGAACAAAGGAATAAAACAAACATAATAAAAGACTCAGAGAATTATAATGAACAGAACAGACAATTCAACAAAACAAGCAAATGAAAATAAGAAAGATAAGATAGAAGATATGCAATAATGAAAACAATAAAACAAATCAAATAGAATAAAATAAAAAAAATAATATAACGAACAGACAAACAATAAAAAATAAATAAACCTAAATAGAAAAGATAAAATATAAAAAAAATCAAAATGAAACATTAACTAGACAAACAAGATCGAAACAGAATAATATAGAGAACTTGAAATCAGAGAAGAATAAGATCATAATTAAACAAACAAAACAAGGACAAATCTATAATTTCAAAGACAAACAATACAGACAAACCCTTCCAAATTCAGAAATACGAACAACATAGTCCGAATAAATTGCAACTCTTAAACGAGTTTATCAACATCAGTTAAAAAACCTAATACTTTGAAGATGGGGCCGGTGATGAGATGACAGAAAATAAACAGTGAAATACACAAACAGATACAACAATAATGGTTTCAGTTCCTAGACAGAACAGACAATACATCAACAGGAGATAGAATAGAATAATGAATAAAGATAGAATGAATAGATAGATAGATAAAGATAGAATAGATAGATAGACAAAAGAAGAATAGATGAACAGAACAGACAGAAGACAGACAACAGACAGATAGATCGAAAATAGATAGATAGATAGATAGAAATAGATAGATAGAAGATAGAATAGATAGATAGACAGAACAGACATTCAAATAGAAAGAAGAAGAGACGGATGGACAGAAGATAGATATTTAGGACAGACAGAGGAAGATACTGTTTTCAGACAGACAGGGTAAAAACCCTTCCTAGGTATCAGTGTAGTGTGTACTAACAGCACATGTTCCTGTAGCGTCTGTCTGAGCGTCTCTTCTACAGTCAGCTCAGCGATGTTCTGTTAAAACACCCTGATGCTTGAGATGTGGCGCGGCGCTGTGAGATGACAGCGATGAGAGACGCAGACAGGTGGTGTGGCATACCTGAGCACGAACACCCAAACAGATGGTGCTGTTCCTGCGCTTCCCTCACCACGCTGAAGAGATAATCACAAGCGGGAGGACTACCGCTTCACACGCACAAGACCAAACCTCTGTAATAACAAGCCAAATGACACTCTCTAGAGAACGAGCTTGTTTAGTTCAATCAGTTAATAAAGAAACTAAATATTTGCTTCATATTTGTATGATAATGGGGTTGTTCAGTGATGCATGTTTCTGTAAAAATAATAATAATAATAATAAACATTTTCATTTGTTTGGAAATTTTCAGTTTCCTAGTGAAGAACAGCATTACCCACGATCCGAAGACAGATTCACCAATCAGAGTCACTCAAGTGACTGGCCACTCCCATAATCGCTGCAACTGTCAAGACAGATGTTTTTTCAGACAGACAGGCACTTTTTTCTAGACATTTGAACACAAATAGGTAATTTCTACAGATGGACAGACTGAGAGATTTTTTTTTTCAGATGGACAGACAGAGAGACAGGTAGCTACTTTCTGATAGACAGATTGGATGCATAAAGATACTTATTCCACACAGACAGTGACAGAGAAACAGACACACAAATACATCAGACAGACATATTCTTTTAAGACTGACCAACAAACACTTCTTCAGATGGACAGACATACTTTTTCAGAGATATATTTTTTAAACAGTCTCTTTTTTCAGATGGACAGAGAGACAGATACTTATTCAGAGACACTTTTTCAGATGGAAAGAGAGGCAAATGGACCGAGACAGACAGACAGATGTTTTTTTTTTTTTCAGATAGACAGATAGAGAGACAGACAGACTTTTTTTCCAGACAGAGAGACTTTTTCAAACAGACACTTTGTCAGATGGACATAGAGAGTTATTTTTAGGCAGTTAAAAGATGGTAGGAGAGACTAAAAGATATAGACTCTTTCAGACAGACATTTTTTCGATGGACAGACAGATACTTATTTTTATACTGGACGTAAAAACAGACAGACACTTATTCAGACAGACTTTTTCAGATAGACAAAGAGGCAAATGCACATACAGTACTTTTTTCAAACAGAGACAGACATACTTTTTTTTAAAGATGGAGAGATGGACTTATTTAAAAAAACAGTGACACTTTATAGATAGACAGAGACAGGTGGACAGACACACTTTTTTCAGATAGACAGAGAGACTGAAAGAAAGAAACTTTTTTTTAGACAGAGACACTTTTCAGATGGACACTTTTTTCAAATGGACAGACAGATACTTATTCAGACAGACTTTTTCAGATAGACAGGTAGATATTTTTTAGGACAGAGACTTTTCAGACAGACAGAAACTTATTTTTAGACAGGACGGAGAGGCAGACAGATATTTTTTATGGCTTAACAGATCTGCTGAACCAACACTTCCTGTAGCCAACATGTAATCAAAATGGACCTTTGTAATCTAATAGTTTACCTCCTCTGATCCCCATAGTCAAACAGTTCACATATTTGGGTATTACTATATTTCCCTCTATGCATCTTATTTCTAATTGTAATTATAAATTTCTCCTGAATAAGATAAAGGAGGACTTAGATAGATGGTCCCCTTATGTTTAGCTCTTCAGGAAGAATATCTACAATTAAAATGAATGTGCTCCCCAGGGTTAATTTCTTATTTTCCATGTTGCCTCTTCCTCCACTGAACATTTTTTCAAGGAGCTTAATCGCCATTTCTAGGTTTATATGGATGAAGAAAAAACCAGAATCCGACTTAAGAGCGATGCAGCGTAAGAAATTAGATGGAGGTCTGTCCTTGCCTAATTTTGAATTATATAATTTAGCCTTTCAAATAAGGGGAATCAGAATCTGGGTTAATTCAGATTCTCGGTTCCATGCGTGTTCTAGAAGCGAATATTATCCATCCAGTTCGATTACAGGATCTTCCCTTTTCAGGTATTTCAAAATCCTTAAAGAAAACTTATGGACCAATTATTGAATATTTACTTGATGCATGGAAAAGGTTGAGAAAATAATGGGTGGACCTTTCTTATATACTAAGACAACTCCTTTATGGCATAATAACCGTTTATGCACTGGCAACAAACCCTTTGTTTTAAAACATGGTCTGATGCTGGTGTTCATACACTGAATGACATTTATGGTGATAATGGCCTCAAGTCGTTTCAGGACTTAAGTGCAGAGTTTTCTTTACCTGGATTCTCATTTTTCTATATCTAAGACTGAGGTCAGCTTTAAAGGCCTATGCGTTCCTTGGGCCACCAATGTGCTCTCTCATCCTTTGTGGGAGTGGTTGAACATTGATACTCCTTCTAGTGGTTAAGTTTCTAAGATTTATAATTCTATCCTCTTACTGCAGTATACTTCTATTCCAGCTATCCACTCCTGGAAAGGGATGGTCTTGCTCAACCTGATTGGGATGTGGTATGGGCCAGATGTTTTAATTCTTCTAAAAATCTTGCACATCAGATGATACATTATAAATGTATTAATAGAGCCTATTTCACTCCCAGTGTATTATACAGAATGAAGGTTAGATCTGATCCTTACTGTCATTTATGTAATAAATCTACAGTAGGCTCTTACTTGCACATGTTTTGGGAATGCCGTGGTGGTTCCTTTTTGGGAAACTGTATGTTCTGTTCTTTCAGATTTTATGCATTTAGATGTACCTCGAGATCCCCTACTTTTTCTATTGTTAGACGATTCCAGTCTCCAGTTGAATGTTCATCAAAAAAGGACCTTATCAGCTGCAAGTATCGGCTGCCAAAGAGACTATTTTGAAATTATGGATAGAACCATCCACTTCCATAACTTTCAGTTGGCTATCATACTTCAGAGACATTGTCTTGCTGGAAGGTACCACTGCCAGGCTCAACGGCGAAAGGACAACACTATTCGGAGTTGGACAAATGTGGCTGAGATGTTGCTAGAAAGGCTGAAAAGTTGACATCCCTACTATGCTTTTCTGACTTTATCACCATCACTTTTATTTTTCTTCCTCTTTTTCTGTACAAGTGGACTGCTTCATGGCATCTGTTTGTGCATAGTTCTTCTGAACCGTGAACTGTGATTTGTTTCTGAAAGTGAATAAATCTGAATAAAAATGTTGATCATAAAAAAATGGACCTTTGTATTTTGTTTAAGACAAAATGTAATAATGAAATAATTTGCTCCAAAACATTTTGTGCTTTTTCCATCCTGGTACAAAACACCCAAGTTTCACCACCTGATCAATTAAATATAGAACAAAAGTCCAACTTTTTTTTGTCAAATTAAATATCCTGATTCATATGGAAATAATCCGGTTGCAGACAGCATTTGACGCTGACAATGATTTTCAGACTGTCAGTTAGCAAAAACTTCTGGATGGAAAACATCGGTAATGAACTTGGAATTCTATCTTTGGCATGAAATGGGATCGGGGCCGGAAATATGAGCGAGGGCTTTAATCTTCCCGTCCTCTGATGGATGTGAGCTCGCAAGTGAATAAAGCCGCCAACAGACAGAGATGGGAGAAGCGTAGTCAGATATTGGGTGTTAGATGTTTCCAGAAGCCTGTTTGCGGCGATGAGCCGGGAAATGTTTGCCGGCCTCAGCTTTTCTTCCAGCAGTGTAACAACTGAGGAGGAACAACCGCCGAGAACAAAAAAACCACAGGAGCCATTACTGAAGCGCAACAGAGCCGCTTTGACGAGATGGGATTTCTTATTGCTTCGGCCGACTTCTGGAGACATTTCGGCAGGCAAACAATAAACTGACAGCTGGTTTGGAAAGGATTTTGGGATAGTTTAAGCTCACTCTTGCAGACCGCTTGAGTTGGTCATCGCTAATACTTTACTGACTTCCTGTTGTTCCTGGCCTTCCGGTGAAAGCTAGTTTTATCTGAACGTTTAGCTTAACATATGTATGACATTAGAATTTTACATTATTTTCATGATAATGAGTTTCATTAATGTAATGCAAAAAAAAAAAAAATCTCATTAAAAGTTTTTTTTTTAAATAAAGCAATAATCAGGCTTTCATGCCGTGATCCTGATGTGACCGGTCGCAGCATCAGTGGGTGAGTGACTGCGGTCCGGGAGTATTTCGGTCAGGGTTTGGCTCTGAATCCACGGATCTACAGCTGACAGAGTGACTAATGCTGCTAGTCTTCATCCTCCTCCTCCCTCCTCCTCCTCTGCCTGCAAAAACACACGTATTTATAGAGCAGCAGCACCTGTTTTCATCATGTGGTGTGATAACAGTGCATAAAAGCACTGAACCACACGATCTGTGAGCGGATATCCGAGGAAATTCGCCTTTTCTGGGAAAGGACAGGAAAAGCTGACAGAAGAAGCAGGAGACTTCAAACAAATACAAGACAGAGATGTTTCAATAAGCATCAGAAGCAAAAAAAATAATTCAAATGGTCCATTTCAGCAAGTTGTTGAATTGATAGAGTCACCTCAGTGAACCAGTGAATCAGTGATTCTGTTAATCAGCTGGTTCAGTGAATCAATGAGTCGGTTAACATAACTGATTCAGTTCATCGATTGTGTGAATCATTTCTGGTTTTAATATTTATTTTAATTTATTATCATCTTTATTAATTACTGAAGTTTAAAAGAAAATTTTATAAATAAATTATACATATAATATTTTATATCATTTAAAATAAATAATATAATTTTTATGAAGTTTTATAAATAAAATATATGAATAGTTCTTTAATAAATATAAAGTTGAAAATATTTCTATAATTTAAAAATAAATATAAAAGTACAGTTTGAATGAATAACAAATAATATTTTTATAAAGTAAAGGATAACATACATAAAAATATTTAAAATAATTACAAATAAATAAAAAATAAATCTAAAAACAGAACAATGACTATACAAAAATATACCAAAATATCTAAGAACTACTTAAACAATTTTTTTTTAAATAATGATCACAATAATAACAAACAATAAATAAAAATCTAAAACAATTTAAATAATCACTAAATTAAGCATAAAAATAAAACAATTTAAAAAAAAACGATGCAAGAAGTGAAATAAAATAAAACAACAAATAATTCAAATTTGTTAAGTTTAAAACAAAACGTTGGATGTTTCATCCAAAGTTTCATTCAGTTTGATGGCTAATGTAGTCAAATTAAACTCTTCATCTCCTTTTTCTTTCTAAAACTGACATGTATTGTGAGTGTATACTAAAACTACTCCATATTTCAAGAGTTGGGCCCAACTTTATCTGAGATCTGCTGTAATTGTTGCTCCATCTGAATTACCAAATGAATCGCAATGCGACGCGGACATGCAAGTCGGATTGGAGCTGCGAAAATAAAACCGAATGAATTATTGCCACGGTGCTGTCATTATTCTCTAGTCAAAACAAATCAGAAAGGTTCCTGTGATAAATAATGATGATTTTTCTTTGAAAGCAACACTGTGAAATGACAAGCCAAAACAAAAAGACCCCGGCGTGGAGATGAAAGTTAGCGAAGAGTCTCATCGGCGCGCCAGGGCCCTTTGATCAACCGCCCGTGAATTCGAAGAGTTTCGACACGAATCCAGCGAGCGCAAACTGACAGAAGTGCCTCGTCATCATCAGGTTCGAGACACAGCAAAGTGCCTCTGTAGAGGTTCAGCTTAACCCGTCTGCAACCTCGCAGCCAGCGGCGTGTCGTCTTGCATCACAGGCCAGGGTCACTGCATGAAACCACCGTAGATTTGGCTCAAAACAACGATTTTATGAATGAAAACTTGAATCATACTACCAGACAGAGAGTATTTAAACAGCAATGTGTCATCTCAAGCTAAATGAACTATAAAATGAAGCAGAGATCCTGCTCTCATTAGCATTCAATAGTCAACCATTTTATATTTATATTTTTCTCTTAAGTTCATAAGTTTTCTGTGTAATTTATTCAATGGATGGATGTCATGCTTGACGGATCATGTTAAGTGTGAAAAAGCAATAAATTATGAATGTTAAATGAGAGCAGACCTTGCCAACTTTTAAACAAAGAATCACTGACAGACACATTTTATTTTCATTCAAATTAATGTTTTTTCTCCCATGAATGCACACCAGTACAAAAAAAAAAAAAAAATTGTTAAATTGGATTTTAGTGTTTACTGCAGAAGATGCACTGGTTCTCCTTTCTCATGACTCTTCAAATTTTCACTAAAAGGTTGGCAAACTGTAATCTTTGCAATCAACCACAATGCTTAATAATATGCAAAAAAAAACCATCACAAACCGCCAAAATGAGCGTTTAAAAAACAAAACAAAAAAACAAACACCAATAATACCTGTGAAACTATTCCACTGCTGAATGCTAAAACAAGCTAAGGAACCACTGAAAATACCTTTGCAACTATTCCACATGCTATAATGCTAAAAAAACTTCCACTGCTATAATGCTAAAAAAATCCTTCACAACTATTGTGACTGTAAAGATGCTAAACATGCTTTAAAAAAACCTAACCTTTAAAAACCTTTAAAACAGACTTATTTTGCTTATTTTGATTTTATTAGCATATATATTTAAAACCCCACCAAAATACCTTTGAGACTATTCAACATGCTAAAATGCTAAAACATGCGGAAACCACCCAAATATACCTTGGACTATGTAGCAATGCTAAAATATTACTGGACCCTCGGTTGTCCCATGAGGAGGACATAATGCTAAAATCTAGCAATGTTAAATTTATTAAAATGTCCAATCAACATGCTAAACACATGAAAAATACCTTCGCAACTATTCAACATGCTAAAATGTTAAAATATGCTTAAAAACACAAAATACTATCCAACATTGTAGCAATGTACCAAAATCCAATCTAAACATCTTGAGCGATAGCAATGTCTAAAACATTCAGAACAAACCTAGCATAATGCTAAAAAAAATCCGTATACAAAAAAAAGTAGTAAAAGTCAAAAAGCGTTTTTGTTTGTTTGTTTTTCAGATCTGATTACTGTTTGTATAACCACAGTTTTACTTGAGATATGATGGGTAAACTATGGTTAATGTAGCAAAACCATGGTTAATGTGTGGTGACCATGGTTTCACTATAGTAACAAGTTGTTGTTGTTTGTTTTTTGTAGGAAAACCATGATTAATTTTCATAAGGGACATGCTAAAAGCCTGTTCAACCATTGAGCAAACCCATAACAAATCACTGCAACATGCTTAAAAAAACAACAACTTGAAAACCAACATGCTAAAACCAACAATGTGCTAAAATCTCTCAAACATCTTAACCATAAAGCAATGCATTAAAACCATTACAAATGACTGTGCAACATACTAAAAAAAAAAAAAAACACTTTCACAACCATGCAGCAATGCACTAAATGCCAATCTGAACACCTCGACCCACAGCAAAGCACTAAAAGTGGCATTTACAAAGACACAACAAGTAGAGTCAGTAGACCAGAAAAAAACACACTTTAACTGATGCTCAGGCCCACATAGTCACAATTTCTGCAATATTGGAGCACCAATAATGTATTTGGTTTATTAAATACTTATAAAACTAGATTAAAATGGAATATTATCAGAAAATAATTTACATATTGGCCTGTTCCTTTTAGACAACTTCAGAAGACTTAGGACTATGTTTATAGCACTTATTGCTGTTTGGGAGCTTAACAGCCACTGCAAATGTGTTTCAGCTGCTAATAAAGAGTCAAATCAGCTCAGAAGATAAAGAATGAGTCTGCAGATTATGTCACATGACTCAATTGTGGCAGTCCACCAGCAGCTGGCTGAATGGAGGCCATTGATTGGCATGTGTTTACTGCCATATCATTACCATGAAGGCCCAGACAAGCGGCTCTGTCATTGGCAGAATTAACTTCGAGTGTTTTCTGATTGTGGAGTTTGACTGAGCGCCCAGCCCTCTAAACACAAGGACTTGCTTTCAAGAGCACTACTTCTTTGGACACTTTCAATCAATTCCAGGAATAAATCGTCAAGGAAAGGCACAATGGTGAGATGTAGGTGTCTGCACTCATCGGAGAAATATAAAAAGCACGGTTAGGTACAGCTAAATACAGAGAATAGCCAGCTTAAGGACAAACCAAACAGAAGAAAGTGTATGTTTGTTCTCAGCAGTGACACCACTGTAAGATCATGCTGACTTACCTCAACAACTGGTTTCCGTCATCATTTGTGTGATTAAGCGCATGAAAAGTTGCGAAGATATTGCAGTTTAAAAATATATATATTTATTTTATAAAATTTAATATATTTAACATTTGCTTTGGTTTGAGAAATGTTCTTGGACGTTTCTACAATGCCGACTGCAACATAACAGTGCATTTTGGTTGAGGTTAGGTCATCAAAATGACCACAATATGCCAATGAGCCAGGCAAAGAAGACCAAGACCAGCTTAAACAAACAAAGGCCATCAAACCACCTTAGACTGGTTTAAACAGATTTTTATTTTTTTTATTTTTTTTCAGATGGGAAACATAAAATGCTCCACAAATGTTTCATGGTTGTTATTAAATAGTAAATAAATAATTCACAAGATTTCTGAAACATTTTATTTAGGTTATATCGAAACATATGTTTAAAATGTTTAACATATGTTTAATATATATATATATATATATATATATATATATATATATATATATATATATATACACACATACACACACACACACACACACATTTACATTTAAAAGTAATGAAATTATCTAAAACATTTTTGGTTGCAGGTGGTCAAAATGATGGTCACCAATGAGCCAGCTAAAACCAGCTTGGATATCAGCTAGACCAGCTTACACCAGTTTAGACCAGCAAAGGCCAGCAAACTACCAATCTAAGAGAGTAAAAAAAAAAAAAAAAAAACAATAAATAAATAAAATTGTTTCCAAAACATTTTATTTTGGCCATAATATTTAAAGTTACTTTATACTTTTACATTAGTTTTCAATTTATTTAAAGTGATTTAAATTTAATATATGTAAAATTGTATGTTTTACAACACTAAACTGCAACATAACATTGCATTTTGGTTGCAGTTAGGTTCTCAAATGATATCAATGCACTTATGGGCCAGCTAAAACCAGCCTGGATACAAGCTAGACCAGTTTAAACCAGCATAGGCCAGCAAACCACCTCAGACTGGTTTAAAATGTTTTGAGCAGGGAAATGAAACGATTCCACAAACAAAATGTGTTCTATTAAAAAAGTAATATTTTCTAAGATTTTACAACATTTCCACAATGTTATATTTTAATTGCATGAAGTAGTTTTAGTAGCAGTAAAATATTTGTTTAAAATATCTTTTTATTAATGTGGTGTGATTTCTAACATTTCTACAACGCCATACTACAACATAACATTGCATTTTGTCAAAATGACCACAGTGCACCAATAAAGCCAGATAAAACCATCTTAGATACTAACCAGACCTAGTTAAAACCAGCAGCAAACCACCTTAGACTGGTTTTAAACTTTTGTTCTCCCAGATGAGTAATGTAAATAATATATTCCACAAACATAGCATGGTTGTTATTTGCTAATAAAAATAACAATTTCCTGTACAAAAAAAAAAAAAAATTACATTTATAAACGTCTTATTTTGGTTGAAAATAGGTTTAAAATTAAAACCATTGTATTTTATTGAAATTTATTTAGTTACATTTTTAAAATTGTCCTAGATTTTTTCCGCCACTTATTTCACAATATTCACCCTACTGTCTTAGCAGTTTTAACAGCAACTTCTGCTCAGGAGTTAGCGGTTTATTATTAGACCCAGCACTGCATTGTGGGTAAAGGCGGCTAAGTCACATGTGACGGGTTAATTGACTGTGAGAAGATGTTAATAAGGTTTTCTTGCTAGCGTTCAGGTGGAGGAGTCTCGAGGTGTGATTATGGAAGGAGAGACAGAGCAGAGTCGTGCCATAATAACCAGAAGATAATCCAGGGTCAGGAAGCCAATACTCGCCAGGCGTGCAGAGTCACCAAAAGCGCAGAGCTAAGGCAGCTAATTTATTATATGTCAAAGAGCCAAAGCTTAAAGAGGAGGAATATTAGAAGCAGACACAAAATGCGAGGAGGTCAACGGAAAGCCTCAAATGTGAGCGCAAAGCTAAAATATGAAACAAATGCTAATATAAAAGTTTGCTCAGGCACTGTCAAACTCTGAATATGTATAGTTAAGCACGGATTAGCATATTAACATACTACTCTTATGATTTCTGCCATATACAGATAGGGCAGAAATGTTTTGTTACATCAAAATACTATAACTGCTTATTTGCCTTATAAATTAGCATATACACAAAAACATGCTACGATTTAAAAGGTTATCGGGTCATGTTTCTGTATGCTAACAGACAGTATTTCTAAAAGAAAGTGTTTCCATTATTTTTCCATTATAGTGAACCTTGTAACTTGTAAACTTGCAAACTAGCCATGTCACACGTTAGCTTCACATTTTAGCTGTTAGCCTATGTTTCATATGCTAACTGACAGTAATTTTAAAGAAAACATGTAAACAAAGCAGACATGTTTTCACTGTAAGATTGACTTGTAAACTAGCAAACTGGCAATTTTAGCTCTTAGCATGTTTATGTGCTAACAATAGTATTTCTAAAGGAAACTGACTTGTAAACTAGCAATCTAGCCATTTTAACAGTTACCCTGTGTTTCTGTATGCTAACAAAAATATTTGTAAAAGAAATTGACTTGTAAACTAGCTATGTTAACCCTTAGCCTATGTGTATGTATACTAACCATCAGTAATTCTAAAGAAAACATGTAAACAAACAAACAAGCTACTTTTAACCGTTAGCTTGTGTTTCTGTATACTAAGAGGCAGTATTTCTACTGACTTATAAACTAGCAAACTAGACATTTTAACAATTACCCTGTGTTTCTGTATGCTAACGGCAGTTTTCTAAAGGAAACTGACTTGTAAACAAAGCAAACTAGACATTTTAACAATTACCCTGTGTTTCTGTATGCTAACAGCAGTTTTCTAAAGGAAACTGACTTGTAAACTAGCCATTTAACTGTTAGCATATGCTACGCCAGTATTTCTTTAGGAAACTTACTTGTAAACAAGCTAACTAGCCATTTTAACAATTACCCTGTGTTTCTGTATGCTAACATTAGTTTTCTAAAGGAAACTGACTTGTAAACTAGCCATTTAACTGTTAGCATATGCTAAGCTTAGTATTTCTGAAGGAAACTGACCTAAACCAGCAAACTAACCATGAACCCATATTTCTACATGCTAACAGAGTATATTACTGAAGGACACTAACTTGTAAACTAGCAAAGTAGTAATTTTAACCATTAGCCTATGTTTCTGCATGCTAACTGACAGTATTTCTAAAGGAAATGTATTTGTAAAACAAACTAGCCATTTTGTAACTTGCTATCTCTGCTATCTATGCTACATCAGCAAGCATTGATTATTCTGCTACAGATATGGCAGCAGCAGCTCCCTCTCAAAGGTAAGTGAGTTGACTCCGCTGAGAAAACGTTTAATTCACGCTCGAGTTTGACAAGCGACTCGTACGACATGTCCACAATAGCGAGACATTCAGTGCAGGGATTAGAGGGCGTTCTGTCGTCGTACGGTCAATGGAGGGCCTCGCCGCGCAGCTGCTGATAGCCTTCGACCCTCCCGATAGATTAGCACCTGCACAGTTATATTCCCTTATGCTGTAAAATGAAATAGGTGCGGATTGTCGCGGCCTCATTACAGCGCACTGGATAACGTGTGGGCCTTCATTTCCGCAGTGATCACAGATATCAGCCGAAGCTGCTGGATGTTAAACGACTGGAGCTGTTCACAAAGAGCACAAGGTCACGGCGGGAACATGAATGTTCAATGAACTCTCGCTAAATTTGATTCAAGCTTAACTCTCCAGGTAGTTATTTAACTGCATTAGACTGTTTTAACGCTAAAGTAAGCGCAGAATTGTAGTAATTTACACATTCATTCATACTACATTCATGCTGTAAAAAATACACTGAATCTGACATTTTAAATTCTAGATTATTATATATATCTTCACAATTTTGCTTAATTTTTTAACATGATGATTGTGCCTTTTTTTAGCATTTTTACTTACCCAAAACAAATTATTTAAAATTATTACAAATTAATGTAAAATATAAAATACGTTCATTTTAAACTATATGTAGTCAAATTATGCAAAAAAAATATATATATATATTTAATGCTTAACAGTGTTAAAATGATTTCTAATGATATTAAAAATGCTGAATACATTTAATTTTTTTGCATAATTTCACTACAGTTAAATTATTGAAAATTAAAAAAAATTAAAAATATTGACATTTTGCATAATTTTTATTCATTTAAAATTACAAAAATATTTTAAAATGTTTTGTTTTAATTTTAAATAATTTATCTGTTTTTTTACAGTTATAAATCTGACTTCAGTTAACAATTATTTAAACTGCTATTAATTTGTAAATATTTACTTTTTTGCATACTTTTACTTCAGCTATATAAGATGTAAAATAAATGTATAAAATAAATACGATGTGAATGATTGCCACATTTTTGCAGAATTTCACTGCAGATAAATATTATTTAAAATTATTAGTTTTAAATGTGAGTTATGTTTTCACGTTTGCATAACTACATTTCAAAGAAATTATTTTAAATTATTAAAAAATAAATCATAGTTTTGTTTTTAAATTAAAAAAAAATCATTTATGAAAATGTGAATATTCCCCTTTTAATTCATTTAAATTTTTAGTTAAATATATTTCATATATTGAATATATTTTCTTTTTTGGATAATTTGATCAGTTTGTTTTTTCATACATATTTATATTCACATTTTTTGCAGAATTTGACAAAATTAGATCTTAACTAACTATGCAAAATAACTTATTCCTAAAAAGAAGAGATGTTTCTCCTTGATCAAGTCCAAGGGTTTCACATAGTATGCTAATGAGGTACACACACACAAAAAAAAGCACCTGACCTTTGGCCAAATAACTTTGGTTTACAGTGCTACATAAAGTCTACATTTATGATCTATACATCCATTTCCTATAATCCTCTCTGTTGCCGTGCGACATTGCATCTTGACCCTCAACGATGCCCCTTAATTTGCTGATGACACCAAAGCGTCAGCAGGAACGAGGAAACTGCTGCTTTATCCAATTAGCTGTAATTGTTTTGGAGCGAGGCGTCTTCCTGCCCACTGCCCTTTCGCCAGATGAAGTTACCCAATGTCAAATGCCAGGCTGACATATTGGCTTTCTCTCCCAATTTCTCAGCTCCTGATGTCTATATCAAAATCCCACATGGATAAAGCGCAGATAAACAGCCTTATCAATCATACCATGACATTTATTATCATTAAACTGACAAAAAACACACACAGTCACAAGCTGAAGTCATAACGATTTACTAGGCCACTTTGCTAAACAGTTTCCTGAAAGTGCGATACAAAAGCTCGGATGTCTATATTTCTTTCGCTTTTGGGAAGTGCCAGGCTCCTGCAGTTTACGTTTGAATGAAATTTCCGCGCTACATTTCACTGGAGTTTAATCACATCTGCGGCGCGTAAACAGCCTCGACATGTGTGAATTATATATGGATACATCACTGTAATGGCTTCACTGTCACTGCCGACGCTCCGCTTATTATTCGACTTATTACGCAGCTTCGACGCTGAGAAATTAACTTTCATATCAGTCAGACATGATTTTATAGATGGATTTCTGGGGAATCTCATGGTGCCGCTGTGGTGAAGAGCCAGTAGTTTTCTATAGACTAAAACAAAAGCTTTGAAATGAGTGTGAATCTCACAAAAACCTGTCAAAAAAATGTATATATTATATATTTTAATTTTTATAAAAAATAATTTTATATGATGCAAATCGTTATTTACTGTATTTATTTTATTTCATTTTACAGATTTGTATTTATTTAATTATTTTGCATTATTGCAAGCTACTGAAGATAATGGATAAATAATTTGGATAAAAAGTCCTTGAATTACATTATTAAAAAAAACTATTATAATATATATGAACATAAAATGTACTCTATATACTGTATATATATATATATATTTTTTTTTTTTTGAAATAAGAAAAAGAAACAATACATTTGAAACTTGCTTATGAAAATTACAAAAACACAAACTATACTGTATATAAAAATACAGAATATACAAAATACATATAAAATACTTTAAAGGGATAGTTCACCCAAAACTAAATCAAGCAGTTGTGGTAGCATTGACTTCCATGTATGAAAAATAAATACTATGGAGTCAATGCTAGTCAACTTCTTTACAAATTCATCAAAACATCTTTTGTGATCAACAGAAACAAGAAACTGAATATATGCAAGTTATATATTGAATATATGCACAGTGTTAAGTTTTAGAGAAAACAATGAAAAAGCTTTACATTTCTGACCCAAATGCAACATTTATTAAAGCGATTTGTTAAATCGCATACAAAACAGTTGATTTCACAATCACATATACAAATTTACCACATCACATATAAGTGAGATTTAATAACTATGACATATAAATATTTTTGTGCTAGAACATTGTTAAAAAATACATCCAAAACAAGACAAAACCAAACTATATTTACATATTTAAACTCTTAACTTGTGCATTATTTTAATACATTTTCATGAAAGAACACAGTGAAAATGCTTTAAATTTACCACAATACAACTTTTGCTGGTGTTTGTTACCTTTAAAACCATAGAAAAACAACAACAACAACAACAATAATAATAATAATAATAATAATAATAATAATAATAATAATAATAAGGTTGATTTTTAATTTCTACTTTCTTATATTCAAATTCATTACTTAGCTATCATGTGATATCAGAACTAAACAAACTAACAAATTGGACATTTGACAGCGTTTACCATTTAAAATTTAGTAAATTTAATGTCTTTATGCAACAAATTTGAATATATGCAAATAAGATTTAATATCTATGACATGAAAACATTTTTGTGCTTGACCATTCTTAAAAAAACAACAATATCAAAAAAATCATCCAATGTAAGCGTTTGTATTTTAAAATATAATCTGGCATTACAATTTCACGAAAACACAATGAAAATGCTTTAAAGGGATCATTAGCCAAAATTAAATCAAACAGCTGGCGTACCCATTGACTTCCATAGTATGGAAAAAATACTCTAGAAGTCAATGGGTACCATCAGTGTTTGTTCCCATTCTTCAAAATATCTTCTTTGTGTTCAACAGAAAAAGAAACTCATACAAGTTTGAAAAACCATGAAGTAAATGAGGGCAAAAAAAATATTATTTTGAGTTGAACTGGTCCTTTAAATTTATTTTTATGACCACAATACAACATTTACAGTACCTATGGAACATTTTGATTACCTTGTTTGTTAAAATTGTGCCAAATAAAATTGCAGCAATCAGTCATTGCTCCACGGAAACATTTTTGTGCTCAAACATTCTTTGAAACATCAGCTTTTGTGTCCCATGAGTGTAAGTAAAGCTAGTGGAATCCGGTGGAGGATGTGTTTGATCTGATCTGGATCCGTGGAGAATTATGGGTCTCTAACAAGCTTGTAATTTCACCTGATGCATGGCCAGCAAATCATGAATCTCTCCCATAATATTGAGCCTTCCATCTCGGTTCAGAGCTCAAACATTGACTTAACGCACTGGAAGGATTCCGCCCAGCCAGCACAAAAGCATTCTGGGAGCTGCTTGGGCAAATACAATGGGCCATCAATTACAGAGGCAGTGTCTCTCGCCCCTCTCTGCTCAGGCCTGCGCAGGGAACTCGTGCAGCTGGCATCGATTCGCTGCTCATCAGAGGAGAAAAGAAGAGCTCCAGATGCTATGGATTATTTCCGGGTGTCCAGTCGACAGACTGCAGCTGAGCTGGGACAGGCAGAAAAGCACAGGTCACTGGACGCGTCTGTGCTTCAGCATCGATTCTGGAAGCAGATACAGTAGGATTGATATCTGAGGTGCTTTCCGAGAATGATGTGAAGGAACAGACAATTCAGCAAAGAATTCATCTAATCCTGCATTTTCAACGTACTGTGGTGGTTTGCTCACAATATGGAGTAGTTTCTGTGAATATGAAACCACAAAAAAAGACAACTAAAATAAAAGTTATGTTTAATATTATATTGTATATCAATGCATTCTGAAAGCAATAAATAATAATCAGAATTAAACTGATAAAACTTTAGTTTTAAGGAATAATGCTAATTATTTTTATTTGATGATAAATTAAATCCAGAAAAATCAAAACAGACAACACAGAATTTCTGAAAAACAAAAATTTCATAGGGCCCTTTAATTGTAACAATAAATAAATAAATAGTTGTCATTTTATGCATTTGATTGATTAGACATGATTTATGGCTATTAATGGAATCCAAAAAAAAAAATAAATTAAACTGAAAACATGGGATTTGGGAGAAGGAGAAAAAAAAAAACAGAATTTAGAAATATATGTTCTAAAATATATTTTTTGTCAAACTTTTAATGAGCTGTTGTTAAAATGTGTAAGTTCAATGATCTCAATTTATTAGACATGCTTTCTGATTACTAAAATATAACTATTCAAATGCAATCCAGATTCATTCGAACTGAAATCATTTAATTTGGGAAATAAAACAGTTTCATAGAAACCTAGAATATTTGCACTAATTAAATGCTTTTGATTAACTAAAATTGAAACAATTTTTTTTCAAAAATAGAAAATAAAAAATAGAGAAAAAACACAATAAAGAAAAAAATAAAAAAGAATTTGGGAAAAAATAATAAAATTTCATAGTTCTCTAAAAAAATTTTTTCCCAACTATTAATAAATTGATGATTTCAATTAATTACACATGATTTGTGATTACCAAAATTTAATTTAACCATTAAAATGGAATCCAGAAAATGTTTGAATGAAATTATGAAATTCTGGAAAAATAAAACAGAATTAAAATGAAACAAAAAATGATTTCATAGGGCCCTAAAAATTGATTTTGTTAAACTGTGGTTAAATTGTAAGCTTTTTATTAAATTAAAATGTTATTTAAACATTTAAATGAAAAAGAGAGAATCAAGAAAAAAGTAATTTTACAGAGCTCTTAAATTTAAACTTTAATAAATAGCTGTTAGCTATTGCATAAGTTTAATATATCAATTTACAAGACATGCTTTTGATTACTAAAATTTTATTTATTAAAATGTATTAAAATCCAGAAAAAATGTAAACAGAATTTGAGAAGAAATAAACTGAACTACAGTATTTGCTTGTTTTGGCTGGTTTAGATGATTAGCTAGTCTTCCAGTCTGGTCAGAACCTCAGTGAAAACCACCAGACGGGTTTAGAGCCCCTCCAGCTGGTTTAGGCTGTGTTTTACTCACTACACTCGCTAATCTTCAAGAAGCCAGTTTCTTGATGAACTCCCTCATTGTAAATCTCTTCAAGTCCCTGTTGTACCTTCCCAGAGTTCATCTGTTTTCCGCTGACTCGACGGAAAGACAATTACTCATGTTCTGTACCGCTTTCACCAGAGTTTAGCAGAAAAATGTCTTTGTATCGCAGCCAATTTGAATAATTCAGCCGAAGGCACGAAGATTCTCCCTCTTGTTTGAACTGGTGGCGTTCCTGCTAATCTAAACTAATGGACTGAAGACCTTCATTGTCTGATCTGGATGAGCTCTGTTGATTCATCCGGCCTCGTTTGATGAATGCTGCAGTTTCCATCTCGGAGTTCAGGAAACCTCACTTTATCTGGCTAATGCTAGCGCTTGAGACAACTCAAATGATCTTTGTGTGGTCTGGACACGAAAATGAGTTTAACCAGGGTTCACACAGTCATGAAACACTTTTTTTTGTTATGTAGTTTCTTAGTTTTAATGTTCAATCCTAAAATATTTAATTGGATTAGCGAGTGAATCCTTTTTGAATGAATGATTTGAATTGGTTCCCAAATCAGTCTGAAAGATTAATTAGCAAAACGTTATTCAATGATCACAAATGACTCATGAAACTTAATTTTAGAAGTTGATTCTAAGAAAGATTCCATGAATCAGTTCAAACTGTTGGTTCAAATGAATCTGTTTGCGTTTCTGATTAACGATTCTTTTGTTTCATGACAATTCTTCAGGATCGGATCAGTAAGTGAGTGAAAAAAAATCCCAAATGACTGGAAAAGTCACAAAGTTATCGCCCATCTTCCTGGGTTGATTCATTTCCATGAATCAGTTCAAACTGACTATGTGAATAGACCAATTCAATATTCTAATTGGTGATTCATTTGAATCATGATGTAATTTTTCAATACAATATTCAATCAGAGCCAGCTCTTTTGAATTGGTCTGAATGATTCATTAGCCAACTGAATTTAAAAGACCGTAAAATGTAATTTTTCAGTAAACACAAATTACTACTAAGGTCAAGGAAACTTATTGGTCTATCGCAACTTCAGTAACAGATTCTTAGTATGTTTGATTCATTTCCATTAATCAGTTCAAAGTGTCTGTTCAAATGAATTGAATGAATTTCTGATTAACGATTCTTTTGTATCATGACTATTTTTCATTAAATATTCAGTTGGATTTGTGAGTGAAAATTTAGAATCGCGATGTCTGGAAGGTCACAGAAATGTATCATTCTGTCATAATTTCAGCAGTGAATTCTTAGTTGATGAATTTCCATGATTCAGTTTCAACTATCCACTTCAATGAATCTATTTGAAACAAATTGCCATTCAGTAAAATCGTAATTACAGCAATAGATTCTTAATAAGTTTGATTCAGTTCAAACTGTCTCTTTCAATAATTCTATTATAAATTCTGAAACCTTTCAAGGTGATTCTTTTAAATTAATTGCTTAAATTGGTAACAAAATTGGTTGAATGGTTCATTGGCAAATTGATCTGAATTTATTTATTTTTCTCCTTATTGGTAAAATCAGAAATAACTGGCGGAAGTTTAATTTAAAATAAAGCTAAATCTTTAAATTCCATGAATCAATTTAAACTGTTCATTTCAATTAATCAATTCAAAATACAGTTTTCTAGTTCTAATACTCAATTCTAAATTTGATCAGAATTGGGTCTTTTGAATTGAATTGATTCTTTCGAATAATTTGAATCAATTCAAATCAGTCTAATTGATTTGTTAGCAAAGTAAATATAAATAAGGGGAAAAATCTATATTTGATAATTTGATTATCACAAATGAATCAATTCATTTTTTCAGCCTTTGTAATTTTAGTGATAGATTCTTAGTAAGTTTGATTCATCTCCATAAATCGTTTCAAACTGTTTCTTTAATTCATTCTGATTAATGATTTGTTTGTATCATGTATCAAGTTTTCATAAAAGTATTCAACTGATTTAGCGTGAAACCTTTTAAAAGCAATTATTGGAATCAGTTCTCAAAGTGCTCTGAATGATTCATTGGCAAACTGATCTGAATTTGAGCGATTTTTACAAAGAAAATGGAAATTAAGTCGATGCACTTCATTCAGTTCCAACTGATAAATGTATTATTTCACTGATTAAGTTATTCATTTGCAAAATCGATCATTTTAACATATATTTTAATATATGCAGATAAATATTTCCGTTCATGACTGCGTATTGTTATATAAGTGCACATAAATGACTTCGATATGATTGCTCTTTTGTTCATTCTGTGTAAAACATGTCTAGATACGGTCTAAATGTGAATAAATGTCCTGACCTGGCCTTTCATTACAGCACTTATTGAAATGCTCTTCTCTCTGCTTTACCTCCTAATCTGTCCGTCTGCATTTCTTTCCTCGTTTAACATCACAATGGCTTTGAGAGAAACGTCACCGTTCTCACTCTCGCCGACTGATCCTGATAAACTGACAGGTGATTTAGCGGTTGACGAGCAGAACGGCACACCCGTTAAACCTCAGCATCCCCAGCTGACCTCCGATCGATAGCAGACCAGCACGAGTCTGTTTTAGCCTGATGGCAGATGAACTTCGGGTTTGACCCTCAAGGTCTCCAGACATCCAGCTCGTGGCTAATGCGCTATCGGATGCCAGCGACTTCCTGTCCCGCCACACTCTCATTATTTGTGGGCACTCAGTGGTCATCCTGCTGACCTTGGAGCAGGCGGGAGTCAGCGAGAGAAACCAACCGACCGCCTGACACCTGAGTGACCGCAGTCACTTTTGTGAATGTTTGTGAACTTCGTCCTATACCGAGTCGACAGCCCGGGTCACACAGTTCTGTAAAGCAGAGGATACTGGACAGGGTTGCCAGGTTTTCACAACAAAACCCTCCTAATTGCTACTCAAAACTAGCCCATGGGGGTCCCCAGTTCCAGGGGTACAATACCGTTTTTGGTAGGGTTCCCATTGGGGTCGATAAATTAAATTAAATACGATAAATTAAATCGATACAGTTATTATATAATATATGATATAAGACTATAATACATTATTACACATTATTATAGTAACACTTTATTTTGATAGTCCACTTTAGATATTCTTCTAACAGTAAGTAACTTTGCAGCTTCGTCAACTAGCAGTTAGTAGAGTATTAGTGGACTGTCTGCTAATAACTTCTAACACTTTCTTTTGATGGGTTCACAACAAACTGACTGTAAGAATCTTTGCAAGTATGTGTCAACTTATTCTACTAACCCTAAACCTGATCTAACAGTCTACTCTGAGAGTTAGTAGACATGTAGTTGCAAATTAATGAGAATTTGTTGACTTGTAGTTGCAAAGTTATTGTAGTTAGTACAATGTCTAAAGTGGACTATCAATATAAAGTGTAACCATTATGATTTAGATGTCATAGATATTTAGATTTGATAAACAATCATTTAAAATCACAAAAAAATGAAAAGTGACAAATTTAAAGGAAAGTTTGATTCATTTCCAACTGTCCATTTCAATGAATCAATTAAAATAAAAGTGATTCATTTGTATTATCCCTTTAAAAAAGTATGTTTTTATACATTTTTAATACAGTATTTTATTATATGCAGGTAGATATTTCTGTTCTTGACTAGGAAAATTTACAATTATATTATCATAAAAGTATTATATAATAAAATAATGTTATATAAAATTATATGATACATAATTTACATATTACATATTTAGATTTTAAAACTATGTCAAATAAGCATTTAAATGACTGTTGATTAAAATAAACAGTTATTAATTTATTTGTGTATTTGTGGAAAAATACATATTTTGTAATAATAATAATACACATAATACACACATAATTTGTAAAAAAAAACTTAAAACATTAAAACAAATAAGCATATATTGAAACTTGATTTCACTTATTTCGACTGATTTATTATTCAAACATAATTTACATAAATTACTTTTAAAATATTACAAAAAGTATACATAATATTATATCTATATTTTGATTAACATGTAAAATACACATACATGATTTCATATTTTTAATTGTCTATACATTATTATTTCTACATAATATTTATAACATTTACAAAAACTTTAGAATATTAAAAGTAATTTCGGTCAGATTTAGTAGACAAAAGTTGGGAACTTTCTCAAAATATTATATACTGTTACAGACATACATAACTTATTATAATAACTTAATTATAATACTAAGGCCTAATTAATAAACAAACAATAAATACATGTATTTAATACTAATAAATTATTTACAGTTTATAGATTAATAAATATATAGCTTTTTTAAATATATAATTTGTATTTTATATTTAGTTTGACATAATTATCACTTTAAAAAATAGATTGACAGAAAAATAAATTCATTAAAAAAGGTAAACAAAACAGCCAAAATAGTCAAAAATATCAAAAGTGAATAATTTCAGTCATTAAAATTTAGCTGACAAAAAAAAAAAAAATGTTAATGTTAATGTTAGTCCAAATCGCTCTTCACACACACTCATTCTCTCACATCCACTGCCAGCTCATACCACGCTCGTTGTTTTAAATAATAAGACATAAACTAGACATTGGGTTTGAGGGCAGGATAATTGTATATTGATTGTAAATAATAGAGTGTCCCCTGCACGATTCATCATAATAAAGAGCCCACTGCAGCAATTTCACAGGACGAGGGGCCGAGGCCTTTGGCGTGAAGAAACGCAGCTGCAGTCCTTTCACACAAAACTATTGTGCTGTCCCAGCATGCCGTTCTGCCCAGAGAAGCAGTTATTGCACCGTGTCCTCTCATCAAAAGAGCCAAAGCATCTTCATGCGACCTCAGCACAAGAGTCTGCACTTCCTCGACTTCAATAAAAGTGAACGCATCCCTCCTGCCAAGTGCTGTGTTATGAATAATTATCTGATGTCGACGGGATGTAAACGTGGCATCTGAGAGTCGCTGAATGGCAGCTCAGAGAGACGAGGAAAGAGCATCAGAAATCCACACCTTCAAGATGCTGTCTCCATCTGTTTACATTTGCAACTTCAGCATCACTTTTGGCATCAAAATTAACATTGACTTTGAACTCAAACTCTTAAAACCGTGATCTGAAGAACCTGTGCATGCAACATCAAGCTTTTAACCTCCAAAACACCATTTAGCAACTGGCAAAATACAGTTTTTGAAGGTTCTGTATTCTAAAATCCTGTAAAGAACAAGACATCCTCCCATGTTCAGAAGCCTTCAGTCAAATATTAAGGAGCTTTCTGTGAAGAACGCCCATGATTTGTTTCTCATAGTATGTCTAGTTAGGCAAAGTCTGCTTTACATCTCTCTGACTGACATTAGCTCGCACTGAACTCCCTCTTCACGCGTGCGCTCTGACAGCCCTACATGCGCGTGCATTCCTCAGTTCCTCGATTTCTTTGTACTCTGCGATGTAGATGCTTTGGAGGATCTTCAGTCATGTC
This sequence comes from allo-octoploid hybrid of Carassius auratus x Cyprinus carpio, assembly GCA_024542945.1. NCBI lineage: Eukaryota > Metazoa > Chordata > Actinopteri > Cypriniformes > allo-octoploid hybrid of Carassius auratus x Cyprinus carpio. The sequence continues at coordinate 2,329,191 of CM045074.1, read as the reverse complement.
GCACAACCCTAGAGCCCTGGAGAAAGTCTGAGAGCGGGAACAAACACAACAGAAAAATTCATGTTGCATTAAACATGCGTCGAACTGCGTTAAAGGTGTCAGTACATAAACAGAGGAGGTGTGGGACCATCTTGCACATCATTTTGAGTGTCAGATGAACAGCTGAAAAATCGTAATAACTGCGTTGCATCATGAGGGAATGCGTTTGTTCCTGCAGTAAACCAAAGCGTCCTGATTGATGGTATGAAGGGACATTTGCTATCATCTCTTCGCATGGTTGATAAGAAAACTGTTGGTTGTACTTATAATCACACAACATCAGTAACCTTTATGCTTGCGAAGCTGTGCTGGTGACAGATTAAGGAGGTGCTTTGGAGAATCTTCAGTCGTGTCAAACAACCCCTAGAGCCTTGGAGAAGTGAGAGAGAGAAAGACACAACAGAAAGTGTGCATGCGCTGAGCGCATTAAGCATGCTAACTGCATCCATGCATCAGTACAGTGTAGGGACATTTTCAAGTGCATAGAGGAGGTGTGGGACCATCTTGTGCATCATTATTCAGGGAGTCAGAGGAACAACTGAAAAATGCATTAATAATTACGTTGGGATGTGAGGAAATGCATGTTTGTTCCTGCAGTAAATGCAATGCACTCTGATTGATGGTTGAACGCATTTTGAATGGAGGGACATCTGCTATTATCAAGCATGGGGATCTTCTCCTTGCATGGTAGATAAGTCAAACAATGACGCAACATAGCGAAAAATGCTGCATTGGTGTGTTTGTTCCTGCACTAAACGCAAAAAAACACTCTTGAATGCATTTTGAATGGAGAAGCATTTGCTAGATCATGCATGGGGATCTTCGCTTGCATGGTAGATAATAATAATAGCATGATGTATGCAAAACAATATCGTAATTAGCGTAAAAAAAAACAACAACAACAACAAAAATACTGTCTTTTGCGATGCTGCACTGTTGCCAGATTAAAGAGATGCATTGGAGGAGCTTCTTTCTCTTTGTGTAACCTCTAGAGCCCTGGAGCAGGTCAGAGAGAGAAGACACAGAACAGAAAACATGCATCGCTGCGCGCATTAAACATGCAAACTGCATCCAATGTATCAGTACAGTACGAGAATGTCTTCAAGTGCATAAAGAAGGTGTGGGAGCATCTTGCGATCATTATTCAGAGAGTCAAAGAAACAATTGAATTGTTAATTGCATTGCAGTCTGAGCGGATGTGTTTGTTCCTGCACTAAAGCAAAACACTCTTGAATGCATTTTGAATGGAGAAGCATTTGCTAGATCATGCATGGGGATCTTCGCTTGCATGGTAGATAATAATAATAGCATGCTGTTTGCAAAACAATGTCGTCAACTTAGCCATCATTATTCTGAGAGTCAGAGGAACAGCTGAAAAATGCATAAATAATTGCGTTGCAGTGTGAGTGGATACATGTTTGTTTGTTCCTGCAGCTCTCTGATAGATGGTTGAGTGCATTTTGAACAGAAGAGAGGCGTTTACTGGCATCATACATGGGGATCTTCACTTTGAGTCTCTATGGTAGATAGTAAGAGGACTAGGTTGTTTAGGGTTAAAGTAGTCTTGCATAGCCAGACCTTCAAGACTGATGGCTGAAGGTCTGGAATTCATAGAGCTTTCATTGGCCAAGGCCCCATGAGGCTGTTTTACCGACATGTCAAACAACCAATCACAGTTCGTTTGCGTTCAGCATCACGCTTTTGGGCGTAAAAATGTCGCCACAACTCTCGGACGTATTATAAAGATTCTGTGCCACGAACTTTAAATATTTCACATACTTTCTTTTGAAAATCCAGCATTTAGTTGATCCTGATAAACACTTCGTCGTCACAGTTGTAAACACGACGGCTTTCTTCTTTCGTGGGTGGGGTTTGGTGTCACGGCATCTTTGTTTCCAGGTGGAACGTCTAAAGAATGCAACACATGTCTCACTGGAAATCCTGTAGAATTCAACCAATCCGATGATGACTTGACACTCCTGAAGTGTTTCCACTTGTGTGTGCCATATGTATCAGATGTTTAGTCAACGGTCCGTAGCTGATGTCTGAGGCTGAGACTAGGGTTATAGTGAAGCAATGTTGCAACTTGGGGCAAAAAATCCAGATTCTTCTTTGTGACACTGCACTGTTGCAATATTATCAAACATATTTCTGGGTTGTTCTCAGAGAAAATTGGCTTATTACTTGGTATGCTGTGTTGATTAACCTTACCAGCACCCACAACAAGTGAATGGTGCATGCAAAAAAAATGTAGAAAAAGATACGCCATGCACAAGCTCACTTTATATCCTCTTTTAAACTCCCTTGATTTATGATTTTGGAGTGTCATTCACTCCTTTTTCTTTCAGACATCACTTCACCCTCCCTTCACTTCTAACCTCAGCCAGAAATATCACCGTGCTGCAGTTTTAGCCCTGAATCATGCGTCTTCCCTCACTCTGGCAATAACATTTTAAAAAAATAACCTCTGCTTCATTAAAGTCATAAATAAGGGGCTGCTGAAGTTCCGCTGATTGTCATGAGCTCTGGATTCTCACAGGCTGTCAGTCAGTCAAAGCAAACACTGCCCCTGATGGCGCCGGCCCTCATCTGAAGGGACAATCCACTCAAAATAAAGCTGCTGTCATCATTTACTAACCTGAATGACTTTTGGAGAATATTTGACAAATAAATCAGCTGCTCTTTTTATGAATAATCAAATTGAGTGTTTGGGGAAAATGATTTATGATCAAGTCATGTATCATCTACATACATCTATACCATCTATCAATACATAAACTACTGAAAGTGCCACAAAACACTGTTTTGGAGCTTTTGATTAAAAAAGTTAAAGCAAAAATCTTTTACCAGAAAAAAAATCTAATTATTGAAATTTTATTATTATTATTATTATTTTATTATTATTATTATTATTATTATTATTATTATTATTTATTAATTACAGTAATTAACTAAATGCATAATTTAAAACAAAACATATTATTTATGGAACTAGTAAATATTACAAATATATCACAAAAGACTAGATTTGAAAAGCTAGATTAAAAATAAAAAGAATTAGGCTAATTAAAAATAAAAAGTAATTAAAAATAAAAATCGATAAAAATATTAATAATAAATGAAAATAAGTGATTAAAATGCATATATAGAAAAGAATACATACAGATTAAATATGTCTTGTCATACTGTGCATTTTGCCTGCCTAAACGTAACATACATGAATGATTAAAAAATATATATAAAATTAGTTGAAGCAGTGAAACCAAACCATTGAAAATGTCTGATACATACACTGACCTGCCTGAATGTCAGTCTACAATTCGCCAGTGTATTATAGCACTATACACACATAAACCCAGTCAATGCACGTTAACATCCTGGTGATCTGCATATCTGAAGCGGACTGTCAGCTCTCCGGGTTTTAAATGCGTGATCTGGAGCCGCTCAGTCAGTCGTATATTTCAGTGAGAGCAGCTCAGCAGAGAAATCCAATCAAAGCCAATGTGTCAGTCCAGATCTCCAACACCTCCACTGTTGCTTTTAACCAGGCCTCATCCGCCAGCACTAACTAGTACCTCTGAGGATTCGCTCTGATGTGTCAATCATTTAAACAGCACTCGGCCAACACACACGCATCAATATTATAAACACACTGGAAAATCACTCTGCTTTAAAGCCATCAGAAGATCTGTCAGGCTCCGTCTATCCACCACGGAGAAGTCTGTTGCATAAAGAATATATTTAAAAGTTAATTAACATGAAAGTTTGAGCTTTCTGCCACTGCATTGACCATTTCATCTTCTCCAACGAAAGAAAGTAATTTCAAATGAGGCAAGATAGGGCCCAAGTGCTGCGGTTTATCTGGGAAATATCAATCCCGCTTGAGGGATATACTGAACCGAAGTGCTGTATCAGGTCGACGCAGGGGAAAATTAGCTCAAAAGGTCAGAGCCTGACATTTAAGAACAAAACCAGATTAACCCCAAACCAGAACTGACCGCTACACTAGAGTCAGCGCAACAAACACAACTCACTCACACCTATACACTAAATCATTACAAAGCAAAACACACAGCATCTGGTTTTACATCATTTTAGATGAATGGATATAAAAAATCTAACTAAATCAACACTGGGGCTATGTGTTCCCGACATTATCACTCCCTGTGCGCTACTGTTGTGGAAGTGCGACTACCTTAATTAACAGGTGCACAAATGTGTTTCCACTTCAGATTAGTAAACACGGTGCTACCGACAATCTACAAGTCGTAATTTACACCACAAACAGCCTCCCGCTCTCTCTTTCCTAACTTGCAAGTGTGCTCTGACCCACTCGACTACGCTTCACGCGTTGGATTACTATAGTGTTTAGCAATTTTAGACTACCCTAATTTATCAATTTTGTTGCTAGATTTAGAACGCTTCAGACTACCCTAGCAACTTTTTTTTTCAAAATGCACCTAGCGATTAATCGTGCTGTCAACGATTAATCGCGATTAATCGATCCAAAATAAAAGTTTTGTTTACATAGTATATGTGTGTGTACTGTGTATATTTATTATGTATATATAAATACACACACATACAGTATATATTTTGTAAATATTTACATGTATATACATTTATATATTTATATTCTTATATTTTATATTATATCTAAATATGTTTAATATATAAATATAACTTGCTATGTGTATTTATATATACATAATAAATACACATTATACATGCATAAAAACTTATTCTGGATGTGATTAATAATCATTTGACAGCAATAATATATTTAGATTATTTACATTACAGATAAATATATTTAATATATAAACATAACATGTTTCTTAAATATACAGTATACATGTATGTGTGTGTATTTATATAGACATAATAAATATACACAGCACACACAAGTATTATGTAAACAAAAACTTTTATTTTGGATGCGATTAATCGAATTAATCGCTTTGACAGAACTCATATTTTTAAAATGTAATTGGCAACTTTTAGCAATTTCTGAAAAGTGACTCAAATTATTAAAAAGGGCATGTATTTTTCCTCTTAACCACACAAAAGAAGAAACTATTGAACAGCTAGCCAGCCAAGCAGCACATCAGCTGGTAGAGAATTGGAGAGGTGCCTGGCAGTACACACATCACGTGAATCAAGTTGCTAGTTGCACATGTTCAACAATAATTGTTCATTTATTATATTAGATATTAGATATACCTTAGATATTAGTTTGTTCCTAGTTAGCTATGTTTCCATCCACCTATTTTTAATCACAATTTGGATTATTGCATTTAAAAAAAATTACTCTGGATAGAAATGCCAAGATCCGCGATAAATTCAAAAATGTCCATAAAAACCCCCAAACAAACAAACAAAAAAACTTGTGCACAACTGAGTAGGCTAAACTTTTATCCGATAACAGAAAATGCACATAAACTTGGATGGGATGGGATAACTTGACAAACTCATGGCCCAATCATGGCCCAATCTCGTTTTGGTCATTCTGAAATGCCTGAGTGTTTATTCTGTTTTGTCTGCTCATATATGGAAATTATTATATTTAATGGGTTCTCCTACTTGCCTTAGTTATACATATATAGTGCCAGTTTATCAGGAAGTGACGATTTAGTTCTCTTTGACTCATTGGATGGAAGCAGTGCTTTATTCGAAATGTTTTATGCGATATTCCAGTTTTGTGCCAATCTTTAAGTTTTGTGCCAATCAGTTAAATTCCAATCTTTGGATGGGACCACAGCTATTGTTAATCAGTTAGGCACGCTTATCACAAAAATCTGTCTGTCTATCTATCTATACATGAAAATGCAATGTGCAATTAAAATATGCTGGTGAAAAAATAATACAGTAACATAAACAGTACACTGTGACCTATATTTTTATGGACTTTTCTAAGAGTGTGGCATTTAACTTGCTGCCAATACACTGCTTAACATTCTAATTTGTTAATGTGTAGTTTTATTTAGAAAATACAATGTCGGGTGTGAATATGTAATAAAAATGTTCATATTACTTTTCCAAATAATATATGAAAATGTTTACATTATTTTTCCAAAAAGAAAAAAATCTAAATGAACACATTTTAAATTATATTCTTTGTTGAAATTTGAATAATTTCAATGTGTATTCTACGCCATGATGCAGTTTTGCATCATGGTTACGTATTGACATCATCCAATGACGTAGCAACTTTAAGCAACAAATCGACCTGCCTTTAGCAACTGTACCTGAAAATTAGTTGGCAACACATAGACTGAACCATATTGAGCACGCTGGAGTCCTTGAGGACACTGTGTGTGATCTACACTGTGGCCTTTTCTTCACATGTGAAGTCAGGCTGCTCTGTGGCCTCCTGGGTGCTCTATCGCCTCGCCAGCGAGGACCCGCTAAAAGCCGGGAACACAGCTCTGAACTAACCTGACTCCTGATCCGTGGGGCCAGGAGAGGACGAGCCTGCAGGACACGAGACCTGAACCAATTAGCTTGTGCTAGCAAAGAGCAGCCTCTCAACTACCCACACAGAAATAGCCAGAAAGATGAAGTAGCACTTAGCCTCACGATAAAGGCAAGAGGTTTTGTGTACACTGTGTTGCAAATCATACACTGTTCCTTTAAATGAGCCTCTTTTGGAGAAATGGGTTTAAAATAAATAAACATACAAACAACCGCATTTTGATAGTTTAGTGTCATTTTAAATTAAAGAATGTTTAATGTAAAAAATAAAATAAAAAAAGTCAAACTCATTAGGACATTCAAACAGTGTTTTGGCACGGTTTTGTGCCGTGACAGAAACTTCTTATTCAAACATGAGCTTGCTACACTCCATCCCACTGATTCACACTCCGTCCCACTGATTCTACTACAACAACAATTTTTGTTGAAATGTACAGTAAAACGTATAGATATGTATCATCTAATCATCAGTCGGTTTAAATCACATTAAAGGAGCTTTTAATGTGATTTAAACTATTGCTGCTTTATAATTACCTCAGGTAAGTTATCCAGTGTTTATCGGTCAAGGCTAAAAATACGCTTAAGAAAAGAGCATATTGACACAAATGTAAATTAATATTTACCGTTACATGTTGTTTTTTTTTCATGGTTTTGTTGTGAGCCAGAAAAATACTGCTCGTTCAAGCTTCCACCACGGTTCGCATTTTTACTGAAACAGTGTGGGCAAAGGGTAATGAAGAAATGTGAAATAAATAAATGTCAAGAAAATCCTTTGTTTTAATGAAACAACATTTTAAGTTTACAGATTGTCAAATTCATCAGGAAATTCAAACAATAAGTGTTAACGTGTTGGTGTGACAGAAATAACTGCTTCGTTTAAACTTATGCAATGTACAGTAAAATTGCTAAAATGCATTACCCTCACACGTAATCACCGATTTAGACTACAGTAAAAGCTTATTAGAATATTGCTTGCTATAATAAACTTAACTCAGTGCAGGTAACTAAAAGTTTATTAACTCAGGTAAGTTATCTAATATTTATCGGGCAATACTAAAATTAACTGTACAAAACAGTTGCGCTGCCCAAACAACACTAATTGGCATTTTGTCCGAAACTTTAGAATGAATGATTCGATGATTTAAAGAGCGTCCCCGGACCTGAATGAATGATTCAAAGACTGACCTGGTCTGAATTAACCAATTGATTTAATGAAAGATTTGATAACTCACAATATATCGCCACCTACTGCTGTATCAAATATAACTGAAGGCAATGTACAGCAAAAAATAAAATAAAATAAATAAAGTTGCTGTACAGGAAACAAATTTTCAATGAGAAATTGTTAGTTTGTACAAAGGAAAAGCCCTAAAATTACTTTAAAATAAAATGTTAAAAATACCAACTTATTTAACTTAATATTTCAACTAGCCAAGGCTATATTTCTCATTTTCATTTAGTCTGTAGTTAGTAAGCGTAAACACAAAAATAAACTAAATAAATTTAAACTAAAACTAAAATTAAGTACTGTATAAATTGTGGGGAAATAAAAGCACAAAACAATTAAAATATAAAGTAAAAAAAAAATGCACATCTAATTAAAAATATTAATAAAAACAATATTCATACAGGGTGCCGATATGGCAAAATATATCACAATTTCTTTTTAGGAATATCACGATTGACTATTTTATCAGCGATTCTATGATTCTAATTTGTTTCACTATTTTGCAAGTTGTCTGTGCATTAAAGCCCAACACTCTTCCCATTTTAAAACAAAGCTTTGCAAGGTAATAAATCTTGCTAAAATTAAAAAAAAAAAAAGGTGGCAGATATTTAGGCCAAAGTGGGTGAAGATAAAATATCTATCTATCCACATTACAAAACACAATATGCAAATAAACAAACAGTGCTTTATTTTTTTAGGTACAGTAGGTGTATTTAGAAGTTGCATTCAAGAAATGTAATTAACAAACATAAAAATTAAATACTAAATACATCAATTATAAAATACAATAATTCTAATTAAAGCAACTGCATTAAATTTATTGGTTTTGGTGTTTAATTAACATTAAAATTAATTACTTTACTCTCAAGTTGTTGTTTTAAACCTGAATGAGTTTCTTTCTTCTGTTGAGCATAAATGTTGTTTTGAAGAATATGGGTAACCAAACAGTTGCTGGTCACCAGTGACTTACATAGTAATTTGTTTTCCAACTATCAATGTAGACCAGCTACTTTTTTGTTACCCACATTCTATAAAAATATCTTCTTGTGTTCAGCACATATATATAAAAACTATCACATACAAGCAACACTAGTGGCGTTCCTGTATGAATCTGTGTTTTTAAATTAAATGGATTGAATGAATGATTCAATGACTGCCCATAAAAGATGTGTTTCTGTCCAGAATGAATCAGTGTTTTTAAACAAATCAGGCTGAATGAATGGTTCAATTACTCACCCAGTCCTAAATTAAAGATTTGATAGCTTACAAGATATTACATATCGCCACCCACTGGCATTTGAATAGAAATGACAGAAAAAAGACAACAAAGTATTTTCACTGTAGGTATGTTCAGTATCAGTCAGGCAGCACATCCAAAATCAACAATCTGTACTCTAAACAGTCCATGGCATACAAAACAGTCTGACAGAAATCAGGAAGTGCGAGTGGCTTGTCGAGCCCAGAGCGGCGACAGTGAGTGTGAAGCACAGCCCAGAGGCTCTTCCCTGGAGGCTAAAACACGCTCAAGAAATCAGTTCCCCACTCTTGCTGAGCCAAACCACACTTCCCACGAGCTCTAAGCCTCTTATTCTGATTTGTGTTTCTTCCTTCAGCTCTCCAGAGGAAACAGGCTGTTGACCGGTGGGAAAGTGCCTGGGCAGTTTAGCCAAGCATGGTGGCAGATAGCGCTGTACACAGAGCAAAATTGCTGAAAAATTAATCAAATCGAAAGACGGACTGAAGCGCCAAGGGGAAAGCGGCGTGTGCATGACGAGTGCTCGGGCACGGCAAATAAAACCAGAGGGAAACACAATCACTCTGAAGCAATCACTGTTCACAAAGGCCACGGACATGCAACGAGGAGCTGGTCTCAGTTCTGTCTGCTGGACTGTAAACTCTGGAGCGAGGAGCTGATCTTCACATTCCATTCTGCAGAGCCATTTTATGCTTTCAGATGCATTTACTGGCGGTGATTCAGAGGATGTCAAAGGTTAAAGGGTCTTAGTTGTTGATTTTAATCTTCGTGTTATATAAGAAAAGTCTGAAAGCGTTTCAGCAACCACTAAAGTTTGATTACAGGAGAGTCGACATTTGTAATTTCAAAATATACTACAACACTTCAAGTTATTTGCTTAAAAAAAAAAAAGTTAAAATAGTTGATATTCTACCTTCTACTTTTTCTATTCTATTTTTTTATGCAAGTGAATTAAAATGATTAATATAATAACATAAAACAAAACTGTTACATGCTTGTATCTTTGCTTTAAATAACTAAAAATTAATGGATGAAAATTAATAAAATACCAGTTTTTCATAAGTCAGATTTACACTTTTACAATTTACACTTTGCAAATAATTAAAATGAACATTATAACTACAATACTGTAAATTAATTTCTAGTAAAACACTGCAAAAGCATTTCTATACTTGTATATTCTGTGCAATTAAAATGATTATTAAAATTATAATGAAATAAGTCAGATTTATACTTACTATGCAAATAATTAAATTTGTAAAGTGATTTTTAATTATAAAATAAAACCTAGTTTAGGGTTCCCTTTTCTATTTTTCTATTTATTTGTTTAGCTTTTTGTGTTTTCATTTATTAATTTTAATTTTTACACAACATATACAGTTATAAGTCTGGCTTTTATTTTAGTATTTACTTATTTTATAATGAATTTAATGTATCATTTTTAATTATTTGGACAAAATACATTTAACTTCAACACAAGCAATTAAAGTGGTGGGGACAACAATCAGGATCCCTGAAAACTATTTACTGATATTCAATAACATGAACCGGTATGTTTGAAAATGGTTTTAAAATGCAAACTGCAAAAACATAGTCCAAAAATCATACTTAAAAAACAAACAAACAATGGCTTACACGAACCCAGGCCTGAAAAGCACTTCACGGATAGTCCCTCTCCATCCTCAAGTGGGACGGTGTCCAACGGCAGGCCCTGTCACCACAAATAACATCACTTCGGTGGATTTTAAACCAACTGCGGATCATAAATCCCTCAACAATTATTGATTAAATGCTTTCTCCCAATAATGAAGAGGTATAAATCTCCCTCTTTCAAAAGACACGCTATATAATCTAATAAAGGAGTTACATGCCCAAACCTCTGAGACGAAGCTTAAGAGACTGGGCTTCATTATCGACCTCAAGCTGGCTAAGGAGAGAGAGAAAGGTCGTCTGAAAACACACAGCTTGCATCTGCAAGCCACAATAGAATTAGTTATCAGAAGGCCCATTACTCAGAAGCAGGTATTGATCCAGAAGAAACATGTTCGCTTTGGTTGACTCTGTTATTTAAGCAGAATGCCAGTCATGTGTTTAAACTTTTGTGTGTGGAGTGTTTCTCCAGAAACATCTCAAGGAAAAGGACTTCTGCTCCATTGATGGGTTAAACTTGATGCAGAAATATGGAGTTTTCTCTCTGGGCTTCTGTTTAGTAAGGGAAAGAGCAGAAAATGTCCACTCTTGGTTGGAGCACCATCCAGTTATCAGCCTCTTCTTCATGGTGTTAGATGGTGTCACGAAGGACTATCAATGTCTGGAGATGAGATAGGAGAATCTTTGAAGTACAAAAAGAAAAAAAACTATGAATATTAAAAACTATGAAGAAAACTTGAACCAGGATGAAAAACCAGGAGTAGATACCTTGAGAAACCATGATGATAAGTCACGATAATAAACCATGATGAGACAAGCTCTGATGAAGACCAGGAAAACTGTGAAGAGGAAAACAGTTAAGGAACCAGGTCGAAAACCAGAAGGAGATGTCTTGAGGAACCATGATAAGAAACCATCTTGAGATATGAGGATCTTTGAAGAACCATCGCATCGCTCTCTCAGCTTCCTGAGTGTCCCTGGTCTAGAGCCAGACTCATCCGTGCTGGCAAGGAGGCCTGGAGAGACCTGGAGGGCCACCACTGAATGGAGTGCCAAGACCACTTGCCCAGCCAAGGAGTAGAGCGATCCAGCGAGGACTGAAGTAGTCCTACGGCTTGGAAGGATGGGCAGCCTTTGCCTTCCAGCCGTCAGCAGTGGGCGGGCAGAGAAGCTGCCATTGACTCGCTCCAGTGGAGGCAGCTTCATGACCCTTATCTTTAGCGCCGTCCACCAAAGTGAGGGCAGCTGAAGCGAGAATGCATAGGCGTGCAGAGTATGGGGTGCGCACGACCTGGTGAGCTCGCATGGACCTCCAGGGAAAAAGGAGACAATGCTGCAAGATCGCTAACGATTGTCGGCGCCGCAGGTACCACTCGTCCAGACAGATCGGGAGGGCTCCTCTGGTGGAGACCACTCCAATCACAACTCCTCGATGGCTTTTGAGAGGACGGAGTAGTCGGCATCCCAGGCTTAACGTCGCTAGGCTCAGATGAGCGGCAGGGGAGGAGCGAGCGAGACCAGATCGCTTCAGCTGGCAGAGATGCAGCTGGTCATGCTGGGTGAAGAGGACAGGGGAAGCATCTGTGTCGGGAGAGACGAGGCATGCTGGATTTGAGCGGCGTGAGCTGCTCGAATCTGGCCTGCAATCCTCTGCCCACTGTTTTTCCTCACAGGCTCCAGAAAGCTATCCGCAAGTGCAGAGGGTGAGACTCATGTTCTCACCGGCGGCAACCTCCAGCTCTTTCTCGTGAAGCCAATAAGGAAGTGACTAAAACTGCAATTCATCGACTGGCCGCTTGAGGCTGGCTGCAAAGGAGTCAGTCCCATAGACTCCCCATGTTAAAATGCTCCAACTTTACAGCAGAAAAACATGTTTACAGCCTGGTGCAAAAAATGGTTTTGGTCTATATAGCTAATTTTGGTCTTCATGACAACTGTGAGGGGTGAATTTTTTTATAACTCATCCGTTTAATTTATATTAAGCCTTAAAGTTCTGCATAATTAAGGCAGTGCCACTTGAGTGACAGGTGGATTGGCTGTTGAGAATGCCGTTAGCTAGGGCAGTGGCTTCAGCAACCAGCTCCGCCTTTTGCCCATTTTCGATTTTCCGGAGAGTCGCGGTGATGCGCTGCCAAGATGGCGACGACCGCTCTGCACCTGAGCTTCAAAACCGCTCTTCTGGAGTCTATGGGTGGCGTCCACGGACATTACGTCCATATTTTTTTACAGTCTATGGTTCTCACATGGCGTCGATGCCACCATGCTGGCGGAGAAGAAATCTGAATCCTATGGCGAGTGCCAGCTTATATACCCATTCTGGCGGGCTTTGCGGGCTTCATGGCCATAGGATTGTAGCAACAGCTTGCAGAGCCATTGGTTCATATTTAAAGTGTTCTGCAAGAACCAATGGCTGTGCAGTTACACTGCATTATTGAAAAAGGCTTCAGTTCAAGAGAAAAAAGGACTTTTCCCATAGCGTCTTAGCAGATGCAGTACAAATAAAGTATCGATAGGGAACCACAATATCCTATGAGAAGATACCAATACAAGATACCATAAAAGAAATAGGTGAGAAACCATGATAAGGAATTACAATTTCTCATGATGAACCATGATGAGGAACCTGCAGTCAACTGAAAAAGGCTGAAGATGTAAAGATTGTAAAACCATCCTTTGCTCTCTCCAGAAAAGCTTTTAAGAGCAGAAGAAAACAAACACAAGTTCAATACGGTTTCCCAGAGGCGCAGGTGGACTTGATTCACGAGAGCGTCGTAATCTGCTTTCAAGAGTCTGTTTCCATCTGTAGTCAGAAGACCAAGATCTTGAGTTCAGCAGCGACAGCAGAGATTGTTTATGACAGAGACACAGCAGGTGGTCGAGTGCTCAATAAATAAACTTGGCCCAGATTAACAACATCGTGGCGAGAGAAATGTGGCGTGCTGAAGAAACCTTCCATCTGACTACAATGGTGGAAGAAGAGCCCATATCTGTGGCCAACAACATCCAGCTCTCCGGGAGAAAAAAGAGGCGAAACAGCCACTAATACCCACAGGATTTGTGCGAGTGCTCCGTAATAATATGATTTGAGGATCGAGGGAAGAAACCGTATCAATAAGACTGACCTCTTCTAGAGGCTTTATTGAGCCCTCGGGCGCGAGGATTGATGGGGAGAGATTGGAAATGAAGAGAGATAGAAAGACCGGGACTTTTACCTTTATCAGGGGAAACTAAAGGATTTTTCCCCTCATTCAATTTAAAATCCTTACAAGCCCGCTTTGGTGTGGCGTGTCGCACCTGGACAAATGGTAAAATCATGAGTTTACAGCTCACCCTGCAGACATACATTACTGAAACTCATTGTGGATTTCATCACTTGTATCTACTGCAGGGTTTGCCCTCTCCCAGCCTTAAGCTTAGAAATACAGTTTTAGGATCTGAAAACCTTGAACAATGAACAATAATCAATCAAATGAACTTAGGAAATATTTCAGATTTGAGTGCTCTTTTTATTTTAGATTTGTGACCAGTGTTATTTTAGCATTATTTACATATAATTTATATTAAAAAATATTATTTATATTGTTTTTTATATATATATATATATTTCATTTGTATTACTATTTTGCATTAGCTTTTATTTCAAGTTCAATTTTATAAATTTTATGATGAAGACTTATAAACAATATAAAAATATTTTATTAAAATAAGTCATTTCATCAAAATTTCTGAAGTCTAAGTTGAACTAGAAATAAAAGCTACTAAAATATAATCTAAATAAAATATAAACAAATATACAATATAAATATATATATATATATATATATATATATATATATATATATATATATATATAATATGTATATATATATATATATATATATATATATATATTACTATTTTGCATTAGCTTTTATGTCTAGTTATTTTTTGAAATTTAATGATGAAATTACTTTTTTGTTGAATGATTTTGTCATAGCTGTGTGTGTATGTGTGTGTGTGTAAATAGTCATATATTTTTAAAAGTTATATAATTTGCTTTTGGTTTATTTGTTTCTAGAGTTATATATATATATATATATATATATATATATATATATATATATATATATAACTTAAATCAAAATAAATTAAATAATAGTATAATAAAAATAATATATATAAAAATAGAAAAAATAATAATTTTTTTATTATAAAAATAATAAAAAATATATAATAAAAATAGTATAATAAAATAATCTATATATTACTATTACTTAATTTATTTTGATTTAAGTTTTAGTTCTGTTTTAGTTTTTTCCCCAGTTTATTTGATTTACTTACTTTTAATCTTATTACCTTAACTTTTAAATTTCAAATATTTTTGTCACAAATATTACGTTTTCCTCCCTAATATTTACAACACTTGTAACTGAAATAAGTTTTCATCAAATATTCATATTTTATTTCAGCTTTTTTCAATTAACAAACAATTTTGCATATTTTTAATTTGCAATAATATCCGTATTTGTGACCTCACGCTCTCGTTCTTAAAATTGAACCAATATTACATAAAAGAAATTCCCACAAAACTCATTATTTGTGTGTCATTTCCCAGAATATCAAACAAATCATTAGACAAATGTACTTGAGATACAACATTGCATGAGAATATAAGACTTATATCTTGAAAGTGTTTTTAACTTGTCTAGCAAATTAAACAGTTAAACAAAATCTCACAGGTCTAAAACACAATATAATGTTTTATTAAACACCATTTCAATGCAGAATTTAAAAATACTGTGTATGGATTCTGGATTGCATTTCTAACAAGACATGATGGCGTCTTGACTAACAAGAAGCTTTTGGCAACTTCAGTCAGAAGATGGGAAAGAAAAATCAGCAAACGGACCAACTGTTGGCGTTGACTTTCATGAGATGACTGTACTGAGGCTAGGCTTGCTAATTAGCAGTCCCACAAGCACCTAACACTTTCATACTGATGAATATTTGATTAGACACTGCTCGGATAATGCACTGTGTGTGTGTATGTGTGTGTGTGTGTGTGTATGATAGACACAATGAGAGTTTCTCTCCTCGGTTTATGGTGGCTCTCATTCTGAAAAAGCGGCTTATTACGGCTGTTAACACAAAGGGAACAAAAGCATGTTCTGGCGACAGCGCGCAGCTCTGTGCAAACAGTCAGTGTGGATAAATCGCAAACAATTCAACACACAAACAAACAAACAAACTGCAAGACTATTTAAAGAAACTCAAATCAGAGGTTATGTTCGTGTCTTGGAAACACAGGCAACAGAAATATTCTGATATTCTCAAATAGATGTGGGCGTTTTCTCTCTGGTGCTTTAATGCACTAAACATTCAACTTCAAGCACAATAAATGTGTGTACAATTCTATGTGTATTTCATCTAGATGCACAGTATTTTCCACTTGTTTTAAGTATTAAATACTGAGGGGAAAAAACAACTAGAGAAAAGACTTTTTGCTTGTGTTGCTTCCTAGTACACATCACTTTAACTGGAAAACAAGTCAAAGAAGACTCATTAAAATCTCATTAAGATGGTGTTTTGCAGTGTAAACACCATATTTATTTGATGCAAATGGAAACAAGGCTTAAATAAATGTAATCTGTTTTGTAGTTTGTGTACTTTTCTGTTGACTGGTTAACCAAAATAAATAAATAAAATAAAATAAAAATAATAATAATTAAAATAATGTAAAAAAAAAATTAAAGAAGTAATATATCTTCATATAAAAAATATTCTTAATAAAGAACACATAGCAGTACACTTAACTTTATCCTAGTGTTACACTACCAACAATTATAACATTTAATGCATATTATAATATTAAAATAACATTTAAATTAAAAATATTAAATATAATATTTAATACATAATTTTATATTATTTATATAAATAAAAAAATAAAAAAATAGCGGCACTTCGCAATAGGATTCAGATTTCTTCTCCGATGGCATAAATTAAAAAACATTTTTGTTAATTGAAATTAAAGCAAAAAATAAAATGATTAAAAATGTATCTATTAAATCTATTTTTATCGCTCTCTTATCTATGCAAGCTAGTGAAGTGCAAGATGGTCTGTGTTCCCAGCATGCTGTGCGTGTGGTATGATTGAGCGTGGTAATGGGCCCCTGCTACATTATGATAAGGTCAAATTAGAATTAATCACTGTGTTTCTTCTGTCTATCTCCCTCTGGGCTAAATGAATAAACATGACTTGGCTGAAGTGCTCGAATCTGAGGCTAGTTAAACAATGGCACACTGATGCTGATAAGGGTGGGATTTCACACACACACACACACACACACACACACACACACACACACACACACACACACACACACACACAAATCTGAGCGTCTTATGGATGTTAGCCAATTAAGATTCCTTAAATGCATCATGTTCTGGAAAGGAATCCGATAAGTTTATCCCAGGAATTTGTCATTTAAGGAAGGCTAAACATTTGCAGAGCATTACAGCTAATTTAGGAAATTAGCTTTCAGTCAATCTGAGACGAAGTGGCTTGATAAGAGCTGTGTGTTGCTAAATAAAGCTGTCTAACACATTTCACACCGTTTACATCCAATAGCTCACTTTCCCTGCAAAATAAGTACATAAAATGCATGATAAATCAAAAAGCGAGACAACATGATATAACATAGTACTTAATCGAATATGGTAAATAAACTTTGTAAATAAATACTAAAACAAAATAAAACTAATATAATAAATAAAAATAGTAAATAAATACAAAATAAATGTGATAAATACTAATAAGGTATATAAACATGGTAAATAGATACTATTAAGCATGATGAATCTTACTATGATAAACTCAGTAAAAAATACTAATAAATGTGACAAACACTAATATGATGAATAAAGATGGCACATGAATGCTAATAAACACGATAAATACTAATATGATAAATAAACGTAAATAAATACTAATAAACAAGACAAATACAATTAAGTTATATAAACATGGTAAATAAATACAAAAACATGAAAAATACTAACAAGTTATATAAATATGGTAAATAAATACTAATAAACATGAATACTGATAAACACAGTAAACAAAACTAATAAACGTGACAAACACTAATGTGGTGAATAAAGACTGCAAATAAATACTAATATGATAAATAAACATGGTAAATAAATACTAATAAACACGATGAACACTAATATGGTAAATAAAGATGGTAAATAAATACCATAAATAAACATGATAAATAAATACTAATAAACATGATAAACATAATATGGTAAATAAACATGGTATAAAGGTAAATAAACATGGTAAATACTAATATGATAAACATGTTAAGTACTAATAAACATGACAAATACTAACATGATAAATATGATAAATTGAAAAATAATTGAAAAGAGAAACATACAAATAAAAGCTAATTTAAAATACTGAC
Source organism: allo-octoploid hybrid of Carassius auratus x Cyprinus carpio (assembly GCA_024542945.1). Lineage (NCBI taxonomy): Eukaryota > Metazoa > Chordata > Actinopteri > Cypriniformes > allo-octoploid hybrid of Carassius auratus x Cyprinus carpio. The sequence continues at coordinate 2,311,091 of CM045074.1, read as the reverse complement.
TAAAACTATAACAGCATACAGATTATACTAAAATAAGAAAAGACAAAGATGCAAAGAGCGGATAAATACTTATTTTATAAACCCTGAATTGATAAGATCCCAGTCAAAGTTAATTGAATAAACAAATAGATTTTTTAAATTTGTGTCAAACATTATATATATATATATATATATATATATATATATATATATATATATATATATATATATATATATATATATACATACATACATGCACACACACAAAAATAATAATTAAAATAATTTATATATATATCAATTAAGTGCACAACAGCTATTTGTTGCATCAGGTCTGGATCTATATAATCTATAAAACCTATTTGTTAATGAAAAGCATTACATTTGACTCTTCAGCCACACTGATGCTTCAAAAGAGACCAGCTGTGCCTTTTCTCTCCAGGAAGAGGCTTCAAGCGGCATGAGCGAGGACAGTTTGTTGTCATATCTGCAGGTGTGTGTGCTCGAAACAAACACCCACCATGTCCTCGACCCACAACAAATGCCTGCAATATATTTAATGTGCTCAAATGCAGCCTGCGGCACGAACACATCTCTCCACGAGAGCTTATGGAGCGGACACAAATAAATAAATAAATCAATATCAAAGGAGCCCAGCGTAATGCTTTACTGGGTAATAAAACACAGGCGTCAGGGAGCACTAGGGGACCGGGTTCCCAGAGGGCTCTGGGGTGGACAAGCAGCGCACCAAGGAGAGCGCACATATAAATTTAACAGCAAATGAAGTCCATTTCACCAGGCTGAATGGGAAAAAGGTCCACTGCAGACCGTCAGTCCGAGGTTTCCAGCCTGATCTGGGATCAGATGGACACTCGAGCGGTGCAAGGTGACATGGGATATTAACCTAGCAGAAGTTTGATCTTGCGGCCATCGTTTACATTAAAACACAGGCACATGAAAAAATATACTAATATACTAATAAAAATAATTATTTGGTAAAAATATGTTTACATTGTTTCTCTGACAAGATATTATTACAGCATACCGTAGCTTTGGACCTCTACTTAAATTTTTTATCTAAACATCAATATGCATAGTGTAACTTCAACACAGGATACTATTATCAAGATGGAAGCTGAAATGAATGGTTAAAAAATATATATTCATCTAAAATATCTGAAAAGGCTGAGGAGAGATGCCTTACTTTTGCTTGATGATTCAGAAAAATAATTCAAAATCGAATGGATCTGCACAACAAAAAAAGTTAGATCGTAAGATAGTAATGATAAAGGTGTATTGTGAACCACATATTTTTAGAAATTCAAGAGTCAGTACAACATAACTCAATATTTTTTATGCCTAGTATTTGAAGTTAAAATAAATAAACTTTTCAGGCTAATGTCAACCACCCTTATACAGCTCTTTGTCATCATGATAAGGTCCAAAACATGGTATAATCATGGTAAATGTAAAAAAAAAACATGGTATTAACACATTGCTATAGCCATATGGTGTTACTGTTGCAAATGACAAGAACATGATATACCCATCATCAAAATGTTGTATTACCATGGTAAATGTAACAAGCGGGGCATTTGATAAAGTTTTAAAACAGTCAAAGACACTATATTAACATTATACTAATACACTAAAACTTTTATGCACAATATTGCCAGCTAATGATTGTTTTTTCTGCAATGTCAAATGTCAAAAAAAAGTCAAAAATGTCTAAATGTCAAAAAACATGGTATTAACATCATGAGTAAGTCCAAAACATGGTATCATGCATAGTAAATGTCAAAACAGGGCATTTGATAAGGTCTAAAACAGTAAAAAAAAAAAAATACTATATTCACATTATACTAACTAAAAGCGTTTATGCACAGTATTGCCAGCTAATGTCTTTTTTTCTGCACCAGCAAAATGTCCAAACCAAGCATAAACAGAAAGCGGATGCAAATCTCGAACAACTACAGTATTGGCATTCCTCAATGAATCAGAACTTTTGAATGAATCACTTGAGCAAATGATTCAATGCCTCTTCAGTAAAGAGTTAATGAATTAATCAGTGTGTTTGAATTAGAATGAATGATTTGATTCACTGCTACGTTTATGAGCGACTCAGTGTTTTTAAAAAACCTTTGAGTGAACAATGCAGTGATTTGAAAGCGAACTGGATGAGCGAATGACTGATAAAGATGATAATTTGTGCCAGCAACTAATTATAGTAAAATTACCAAAACTAAACCTCAAATATCACATGAAATCAATTTTTAAAAGTTCATAAATTTACGTTTGACCTACGTGTCTTTGAAGAAAAATAAATTTTCAAACATGCTTTCACTGAAATAACAAGAATATGAATTTGGCGTCATATTTTAAAGGCCATTTTCTAGAGGACCAGAAACCAACATCCTAATCTGAAAAGCCTAATGGAAACATGAAGTACTTTAAGAGCCAAAAATGGATCTTCATAAGAGGTTTCTCTGCTGACCTTAAATGCCACGAACCTTAAATGCCCATAAAATGAACCGTATACTTTATTTTTACGAGTACAGACTTTTCACTGAACATTTTGGCCTCCTCTGAGATGGAAAAGAAAATTGCATGTGGAGGTGACTTCATTCCAGCAGCGAGATCAGACTGTGTGAGTTGAGTTCAGACAGGCCAGGAACATCAAGCGTTCAGCTGTCCTGAACACCGCCATCGCCAGCCGAATGACTCACTGCATGGCATGTTTGACATCCCTGCCTCCGACCGAGAGACTTTTCTATTCCGAGTATTACAAGTCAAGCTGATGTGGAACCAGGAAAGCAGAACCTGCTGGGATTTGGAGCTGGGAACTGCCAATTATTATTCTGAAAGCACATATCCGAGTAATCCATAGTTAAATATGTAACACCGCCTGACATTTACCGAGAGGCTACTCAGAAATTATGAATTCTCAGTTGGATTTTTGGGGCATATTAGGGAAACGGATCTGGCTGAAAATAAGTGTGTGCTCGTGCTCCTCTGCATTCATTTATGCGCGCTACAAATCTCAAAGCGAACATTGGCAAAATGAATCATGCGAATGAGCAATCGGAAGCAATAAACATCAAACCCATGAAGCGGCCAGGCGGATGTTTATTATTACTCTGAGCGGTCATGTCGACACTCAATACAAAATATACATAAATTTGGAAGAGTTATGTAACAAAAGGAGGTTTAAAGTGGCAGGCAAATAAATTCAACACATTAGCAGAACAAAAACTAGCGTTTACCTGTGGGTATAAATACTGCTAGTTGATCCCAGGTTAGAAATAGCAGTTGAAGTGTAATAAAGATGTCAGCGAGGTTGCTAAGAAAAGCGAGCGGATCGATGACATTCTCAAGAGGCTAGGCGCTAAAGCAGGATCTTACGCTCACCAGCACCGCGTATCAACATCAACCGATCAATACCAATTACTGCCGCTTTCTGCAATGGCAAAGAGACCCCAGAATGAAGTCTTTAGAAAGCATTCATTCACTGACAAAGTTATCTGTTATTTTTTTTAAAGAGGTAAGGCTGACAGGAATTGTGTTTACATTCACTGAAAGCGGTAGCAAATATGTAAATACAAATATAGAAAACAATAATATGTACTTCAAAAGAATACAGTTATACATGTCCAAAAAAAAACAAAAAAAAACTTTAGGCCTATGTGCTAGTGTACCATTTAAAAAAGGCATAACTATAAAAAAAAAAAAAACAGTTGTACATGGTAGATGGTAATACTATGGAAAATTCATCTCTACCAAGATACTAATTACCACCATATTCAAATACCATGGTTTTACTGTAATACATGCCCAACAGAAAAAAATTAAATAATCTATCTTTAAAATATTACAATATTAAATAAAATATTAAACAATTGTTAATAAATTAAAAACTAATATATTCTATACAATGAAAAAAACTTTTGTTGTTACTTTCTAAAATTTGTGGAAATGCTTTGGATCATCATGTTGTGTACCATCATTTATAATAATATTTAAACAACATTACACAGTATAATAATAAAGAGTTACTATATATAGAGAGAGAAAATGTATTAAATTACTTAAATGATTGAATGATTATTTAAATTATAAAATAATTTACTTTAAATTATTTTTCATAATTTCATCATTTTATAATTATATTTTTTAAATAAATAAATGTTTCCACTAGTTTAGTTATATATATATAGTTATATATATATATATATATATATATATATATATATATATATATATATATATATATATATATATATATATATATACACACACTATATATACTATATATATACAACATATATATATATATATATATATATATATATATATATATATATATATATATATATATATATATAATATATATACAATATATATATATATAATAAAACAGAGTATCAGCTAACCTCAGATCAGTTACGCTCTCTCACACACACTGTTGAAGCTGACGGAGCCATTTCCATTTAGATATGATAAGATCCCTAGGAAGTGCTGGAGAAAGTAGGTGCTCTATCATCGTGGCTGAATTGGAGTTGAAGCGTGTCTCTTATGTGAGTGGTAATCTCGTCTGGAAGCTGCTATACTCACATTGTAATCCACGCATTATGCTTTCAGGATTAGATTATATTGTGGTAAAGCACAAGAGAGCTATAAACCTAAAGAGACTCGTGCATATGAGATTCACAGGTGTTTCTTCAACTGACGACTCACAGAAGCACTCTAAAACACTTTTCATACTCACTAATTTACTTTTTCTGCTAACACTGGATAAACAAGCATCAGTTTCAATGAAATAATAAAATGTCATTTCCACAGCATCTTTATTAATGCTATATTTCGTTTGATAAGATTCTGTTATGGAAGTGACATCGGAAATTTCATCCAGGTTAGTATTAATCTGAAATCCACACAATGAAATTATACTGTCACACTTTTTGCATAATTTGGCCAAATTACAGCTTGACTGTTAATGACACTCAAAAATATTTGGCTTGGAAGTGATATTTATCTTGATTTAACTTTGTTTTCTTCACACATCACACATCTTATTTGTAATATTAATATAACATCTCTTTGATAACTAGAAGCACATACTTTTTGGGAAAACTTTAGTAATGGCCAAAATTGCTGTATGTTGTGGAAATGACATCAAAACATAAGTATAGTTGTTTTTTTGCATAAATGTTTAAGCGTCTGATTTTAAATTTGTCTAAATTTTAGGATTAGTTTATGACTTTTAAACTTTCAGAGAAAGAAGCTTTATTAGAAGCCAAAATGGTTGTATGATGTAGAAATAATAACAAAACTTAAAGTCATAATTGATGTAAACATTTAAATGTTCAATTTTAACATTTAATAGCCTACATATATTAAGCTTTAAACATTATTAAACTCTTTTACTTTTGAAGAAAAAAAAATAGTAGTTAAAATGGTTGTATACTGTGGAAATGACATCAAAACTTAGAAATGGTCAGTAATTGCATGAACATTTAAATGTTTGTTTAAAAGTTGTGAAATTTTCATACAGTACATCTATTAAGATTGCCAAGATTGTTGTAAGTTGTGGAAATGTCAAAACTTAGGAACAGTGTGAAATAGTGTGACAATATCATTTAACAGCATGTATTTCAGATAAAAGTTAACCTGTGATGAAATTACCAAGACAAAGGAGTCAGCCATTTTTTTTTTATTTTTTTATTTTTTTTTTGAAAATGTCAAAACTTAGGAACTGTCGTAATGTGTAAACATTTAAATTTTCTATTTTAATTAAAAATAAAACAGCAAATTTTCACACATGGTTTATAATATTTCATAGTTTTAAATATTTTTGATGTATTTTCCATTGCTTAACATTGAAAAGATGTTGAATAGTTTTGAGCGTCACTAATCAAACTCAGATTTTGTGAAATATGCTAATGCAAATAGTTACAATTACATTCAATTGTGTGTATTTCCTATTAAAATGTGATGAAATTAGCCTTAGCTAAAAGAGTCTGCTTTTTTTTTATCACATGTTATTGTTGTGGAAAGGATTTCAAAGCGTTGGAACTTTTAGTAATTTGTGTCAGCATATAAATTTTCATTTAAAATTAGCTAAATTTTCACAATATATTAAAATGGTTTAGAATTATTTCACTTTTAATTTTTTACTAATAAAAGGATGAATATTTTTGAGTGACATTCTAGTTTTGTGAAATAATGTAAATAGCATAACAATAGGCTACCATTTATTTGCCTGAGTTTCATATAAAAGCGTAAATAAAGAAATAAATAAATAGCCTCAGATGAAATTAGTCTTAACAAGTTGGCGGTTTTATTGCAAAAAAATAAAAAATAAATTTAAATCATTTCCATAAGCAAAAACTCTATACATGCAATTGCAAATATAAATTCGACAGTTAAAAGTTTCCAAGCCAGTTTCAATGTGACTTTCGCCAACAAATAAAACCTGAAATCTGTTAGTTTGAGTAAAATTGATCTCGGAGACATTAAAAGTGGCGGTAGTTGAAGAAACATCGATACGCTGAGCTCCACTCCCAAAAACGCTCTTTTGTGCGAGAGTCAAAACATTTTGGAAAGCGAATCACTCCCGAAAATGCTCTCTGAAAGCAGGACTCTGTGCAGTGTTTGTTTACCTGTGCTATTTTACATGCCTTTGATGTGGCAACCATTTGTCCTTTCTTCCTGCTCGCTTGTTTGATGGACAAATAAATTCATAGCGAGGGCTTTCTGTGGCGGGATCGATACATCAATCTGAGCTTTTACTGAGAGCACCGTTCAGCCCCAGCTTGTTTTATACCTCTAGATGAGCACCGGTGAATGCCACAGGAGAACCAATCATCAATCAGTCGTCTCACAACCAGCCACCACAACAAAACACTAACAGATGAGCAGCAACGAGCCACGGGCCAGAATATTACAACTGCAAAAGAATAGTGCACACACACACACACACACACACAAAATTAAATATAAATATAATTATAAATATGTATTAATAAATAAATAAATACATGCATGAGTGAAATAAATACATAAAACACATTTTTTTAATGATGCATTTATGAAGACATGACTAGTGCAAGTGTCATTTATGACTAAGCGTATGGACATAAAGTGTGAATTCCCTGAGGAAAATGTAGGGTTAAATAAAAGTACACTTAATTTTCTCTTTTCTGCTCGGACAGCTTCTTAAATCAATATCTCATGCTTACCAAATGTAACTAATGGCTTTTAATGCAATTAAGCAGCACAGCATTGATTAAAGCAGCAAACCCTGAGATGATGGTACACTTCCTTTACCTTGTTTAAAGGGTGTTTTTATTTATTAGCCACAAAGCAACAGACTGCCTAAAATATACCTAAAATAATTAAAAATATAATAATAAAAATAATTAAATATTTAAAAAAAATACATTTATTAGTAGTAATTATCAAAATAAAGTATTTTATACTATTTTATACTATATAAACCAATGAAAACTAAAAGTCATTCATAAAGTGGACTAAATTTACTTAAAAGAATAATAAAGATATACTTAGTAATAATGAAATAAACTAAAACCATTTTAAGCTATCATATATATATATATATATATATATATATATATATATATATATATATATATTAAAAAATTAAAATCAAATTAGTCATTTCTTGACTATATAGAAAATATAATTGTATATATATATATTAATATATTAATATAAAAAATTATAAGAGTATAAATATAAAAGGAACATAATCAAACATTAGTTTCAAATTCAAATGTTATTATGAATGCAAGATTATAAATATAAATAAGAACATTGTTTGTAAAACTGTATTTTTAAATAATACTTTAATTAATATTAAGATTTTTTTTCCTGCATGAAGCAAATATTTAATAAAATATATTAAGGAAAAGAATCCAAAAAATACTTTCTAATTAAAACATCAAATACAAGAATATTAATTAAAATAAAATACTATTTAAAATACAATATTATAAATAATATTAAGATTCTTTTTCGGTTAGAAACAAATATAAGTTTGTGAATGAAAATAATATAACAAATATGATATAAAAATTACAAAAATGATATAAAAATACAATATAATAAATATTAATACAAATACTTCTGTCTTTACATGTTTTTTTTTTTTACTCCATTAGCAGGTTAAACAGTTTCACTTTTACTTTTTTAATCCAATAAATTTATCTTGTCTGTGGATGTCTTCATATTTTACTGGAAAACAAACAAAATAGATTGAGAAAATGTACTGGTGCACTAAATCAAATGCTAGAGCGACAAATACAGTTCAATTAAAGCAAAAGATTGATCAATTTAGGGCTGTGCAAAATCTGGTAACTTAGGCAACACTGGTTCAGGTGGAGCGGCATTTACTACACAGAGCGTAGTCCACCGACAAGCTACACAAAATGCGCTTTCAAAATTGACAAAGAATAGCCTCGATTTTAAAATCGATTTTGTGTAGATTGTAATCTGACTCTGTGTAGTAAATGCCAACCAGTGTTGCCAAGTCTGCGGTTGTTTTCATGTTCGGGTTGAAGCGACCCCAATACCAATAGCGTGATATTTAGCCCCTAAAATGTGAATATTACCAGGGCAACCCTGACAAAAACTTATATTTTAACCCGGGATGCAATTTTATCGGGAACCTCCTGGAAACTGATTGGGCTAGTTTTGGACTAGTTTTGAGAAGCAACTGGGCAGGATTTGTTGTGAAAACCTGGCAACCCTGATCTTACTGCGTGCTGGAGATATACTACTAATCACAGGAGCGTCTTTACTGAAGAGATGCGCATGAAAATCATGATTGATTTTTTGCACAGCCTAATCGAATTCACCCAGGGCCACGGGTTTGTAAGCGTCCGTCTGAGGAGAGATATTGAAAACAAGCGTGGAGGGAGAAATATGGAAACATCAGGCTCGGCGAATATCTCTCTCTCACCACGAGCCTCAAAGCAGCAGGAGAGATTTCACACAACATCGACTCCATAAACACAGATTCATCTGGAGAGATTAACAAATCTGAGCTAGCATTGTCTTAATTAACCAGGTGCATTCACAGAGCCCTCCAAGACAGATAAAGCTAGCGTTTACACTATAACCTTAAAGCGTGGCTGATTCTGCTTCAGAATTGTAGAAACAGCCTCATAAACACAGAGAAACTGAGCAGAAACATCTTTAAATGATTGAGGCAGCTTCCAGTGTTTGACTGACAGCTCAGCTCGCTCTGCCATTTACTATTGATCAGTGGAGAAAATAATGAAGTCCTCAAACCACAAGAAAACCCGCTCGTTATTTATTTGGCTCTTTTTTCCCTTTGAAAAGAAGAAAAACAACATACTCTAATCATCTCCAACCTGTCAGTGTTGTTTTACATAATCTGTTATGTAATCTGCATAATATTTATATCATATACTGTAGGAAAAGAGTGGGAGAAATTTAATTAATCTTTAATAAAGTGACTAAAAAATACAAATCCGAGCACACTGAGATGTGATGCTCCAGTAATTCTTTTGATAATTTAGCTTTCTTTCTCTACACTGTAAAAATGCTTATTTTTTCTAAGTCCTAAATAAAACAAAGACTAGTGGAGTACATTTTACAAGAAGATACTTCAGTTTTCTACTTGAAAATTTCATGTTTAAATCAATATTTTGTTAATTCACTGTTTCTTTGTGAAATTTACTAGCAATTTATGGGTAAAAAATTATTTTCTACATCAGTGTAGAGTACAGCTACTATAAAGTGACAAAAAGTGGTTTGTTGCTAATAAAATGTACAAATTTAATATTATATTAATATGTTAAATAATTATTAATATTTCATATTTAATTTTCAATTAAATATACTAAATAATTTAATAAATAATATAATAAATAATTTTCAATTAAATATACCATAAATATATAATTACGTATTTAAAAAAAATAATAATGAGAAATAAATTTAACATTGTGTTAAGAACCACATTAAACCCAAAGAATGAGTATTTCCTTTAACAAACGACACTAATTATTAATAGCCTGCTTGCCTTTACCAAAGAAACATTTTTTCCATGTGCCTTGCTCTCCATTAGTTCCTAGTGAACCCAAAAAACAGACAATAGTTAAAAAAACAGCTAAGACAAAATAAAAACAAAAATAAAATACTATTTCAGTTTTCTACTTAAACTCACATTTTATTGAATGTTTTACTTGACGTTTCATTGTAATTGTTTCTAACAATTTCTGAGTAAAACTTGTTTTGACATCAAACTGTTTCTAGTATGTTACTACTACTAAATAGCAAAAGTGGTTTGTTGCTATAACAAAGTTTAAAAGAAAAAATTATATATATTCTATACAGTAAATGATTGATTATTTATAATTTCTACCTTTAATTTTGTAATTTAAATATTCATTTTAATATAAACATTAGATATTACTATAAAGGGAAAAAACTGTTTTGTTGCTACATTTTATAAAATAACTATAATCAAAGTAAAAATTGAATATATAATATTTATAATATAGTTTTTAACCATTCAATGTATACATTTAATTTTATAATATAAATAGAATTCAGGTTAAATGTAAATATATTTACTTTTAAAAATAAAAATACATGTAACATTTCTAAATCTAATATTTGTTAACAAATATAATTTTCAAAATGTAATAATTACTATTATTTAATTTTTTAAATATAAAAATTAGCACCACACTAACAAGACTGAGTAATTCCCTTAGCAAAAAACACTAATCATTAATAGCTTGCTTGCTTTTATCACAGAATCAACTTTTCCATGTGCCTTGCTCTCCATTACTCCCTTGGGAGCCCCCCAAAAAGCAAAAGTAAAGGGAAATGGAGGGTGAGAAATGCATCCGCAGTCTCGGGCATGAGCATGCAGCGGTAAGACCAGTAAGGGTTTTTCTGCTCGCTCCCAGAGGCTGCGCTGTGCTGTTTGGACTTTCATTGGAAAACTGGTGCCTGCTCTTTAATGAAAACTATATTTCACACCATGGGGATGAAAGAGCGCTCTTACTTTCCTCTCTTGGCCTGACAGCTCCCAATTCCTTCGCATGTGCCAAGCGTTTGATTAGAGCTGCGAGGCTGAGCTGGATGCATGATAACCTTACACTTAACTTCATTCGTTCACCATGTTACATGTCATTCACACACTCAGCAATACAAAACATGTAATATCAGCTTTCTGTGCTGTATCGCCACTCTTGCTTTAATCAGCTTGCAACAGGCCAACAGGCAGGAGGAACAAAACAGAAAACACAACAGTGACCGATAAAGACTAGCTTCTGCTGGATTCCTACCGATGCTGGTAAAGAGAATGTCGAGAGGTTGAAAACTACATTTTTTGAGTTGACACTGATTGCTGGGAAATGCTTTTACAGGTGTGATACATTAGCAGCACATTTTGCAGTGTACTGGTTTTGCACTACTTTAGTGAGTATTGCAAAACTGAAATTTATACGGAAAATTTGTCTCAAAATTAGACACTGAAACATACGTTTAAATAAAGCAATCTCAATTACACTAAGGATGCATGATATTATCAGACTGATATAAAAAAACCTCACAAACATGACACCTGTAAATTAAATAATTTTATATATGCAGATTTATTCATAAATGTGTAATATGTTTGTTTTTAAATGAATTATGAGTTCTAAAAGATATTCAGAATTGTTACAACTCTTTTGCCTTAGACCATCTACAAATGTTAAATCTTAAAATAATATTTTAAAGGTTACCACTGCATCTTTCTGAAGAAAAAATGTGATTGATATATAGTTGATTTATAATTATTTTCAAAGTTCATTTCACTATCAGTTTTCATTATTATTTTCAAAGGTCATGATAAAGGAACTTCATTGTTTATTTAATTCTAATAAATAAGTTTTTGTTGAAAACTAACCAAAATTAAAAATAATTTGTTTATAATTTCTTCACAGGAGAGACTTGGTGTTGTTTACAAAAAAAAAAAAAAGAAAATATATCAGTATCAGCATCAGCTACTGGCCAAAATGAGTTGAAAAATATCGGCATATAGAATATCGGCAAAATCAATAACGTGCTCTAGTCTACACTAATCATTAATAGACTGCTTACATTTAGGCTAGTGGTTAAACGAAAAAAAAATCCATGTGCCTTTCTCTCCATTAGTCCCTTGAGGAACCCAAAATGGTTCCAGATTGAAAAAAAAAAAAAAAAAACAGGAAACTTTTTCTAAAATTAATAAAATGTAACAAAATAAAACAAAAAGTAAAAATATATACATTTATTTATATTTTAATTATACAATATAAAGATAAGTAAAAACAAATATAAAATACATAAAATAAATTTATAATACTATAATAAATAAAAATGCCAATAAAATGTAAAACTATTTTTTTTTATAAAGCGATGAATAAAAACATATCAATAATTTAAAAAAAATCTATACATTTTTATATAAATTATATCCATTTATTATAATAAACAAATGCCATTCTAATAAAATAAAAAAATAAAAATTTATTATTTTAAACTACTTAGTAAAACTGTGGATGAAAACTACTGGCTAAATTTGGTACAATACATGAAATGGTAACATTAATGTTTAAATTGTACATGGTCCCTTTTCAAATAAATTTTAATAAAATAAAAATAAATAACAATATATAGATAAAAATTAAGTAAAAACAAAAAATATAAAATCTAATATATAATTAATATAAGAAACAAAACTATGCTAATAAAAATAAATAGATGACAGCATACAACAATTTCTAAGAAAATAATTCAAACCATGTTAATAAGTAACAAAATAAATATAAAATATATAAAACTAATTATTTATAATATTATAGTCAACTGTCCTATTCGATTTTGTATCATACTGAGATAATCAGGGTTTGGCTCAATCAGTCCATTTCCTAACATCAATCACTTTCATTCTGTCTGCAAAGCCACTGGTTACAGTAATAATGAATAAATGTAGATGTAATTTGTGTGTGATTTCTAATCTCTTTGCTAAAAAGCCAATTCTGTGTTCTTTGCACAGATGGGAAACTCCCACCAGATGCTGAGGTTAATTCACAACTGACCAAAAAAAAAAAAAAAAAACTCATTATCCTTAAGTACGAGTATGGAAAATCATTTAATTAAAGTGAAAGGTTCATTGTTTCTGCTGTAATATCTGAGCCCTTAAAGAGCTGTGGGAATGGGATCTTGAAGATTTATTAGATAAATTTTGTTTGGAAAGTGGCCAGGGAGAAACACTTTAATACAAATCAGGAAAGTGTGTTTAATTCCCTAAAGTTAATAAAAATGTAATAAACATAAATAAAGCAATAAATATAAAAATGGAAATAATTTTGTAGTAAAATAATAAATGAAATCAAGTTAATAAGTAATAAATTAAATAAAATAAAAACAAATAATTTGTGTTATATATATATATATATATATATATATATATATATAAATAATACAGTACATGACAAATCAAATCATGAAAATAAGTTAAAAAAAAAAATATCACACATCTATATTAGAAATACAGGTTCCCTTGTGAGACAGACATATGAAGCAGCTCTGGCTCGAAAGCACATCTGGCTGAGCGTTTGTGAGTTATTTTGAGTCTCTCTCTGTGTTCCCTGCTGTTCTCTGGTGTCCCATCGCTGACAGCCGTAAGTGGAGCCCATTTATCCGCTGAGCTCGTGTTGTTAACCTTGCTAAAGTGCTAGCGCATCGCTCTGTAAGCGTGTGTTTGGAGAGCGTGGCGGGCTCAGCTGACCTCCTCCTGCTGGCGGATGGGAAGCGTGTGCTGTATTCATCTGAATCTCTCTCATATTCTTCTCTACCCACATTTACAACAGTAACAATGACTGGAGTTATACTAATCTGACAGAAATTTACCATAGTTTTTGCTGGTTTACTATACTGTATGGTACTGTAATAACTGTAGTAATACTATAGTAAAATTTCTTTGTTACCATGCAAAACAATGGTAAAGTTCAACAGAATTTAGCAAAATGTAAAATCGTGTTTTTTCTAGAATGTTTGACCGATTCTCAATTATTATTTTTTTTACGACTTTTAACTAGTCAACTTAAAAATGTAACTACAACATGATTTAAGTAACTTTTTCTTTATTAACACTTTAGTTTAAGACAATGCTATTCCAAGTGCAGCACACATATGTTGTCAACATAATGTAAATGTTAAACAAATCACTTGTTAAATATCTTTGCAGAAAAGATTCAAAACTACAACTACATATTGTACAAACTTGTCTTATACATATTATGTGTTCAGAAATAATACTGAGGGAAAATTCTTTTAGAAAATCTCAAAAGTCAAGGCAATTCAAAATGACTGAGGGTATAACATCAGTAGACGCTTTATTAACTATAAATGTTCTTTAAAACAACAGCAATGATGCAAACATCATATGCTGTTGAATACTCCGAAGCGGTATTCAAGGCTTACTGTATCCCATCATGCATCATGTTCTGGAAATAAATCGAGACTTTTGCAAAGATCGCAGAGGTCATGGAAACCTTTCCAATGTAAGTTAAATATTAATAATAATTAGATATCACACCATTAGGTAATGAAAGTTATACACACACTTGGGGTCTTCATCTTCACTTGAACACTTGGGCCAAAAACAGGAAATACATCATATAAGTTGTCAAGTGATCAAATGCAAAGACTGCAAGTGTGTTTTTTGGACAAGGCATGTGGAATGATGCTTAGTGCTATATATATGGTCCTTCACAGAGCACGCTCACTCCACGAGCGGTTAATCAAATGCACCAACATGCGACTGGATCCTTCTTTTTCTCTTAACTGTTATAACCGCAATATTGACAAAGTGTCAATTCGAACATTTGGTAATATTTCTAATATTCAAAATCGCTGATTCCTCTATTTCTAAAAAAATAAAATCATGGCAAAACAATTAATTGAATTAATCGATAAAATCAGGAATATCACAGGTAAACTGTTATCATCAAAAACTAACTGTAAACTTTCATAAAGTACTATTTAACTGGGGTTACTATGGTTTTACCCCAAATACCACAGTTAAAAGTGGCTACCATGTAAGAACCATGGTTAATTTTCATAGATGGTGATTTTACCCTTGTTTACTATGGTTTTACCCCAAATACCACAGTTAAACAGTGGCTACCATATAAGAGCAATGGTAAATTTTCACCAAAGTTGGTTTTACCACAAATACCACAGTTAAACAGTGGTTACCATATAAGAGCAATGGTAAATTTTCACCAAAGTTGGTTTTACCGAAATACCACAGTTAAACAGTGGTTACCATATAAGAACAATGGTAAATTTTCACCAAAGTTGGTTTTACCAAATACCACAGTTAAACAGTGGTTTACCATATAAGAGCAATGGTAAATTTTCACCAAAGTTGGTTTTAC
The DNA here is from genome assembly GCA_024542945.1 of allo-octoploid hybrid of Carassius auratus x Cyprinus carpio. Lineage (NCBI taxonomy): Eukaryota > Metazoa > Chordata > Actinopteri > Cypriniformes > allo-octoploid hybrid of Carassius auratus x Cyprinus carpio. Next base: position 2,295,642 of record CM045074.1, on the reverse strand, counting down.
CACAAATACCACAGTTAAACAGTGGTTACCATATAAGAGCAATGGTAAATTTTCACCAAAGTTAGTTTTACCACAAATACCACAGTTAAACAGTGGTTACCATATAAGAGCAATGGTAAATTTTCACCAAAGTTGGTTTTACCACAAATACCACAGTTAAACAGTGGTTACCATATAAGAGCAATGGATTCTTTTTTTTAAAGAAGGCAATTTGAACTTTGCTTACCATGGTTTTACTCAAATACCAAAGTTTAACAGTGGTTACCACATAATAACCATGGTAAAATTCTTAAAATACTACAGCTACCATGCCAAAATGTTCAAAAGACATTGATGCCGATATAATCATTCTGATCAGCAGGTGAGTTCCTACAAAATAGCAAATAAAATGGATTCCAGCATCTAAAAATGCATCTGAAGTCCTGACATTCCTTGAAAACCTTTACAGACGGTGGAAGAGAGATTGAGAGGAGGCTTTCACTCATTTCCAGACTGCAGACGACAGCTGCTGTGGTTCTCAGCATGTCTCAACATGCCTGGAAAGTGTGTTTGAGTCTGAACTCATATAGAGTCTTTCCTCTGACAAACACGTGCAAGTAACACCCATCTGAACACTTCAACACCAGGAGGGCTTCTTCAGGAGATGGGTTTCTATGGCAACTGTTTGAGCATCTCTACAAGATGGTCAAGAGACACAAACTCAACATGAGAGAGAGAGAGAGGGTCAGATAAGAGTATGTTTGAAAATAGCATACTCTGTGTCTTTATAAGAGCAGTGGAGAAACCGGCGGCCGAGCTCCTGTAAAAACGCAATAAATGTCCAATCTCAAGATGCTTTCAATAGGAAAAGTGTTTAATAAGTGTGAACATAATCCTCATGTTAAAAGAGGCAAACTGCTTTATAAAAGCAGAACATTTCAGTAAATCTGTTTGCTGCTGAATGTTAAATTTTATATATTTAGTGATATTTAATGTCACAAAATGCTTTGTTCTGAAAGCTCTCTGAAAATAAAAGTAAAGCTTTTATTACAAAGTAAATGCAAAAGGTTTACACAAGACTAAAAAAACAGTAATGCACTGTTTTTAATAAATAAAACAAAATGTATAATTTCATAAAATATAATCGATAATAATAAAATCAAATTATTTAAATGATTGCAATTTATATTATTTTTAAGTTTTTCTATAGTATAACTAACTGTGGCACCAGTATTTTGGTTGAAACATTGCAGATTAGTGCTAAATCTATTAGATAAGTCATCAAAAGCAAATTTTACTGCTTTTACCAGAGTTACTACCTTTTTTTATTTTATTTTGTTTTATTGTTGTTGTTTTACTCCAAACACCACACTTAAACTGGGTTTATTATGGTTTTACTCCAATTACTTTATTTAAACTGGTTTCTGGGGAAAAACTTTGGTAAACTTTCATAAAGACCATTTTACCTGGATATAGTGTGGTTTAATTCAATACCACAGTTAAAGTATTGTTACCATGCAAAACTATGGTAAACTTTCATAAAGGCAATTTGAACTTGGTTAACTATGGTTTTACTCCACATACTTAATTTAAACTATGATGTCCATTCAAAATCTAATGCAGATTTGCATTAAGGCTATTTTACTCTGGTTTAGTATGGTTTACTCTAGCTATCACAGTTAATCTCGGTTACTATGCAAAATTATGGTAAATTGACAAAGGATTATTCTACCTGAAGTTATAATGATCTAGGCTAACTATAAAAATCGTGATGAAACTATAGTTACTATGCAAGAACCATGTTTAATTAATATTGAATCAATTTCACTTAATTTACCTTAATTTGCACTTAATGTAAATTTATATGCATCAAGATTAAATAGTGATTTTTATTAAATTACAATTTGTATTAAAATGCATAATCTAATGAAAAGTGGCATGAAAAATCTGTTGAATCGTAGGAATCAATTAACTGCAACAGTTACAACTCACATATCTGAATTAATACAATCATGCTAGTCAAAGAGAAAATATCGCAAAATGAGTCTAATGACATGTCTTTAAAAAAAAAACCTTGATCTACAATTAAAAGTGCATTAAAATTGTGATATTCACTAAGTTGCTTGAATCTATATTCCCATATATAATGAAACTAACATACATTTATACTTAATATGATATATTATCCAGTCCTTATAACCACAAGAAAGAAATATTTAAATTAGTGCTGTCAAATGATTAATGCATCCAAAATAAAAGTTTTTCTTTACATAATATACTGTATGTGTGTGTACTGTGTATTTATTATGTATATATAAATACACACGCATGCATGTATATATTTAAGAAATATGTTGTTCATATTAAATATATTTACGAATTAACTGATTTTTCTCCTAAGAGTTTTAAATCTCAATTATCTCAAACTGTGACCAATTTTGCCAAGTTTGCAAGTCAAAGATCTCAATATGAACTCAAACTTCTTGTCAAATATTGTCGAGATGAAACAACCTGAGCTGATTGTCAAAAACTGTTGCATTTGTTCATTTCTACAAAATAAGCACAAAGAAAACAAAAGCTGCAGAATCGCTGAAGACCGCGCCATAAAGTCATAGTGTGCATTTTGTGTTTTTGTGTTATCAGAAATAAATGAAACTGCTCTTACAGGCTGGAATCGGCCTGTCCCAACATGCTGTTTGTTTAATGGCTTCCTTTGCTGTGCTAATCAAACGATCGCCTGCGGATTTGCAGAAACCACTGCATCTTATTTCCAGAGCTTAGCGAGAGACTCACACAATCTGCTGGTGTAGCGACAAGGACGGTCGAGGGCTTCGCTGAGTGGAAATTCAGCATGTTCAGCAAATATGAGCTGGTGTTCAGGTGCTCTGGATGCTGCGAGGGCAACGCTGCCTTTTGAACTGCTTTCAGATCAGTTTACCCTAGCTAAACGGCTCCAAAAAGCACAATAAAGATGCACATCTCAATAGATAGGAGAACAACTGCTTGTCTTGCTAAAGAAAAGATAACTTACTTCATGAAAAACAAACTGGTCAAAACTTTCTACTTTTAAGACAGGGACTCAAGCTTAACTTAGTTTTGCTCGACATACTGTAGGTGTCAAATAAAAACCAAGCTAACACTTTACAATAGTTAGTATGCTGAAATGAGTTAGTAAACAAAAGCTAACAATGAACAGCACTTTTACAGCATTTATGAACGTTGGTTATTTTTGTTTTTAATTATTGGTCATTTTCAGTTACCAAAATCAAATACGCTTGTATTGGCTGTGATTAAATTGTTTGTGTTCAAAGTGGACAAATTATGCAATTAATGTAACTTCACATGAGCCTGGTTGTAAAATAGATTGCAATAATCTACTTTAGTTTGGATCAGATAGTGTCTCAATATATAATCTGTATATCACATTATCCCGGATGAGCCCCCAATTGTTACATCGCCTTTAAATTTCTATCTTTAGACATCTGAACATCTTATTTGATATATTTATCTCACAGCAAGAATCCACAAATATTATACTTCAGCTGATCATTTTGTTCCATCTAAACATCTTGTTTGTTATGAAAATTATACATAAAAAAGATGTATAATCTGACCACCAATACAGTTTTAATTAGTCTCTATGCTAGTTAAGCAAAGTCAATTATAGGCACTATCAGATCTCACATCTAACGCTAACTGTTTGCATTGTGTACTGCGCTAGTGTGCTAGGTCAGCTGTAGTTTAAGTTTATCTACCAATATAATGACTTCAGGTCAGCATTAAAGGCTTATGTATCTCGGTCGCTCATCAACCATGAAAAGTGCTGAAACGTGGCAGAAAATGGCTTAGGTCTCACAGCAATCCATCACTGCGACCCCATCCGTGGATCTTCATAAGCCTGACATTCCCAGTACAAGAGAGGAGAGCGCTCCTCCCACCTGCTATACTATGATTTATGGAAAAGCCGCCATATCAGAGAGAATGAGAGTGATGTTTCTATTTACACATTTCTAGTCGCACTTTCCAAAGACGCAGGTAGGCTAATTTTCCATTTGCAACCCTTCAGTCTAAGCATGAAAGCGCATGTAATTGAGGAGGACTCGTGCTTTCCCACATTTTAAGGGCAACAGTGTCTTGCAACATGTAAATGCAACAGATGTTCTCACACTTCTGTGAGCACTAGCAGGATGTTTCATAGGGGCGAGCTGAAGGTGCTAATTGGCCAAACCGTCCAGGCCGGATACAGTAATAACAAGAAATGTGTGAATGTGGACAGATGTAAACTGAAAACATCAGCTAGCTGTTTGGAAAAAGCTGAGGGAGAAGCTACGATTAGCTATGAGCTTCTATAGACAGACAGACAGATCTATACTCAGACAGAAAGACTGCTCTATACTCAGACAGACAGACAGACAGACAGACAGATAGATAGATAGATAGATAGATAGATAGATAGATAGATAGATAGACATAGAATCGTGAATGTCTAGACAGATAGACAAATGTATAATCAGACAGACAGACAGATATATTTAAACACCCTAATGCAACTATTTTTCTCACTTTTCTTTTTGTAATTATTTTCCTCTCACACACACTTCACTCAGATGGAGAGGCACCTATACACACACACCTGCATCAGCCAGCAGCTCTCCAGCGCCCCACACACACACACACACAGGTTTTCAGCCGCCGCCATGACCGATGATAATGTGAACAATATTTCAGGTCTGTGAGTAGCCGGGCCGAGCACAGATGATGGCGGATGCTAATGCAGACTGAGACTGCGGCGAATGAAGCTGGATCAGGACTGACCCCTACAGGTCAAGATGGAATTACACCCATTCAACACACTCCAGCAATGACTTCATGGGTTATCTGACAGGGAAACAAGCCACGCTTGGACTAGCTAGTTAGCCATGGGGCTAGAAATTCAACATCACTTCAGCAGAACACCGAATAACAGTGGCTTTCAGTGTGATGAGTGCAATTTTATAATCTGAAGGCAAAGTAGCATATTGGGTTAAGTGGCTGATTTGGCTGATGCAATGGCTGATGCAAGGTCTGATTTGAAGGATTGATTAAGGTTTTGCATGGTTTTTAAGTAGTTCTCCAAAAAAAAAAGTTTTTTTTTTTTACTCACGTTATGTATTTTCACACCTCTAAGACTTACTTTTTCAGTAAAATACAAAATATCTAAACATTTTTTACTTGAGACAAAATGATTTAAAGAGATAGACAGTTGACAAATTACAAACAAATAAAAGTTATTATTTACTCTGTTTTCACAACTTTAAGTGAAACATTTTGGTAACAAAACAGTTGCTGGTAGCCATTGCGTCCACAGTATTTTATTTTTATTTTTTATCCAGTGGAAGTCTATGGCTGATGTAAACTGAAAAAAAAAAAGCGTAAGAAAATCTAATTCTTCTAAAAAAAAACACACACACACACACACACACAAATGATCATAAAAGTATTCAATAACAATTTTATACATTATTTTATAAGTGTTCTAAACTTACAGGCTTATCCAAGTTTAAGTTGTTATTTACTGAAAATTCTCCTCCCAGCACAACAAATTCAATTTTGACACTTGAATTTCAATTTTGCATTTCAGTTGTTGTCTGATCTTTACACAAATCTATTGTATTGCTTCAAAAATATAACTCGAGTCAAATAAACTACTTTTAATGACACATACGGTTTTCATTCTTTTTGAGTTGTAATATATATAAATCATTGCATTTTCATAATTTTAAGACCTTAACATTGATTTAAATGACATGAGGGTGAGTAAATAATACAAAATATTCAACAATTTTAGAATGCAAACAGCACAAAATACTAGTAGATCAAACAGTTTTGCTAACAACACACACCAGCAGCTGTAATGCTGCATGTTTAGAGTGGAAATGCATGTATGATTGATTCTAAGCATATAAAAGCACGGCACACTGACAGAGGACCTTAACAACTAATTGATAAAGAAATAAATTAGCACTCCACAGATATGCAGATCAAGCTTCTGGAGATGTCTAATTCTGCATATGTAGCTAACTGCGAGCAGCTTTAGCAGGACACGTGGACACTTAAGGGTGACGAGAATCTCTGGATCAATATTCAAAGCTGCAAACACAGATGTAAAGTAAGATTACTCTGACACAGGCTGTGATTATTTAACATGCTATAATTGAATCATTATCTGCAAAATGTGACATTCTGAAGAGGCTAATTGGGGATATGAACCCATAGCAAGAAAATACACTGCACTACAAAATACAGACATATCTGTATTAATTAGCATCAGTGTTGTTATTAACTAAACTACATTAACTAAAACTACAACTAAAAAATTTTCAAAGAAAATAATAAAATTGACAAAAGCACATAAAATTACTAAAACAAACTGAAATTAAAATCAAAATTACAACTGAATTAGCTAATTCAAAATATTGATAATGCTATATATATTTTTTGTTTTTTTTATGATATAAAGCCATGTCAGCAAAAATGGCTATATTCAATGCTGAAAACAATTCAACTACATTCAAACAATTCAATCAATATCTTTCAATATAGGCCTAATATTTACAATAATTTAACAATTTTGTCTTAAAAAGTCAACATACTATAAAAATAATAACAACAACAAAAATATAAGTCTTTCAACTTACTATATGACAAATTCTAAAATTATTTCAGGAGAAACCTTTTTTAAAATGTCTATTAATATATTTTCTGAATACAAATGTTTTGTAGTATCATTTAAAAATGGGCATTCTATTAAAATTAATTATATTAAATTAATACTATAGTAAAAGTGATAAGCACTGTGCTATGAGTAGCTACAGATGTACAATCACTGATGTTTTTAACAAACTAAAAGTAAAAATACAACAAAATACTGTAACAAATGTTTTGTTAATTGAAAAATCTAAAAATAAAACATGAAAACTTAAATGTACATTAGAAATGTTGCTTAAAGTACAAGTTGAAGTACTAAAATTACTAAAAATCAATTAAAATAGTAATAAAAATATTACACAAAAAAGAAACTTGGAAAAAATGACAAAAGGTACTAAAATGTTCTAAAATAAAAAATTAATTAGCTAATTTAAAATATTAATACTATTAAATGATATACTACAGTAACAGTGGTTAGCATTGTACTATGAGTACAGATTTGTACCAGTGTTATTAACTCAAACTCAAAAATAATTTTCGTTAACTGAAAAGTTATAATACAAAAAAAAACTAATTTTACATGTAAAACAAACTTAGAATACTAGACATGTTGCCTTGGACACTAATTGAAAGTAGTAAAATTACTAAAACCGAAATAAAATGCTTAATCTAAATGGAAATATTTAAAAGAAAACAGATAAAAAAATCATAAAAGCACAGCAAACTTACTAAAACAAATAAAGTAAAAATTATTGTACATTTTTTTGTTAATTCAAAGAAATACAATAACACAAAATATTGCTTTATATCAGTTAGTTGCCAAGTCAACATTTTGAGTATTTTAATAATCACAAACCACACCTAAAATAAACAAATCAGAAATAATTAGTAATATTTATTTTTTAAATGAAAACTAAAGTTAAATAAAAACTAAAAATATATATTCAAAACATTAATAAATACTAAATTAGTAAATAACAGTGATTAACTTTAGCTTCAGTAGCTGAAAGTGTGGCGTACAGATCTTACTGCCAACCACCAATGCAAAACTTTCAAACTTCAACTGAGAGATTGAATTCACATTTTATTAGTGCTCCAAAAACTTGTCCTTTACTAAAGTTGCATAAAGTCCAGTTTTTCCCAAATACATTTCTAAAGCCAGGCACTAAAAGCAGAGCTGAGGGTGCATTAATTCGAAGCAGACAGAGTCAGGGTGAACCGCCGCACTCAATCAAAGATCAGGAACCGGCTTTCAGTCTCCTTCTATGCATTCTGTCAGGCAGGCGGACCGGACCGGTCAGCGGTGTCTGACAATTCTCTGACATTTCTTTTCATGCATTTCTGCTTTATTGAGGGAAGGAAAACACTCCTTTTAACAAAACGAATTTGAGAAATCCCTAATGGAAGGAGCTAAAAGGCAAGCTTTGTTGAAGAAAACGGCGTTGGTCCTCCTGAGGAGAGCATGCAACTGCCATCTCACACTGCACTCGTGTTGCTGTTACAATGGACAAGATTATTCCAGTTTCCTGGCGATTTTCCTGATTTTATCGATTATTCAATTTAATGTTTTGCCACGGTTTTATTTTTTTAGAAATTGAGGAATTGCAATTTTGAATAGAAATATAACCAAATGTTAGAATTAAACATTTTGACAATATGCCAATGATAATAGTAAAGAGAAAAGAACGATCCAACACATGTCAAGCGAACTGCTCACGTGAAGGACCATAAATGCAGTGCTAGGCCATTTAGAATGAGCTTTTGTGTTGATAAAGATGCGACACGGGCAGTGGAATAGGAAAAAATGCAAGAAGATGGGAGTGAACTTCTTTAACTCTGCGCTAGACTGCTGTTTCATGCATGAGATGCTGCAAGAGACACGAGCAACAGTCAAACAAGTCCACGTTTACACAGAAAAACAATGGAAAAGAGCAGAATCAAATAAAACCCGTAACTACAGTATGTCTGATAATTCATGTTTGTATAATGGTGACAGACTGAAAGCTGCTGGTTTTTTTTTTTTTGTTTTGTTTTTTACAGAACATTTATAGTTAATAATATTCTACTTTGTGTTATCAGTCATTTTGTACAAGCCTGTACAAGATGTAGTTGTAGTTCATGCATGTTTTCTGAAGATATTTAACAAGTGATTTGTTTAACATTTACATCATGTTTACAACTTCATAGCCTGACTTGGAATGAAATTTTCTTTAAATAGATGTTTAATAAAGAAAACGTTACTTGAATCATGTTGCAGCTACATTTTTAAATTGACTGGTTAAAATCTAAAAAAATCAAGAATAGGTAAAACGCATGTAATTATTTATAATGTATTGTTATTACAATAGTAAGTGACTATACGCGTAACAAGGACTCCTTAAAATAAAGTGTTACCAAATAATATAATTAGTATTTTATTAAAACAAAACTTACTTATTTCTATTATTATTATTATTATTATTATTATTATTATTATTATTAAATATATAATAAAATATTAGTAATAATAGGCAAATAAATATTAAACAACAAGTACATAATTTTATCAATTACATTTAAACAGAATTTCTTTAAAAAATAATAGCTTTATTAATAAAAACAACTTAATTTAACAACTTAAAAATACTGATTATTAATAATATTAATGATGATAATGATGATAATTAATAATAATTATTTTAAATATTATTATATGACTTATTCCTAAACCTATAATAAAATTAGTAATAAATAAAAATACATAATTAAAATAATATTATCATAAATATTATTAGAAGGATTCATAATTGTTAAGAAACATAATAAAATTAATATAAAACAATAACAATACAATTAATAAAAATAGTAATAATTATTATAACATTAACAGTAATGTTTTATTCTTAAAATACATAAAATGTTAGTATTATTATACAAAAACAATCAATTAATACACAATTTAGATATTTCTATTTTTTTATAATTAAACAAAACATTAGATGTATTAATTCTACACATCTGACCTTTCCCAATCTGTCAATCTACGCATCTAAATGAATTCAGCACACTGTGGAGTCGTGACCTGCGTAACAATTACAGAGGGTGTGAATAAACCTGCCAGCGATCAGAAACCGCTCCAGTGTGATCTGACAGCACGCTCTTCACAATGGAGAGCGACCTCACATGATGGCCGTTAGGAATCAAACCCGCCCGGTGTATATCGCCGTCACAGCGCACTCAAACACTTCACATGTGGAGAACATCATATAAGAGTGGATTATTACCCTCTGGTTACTCTAATAACAGCTCCAGCTCGCCTTTACAGAGGTTACCCATCGGACGTGTTATGATAATCCAGGCATTGACATAGAGAGCATAAAGCTGGCTGCTCCATTATTAATGCTGCTATTATGAATAAATAATGCAGAGCTCAAACAGCACAATGCATCTTTGGCCCACAAATCTAGTTTGCACAGACACACCTGCCGGAAAATCACGCAGGTCGCATTAATATTTCCATTGGCATGTATTTATCTTTGCACAAGAACGCTTTCTTCCCAAATCAACTTAAAAGCAAACATATAATGTCTGTCATGAACATGTCTAAGTCATATTTCATGAAAATTATGAACAAATGCTCAAACATTTGGATCATACAAATATGTCAGTGATAATGGCATTGTCGATTAGCATGTCATTATAGATATATCTTTATTAGGATGAAAATTATAATAAGAAGAACTCAGATGAACCATATATTGCCTTAGTCCTGTGTTTATAAGTCACATTTAATCAATGAAAGCAGTTAAATCTTATTATCCAGGCATTTCCTGAAAGATAGCATGACAATCGCAGCTTCTTCCTAACCGCGATTTATTGCCTTTGTGATTTAATTTCGATTAATTGTGCAGCCCTAGTAAAATGCAAAAAATTAACAAAGATCATAAAAAAGGTTTCATTTTTAAAGGGGTCACCGGATGCCCATTTTCCACAAGTTGATATGATTCTTTAGGGTCTCAATGAAAATTCTTTAACATAGTTTGATAAAATTTCTCAATGGTAGTGTAAAACAGCAGCCTTTTACCCTGTCAAAAACAGCTCTTTTCAGAGCAAGCCGCTTTGTAGCATTTTCCTTTAAATGTTAATGAGCTCTGCTGACCCGCCTCTCTTCCGAAGCTGCTTTTAGAGTAGGGCTGGGATGATAATCGATGCAGAATCAATTGCGGGTTCGATTCTTAGATTTTCAGAATGCATCGCGATTCCTTCTTGAATCGATTCTGATCTTAGATTTTAACAGCAGATGGCCTCTAATCTAGTTTTTATCCCACACTCAAATGCTCATGAAGAAGAAAGCCAAAGAGCCTAGTGCATTCGCATATCATGTAATATCACCTCAGCTTAGAATGCTTTTATGACGCTGAGATTAATGTAAACACAACCCACTTTGAACACCTTTGTAATTGCTTCAACCTTTTAAATTTTATGAATTATTATTTTAGGTTCAAGTGTGTGTAAGGAAACAAGCAGAGTACGGTTGTTTCTAAAGCATGGATTACCATCTGATGTTCAAAACTATGCTCAGAATTGATTCAAGAAAGAATCGCGATGCATTCGGAAAATCTCAGAATCGATGCTGAATCATTTCCGATTCGCAATGCATCGATTTATTTTCCCATACCTATTTCATAGAAACTGTTTACTTCAGCCGCATTCATCGTGAAACTTGCTAATTAGCACATTAATAGGAAAGGCGATTTGCAAAGATTCAATAAAAACCTTACACTCACTTCTTCTGTGGGTGAAGCTGGATCACTAATGACAATGAAAACAAACGTAATCCACTCGCCTTCAGTGGCTCAGATGTCAGGAGTAAATGACGACTGCTGTGTTCATTATTACATCCAACAACAGAACACCTCAATCTCTTAGGAGTCATTCTTGTGTAGATCTGCTCTGGAGTTGAAACAATGGTGGACTGATGACAGTCACTCAGGGCGGTCTAAGGTAAGACGCCAGTCCAGTCTGTGCTGGAACACTACTGTCAATCAAACTATCGAGATCGCTCGATTTGAGAAAGAGGTAAAGTTTTAGGAGATTTAATAAATCTACTTATTGTTTGACCCAAAATGTAATTCCATACAAAACAGTGTTTCTTAAGGAACATTAGTATTTTGCATCTTTCTCCAACATTTCAGCACGATGAACTACATTACCCAAAACTCCTAAAACCGCCTAATGCGGTTTTCAGATCTTAGTTGGCCACCATTCTGGTTCCGGCTAGTCTGGTTTGATGGTTTAAGTAGCCAAACTAATCATTTACTTCCTACAAGACCATCAAACAACAGGAAGTAGGCGAGGGCTAGTGTGTCCATCCATAAGAGGAAAATTTGAATAGTTTCTCTGTGTTGCTTGAGAGACTGACGCTGCAGAACAGCTGCCGAGGACGCCGGCAGGTGAGGAGAAATCGATCGCCGCTGCTCACAAACACGCTATTAATTTCTGGCCTGCCGTGTTTCTGTCAGGTCAGCGAGCGAGCGTGGGAGCTTGTTTCTGATGAGACACTTTGGCCTCGTGTGTTCTGCTGACTACTCGCTTCAGGAGATGGAGAAATACTCACTTTGCCTTTCCTTTGCTGCTCTATTATCATTTTTAGCTTGTTCTGGTTGTTGTTTAACAGGTTTTTAAACATTTACTAAAAGAATTATACAACAGTTTAACTGCATGAGGTTCAAATTCAGAGTAGCCTACACTTTTTACATTGGATTTATTCACAATTAAAAAAAAAAAATGGGGGTACAAAATTAGGTATAGCTTTAAATTTAATACTTCTCACACGTCATAAAAGGTTTGGTCTTTAAATAGTTAACTACATTATTTAAACTAGCAATGAAAAACACTTTAATCTTACTATAAAGGTTAATGCTAAACAAGGATTTGCTGAACTAGGTTTTATTAACTCAAACTATGCTGAACCAGTTCATTTAGAACACAGCTTAATTAATTTAGGGATTAAAAATTTAACCTGTGATTAAACCGGTTCATTTTGTCCATCGATGATGAGGATTGATGGATTATAAATCAAATTAAAATTTAAAGTAGCAAAATTAAAGCTAATGTATCTTAAATTTAAATGAACACTACCATTTAAATGAAGGTCTAAATGTAAGTCTGCTTGCTTTAAAGTAAAGAGTAAAGATTGATGCAACGGAATTGTTACTTTTCAATTTCAATTCAACTTTCATTAAAAGCGTTTTAAGATCTTGAAATAAATTAACTTGAAATAAATTAACATTAACTGAAATCAAATATTTCTTTATTTTAGCAAGTTTTCAAGGCAACATTTTTCATTTTACTTTAGTAACTTGATGTACTAAAGCTAACACTGAAAAAAAATGAAACTGACATAAAATGCATTTAAACAAGGTTTAATATTTGGTCTGTGCATCTGCTATTAACCATGAAATACTGGCTCAAATTGCCCCAAAACAGCATTATCACTATTTAATTTCCGTAAGGCCATTCCAGTGATGTCATAGAGGGTACTTCCTCTGAATGACAGTGAGAAGTGACAGCTGACAGGTGACTGAGGTTGGCACAAAACTGTGACAGGGATCAAGCGGTGGCGGCTCATCAGACAGCGAGAGGAGCCAAGCGTGAAACAGCCGTCTGTGAGAGCGAACCAGCCGAGCCTCAAATATACGGACGGATTGCATGTGTGATACGATTATCTCGAGAGACATGGGTCAATGTTTACACCTCAAACAGACAGACCTTTAGTCAAAGTAAACAAAAGCTAGCATGCTGCAAAGTACTGTATAATGCTGCCTAAATACTTAATAAACCTTACAAATGCTACATTATTGTCAAAACAGTAGGTCTAAATCGATTAGTGAGTTCAGCTAAACTCCCTTACTAAAAGAAGTTTATTCAAGTGTGCTATTAGTATACTTCTTTTAAACTAAAAATAGGAAAGTATGCTTTTAGTTTACTTTTTATGTACTTCTCAGAAATGGGCTTTATGTACTTCTCAGAAATATACTTAAAATGACATTTAAGTATAGTTGACTTATACTTACAAAAGTCTAAATATACTTGAACTTTACTTAAGTATACTTAATAAAATAAACTTGAAGTATACTACTTTTTGGTAAGGTCGCTCCACAGATTCTTGATATCATCCTAGAATGGACAGGATCAAAAGTTTTTGAAAGTGGTCAAAACCAGTGAGGAACGTTTTGAGAGCAGACAAAACAGTGAGTGGGTCTCATTCACTAGCTTGTGCATGAAATCTACAACGTTTTCACAAATCATGATTCATCAAAACATACACACTACAACTTGTTCCAAATTTATGAAAAATGACTCCAGGAAACAATCAATTAATGTCTTGTGAAGCCAAAATCTGAGCGTTTGTAAGAAACAAATCCATCATTAAAATGTTTTTAACCTTAAACGTTGCTTGGCTAAAATACGAGTCCATAATCCATAACAACATTCCTCTTTTGGCTTATAATCGGTTGCTTGATCTGTGCAGATTTCTCTCTGATTCAGATTAGATGACTTTTTACTGGAGGAAGTGGTTTCTGGATTACGGACTCGTATATTAGTTAAAATGTCTAATGACAGATTCATTTCTTTCGGCTTTACAAGATGTTTACTGGTGTGGATTATTGTGATGTTTTTTTTCATCTGTTTTTTCATCTGTTCATCTGTTTGATGGCACCCATTCACTGCAGAGCATCCATTGCTGAGCAAGTGATGGAATGCTACATTTCTCCAAATCTGATGAACAAACAAACTCATCTTAATCTTGGATGGCCTGAGGGTGAATGTATAGTTTAAATTCAATGTCGCTTTTGGATAAAAACATAGCCTAAATATTACATGCCACTCAAATCAAACTACATTTTATGACATGCAACTACAATTGTACAGATGCACAAAATAACGACAAAACAAATGCATATATTTCATCAACGCTCTAAAACGCATAGTATGCTCAGTAGAAAGCAGAAGTGAATGGCTGCGTATAAATAACGAGGGGATGAGCAATCTTTCTGGTAGTTATCAATCACTGCTGTGTGCTCACTGAGGCGGGCCGACGATGACTCATTGCTGTAGCAGGAGCAGGTGTCCGTATCCCAGCAGTCACGGGTCAAACCACACACTCTCACTCACGCAAACTCCGCCAGGTCACACGGCGTGGTTATTCATGCACACGCTATTGAGCTCTCTGGCTAACAGGAAATGAGGCAGTCAATTGAACGAGGCCCAGGCTGTCGGAACTCGGCGCTGGATTTGTGCCTTGCTAAAGAGTCCAGGGCTAATGCTGCTCCAATGCTAACGGAAGGTGGCGTGACCTCTACCTGCTCACAGAAACTCGAGTGCAATGGAAACCCATTATATATTTGGCTTTAAGTGCACCTGCTCACACTGGAACTCAAGCATGCAAAGTTATTCTGGACAGCAGGATATCTGAAAATTCCTGTTTAGAAAAATAAAAGGGTTGTTAAAAGGACTTGCAACCAAAAATCAAATGTTCATCTTACTTGGAAAATTATTATTTAGTTAAATAATAATATCAAAATATTTTCCTCTAGTGAGTGTTGTCTTCAACTTAAAAAAAGGTAACTAATTCAAAATTATTTAATAAATAAATAAAAGAAAAAAGATACAAAACATTAAATAAATATAAATGCATACTGATGCTAGATTATTTTAGTAAAATGGAAATGCATTACAAACAACCCAAAAGGTCATAAGGTATTAAATGCAAATATCAAGCCAACTTGCAGTTTCTTAAAAACCTGCTGTTGCTTATTGTGTTAATATTCAGTTGGGATATTAAAATCAAATCAAAATGTACAATGAAGAAGCAATTATATTACAGTAAACTTGCAAAACAACATTACAATACCCAAAACCCAGCAAAAGTGGCAAACGTTTGCTGAACTCATCCTTATTAAAAGCCCTGGCTCTTTTAATTTAAACATTCATTTATTTTTTGCAAATATTTAATTGTCAAGAGTTATACTTCCAACTACTTAGGAATCTAAATGATATTTACCAGAAGAAGCAAAAGGCCAGTATTTATTCCAGCAGCAACATCAGAAGCCAGTCAAAACAGACCAGCAAAGTAAAATCCCAAAAGTAATTCAACACAGCACTGCAAAACAAATATTGCATTTTATGCCCTCCTGGAAAATATTAAACCATCAGTTGCAGCAGCAAAACTTTGATAAGCTTGTCTGCTATATGCTAACTCCCTCATAAAACAGTGGTTAATTAATCACCAGTGGTTATTTGTTACCACTCAGAGCAACATCATAATTTAAGCATCAATAATAAAAGCAACATAAAACATCATTTCAGAAGCAATATTCAAACCAATACAGCAAAAATACTAGCCAGCATAATATCGAAGAATCTCAAAATGGCCAACCTGTTCGTTGTGCTTGTCACGACATACCAATTCTGTGAGATGGGTGTGGCGGGAAATCCTTTTGATTAGTCAAATAGGCTCGATGACATTAAATGTCACATTCATGTGGGACAAACAGAGTGGTTAACATAAAACCCACAGTTTTACATATGAACTCTTTTATTGATGGAGTCGATGCTTTGTGTGAATGCCTCATACTGCAAATAAAGCGAAACAGCGCCAAAAACATCGTCCTTTGGAACCGTTACTTTTCTCAGTGCTGGGAGGCTTGAACCAATCACATTCGGTTGTTGCTGGATTGTTAAATACTCCTGTCAAATGAATGGAAAGATTTTTATTTACTCTTGTAATGCTTTGTTATTTAACCCGTTATTTACTTTGTTAAATAGGCTACTGTTATTTACCCAGTACTTTGTTTAATAATAAAATATAAAGAAATGTCATATTTTTAATCATATTTTAACTTTTATTTAACTATTCTAATAAGCTTTCAGAACACTAAAGAATTGTTCTAGAATATATGAAGTGTTTGGTTCCAAAACGCAATTAAAAAGAAAAAAAAAAAAGTTCTTGCCAAAATCAGTATTGTATCTGTTTAGTATTGAAAAGTCCATTTTACTTTACGCAAAATGTGATATCTGCCATGTTATTCTGTCATGTTTTCTCCCGATCTTTACAAACCGCGACAAACGCTAGTCTCCCTTCTCTGCACATTGCGATACATTTGCTCAACAAATCACAGCGCAGCATTGCAGGTATTGTAAACAGAAAACTGACAGTTATGCAATATCGCGTTCATAATCACAGATTATTCGATTATGAACGCGATATTGCGTAGCTTTATCATTGATCTACTGCTATGTGGAAATCTGAAACAGAAAATAGTGGTTTTCATCTTGCCACTTTCTTGGTACAGAAAGCAACATTTTTACTTATTTACTATTTATTGAATTTTGGAACCAAACTCTTCATATACATCGGCCCGATGTATGTTTGCTGTCTGGATATATATATATATATATATATATATATATATATATATATATATATATATATATATATATATATATATATATACAGTAGTCAACATTTGAAGTGGATCAGATAAGTTCATCCAAACTGTCCTAAGACTAGAATGGTTATTGTTTTGGCTTAAGGACAACTTTGATGAAAGGTTTTGATCAACTTCAAATGTTGACTATATTACCTTACATTTAGTTATGCAGTATAGAAACATCTAAAATGATGCAATAGTGCATAATGCTTAAGTCCCTGATGTGGGAAACTCCACTTATTTCTGGATTCCTACTCAAAACTTTTGTTTATAGCTGAATCATTTTTTCAGAGACAGGTTCGCCCTTGCAAGGACGGTCCTGACTTCGGGGAAACTTTAAAAGCTAATTATCTGCAAACTCCATGACGAATTGCTCAGATAACCTTATCCCTAGTGTGAAAAAAAAAGAAAAATAAGGCCATCAGCAGTTCTTAAAAGGGCTGCAGCCTCCCTTTCGGGTGATGAAGCCCAGTGCACGCCGGGCGGGAACGCGGAAAGCAAACCATCCGTAATGATTTGTGTCAACCTGGCAATTAGGAGAGATAATGTGCCTAACCAATGTCATCATCACCTGTGCTTTGACTAAATGGACTATGGTTAAAGGAGGACTGGAGGCCAGGTGCTCGGCTGCAGGAACCTGTAATTTGGCCATTATCCTCATGAATAGCGATCTTTTATAGTGCCGGATTCACAGCAATACGGAAAGCGTCACAACCACATCCTAACAAAAGAGTGAAATCCGACTACTGTCATATCCCACAGGAAGCAAACAAAAAGCAATCTCTTTCACTCTGCCTCACATTGCGACATAATGGATTTTCAACTGCGGTACTGAACTGTAAATTAAAACACATTATTGGCATAACCAGCAGCATCTTGCTGGAAGACTGACAGGAAATAGTGCATCAGCAAGCAAACATCAAAAAAAAAAAATGCTTGATATTGAATAATCATCTGCGCTCACACGCAGAGGGAAAATGATTTAGACTTGTTTTATTGACCGAAAGAGAGCCGTGACCGTTATCCGAACAAATTAAGGGCGGAAAGCGCGTGCTTTGCCCTCGGGCTGCGGGACTTCAATTACATTTGAGTGCGTGTTTGCAGAACTGTCTGCTGGATTTTCACTCTTTCCATCTGAGTTTCCACAAATCAATTTGTCATATGCAGGAACATGTATGAGAAGCAATTTATTTTACACTTACGTGAATTAGACGCTCCCTATTCTGCTTGTTGACATTTGAGTTCTGGGAGTTAACGATATTCAGCCTGCGCATGGTGAGCAGCTAAAGGTGACAAGAAAACTACATTTTAAAGGGGTGTTATTATGCTTTTTCACTTTCTCAACTTTAGTTAGTCTGTAATGTTGCTGTTTGAGCATAAAAAAGATCTGCAAAGTTAAAGCTCAAAGTCCAAAGGAGATATTTTATTTAACAGAAATCACTTTTCAAAACTACAATGAACTACAATGCATATTTTCCGGATTTGTGATATCACAAATATCAATGAATGGGACAAGACCTGGTTGAGCTGCACTAGAGAAGGCAACAAGTGTTATCACTATGTCGGAGACGTGCTAGTGTTCCCAAGACAGATGAGCTTAGAGTGGTTACAATCATCCGGGTTTGAATCACGCTCAACTTGATTTGATTTTGGTGCAGCAGGTGCAGAGTGCTGCCAATCACAACACACACTGGCCCAGCTAACCAATCACAGCACAGACTGGCCCAGCTAACCAATCACAACACATTTCATATTTCAGAAGGCGGGCCTTCATTTGATACAGGAACTATTCGAGCCGTTCATGCCAGACTGGGGAGAGAGGTGTTGTGATAATGTAAAATATGTGAAAATAATGTGTTTTTCAGAACAGCCTAGTATGAGAGACTGTTCTAGTCCCCCTCAAAACAAAATCAAGACCTTCTAAAAGAACATAATAGGACCCCTTAAACATTCCTAGAATATTAAAAGAAACATTCATTAACGTTGTATTTTTGTGTCAAAATAAAGTTAGTAGCTCATTGTACAAAGCATGTTTTAGGAACCTTTAAATAGCATTCTAATCACAAAAGAAGAAAACTAAACTAAAACAAGAAAACTATACATTTTAAAATGAAAATATAAAAATAACCTTCATTCACAACAAGAAAACTGGACATTTAAAGTTCTTAGAATATTAAAAATAAACATTAAAATAATGTTTAATTTTGAGTGAAAATATACTGTAGTTAGTAGAACGTTGTAAGAACCATTTTGTAACCTTTAAATTCTAATAATGATTAGAATTTTATTTAAAGTTTATAAAAAAGTTGTACTAACATTATTTTCACCCAAAACAATGTTATTTGAATGTTTATATATTTATTTTTACATTCTAAGAACATTAAAATGGTCAGTTTCCTAAAAAAATCTTAAAATATTCTACTAACTTTATTTTCTCTCTCTCTCTCTCTCTCTCTCTCTCTCTCTCTCTCTATATATATATATATATATATATATATATATATTGTGTGTTGTGTGTGTGTGTGTGTGTTCTGGCTTTTTTTTTTTAGATGTTTTTGGCAAAGTCTACTCTCACCTTGTTTGCAGCTTGTGGTGAAGCCTCTGTATTTGCTCTGGTGAAGACTTCTCTTGAATGTAGACTTTGACAGTGACCCATCTGCCTCCTAAAGAGTGTTCTTCTCTTGGCTGGATGTTGTGAAAGGGTTTTCTTTACCATGGAGAGGATCCTCCAATCATCCACCACTGTTGTCCTCCAGTGGGCGTCCAGGCCTTTTATTTTGCTGAGCTCTCCAGTGTGTTCTTCTTTCTGAGAATGTCCCAAACTCTTTATTTGGCGCTCCTTAAAGGGTTAGTTCACACAGAATTAAAATTACCCCATGATTTACTTACCCTCAAGGCATGCTAGATGTATATGACATTCTTCTTTCAGATGAATGCAATTGGAGTTATATTAATATCAATCCTGCCTCTTCCAAGCATTATAATGGGAGTGGATGGTAGCCCAAAATTTGAAGTCCAAAAAATGTAACCAATCCATTATAAAAGAAGTCCACACGGCTCCAGGGGTTAATAAAGGCCTCCCAAAGCAAGCAATGCATTTGTGTAAGAAAAATATCCATATTTACAACTTTATGAACATTAATCTCTAACTTCGCTAACTGTCATACACACATTCACGGGAGAGTGCGGATGAAGTAGGAGTAGCTATAAACTCTGGTGAGAATATGCTAGTCTCACGAAACGAGTTTTGTTTACAGCAAAGGAAAACCAGTGTCCTCTTGGCTTATATTGAAATCCTCTGACATTTTTCTTTACAAATCCTTGTTTTAGACTACTAATTCATGACCGGTGTTTTGTTTTGCTTTCTCCTCTGCTTCCCGTTAATCACTTCCGCCTTTAACCCGCTTTTGCCTCGTCCCTACGTCATCCGCTAGACACCTCTCTCTTGTGAATCGTGTACCACAGTTAGTGGAAGTTAGAGATTAAGGTTTATAAAGTTGTAAATATGGATATTTTTCTACACAAAGCGCATCACATCGCTTCAGAGGCCTTTATTAACCCCTGGGGCGTGTTGACTTCTTTTATAATGGATTGGTTACATTTTTTGGACTTCTGGACCATCCACTACCATTATAAAGCATGGATTAGCCTGGACATTATTTAATATAACAATAAGATTGTATTCATTTGAAAGAAGAATGTCATATACACCTAGGATGGCTTGAGGGTGAGCAAATCATGGGGTAATTTTCATTTTGGTGAACTATCCCTTTAATGTTCCTGCTATCTCTCTTATGGATTTGTTTTGTTTTTGCAACCTAACAATTGTCTGTTCACTTGTATGAGAGCTTCTTTTACTGCATGATGTGGGTTTACAGCAACAGCTTCCAAATGCAAATGGCACACTTAGAATCAATTCCAGAACATTTACCTGCTTAATTGATGAAGAAATAACGTAAGGAATAGCACGCCTGTCTATAAAAAAGTAATTCTTTAACCTTTCCTTCAATTTTGATGAGTATACCCTCAAATTAAAGCTTGGAGTGTGCACTTTAAAGCTCATACCCATTATATAACTGGAACTTGAATATGTTTTGGTCAACAGCTAAATTAAAAAAATTCTGCCTGTTTCCAAATATATATATAGGCCTAATTGTATTTTAACATGTTTAATAATCCTAGAGCATTAAAAGCGTCCTGTTGTCTTGTGTTTAGAAGCGTTATTTAAAGTTTTCTAAATTATTTCTTACAATGTTCTACTAATGTAACTTTTACCCAAAATATAATATTATTTGAACGTTTATTTTTAATATTCTAAGAACATTTTCTTTCAACATTATAAGAACATTCATTAAAGGGATACTCCACCCCAAAATGAAAATGGTCATTAATCACTTACCCCATGTCGCTTCCAAACCCATAAAAGCTCTGTTCGTCCCTCGAACACAATTTAAGATATTTTGGATGAAAACCGGAAGGCCTGTGACTGTCCAAAAGGTATGAAAGTCATTGTCAGAATACTCCATCTGCCATCAGATGTGCAATCTAGGTTATATGAAGCGATGGGAACACTTTTTGTAAGTGAAGAAAACAAAAATAACCACTTTGTCAGCGGTCTCCTCTGTGTCTCTCCATATCACTGTATGCTGCGTATGCTCTTCTGTATCATCCCAGCCACAAGGATGTGCTGTTTCCTTTCAAATCAAAGCTAAATGCACGTAGAAAAGCGATCCTTGTGGGATCCTTTTACGGTTTGGAACGACATGGGGTAAGTGACAAAATTTTCATTTTGGGGTGGAGTATCCATTTAAGTAAAAATAACATGTTCTGAGATTGACATTCTAAAAACATTTCCTTTCATCGTATGAGAATGTATATCAAATATTAATATTTCTAAGAATGCTCCATAAACATTCATTTAAGAACATGTTTTCCTAACATTTATACAACATTTAAAAAATGTGAGTGAAAGTTGTGAGAATGTTCCCTGTTAGCTGGGAAGAACCACACAGTTCAGAGAGATTGGACATTTGAGTACATTTAATTAATTTGAGGGAAACCTTGTGTCAAAGTACAACATCTACACTGCAAACACATGACTTAATACCTCATGGTTATCTAGTGAACTTTTATTTGAGGGATTTGAGGTGTTGTACTACTAATATCTTTAACAAGAAACATGAAGATAAGAATAATCAAGAAGGCGACAGCTGTAAGCAGCTAGCAATTTTATCAGCAGTTGAAATTGAATTTCCAGTGTAAAATGAGGTATAGTGATGTGAATATGATTGTAATGTGAGTTCAAAGTGTTTGCGCTTGTCTAAGCACAATGTCCTATACTGCAGAGCTTTATCACCTCTGATATGTGTGTGTGTGTGTGTGTGTGTGTGTGTGTGTGTGTGTGTGTGTTGGTGCTTAGTGGCACCCCTCCATTATTCTGTGAAATGAAATAGATGGCAATAGCGGGATTAGGTTAGAGTCAGGTTTAATTCCAGTTTCCAGAATAACATCCGCTGTGAATCCACAGAGGTGATTGCACAAAGCTGCCACACACGACTGCAGATCTGACCACATCCTGGAATATCCTGGATGTGTGCGTTATGCTGTCCTCATAGAAGCGATTCTTGTACCTTTTACTTGGAGAACCATCTAAATATTTCTTTAAAATCACTATGATATATTAATTGCACCAAGGTTTTTTTGTTGTTTGTTTGTTTGTTTGTTTTACTGTATATCCCCAAGGTCATGTTACATATCCAAAATACCATGGTAGTACTATGTTACAATGGTCACAAGCTTGGTGATACCATGTTTTGATTACTTTTTATAACCACACACAAAACTACCATACCAGTACCATGTTTTCTGCACATGTTCCATAGTAATTATGGTAAGTACTTTGAAAGAAAAATCATCCTAAAAATGCCAAAAAAGTACTATGTTATTACCATGTTATTTTTCAAACACCATGTAAAATATATTTAGCAACTGGTTCACAGATGATTATCGACTAATTGCAATAATCTTTAAACACTAATGATGTTGTAATGTTTTTGTCCCTGAGCTGCACCCTCAAAGCAGTGCCACACCCCTCTTAGCCTGTTCAGTTCCTTGTTAGCCTCAAGCTCCACCCACCCAATCTCAAGCCAATTACAATGATCTTACAGACTTTATTAGCTGCACGGGTCCACAGCTTGGCTCTGTTGTTGCATGTGGTTGTGCTGGGCAGAGGACTTAGTTTCATTGTTTTATTCTGTTTGTCCTGCGTGTGCATATTGACCATGTAAGTGCTAAATAGTATTTTGTATGATTTAGTTTGGCCTAAATGTGTTTATTTTCATGTTTGCTCTAGTTCCTGTTTAGGCATGGGCTTTAGTTATTTAATGTGCAGTTGATGGAACATTGTTGCTTTGTACCCTATTCAGCACTGTTTATTGGTAAACTGAAGCTCTGTATATCTGTTCAGGTTTATAGAAACCACCTACATATGCATATCTACAGTACATGCATAAAACCTCCTTGGATGTACAATAAACTTTCAGATACCTGGTTTGACTGAGACTAGACCTTTTCTTATCGATAGCCCCACTGGCTTCAAGCTAGCTACCTAAACATCTGCAGCCTCCTTAATATGGTGCCTCATTTTCAAATGATGATTTAAAACTATAGTAAAACTATGTATTTGGTCACTTTTGGAGTGAGTCGACTTTAAAGTGACTCTCACACAAGAAATACAAAAAATACTATGGTATTACCTTGTTTTACCATGTCTTACAAAAAAAATGCAATGTTTTTATAAGATACCATGTTTTTTGGACAAATTCCATTCAGCGTTATGGTAAGTACATTGAAAAACATCACGGACATCACAAATGTATCAAAAGTACAATGGTATTACCATTGTTTTCTCATCTCTTATGATGTAAGTACCATGTTTTTATGCATGATTCCAACATTTTTTGGACATATTCTATAGTATACCATGGAAAATCACAAGGTAATCACAAAAGTGCTAAAAAGTAGAGGTACCATGGCATTACCATGTTTTACATCTTTTACAACATAAGTACCATGTTTTTTGGACATGATCTATTCTATATACTATAGTATATGAATATAGTCATCACAAAGTGCCAAAAAAAAACATGGTGTTTTCATGTTTTCCCTTACTTCAATATAAGTTACCATGTTTGTTTGATTTGTATTGATTTTTACATTTATTTTTATACAAAAAAAAAAAAAAATTTGGACATGTTCTAGTATGGTATATGACTCATCACAAAATGCCAAAAAGTGGCATGGTTTTACCATGTTTTCCATCTATTACAATAAAAGTGGCATGTTTTTTACATTTATTTTTATATGATACCATGTTTTTGGACATAATCTATCGTTTATACCATGCAACATAAATATGGTTATCACAAAAGTGCCAAAAGTATCATTGTATTACCATGTTTACAATATCACTTACAATAAAGTACCATGTTATTTATTTATTTATTTTTATATGATACCATGTTTTTGGTGATCACAAAAGCATCAAAAGTACCATGGTATTCTTTAAACCTTAAACACTATGTAAATACTACAGTATACAAAAGCACCATGGTATAAGCACAGTACTTTTCCATGTGGAATGCAGTTTCATGCTCCTCAGAAACATTAAATAGGCATTTGATAAATAAGTATAAATATATATGTTGTTGTGTTTTGCGATGTCTCTCTGGCTAACTCTGGTTAAGCGCTCTAGCTAAGTGAAGGAAGCTTTTGCCTTTGAAGATCTCGGCTGGAATGTAAATGCAGTTTTTAAGTGAAAATCTTTAAACCTCTGATTCGTTTGATGTCAGGCGTGTTCTCGCGTTAAGGCAGGATCTTAGCTGCCCTCCTGAGAGGAGCGCATATGCAGTGAGGCGTTTGGGTCCTGTCAAGCTGTTGGAGCAGGGCCCTTTCCTGAGTGAGGGGCGACAGATGGAAGATAATAGCATTTCCAAACTTTCCATTTAGAGGATTAAAATGCAGCAGTGCACACTGACCCCTTCACATTCAGACAGGAGGGACCGCTGAGGCGGGAACATATGCCTGCTGTGGACAGCACAGCCAGAGGGGCCAACAACACGCGTCCTTCAGCTGACTGACCCTGCAATCTCTCTGGCACCGTTCCTTCCTTCCCTCTATCTCTGCAAGCTGTTCGCTTCTAAGCAGGGCTCCAGACCAGCCTCAAACCGATTATGTGGTTGTGCCTAGATCAGTGGTTTTCAGCTGGTTTTGCTTCTGGGCCCAGATTTGGCGTTGAAAGCGATACTAAAACTGTACTCCAAAGTAAAAAATAAAAAATAAAAAAATGTACTGTAAAATTAAAATTTGATTAAGTTACTCCACCTCAGGCCATCCAATATGTTGATGAGTTTCATTATCAGATTTGGAAAAAGGCTCCTCTGCAGTGAATGGGTGCCGTCAGAATGAGAGTCCAAACAGCTGATAAAAACATCACAATAATCCACAAGTAATCCACACCACTCCAGTCCATCAGTTCACATCTTGAGCAGACAAAAGCTGCATGTTTGTCAGGAACAAATCCATCATTAAGATATTTTTAACTAAAATCGAGTCCAATAATAACATTTCCTCCAGTGAAAAAGTCCATCTCCTGTTGTCTCTCACATCAAAATCCACCCACATATTTGTTAAGATCTGTTTCAGACTCTTTTCTCTTGTAAATGGTGCTTGATCTGTGCAGATTTCTGTCCTGATTCAGATCAGCGACTTTTTCACTGGAGGAAGTGTTATTATGGGTTATTATGACCTTCTTATAAACATCTCAAGATGTGAACTGATGGATGGTGTGGATTACTTGTGGATTATCGTGATGTTTTTATCAGCTGTTTGGAAGTTAGATTGATTGGCCAGCTATTCAGTGCATTGTGATTCGCACACGCTTGAGGCATTCGCCAATCACAAGCACTGAATAGCTGGCCAATCAGACACACCTCGCTTTTCAAAACGATGAGCTTTATAAAAATCGACGATGTTTCAGAAGCGGGCATAGAGGAGAAACTATAATGTACAGTATGTGGAAAATATTGTGTTTTTTGAACCTTAAACTGCATAAACCCCTTAACATACTATGCAGTCTCCCAGGCCAGCAGCACGAGATTCGGTCCAGCTGCTCTGCTCGTGCACATCCCATCATCAGTTTTAGCAGTTCAGTCAATGTACTGTTAGGAGTAACTGAATAACTCGGGATATTGGTTTATTTCACGCCAGAGGGAGTGTAACGCATACATTTATAAAATGAATAACTTAAGTAATTTGTGGATTAGTGTGTACTGGAGACTCAAATCATTTCAAATGATTCAGTTTGAAAATTTAAAATCGCCATATGACCCCTTTAAAAATTCAGTTGAAATTGGTTAACTTGGTTAATTTATTTGATGAATTAAAACATATGTTGATTTGACTTGTTTATATTATTATTTTTTTTACTGCCTTTGACATCCAAACACACATCTGCATTCTGAAGGATTTACTGACCTATTGTTGTTGTTGAACAAGGTTTTCTACACAACTGAAATGCCACTCTAACAGTTGATGTCCCCTGTAGCCTATTCCGATTCATTAAGCGCTTCTGAACTGCTACAGACAGAATTACATTACACTGGAAGATGCTCATCTGTTCCTAAAGAGGGCAAGGATTGCACTTCATCCTTATCGCATTATTGCTTAATGGAGAATTATGTCAGAGCATCTGGCTTTTAATTATCTGGCCAGCAAGTCCATTTATAATGCAGTGAGACCAGAAACAGGCTGCATCCGTCTGCGACGCAAGCTGTAATGAATTTACAAGCCCCTCGAAAGCAGGGCTTAAAACACGATTAAGAGCACTCAAAAATAAAGCAGGAGGAGGTGGCAGTTTGTTAGTTTCCTTTCAGTTAACGAGGAACATAAAACAAACTTGAGTCGAAGAGGATGAAAGTTGTGTGAAGTCACAATGCGGTAACTCCAGCACAACAACTATTTTTTGCAGAATATTTAATTAGATGTTAATTTAATTAAAAATGTGCACAAAATGTCTACAGCTCAAGCAAGTGAGCAGCCAGTTTACTAACTAAAGTTCCTTCTCACTGCATATTGACGACTCAAATAATAGAATAAAATAGATTTCTCTTTTACAATCAACAAAGATGTTAACATCACAAATTTTACAAAAATATACACGATCAGGTTTGGCTATAACCCAACAAATTTAGGTTTTAAAAAAGTTGTGGGAATGTTGTTTTGAAATGTTTCTAAAATGTTTAAATGTCCAAAATATTACATTATTTGAATGTTTATTTTGAACGTTCTAAAACGTTAACTCTTTCCCGCCAGCATTTTTGATGATTTTCACTAAAATTTCATGACCCCAGTATATTTTGTTGTATGCATATCTTGGAAACCCGGAAAATTCTGTGTTTGAGGGAAAGATTTAAAATGTCCAGTTTTCTTGTGATTATAAGGTTATATAAAGGTTGCAAAATCATTTATTCCAGCATTATCTAACTTTTTTTTACCTAAAATATAAAATTATTTGACGTTTGTTTTTAAATATTTTAAAAGGTCCAAATGTCTTTTCCTCATTAACCTATAACATTAACATTTTAAAGGTTACAAAAATGTTTCTTACAACGTTCTAACTTTGTTTTCACTAATATATACAATGACTGTTTATTTTTAATAATCTTAGAACATTCATCAAGTACAAATAACATAGTAAGGCGCTCTGAGAATGTTGATCTCAGAAGGTTTTCTCAACGTGACAACGTAGGCTATATCAAATATTAGGAGGCTAAGGTTTAATAAGTTTACATAAACATTTAAGAATGTTTTGTCTGAACATTTTATATAACTTGAGAGAACGTTCGATTACAAAAGAAAGGCAAGTAGGCTAATGAATTTAAAAACATGATAGTATTAGTGGATAGTATTTTCCATTAAAATACTGTATAGCCTACTCTAATAATTTAATTTATTTAGAAACATACTTTTACAATGTATTTTACAATAAGATAGGCCCAAGTTAATACTGACTTTAACTTGCTTGTTCAGCAAGATTCACTTTAAATAGTTTTCAAAAGTTCACTTGACAGACAAAACTACCCACAAAGATGACTTTACGTAAAATTTTTATCTGGAAACTAATCGCTAAAATGCGTTCAGCATTGCTCCTCTCGATAATCAACAAAACTCTCTGCAGCCCAATGTGCAAACAAGTGCTAGTTGTAATCTACAAAGCTATCCGCACTTACCACACACTGGGCAGAATATTAGATTAGACGTTAATTTGAAGAAAAGTGCTCACAGGGGACGTAAGCAGGCAGATGTCAAAGAAAGGCTAGGGGCAGAGAGAGCTAATATTCCTGGAACGGAGTGAAAACATTGTTCACACAGCATCGAATACAATTTTGCAGCTCCTCCAGCAAAACGGCAGCAAACAGGAGAAATATGTTTACTTGTTTTAATTTCTTTTCATGTAATGTTGACCCTGAGGCCTGCAAATATTTCCCCTGCTCTCGCTCTCTACATGGTGATTAAATTCAATTTTATTCAAATGAAATCTCCCATGCCGACACACACACACTCACACACATACACAGATAATTAAGGAACGTTTTCTTGCCTTCCTCGCTTTTCTCTAATTACAATCCTGTGAGAAATAGAAGGAAACACAGTGAAACACGGAGGTTTCCTCGAGGGGAACGCGCTGACAGACATGCCATAATAACTGCGCGTGATAACAGTTATGATTATACCATGACCCACAGATACCAGGAATTAGATCATACAGCATATTTATCTACATGTCAGACTGCCAATGAGGTTTATAGTGGTACATGTTGCCAGCACATCTGAGGCCACGTGGCTTCTGCTTCTGTTCTTATCAGCCCACTTTATATGCTTTAATTCTCAATAACAGATGAAGAGATTTATCTGTCCATAATGTAGGCCTACTGAATTAATATTCGTGTTGGACTAGAATAATCCTTTCTGGAGCAAAAAAAAAATGGCGTTAGATTTAATTTAATTTTGTCAATCAGTTGTACATTGATGCGTTTAATGAACTGACTCAATTGTGGCCAATACCAGATTTACAGTGTAAACAGATCATGATTCTGATCTTGCCCGGATGCACAAAAGAATGAGACGAACAGGGTTTCCAGGTTTTCACAACAAAATCCCCAATTGCTTCTCAAAACTAGCCCAACCATGTTCAGGGAGTAAATATCGCATTAAGGTGGTCACGCCAAAAGTTCTCTAGTGTTGTAACATTGGCATTAGCACAAAATGTTATTTATACATCATTCATGAAACATTTTTTCTGAAACGTTTTAGCTGGACATCTATCTAACAGTTTCAAAAGTACTTGTTTCAGATGAATTGAGAACATTCACAAGTAACTTTTCCACAATGTTTGCAAAATGACTAAATGGAATATTTTCTTAATGTTTGCTAAACCAAGATAAAAACTGTTAAACATTTGAAAACAGATGTTTCAAATGTTCAGAGAACTTTCAGAAATAACATTTTCATAACCTAATAAGAATGTAAGCAATATGTTCATTCAACATATTTTTGTTAAATGGTTTTCTATCTATATAGCTATCAGGGAATGTTATTAAAATGTTCTGGCAAGGTTCTCTCAAAGTTATGAACAAGAGTCCTTCCAGTAACATTAACAGAACATTTGATCAAAGTTAGATGGTCACAAAACATTAGCAGTAAGCAAAAACATTTAAACGTTTTATTTTTCAAAATGTTTTAGTGTAACATTTAAATGTAACAACCTGTTTCGAATGTTAAAAGAACTTTCAAAATAACATTCCAATAACGCTTTGCAAAGTGATCAAACAGAATGTTACAGAATGTCTTAACATTTGGAAACCAAGAATTTTTTTTAAAACATTTAAAAAAACTGGACATTTGAAATGTTCAGAGAACATTCAGAGATTAGGTTTTATAATTTAATGGAAATGTTAGTAAACGCTTCTTAAAAAGTATTTTGTTATATGCCTATCTATATATCTATCTATCTATCTATCTATCTAGTTGTTCATTAGATTCATCATCTAAACTGGCCCTGGTGCATCATGGGTCAGATATCACTCATTCTCTCATTTGCTTTCAGTGTCTTTCTGGCGGAAGCTGAACACCTGGTGAAAGCTAATCCTAGATGCAAGAACAATTACGGCTAATCTCCTGCAGTCTGCTTTAAGCTAAAACTAAATTAAATGAAGCCGAAGTTTATGAAGTTTGTCTTTCTCTGTTTAGAACAGCCTATCTTTTGAAGGTCACCATCAAAAGACGACACACTTGTGCATGCCAGCTGGCAAGCCATGTTTTGCACGCCCTATTGCTAGTCAATCTAGAATCTAGATCATATAGATTACTGCTTTTGGTTCATTTATAGGAAGAGAAAGACATTTTGTACGCTGCCGAAAGTTTCATCAACTTCGATGACCTCAAATCTAATGCTAACAGACATGGACTAAAAGCCACAAAACTCCCATCTTGATTTCCTGGGTCTGTCCAGGCTTTTCACAGGTTAAACGCTAATTGTATCTGAAATTAGGTTTTAAGCAGCAGAATTATTAGAGGTCGGAGGACATGGTCCTTCCACAGCTGATCTGAGACCAGTTCTTCTGTCTATTATAACTCCAGTCAAAAATAACCAGTTGTCTGTAAAGAGAAGAAAGTTTCTTGTGCAGCTAGACAGAGGAATTAGCTGTTAGCTAAAAAGTAGCTTACACATAATCTACTCAAAGACTTCTTTTAGGGTTTTGTGTTAGTTACTGCAGTTAGCTTAATATATAGACAGAACAAATGGCCTCATTTAGGTAGCTAGCAAGTGCTGTGTGTGTGTGTGTGTGTGTGTGTGTCAAGTCTAGCCATTTCAGAGACACTAATAAATAGAGCCGAGCTTGGTGTATCAGATCCCTCATCCACTTCTGGACTAATGGAGCGTTAGGAGCTTTTGGAGGAGAGAAGTGATTAGTTTGTAGTCCCTGACTGGACAAAGATGCTTCATTAGCATGCCAGTAACTCACAACGCTGTTTTTCATTAAACTTAGAGGCTTATACGCCTTTCTCTACGCCTGTCAGCACACACACAAACTCCACAGACAAGACATTTGTATTCAAACAGCACTGAAAACAACTCTCAAACTCTGCTTACATTCATAATATTGCACACTACCACACTACAAGTACCATTTCTGTAGTGTGTTTACCATTAAATTAATCATATTTATTTATGAAGAGAAAATTAGACACCACTTCAATGTTTAGCATACAGTAAATTTAACTAAATAAATGTTTAAATACTACTATTAAAAATATAGAAATATTTACATAAATGCAATCAGTACACAAAATGAAACTAGCTACATTCACTCAGCTAAACATACAATGATAATTCTATACTAAATATTTGTATGCTAAATAGAGTATGATGTATAAAAACACTGTATGCTGCACATTTATGTGCTAAAGTTTATGTGAAATAACTAGGGGTTGAACGACTTCAAATTTGTAAAGTCAACATTTATGTGATGAAAGTCGAGTTGACGTCAAATAGTCGCTGATGACGTCATTAATGAACAAATAAGCCTGAACCTGGAGCTTGTGCACAGCTATATGACACAAGGCTGCCCACATGGCTATTGCTGCTGTAACAGATCATTTTATCAGTTCTTTTGTCTTTGGGTCGTTATGTTCCTCACAGATTTCTGCTCGTTCTAAATCAGATACAAATAAAGCAGCACAGTAAAGATTATATTTATAATGCATTACTTGTGTGAATTAATTCTACCTGGCAGCATCTCTTTACTAATAGTGAAGCTGTGGGTTTTAGTTACTAAGAGATATATGCTAGAACTTTTAAGTTTCTAAGCTTTTTTTTTTTTTGAGAAGTCACAGAACAGTGTTGGCAATACATTTCTGCGCCGCGGTACTGAATGATTCTGTGTGCGCGCAATCTGCGCAAGATTGTGTGCTACTGTCTAAACCTATTGCCTTGACTCACACTTGCGGTCTTTGTACTTGACTACTTCTATGACGTATTTCCTGTATTTGGTCCAAGTGTTTAAGTGAGCATGAAGACCACAAGTGTGTGTATAACTTTTCAAATTATATGTAATGTCTTATTATCATTAATATTTAACTTACATTGCAAGGTTTCTGTGACCTCCTGCGCGATCTTGGCAAAAAGTCTCACGATTTATTTCTAGAGCATGATGCAGGATGGGATATCCAGAGTGGTATTCGAGATAGCATGGATTTAGTGTGTGTTAAGGGGACTGCGCTTTTGCATTTTAAGATCTGGTACAGTCCTGCGCACACTTCCTGTCACGCGCACACGCTCTCAAGTGGCCAAGACCGCAAGTGTGGGTATTTGGACAAGGCATATGAGTGTGTGTAGGTGTGTGTTTAAAATAATAATGAAATTCAAATAAAAACTAAATCCAAAATGTGCATCTTTAAACCATTTTGAGCAGAAAAATCTCAACTTTTGGAAAATGAACAAATAATGTCAAGAAAATTATGTTTAAAAATACTAATAAAATTCAAATAAAATCCAAAACGTACATTCAATCGATTTGTGCATAAAACGTCTAAATTTTGTGAAGTTTTAACTAAATTTTTTAAAAAGAATTAAAATAATACCACAAATCCAAAACATTTTAATCCAAATTAAACCATTTTTGAGCAAAAGTTTGTGTAAAACTGGCGTTTTAAATAATATGTTAAAAAATTGTGTTAAAGAATCTTAACAGGGTTAAAACAAAACCACAAATCCAAAAGGGCATTGGATTTCCAAGTTTTGTAAGTTTTAATGAATAACACATCAAGAAAATAATGTTAAAAATATATATATAATTCAATTAAAATAAAACTCTAAATCGAAAATGTGCATTTTAGTCCATTGTGGAGCAAAAATGTCTCAACTTTGAAGTTTCATCAAATAATTATTTTTTTTTAAATCAAATAAAATTAAAATAAAACTTCTAATCCAAAACATGTATCTTCAATCCATTTTGTCCAAAATGTCAACTTTTTAATGTTTAAATGAACAATAACTTTAAAATAATAACAACAATAATATAATTAAGTAGAATTATTTTAATTTATTATTTATTATAAATATTATTAATAAATATTATATTATTTAGAATTAAACTTAATCTACAAATTCAAAATGTCCAACTTAATCTAGATTTATTCGCCACATACGTGACTCAGCAAGGTCATTCATTTCCTGTCACATGACAGGTGATCTCAGCTTGCCAGCACTAAATTCTCCTTTAGTATTTCACTGCCCTGATCTGTATTATCAAAGCAGGCCTTGTCTTTCTCTAAATGCATTTTAATATCTGTAATTGCGAATCTGGCATGATCCCAGCGCCCTGTTCTGGACGTAACGACACGAGTGGAATATCAATGCGGGCCGCCCGAGAGAGAGAGACAGACGGGTCAGAGCGACGCTGTCACTTGCAGCTCTGTTGCTCGGGCAGAATTTGTCTTAGGCAGCGCCAGTCTGGGGCCTGTAATTAGGGGGAGCGCGTTCACATCAAATGGCCCCGCCGCGGTGACGGGGTCACTGGGGTCACGCAGAAACCCGCTCTCGACAAGCCGGGCCCCATTTCATCTGCTGACTTCAAACAACTTTCACTAGCATCAAAGATGGAGATTGAGATGCTGATCACGTATCACAGCACAGAAAGAAAG
Organism: allo-octoploid hybrid of Carassius auratus x Cyprinus carpio; assembly: GCA_024542945.1. NCBI lineage: Eukaryota > Metazoa > Chordata > Actinopteri > Cypriniformes > allo-octoploid hybrid of Carassius auratus x Cyprinus carpio. The sequence continues at coordinate 2,261,737 of CM045074.1, read as the reverse complement.
AAAGAAAGAAAGAAAGAATAGAGATATATACATAAATAGATATCTATCTATCAGAGATAGATAAATAATCTATAGATAGATAGACGGATTCATGGCAGGAACAGGTTGAAATCAATTTTTAAAAGTATATTTAAAAATTAATAAACATATTAAAAGTCACCTGAATATGTTCACAGGTTTGTGTTGGATGTTCTCTTTGGAATGGAAATATTGATTCATTGATTCGGAATGTTTCAAACTGGCAGAGTCACGTAATTTCAGTAAACGAGGCTTCGTTACTTCATAACTGTTTTGAAATGTTTCGAAATTTTAATAGTTCACCACTGAGGGAGAGCTCTCTGAAGCCTTTTTACTGACTTCTAATAAAACAAGAGTATAGCCATACAGACATAAAGACAGAAAGGCATTAAGTTCTTATTGCTTGATGTCGTTTCCAAATATATTTTAACATCGATTTTAAATGGTTCAGAATTTGGTATTTTTCATTCCACTGACTTCTTTAATGTAATAATGGGCAATAATTATAGCCTAATGAAATAAACTACAGACGATTTTTACCATCAAGAGTCAGGATTTGAACTCGTGGCACCTGAAGAGCAACGGCTCTATGTGTTAATACATTAGACTATCGACGCCAACCAGACATCATGTAAGTTTTAAATCGTTAGTGCTTATCTGATTTAGATCGGAAGTCAGGAGCGGGTTCGCGAATCGTTTCAAATCAGGATGCGCTCCCAGTGGCAGGGGATGGGCACGCAGGGCACGCACTGTGTGTTTGGGGAGGGAGATGGTAGGGCCCACGTGTTGGGGGCCCGCAATAACCTCCCATGCTGATTTTGTCGTATCATGTGTCAACGAAGGCAGAGATATTAGAGCCCTGTCCAACAGCCTATCAGAATTACTGGCACGAGTCCGACCCGAGCTCGTCTTTTTTCCCCTTCTGCCAAAACAGCTTATATACTGTTTCAGCTACTAAAATAGTTCAGTTTTATATGAAATGGCAAAGTGTTTTCATTATTTTATTAAGTTAATTTAGAAAAACATTTGGAACACTTTTGTTAGTTAAATGTAAGTTTTGGTTTTTAAAGTATCGACTAAGCGTCCAGAGACAGACAGTGAGTTGATCATAGCGATCTGATCAATTTAGCTTTCTCAAATCATCATGACTTGCCACAAATAAAATTGAGAGATATAAAACAACTCAAGCATATCACAATGTTAGGCTAGTTTAAACACTTAACCTATAAATGTGCGTTGTTAGAGGCATACCCAATCGTTTGTGCAGAGAGTGGAAGCGAAGCATTAGAAATCTCTCGTCCAGTTTTTAACTTCCACTTTTGTAGGCTATAGTGACTTGACTGAGGTTCAGACGTTCACCTGGCATAATATTGTGCTAAGTTCAGCATGTTAGCGTGTAGGCTCACCTTAATGGTTTAAAACAGAAATATTTATTTATTTATTTATTTATTTATTTATATTCATATTTCTTGTTTATTTATAGAAATGTATCATCCCCACCCCGGAAAGGGGCCTCGACTTGAGTTTCACAGGGGGCTCTGCGATTTTCGCTGGCTACACCACTGCACGATTCACAAATCATTTGATTTAAATCAGAACTTCAGAGAAGGCTCATAAATCTTTTAAATTACATCAGGACTCAGGAGTGGGTTTGTGAATCATGTCAGATCGGTTCTCAGGAGCAGGTTCAGTGAATCATTTCAGAATGGGACGCGCTCCGTTAGTGAATCATTTGATTTCGATCGAACTTCAACGCAGTTTCATGATTTAGATCGGGACTCAGGAGCGGTTCATGAATCATTCCAGATCGTGACTCAGGAGTGGGTTCGTAAATCATTTTAGATCGGAAACGTTCCGTTCATGAATCATCTAAACTAGATCAGAACTTCGGAGCGGGTTCGTGAATCTTTTGATTTAGATCGGTTTTGTGAATCTTTTGATTTAGATTGGATTCAGCTGAATCATTTCAGATCGGGAATTGCTTTGTTCGCTAAATAATTTGATTTAGATCAGAACTTCGGAAAGAGTTCGTGAAACTTTTGATTTAGATCGGAGTCAGAAGCGGGTTTGTGAATCATTTTAGATCGGGAACGTTCCGTTCATGAATTATCTAAACTAGATCAGAACTTTGGAGCGGGTTCGTGAATCTTTTGATTTAGATCGGATTGCGAATCATTTCAGATCAGGACACACTCTGTTCGTGAATCATTTGATTTAGAACTAGGGTGACCAAACGCTTCTGTTTTTCCGGCCAGTTCCATATTTCAGCTCTTTTTTAGTGTCCAGACTTATTTTGAAAAAATCATGTTTTGTCCCGTATTTCAAAATTTCGAATCACACTGAATCAGTGGCCCAGAAAAATGTAATAGGGTGGCCAGATGAGGCCACAGTAAATCTTGGGTGGCACATCAAAAATAAATAAATACATAAAGGGTTTGCAATATTGACAAAAAAAATGATATCTCTGTGATTTCTGGGATTTTATCGATACTTGAAAATTAGACAATATTTTGCTGTGTGTTATTGTGCTGATATCTTATTTCTAAGTGTGCTGACAGCTGAGGCCTTTTTTTTTAACCTTTACGCGATTTTTTTCTAAAAGTGTGCACCATCTTTAAAGTCAGATACTTGCATTTGGCTGTTACCAAGCAAATGCAATCAGTATCAACACAATTGATCTTTGCAATGCAGAGAAAACAGAAACTGCATCTGAAGTGCCATTTAGATGTTTTTACACACTGTTTAATGCAGCTCTGAGGGACATGGAATACTTTAACCTGGAGTTACAAATTAATAAATAATGTTTTGATATTTTAAACATAAAACATTGAAAACTGATGTTTGAAATTGTTTAAAAATGAAATGGTACCTTAAATGTGAAATTAAAACAGCCAGTAGGTGGCAGCGAGTCACTGTTAATAAGTGAGTCATTGCGATTGAACCGAATCATTTAAACGGTTGATTCAATCAGGAACGAAACACTATCATGTTGCTCAGAGACGCAAAACAGTGGCTGTGTTTGGAATGATTTTTGTTTTAGAAATAGAGCTAAAAGTGAATATGTTGTCTAAAATGTAAAACTCTTGATATTAACTTCTTGTTTATTGAACTGTTGTATAAAATCAATGTCACATTTGCAATTATGCAGACTTCTGGAGAAAAGCGTCACTCTTCAGTAACTATATTAAATGATATATAAATAAAATTATTATAATATAAAATTATATAGATCTATACATTTTCTGCCCTATATCTTGAAAAATGTGATAATTCTAAATTTCCAGTGAAAGAATGCACTATAAATGCGTGTGTGAACTAGTCTAGACCATCCGTAAAGTATCATGCAGCACTCTGTGTTTTGTTTGGACGGAAAGGGCAGCTACTCTGGTGGCTCAATCTGCAATCTTTTCGGCTGCAGCAGGTGCTTTTTCCCTTCTTAAACTATTGTGAATTTACATTCTGCATTTAAATTAATAGTTGCCACTGCAAATCATCCTAGGGTGGCCACAGGGGTGGCCAGAGTTTATACGCCACCCCTTGGGGCGCCCCTGCACTGAATGACAGACACACAGAAGCATTTTCTTGGCGCGCTGACCACGCGATTCCAGTCCTGCGATCAGTAGCTGCCTGCACCTTAATTGTTAAATACACACACAGCTGTCAAAATGTCAGTCGTGTGGAGTATCTCACGTAAATACAGTCAGTTATGACTTAAGTGAACGTAAAAAAGTGGGTGAAAACCAGATATGTGTCAGTATTATATTCATTCGGTCTTAAAGGGACAGCAGCCTAATTAAATACCTGTCTGTCTCATTAGTGCTAATCAGACAAAAGATGTTAAAAAAGTATACAACCTACTAAACCTACTGTATTAGAAAAACAAGTTTATTTAATATTTAATGTGTAATTTTTCATATAGTTTGTAATTTGTTCATTTTTATATCAGAATCAGAATCAGAATCAGAATCAGAATGAGCTTTATTGCCAGGTATGTTTACACATACGAGGAATTTGTTTTAGTGACAGAAGCTCCAGAGTGCAACAGAATGACAGCTGACAGAACAAAAACACACAATAAAAAGAATAAAAAATACAAAAAATACAGATCAGTAGGTAAGGAATGACAATATACAAATTGACAATTGTATGGCAGATATATTACAATGAGCAGTTATGTATGTACAGGTATATTATGTGCAAAAATAATAATTTAAGTGTACACTAAGTATGTGTGTTAGATAATAAGTGTAGTATATAAATAGTGTAGTGTGTTCCACAGTTAGTATCAAGTGTTCATTAGATGGATAATAATGGGATTATTAATAATAATGGGATAATAATATAAAAATAACTATGTACGTTGTGTAGGCTATATATATATATATATATATATATATATATATATATATATATATATATATATATATATATATATATAGATATCATGAAATAAAGTTTCTCATATCGTCTCCCCTTGATTCATTCAAGAAATGCTATTTTATGAATGGATCAGTGAATCATTGAATCACCCGATTTGTTCAAAATGCAATATTAATTTAGTAAGGAAACTCCTCTGTGTTGCTGCAGAGAAGCTCAACTTGGTTTTGTCTGGTTTTGTTAGCAAAGAAACAGAAATAACTGCTTGTGTAACGATCACTTCAGACCTGATTACGCAAATGACTCCCAGTGACTCTCATGAATTCTGTCGTGTCCTCCGAATGTGTCTATTTATGCAAAGCACTTCCATAAGAAGCTACTTATGTCTTTAGTATCGGCTTTATTTCTCGTCTCCTGTTCTGTTATGAGGCGCAGCTGTGCTTTTTGATACGCGTCATGCTCTGGTGGGTTATCATTTAAGTCATCTGAGCTTGAACTTACACACACACATGGAACTAATGAAGATATGCAGCAGGTAATGAGCGCAGGTGTCATTTCACATCTCTTCAGTTTGGCCCCTATGGAGGCACCTGTCTCTCGAAATATCTCAGAGCATAGGAGGATTCATAACTTTATGAACAGGGTTTGTGTGCAAGTGTTACGACAGCGTGCGCAGTGCATTATGGGATCTACAGTGGCGCCAAACAAATCCTAACCGACATTTCATTTTAGTTGTGTGAAACAATTAGCCGATATTTTAAAAGCCCGATTGGTTTTAATCAGATAAAGGCACATTTAGAGTGGCTAAATGTCAACGAGGCTTCGATTTGGCAGAACGACTCTAAAAGATTAATCTTTTGCCTCGGATGATTCATGGTACTTTTCATAATGGTTTATTTTAATGGCTCTGGTCTCGAGAAAAGCTTTTAATCTTTTCTTTTGTGATCGTTTGAAATGAATAAGCAGCAATTTACTGACCTCTGAACTTTAGAAAACTACTTTCCAGAGAGCAATTTATAAAAACACCACATTTTCAAGAGCCAAAGCTCATTATAAGTCAATTGATTTTCATGACCATTACAATTGTTTGTGATTACTGGATAAGGATTTGAAGAAGCATTTAGGGAAAGTAACTAATTTGTAAACTGGGTCATGGGATTCATTACAAAAACCAATTCAAAAAATAATTTGCTCACAAATCGAAATCACAAATAGTACTGTATATAAGAACAAACCTAGCCAATTACATTTTTAAGAAAATAGATAAATAAATGTAACATTTAAATTTCTCTGACTTTATTACTTTTTATGAATGATTTACATTATAAATTGTAAAATATTTTATTATTTATTGATTATTACTACAATTACCTATTTATTATTCATTCATACTTATTTTTACTGGTATTATTTAAACCAGGTTTTTATTGCTTTCCCAGGGAAATAAATACGGTCAAACACAAAGCACGGTTTCACTTCACATTTTATTAGAATCTTTCCTAGTACTTCTGCACAGATAAACATTTACCATCATCAGTATGCAAGCTGTGGTGGGTTATTTCATTAAACCTGCCCTCGTGACATTTCTGTTAATGCAAAGCAGAAACCCCAGAAACAGAGGAGTACAAATGCCATCGACACACTGCGCTCTGGTGTCAGAGCGCGTAGAGCATCACTGGCAGGCGGAAAACAACAAACAGGGTTGAGATGAGAATGGTGGTTGTCACACTGAACAGAAGGAGAGAGGATGCACTCATGAGTTTCATACTCAATTCATAACGTAAAGGTGTAATTCAAATGTTATTATGTTATTAGACATGCTAAATGAAAGCAGGAGGAATAATAGTAAGAAAAAATCATGATGTATAAGCAAATATATAGAAAAAGAATGGCTGTCAACTTAATATTTTAATAACTTCATCTGGGGACTTTCATTGTATTAATTTATCTTGCATTTTAACAATTCTCCAAAATCTTTGGCATGCTTAAGTGAATGATTATTCCATCTGAAAATATTTGGCCGTTATTTCGTTTTAGAGAAGGATTGGGAGTGAGGGATTGTGGGAAGGGTCTGAAGAGTGCTGCATCCCCAAAGCTATGTACTGGATGCGTTTTGGCTTCAGTCTATAACAACTCTGTCTGTAAATGTATTATCAGAGTGTTTGTTTACGAATCAATCGAGGGCTGAAGCAACTTCTCAATGCTATATGGATGATGAACCCACAAATACCGGCAAAGGAGGTGTGCCGATTGATAATCACTCACATCAGAAAAAAGAAAAAGGATGGGCAAACAACAAAAGGAGAAAAGAAATCCAAAGCGACAACCAGACCCTTTATTTGAATGTGACATGGCATTTGATAAGATTAGAAGTTACACTGAAGAAAATTTTTCCAATTCACGTGAGCAGGGCGTCTAGTATGTACACCTCATTGTATGTCACTTGACCTGGATCAGCCCTCAGTAGTCTAAGACCTCTATAGCACCTTGAGAAGGGATTACTTATCTGTTTAATATCACCTATGACTATTGCAGCTTAAATGTACGCCACTTCAACCTCTTGAATAAAATGATATTCAACTTTTTTTTTTTTCATATTTCGACATTGTGTTGCAAAGATTCACCAAAATAAAAATCAATAAAAATAATAATCATAACAACAACGGTAATTCATAAAAAAAAAAAAAAAAACAGACAAGGTGAATAGTATTCAATATCAAGCGTCTACCAAGTATGCTACAAAACAAATAATCTGTGGCTGAAATTTTTTTTTTATCATTGATTATAGAAGGATACATGGAGCGCACAAACCTATTTTAACACAAATGTGTACACTAACTGAAAACTGTAGCTTCTGATGCTGCCATAATTGATTTTCTTTATACAAATATTTTAAACCTATATGTGACAAAAGACATTTAAATACTTGTTAAATCCCATTAACCCAGCTAAAACTCTTCCTGTGACCTCCCCAACACTTGAGTACAGAGAAAAATACCTGAAACTGTACAGAAATAGACTGTCTATTTGAACTGTGACCGGGTTGCATGATGTTTTGGCTTGAGTTAGAAAAATATTTAGCACTCGTTTGAGAAAAAATCAGGTATAAATTTAACAGCACATACAGTGAATGATTATCCCATTTGAAAGCGTATGGCTCTTTCCATTTAGTGAAAGAACCAGAGCAAAGATCGTGGAAAAAGTCGTAAGAGTGCGGCATCCCCAAGGCTATGTACTGGGTCTGTTTGACTTCAGTCTATAATGACAGCATGTGTCCCAGTCACCATTCATTGGTGGGAGATTCAGATTAGCACGACAGCAATAAATGAAACAAAGACATGCAGTGGATGAATTTAAAGTCTGTATGAAGCATTGACAAATAGCTGGTAGCGCTTAACAGCACTTCAATACATCGGCTCAACGCCATGTTGCCCTCTTCTGGAGGAAAGTCCGAGTTGAGGAGAGACTCCATGTAGGCTATGTAGCTGGAGCTGTGGGTGTAACTCTCACTGGGTTCGGGGCAGGAAGTGTGGGTGTGGAAACAGGAAGTGATGTGGGGGAGGCAGGCAGGGGGCAGTGCTGGTGTTTGGAAATACTAGCGGGCAGGAAAGCGGTGACTATTTGTGGAGGTAGCACCGAGGGCTCAATGGCTGGTGTGGTGGCGGTGTTGGCAGCGTGGCGTTTTGCGCCAGAGGTTGATCTGGACGGTTGCACCTGAGGTTGCTGTTGGTTCACAGTTGCCTGCTGAAAAGAAAAAAAGATAATAATCGTTCAGCGATGTCAGTCATAACTCTCAAATGGACCCCAACTAGACTGTTAGCTTGAAAAACCACAAAAGCAGTAAAATGTTAAACCTGCACTTTGGCTTCACATTGATGAATTCTGTGTGAAGAAACATACGTACTGGCCTGAAGTGAATAAAGGCTACCAGGCGAGACATGACCCTCTTAGGCAGCTCTTGGTTCAGAGAGTGAATCTCCTGCGCTTCAGTAAGATCTGTGTCTCATCCTGAAACTCCACCTGGAAAGAAATACAGGCAGTTTAGACACCTCAGATCCTTTTCTTGTAACCACCTTTGTAACCACAAAAACTAACTAGCATCATTTCCAAGCTTTTGTGTCAGTTTGTTAGCTGACCATATATATCACATAGAAAATATAAATACAAAAACAAAAACAAATTTGTTGAAAATCTGTTCAATGTTGTAAAAAAAAATAATTAATTATATATATATATATATATATATATATATATATATATATATATAATTTAATATTTAAATATAACACTCAATTATATGTGTGTGTGTATTAAATATAATTATTATATTTAATATAAATGTATAATTATATATTAATGAATATGCATATATATATATATATATATATATATATATATACACACACAAATACACAAAGCCACACACACATATATAGTAATATTAATTTATATTAATATTTTCATATTAATACATATTAATAATAAAAATTATTTATATTACAATGTAAAAATAATTCTATATGTAAAATAATGAAATGAAAAAATATATTTAACATTTAAATATGTATTATATATTTACATTTATATAAAATGCTCATTTACACATATATAATAAAATACAAATGTAATTTAAAAGCGTTATAAAATATTACACTAAATCAATTATAAATAATATAAAAGACATGTCCATTTATTTGTATATTATTTTAAATAATATAATCATATAAAATAATGATATGAAATGAATATACAGGTGTATATAGATGAATCTAAATATGTACAAAATATTCAAATTATATTTTTTATTATAAAATGTAGGGCACATGTCCTGACAATACATCAATCCACATGAATTCTGTAATGCAAAATCTAATGCTAATGTATCACTGCTGTTGATGGAACAGAAAAAACTGCATTTAACCCAAAACATTCCTTTAAATCTTCTAGATTTTTGATTGGAAGAGCATCCAACAATAACATAAGCTGCAAACTTTCAACCAGTCTGCAATCAACACCCTATTCCAGATCAATTCCCAACGGCTTCAAGACCTGTCAGACTTACAGGCATCCAGTTACAGATCGCCCTGGCGAGTGGGAGAGCGCTTGTCGCATCTTGCAAAGGTATAAGTGGCGTCATGGAAGCAATCGTCCACTTTTACGAGTGCCATGACTCACACGGATCTGATAAATAATGGAGTCTTGTGGCGGAGGAGAGAATCAAGCGGTTCGTTAATGCTGACAGAGGAGTCTCTCAAGAGTTCAGCTGAGCAATAAAACACTGTGTGTGTGGGGTTTGATTTTTAAAGAGAAAGAATTTGGCGTGAAGCAAAACTAGTTCATACAATGTGTCAAACAATGTATTAACATAGTTTGGTAAGCCTCATTTTAGGAGAAAACTGAAAAAGCATGTTCAGTTAAGCTTTCTGGTAGTTTGAGTCACTTTTCAATTCAAATGTGACCCAGATGTGAATTAAAACATCGACCCATCACTGCACAAAAACACAAAAGCACTTCCTGTGAGGAGTGGTGTGTGTGTGTGAAATACACATGAATGGCAGTCTCTACTCGCAGTCTGCAGTCCATCACACCTCATAAGCTTCATCTACAAACTCCATAAATCCCCATCGCCACATCTGCCTACTTTCTCGTTTTCCCATTAATCTCGCTCCCTTCCGCTCAATACATCAACAGCTGCTCTGTGACGAGGAAAGTGAACTTTGCACCAAATGTGGAACTCCTGAAAGACTTCGGATGAGATGTGGAGTTACAAGAAAGCTGAACAAGATTCTTGACCTAAATATTGTGTCACTATGGGTCTTAACTATATACAAAACAATAAAATATAATAATATACAATTAACTATAATACAGTGGAAAACAAACAGTAAAACAATCAAAGAAAGTAATGAAATGGTTTGGTTTGAAACTGATTTATCTTTATATAATAGTTGTAAAATGAGGCATAAATGATACAAATAAAAATTTTAGAGGTCGAGTTACCTGGTAGTATCGGTGGACATGTTCCTTTATGAAAGAAGCATTGAGAACCCGTCCGCGATTGTCTTGACCACCACCATTCGCCCAGTTCTGGAGGGCGTCCTCAGACAGTCGTGACTCTGGGACAGAGAAATCAAACAGATGATGGATCAAACAGACAGTTGTAGCTCTAAAATCTGATTGGATGAGCGATTAATGGGCTGAGGCCAACCATAATAAACTAGAGGTAGATTTAGCCAATCTAGATTTCACCAATCAGCATCCAGGACCAGACCTATGCATTTTAGACCACAATAAGCCACAAGATGCCAGACATTACAGTTATTTATTTATTTTTCCCCCATGATTAATGTTTCAGTAACCACAATCTCTAAGATCTGATTGGATGAGCCAAACAAATTCGCCAAAGTGTAGAGAAGCACATTTCCATCACTGCATTAAAAGGGTAATTGTTTCCAATTATCTCACAATTCTGACTTTTTTCCCCACAGAACTGCATGATGTAAACTCATGAGTTACAAAGTCAGAATTCTGACTTTTCCTCAGTTTTCATACAATTCAGACAATTTTTCACAGAATTATGATTTTATATCATGCAATTCTGACTTTTTCCTCACAATTCAAACTTTTTCCTGCAATTGCAACTTCATTTAATGCAATTTAGACTTTTCCATACAATTCTTACTTTTATCACAATTGTGAGTTTATAATGCAATTCTGACTTTTTCCATCGCAATTCTATTCTTTTCTCAGAATTGCAGTTTGTTTATAAGTATCGTAACTTTTTCTGAGTTTACATCTTGCAATTCTAAGTCAGAATTGTGAGATGTAAACCTCGAATGGAAGAAAAAAGTGAGAATTTGAGATCAAAAGTTGCAATTACGCTTTCTATTTAGTGGTGGAAATGGGGTTCCAGACCAAAGCAACTTGGCAACCATGATCACCATAATAATGAAAAATCATTCTCACCAGCAGGTTCTCTGGGAAGACATTATCACAGTAGGAGCCGTCATCAAAGTTGACCTCAGAGTAGTTCTGCGTGCCGATGCCGGTGATGGTGCAGCGATAGAACCATCCATTGCTGTTTCTGCCGATGACCTCCTGACCTAAAGACAGCTCAGGGAGCGGTTTTGACCTGCAGCAGAGGCAAAGCGTCCAGTTTGAGGATCACCATGTGCACTGAGATCCCTTCTATAGCAGCTACGCACCTTCTGATTGGTCTGTTTGTGTTTGTGGCAGGTGCGGACACCACGACGGCCAATCAGCCGGCTTCATGGACGACTCGCGCGAGGAGGGCGAGGTGACGGGAAGGATGTGGAGCAGTTGTCCAACGAGCACTGGATACACGCACCGAAGATCTGCTTGGTACGCTTGTGACAGTAGACGCACTTCTGCAAATCGTAACGAGGAAACATGAAACTTGAGTTGCAACCTTTGTAACACGACAAACTTCCATCATGCAAATGGATTTTATCCATCAGGAAAAGGGCAACTGGACAGGCAATGGGAGCTTCGTGCTATAAGCACTTAAGCTAAATGGTAAACAGAAAAAGAAGCCTTTGTAATAAAACATGTATACATGCACAAACATTCATTATGAATGTGATTTACACAGTAAAAGCATCCAAGATCTTCACAAAGAGTAATTAGAGAAGTAGTTAATCACCCCTAATAAGCTAAGGAAAAGTTGGAATAAAAAAAGAAATGGAGACTAATAACAACAAATTAGTAAAACAAACAAACATAATGTGGAATAAATAAAACATAAAGAATACAACAAAGAAGAACATTAGAAAAGATATTAAAACACGTTAAAAACAAGTAATAATAGAAAAGACACAACAGGAAGAATGGAGAAAGCAACAAACTATAGAAACAAAAGAACAAACAAACATAATAAACAAAAACCATAAGAAGAAAGAACAAACTAAAATAAAATGAAATAGAAAAAAAGAATAAAACAAAGAACAATGAAAAAATAAAAGAAAAAAAGAAAATAAACACAAAATAAATTTGATGAAAGAAAAGAACAATAAGAAAACAATGAACAGAATAAAAACTAAAAAATATATAATAGAACTAATGAAACAAAATAAGGGAATGAGCTAAAAAGAAACAAAAAGAAAAAAAAAAAAAGAAAAAAAGAAAGGAAAACAAAAGATAGAATGGAAAAAAACTAAAAGAAAACAGAAAAAAACTAGAAAAAGAATAAAAGGAAAAAACAGAAACAAAGAATGAATGAAAATAAAGAAACAAACTAAAGAAAAAGCAAACAAAAATGAATGAAAAAAAAGCAAACAAACAAAAGAAGAAAACAGAAAGCAAAAAAAAAATATATAAAAAAGGAAAACAAATGTAGAAAATGAGCTAAAAGAACCAAAACAAAAAATTGATAAAGATGAATGAAACACAGAACTGAAAACAAATTAAGAATACAATGATAAAAAAAATCCAAATAAAAGAAATAAAGAAACAAAACAAAAGAGAACAGAACCACAAACAAAATGAGCGAACACAACAAATGAAGGAAAACACCAAAAAGCAGACATTGGTAATAAACCAGATATTAAATGAAAAAGTGAGCTCATCATACCAGAGCGGCGCCTGAGCAATGCCAGTGCTAAACAGCTATTTGGCTCTTGGCTAACATTATTTCCACGTGTCAGCTAAAAACGCAAGTAATTTCAAGAGAGCAGCAGCAGTCGATGAAAGATTACAAAGATGAACATTTACTAACAAAGTGAACCGAGAAATGTTCACACAAACAGTCCATTTTGATTCAGCGTTGACTTAAGATGCAGAAATTAGGTCCGAATTTGTGGCAGGAGTGTATTTACAATGCAGTGCACTTGATATTTCAGCATCTTTGCAAATATCCTCTCAAATGGAAACATGTTGTGTCCGTTCATCCCGTCTCTCTCCTCTTCTCCTCCATTTCCGATAAACACCTCCAAACACACACACACACACACAGAGGAATATCGACAGGAATAAAAATTCTTTATTAAATTGTCAATACTTCATTTCAACCCCTGTGGCCAAGCGACACGTAATTGCGACCTTCGTCGCGGCGCGCTCGAAATATTTCATCGGCGGTGAAAGCCTCTGATTTATCATCGCCAGGGATTGATGCAAGACAGGCCAACGGACAAGAGAAGGAAAAAATGTGTGATTTAGAGCATCCAGCTCCCAGTTATTTATTCCTACATCAAGAGCCAGCATCCATTTTGTGTCATGGCGCGGAAGATAAAGCGACCTCCTTTTAATCTACAATACAATGCTGTTTCTTGTTCTAGAGTGAAACTGTGCAAATACTCGAGACTAAATGTTTGATGTTCTTTCGTTACTGGCACTGATTTCCAGCAAACCTGTGTGTTTCTGCTTGCTAATGGCGAATGGAAGCTGAAGTCAGATGTATGAACAGTATGAGAGGTTTATAGCATGTTTTTCATGTCTGAAGTTGCTTTGTATGTGTTCTGATCTGCCATTGAGCAGAAGAGGCACGGAGAAGAGAACTGTATAAATCAATCAGTCATTTAACAGTGAAGGATGACAGATATCAAGCATTGCAATATAATAATGCATCATATCTAAGAAGAGAGAAAGACAATGAAGACAAATAATGAAAACATCAAAGAACAAATGAAAAAGAAGGCAACTAAGATTGAAGAAAAAGGAAAAAGAAAAAGAAAAGTAGAAGCAACAAAAGAAAAGAAACGAAAAGCAAAACAAAAAGAAAATGACAAGAGACAGAAAAAAGAAAACAATTAAATCTGAAACAAGAAAAAAAAGAAAAAAACCTAACAAAAGAAAACAAGAAAAGAAACAAAAAAGAAAATGAAGCACGAAAGAGACAAAAAAGAAAACAACAAATAGTAATAAACAAAAGAAAAACAAAATGCAACAAATGAAGAATAACATGAAAGAAAAACAAGAATAAAAAACAAAATGAAACAAATAGGAAAAAAATCAATAAAGAAAAAGCAAAAAAAAAAAAAACAAATTAGGAATATGAACAAAAAAAAAAATGAAAGAACAAAAAAAAACAAAGTGAAAAATGTATGAACTAAAATGTAAAAAAATAAAACCCGAACAAAACAGCAAATATAAGAAAGAAAACAACTTAAAACAAATAAAAGGTAATCAAAAAACAAAAAAGGAAAAACAAATTAGGAATGAACAAAAACAATAGCACAAATGAAACAGAACAAACGAAATGTTCAAATTGACTAAAAAAAAGAATGAACAAAAAACAAAAGTACAAAAAACAAACCCAGAACAAATAAATGAGCAGAAAATTATAAACCAATGTAACAAAAAAAGCATAAAAAACAACAAAAATGAAAAAGATAAGAAAAAATAATTAGAAAGGCCAATAAATGAAAATACAAACAAAAAACAGACAAAAGATTCAGAGTGAAAGAACAAATAAGACTAAATAAACTAAATGAACAAAAATAATAAAAACAAACTAACAAATTAATGCAAAACAAAGCAGAAGCCCAACAGGGAAAAACACCAAAAAATAAAGAAGAATGAAAGAAAACAACGGAAAAAAGTTGAAAAACAAATGAAAGGCCAAGTAAGGAACAGAAAGAACAAACAACTGAAAACAACAGTAGAAAATGAATGAAACTACAACATGAACAAAACAGAAGGAACGAAAGAAATAAAAACACAAACGGAAAAATGAAAAAAGAAGAACAGACAAAAGGAGCAAATCAAAGGAGGCTAAACAGAGAGTGAACGAAAGCAGAGTATAAAGGAAGCAGAAACACAGGAGGACTGTCATTTCATCGGTGTCTCGACTCACCAGACTCTTCCTGGTGTCAGGGACAGCCGCCACGCCCACAGGCTCCGCTCCACAGCGCAATCTAAACGAGCCTCGCCACAGCGACGGGCGAGATCACGTGAACCCACCTGCGGACGGGACACCAAACGCACGGTTTATATGCAGAGTTCAGAGCATGCACAGATGCTGCGGAGCTTCTAGTAATTGACATGCATATGAGAGAAACAGAGTTTGAGATATTAGACCTGTCATCTGTGGTTTTCTTCAAAGCTCCTCCTCTTAAACTGCACAAACAGCAGGCCTCGGACGATGAACAACACCTAATGAACACAATACAACAAGACGTTATTAGTGCACAGATTTCTGCTTAAGACTTACATGTGGACAGTCATTGTTAATATAAATGACTTATAGCTACTCGTAGGGACTAATCACGCTTGCGATGAAAGGTGTTTCGATACTTACGGCTGTCCATTCGGCCGCAGTACACCGAGAACACATCCAGCCCTCCTGTTTCGGTCGGGATTAACGCCGTAACAACCTGAGAGGAACGAGACAAACTTAGCCGTCTAGGAAGCATACTGATAAAGTGCATTCAGATTTATTTGTTTATTAAACATATTTTGTGTTTCAACAGTGTCGTTATTTACAAAGATAAATAGTTTGATGAGAAAAAAGTTCCAGAAAAGTTACTTCCAGAAAAGTAAACAAAATATAAAAAAAAACTAATATTTAAAATAAATTTAAAAAAAAAACTAAGAAAATAAGCACAAACAAACATATGGAATAAAAAAATAAATAAACAGGTTTTGAATTTTCCATTAAAAACAACTTTATTCACCTACATTTAATACAAAATGAATACAAGATGAAAGAAACAAAATAAGAGAGCAAAAAATAAAATAAAACCCTAACAGCTTATTAAAACAAAAATCAGAAGTCAAACCAAAAGAAACAATTGGAAGAACAAAACCAAAGAAAACAAAACAAACAAAAAAAAGAAATAGGATAAAGGGGAAAGAAGCACTAACGAAAGTATAAAAAAGTAAAAACAAACTAAACTAAAATAAATTAAACGTGAGTATGATCGATTCACTAGCTGTATGTTACTTTAAAAAAAAATTATGTAGGGGACAAATAATAATAACCAATAACACCATAGCACACTTTAATGAGCCAATCAAATCACAATTAATAAATCAAACTGAAGGAAAAAGGCACAATGATAAAAGAACAAACAAATTAACAAAAACTGAAATATATTAAATACATCGTGTACAATTCAATAGTGTACATTTCTTTAAAAATAAACTGATTTTGCAATTTTCAATGAAGAAAACTTTAAATTTTAGGCAGGGACAAATAATAATAACCAATAACATCATAGCACACTTTTAAATGAGCCAATCAAATCACAATTAGTAAATCAAACGCAAGTTAAAGATGTCGTCGAATCATTATTCATATTATAAAAAAAAAAAAAACTTAATTAAACAAGCCTAAAAGCTTAGAGGAAACGGCTTATTTAATGAATCGACAGCCTATCTGCTAATCTTCAATGTGTTTTAAACTAAACAATACTTTTGGATTGAACTATTTTTAGTTTACCACTAAAAAAAAAACACTGTTTTATAAGAGAAGTCACTTCCCATTCACTCCTATGGGATCCGTGAACTGTGATTGAGTGTTGCACAACTCTGACTGAAAGTCAAGCGACCTCAAGGCTGTAGCGTGATTGGTTATTAATGCACACATGATCCAAGTTAGCCGTTACGCTTTCTCCAATAGACCCTTTTAGGCGATGTCCGATCCGTCACAGCGTTATAATAATTACCACCTATCCACATAGACAGTAAAAGAAATGGACACAGCGACCCCATTGGAACTCAATTGGAGACAAGTGAAGCCCGTTTTAGCGATTTTAGAACTTCCGTTTCTGGCCAGCAGACTCAAACTAAGCTTGATGCGTCCAGCAACCTGTCTGACAGATGTAAACCTTCTAGTAGCTGGTGCAAACTGCCATCGTTAATCTTGCAGAGCGGCGAGCTTGGCGGGGAGTTCTTTGGCGTGAGTGAGCAGGAGTAAGTATTCTGATTAATTATTTTCTATAGTATTTAAAATGTACGCCAGTACGCCATATCTCTTGCGTCTCCCGATTGCCTCGAGCTTCTCCTCCTGTCATGCGGTAATTTCTCTACTGTGCGACAGAGAGTCGAGTGGTTATGAGCCATATCGTTAGCCTATTTTACAAAACTGTTTCTCGGGGCCATAATGTAACATAGAAGGTAATGGAGCCCTTTATACATTTTCGTGTATCTTTAGAAATAAATAATGGACAAATGGAGTCTTTAAGCGCCTCAGATGTAAAGTTATTAGCTGTCAAAGTGCGCTAAAAATGAATGGGAGTCAATGGGATGCTAGCATGAGTGAAGTTCTGCTACAAGATGGCGACGCGGCCGACTTCAACTTCCGGTCGACTTCCTTGCCCCTGCCTATCCACCTTTTTTCTTCACGAGGAAGCAAGCTTACGGCGAGACTTCCGGTTCATTAGCGCTATTGGGAAATGGCGAGAAGAATAACAACATGTAGTAAAGCGGTCAAACTGTTTGCACTACAAACCAGTGTGTTCATAATTAAGATAATACATTCAAATAATATGATAAGACACACCAATTTTCAATATCAAGCAGCAAAACTAACTGTTTTGTACAGCTAAAATAGCTGGACGCGGATGAGACCAGAAGCCAGAACCATATAATTAACAAAGGCCACGCCCCTTTTACAGGAAGAAAAAGGTGAATAGTAAGTAATACAGACCCTCTCATCTCTCTACAGTGAGACTATCTCTGGTAATTACCACGAGCGCGCGTCAGGAAAATGAACCGTGATATCACACGCACTGGAGGTGAAAGCTCACGTGAACGGAAAGCTGCTGTTGACACGCTGTCATTTTGCCGCTCTTCCCGCCTTATCGAAATCAGCAGCTTTCTGCAGGTAAACACGAGCAGTGGCACGGCGCGGCCGAGCCCAGCCGGAGCCGTGATGGAGGACGGGATACACAACGGCCTCCGGGCATTAGTTTAATATGCGACACGCGCACATGTTGTGCCGAGCCATTTTCATAAGCGCTGCGAGTGAGTTCAAGCGTACGAGCGCTTAGCAAAACAAAATAGCATGGAGAAGCGAGGAGGCAAAGACAGCGTCGACTAACAAGCTGTCTTTCACTTCACGGCCCTTTCTTCAAGCCTTCGGAAAGCAAACAAGCCGGAGATGCTGCTGTTGTTGTTTTGTTCATTCGGGTCGGTGGTTCGCTGTCACTGCTGTAAGAGGAAGTCGAGGGAATCTGAGCGTTTAAAACACCTCCGGGGAGCCGCGGGAAGCTCACGGCATGGAGACAGTAAATGAAAGCACTAAGCCACTTGAGGTCAAAATGTAGTGATTTTACTGTGGTAAAGGGATTTTACTATAGGAAAGGGGCTTTGATGCAGTAAAATCTCTGTTACATACAGCCTTGAGTGGCTTATTAATTACATTAAACCAAGTTAAGAGTAAAATGATTAAAGACATGATTTTTTTCTTTAAAGTATTTGTGAAAAAAAATATTATTAAATTAAAATTATACAAAAACTAAGCATAAACAAATAAAATAAAGACAGATGAATAAAAATAAAATATGAGAATAACAAAGAATAATGACAGATGAAAAAACAAAAATTAAAAATTAACAAAAAAAGCTGAAACAAAAGAATAAAAATGACAAACACAAACTAATTACATAATGCATTTTATATATATATATATATATATATATAAATATATATATATATAAATAATAGTAATATGTATTTATTATTATTAAAGAAAAAAAAACAACAAATGAAAGAAAAAAGAAACTAAAAAATAGTGAAAGAATAAAAAAGACAAAATAAATAGAACAGATACAAATTAAGGAGAAATAAAAAAGAATAAAGGAAATTAACTAATAAAGTTAATAAGGAAAATAAAATGACAATAACAAAAAGAGGAAAGACAGAAAGAAAGAAAAATAATGGCAGTAAATAGACAAACAATTAAGCAGAAACAAAGAACAAACAAAAGACATAGAAATAAATAAAATAAATACATTAAATGATCATAACTAAATTATTATCAATATATAAAGAAAAAAAGAACAAAAATAAATGAACAAAATACAGAATGGAAGAACAGTACAAAAGAATAAAAAAGACTCACAAATTAAGAGAAATTAAAGAAAAAACAACTAATGTAAACAAAATGGAAATAGTGAAAACAAAATATGACCAAATAAAGACAAAAACTAATTAAGCAGGATAAAAATAAACAATAAATAAAAAATATAATGGAAGAAGCAAGTGAAAATATAAAAAGAACCAAACAGAAGACAATTCTACACCAAATGAATTAATAAATGATCAAAAACAAAAAAAATTAAAGAAATAGTTAAATGTAAGAAAATATAACAATAATACTAATAATTATTATTATTGTAGTTTTAATAAGAGTTGCATAAACAATGCTTCCACTAATTACTACAGTAACTGTAGGCTGTTTTCTATCCGTGCAGTAATATATAACTGATAGGACATATGAACATCGGTGCAATTAAATATCAGCTATTTCTATCGAGCTGGTCATCGGGTGAGATTTACTGAGCTAGAAATATCTGTTTCATAAGCTGTGCTTCTTTCAGAAAGCTTGAGTGGAGCCGACAGCAGCGCAGGTAAAATATGAGCAAGTACTCTTCTGACACACAGTGACGAAGTTGAATTAGTTTGACAGAGTGAAAACAGAGCGACGGTAAACTGATTAGCGCTAAAAGCAGACGAAGCGCTGACGATGCTCATGCGAGGCGATCGCACTTCATAAATCTGAACAACTCGCCATAATGAACTTACAAACCGCATCGAAAGGTATCTGAGCGAAACCGAAGCGTTTTAGCACGCCGACGCTCATCCGCGTTCTTTCAGCTGAATCTAATCATACCGTCAGCCGATGGCAAATACCACGGCCGGCTGCTTCTGGAAAACACAAAACATCAAGAAAACTCAAATAGTTTGGTCTAAACTGTCATTTTCATTTAAAGCACAACGGGCCAATCAGAGCGCTGGCGTCACCCAGTGAACTTCAGGCTAATTGCTACGCTGGCTTAGACTCGCCAGAGAGAAACCGGCGGAATGAGCCGCTTCCATCTGTGTTTTTCTCTCCGGAGGTTTTTTTTCTGTGCTCGCCTAAATAAATAAGTGGAGTTCAGCCTGACTGACGGTAAATTGGCTGGAGTGACAGCCGGGCGCCGTGAGACGCTCTGCGCCAGATAAAGACAGAATCAAGGGCGTTATTAGCAAACACAGACGGAAATATGCAGATTGGTGTGGAGCCGCAAACAAACAGCTGGAGATGCAGGTGCAGACGTTAAAAGATTGGGAGAGTTTTGACTTCTTTTATGATTAGGAGGAAGGCCAAGAGACTAACACAATACTAACATTATATATCAGTATTATATAGTTATTATATAGTATAATAGTCTATAATAGACTTCTTTTATGTCTTTTAGGAAAAACAGTGGCAACACACCAATAAATAAACAAAATAAATAACCAGGAAAAAATTAAGGTAATTTATTAAAATATATATTATTTAAAAAAAATATGTAGTTTTTTTTTACAATTTTAATTTATATAACTATAATTATTAGTTATATAAATTAAATAAATTATAAATATACAAAAATGTATTCATTAAATATTAATTTTTACAGGAACAAATGAAAGGCACTTTTACTCATACAAGTCAAAATACAGCCAATATACATTCAATTTTTGGACAGATATTGACTGTATTTATTATTACATTAATTATCATTTATTATCATTATTGTTAATTTTATTCCTACTTACATAAACAAGTCAATTTATTATTACATTTTAAATACATTTTACAAAAAAGTGCTGTCAAAATTAGCTGTAAATGCAGGAAATTAATTTTTTCAGTTTAACGCGTTAAAATTTTTGTAAATGTAAAAAAAAAAAAAAAAAAATTTAATAATGAATTAACCTATTTATGTATGAGTATTAAAGTATCAAACAATAGTATAAACCTAAAAAGCAATAAGGCATGAAGTAACAAGTCAAAGACATCCATCAAGCACATTTGTACAGAAAATGATTAAATGCCAGTGCATATCAAAAACATGTTCCTTTAGCTCAACACATTAATGCTGTGATATCATGAGAAGCACATGTGAGGCGTGTTACTCACTGGCGTGGACCTGTAGGCGAAGCTCCCGCAGGACAGCAGGACGCTGGTGCCGCGCACCGATGTGGGAGTTCGACGGCAGCGGTTCGGTGTTCTCCGCACAGCTGAAGCACATCTCTGGAACCAGCGACGCGTCAGGCGAGCCGACCTGCACACCAGACCGACGTGTCCGGAGGTGGAAGGGTCCTTAACAGGCTAAACATGCACAAAAACACAAGAGAGAGGACAGCATGTTAAACCAAGAGAAATAAACACGGATTTAAAACAACTTCCTGTTCAATCTGGCAGTGGACCAGACTTTGTGCCGATAGTCAAAAGTCTGATTATGTATTATGATATACTATTATGTATTGATTATGTTCTATTACACACTATTTCAGTGTTTTGATACTGTAGTAGCACTCAGTGCATTACCTGTGTGTATGGACAGAAGAGTGTGCAGACGGCGCAGTGCGGCTCGATGGTCGCCATCGCAGCGTTGAACTGTTTCTCGGACAGGAAGTTTGGCAAGCGGTTCTGCCACAGCTGTCCTCGGACTTCTTAGCTTCCGGCTGCACACCGCCACCTACAGGCAGCCCAGAGTACAGCTCTACAGAAACACAGAGAAAGACGGCGTGAGAGTCACACACTACAACAAACACTATACATCACCTACAAACAATACAGAATGAAAGAAAGAACGTAATGAAGAACAATGATAGATAGAAGAACAAATCGACAGATAGATAGATAGACAGACAGACATCAGATAGACAGACAGATAGATGACAGCAACGATAGATAGAAAGACAGACAGACAGTGAGATGAGACAGACAGATAGCAGGAGCAACGATGATAGATCGACACGATACGACAGACAGAGGACAGATAGAAGCAGATAGACAGAAGATAGACAGACACAGACAGATGCAGATAGACAGAGATCAGATGACAAGATGCAGATAAACGCAACGACAGACAGACGCAGACAGAAGCATGATCAGACAGATAGATAGCGACAGACAACACATATGAGCAAGACAAGATAAGCGAAATAGACAGACGCGTATAGAATGCAGCAGACGGCATGACGAAGATAGATAAACAGACAG
Organism: allo-octoploid hybrid of Carassius auratus x Cyprinus carpio; assembly: GCA_024542945.1. Lineage (NCBI taxonomy): Eukaryota > Metazoa > Chordata > Actinopteri > Cypriniformes > allo-octoploid hybrid of Carassius auratus x Cyprinus carpio. The sequence continues at coordinate 2,239,188 of CM045074.1, read as the reverse complement.
AATAAGACAGAGACAGATAACGATAGACAGACAGATAGAAGAACAGACAGACAGATAAGACAGAACAGACAGAAGATAGATCAGCAATAGAGACAGAGACAAGATAGAATAGACAGATAGATATGAAGACAGAATAGATAAAGCAAACAGACATGAAGACAACAAGACAGATAAGATGAACGAAGACAAGACAAAGACAGAATACGACAGATAGAACAAGACAGGATAAACGAAACAGCAATAGACATGAAGACAGAACAAATCAGATAGTACAATAGACAGCAATAGAATGACAGACGAAGACAGAACAGATACATGAGACAGAAGATCAGATGAACAACGAGATAAGATGACAGACAGAGATGCAGAAGTAGATAGACAGTGAATGACAGACAATAACTAACGATGCAATGACAAGACAGACAGAATTAATGCAACAGACACAGACAAATAGATAAACAGACAACAATGTACGGAAGACAAGATAAGACAGACAGACAGATAAGCATGAGAACAATAGACGAAGACAATATAGATAGACGACAGACTAGACAGAAGACAGATTAGATAGTAGAGCGAACTAGACAGACGATTCATACATAGTACAGACATGAGACAACGAAGAAGACATATTAGATGTAAACTAGACAGATAGATAGAAAGAAATAGGAGAACAAATTAAAGATATTTAGACAGACAAATCTGTAGACAAACAGAGAGATATTTAGATGTCTAGACAGACACAACAATAATTGTAAAAAACTGAGAATGCACATAGTTTAGAGGTGAATCAATCAGATAGAAGTGAAACGCTCAGTATGAGTGTTGTCCTCTTCCTCTGAGCCGTGACTCTACAGACAGCAGGTGAAGATGTATTTTTGGAGAGTTTTGATGCCCCCTCTGTCCTGTATTTTGCCCCTACAGTGACAGCGGGTGGTGCGGGTTTACAGCTGTCTGTCTCTTCATAACTCACAGCACAGACAAATCAATAACCGTCTTTCACACCGCCCGCTTATAAAGCGCTGATTGTTTGTGGCTGCTTCCTTTCATACTTTATTGCTTTTTTCTCTTTGTGCTTCAGTGAACACATTCACAACAAACAAACAAACACAAAACAACATCTGCCATCAAACCAGAACACTCCCAAATGAAACGCTGACCTGGAATGTTCTAGAAACATTCATATTGTAAAACATATCTAACTTCTAACATCTTTTTCTTCAGTGGAAAATATGCCATCAGACATTTACCAGGGTGCAAAGTTTCTTTTGTTCTCCTGAACTCCATGTGAAAACAAATGCTCAATATTGTAATTTAATAACTTGCATTTTCATAAATCAGGCCTCATTCAAGAAGCTAGTAAAACAAATCGTTCTAAAACCTTTCTTCCATAAATTAGTAACCAATCATTTTCACCAATTCATAAAGTAACATACAAATTTACATACTTTTTTTTTTTTACATATCTTTTAAGAACATCATTACGAAGTTCACTCTTGAAACAAAGAAATGTCACTGATTAAAATTTACATATAATGTTTTTTTTTTTTACAAACAATTCTACAAAGTCATTCGATTTAACGACTTTATGATTTTATGACTACAAATTTTATGGTAATTTATGAAACGGACAAAAAACATGTAATTCAAGAGCAGCTTTATGAAAATTTTAAAATTGTCTAATTAAAATTTAAACTAGTTTTTTAGTACATTATTTCAAATGTAATTTTGAAACATGAGGAAAAGCGAGTTTCTGTGCATCAAGGATGGCTCCATAAGCGTTTTCATAAGTCATCTGATTTCATTAAGAACTTTCAAAATGAACTGATGTAAATTTTTGGAAAATTATACTAACAAAATTTCTGCATTAAATTCAATGAATTATGTTTGAATAGCTTATGAACATCATTGATTTTACTGACATTATTACAGACTATATTTTAAAAACAAAGCAAAACATGCAATTTTAGCAATAGCTTTACTGAACAATTAAAAAATATAATTTGATTTTACGACTGCCATTCAGAACACTATCTATGAATGAGGAGCAAAACAAATTCAGGTAAACCTTTTATAAAAGAATTTTTGGATAAACTGCTGCATTCAATTTATGCACATTTTACTCAAAGTAGTAAGAACATCATTAGAGTTTTAGTAGGTTATTTCAAATGTAATTTTTGAAAGAGTAGAAAAAACTATTTTCTGTGCATGCAAGAATGGGTTTATAAACAAATTTACAAACAGTTGATTTTAAAAAATGTCATTACAAACTTAATTTAAAACATGAGCAAATAAATTCAAATTTTTCAGTAAAACTATTCTAATGCAAATTACTGCATTAAATTCAATTAACTATGCAAGAACACTTTTACTGAACATTCCATTTTCAGGACATTATTACAAACTACATTTAAAAACATATGAAGGTCTGAACAATTAAAAAATATCATTACTGAATAACCTTAAAATCATAATATTTTCTAAGTTATTTTGAATATAATTTTTAAACATGACAAAACGTTCTGTGCATGCAAGAATGGCTTTATGGATGTAAATTTTAAGGATGTCTTTATGAAATTCATTCAAAACATGAGAAAAACAAATTCAAGAAAATATTTTGTAAATTGCTTCTTACATAAAATGTTACACAGAAATTTAAAGTGATAACTAATAATGTTTTTCCAAACACATTACACAGAACTCCGCTATGCTTTCATGAATGAGGCCCAAAATATTAAGTAAAATTTCTAACTTATTTCAATTTCATACTTAAAGTGCATCGCGCTTAATGTTTATCGTTAATGATGCACTCACCCTCGCGCTGGAGGCTTCCTGTTTGACTATGGAGTGAGGAGAGCATGGGTGGCTTGCTGAACGGATGTCTTCGACTCTTCTTTACCTCAACTTTCTTCTTCAGCTTGGAAGGGACTTGGCTGAGAACAAAATCATTTAGACAAATTTACCTAAACATTTAAAATCCCCTAAAACCCTTCGGGATCAGAGAAAGCTGACCTGCAGGTCGGGAGCGCCCCATTACTCTCGACGCGCTGGAAGCTAACTGCTCAAACACCTGCTGGAAGGAGAGCTCATCGGGATGCTTTGGCTTCTTCTTTTTCTTCTTCTTTTTCTTCTCCTCCTCTCTGTTTTCCGCAGAGGATCCTGGGAATCTGTTTTTCCATCTTCACCGGCTGAACAACAGTGAAGATGGAGGAATGGGAAGAAACACATTTACCATCACACGCTCAGTAATAACAAGCTGTTGCTAGTGGTTGCTAGGGTTTATGGGGTGGTTTCTGATGTTAAACGCTTCACTCCCCACCTCCTTCCCGCGCTCCGCCTGCTCCTGCTCCTCCTCTCTAGCCTCCAGTGTGAGGAGCCTCCAGGCCATGCGCTCGTCCCTTTGCTGCCGTCGCTGCTCTCAGGCTCCTCCACCTTACGTAGATACTCAGGCATATCCAGCTCCACTCCTCCTCCGTCAGGACCTTCACCTCCTCCAGCTTCAGAGCTGAACTGTTTCACCCTCGCCTGAGCTCTACAAAAACAAGCAAATGGATAACAAAATTATTTCAACTCACATTTCCTACTTCATAGTTTTTATTTATTATGATTTGGACTGTAAAGGTATAAGGTAAAGCTCTACTAAAAACAACAACAACTAAACACAAATTAGTATTAAAAGTAAAAATTAAAAAAAAAAAAAAAAATATTACGATTCGAAAATTAAAGGTGAAATGTCAATAAAACCTTGAGAGGTCTACAAAAACATCACAAATGGATAACAAACTTTTATTTAAAACCAAATGTTATCCCATTTGATAGTTTTATTTCTTATGATATGAACAGTAAAGGTCAAAGATTAATAAAACTTTGCCTAAGCTCTATATAAAAAACAAACAAAATCAAAACAAAAACAATGCAAATAGATAAACGTTTTTCAATCCAAACGTTTCCTGCTTGGTAGTTTTTTGTTACGATACTAACAGCAATGGTCAAATGTTAATAAAACTTCAGCTGAGCTCTACAAAAAAGCAACTCAAACGGATAACAAATGTTTATTTCAACCCAAAACTTTTCTTGATAGTTTTATTTATTACAAATCGAGCAATAAAGGCCAAAAACTTTGCCCAAGCACTTCAAAAAAAAACAAAAAACACAATGCAATAGATAATGAACCTTAATTTCAACCCAAACGCTTTCCCAGTTTTTATGGATTACGATTCAAACCACGGAAAAACCTTTGCATGAGCTCTATGAAGAACAACCAAAACGGATAACTTTTATTTCAAACTAAGTTTTCTGACTTAAAATTCTTACAATAAAAGTAATTTCACATCCATGGCAAATTTACGCAGAGACATTGTTAAAACAAAACAATGCATGTGCACTCGTCTTTGACCTGGTAACAAAATACCTTAAAGTAAAATTTTCTGCATTACAATAGCTGTACTATTACTATATCTGACCATAAATGTCATTGTAACGTCCTCATTCCTATGTCATACTATCTCAACTTTTACTTTTATCATTCCTTTTAATTATAACTTTTACATTATCAAGATACTATGAGCAATTTAACATCGCTTTTGTGTTGTGCATTAAAAGCACATAGTATACTCTCTACTTAGGAAAATTTTCATGCTGACATTGTTGTTAAAACAAAACAAGTTTCCACAAAGGAAGTTTTTTTGTTGTTGTTGTTGTTCAGGGCCTGCGAAAATCAGTTTCTAAAATCAACAATAAAGGCCAACCAGCAGATTTTTGGCAAAACAAAATAAACACTGAAAATGGTCTGCACCTGCGCAGGAGCTTCTCTATGCGGACTCTGGTTTTCCTCCAGTGCTCCAGCTCGGGCTGGTGAGGCTCGATGGGTTTCAGGTGGTCCAGGACCATGTTGTCTTTCCCCTGTTTCCACAGCTCGTAACGGTCCGGCTGCAGACAGCTGACGAGACGCCCATGGAGATCTTCACCATGTCCCACGGCACGAGCACTGCAGAAGACAACGAGAGCCAACAACTTTAAAACAGTTCTGTCTCTGAGTTCTGACTGCATGATATATCATGTGACACAATGACAGCCAATCAGAATGAATTTAAAGTTTAGTACACAACTATGTGGAGTGATATTGTAGACCAATGAGTTTCCATGGTGGGAGGGCTAATCAGCAAAAAAAAAAGTGTATTTATTTATTTATTTGTATTATTGTATAGTATAATTTTTTTTTAAATGAATTAATTTGAATTTATATTGCATTATATTATCTTTAAATTCAGTTTAAATATACACTTTTGCATGCATTTTTTTGCCTTCAGTTTTGAGATTAAAAGAACAATCTAGAGTAATATGAAAACAAATGCAAATTAATTGAAAATGTATTAAATATTTATAAATATTATCAATTAACAATATTAATGTATTAATAATGATGAATAAATAGCACAATTAATTGAATATTAATACACATACATTATTATAAAATAAAGTAAAAAAAATTAATACTACAAATTAAAAATAAATATATCCAACACAAAATATATAAAATCATATATTTACATTAAAAAATAATACAAGGTAATCTAAATTAAAATAAAATACATTAATAAAATAATACTTTACATTAATACAAATATTTAAATAAAAAAATGAAATGTAGATGATTTAAATACATAAGCAATTTGCTAGGAGCTGATTTAAAGTAAATTTTAAGTAGAATATTTAAATGACAACAAAATATGTGTTTTTCTATATATATATATATATATATATATATATATATATATATATATATATATATATATATATGCAAATTCACTAAAAAAGGGACCTTAAAACTACAAAATATTGGGGTTCAAAAGATGAAACTGTATAACAGATGAGAATCAAATGAACTGCATCATGGGAGTCGGTCTGAAACAGCGATTGAAAGGAAAATGAAAGTGATAGAGAGCAGATGTGATGATTAGATGAAATGCAAGTCTTCATGCAAGATTATTAAATCATCAGCCCGACGACTGGAAGGGAAAAAAACAATACACTTTTAATCGCAGAGTTTGCTGGCGGCTAAAGTGAAAAATGCACAAATCAACATCTCTCAATCAACAGCAAGAGAGACGGATGGAAATAAAAGTCATTTTCTTGCGAAGCTGCAGTTGGCTGTATTACATCGAGCCGTTATTTTCTGTGCCGCCGAGCTGCTGTTCAATTACCAGAAACATTCTGCAGCTGAAGTGAAGACAAACACGCAAACCCTTGTGTGTGTGTGTGTGTGTGTGTGTGTGGCTGGCATAATAACAGCAACAAGCACTATTCTTCACTCGAAATGTCAATGTCTCACAGCGAACTCCAGGGCTTGCCATATTATGCTCAGAAATGCAATTCCAGCCCGACTGGAAGGATCCGACTCCACCTGGAAAACAAGCGCGCTGAGGAGAGGAACCAACCAAAACTAAAAGTACAATCATGCTGTGAACATTTTTCAGGAGCTAACTGAGACTCAGCTGTTTCCAAAACATATCTACATTTCTTTAGCAAAGATTGTGACAATAGGAAGATACATATATGTGTGTGTGTGTGTTTCAGAATCTGAAACAATACAAAATGAAAAAGTTTGTATTGTGATTATTTTAATAACAATGAAAAATTAAACTGGAAAAAAAGCATATATACATATACAAGTAAATTAAAAGAGTAATATAAAATAATGTATAATAATTTCAAGTAATATAAGTTAAAATTAAATGAATAAATATAAAATAATATATAAATTAATAAAAATAAATTACATCAAATGTTAAAAATAAAATATATTTAACATTAAATCTGTTGTGGAATACTTCCATAATTGGAAAAAAAAGAGAAATATATGTAATTTTAATATATATATATTATATATATATATATATATATATATATATATATATATATATATATATATAAAAACTTCAAAATATTGGTAGAAATGCTAAATATATATTTATATAAATACATTTTTATAACCATATTTGGAAAACATTGTAAAAAAAAAAAAAAAAAATATATATATATATATATATATATATATATATATATATATATATATATATATATATATATATATATATATATATAGCATATAATATAGGCAATATTTTTCTGTTTTTGAAAGAAGCCTCTTCTGGTCTCCAAAGCTGCATTAATTTGATCAAAATTTTACAATATTATTACTATTCAAAATAACAGTTTTCTATTTGAATATATTTTAAAATGTAACTTATTCTCATGATGCAAACCTGAATTCTTCAGGATTTTTGATAAATAGAAAACTCAAAAGAATAGCATTGATTTAAAACAGAAATATTTTGTAAGATTATAAATGTCTTTACTTTAGCTTTTGATCAATTGAATGCATCCTTGCTTAAAAAGAATATTTAAAATGAAAAAAAAAAAAAAGATTTAATGATATGTATAAGTGAATAAAAAGTGAGTATAAAGTTATTACACCATAAAATATAGTTTAAAAGAACAAAAAAAAAAAAAAAAAAAAATCCTTATTTTGACACTGACCTCTGAGATCCTCTCTCTTTTATTGCTGAATTTCTCACTGCTAAACCAATAAATGGAAATGGAGAGAGAAACAATCACAGGCCTCTGAAGACACCAGAGCAATGAAGCTGAGTCTCATATCCGAGATGAACATGTTAATAACGCTGTAAACTCATCGGGTCGCTCTCACTAGACCAGGTCTGGCCATTACATGAGCGCTGCAGGTGCATTATTACCAGTTTCTCCGAGATCCCACACAAGATGGGCATTTATTCCAGTACATTCACAATGATAGAAAATCAAGCAATACTGTGAATATCACAATGATTTTAATGTGCTTTTTTTAATCTGATTGAAAGATTCATTCACGGCACCATTAAAACGTTAATTTTCATGCATATAAATGTATATATTACAAATATGCATATTCACAGCATCAGCAACACTGTTTTTGCACATAAAAGATTCTTTAAGAGGCCAGAAATCAGTATTTTGTCATGACTGTGCAGGTTTTGAGATCTCTGACTAATGAGGCCCCATCAGGCGCTGTAGAAGAGGAACTGAAATAATGAGTGGGACTGAGAGCAGCCGAGAGAGGTTCAAACACAAGATCCCCATGCGTTATAATTAGCACTGCGTCTGTGACCGACATTCAGCACATCGCTAATCATTACAATACATGCAGATCATCAGCCGCACGAAGTCACGGTGACGAAGTCTCTAAATGCTCAGAGCAAACACAAGCAGGAAAAACCACTCAAGCATGTGTAATATGAGAGAGAGAGAAAGACAAACAAAAGAGGGCAAGGAAGAAAGGAAGAACAGAAAAAGAACAAAAAGGGAAATGAAAAGAAAAGAACAATCAAAATGAAAGAATAAATGAAAAAGACAAAGCAAAGAGAAAAAAGTAATGAAAAGGACACAAAAAGAACAAACAAGGATAAACAAAAAGAGAGAAAAGAACAATCAAAAATAAATAAATAGAAATAACAAACAAAAGAACAACAAAACAAAAGCGACAAACAAAAATGAATAGAAAAGGACAAACAAAAAGAGAGAAAAGAACAATAAAAGAAAGACCATGAAAAGGACAAACAAAAAGAAAATGAAAAGGACAAACAAAAAGAATAAACAAAAGGGATAAAATAAAAACAAACAAACAACAAAAGGACAAAAAAATGAAAAGGACAAATAGAAAGAACAAACAAAAAGAAACGATCAAAGAACAAATGAAAGACAAACAGAAAGAAAGAACAAACAAAAGGACAAACAAAAACAATATCAAACGAAAAGAGGAAAAAAAAATAATGTACAAAACCCAAAAGAAAGAAAAAAGCTGAAGGGATGTGAATGAGCAAACAAAAACAAACATAAGCTGCAAATGAAAGGATGAATGAATGAGCAAAGCGAATCAGGAGCAAAGCAGCAAGAATGAATGAAAGTATGTGAAATAACTAACGAAAGCACAAAAGAACAAGCAAAAGAACTGTCGCCTGTCAAGTTAAACTCGGCTCACCAGCGCTGCCATCTTGCCGTAGTCGACCAGCGCAGGGTTGCGGTTCGTGGACTCGGGCGAGTTGAAGCGTGGTTGAATCGCGTGATATCCGTCGGAACGTGATCATGAACTCGCCTCCTCCCGGTGATCTACCAGAGAAAGACAAAACAGCAAAATCATCACAAAATCTACGGCATTGTTATACGTCCATCTGTGCTGATTATCATGTAAAATCTTGTTAATCGCACAAAATTAATACAATAAAATATCGTAAGTGGGAGAACTAGATCCTTATGCCAATGTTAGAGAACTGTAAAAGTACAGCGTTTATCGCTGAAAAAACAATTGCTATAAATGGTATACGCTAAAAAGCAAAAGAAAGACTGTGAAAAACAATGAATTTATTAATTTATTCAGTTTTTAACACCATGCCAGCTTCAAGGCTATGTTCATGGCAATCACTAAATATTTTCTTTTTCTTTTGATAAAAAAGAAACAAAAGCAACAAACAACTTGCTACTTTTATTAGCTACATATTTGATGAATACTTAAAAATAAAAAGTCAAATGAAATATAAATTAATCATTTTAAATTAAATTGACTTAAAAAGGAACAAACTACTTTTATTATTATAATTTAATTAATAAATTAATGATTAAACAACTAAAATTTCACCTAAAATAATGAAATTAACTTTTAAGTTAAATTTAATTTAATTAAAAAGTGAGGTCTTAACTGTAAAATGTGCAATTTTAATTGCAAAAAAGATAAAATAATACATACACACAAAAATAATTAACATTAAACAAAAAGAAATGAAACAACCTATTTATTTTGTTACTTTTAGTGTTTGAATTTTTAACTAATAGATGAAGAATTTAAAAAAATTAAGTCAATTAAAGTAAAAATAAAAAAACATGACAAAGAATTATGAATTTATTGAATTTATATGAATTTAATTGTGTAATTTAAAAATGAATGCATGAATAATTAAAACTAATAAATTAAAAATTAAAAAAACAAAAGCAAGAGAGAATTATGAATGTGAAGGAACTGATGAAAAAAGATGAACAAATTAAGGAACAAATGCATAAAATACAATACAAATAAATTAATACAATTTATTTAACAAATAGTCAGGTATTATGATGCAAACTCACATTAGAAAAAAAAACAGATTGCAAATATTATATATATATATATATATATATATATATATATATATATATATATATATATATATATATATATATATATAAAGGCACAAATGTCTTTAGTAATAACTGGAGTTTGAATGTCAATATCTGCAGCACTTTCTTGTGAATTCTGCACGGTGCTAATAATCATGAAGCTCTCGGACACATGTGTCTCTGAAGATGGAAGCGCTGGACGCTTAATTTTTCCCGCTATTGCTCCGCTTCCCTACATATTATTAATTTCAACCAGCTGCACAGTAATCTGGGTGAAGGCAACATTTAAAGGACTCAGTGAACTGTACTTTGATGAAAGAGCCAATAACTGCTGAATTAAGCTGCAAACGACACTTCAGAGGGAGAAAAGCTCCAGGGAAAATCAGCCGGACCGAAACACGCGCTTCCAGCTAATATCTGTAGCCATTAGCGGCTGATGGGAAAAGAAATTTGCTGTGAGAAATCTTCACGCCCCCTCCATTCATCGCTCCTTCAGACCTCGGGCTCCTTGGCCGCCAAACGTAAACGCTGGAAAGACATTTCCAGGCTCGAGCGCAATTAAGGTGGAGGCGCGAGCATGAAGAAGTTATCCGCCTTAGCTAATGAATATTTTCATTTCACTCCGCTTTCTAGCTTTGCAATCAGTGGAGTCACTCTTCAACATCACACTGGCATCTTTAGAAAGAAAGTCAGATTCATTAATGCTGTTCGAGTCACATTTCACTGCTACTGTTGCTGTTTTTGTAGAATTAGTCCTCGGTGTTTTTAGCATTTAACAAAATTCTATTAATTCCACACTTGTAGAGAACGCATAGTGTGTTATAGAGTGTCGATTACAGCTCAGACAAACATAAATAAATAAATAAATAAATAAATATTTTAAAATTAAAAATTAAATAAATACATTTAACATAAAACTTCTGATTCGAAAATATTATATATACAAATGTATTAAAATGTAGTTAATAATGCATTTGAATTTCCATATTCCAATTTTACTTCCATAATGAAAAAAAAAAAAAAACTCATTTTAATTTGAACTGAATCGAAGGAAAAAAGTCAATGTAAAGTAATAAAATTGACTTTTAAAATAAAATGTTATTTTAATTAAAAGAAATAAAGTCAGGTATTATGGTGTACATGTGCATTACTAAAAATCAGATTGCAAAAATAGAATTTTAATAAAAAATACATTCAGAGAAATTTTGTACATATGCAATCTGATGTTATTTAAATATATATTTAAATAAAAATATAAATAATTTAATGTACAAAATATTTAATGAAAACGAAAATGACTGGCATTTGAAATTTGCATTAATGTATTGTAAATAAAATAAATCAACAATTAAAAACATTTAAAATTAATAAAAAAGTATTAATTTAAAATAAAATCTAAACTTTAGCATATTAATATATTTATAAGTTTATACGTTTTAAACATTTTCCCACCAAATACTTGAAACTTGAAAGTCTCAAAATCCAGCAAAAAAACAACAAAAAAAAAACTTGGAAAATACTTTTAAATCAACATCAAATAATTTAAAACCAATTTAATTCCAAAATGAGTGTAACAGATTGTTCGACAAGAAACAAAATACATTTTGATTTCATGTTGACATTAAAGTACTTCAAAGATAGCATGCAAGAAACATCCTATATATTGGTATTAAGTCTAGTATTGTGTGTCGTACGGTCTTAACTGTCACCATAATGGCGGAGCGGATGAGATTTAATGCATGATTCCTGGCTTCTCCTCACACTCTCGCCGATTGTTCACTAGCAGGAGTTTGAGCTGAAGCTCTAATAGCGTCCCCAGACACACGAGAGAGACAGACAGGAAACCTGCTGAGATCAACACTTCAGCGTCTCCCTCTCCGTTTCATCTCACTCCAGCTCCACCGAGTGTCACATCGACTCAAAAGTGACAATAACATCCGTCGCATGGAGGTGCAGCGAAAGCCAAAATCAGGATTGCAAGGGTTGAGCGTAACATATAGCGGCGCTGAACTTTATTTAGCCACATTACAGAGATTTATGCTCGGTTAAATCTCACCGCAGAGGGTCTCAGGCTCAATGGGAATTATCTGTGGAAAAGACTAATTTGCGTGGACGGAAACGGTGGAGTAAACTGAAAATGTAATCCGTGGCGCGGATGCTGCAGGGTCCGTGGTTGGCATATATAGCAGTTTGTTGTACAAATACGCATAAAATTATGTGTGAAGTTTACCACCCTCGTCATCTTTGAATGCGAAGCTAAGCCTAACGCTACATTTTGTCTGCAGACATTAGCACTGCAGCCTACATTAGCATTAGCATGCAAAACGTGTCTTCAGAGACCCCACAACTGTGTGAAATAGCTAAGTGACTGAGTGTAGATATCCAAGATGAATTTTCTTTAAGAAAAACTACGTCTCACAAAAGCGCTGTTAGCAAGGTCAGTTTTAAAATCAAGCTTATGTAATTCTACACATTTAAACAATTCAGATAAGTTATCTAGAAATATTTTTGGAGTCAGATAAAATACATGTAATTGAATCAATTATCATTTGGACTTAACCTTTTCTTTAAAGTCAGAAATGTGAAGTTTAACTTTTTATGAAATGTTTTCAAAGCTTTATTTGAACATTTCAAACATGTTATAAGATAAACTGTTGTCATTTAAAATCCGGACATCATTGGCATTTTTATTGTTTCAGTGATCATGCAAACAAAAGTCATTTTATTTGTTGTTTGTTTATTTTAAATATAAAACTTGAAGGGATTTGTGTGTCAGCACTTTTGAACATTTCCAGCACATTTTAACAACACTGAGATAATACCGATAATCGTAACTTAACCGATAACCAATAACCGATAACCGATAGTTCATTAATTTTGGACACTGTAATCGTGATAAGAAATTTTCATAAGCATTACATTTTAAAAGAACTGAAATGTATTATGCAAATTATCACATAACAGCATGAAACAAATTACAATAAATAAATTAGTTTTATTCGCTTTTTTATTGGCGTATTAATGAAACACAGTAGAAAAAAAGTTGTTTATATAAGTTGTACTTGAATTGAAAATTGTTGCATTAATTTTGATGAAGTTGCATTAGTTTCAGCATTAGCAAATGTGGCAAAGTCAGATACAAAACTGGGAAAACACTGGGTCAAGCTAGACCATTCTGAAATCTTCGATACTTTGCACGCAAAAACATTATTCATTAAAGCGTGAACATTAAAACCGTAAAGCTATGTGCCTTAGTTATTACAAATGAATAGATTGAATTTATGTCAGTTGTTGATAAATCACCAGCTCCAACACACATGTAAATGATATCTGATCCTCTCAGATAGCCCACCTGATCTTACGCTGATTTTATGGCTCTTATAGATTTGCTCTTTGCGTCTCAGTCAATATAAATTGCACTGTTGGGTTGCTATGGATGCACTGATCTCTATAAGTCCCATCTGATACCATTACTATGGCAACATCAAAACACACATTCCGACTTATATAAACTGGACTATATTTAGATCATTACTGAATCAAACTCTAAAGAGCGTGAAGATCACATGATGTTTCTGGAGGGAAAAATAATTATATATAAACTGGCATTTGTAAAAAAAAAATAAAAAAATATTACTAAACTATGAGAGACTATGAAAGAGACTATGAATAATATTTAAAAATGATTATTATTTCAGAGTTGGTAAAATTTAATAAATTGACTTTTATAAAAAAAAAAAAAATATATATATATATATATATATATATATATATATATATATATATATAAATGTAAATCTTTGTTTAATTTATTTCATGTCATGATAATCTGAATAATAAATTATATTATATATTAATATAACAACTAATTGAAATGAAATGTTATATCAGTGATATTTTATTTTACTTAAAAATAATAAATACATAATTATTAAAAGCAAAGTTTTTTAACTTGTATATTTATCTTTTTATTAATTTGTTATTATTACTACTGTATTTATAATTATATATAAACTCATTCAGTAAAAAAAATATTACTAAACTATGAGAGACTATGAATAATAGTTAAAAATGATTTATTATTTCAGAGTTGGTAAAATTAAATAAATTTACAATATATTTCTTTAATTAAAAAATATATTTAAAAAAATAAATACAAATGTAAATCTTTGTTTATTTCATGTCATGATAATCTGAATAATAAGCTACAATTAAATTAATATAACAACAAATTGTAAATGAAATGTTATATCAGTGGTATTTTATTGTATTTAAAAAAAACACATTTTTAAAGTTTTTTCACTTGTATATTTATCTTTTTATTAATTAGTTATTACTACTACTGTATTTATTACATTTATTTATGCATTTAGCAGAATGTAATAAATACAGTAGTAGACTGGTTATCAGTATTACTACTACTGTATTTAAATTTTTTTATTATTAATAAATAATGATTGCATAATGAAATGAAACAAAAATACTTCACATTAGGATGTGACAATCTGCATAATACAATTATAATTATATTAACAGAACATTAATAATAAATTGTAAATAAATTAAACACATTTTTGTTGTTATTATTATCATCATTTCAGTAATACTTTATTTACTAACAATACTACTAACAATAATAATGCTAAATAAATAATTAGAATGAAAATTAGCGGTACTAATAAGTTTCTGATTTATAGTTAATTATTATTATATAATGTATTGCATGCTATTACAAAAACACAGCAAATTGCATAAATATTTCGCACTATTTGATTCTGTGAACCACTATGATTAACGATTGCATTGATAAAAAATCATCCAGTTATCACCAGCCATATTATCTGAATGAACATTTGTGCTGTCCGAAAGTGACAGGAAGTGATGAATAACTCACTCTGTCAAAGGGGATGCTGTATTTCTTCAGGATGGATGGAGAAAGGAGGGTCATCTTGTGACGGAGAAATGCGTCGAGCCCTGAGAACTTCCTGGGAAGAAACCTGCAGAAAGAAACAAACAGCAGAAAGAGCGAGAGTAAGACGATGCCAACGGATGAAGCCCTGAAATAAACACACTGAAGATCTTTAGAGGACATTATAGACATACATTATTAGAGGATATTATGTTATTCATTCTTATTAACTTCTATTATGATAATAACATTAATTGTAATTCACAATAACATTAGAAGAAATAAAACAATTATATATTATTTTTATTTTAATTATTCTTTTATTATTATTATTATTATTAGTAGTAGTAGTAGTAGTAGTAGTATATTATTGTTATTGATCGGTTGTTACTATTAATATTACGTATATGGAATAACCGTTTATAAAAGCAATAAACCCGTGAAGCCGTGGTTTACAGTGAATTTATAACAGCTAAGGGGTTGTTGTTTATAACGGCTTCTTGGGGTTTATTGCTTTAATATAGCTCCCCTAAAATGGCCTAGCGACACCCATGCCGGTTAGCATACCTGTCTAATGTAGTCAGTACAGAGCAGGGCTTAAGCACAGAGCCGATGTGAAGCCATTACAGTGAAATCATCTGTGGCGATTCAGAAGCGTAGTACTTATTAGCGCGATAACGTATAATCACCGGTTTGAGGTTACGGGTAAAAGCTGCACCGGTGCGTGCAGGTCAACATCAGCCACACGCCTGAATCACGCCTGAAAGCCTTTAATTATTATAATAGTCTCGCATTCCTGCCCACAGATTACAATAAAGGTCATAATGGACACAACCGAACGTCTGATAACGCCACAACAGCACAAACATGCCGTTTCAGAGCGGTGATTCATACACAGCCTCTATCATTAGCAACCAGACGCTTAAGTGGCTTAAATACATCAGATTTTGAATAATTTTCACTTAGCGGAGAACTTTTGCCACAGTAACTTGACAATTCAGTCATTTCTCAGCCGTTCTCTTTGTTTAGCATGCTATTGTTGACATAATCGCGATAAAACAAGTGAAGCTTTGCTCTTCGATCAATGCAGCGATTATCCTGCTAACTGTGCAAACGCATGTATTTGTAAGCGAAAACGTTTGTAAACAGTTTCACACAGAAATCAGGATTCATCAGCATCAAGTTGAACTTAAATTTACTCTAAATGTAGAGTAAAAAAATATGAAATGTTAAAATATCTTTTTTTCAAACGATATACAATTGTTAAAAATACATTTATAAAAAATAAATAAGAATAAAGTTTCAAAATATTTATAAAATGTTAATTTAATATAAATAAAATGAATTTAAAAAAATTACAAATAAATATAATCAATAAACAATATTTTACTGAAAAATCACATTTTATATCTATAAAACAAAATGTAGAGTTAAAAGAAAATATATTAAATGTTAAAATATTATATATTTTTTCCAAAATATACAATTATTAACAATACATTTATAAAAAATAAAGAATAAAGTTTTAAAATATTTCTAAAATGTTAAAATATTTAATATAATAAACATAATATTTTACAAAAAAAAATCACTTTCATATCTATAAAGAACAAATTAAACAACATGTTCAAATATTTACTTTTCATTTTAAATATTTGATTATCTCTGCAAAAATAAATAAAAGCATCAATTTCAACATTTATAAAATTATAATAGAATATTTGATAGAATTATCATAAAAATAAAACAATATATATATATATTTTTTAAACAAGTCTATAATTTACACAAATATATTGGGTTTATATCTATAATAAATGCATGTTCAAAATACATATATAAAATTACATATATTAAATTTTAAATACAAAAAATTATTATTAAAATTTATCTAGTATTTATATCTATAAAGAACTAACTAAATGTTAAAAAGAGGACATTTGCAAAAATCTATTAATTTACATATAAATTTTGTATATTTTAAATTCAAATATATATAAATATATGTATTAATGATAAATATAAACAAATATTTAAAAAAAATCATACTGGATTTATATCTATCATATATATATATATATATATATATATATATATATATATATATATATATATATATATGAACAGATATTAAAAAAGAATAATTAAAAGAATAAAATGTAATTTTAGTAAAGATATTGTTATTATGATTAACATAAATAATACCGATAAATACAATAACAATATAAACACACAAGCTTTTAGCCTGTTAGACCACCTTTCTAAAGTTTAAGCTCATCGATATAAACTACATAACCTCTGAGCGATGAACGTAAAACATTTCCAGCCAAAAATATTGGAAATCATGCTAGTCACAGGGGTTTTTCCTCCTGTAAGGCGCTTGCTATAACGCATAATATATTTCTTCAACTTCCTGTTATTCAGACAGCAAAAACAGAGCAGAAACTCTGTTAAAACAAGGTATATGACATAAAAAGAGGCCTTGCACTTTCAAAACAGCTGCTTAGATTAGATTAGATTAGATCATCCAACTGAGACACGCTCTCTACGTACGCTACTCACTGCGACCGATGATAATATATCATCAGGCATTCTGTCATTTGTTGAGAGCATTAGAAGAGCAGGAGAATGGAGCGGATTGACTCTTAGGTGTGAAGAGTGATGCTGAGGTACGATCTTGTCATTCAGAGCGCTGACTGCCTTTGTTTCATCTTTTAACGCAGATTTAACGATGAAAAGGACGCGATGATGGAGTGTGAATTCATATTTTTATGCACAGATATGAAGAACAGGAGTTTTGCATAAACCATTAGTGGCGCAGGCCTCGATAACAAAGCTTTAGCAGATCGCCACGATTCATGTCTCGCTGCTTCTCTGACTCTCTTCAGGACCGCTTTGAGTTCAATGCAGAGGTTCTCTTTCTGAATCAGTGTGTACTTGTGTGAAAATGTGCGGTGAAGAGTTTCACACAGAAATCACGATTCATCAATGTGTTAGCACTTCAAGTGTTCAAACATAAAAGGATATTTATAAATGTTAAAATATTTGATATACATAGTTAAAATGCATTTATAAAAATAAACATTATAAGTATAAATTTGTATGAAATGGTGTTAAAATTTTATATAAATAAAACAAAACAATATTGTTAAAAATATCTATAAAATGTGTTAAAATATTTAATATAAATAAAATAAAATGCATATTTAAAATATAAATATGAATATTTAAAAATCATCTTGATTGTCTATCTATGAAGAATAAAACAATATATTCAAAAGAGTTACTTTTTATACAGATAAACATAATGCAAGCACTCTTATTTTTTCAACAAATATTTATAAAATCTGTTAACATGCATTATAAATAATAATAAAATAAAAAATAACCAAGAGCAAAGTTAAGAATAATTATCAAATGTAATATTAAAATATTAAAATACCTATTAAAATAAACATGAATATGAATATTTAAAAAATAATCTTGAGTCTATAACCATAAAGAACAGAAAAAACAACATTTGAATTTTTATAAAAATATAATACAATCGTGGATTCATCAATAACTTTAATTTAAATGTAGCTTTCCAAGAAATGTAATATATATAGTATTTGTATAAAGTATTTAAATGTAAAAACAAATAATTAAATTAAAAATTAAATAATTAAAAACACTTTAAACTATTCATCTCGAGACTCCTAAAGAGATGACCGAAATGTTTCATATGTAAAATATCTATATTTAGCCCTATATATATATATATATATATATATATATATATATATATATATATATATATCAACAAAAGTGCATACTAATATATACAACTAATACAACATTAATCATCAAAGGATGAAAAAATTTCCAAATAAGGGCGGAAAAAGACGAGTTGTGCGTTATAACGATGTTGGTGTTTGTATATACGCCTGTTCTCTGTGTGACGCCTCAGTGCTGATCACTGAAAGCCCAGCATCCTGTCGAAGTGTTCGCTCATTGCTTTGTTTAAGTGGGACAGGAGCGAGAGTATGTGGGTTATGGTAGCTTTTGAAGTACAGCAGCCTCAGATCTCAGAGACTCACAAACATCTTCACATCTCACAATCCACACAACCACAGGCAGATGCCAGGGCTTTCCTAGACGGCGCAAACTTTCGGAGGTGCGGAGAAGATTTTCTGTCAGCACCATCTCACCTCATTCAGGATTACCGATGTTTTGTCTGTGTAATTTAGGGCAGGAAAAGAGAGGATCAGGATTTTCCCTCTCAGGCGGAATCGTCATCTGATACTGAACTTCTGCCATTATTTATACTCAAACCTGTATGACCTTCGTCCTTCAGTCAAACATAAACTGAGAAACTTTACAGGATATTCCTTACACAAATCTATCTTACGATTTCAAAAGACGTGAAATACAGCTGCAGCTCATATGCACTACTGTAATGAGGTTTTTTAGCCCTTTTTCACCAAAAGGGCTTATATCTTAAAAAATGTAAGAAAAACCATGTTCAAAAAATACATTAAAGTAATACAATTTATTTATATAAATGCATAAATTATATACATATCAATAAAAATAAATA
Source organism: allo-octoploid hybrid of Carassius auratus x Cyprinus carpio (assembly GCA_024542945.1). Lineage (NCBI taxonomy): Eukaryota > Metazoa > Chordata > Actinopteri > Cypriniformes > allo-octoploid hybrid of Carassius auratus x Cyprinus carpio. The sequence goes on along the minus strand of CM045074.1, from coordinate 2,219,497 downwards.
CAATTTTAAACATACATGAAAATATATAAAACTAATATAAACATATAGACAATAAATAAAAGTAAACTATAAAAACTAAAATATGTGTTTGTGTGCCCATGCATATATATATAAATATACAGAGAGAGAGATTTATAAAGATATCTACATATTTTCCATAAATATTTTATTTTATATCAATAAATACTTAGGATATTATTATATAACATAGATAGTTTTGTTTGTATATATTATAAATCCGTAATACACATAATAATAGTATATAATACTATAATAATAATATAGTATATAGTAATAATGTATTTATTATAGGTATTGTTTTAGTTTTATCATTTATATAAAATATTAAAATTATTATTTACATAATTTATATATTATATTATATTATATTATATTATATTATATTATATTATATTTTTGCACCAAAGAAGAAAAAAACTATAAAAAAAAAAACTTTGGAACAAACGAGAACAGGTTTCCAACATTTCCGCTTTCACTCCTTTCCTTTAAGGATTTTATATGTAAATGACCTCTGTTTTGATCACCTAACCTACCACGCCCATTTCTGCACGGAGACACGCTAACAACGGATGAGAGGTCTTACCTTGTGCCAGCCGCTCCAACCTCTTGCCGTGCTCGGAGGAATGGCATACCCTGCGTGAGGAGGAAAAACCAAGATCAATTAACAGGATCAATGGAAAAGAGCGAGAGGGAAAGACACTTGAGGGACACGCAGCAGACGCTGTGAGAATCGCTGTCTGATCATCACACAGCCCTCAAAATCATAAAACACACAGAGAACATTTCACCCCTATTTCACATTCACCAGTCACACGCTAGTTTAAAGACAAAGTACTCAAACGTCACCGAGACAAAGCCTGGAAAATTACTGCGTGAGAGCCAATTTATTTCGCTAATCGGCTCAAACACGCCGCAATGCTAATACTGATTGTGCTGTGCTGCTTAATTTGAAATGATTTTGCTGGAGACGGAAACAGCACAATATCTTCTAAAGGTTCAATTCGCTTGACGCTGTTATTGACGTTGTCTGTATTAGCCTAATTATTTCCTCAAGTTTCGGAGAGCAAACCCTCCCGAGGCCTCGAACGCAAATGTAAATCCGTGCATCACCCTCCCTTGGGCTCCAGCTCCAAATCACACATTCACAATGAGGGAACGGGCTTCAGGAGGGTTTTGAGCGGCGTCGACTGCCCTCTTATGGCAGCAGGAGGCAAAACTGGGATTTTATGGGCGAGTGGCACTTTCTAGTTAAACACAGGCCAATTTCACAGCAGTGGTTTTCTACACAAGCGCAGGATCGCCTGAAAGTCAACTGAATACCAAGTGGACGGATTAAAGGTCTGTGTTTGTATGCAGCCGATGGAATGTAAAAGAATAGGTTTGTTTTATTTTACAATGTGTTGTTGCTTTTACTGAAAAGTTATAGGAGAAAAAGTACAAGATTTAAATAAACTATTCCTCCTGAACTCGATGACCCTGGACTTGGCGATATTTTAGAAACAGTGCCATTGTGTTGGCACCTTCATGTATAAATTACTCTACTAGCAGCCAATCACAAAGTACTCATTCTTGCAATCAAAAACATTTCAAACCATTGGAGAACAATTTATTAAGTGCCCAGAGGGATCTTGAGACTACTTAAAACTTTCATGCAATGTCTTAAAACGCACAGGACGCTACAAAACAGAAGGATGCCACTAATTGGCCTCCACCCAAACATGAATGCTAATCAATTCCTATGACATGCATGTGTTGATATATTGGGAACTGCTCTGAAACACCAAAGATGGAGCCAGTGGGAAATGAATGGCTGGCTGCAAGCACCCAACTCTAAGGACACTAGCAGTAATAGATTCAATTTGGTGTTTGAGGTGCCACCACAAATCAATAATAATTAGATGGCTCTTTCTCTCCTCTTCTTGCAGATAAAGCTGGATCTGGTGGGAGCTGTAATTAGGTATGAATGCTTCCTGCCAGCCGAGTATCCTTACACCCCACCAACCCCGCCAGATCAAACTGACAGTAACTCTATCTGGCAACCTAAAGTTGGTTTATTCGATCTGGAACTGTCTGTGGAGGAAGGCAAATATTGACGAAAATCACACCAGGGGCACCAGAAATGAAGGTAAATCGAGGCGCTGACTTGGTGTGACTGTGAATCCACTTGAGGAAAGCCTCCAGTTTCTTTAGGTTCCTCTAGTACCACCGAACGACTAAATGAACACAAAGCCTACTAAACACCGCTTGAGATTTTGATACAAGGGTACTTGGGTGCCTGCATGTAAGGGGAGCGATCCCATTTACCTCAGCTACGGCCCATGAAACAATTCCAGCTTCACTTCCCAGATGCAATATCTTTGAATCCCAATAACAGCAACATAAACCCCTACCTGCCAAACGGCCGACACCACTGGCAGCATAGGTTTTATTTGTCATCATCTTGAGAGGACAAGAACAAGAAAACAAGCAATAAGAATCAAGCTATCCTCTCAGCTGCAGCACCCTCTCTCAGCTGATATTTCCGCAGCATGCCAGACTTTGGGCCACTCCGCAATCTTTAAGAATCTGACACTAGATCTCAGGAGGCGCAGAATTATGACTTTGATGGGAGGAGAGTTGGAGGCTAATGAAGTTAATTTCACAGTGGCTGAACAGAGGGTTAGGCAAACAGCTACCACACACACTTTAACATACTGTATACCAGAAAAGTAAAACGGATTCAATTTCAAAAGCAGAAGGGGTGTTTGGGTGGGAGGATGAGTGAATGCATAGTTGCATTAAGCCGAAGTGAAGGGTGAGTAAATTTTCTACTCTTTCCTTTTTCTGAGCATGAGCCTAGCCGCTCTCCTCTGATGCAAGTTAACTTGAGATAAGGCCTGAGAGCGGAAGAAAGAGAGAGTGCTTAGCTAGAGACATCAAGAGCTAACACTTCAGAGAGATATGAGGACACAGAAGAAATGGAGACGAGAGATACTCAAGAGAGCAAGCTAGACTTATGCAAGGCCTCTCTAAAGAATCACAGTTTTGCACCCTTATCCATTTGGACACCTGTGCCTACCAGAGCATGACCAAAAAACATGCTAAGACCCTTTCAACACAATTCATATCAATGCATTAAACTCTACAGAGACAAGCATCAAGCACTAGCATTAAATATAGCCCTGATGCAACTTTTAAATAAGGGCTCTTGATGTTAACTCTTGCATTTACTATTCACAGTTTCATTTGGGAACCATCTTTTGATCAGGAAACTAAAAGTCTGGGGAAGTCGTGGCCTAGTGGTTGGAGAGTTTGACTCCTAACCCAAAGGTTGTCGGTTCGAGTCTCGGGCGGCAATACACGACTGAGGTGCCCTTGAGCAAGGCACTCAAAACCTCAGCACAACAAAATTAAAACATTATTTTTAACATTAAAACTTTGGAGTTAAAGAATAAAACAATGTTTCTTAAAGAAATAGATACAGTTGTAACTTTTGCATTTGTGTAACATTTACATGTATTACGATGTATTTTGTACTTCTGACTAAATTGTGAGGATAAAATGACTGATGTTTGACAAAACACATCTTACCAGAGGCTTTTGGTACAAAAAGCACTAGTCGTGTCTGTGCACTTTATAGAAGGATCTGACAAAATAAAGTTTATGAAAAACAATTTGATTTTATGAAAAATGAATTAGTTTACAATCTTGAACAACTGCAAGAGGATTTGTTTGCATTTTCTATTAACCTCATAGATAAATAGAATTCAATTTCTGAAGTATTTTAATACCTACTTGTGACCAATGCATTTCAACAACTTTCCCAGTTAACAAATTTTAAGTGCACTTTGTATAGATTGCTCTCACAATAAATATAATATTATAACACTCAGCATAATAAAAAAATATGAATGAATACAAATGAATTCACTTAATAAACTTGGCTTTTCAGTCCTGGAAAATACTCTAAGATTTTGTGGAAACCCTGCTGTTTACTGCAAACACTTCCTACTTTCTACTTCAAATCACAAAACCTTCCTTCCATGATGCACCTATTACGCTTTTCATCTCATGCATGTTTTGAAGCCCGATGTTGTTCATTTTACATTTTGACCAGTTTTAAATTAATTTTTACAAGGCACAAAACACCCTTGATTGACTACTGCTTTGCAGCTTGATTAAAAGACACACAGATGGATGAAATATCCCTCTGTACAGCAGCCTGAGATACTGACAGAACAGCTGCCTAATGAACGCTCTGTTCAGGGTTTCTTTAAGACAACACAAGCCAAGGGCATCAAGGACTTGTGCCCAAGTATGCAAAACACACTTGCATCTTTCTCAAAAGAGGGAAAAAATGAGGGGATACACCAGGGAGAAGATGCAAAATACGAGTGAGGGGATGTGATAAAAGAAAAAAAGTCTTACATGTGGAAAAAAAGGACACTGAAAGCATGTTTATTTGAACTCTTTCAGCAAAGGAAAGAGCTCAGCCGAAAATTGTGTATTCTGAACCTCAAAATACAGTATTAAAACCTCTATCCGCAAGAACAGAGAGGAAAAGTCAAGCTGAACTTCAGGGAAACAAACAACAGAATACCAAGTCATTTCAACAGCATTTTGATTTGGATCAAGGGATGTTATGCTTGGTTCTCACATCTTTAGTCAACTATTGTCAGTTGTTCTTGTTAAAACCTTGATTTCAATGTACATTTATCCTTCTATCTATTAAATTAAAGCATGACACATATACTTCAGCATTATCTCATTCACATACATCATCCCTAACATTCTCTGGAGGATTTACTTCACAACCAAGTGCTTCTGAAAAGCTCTGCTCCATTATAAAGAGCCTGTTGTGCGTTAAATGCGGCAACAGGGAGATACAGTGAGACAAAGCACAAGGCACGATTCATCTCTCTCGATGACATCATCCTGAATGTCTACAGCTGATGTCAATGACAAAGCAGCCTCCAAGTGGTCCAAAGCAGATCTACATTTAAGTTCCTTCATACTGCACCCATGGAAGGTTTGTACTGTAAAATCAAGCATAATTCTAGTTTGCTAGACACTTATTGGGCCTAAATGTCAATCAAACTGATGGATCACAATTTTATCATCACAAAACCCATATATGGCAAGCGCAAGCTATATTTTGGTAAAATACTGCTAAAATGAGCATGTCTCCAAAAATGACCAACAAACTGCTTTGAATCTTATGAATTCAACTAAATGCACATATCAAGCCTATACACAACATATTAAAATTGCTTCTAAAATATATTAAAAATAAAACATTTCCAGATATATCAATGTAACGCTTTTAATGGCATTTGTGGATAATATAGTTTACCAAATAAGAAATTGATGCCTAAAATATAGTACACAAACATAATTTTACACATATATTGAATGCACATGAAAAGAAGACTAATATCATTTTAACTTTGATGCCTTGTTTTATAAGTAATGCAAAATAATTTATAAACCTCCAGATACCTTTCAGAGTTTGATTGCATAATTGGTGTTAATAGTGTTAATCATCTGTTTGTTTACGCCTTTTATTGATTTTTCCAAACATTTCTGCCGTATGCACATAAACTAACAGTCATCACTGATAAGCTATTACTAAATATTGTAGAAACTTAATTTTCTGTAAAGTTGCTTTGCATCGGTTTGTATCATAAAATCGCTATACAAATAAACTTGAATTGAATACGAAATATTTTAACAAAATATTGTTAAATGTTTTAATCAATATTTGTTACATAATACTGTTTACAATATAAAATTATTTCTAAGACATTAAAAAAAAAAAACACAATTATAATGTGTCTTTTATGCTTCATGAATGGTTAATTTTTTCCAGCAAGTTTGCATATACCTATTGAATGCGCAATGTGTTGTCGCTCAGAGTGCTTGCACAGTTGGTTGTGTGAAAATGTTGATTGTTGTTATAGTTTTAGTACTGTTGTCACGTTAGTACTGTTTGCTTATTGTTCTTGATATTTTAAAGGGTTTTGCCAAACATCTTGCCAAAGGACTGCAGTTAAAATTAGCTGACTGGCTAACACTGGCACATTTACAGAAATGTTGATTAATGTGTGTTTTCCTTATAAATAAATAAATAATACACAAATTTATTGAATGCACGTGAAAAGAAAACATAATTTTAATGTTTATTTAATTTTTAAGTGTGTTACCATAATATATATATTTTATACTTTTAATATTTTAAGAGTATATTTATATATAAAACAGAAAATTATTTGCTTTAACATATTACAGGTATACAAAAATTTACTAAATACACATGAGAAAGAAAATAAATTCAAGTCATTTATTTGGTAAAATACTGCCAAAATGACCAAATCTGATCATACTTTATCACTTTGATCCATTTCATCTGTTTAAAAAAATGGCCAACAAACTCCTAAAAATTTTTGAACTCAACTAACACACATATATGGTGAACGTAGGGATGCTCACCAGGACTTTGGTTGGTCAAATGCAGGTAGTTGATGCTGTAGAGGTCCATGTCCTCCGTGTGCCAGGCAAAGGTGGTTTTCCACATGCCGAAGTAAAGGTATGGTGTGTTGACACCCTCAATGACGATTCCACACTCCTGCTCTACCATGTCCAGAAGAGTGTTCAGATGGCCGATGTTCCACTCTGGATGTCCTTATAAGAAAAAACATCATAAACACATGCATATGACTAATCATCAGGGTTATTATAGTATCTAAAAACATTTAAAAAAATCATATTTGTTACTTAAAATAAAATCAATTTTGACTGAAATGAAGAAAAAAAACAAAACGCAAACTTATTTTACAACAGCTAGTTGCCAAGGTAAAACACTAATCATAGTAAAGGTGACTAACCGGTCATAAAGGGACCGCTGATGTCGGCGCCAGAATGGGCTACATAAACGTCAAGTTTTTCCAGTACTTTCTTTCCAGGTCATCAAAGTCCTTGTGTTGAGGTGTGCAGTACCTAAGATCAGTCAAGAAAATACAAAGTTGAAGTATAAATTAAGCTCGAAGGACCAAAGAAAAACTTGCTGTAGTAAAAGTGCAAACTTTTCAAACTTGAGTCTGACATTTACATACAAACATTCACTATTCTGTCAATATTAAAAAAAAAAAAAAAATTATATATATATATATATATACACCCCCAAAACATGATTTTAATTGTAAATTTTAGTCAAATTACTAGCACCAAGGTCAGATAAGAAAGGACAAACTTTACAAAGAAACCACATTGCATATGTTATAAAAGAATTGGCTTTGATCAAACAAAACATACTTTTTACTATTGGCCAGTTTGATATTCTCCACCGTCATGGACTTCTTCTGGATGTTGTATTGAGTGAAGAGTCCTGATTGGCGTCACCACTTGCATGATGGGAGCGGAATGACCATCTCTTCAATGGTCTCAGAGGAACGCCAGGCTTCCACTCCTTCGTGGAATAACCTAAATGACAACGCATGAACTTTAATAACTGTGATCGACAACTGTACAATTAGACAACTGATGCAAGCATTTTATTGTGTTTGTTTACGCCCTTAGAAAACAAAAAGGACAATCTTGTTATCAAGAATATATGATTAAATGAATTTACAGACCTTTTAATTCAAGGTTAATTTATAAATATATTATTGTTAATTAATACAAAAGAAAATGTTAAAAGAAATGTTTAATTAGGATATGTAGAAATTAGCATTAACCAAGATGGTTAAATGGCATTACAGTATTATGTATTGTAATTTTATGTGCATTCTTTAATTTTAATGATGAGCAAAGAGTTTGGAGAAAGTTGTATACAAATGATTTTTCAAAGAGATTTTAAAGGTGCAGTGTGTAAATTTTAGCAGCATCTAGCAGTGAGGTTGCAAATTAAAAAATAAATAAATAAAACAAAGTGATCTAAACGCTCTGTAGAGCAGTTTGTCCATTTAGGTACTGTAGAAACATGGAGGCGACTTCCATGTAAGGAGACCGTGTATGTAGATAGAAATTGCTCAATCTAACATAATAAAAACATAACGGTCTTTATACACCTCTGAAAACATAGTTATGTATATAACATGTTACTTCCTCTACTGTCAAAAATCTGGGTGTTATATTAGACAGTAACTTGTCTTTGAAAATCATATTTCCCATGTTACAAAAACAGAAATCTTCCATCTTAGAAACATTGCCAAGCTATGAAACATGTTCCCTGTTTCTGATGCAGAAAAGCTAGCTCATGCATTCATGACCTCTAGACTGGACTATTGTAATGCACTTCTAGCTGGTTGTCCTGCATCCTCAATAAACAAGCTACAGGTAGTCCAAAATGCAGCTGCTAGGGTCCTTACCAGGTCAAGAAAATATGATCATATCACCCCAATTCTACAGTCTCTGCACTGGCTACCTATTAAGTTCATTGATCAGTTACAAAATATTATTACTTACTTATAAGGCCCTTAATGGCTTAGCTCCCATGCACCTAACTAGTCCTCTACATCGCTGACAACCCATCACGCTCCCTAAGGTCACAAAATGCTGGACATTTGGTAGTTCCTAGGATAGCAAAGTCCACTAAAGGAGGTAGAGCTTTTTCGATTTGGCTCCCAAACTCTGGAATAGCCTTCCTGATAATGTTCGGGTTCAGACACACTTTCTCTGTTTAAATCTAGATTAAAAACACACCTCTTTGGCCAAGCATTCAAATAATGCATCTCATAATTTTAGACTGCAGTTATATCTGATCAAATGTGCATTATTATTCTTTAGCTTGGGTTAAACTAATAATTTTACTTGGCTGGAACAGCAGCTATGCTAATTATGTCTCTATTTGTTTTCTGTTTTGCCAATGGATTTACATCCCGTGGTAACTAGATTTACACAAGCTCCAGTCTGGATCCAGAACACCTGAGAAGAGATGATGCCAGCCCCTCAGAGGACCTCAGATGATGCTAACCCAGAGACAACATACAGAACTACCACATTTTGCTATAAGTTTGATTACATAATTGCTGTTAATAGTGTTAATCGCCTGTTTGTTTACGTCTTTTATTGATTTTTCTGAACATTTCTGCAGTATGCACATAAACTGACAGTCACCACTGATAAGCTACTACTAAATATTGTAGAAACTTAATTTTCTGTAAAGTTGCTTTGCAATGATTTGTATCAGTAAAACGCTATAGAAATAAACCTGAATTGAAAACCTGAATTATGTAATATTGCATTTCTGTCATTAGATCGTTGTAAATTTTACACATTGCACCTTTAAAAAGTAAATATTATTTACTGATATACAACTTACACAACAATGAAAACAAATAAGAAAATTGCTACATTTGATTAAAAAAAATTGATTTAACATTTAAAAATGTAATCTTGTACAATAATAACAGTTTTTTAAATAGCCAGTGATGATTCGGATATCTACAGTACTGATATAAAGCTAATATATGTATAGACATAATTTAATGAAAGCAAATGAGAAAACTGCTCAATTTTGTGATAAATAAATGCTGTAAAAGTGTACTATCATGTATTGTAATTCTGCATCAATTTTGCACATGTATTGCGATATACTAATTTTAATGTTAAGTAAAGAGTTTGGAGAAAATGATTTAGATAAAATGTTTAACATTTTAATAAACAAAATACTGTTCAATAAACATTTTTTTTGGACAATAGGATACTGAAATTTACAATAATGATATAAAACTAATATATGTACCTATATAATTTAAGAAAACTGCTATATTTTGAGATTTTAATTATATATTGACTTATAATTTGTACTAAACTGAGCTCTGAATTAAATGTAATTGTATTTTACAATTAATGTATTGCTATTAACATTAAAAAAACAAAACACTAGTTTACAATATTGATGTCATTGTTTTGTAAGAATAATAATCCACTTGAGGTCATGTGTGCAAAACTTTTCATTATAAAACAGATAATAACAGTCCTTGATTCTGATTGGTTGAGCTGCGTTCAAAGCTGTTTTCAATTACTCTATAAACATACACCTTTGTTTACTTCTGTGTCTGCTCGGCAACCAGTTTCTTGGAACCACAACTGATTCTGAGGAACTACATTGTTTGGTGGAAGAATAATGTTTTTATTAATATCATTACACTTTATTTGCTCTGTTTTATTCTGTGAAACCATATATGATATAACCGCTTTATAAAAGCAATAAGCCCTGAAGCCGTGGTTTACAGTGAATTTATAACAGCTAAAGGTGTTTTAGGCCGAAGCAATGCCCTTAGCTGTTATAAATTCACTGTAAACCACGTCTTGGGGCTTATTGCTTTAGTAAATTACATACGTTAACATTAGCTAATACACTGAAATAAGAAATTACAATAAATAGCATTTCTACATCATTTATTCATCTAGTTTTAGGTCAGTTGTTTTAATTATATAAGTTTAACATTTCACGCTTGTATAGATTTATTTGAATGAATTATGAATGAGCATGAATTAACAATAGCACATTTATAAATTAACATTAACCTAGATTTATATACTGTCAAAGAGTGTTGTTTGTTATTCGTGACAAACAAATGTATAATAAAACTTTACTTTTAAATGTAAATGTAATTATTTTCATTTAATTTAAAATTTAAATATAAACATAAATCAAACTTCCATTTAATTTAAAATTTAAATATAAACATGAATCAAACTTCCATTTAATTTAAAATTTAAATTTAACTTCCATTCGATACCTTTGCCAGACCGCACGATGAGCTCCTTGGGTCTCAATGTAGCATGTACTTCCCAAAGTCCTTGAACTCCTCCATGGTGGGTCTGAAGGTCATGATCTTGTAGGAGTTGGCAGCTGGAGGCGCGCTGGGGCGTGCCGGTTCTGGGATCGGTAGTTCTGGTGTGAGTTCTGGTGCTGATGGTTCTGGCTTTATTTCTGGGTTCAGGGTCTGTTCTGCAGGGGTTCCTGGGCGGATCTGAAACCGGTTCCAGGCATGGCTCGGGTTCGAATCCAGGGTGGACTGGACTGGAAAATCTTGAAGCGGCGTCTGCTTGTGAAGTGACATCTGGAGCGGTTCAGGCTCAGGGTTGGGTCTGGAGGTAAAGCCGGGTCCATGACTCCAGGTCAGCTAATGCTCTGGGCATAAATACAAAACATCACAAATCAATAACCACACCACTATTACAATTACTAAGTATAAAAATAACTTTGTTTTGTTAAATTCACTCAATCATAAATGATTGTTTATAATCAAGGAATAACTTTCTTGTAAAAACTTAATTTTAAGTTTCAATTTATATTAGTGCTGTCAAGCGATTAATCACGATTAATGCATCCAAAATAAAAGTTTTGTTTACATAGTATGTGTGTGTATACTGTGCACATTTATTATGTATATAATAAATACACACACATACAGCATATATTTTGAAAATATTAACATGCATATATTTATATTCTGATAATTCATATTATATATAAATATATTCAAAATATAAACATAACATATTTTTCTTAAATTTATACATGCATGTGTGTGTATTTATATAATATAGGTAACTGATGAATAACTTGTCTGTGAAGCTTTTATTTTTAACATCAATATCTCAACATGTACATGTAAACATTTATCAATTTTAAAAAATGAAAAAGCCTGAATGAATGAACGATCACTATCAGAAACCTATTTTTCAAAGGTTAAAACAACCAAATTCATGTTTTTCAAATTAAACCATTTAAAACCATTTAGAGAAAAACTGCAGAAATGAACTAAAAGTTGAAAACTAATAAATTAATTTAAATATGAAACTGAACTTTATTTTGTTAAATTCACTCAATCATAAATTATTGTTTGGAGTTGAAAAATAACTTTACTGTAAAAGTTTTATTTCCTAACATCAATATTTTAGCTTTCAATTTATATGAATGTAAGTATTTACAGACAGAAATACAAATACTTAAAAAATAAGTCTGAGAAGAACTAAAATTTTTCTAAACTAAAACTAATATACAGATATTTTAGGTTTTAATTTCTATGAATGTATATGGAAAAGTTTGACAAAATGACAAAACAGCCTCAATTCATAATTATATTCAAATTATAACATTTAAAACCTACTGTTCAGGGATAAACTGACCGAAATTAACTGAAAAGATAAACTATAAACTTATCAATAAAAGCGAATTAATAAAGTCAGTCAATCATGACTTATAGTTAAATTAAACTCTCATTAAACTGTAAAATATTTATATTCTAACATACATATTTTAGGTTTCAATTCATATGAAAATACATGGGGAAAAAATACATACATTTAAGGTCCTGTAATAAGTTGCCTTTTCACAAATTTTAATCATTTATATCTTCAATAGTTCATTTGAAAGGCTCTGCAATGTGACAAATTTATTTTTCAAGTACAAATATCTCAATATGACTATTAAAAACAACAAAAAAACAACAACATTGTTTTAAGTATTTGTAGATTAGTTCTTTAGCATGTAAAATGTCATGTTATTTAGATTCATTCCAGTGGGAGATGGGTTTTATTTAAAAGGACAAGCCATGAAGAAATGTATATATATAAAAGCAATGTTTGATAAAAGGAAAATGTATTTATTTATTTAATTAAAAAGATCCTGCTCTGAACTGGCCAATTACCAAAGAGCCAAAAGCAAAAATCTCACAGACATTATTACTGTCACCGAGCTGAAATCCTCGTCTGACCTGTTCGCTTACTACGCTTTCATCAGAAACACACAAACAACCACAGAAATGACGAAAACACTCTACAGCCGTGGAAAGAAATAAAGCGTGGATCTTTGCATGATTTTGCATAAGAAATCCATTATTGTGCACAGCAATAATAAAGATATGCCATTCAATTTACTAATGCAATCTGAATGGAATGAACTGGAATGTTCTAGCAATGGAAATATTCTTTAAAGCACATTTTGAAACAAAGATGCTATTTTGAAGTAGAGTAATACAAATTTAAAATTAATATTACAGATCTAAAGAGATTATATATATATATATATATATATGGGCTTTTTGCACACAGTGAAGTTGCCAACTATGATACAATAATAAAACGCTAACTAAATTAATTTAAATTAAACTAAAATGTCTGAAATACACAGAAGAGTTACAAAGATTCTGGCAGCGTGGCGCTTTGCATGATATTTTCTTATGCATAAGCAGATTTTAGTGGCACGTTGCTCAAGGCTTTAATACTCAAATGGCATGGAAATAGCCTACCTTCGTTGCAAACACGAATTCTTACAAGTAGCTTTATAAAAATTAATATGAATAAATAATGATAGTATCAGTAATAGCTAGAAAGGAAATAGAGGCAGTGGATTGGTTTTCCACTTTGCTTGTCACTTCTTGGAAACACAAGTCGTCCAAACCAAGCAGGCGTGCATTAAAACCGATTTCATGCTCTCTCTGCACAGCCATCACCATTTTTATTTGATTATATTTTAATAACTAAACTATAGTCTGCATGGTACCATGAAGATTATGCATGCAGGAATGAAAATAATCAATAACTGCATAAAATTCATCCCAGTTCACGTACAAACCATGCATTACATCTAGGGCTGAAGCGATTTCTGGGTAACTTCGAATACAAAAAAATCATTAGTTTAGGACATTTACTGTAACTACACACAGACCATTATTACTGGCCTCAAGTATTGCATCAATTAACATCTTGAAAAGCCAAAAGCTCGGCGCGAGATTTCTCTCCTGATTCAGATCAGATGACTTTTCACTGGAGGATCGTATTTTTTGTTAAAAGCGTCTTGATGGATTTGTTTTTTTTTTTTTTTACAAACAAGCAGCTTTTCACTTCACAAGACATTCACTGATGGACTGGAGTGGTGTGGATTATTGTTATGTTTTTATCAGCTGTTTGGGCTCTCATTCTGACGGCACCCATTCACATCCATTAGTGAGCAAATGATGTAATTCTACATTTCTCGAATCTGATTTAGAAACAAACTCATCTACATCTCGGATGGCCTGAGGGTGATTACATTTTAGTAAAATATTTATTTTGCATGAAAATAAATCAATAGCTCATGCAAAATGCATCGCTTATATATAATTTAATTAAATATTACCAAAGTCTTTACCATAAATATTAGCACACATGCAATAAATAATTGCATGGAAAATTAGATCTGAAATTAGCTTAGAGCGTTTTCTATCACTAACTTTCGCTTGCTTGTAGTTTATTACATATAACAAATATGCTAGAAGCTCAACCATAAAGAGCATCAAGCATTAAAGAAAACGAAATGATCAAATCCATGCAAAATGCAGGTTAACTTCCTAGTGTTCAGCTCAGCTCAAGTTCAATCAGCATGCGAGATGGAGGTTTAAATGGCCTTTGTGTATGTGTGCAGCCTACAGCAGAATGCATCATGGCTACCAACGCGAAATGCATGGAAAAACCACACGGGAAACGATTAAAGAACGCATATACATCACATACTTTGACTTACGTGTCAAATGCACGCCCGTATTCAAGTGCAAACGCGTAGATGTGCTTATATTTCTCACCAGCAGCGATTAAGCTCCTGATTTGACAAGCATATCAACACAGCTGCTCTGTAACATCACAAATAACAATAAAACTCCTCCAGTGTCCGCGGACTCGACCCGAAAGCGCTACAGAGATAGTAAACGTCGCGTTACCTCCTGCTCTGGGTCGTTTCTTGCTCTTTTGTCGCTGTTTTCTTCTCGATTCTATCCGTTTTCTGGATTTCAAAGGCTCGGTTGTGTTACAGCAGCGCTGGGCGCGTCTCCGCCCACTGCAGCGCGGACGTGTTCCGTGATTGGCTGGATCGCACCAAAGCCTAATCTCCCATTGGCTGGCGCGCTCGATTGACGGCTCAACCGGCCTTACACGTTGTGTTAGTGCGTCCTACTATCACGGAAATCACGTATTTCACGTAATAATAGCGAGTCTTCCGGTATGACATGCCTACGTCTGCGTTTGATAGAATATGAAATATATGCCTTTTATGTCCCACATTCTTCCGGTTTTGGGCACTATACGTTATGAATAGAGGAAAACCCTCCAAATGTGTTCGAATAATACAGATCAAATACGTTACACAACAACATCTAGCGTCAAGTTACCGGTTTATATCCCCATTTTCCTTTTATTTAGGATTAAACTTAAATTTGGTGGAAACATTTGTAGTTTAAGATATATATTTGTTACAGAAAAGGTGAAATCACCGTCTGTCTCGAGATATTACGCTGCATAAATTTGCAAATTGGTATTTGTCATTTTAATTAAACATACTGGTTTGTATGGCAAGCCGTTTTAACATTTACTGCACTTTATGTACGCACCGCTAATGAATCAAGTCATGCACATTTAAATAAAATAGCATTTTTGTTGCAACATATGATACACAGGGCATTTTAAGAAGAGCGCACACAAGGGTTTTATTTTATATAAAAGTTCAATACAGTTTATTGAAAAATATAGCACTCATCCCAGTGCAAGAAAATAGCTATGCATCAAACACTACATAAAATGGCTAAATACAAGTGCTAAAATATACAATTTCAAATTTCAGAATATACAGCTCCAGTCTATGCAAATATTAGAAATGGTTGAGGTATAACTAAAGAAAACAAATAAAACAAACAAAGAAAAAAAGGTAATTATCTGCAGCCTTAGGCATTTTATTTAGCAAATACTATAACAACTCTTAGAACAAGCAAAGAAGCGTCAACGGCTAAAAAGACGATACAATTAAATACTTCCTGAATGAGAATCTGTATGTGTTTGCAGGGAAAGCGGTTCAAGGATTCACCTGAAAACCTTCGAAAAGTCAAGGCAGACCAGGAGCGCTTAAAACCAGATCCGGGATCGACTCAAAACAGCACCTGAAATGCAGATCGGTTTTACGCGCATGACCACTGTTTGCATAACGGCAGAAGTTAGTGGAAAAAAATAAATGACACGCCATTTCTAAAGCACATACAGCAGTTAAACAGCAAAGCAAATAAACAAAGCGTAACAAAGAAAGAGGGATAATATCTATTTATTTCAGAGGGTATTAAAATTTAGTTGCTTATCAAAGGATGGATAAGAAAAAAAAAAACAGGATAAGTCAAAGGTTTTTTTTAAACCAGCGTAAAGTTAGGTTAAAATGAATAATTTTTTAGATTAAACTATTTAAGTTACCAATAACGGCAGTACTGCATAAAATATTTAATAAAAGCCAAAACGAAAACGTTTATGCGCAGTAATCAGCTATCGCACCTGTAAACTCACGAGATCTTAAATGACATTTGCTACGCATAGCTTGCTACATTTGCCATAAATGAATGCTAAAACGCTGGCAAAAAAATTTTTAGATAACTGCTTGCAAACATTCCAAGTGCATAGCTAGTTTATTAAAATGTAGTTAGCTAACGATGGTACGGTAAAACATTACTGCTTACAGCACCATAGACCTGATCGCTAAATTGCACAAGCTTGTTAATGTACAAAACTGATGGAAAAACCTGTTGGGATATTAGCATGGGAATACATTGTATATGATTACTAAGCTATTTCTTTTAAATTTAGTTAATGAGCAATGACGTGTTCAGTAAAAAGCAATAAGCATGGATCATTTTAATAGGATTCTAGAGCCAGGTTTCGACAAATCATTGCTAATGACAAATTACTGTTTGCTGAAAAAGATTAGCCAAAATTGCAATGCAATGGGATCGTTTTAATGGGATTCTAGAGCCAGTGTTTGGACAATCATCGTAATGACAAATTACTGTTTGCCAAAAAGCATTAGCCAAAATTGCAATGCAAATGGGATTGTTTTAATGGGATTCTAGAGCCAGGGGTTTCAGACAAATCATCGTTATGACAAATTACTGTTTGTGAAAAATGAAGAAACCTCAATAGTGCATAGATAGTTTAGTTAACGTTAACAATGGTAAAACACGCTACTGCTACAGCACCTTAAACTCAACCATTCTGAATAGCATTTGTATCGAAAGCTTGTTAACATCAAATGGCAAAAAGCGTTTGATGTGATATTAGCATTCATTAAATTCAGTTAAGCTAACGATGTACAGTAAAAATGTCCAACACACTTATGAAGCACGAGATCTTTTTAAACAGGATTCTAGAGCCAGCGTTTTCAGTCAAATCATCGTAATGACAAATTGCTGCGAAAAATTATTAACAACATCGAAATTGTGCATAGCTATGGTTCATTGTGCTGGTGTAGGGTGTAGGAGGCAATGATACGTCACTTGAAGTGGCTATAGCTAAAACACGACTAGAATCACTTTACTCGTAAATACGAAGATCACAATTGGAAGAATAACTACAGCGTAAAGAAGTCAAGTGGCTAGATAGAGGCAGATCACAAAACAGGGCCAAATCAAGTAGGCGTGTTCAAGGCGAGGTGTTTCCATCAATCCTACAACCTGATGCATTTGTTAAATATATAAAAAAAAAAGCGAAATCCATGTTTCGTTCATGAAATTCTGTCGCCAGCAGCCATGCCGACAGCATCAAGCGTCAACACCGGCGCTGCTGTATCCGGGAAGAGCTGAGTGAGGATGGCTTGGAGAGGTTTGTTCACCCGTCATTTGGTAGTTTTGCCCAGTTGGTGTCGGCAGGCGGACAGGTGTAGACCTCGGCTTTAAAAGATCGCTGAAGGCATTCCTGCAAAGAGAACAATTTTATTTTATCTTATTCATAAAATGTACAAACTATTACATGTGTAATGATGAATTGAAACTCTGAAGTGTTACCATAAACCCTTAAATCAGACATCATTCATTTTGCTGCTAAAAGAAGAAAAAAAAAGCTAATTTTCATAATTTTATAGAAATATTTATATTCAATTAAATACTGTAGCTCAGCAGGAGAGAGGAAAAAAATATAAAAATGGAAGCGTTATTAAAATAAAAATTAAATTAAAAATAATTACTTAAAATATAAATAAGGATAATTAAAACTTTAAAATAACTGACGTGTATATAATTTTTTTTTAAACAAAATTAAATTAAACAAAATTAGGTATAATTAAAATACATTTTCAAAAATATATGTGTACAGTTAAAAATAGTGCATAATATAAATAACTAAAATAAGTTTACTAAAGCATAATTAAAAAAAAAAATACATATTAAAATAACTAACCAAAATACGCTAAAAAAAGTTTGAAAAGCGTTTACAAGCAGTCAACATTTGAAGTGGATCAAAAAGTTGTTCCAAGACAAGAATTCATTTTTGATTAAAGGTTTTGATCCACTTCAAATGTTAACTAGTGTATATTAGTATATAATATATAGTATAACTTTACTAAAGCATAATAAAAATAAGTATAATCAATAAGTTAGGATAAGGGTAAATGTTAAATCGCCAAAGGGATTTACAATTTTTTTTTTTTACACATTTACAAATAAAATAAGACAAAATCAAGTATAATTAATTAAAAGTATAATTAAAATAACTAACCAAAATACACATTAACATACAACTGAAAGTTAAATTTTAAAATGAATAATTTTGCTAAAGCAAAATTTACAAAAGTGATTGAAAGACAAATAAAATTTAGTATAGTTTAGTTATAGTATTTTCTAAAAAATAAACTAATAACTAAAATTAAATGAATTAAAATTAATAACCAAACAAGAATAACTAGAAAAAAACAGAACATGTATAATTAAAGTACTTTTAGAATTTTACTAAGTATTTTATTAGCATTCACAAGAAAAAATAGCGTTCTATTGTCCAACTCTAAAGTCCGTTGTTGCAATATAGCGACGTTGTTTTGTCTGTGGTTTTGTCTCTTACCCTGCAGGCGTTGTGTTGGCATTCTGTGGTGATGGGCTGATAGAGCGACTTCTTGGCAGCAGATGCACAGGAAAACCTCCTCCACTTTGTTGATGAACCGCTACAAGAGTGACACAAACACATTAAACCAACAATCATCAGAGCAGCTTAATTACAAGACAAGTGACAATAGCGAAGGCTCTGGTCTGAAGCATACAGGTCCGAGGTTGAGAGACTCCATGGCTTGTCCCACAGCTTCTTGTTGAGCTCGTGTCCTTGATCAAGGCCTTTTGCTCTTTGCTCAGTTTATATCGCCTCCACTTTCATCTTCTTAGGTGTGCTTTTGGTCGGAGAGCTCTTCTCGTCCCACTGCGATGGAGAAAAGCGAACATTAGACAAAACTGACTGATTTTTAGGTTCGGTCTCTATTAAATCAGGATGTTTTCACCCTACCGGTCTGGGATTTCCTCTTCCTCTTGCCTTTGGTGGGCGTTTCTTCAACCTCGTCGTCTTCGTTTTGTTCTCTTTCTCCTTTTCTTTCGCAGCTACGACTTCCAGATAACCTTCAGGATACTGAAGCACCAGAGAATGAGGATTCATGGCGATTCTCAAACCAAAGCGGGTGAAACTTGAGTGTCATCTGGCAGACTGTTACCTGCATGGTGAGCCCCAGTTTCTTAATGCGCTCCTTCCGTCAGCTGGGTCCACGGCGCAGGTTCATCATCGTTACGTTTCAGCAAGTATCTCCAAAGCGAGGAAGCGGACTTGCCCTTTTCTGGCCAATACTTCACCACCTAATTACACCGATTCATTACTTCCCACATACAACTGCATAAAATAATAATTTTTAAAATGTCAAAGAAAGTTTCCAATAAAGTATTTATTGAAAGATAAATAAATACAAGCCTGGGAAGATGGACATTATTAAAAAAAATAATAATAAATAAAAAAAATTATAATTATTGAAGTAAATGAATAAATGTTCCTGGGAATGAATAAAATAAATTAAAATAATTAAATATCTAAAGTGTGCATAAGTATAATAATAATAATAATTTTTTTTTTTTTTACTTTTAAATTAAGTCAATTGAAATGCAGTACAAGTAAATTATTTTAAAATATACATAAATCAAAATAACTTTAAAGCATGATTAAAGTATAACTGAAACAAAAAACAAAATTATGTATAATTAAAATCTAAATGAAACTATCGTTTAAAAAAATATCTAATTTCTTTAAAACTAAAAGTTAAAATATTTTTAAAAATTATGGTCTTAAATTTTTATTAATAAGTTACAAAAATACTATAATAATTATAATTATTGAACAACAAATGCATATAAAAACTAATAACCTAATAAAAAAATAAAAATACATATTGAAAGTATAATTAAAACGTCATGTTAAAATTTCAAGGTCTATCACGTGCATTCATAGAGAAAATGTATGAATAAATAAGATGTATAAAAATATCTAAAACAGATGTACATAAAAATCATGTTGAAAACACAGGGACAAATGGCTCACCTTGTAAATGCCATGTGAAGCGGTTGCCGTCTTCGGGACTGAACTTGCTGTGTTTACGTCCTTTGAGCTCGCACGACTCTCACGGGTTTCCCAGCTTTCCAGTCTTTGGCCTCGGCGCCTTCCTTCGTTTCACGCGCGTTGCAGTTCAGAGCAAGAGCCCTACAAATCACAAACCAACAATAAAAAAAACAACTCAGAACATCTTGCATTTCTTCCACGTTTGATGCAATTTCATCTTCACCACATTGATATCATCCATACTGCTTAAAGCGCAACACAAATAAATGTAACTCCAAATAGCTAACCAAGGAAATGTTTAATAATGCGACGGTTCTCTGACCTGTTCATGTTGGTGAGCTTCTGATCGCAGGACTGCTCGGCCGTCCTCTTGTTTCCGGAGAGGTCGCACCCCGGATCAGTGTAGGTGAACTCGTTACGTCGTCCTGAATAAAGACAGGGTCAGAGATGAAGCGGAGGAAGGGCAAGAGGTCCTGAAGGACAGTTTTGGACGAGAATCCAAACGCATCACGCCATCTTCGTAGCCCCGGGAGAACCAGAGAATAAGCCGTCATTACTTCTGCCGTGAATCCCAGCGCGTGAGGCCTGTGAACGCGGATTCACTCACCTGAGCATCAGAAACACAACATGAGCCCCAAGATAATCATCTTCCCATGACTACTGGACTTTTCATTTTAGAAATATTTTTAACTAATGAACCATTTTGAAAAAAATAAAATAAATAAAAATAAAGAGTTAAACACCTTTTATTGGCTTAAACAAATTTGAAAATAATGCAAATATGCATAAATTATAAAGTGAAATTTTGCATGTAAATAAACACTAACTGTATGATAAAACAAAGTTTATCATTAAGTAAATTGTAATAAGTTTGTTCATTATACAATTAATTTGACAATTGTTTTAAACATCCTTATAAACAACATTAATTGTATAATAAAAGCTAAAATTTATTTCTAAGTTTGTAAAAAAAAATAAATTAAGTCATTTAGACAAGATAGGCCTAAAAAAAATTAGCATTATTTACTAGTTTTATTTAATTAAATTAATAATGGAAACCATTATCAAATAAATAAATAAATAAATAAATAAATAAATAAATAACTAATACTACTAACAGAAACTACAAATTTAACTTTAAAATAGTATAATTATGTATAAATGATATAACATACTATTTTGGGGTTTTAATGATTATAGAAGACCTTAAAATATTAAACTAAATGGAAACTATAAATTTAATACAATATATACACTTTAATAAAACTAATACTACTTACTAAATATTGAAACTAGTATTACATAATTAAATTTTATAATTATTCTTAATAAAAATCTAATACTTTTAGGGTTTCCATGATTATAGACGCCTGTAAAAACCATTACCATTTTCACTCAAACTAGTAATGGTAATACTTTAACGCTTTGTGACCATTTAAGAGGCCTACAAAAAAACAAAAACAAAAAAAAACAAAGACACTCAAGCAGACTGTATATTCCCACCTGCACTCTGAACTTCCACTGTGTTCCCACTGGGACTCCAGGAACAGGGCGTAATGGTTGGAGGGAACGATGGTGCACTGTTTAGTCGCGACACTGCCATACCCTGCCAAATGAGACACCAGGCTCATAAATACTTCATCTGAACCAATCCCACAGCTGTGTTTGTGACTTTGCCCGTCCTAAAACGCACCTTCCCCAGTCTCTCTGACTGGACGAGCTCGCCGATGCCATCTTGGCCTTCTTCTTGCTTTCCTTCAGCTTCTCTCCGCCAGAACCACTCGCTGCGCGTCTACGGCATTCAGGACAATACCTGCCAAAAACACATTTAGAGTGGAAACGACCATTGTTTTACTTGATTTGTGTAGACCGCTTACAAAAACGCTTTATGATTAATTAACACAAATTAGTTTCACTAACTGAAGGTGAAAACTTCATATAGTTTAATAAACATTTTACATATTTGTTCTTGCCAAAGGTTGTTGGTTCAAATCCCTTAAAGGAGTTCTTTATTGTGGTCTTGGACGAACACATTAGATAAACGACTAATTAATGACAGAATTGCTTTGCCAGTCGTCGTCACAAGTATGGTTCTACTGAACGATTTACACATTCTATTTACAAATGATTAAATCTTACTGTAACAAATACATGTGATTGTTTTAAATCTTTAACCTTAAAATATTGCATGAACAACTGTATGATACTGAAACTTTAATTGTATTTTGAAGGAAAAAAAGTTTAAGTATTTAGGTTTATAGACAGAGGTGCACATAATTTTTCAGCCTGGTTCTTATAAGAGAACCTGGAGATTTAGTTTGGTCCTCACACTGCATATAAGCGTGACCCATTAAATATAACTATAAAAAATAAATTAATTAATAATAGTTATAATTATTGCACTTTATTTAGTTTTTAAAATAAAATAATAGTAAATAAACTAAATAATAGTGTGATAATATTAAAATAAAAAGTTTCTGATGTCAGAAGGTTGTTGGTTCAAATCCCTCAAGAATCAATTTACTGATGCTTTGGATGAATGTATTAAACAAACAGTAATTAGCTACAGAACAAATTTAGCAGTCCTTGTCAGCAAGAGCGATTTACTAAATTCAACAATGTACAAATTATATTTTGTAATGTCATCAGATGTATAGTGACATCAGGGGTTCAACCACAATTTCTAGCTTACGAGAATACTGTGCACACAAAAAAAAAAAAAAAAAATTCAACAATTGTCTCCTCGCATGCCCTATAGTGCCATTTTTTCTTTTGCACAAAAGTATTCTCATAGCTCAGTAAAACTACGGTTGAACCCCTGACGTCACATGGATTATTTTACAGATATATTAAGATACCGAAGGTCTTACAGGTTTGGAATGACATGAGGGTGAGTAATTAATAACTAAATTTTTATTTTTGGGTGAACTATCCCTTTAAGAGACAAACATTGTGAACACGAAAATAGAGCAAAACTAACAAGTTTTCTGATGTCAGCTAGAAGGTTGTTTGTTCAAATCCCTCAAGAGTTGATTCATTGTTGCATTGGATGGAAGTATTAGATAAACTCGTTTACCAGTCCTCGTCCTCAGGGATGGTGGTGAGCGGGTTCAGGCAGATGCGTGTGAAACGCCATGTGCGATTCGTCTGACAGCAGCTGTTTGTCGGGATCCTGCTTCACGCCGAGAGCGTGACAGTTGCACATCGCGGCAGTTCTTCTTGGTCGTCTTTGCAGACCTTGCACTCAGGCCCATTTGACCCTGAATCGACAGAAACGGGAAACCTTATAGTCTCAGCTTAACATATTGAGAGAGAATACCGCAAAACCGAAATGTAGGTTCTATTTGCTACCAAGAAGTCAGACTCACTCTTGAGAGGGCTGTCGGAAGAGGCTCCTGGACCCTCCGAACATCCTGGCTCCTCGATCTTGTAGATTTCGTTACAAACATGATGACAGTCGTTGAGAGAATCGCCAGCTTCTCTGTAGAAAGTTTGGACAAACATTGTGAGTGAAATAAAGGAAATGAGCAGCAGAACCAATGCAATTGCTTGATAAGTTGCACTGGTTTCCCAAGGAATTAGTGCTCATTTATCCTCTTGAAGGTGACAACTTTCATAAAAGGGGCTTTACAAACATTTTACATATTCGTTCTTGCATAAAAATTATTTCACTGAATACTTAGAGCAGTTTAGATATTTACATATGATTGTAGAGCTTAAATGTAACATTTGTAATGTACTTAAATATTATATAAACAGATCAAAATCTGTTTGAATTCTATAGAATACTTACATTTGTAGATCATTTAAACAAACCAAGAGAAAGAAAATGCAATTTAAGAGCGTCTGTAATGGAATTGACAATTTTAATAGGATTTGGTCACTGAATACGATAGTTTGCTTAAGAACGGTTTCTTGAGCAATTAACTGAAATTAGTTCTACTGAACTGAATGCAACATTAGTGAAAAATAGTTTGACATTTTAGAAGTTCCTACATAAGAATTGTTTTACAAACACTTTGAGGAATTTAGACAAATTCAATTTACCAATGAATTTAAGAGTTGTGTAAAATGCTATAATTGTTTTAAACATTTTTAAATGTAATTAATTACAATTACCATTACATTTGCAGGAAAACTTGAGCAAACCAATAGAAAAAAAAAAGACAGCAAGGCAATTTTCATGAGAAATTAATGCAAGCTTGCTCTGCTAACTGAAAGCGAAAACATTCCTTTTGCGTTCACACTTACAACAAATTTGATAATTAAACAATTTTAAAGCCTAAATCATACTATATAATGGTTTTAAATAGTTTTAAACATTTTAATTGTATATTAAAGCTTTATTATAAAGTTAATAATTAACTATGCCATTAAAATCCTTAAGTTCATAATTCAAAATGAAAACTCATTAGACCAATAAAAGAAAATGGTCAGCAAGTGGAATCGACAATTTTTAAACAGATTTGCTCAAACAAACCAAGTAACTATAAAGATAACGATAACAACATCCACACCAGCACGATATCGTCTGTTTATTCTAAGCGCCGTGCATCTGCGCTTTAAATTATTGAGCTCCTTACAGCAGGATGGATTCTGATTGGATGTCAATGTTTGCATCATTCATCAACTGGAAATAAATCGTTCTAAAGCGATTCCAGCGATATAATTTCTCTGTGCCTTTATCGTTATAGTTGTGGTGTGGACTCTGCTATTCTTTAACACTGAGAGACGATTTTTAGAACTATATCTTTCTCGTTATCTTTATAGTTATCGTCCTTTGTGTGAATGGGCCTTTACGGGTTTGGAGCGACATGAGGGTGAGTAATTAATGACAATTTTAATTTTTAGGTGAACTAGCCCTTTAAAGACTAAAACATTGTCCTACCCGAGCAGGATCTTGCCGTAAACCTGCGCTGGAGTACGTGTTTCCCTCTTCCTCTGGATCTCGGCGTCGTACCAGTAGCAGCGCTCCTTGGGCTCGTCCGGGTTGTAGTTCACCATCACGATCATGCCCTTCTCCAGCTGGTGCCACTGGTAGGCGGTGCGCCATGACGGCGTCTTTCCAGCAGCTGACCAGCCGCCGTTCTCAGGGTAACTGCACAGAGCACACACTCAGCGCCATTAGCATTCAACAGCACGGGGCGTTTAAACAGACGCCTTTGATAAACTGTTTAAGACACAGATGAAAGGAAAGACTGAAACTGGGAGATGTTAACAGGTGCATGAGGCACGCGAGGAATCCAGGTGTTAATACTGAAACCGGTTTGAATTTGGAGGGAAAAAAAAAAATAACCTATATTTTGTAGATAATTTGAGCCTGTTTGGAAAAGAATGTTGAATGTGTTATTCACCTTACAGTTTTACTCAAAGTCTGTCTTCCAAGTCAATTCAGCCTTATAACTGGGTCATAAGAACATCTGACTGAAAATGACTTTGATTCAAAATGATAATTCATGAATCTTTAATTTGTTCATGACTCATTGATTTCTTTTAAGACTCTGATGTCAAACTGTATTCGCACAAGGATTAATCTGGAGTATCTTTAAAGATTTCCCATTTGATTTGGTTCACAAGCTAAATTTTTTTCTGATTTCACTCTGATTCAGATTAATTTGGGCATATTTCAGTTATAAAGTCCATTTGGCTTACAGGAAGGGATTCTCTCAATGCTGATGGTGTAAATTAGCCATGAATTCAAGCCAATAACTCAGCTTTGAACAATTAATTTACATTCGGTTACACTGTATATTCATTTTCAGTGTTTAGCTCGCAAGGACGATATAAAGAGGTTTCTTACCATTATTTCATTGTAAAGAAAATATCGGTCTCATTCAATTCTGACGCAAACTCACATTCACAACTAAAGTTAAATGATTGTTTGCATTGGAGCAGGATCAGTGTGATATGTACAGTGACTATTTACTCTTCATATTTGAGCGTGGTAAATTATCTCCTCTTCCTCATCGGATCCTCCGTCTTCACTTGAAGACTTTGTCGTTTTCACCGTTGACAATCTGCCCTCAAACCAGGCACCCATGTTCAAATCTCGAGCTCCACAAACTCATTGATCTAAAAAACAAAAAAAAACACACATTTACTATCAGATAGGGTAAACCAAAACGGCAAGACATTTGTAGTGGAATCAATGTGATGCAAATGAAATGTGACAATATAAACACAAATTTGACAATTGTGAAATTATTTTAGAGCCTAGCATAACAAAACACATACATACATATATTTTAAATATCTTTAATACATTTAAATACTGAAAAATTGCTTTCGTTCTCTTTTGGAAATCAATTTGGATAAAAGCGTCCTGCTAAATGTCGATATAATTGTAAATATAACAAGACAAAACTTATTAACTGTATAATAAAACTTCAATATTAAAACTAAAATATCAACTTCAAATGTCAATACTGAATTTTGTTCATCATACAAAGTGTTTTTGTTACACTGGGACCTAAACTTAATTTTTTTACTTGTATAAATATTTAATACATTTATAGAACACACACACAAAAAGTTTACTATTAAAAATTACATTTGTAGATTATATAAAAATCGAAAAAACTCAGCCAGCAAATACTGAAAAACTTGTAACGTCAAAAGCGTCAAAGAAATAAACCGCCAACATGACGCTTTATAGTGGAATCAACAATTCATAACATGCAACAATTTGCCCAAAAATAGTTTCATAAGCATTTAAGCGAAATTTGCTCTGGTAACTGAATCGCTAAAACTTGCATACAAAGTGATTTTCCAAACACTGCATATTAGTTCTTACAAAAAAAAAAAAAAAAAAAAAATTTACTGAATGATTTATAACCAATTTAAGAAAATTTGACAATTTAGAGGGATTTAAGAGCCTTAATATAATTTCAATATACAAGACAAACTTGAGGCCGAGAGACATTTATAGAGGAATTGACAATTTTAAATTTAATTTATCATGAAAATTTGCAAGAACGTTTTCATGATCTTCCAGTAAGGTTTTATCTCAGTTTCTCACCTTGTAAAAGCCAAAGCCAGGGTCGATGAGATCCGGCGTGTCAGTCTGGCCCGAGGTCCGGCGCCTTGGCGTCGTCTCGCCATGCGTGGAGCTCTTATCGGACTCGCTCTGGGCGATCCAGCCAGAGTCAGAGTCGGACAGCTCGGCCTCTTTGTCCTTCGGCAGCGCACCGAGAGCTTCTGAGCCCAGAAGTTGCACGATGTCGTTTAACCCAACATTATAGTCGAAGATTGTGTGGCGTCTTCCATCTGTGATGGCCAAAGACATTAAGCGTTAAAGGATAAGTTCACTTCCAGAATAAAAGTTTCCTGATAATTTACTCTCCATATATAGGGCCCTATGAAATCAGTTTTGTTTTTTCCTAAATTCCATTTTATTTTTTTTCAAAATTTCGTTTTTCCGTTTTAATTTTTCTGGACTCTTTTTTCCCCATTTTAAATTTCTCAACTCCTTTTTAATAGTTAAAGTTTATTAATCAAAAAGCATATCTAATTAATTAAAATCATGAAACTTCTCCATTTTCACATCAATTTAATAACGTTTAACAAAATATGAAAATGTGTTTGAAATGTTTTGTTTTTTCCTCACCATATTTTTGTTACCAAATTCTGTGGTTTTACCATGTCTAATTATTTGAATGCATAAAACAACTTAATTTTCCCCTCCTTTCTTTTTCCACAAATTCTGTGTTGTGTATTTACATTTTCTAGTTATCAAATGAAGGCATAAAAATTTCATTTCTCTTTTAATTATTGAAAATTAAGCAAACTTTATTTTTTTTTGGCAAAGGGGATTTACTGTTAAAATTAAAACATGGAAAAAAAAAAGTTGTGTGATTATTCCTTAAAACAATGTTTGTTTTATTTTAGTAGTAGTAGGCTATGTACATTCTACTGTAAAATATTAATAGGACGCTCTTCAAATCAAACAGGAATTTATTTTGCGGGTTGCGTGAATACCTTTACAATTCTGTGATATGACGCTAGTTTTACTCAAATCAAAGTCAAATGCTGATAAAGTGACTTTCAGAGCAATTCTGAGGATGTTGTTCATGTGTTTAAGTCCTCATTTAGTGAGACGGTAGACGATGAAAACGTCCACGCGCTTCAGTGTGTGTAGTAAAGAAATCGCCTGTCTCGCCATTCATTAACAGAGACACGCAGAACACGCAGGATTCATATTTAAATCGACTTTTGGCTTAATATTTACAGATACTAGTCCATAATCGGGATTTGACCTACTTTGATTAATTAATTCAAAATTTGACAAATTCCATGACATTACACGCTAAACTGCGGACTCGCTTTTATGACTGGATTCCGCTGATTCTGTCCAGCGTTTTCCCACATCACGGAAATCATAGGCCCCTACATATAGTGTACTTCAGTGGGGCTCAACGAATTGAAGGTTAAAATGCCGCTTTCAATGCAGCTTCAAAGGACTCTACACAATCCCAGCCTAGGAATAAGGGTCTTATCAAGCAAAACGATCGCATTTTCTTAAATTATATTTATACACTTTTATCCACAAACGCTCGGCTAGCATTAGCTCTGCAATGTGTGTCTTTATTAGGTGATATTGGAAAGGTCGCGATGCGGCGTAGCGGAAGTACCGACTAGTGTTGTCAAAAGACCGGTACTTTGATACTAGATCGATACTAAAAAAAATGAAAAGTTACGGTACCTTTTTTTTTTTTTTTTAAGTACCAGTGGTACAGGCACCGGTCAACCCAGTTCTTGGTGGACTATCCAAAAGGTGCGAGATGAGCTCTCTTCATAAAAGCACTGAGATGAGGTGACCTCAAAAGGAGGAAAGCGACCAAACTAACAAAACATTTCAAAGACAGACACCCAGATCAAATTAAAGAGTTCAAGCAGGTAAGTTTCACAGTGTTTCCCATACATTGGGAAATATCAAACTGAACGCAACAAACAGATTTTCCAAAAGGCTTTGATTTCGTTGAATAAACATGAGCACTGCACGCTCAGTCTAAACCCGGTGCGGTGTTTTATATCACGTATTTCTGAAGAAAATCGACTCTTCAGAAAATTATGGGTGTCATTTTCATTTAATCTTGTCTGCAATGCCTGAGCATCCCTTTCATTTTATTTTTAAATTAAATATGTACACAGTTTGGATTAAATGAAAGTATAGTAGAAAATTTTAATTAGCATGTTTTTGTGTTTTGCTTTGGTACTGAGAACCGTGGATTTACACTGGTTTTAGTACCGAATACTGAAATTTTGGTACTGTGACAACAGTAGTACAGACCAGTGTTTACAAAGCAAGCATGCAAAAAAAGTCCTTGCCCTTTAATAAAAAGATAAAACGATGTCAGATGATTTTAAAGTTCAACCCTCTACATTGCGAGTAAATCACTCGATATGCATAAATTTGTAAATATTATTGACAAATAAATTCTGTCAAAATAACAGAGTTCCTGTTCTTATTAGCAGAATTGTATTATTGTCTTATCAGTATTATTGTTATGAATATGTAGTTTCCCTTTTTTTACAGAAACACTGAATGACCAAAAGCACCACCACCAGTCCTAAATTCAGTTAAAATGTTTATGCATTCATACACTGTTAACAAGTTTTAGTTCTAAAGTTCTATCATTAAATAATACTTGATTATCATAATAGCATATAATAATGCTTGACTGACTGATGTTAAGAGTGTACTTCCAGAATTAAAGAGCTGTGGTATTTTACAACATATAAGTATTATACAGATAGATAGAATATCTATCTGTATAATACTGAATAAAATAATAAATTTAACTAGCCAATGGCCATTCAATTGCCAATTTGTCCGTAGAGGGTTGAAGTTGAAGGAGAAAATGAGGAGTTTTTAACAGAAGTACAAAGACTAAGAACCAACCATGTGTGACCTTTCCAACAGGATTACATAATGTGTGAAGACACGCATCGGAGAGCATTTTTGGTTAAAAAGTGGATTATTTATTTATTTATTTTCAGAAAATGACAGATTGTTTCCTAGATAAGACCTTTATTCCTCGTCTGGGATCGCGCAGAGCCCTTTGAAGCTGCATTGAATCGTTGGCCACCATTGAAGTCCACCATTTAGTCAAAAATCCTAAAATGTTTTCCTCAAAAAAAAAAAAACCCCTTAAAGTTCTTTCGACTGAAGAATGAAAGACATGAACATCTTTGATGACATGGGTGTGAGCAAATTATCAGGACATTTTATTCTGGAAGTGAACATTGAAAACAATACACAAAATGATGCTTCATTTTTTTTTACTACCCAATCCATTTCAAAAGATAAAACCAATCCTGTCCATTTTAATGTAAATAAAGCCACGCTCACCTGTTTGCCCCTGTAAAGAGTCGCTGCCTCTCAGCTTCGACGCTGAAGAGCTCTCGATCTTCACGCAGCTCGTCCCACCTTGGTGAGCTTGACAGGAGTCGACCGATGGGTCTCCTTGCCATCCATAGTCGCACCTGGATCCACATGGCGGCAAACCTAGAACGAGGACGCTCAGCAAGTGAGATTGTTTCCGCATTGCTTTTATAGTTCAGTCTATGGCTCGGAGCCAAGAGCTTCAAACAAGCAGGAAAAGGTGTTAGTTTCACAGTGACGTGAGTGACACGGGCAGCTTTTTCCTCATTCATCTCCTCCGCACTTTTAGGCTTGATTCTCCAAGAAGCTGCTTTAAAGCGATCTGCTTTTACTGACTATGTAGAGTTACGCTTACCTTCACAAAAAAGGTGTTAGCACGATACAGTGATACTACCGGATGACAAAACCCAAGGTACTTTCATTTCTAAGCATTTCCACACCATTTGACCAATTTTGTTTATTAGTTTTCCAATTTATGATTGATTAATAGGTTTTCTATGAACGTCCGAACATGGTGTATGCATTCATCATTGTACTAAATGATAACAATATTTATATAAACGAGATTACAAAGGCACACCAAACAATACTAACGTAAAACATGGTTTTACCAAGGTATATGCCTGAAAAATGTGGTTTTACCAAGGTACATGCTCAAGAAATGCAGTTTTTCCATGGTATATGCCCAAAAATATGGTTTTACCATGGCCCATGCCCAAAAAACATGGTATTACCAAAATACAGGCCAAATAACATTCCATTAACATGGTAGATGCACAAAAACATGGCTTTACCATGGTGCAGCCTAAAAAAAACATGGTATTACCAAAGTACAGGCCAAATAACATTGCATTACCATGGTAGATGCACAAAAACATGGCTTTACCATGGTGCATGCCTAAAAAACATGGTATTATCAAGGTACATGCCCAAAAGCTAAATATTATCTAGGTACATGCCCAAAAGCTAAATATTATCAAGGATGCGTCTCCCAAAAAACATGGTATCAGCAATGGTACACCTAAAACCATTGTATTGCCATGCTACTGTCTAGATCCAATTTCCAATTGGCGTGAGGCTTATTCTCCATTCCTACGGTGTGAGATAGTATATAATGGGGTAAAAACAAGGCCTTGTTGACATGTCTGCTCTCCAAACCACGCCTGTTATTGGCGGAAATAGACGGAAACGCCCCTAACGTCATTTAATGGTAGTGCATTGAATGAAATAACATTAGTCTTTATGTTGTCGAGTTTAAGCCAACAACAGGAAGCTGAAATGGGAGCCTGGACTTAATTTAAGAGTCTATTTGGAGTTTATTTGTAGAAATCATTCAGTTTAAACCAGATTTAACGCAAATCGTGTTCATTTAAGTTAAGGGTTGTGCGCTGGTCATGATGTGGGTGGTCTTGGATCAAAACAGACACTTAAATGACAAATATAAGCTAGAGTTAATGAAAATTAAAACTATTTGAGTCAAATAGCTAAACATTTATCATTTTAATTACATAAAATCAGTGTAAGTAACGCTAACCCATTCTGAACCACTGCATTACTCCAGTTACACCTTCACAAACACTTCCCTGTCTCTCAAGGGCTTGTTTTGAACTGTTGTGCACAAATATGCGTATTCATTTCAGCCTGCAAGACACTGATAACACACATTTCAGCTGATTTAATCGCATTAACCTCACAATTAGACTTCATTTAAGGGCATGGGGCTGGTATAAAATAAAACCAAAAGACAAAGACAGAAAGTGAAAGAAAGAAAGAAATATCTGAAAGCGCTTAATACGACTTTAAACCTTTAACATGCACAAGATAAATATGCAAATGTGTTAATATTTACACAGTAAAATAAGGCGCGTGCACATGGTTATACAGACAATACCTTTAAAGATCAACCGAAACTGATTTTAAAACGGCTCTTTACCTGTAATCCTCCTCTTGAGAATAGAAGACGTGGTTTTAATTCAATTAAAGCGCTAAAAGTGTGAAAATGTTGCACTTTTGTTAGAGTTGAGTCCTGCCGCAAAACGCACTGGAAGTGGGGCTCGAATCAATAAAGTGTTCAACAACGTGTTTCCCCTCCTGCCGCGGGCACGGCGCGTCGCTGATTGGCGGAGCGGGTTCTGAGCCCCTGCTGATTGGTCGAGCCGCGCGTCACTCACGAGGTTAGGCTCAGCGCGCGAAACCCTGCTCTCGTTATCGCACATGCTTGCTCGTCCTGTAATCTCGCGGGATTTGGCGATGTACTATACAATAAAAGCACACGTTAAAGGATTCGCTCATTTTTTATTAATATATAATCAACATTTAATTTATAGCTGTTTATTAAATTTACAAACAAAATAAAACATTCCCATATAGATTCAATGTCAAGTAATATGCAAACAGTACATTTATGAAATTAATGATATAACCTTCTTAATGTTAAATCCTAATTGTTTGAGAACTTAAAAAAAAAACATTTGTTTCAAATATAAATATTAAAACCATGTTAATGTTAATATATATTTTTTTTGTTTAGCAAAATGTAGCCTAAACTGCGTAAAGAAAAAATCAGAAAATCAACAGGTAGTTAAATTCAAAACTTTTCCTGGTCAATTTTACTGCCATCTTCTGGTCATCAGAAACTACTATCCTACAGAAGTCCACAGTTTTGACCTTCTTCCGCATTACAAGAGAAAGCGGAAAGACTAACATTCAGTCTTTAAAACATCCTTGTGTCACCTAATGTTTTAGATATTAAATAGCAGGTACCATAAACCTCTTGATGTTTGCTAATCAGTCCATTTCTACAGGTTCGACCGCAGAACTATCACAAACTGGTAAGACACACGGTCTTTTGTGTTTCTTTATCGCATTTATCAAATACATTGAATGGTGTAGTATCATACCTGTGAATTATTTGGGGAACACGTCTGACTGTCATTTAGACTATTTGAAGAAAGCAGCTAAGACGTTAAACACTCATTTGGGATTATTATTATAATTCAAGTCTTGATATTCTAAATTATCATTCATAGCCATTTTTAATATGATCTAGTCAGTGAACCCAGATTACAGGAAGCCTTCTCAGAACTTGAGCTAACTGAGGTTCTCTTGAAGTTATGGACAAGGGTGCTTCTAGTGAGATTAAAGGGATAGTTCACCCAAAAGTGAAAATGTGATGTTTATGTGTTTGCCCCAGGGCATCCAAGATGTAGGTGACTTTGTTTCTTCAGTAGAACACAAATTAAGATTTTAACTCAAACCGTGCAGTCTATCAGTCTTATAATGTAAGTGGATGAGAATCACGGATAAAACATACAATAAAACAACAAAAACATATACAATTAGGTTGAATATATGACGATATGACCATGAAATCCGTCGTAAGCGTTCCTGATATAGAATCATCACTCTGTCAATGACCAGTTAAAGAGCAGCTAGTTACTGAAGCTCGCTATATCGAGTTCATTATCGGCTGATTCTATATTCAATAATGAACTCATTAGCTGAAGCTTCAGTGAACTACTGCTCTGGTATTAACTGCAGCTCCATTTAAAGCAGGTGATGGGATTACCCTAATCATGGAACCGCTTTACTGACGAGATCGATGGTCATATCGCTCGATATATTGTCCAAGCCCTAACACAAACAAAACCAAATTAAAACCTGTGGCTCGTGATCTATACATTGATGTGTAAAGACACAAAACTAACAGTATTTATATAGTTTTTTTTTACCTCTGATTCATTCGAACTGTTAAAGCTCTCCTGAGCAGCAGGCTATGAGGTGCTTCTTCTTCTTGTTTTATGGCAATCACAGACTTATAAAGGCCCAAAAAACTTCAAACAGAGTTCGCTTTCATTCTTTGTTTGGGGCTAAAAGAAGTTAGAAAAGGTTGACTATGGTATACTGTTTCCAAAATTTCCAACACCCTCAGCTGCTGGAGGCTGGGTGTTGATTCATGTAAACATGTGTCGCGACGCAGCAGTGTATCCCCTAAACACAACAACATGAAATGAAGAAGTGTAGACAATCTAGGTGTGAGACCGGGCCCAATGGTCAGAATATTATAGACAAAAAGAATAATGATTAGCAGCAGTTCAGAGTCAAGTATAATGTTTGCAATACAAAAGAACCATAATCAATCCTTTATGGAAGTGTGAATGTCTCATAGTCTGAAAACTTTAGCATGATGTGGAGAAAAATATTGGAGTCAGTTTGTTACTTTATTTTATTAGTGTTCATTTATTGTATTAAACTGATAAACTGTTACACCTTTTCATATTTTATGTGGTGTCATGATTTAGTTTTGATAAAACAAAGATTTATTATTGTATGTTCATATGGAATTTCAATTATGTATACCCTTTAAATTCACTTATTGAAAGAACAACAGCAGCAGCAGTATGGTGTAACATTTATTTGAAACATATGTATTTGGTACTTGCTACCTTATATTTTTACTCTTTCCTTTCATTCTTTTCATGGCTTTGGAAAACTTGTCTCGGATGTTTCTCTCAGCTTTTGCATAACTCGGTCGTCGACACCAAGCTTCAGTGCAATTTCTTTCTAGGAATTAAATGCTTTCTCTGAATCTTTAAAGTCTCTCCGTGAGCAATCGTACAGGTGCAGATATATTTGTGCCAGCTCAGCTATTCGACACTCCAGTGTATTCAGGAGATGTTGCTCTCCTCTCGGTCCTCAGTAGAATGAGAATCAAAGCGGGGAAAAAATGCCGTCCAAAGAAGGTGGAGTTTCAGAACACACCCACTGACTGCGTAACTCCACGGACCAATAGAAACTCAAAGGTGTTTAGGAGCCAAATGAACTCCCCAGAAAGTCGCTTTGGTGAGCTGTTTCGAACTCGAAACGAACTCAAAACGAACTGAACTTGTTTGAAATGACGTCATATCAGTTCGTTCTTCAATTTCATTTGAAGTATATCAGGCCTTACATGCATTACGCACCTACCTCTCAAGTGCACCATTTACACTCTAATTGAGATTGTATATATAGTGTCAATGGTCCACTTGAAAGATAGGTGCTGGTAATGCACTTATAAGTCTGCGATCCTCCATAAAGCAAGAAGAAGAAGAAGACACCTTCACGCTCCTGCTGCTGAGAGGCTCAGGAGAGTTCTTACAGTTCGGACATTGTGAGTTTCTTGCACAGAACGATCGCTTTGTGTGTCTACACATCAATGTATCGCAGAGCCGCAGGGTTTAATTTGGTTTTGTTGATGTTTTTTTTTTTTTTTTATTGTATGTTTTAGCCTCGATTCCCATCCACTTACATTATATGACTGACAGACTGCAACGGTTTGAGTTAAAAATCTTCGCTTTGTGTTCTACTGAAGAAACAAAGTCACCTACATCTCGGATGCCCTGGGGTAAGCAGATAAACATCAAGTTTTCATTTTGGGTGAACTAATAATAATAATAATAGAACGCCTGTTCAAAGTTATCTGGTAATAATGTTCTCAAAACGTTAGCACAAAAATGTAATTGATGCATTGTTCATGGAACAATGTAAACAGAAAGGTTTCTCAAACATTTCAGTTGGATTTTTTTTTAATTATATTTTTAAATGTTACTGCTCGTTTCAGAACGTTCAGAGAACATTCAGAATTAATGTTTTAAAAACTTGTTATTCAATTTATATTGAAATAGACTTCACTTTGTCTTTCAGCATTCAGGAGCTCACACTCATCTAAGTGACTTCAGATTGAATGGAATGGCTTGAACATGTCATATGAGAGCACATATTCACATATGATCGGCAGTATTTGCGTAAACAATGGAAGAGCGGTGGAGCAGATCTTGTGGATCAAAGATTCGCGAATCTCGCCAAGGCATTTGAGATCATTTCCCAGGCTGGTCATGATCGATGGGTCAGCCTGACGCTCAAAATGCTCCACACACGGGCGATGAAATGGTGAATGCCATGTGCTTGATTCTCCTTAAGAAGATTGGAGAGGCACACGCTAAGCTAACGCTAACAGCAATAGCAGCATTGGAAAATACTTAGCGAAATGGTCAAAATGCACGGAGAATGTGTGAACAGTAGCCACATTGGCGGTTTTAAGTCAACAGACGCCAATACTTATTGGATATTGCAAGAATTTTTGCCGCTTTGGTGCAGGGAGATTGTCGACAAGTCACTCTGAGATCAAGCATACCCTGAAGCTCTTGCATCGAGCAGAATGGCTGGTTTGCTATCTTTAGAGGTCGAGAAGGAAGTAAAGCAAGTCTCGGGCCTGACGTTATCAATGAATCCAACACCGAACTTCATACCGAAGCGCTACAATTTGAGCGTCGCTAGGTCAAAACAATGGCCCTCCATCATCTCAGCAATCAAGCTCGCATTACAGTATCGAAATTAGTTTGCCAACTGCTACAGAATCCAATATGGAAGAAGCAAAGCCAATGAGTCTACAAACACCAACAAATTGTGAAAGCGTCAACCAATATTTGTGCAAAGAACCAGCTACCGACAGCTGAAGTCAATGAAGCGACAAAGTGGAAACAGTGTCTAGACCGCAATGGAAGCTCCCAACTTGTGACATCCAAAAACATGAATCTCAATTTTTCGTCTTCCCCAAACGATGGCGACAAACTTCAGCTCAACCACTAAACGCTAACGATCACAAACCAACAACTAAACCTATCAGTTTTAGCTCTCCAGAACCGAGTCAAAGCGCGTAGAAGAAACGCTTTTACACTTTGTGATCCTACATGAAGCTGAAGACGCGGACGAGGCGCAGAGACTCAGGGACAAACTTGAGCGTATTATTTCTGGAATTGGTGCAACGTTTTCTGACGACTTCCTGACAACCAGGAAGGTCGGCGTTGCGATGTCTGGAGGACGCCATCGAGAATTGCGCTTCACACTGCTGCTGCTCACCCAGAACTTCAGCTCCAACCTCAGCTAAACTAGCCCGATTCAGCGATCATGAATTCGCTGGTAAACCACCACAAAATGAACTCCGTAATTCCGTTGCTACCTCGCAAGAACTGTTTGTTGCGCAAAAGTTTTCCGTTGGTGCTCCAGACGAAGGTCCCTCTCGATGAAAGCAACAGAATGTTGCAACGCAGCCAAAAGGCCATCACACCGGAAAAAGTAGCAACTCAGAAGAAGATTTGGATGATCGAACAGCATCGTAAGAAGCTAGTCGAGGAACAGAAGAGACTACAAGAGGAGAACGCCATAAATGTGGAGCTGCGACGAGATGGAAAAATTAGCGACTGAGACAAGAAAGCTAAATGAAGCAAAATAACATGTTTTATCCGCCATCTGTACCAATGCATCCATCTCCGT
The DNA here is from genome assembly GCA_024542945.1 of allo-octoploid hybrid of Carassius auratus x Cyprinus carpio. Taxonomy (NCBI): domain Eukaryota; kingdom Metazoa; phylum Chordata; class Actinopteri; order Cypriniformes; species allo-octoploid hybrid of Carassius auratus x Cyprinus carpio. The sequence continues at coordinate 2,181,432 of CM045074.1, read as the reverse complement.
CACATGAAGCGATGCGACAATCTGAGTTCACGCAATCTCACTAATTTGATCCAAGTTCGATGTGTCAGGATAATTTGATTTGCACTTAGCCTTTAAGTCGATCATGGATCAAATCGATCCACCATGACAAACACACGAATATTAATGCATTTGAGACGTTGTGTTTTCCTCACTGCATAAATGACACGTCCACAGGTATATTTTCATCTGTAAATGTTAGAAAGTTATGCAAATATATCCATTTTACTGTTAGAGTGGGCGAGCTTCACGAGTGAAGGATGCTTACTGCGCGCATGCGTACTAAATATAATAGCGCAATCATTTTGATATAAGTGTATTTTAATGATAGCATTAACTGTAAATCAAATTTAAGCTGCTAATACAGCCCTGCTAGCTCAAATGAGTAAATGTTTTTGAAGCTTTAAAGAGCAATTTTGTATTGTAATGTTTTAAGGTTCTACTAATAACCATAAAAGGCACAGTTGTCATAAAACCGTGAAAAAAGCTGCATGGCTAGAAAGCGGCTGATCAAGTGAAGCGTGCAACTATGTTAAAATGTTTTATATATCTTAAAGAAAGGTTTTTTACATTTTGGGCACAATACATTAAAAGACAGTTGGTTGTAGCCTATATTTTTATAAGTTGCATTTTCTGTATACTTTTATTTTTGGACTTCTTTAAGTGTGTTTTCACTAAAATCGGTGTTGTGAGAAATCGTGTTTCTGGGAAAGAAAACTTATTTTGGCCAATCAGAACACTCTGTCTGTCAATCTGTTTAAATGCTCAGGTTAGTTGACATCTGGTTGGCTGATGTGTTTTTGGGGGGGGTTGAGAGAAGGCCTGATGATTAACTACAACTAACTTAAAAAGAAAAGAAAATACAAGACATAGTGTTTCATTTCATTGTATTAATTCAGCATTAGGGCTGTCTGTATGTTTTATGGTGGTTTATAGTTCTCTATTATTATTATTATTAAATATTTTTGTGGTACTTTGAGTCTAAGCTTAATTTCCACGTTCAACATTATTCATACATTCATTATAATTAAGTTTAGCTTTAAAATTGTAAAGTTGACAGAAATGAAAAACGTCAACTGAAAGCAAAATGTCTATTGTGTTACTGTAAGCGGAAAAAAAGGTTGTACAAAATAATAAAATAATTGCCATATGACAGCAAGGAATATGTTTACACTTTTTTCTGTTGTATTATTTACAAAAATACAACAGTTAGTTTTCTAATGACAAAACAATGATACATTATTGTGTATTACTATGCTTGAGGGGAAATATTTGAATAAAAATAAGCTTAAAGGATGTCTGTCTTTCTATCTTTAAATATGCAATTAATAATAATAAATAATAATTAATAAAATAATAATTTCATATATATATATATATATATATATATATATATATTATATATATATATATATATATATATATGTGATATTATTATCATGTAATATATTATGCATAACGAGACGTCAGAGAACAGGCGTCTGTTCATTGGCTGGCCAAAGACGTCGCTCCTCCCCGGAATTGCGTCGCAAGGTCACCAGCCAAACGGGTCACTCGCAGCGCTTCAAAGATGGCGGCCTCCTTGTGTCAGTGTTACCAGGTGAGTTTGTCATTTAAACTGTTTATTAAGCGCTCATTAACAGCGCGATTGATGTCGGTATGATAAACACAATGTCCGCGATTGTGTAAAGCAGCAAGAGCGCGCGCTTGGTTCACTGGAACAGCGCGTTTATGATGCAGAAACGTGACTAGATTGATCAGTCATGCTTATGAAACATGATTCTGGCCCTGATGCAACATTACATATTGTGATAACAACAAACGAAGCTCTTAAATCATATTACGTATGTACAAATCACAAAAAATAAAATACTAGACAGGAATTGTGTTTAGACCTCTTAGTCATAAAGTACCATGGTTTTACCATGCTTTTGACGTGTACCATGGAAACACCATGGTATCTTTTGAGAAGCATCTGAGTTTTATGATATATAAGTAAATTACGTATAAAATCTGGTGACATCAGTTCCTGAGCATGTTTATCTGTGGCAAAACTGTCACTAGATGGTGTTTTTCATTCGCATAGTTATGGAAATACTGTATTATTATGCATGTTTTTCTCCTCAGCTGTGTGTCAGAAGAAGTTCTGCGTGTTAGTTACTCGTCAGTATGGTTCATTTATGCGACAGAGCTCCTGTACAGGATATGTAGGTCCGGCTGGCCGCCATCGGTGCAGGTGAGGGTCGCACGTCACTCGTGTTTTTTTAGGGAAAACTGTGATTATACAGCATTTTTTTATTACATGCATGTCATCCGCAGGCAAGGTTTATTCCTCCGGTGGCGTGGAGGGCTTCTGGAGAGTTTCTGGACAATCTCAAGCAGGAACTGAGCAAGAACAAGGAGATGAAGGAGAACATCAAGAGTTCCGCAGGAGGCAAAAAGCTGGAGGAATCGGGCCCTCAAGCAGGCCAGGAGGAAATATTGCATTTTGTGCCTACTGACTCTAGAATAGCCAACTATGCGTTTCCTAGGTGAAATTGTGCTTTTGTGGTTGTCTTACAGAAAACCATCGAGTCCGAAACATTAAAACTTCGAAGTGTTGAAAGAAAACACTGGACGTATATCAGAGACGGTGAAGGAGGTAAGTGTAATTAGCAGCTGCGGCATTTTCTCATTTAGAACACATTTATTTTTATGTAAGCTATTCTAAACATGCAGCGATTTGCGTAAGTGCTGAACTATGTTTCTGCAGAGTATTTGCACTGAAGGACTGCCATGTTCTGTGAAGGATTACGTTGCAAAATAATCTGTTGGATTAGTTCTGATTTTATGTGGAAAACACATTTATTATTTAAGGCAAACCATTGTTTGTTTTTAATTCAGTGTCAATTCATTTTAGATACTATCATAGATTTCATTAATGCTTTCAAGTTTACTTTTATGTTTAAAATGTCTGTTTGTGTAATTTTAGCTAAATGTTTAAGAATGTTGTGTGTTGTTTTATAATTATATATATATATATATATATATATATATATATATATATATATATATATATATATATATATATATATATTATATTATATATGTTGTGTGTGTCTACATAGTTTTCATTATTTTATTTCAGTTTCAGTACATAAAGTTGGCTGGCAACTAGCTGAAATTTATAACTTTTGTTTTATTTCAACTAACAAATCTGATTTTAATGGATTTAATTTTACTGTCAATGTTATAAATTAATATAACTAAATTAACACTCAGTCAGTTTTGAGATGTGGTCTGTTTTGCTTCCATAACATGTTTTCTTTCAGACTTCGGTAAGGAAAACATAACATTTTGTATTTTGCTGGACTTTGTGTTTTTCGTCTGTTGATTTTAATTGCAATGCAAATCTTAAAACAATTTCCAAAGGGTCTCCACCCTTGAAAATTTTGTCATTAATCACTTACCCTTATGCGTTCCAAACCATTAAAAAGCTCGTTCGACCAGAACACAATTTAAGATATTTTTGGATGAAAACCAGGAGGCCAGTGAGTCCATAGACCGCCAAGTAAATAACAGTGTCAAGGTCCAGAAAAGGTATGAAATCTTGTCAGAATACTCCATCTGCAATCAGGCGTGCAATCTGGGTTATATGAGCGGAGGGAACACTTTTGTGGAAGAAAACAAAACAACATGGGGTAAGTGATTAATGACAAAATTTTCATTTTGGGTGGAGTATCCCTTTAAAATTAGTTTTTCAACTCCATTTCAGTGGTCACTTACAAGCACAAATTTACAGTTTTATTACCGCTATCTCATATCTGCAAGAATACTTCAATGAAGGGGTTCATTGTGATCTCCATCTGCAATCAGGGTCAATCTGTATAATGGCGAGACTACTTTTGTTTGTAGAATAAATACAAAGAAATCATTGGGTGGATTTACCAAATTCTTTTTCTTCTCCATTCAGTATTATTACAGCAATTTACGTTACCTATCTATATCCGAGTCTTTACTGGGGGTTTCTTCATATATTTGTTGCATGGTTTATATGCTGCATCTATTTGCTTCTGTAGATATAAGTTACAATAAATCTTGAAAGGTGATTTCTTCAAAATAGTTTTTCTCCACTTCAGTATCAGCATTATCCATCATCCATAGGTTTTACTAGTGTTTTTCCCATTATATCATTTGACATGTTTATTGCTGCACTATTGCTCTTGTTAAGTATATATCTAATAGTAATTTCTTCAAAATGGTTTTTATCTTCAGCAACACTTTTATCCCTAAGATTTGTTTTTTCCTTTGTATTCTGAACGATTTTGCTGTTTTTTGATATATAAAATATAATTCACTGTTTATCTTACTTTTATCCTAAAACATTGTTTCTGCTATATGAGTATTCTCTGATTTGAGTGATACAATATTTAAATCCTTGCTTACAGCATTGCTCATGCTCAGAAAGTATTACAATAATTTGAACCTGTCATGATTTCTGCTCTAGATAATCACTCAATTGTGTCATATTTAATAATCCTCTGTAATCTAACAATATTTTAGAAAACTTGTAATACCAAAAAAAATATTGCAGTTCTTAATCTAATCATTCAACTAGGAAGTATGGTGATATTTTTGGTAATTTTTACTCTGTACATTTGGATTTATCTTGTATTAAACTGAAGTGACTTGGATGATTGCTCAGTGTTTTTGTCATTCAAGCGATGTTGTGTTATTTTAACATTCTGCAAAGTATGTATTTAAAATATATTTCTAAAATATTTTAGGAGCTGATTCATGCTAATTCCGTGCATTTCTCCTCAGGGTTTAGAAGAGGTCGCGCTCAGACATCGGAAAGAAAATCAAAGAAGGCATGGAGGAAGCGCCAAAAGCAAACAGTCGGCGGAGACGGTGTCTAAAGGTGGAGAAAACTTGGAAAGACCGAGCCTTCCGGCGATATCACAGGTCCGTGTCATCATATTGAGTTTTCACATTATAGAAATGCTGATTATGTTATAGGCTATGAATTATCTGGCTGTTTCTTGCGTGTATGTTGTGAAAGTGGCATATGAATGAACTGAATAGCTTAAAAGTTTCAACTCTTGTTGTCCTCAGGGTGTGGAGAGCGTCCAAGAAAGAGATCGGTGACCTCGGACAGATCGGCCCATACAGGCAGCCACCAGACTGAGGAAGAGGAGCATTTCTCATCGAAGGCAGGAGGCAGAAGCCAAAGTCTTTGAGGCCAACGAGTAGGTCACATCTCAAGGGCTAATATTATGACCAGAATCTATATTGTTGCATATTGCAAAAGAAAATAACTTTTATTTCTTTGTATGTTGGGCTGCATGATATTCATTGTCCATTATACCAGATATTTAGTTATGTTATTATAAATGATATCACTACACACAAATTATTTTAACGTCTAAAATGTAGAAAATATGATATACTTGATTTACTAAAATAATTAAACATACTAAAACATATGCTTACCATTGATATACTTAAATAACTAAAACTAAAACTGAAATAAAATGAATAAAAACTATAAAGATATATTAAGAAAAAACTCTAACAAATTATTTAAAAAAAAAATCATGATTAAAAATAATATAATAGAATTATTTTCTGGACAAGCATTTTAAATGAAATATATATATATATAAAGTGCTTTGTCCAGAAAATAATTACATATTATTTATTTTAATAATATTTTTTAATATATATATATATATATATATATATATATATATATATATATATATATGTGTATATATATGGTATATATATATATATATATATATATATATATATATATATATATATATATATTTATATATTAGTGCTGTCAAACGATTAATCGATCCAAAATAAATCAAAGTTTTGTTTACATAAAATATATTAATTATATATAGATTGTGTATATTTATTATGTATATATAAATACACATACATGCATGTATATATTTAAGAAAAAATATATTGTTTTGCATTAAATATGTTTATATATGTAATAAATTATATGAATGTAAATAAATGAAATTATGATTTTTTTTTAATATATACCGTATGTGTGTGTATTGCAAGATTGTTTTCAGGTGTTTTTCTTCTCTCTTAAAGGGAGGCGATGGGTGTCGTGCTGCACAAGGACTCTAAATGGTATCAGCAGTGGAAGGACTTCAGGACAACAATGTTGTTTTAACAGTGAGTTTGACTGAAATGCTCACGTGTGATCAGTAGATGGCACCATGCTGCAGGGATCTGCTGTATGTTCACAGCTGCTCTGTTCAGGAGCAGCTCCAGGTGTTAGTTGTGTTGAAGAGTTCACTGCATCAATGAGGCTCGTTAAGCGCGGATAATGAGACTCAGTAACGAGCAGCCGGACCGCTTTCCACAGGAAGGGCTGCGTGTTGCCGAAGCATGATGTGACACAATTGTTTTAGCGCAGATTGTTGTACTGAGAGAACAACTGACAATATGTGCCATGTTATTATCCCAGTCATTTCATGTGCTGTCCTCCTCCCAGGGTTCTTTGAGATGAAGATGAAGGAGACGGAGCTGACAACGCCTCACAGACGCCTCGCACTGACAAAATGACCTGACATCATCGGTAAAACCATCAACCGATTTACGCTAGATACGTGACATGATGATAATAGAGATAGAAGAAGAATGAGGATGGAAGATGAGAAGAAGATAATAAGAAGATAGATAAGATAAAAGATAAGACGTATAGATACGATAGATAGCATGATAACAGAACTAGATAGAGTAAAGATGATGAATGATGATGATGCAGAATAGCAGACGATAAGAACGGATAGAGGTGATCAGATGATGAACGAGCGAAAGATAACTGATAGACAATCGAAATAACATAATAATGACGAAATAGATGTACGACAGATATGACAGAACGACAAGTAGACGACGATGCAGACGAGAACTAGACGAAAAACGAGAAACTAATCGACGACAAGCATAGATGACGCAGATAGACAAAATAGATATAATACGACAGACAATAGACAGATCATGACGATAGATACTAGACGACAAGAACAAATCGAACAAGACGATACGAACACTATAACAAAGAATGACAAAGACATAGGACAGACAGATGCGACAACAATCTAACCAATGAAACGAAAAACAGCATGACGACATAGACAATATGAAATAACGACGCAAAATAACAAGATGGATAGTATCGACAAGACATGTAAATAGACAAGACAGAAGACGATCAGCAATCAAAATAAATAATAATAACAATATGGCACAGAACGAACAGACAAAATCAAAAGGAACATACAGATCAGATGACAAGATAATCAGATCGCGAATAGCATCGAGCATAGCTAATCAGGAATCAAGATAAAAATCCGACGACAGAGATCCACGACATCGCGACGAACAAAGAATCCAATACGTGAACAACAGCCAAACGAATCAAGATCAGATCAGCATCAGATAAACTGACACGCGATAGCATCAGACAGACATAGCATCAAGACAGACAGTACGACAGATACGAATTGACTGTAACCTGACGGAAATACCAGACAAAGAACAAGACAAGATCATATGATCGACAGAAAATATGATGAGCATCAGCATGAATAAAATAGACAGATACGCATGGAATACTGACAGATCAGCGCATCGCAAAATCTATGACAGATACAAATAATCAGATGTGACAGATCAATGTAAATCAGACACGATAGACGATGCAACATTAGACAGCATAGCATCTGCCATCGTTAATGAACCGAATCGATCAGATACAGACAATGACAGATCGGACAAGACGAGACATGACAGATCAGCGATGTACCGATCAGAGCGATGACTAAGACGACAGCAACTGCATGTAGATCGGACTGCATCAGGACGCACGGATCTGTAACGCTGACTGATCTAGATCAGAGCGAGTCGACACGACGAGACAAGCATGTACGTCGATCGGCACGCGACGAGCACGACAAATCCGGGGCATCAGCGACAGCATCGTAGCCATGACGGACAGACTGAGCAGTTGCGAACAGACGCGCTTATGCGTACGAGACAAGATCGCAGTGATTTTGTATCGCACGCATCGTATCGGCATGCATGCAAGTACGCGATGACAGACGGCTATCGAAGCATTGACCTAATTGTCGGATCGCGACGGCATCAGCGCATCGGACGAAGACGCATCGCGACGGCATCGCATCAGCATCGGCATAGACAGACCAGACGATCGCATCGCGACAGACGACAGACTTAATGCACGACGATCACCGCGATCGCTGACGCATCGCATCAGGATCGACGGACGCACTAAGCGAGCATCGGGATCGGCAAAGCACCGTACGATCGCGATGGATAAGAGATCTAGATCTAGACAGACGACAGACAGATGGATAGAAGATGATGACAGACAGACAGATAGATGGATGGACAATCAGATGAAATCCTCGAAGTGTTTCTGCTCTTCTCAGGTGGCTTGTTTTCAAAACCAGATGTCTGAGGTTCTGACCGAGATCCTGAAGGTGGATCCAACTCGACAAGGACTCGCTCCTGAAGCAGTGCGAAGCGAGACATCATTCCTCAACATCCTCGAGGTGAGACACCTCAACTCCCAGCATGCATTGCTCTTGAACCCAAAACTGAAGGCAAGCAAAACCTGAACACTCCGCTCTGTTTGCAGGCCATGATCCAGGGAGAGCTGGACGCCCTTAAGGACTGGTGCTACGAGGCGCGGAGTGTCCCACAAAACACCTCTGCTGTCACAGATTCTGGTGTAAAGTTGATGGTCTAACGCTGGTCTTTCACTGGTTCTGCTTGCAGACGCACAGTCAGCTGGCTCACCCATCCAGCAGGCCAAAGCCATGGGTGTCCAGTTCCACTCCAAGATCCTGGACATCGATAACATTGACGTAAGAACCATCGGAAAGATGCATAACATCCATCTGCTGGCTAATGGCCCAGTAACTCCATCAGAGCGCCCTGATGGACGGATAATGCAGAATAATGGGATATCGGAGTAACTCGGTTCGGTTGGTTTTTTTTCGCTGTAGTTGGCGATGGGGAAGATGATGGAGCAAGGTCCCGCTTCATCATCACCTTCCAGGCTCAGCTGGTGATGGTCATCCGTAATGTGAAGGGTGAAGTGGTGGAGGGCTACCCGTGAGTGTGCGCTAGCATTAGCAATGACGTTAGCGTTAGCTAGTGAATCAGTGGCGGATTCACCTCTGGAGCCTCGCGTGGGCAGTTTGCAGAAATCGCCGGATATAAATCTGCTCAAAGGCCAAATGTAACGACACACCAGGGATGTTTCTGCTAGGAGTTTGTAGTTAATTTCCCGTCCAGTGCCCTCGAAGTCGCTGAGTTCAGATGGTCGTGGATACTAGAAACGCTGTTTTATTTCACACAGCTGGACGTAAGCTGTCGTGGTTTGAATAAATCTGAACATTTAAAAGTTTATTTTAGTTTCAAAAATCAAATGAAAATAAATACAAGATATATTTTTATGTAATAAAATAAAACAGCAAATTTCCCAAAAATATTTAGTTACATATCTATCTATCTATCTATCTATCTTTTATATATATATATATATATATATATATATATATATATATATATATATATATATATATACTATTTTATATTTACTAGTAAAATTATGTGTATATACTAAATATTTAAATGTTCAATTAATCATGTCTATATATTAAATGTGAATTTAATATTAATTATTGTTTTAAATTAAAATATATTTTTATTTTAGATCATTTTATAAGTATATTAATATAAATAAATTTAATAGCAATAATATTATTATTAATATCTCATAATTCACTCCACAAAAAATCAAAAGAGAAAATATTTTACCTTAAAAAAATGTTTATAGAACCATTAAGAATTATAGAATTTATTTATTTATATTAATTAATTTATATGATTTTCTAACTTCCCCATAATTCAAATTAAACACAAGGACTATATGAATTATCCCTTTAATATGAATTCTATTTTTTGAAATTTGTTTAATTTATTATATTATTTATATATTCTGACTAATTTGAAAAAATCATAACTCAATAAGTAGTGTTAATCAAATAATTAAATGTAACAACTAAATAAGTAATTGTACTACGGTGATTAATTAAACAAAAGTCTGTATTATGAGTAATCTAAATTATGCATTTTTTTAAACTTATATTTATAATAAAAAATATTTTTAAATTTTAAAATCTTTATGCAAAAAAAAAATCTGAATTTTACTAAAATAAAATACAAATCTTTTGATTTTGTAACTGAAAAATGTACGCTTTCATGAAATTCTCACATAGTTGCATTTGTGCATTCCACAGGAAAAGGTTCTCAGGATGATGTACGTTTAGCGTTGTCGAGATCAGGACGAGTTGAACCCTTACGCCTGGAGACTCTTAGACATCTCCGCTTCCAGCACTGAGCAGATCCTGTAAACAACGGCTTCGCAATGGGGACACGAGGGGAGGGATGGGGCATGGCTCAGCTGGGGCGGAGCCACACACATCGGCTGGTTTTACAAAACTCCTCCCCTAGCGGTTTCTTCCAGAGCTCTACCACGAAACACAGGGTTGTTGGTGAGACAAAAAATGGCCGACGGTTGGACTCAACGCCATTGGACCAAATCCCCATCAGTCTGAAAGACTAAGAGACTCATTTTGTTTGTGCTATTGTCTGTTTACCTTTTCTGGAAGGAAGCGGTAAAGTCGAGTGGTTATCAAGTGCCATTCTTCAAAGCTATCAATAACAATGTGGAATAATGATAATTATAATAATAATACAAGTACTTAATTTCTATTGGATTGAATCTGAATATTACTAAACCTCCCCAGGCGCTCTTAAACCGTGATACAGTTTGGAATTGTTGCGACAATAGTTGATGTGTCTATTTATTAAAGATTTGGTCCAGGTTATGTAGTTTTATCAATTACAGATTGTATCTTTAAGATCGGCCTTAACGTTTTCTTCTTTCAGAGTGTTTCAACGGATCGTTTATTAAGCCATCAGTTCGCTTTTTTTATTCATTTCCTCTCATTAATGTGGGGCTAAAAGACGATAGAATTTAATTCGATTTTCCTGCTGTATAAAAATGAATTGCTGGTTGATGTAGAACTTGTAATGTATATTAAAAATATTCCACCCTTCACCATGAAAGATGTGTTGATTTGGTTTCACTCATTTCACAATGTTCCCGAAAGGTAAGATGAAATAAAATGCCAATAATAGAATTTTTCATAGTATTTGAAATGCTAATCCATACTGTTTTCGCATATCTGACGATATACGGTATGTAAACTCAAATTCTATTCTGAACAAGTTAGCTCATTGGTTAACCTTTAATTTTAACTTTTGGAGTTACGTAAAAGTTTGCTTAGTAGTATTTTTTGTAAATGATTTGACCTTAGCACATGAGGCTATACTGCTCTGATTGAATATAAAACAGGAAAATACAAGCTATTTAAGATATTTAAATATTAGCTGGTTAAGCTAACCGTTAAATATACAAGCTACTGCCATGAAGTAGCTACTCAATTTTAAGTAGTTTAATGTTAAGCTAACTTTTTGCTTGTAGTGTAGCTAACTGCTTTTTAAAAGAGCAACTTAAACTATTTGAAAGGACTTTGATTTAATTCAAAGTTGTTTAAAGTTAAGCTACTCTTTTAAAAAGCACAAAATCTAGCTAAGTGCAATGAAGATAGCCACTCAGTTTAGTTGTTTAAAGTTTGCATACTTTGTTAAGCAACTCTCTAACGCAATGAAATAGCTACAAACAAATACTAGCTAACTGCACTGAAAGTACATAGCTAGTCAATTTAAAGTGGTACAATTAGTTACACTACATGCTACTAACAAAAACTAGCTAACTGCAATGAAATAGCTACAAAACTAGTTAACCACATTGAATAGCTACTCAATTTAAAGTAGTTTTAAAGGTAGTTAAGCTACCTTTTAAAAAAGCAGTTCTACACTAAAAGCTATTAGAAAACTAGCTAATTGAAATGAAGATATAGCTACTAAATTTACATTTTAAATTGCAGCTATTTAAGCTACACTTTAAAAAAAAAAAAAAAAAAGCAGTTGACCAGACTACTAGAAAACTAGCTAACTTCACATAGCAACTGATGCAAACTAGCTAACTGCACTTAAGTAGTTTTATTTGTAGCATTATTGCAGTTAGCTAGTGTTACTGTTATTTAATGGTAGCTTGACTGTTAAAACCACTTTAAATCAAGTAGCTTGTAATTTAGCAGGTTATAATTTTTGTTTTAAGACTTGTGACAGAAAACGAATGTTTCTGCTAAGATCGCTTTATGTTAGCAGCTGCTTACCTCCTGTGTAGCCTAAACATTAAACTGCTAATTCAATTCAGCAGCTAATTTTTGCAGAACTGCTGGCAGTATTTGGCCATTTACCTACACAGTGAGTGAGAAAATGCTGTTATGCAATGTGTTTCAGAGAATTGTTCTCTTCAGGTTTCTGTGGGCAGATGCTCGCAAGCGTGCAACTCTCATCCATGGACGTGGCACCGCTTTGACACGGTCAGATTTATTGCCTGGTTTCTGGAAAGCGTGGAGGATGCTTCATAAACAGGCCTTCCTATTTGTTCATCCATTCATCGTCCCCATGACAAGGCATATGTTTGGTGATGGATCTCCTCCGGCTTGGGGAGACTGCTGAGGTGTGCGCTTTTGTGTCCTGAAGTTTCCCTACATCTGCAGATGGATGGTCTGGATGTGTGGTTATGACCCGTCACAGTGAGGAGGCCTGCAGAAAATACACAAAACCCACCTCGGAACAGCAGATGATGTCCTAAAATATAACACAATTCTGAGTTTTAATAATGGTTTATTAAATACTGGGTGAGTACAGTTATGTATACTGGACTTATACTACATACTGTTCTTGCGGTATGTAGTATGTATAGTATATATACTGTGACCAACAATTTTAAGCAAATTTCATTATTGTATATTGCCTGTATATGATTAAATACTAGTTCTGAATAGCATACTACCATAGTATTAGTACTAAATACTACTCCTGCAGTATCCTGTCCTGAAAATTAACCATGGTTTTACTACAAAAAAAAAAACAAAAAAAACTGGTTACTAAAATTAAACATGGTTTTGCAACACTAACCATAGTTTTAACCATGGTATTTGTAGTAAAACTGTGGTTATACAAATGGTAGTCAATATGCCAAAAAACGTGGTTAATTTTCATAGTGCGTGTCAAGAAATTCCTAAACTAAAACATTAAAACATAAAATAAACACAATATAATATAGACTTTATTACAGAGTTTTGAAGGATCTCTTATCAGATTTGAGTTTTGGGTGCATTGAAATATTTCAGCTTCCACGACCAAACAGCACGCTTGGCATGACCAACCGGATGTCATGTATTGTAAAACAAATCTACAAACTTGAAGTATTTTTTTCCTTCATGATAGGCCTATATCGTTTATTTTCTGTAGAATGGGTGTTTATGAATAATTAATCCCTATATAATCCTTTTATAATGATACAATTACTTACATTTATATATAAGCACTGCAAAAACATAATATTTCTACCCAGATGTATTTTTTGGTCATTGGTTCTGTGTGAATAAATATTGATTCATTTCTCAATAAGCAGAGGGTAAATACTCTTGCTGTGTCCAAACGGTGCATTTTTTAGCCGCTTAATGACTTTAATTAAGGTTTGATATTGTTTTAATGCAAAATTCAAATATGAGGAAGCAGCTTTCGAAAGAATGGCTTTCCCTGAAAATGATTACCCTTCATATACTCAAAACATTCTCTCTTCATCTTCATAGTGTTCCTACATGTCGATAAGCACTTGCTCGTCCAGTGCCTCAATGGACCTTGCTTGATTTAATGGAACCTGGAGATTCGGCAAAAAATGACGCAATTATTATAAGGCAGCGAGGGCCGAGAGAGACTCTTCTGTAACCGCTTTTCCCAGCCTCTAGTTGTCTGATTTAGCCATAGATTAGCTGTCACTTCCACGGAGCAAACAACGCCTGAGAGGGCTAAGTAACTGCCCTGGGGGTATATAGGGCTGAAATGGGCATGCTCTCATCTACACTCATTTCCCACAAGGTCTGCCACCCCATTAGGCTTGTTTTCCAGACACTCAAGCCTAACTTCCTGCTTCTTGTCCGTTTCTTGGATCAGGCGTTTCTAGAGTCATCTAATCCAATCTCGGATTCCTGAGGGATTTTCAGATGTTTTCCAGAATAATCTATAAGCAACACAGAAATGCCTATCCGTCACCTATAGTTGCTAACTTTAACTTTAAACTGCTTTAAACTGAATAGCTATGTACCTTCATTGCAGTTATCTATTTTTTACTAGTAGCTTGCAGTGCTGCTATCTATACATCAATAGTGTTTTGAATGATAAAGTTACCCTCTTTAACTTTATTTGGTTCTGCTGTTTTGTGTTCATCTGCTTCTCCCATTTGCTCTTTTACATTGACTATCACTCTATACAGACTAATACAATCAGATACAGCAATTTCTGAATTTTTATTCCACTGATAAACTGAACACTCACCTCAGTGTTTGTGCTGTGACTGGACTCTTTCAACTGATTTCCCATTGAACCGTCAGCAACTGAACTGCAGCTCAAACTATTTCAAATATAGTGAATTAAGCTACAAACTCGATTGTCATACACAATGTTTCCATCTAAAATGTATTTTGAGCTGAAGCTCATCATATTACTAGAGTGTTTCACTAGTTAGCAGTAAACTTCACTTTGAATATATACATAAATTTGTGTTGGGATACTGTTATTTTATTTGTAAACATCATACTTTATTTAGCTTATTACACTTATATATCTAGTGAGCTAAGCCAGTAGTTATACTGACAGTGTCGATAAACACAGCTGAAGATGCTAAAAGCAGAGCAAGAGACAAACTGAATCAACTCGTGAGTCGCTTTACACTGGAACCGCTTCGATTAATTCAGCTGGATTGATCATTCAGTTCAAGTGAATCACTTACAAAAATCTGATTAAAGAGTCATTCATTTTCGAATTTTGACATCGCTTGTAATGATTTAAAAAAGCACTAGTGATGGGTGAAAAAGAGCTTTTCGAAACTCGAATCAGTTAAACCATTTTTAGCAAAATGATTCACTGTTTCAAAGCCCCACTCAGATTACTCATTTGATTCAGATCGGATTTCAAATCACGATTGTGTATCATTTGATTCAAATCAGAACTTGGAGCGGGTTTAATCATTTCACAAACTGAATGATTTGCATCATTTGATTTAGATTGGCGTGTTCATGAATCATTCAGATCGAGACTTGCAAGCCGAATCATTTGATTCAGATCGGAACATGGAGCACAAATCATTTGATTCAGATTGAGAATTCAAACGGGAGCAGGAATCATTTGATTTAGATCGGAACTTCAGAGTGAGTTCTGGATCATTCAGATCATTCAGGGACTTCGAGCATGAATCATTTGATTCAGATCGGAATTGAGCATGGAGCATGAATCATTGATTCAGATCGGACTTCGAGCATGAATCATTTGATTCAGATCGGAATTCGAGCATGAAGTGTGAATAATCTGATTCAGATCGGACTTGGAGCATGAATCATTTGATTCAGTGGTAATCTGAGCATGGAGCATGAATCATTTGATTCAGATCGGAATTTGGAGCGTGGAGCGTGAATCATCTGATTCAGATTGGGACTTGAGCACAAATCTTTGATTCAGTGGTAATTCGGAGCATGGAGCATGAATCATTTGATTTAGATCGGACTTGAGCATGGAGCATGAATCATCTGATTCAGATGGACTTCGAGCACGAATCATTTGTTTCAGATCGAGAATTGAAAGCGGAAGTGTGAATCATTTGATTTAGATCGAACTTCAGAGTGTGTTTGCAAATTATTTTGTGAACTGAATTTGCGATCTGAGTGCGGATCGCTGAATCATTTTATTAAGGTCAGGACTTTGGTACGGGTTCATGAATCATTTTTCTTTTTTTTTTTAAACAGAAGAAAACATCAAACCATTACAGCTATAAAAAGACAACAAAGAAAAAAGCAAGTAAGTATACAAAATACAAATCTCTTAAGAAATATTTGCCATGGTTTTAATACAGTAAAAATGTAGTAGGCCTAATTTTTAACAATTTTCTAACTATAGTTTTCAAAGTCGTACATCGCCTGTTACGCTGTGACATGTGCCTACCAATATCCAGCAACTGCTAAATTGTCCTTAGCAATTGTCCTCAAACAATTAAATGTCTGTCTGCTGTAATGTCCCCATCAACCTATAGGCCCTTGTCGAGTTTACATCTCACAGTTCAGACTTTTTTTCTCTCAGTTCTGAATTTACATCTCACAATCTTTTTTGTTTGTTTGAGCCAAGAAATAAAAATGTACAAAATTGAAAAAAGTCTCAAGCACCCATAGAGATTTTCTGAGTGTAAAAATACTAAAGAATTGGTAATGCAATCGTTAAAGAGCTTGAATCTAAACCAAACCATTAAATTCCAAGTATGACATCTATTTGAGATCATCTTGAGGAAGCGGTCCCAGTTTCGACAGCTGTTTGCCATGTTTTAAGGCTGAAGTTGAATTTACAGCAGCAGAAATCTCCCCAGTCTCAAGCCCTGACAGAAACAAGTCGCCCTCCCGATTAAAGCCGTGACAAATTGCCATCCTGAAAGCCACTAACAGGAGAACCGTAGGCAGAGGACTTACTGATCAATAGAAACCGGATTTGCCATTGTTTTCGTCCTCCAAAGCACAGCCATAGATCCTCATAAAGAATCTGCCGCTGGGATGAGGCGATGGCTGAGTCTCGGCGATCGCTCATTTCATTTTGGGCAGGAGACGCCTAACGCAGGCTCATGAGGAGATCGTATGCTGCTCACAGTGGAGAATGTTTAAATAGCCGCTGATTTGCCGCTAATTTGCTGTCGTTGAGTAATCGCGACATCTCCTTGATCTTTGACCTAACGCGACATCTCTTTTCGTCAAGACACATGATCATGCCATCGAAAACAATTATATGCTTTCTGTAACATGCTAAGTGACTCACAAAATGGCCTAAAGGTCTAATAAATGAGCACTGGAGGGGCTCATTAGCAAGCCTGCAAATGAATGCCAATGCTGTGGCTTATTTGCATATGTAAATGAGCATGCCTGTGTGTATGCAGTGATGTTCTTGACAGGTCTGTGAAGAGACTTTGGGTTCATTTGGAACTGCAGTGTGCAGTATACAAACAAGCTTGACCTTCCATTTCTAGTATGAACAAAAGGAAAAAGATCTGGTTATTTATCCTTTTTTAATTCAGTTATGTACAAAAATGTAATTTTGGCTGGTCCAATCAAATACTGAGTGAAAAAAGACAGTTAAATAATTTAATATTTAATGTTGCTTCCTGTTCAAAGGTTCACAGTGTACATACTACATACTGAAAGAATAGTATGTAAGAATTGTATGTAAGAACTAAAAAAATAGTATGGTAGAATGATATTCTGAAGCATTTTTTAAACTAAATTTGCTTAAATATGGCAGGTCATAATATATGTAGTATACATATATACTACATACTAGGGTTGGGTTTTGACAAATTTCACAATTTGATTTGATTTTGATTCACAACCCACGATTCAACTCGATCTAATAATACTTATAATATTAATAATACTAATAAATACTAATAATAATTTTTACTAATAATAAAGTTAACTTGACAATTACATAATTATATTTCTACTCCAATACGTTTTAAAAATATAAACAATTAAAGGTGGCTGTCATAAAACATGACAGATTTATTAAAACATAAACTAAAAATTTAAGAACAGTTAAAATTATCATGGATATGTTATGTGGTGCATATATTTGGCAAAATGCTCCTATTTAAAGTTTACTCTTCTAGCTGACTAACGAGTCACCGAATATATAAATGTGACGTTATGTGATATTTTTACAAGCTGTTATACTGATGAGGCACTACAGCGACATGTCACTGTACATTAAACAGCACCAAAACACCATTTATCGTATGAATATTGTAATAAAATAGACAGAATTTGAAATTTGAGACTTTGTTTCATGTCAAAAGTAATGAAGTAAAAGCTTATTGCAATCGGAGTTATATTAATAAATGTTCTGACTCTTCCAAGCTTAATAATGGCAATGAATGGGTGTTGAGATTTTGAAGTCCAAAAAGTGCATCCATCCATCATAAAAGTACTCTCTACGTCGGGGTTAATAAAGGCCTATGTGTAAGAAAAATATCCACATTTAAAACTTTATAAACTGTAATCTCTAGCTTCTGCTAACTGTCATTTGCATGTTTAAGGAGAAAGTTGCTTTTCATTGGATGATGCAGGACGTATGTCATCAAGACATTTATATTTTTTTACCGAGTAAAGTAGAATGCAATTCTTAACAAGTCTTTGAACATACAGTCAAAAGACAAGATATTTGTAAAGCCTTTGCATTATGGATTTGGTCATAGTATTTTAGACCAATAAATTAGTGTTCATTGCTTTTATAAATGGTGGCAACAGCCATATTTTTTATGTTCAAAGACTTGACATGTACTATATAGTGGTTTGTCTTCTGTCACCCTAATTGAGGCTCACACTTGGGGCATAAATGTCAACAGGACTAGTCTTAATGTTAACTGAGTTTGCTTGTGTCTGTAAATTTAGAGGGTGACGGACTGCGCAATGGCGCGTCTGTTGGGATAAATAGTCGCATTAGAGTTGCTGCAGCCCGAGATGAACGTCGCTTACTGGCCTATGAAATCTGCAAGGTCCTGCTCTACATGATAAATGAGATAATCTGCCGTAAAGCATATTTAAGTCATATCGCATGATAGATAACAAGACGGAGAAGAGGAAGGGGGAGACCGGGATATTTAGGGAAGCCAGGATAAAAATATGAAAAGAGAGGAGATTTAAAACCCAGACAAAAATATTAAAATCAACCCTCTCTTCTGTCTCTCTGATGAAATGTGCAGATCTAATTTACATTTTAATGCCCTATGTCCAGGTTGGTGCTAAATAAAGATCTGCTTTGCAATCATAAAATCACTCTGATTTTTTTCATTCGGAGACCCTGACGTGTTGTTTGAACCCAAGGGATTCCGTGGCCACGCCACTCTCAAGAAAAAAGTCAATTTTCGTATGTAATTAAATTAGACATGATCAATATATCTATAGCTGAGTTCACGCGAAATCCACATGCAACTCGTGAGCGACGCATTCGTGCATTATTTATAGCCACAATGGCAGTAATTATGAAGAAAATGTCATTTAATTATTTAACAGGACTGAGTAAAGTTTGGGCAATAAATCACTTTCTCGTGGTTTTGATATTTAGGGACGCAAAATTTTACGCATACGTATTTTGATGGATATAAACACTCTTATGCATGCAGCATGCAACTAGTCTTTACCTAATTTACTTTCACACACCTCGTACCAAGCAGATTATTGTTAATGCTGGTATGAAATGTTTGCGTCCATTATGCATTCATGCAATATTAATATTCTTATGCATATCCGATGGAGCCGGGCTCAAAACGAGCCCCTTGTTTTTGTGCCACGGCTCAAGGAAACGCATAAATCCTCCAAACTCAATTCTCAAGGTGATTGAGAGACATAATATGGTTATCGCCTGGCTGTTTCGCTCATAATAAAGCCATTCCCAATGGAATATTGGGATTGATGGATGTCTATGGGATATTGATCGATACCTGCTGGCCTTCTGGAAAATGGGAAATGAGTGACCATTAGTCCAACTCAATTCTGTGAGCTCCAAGCGCTGATGGCGGGACTCTATTTCACAGCAGGGCACGACACAACTCAACGACGCCGGGACGCTGGAGGAATTGTGTCTGAATCAAGCCCTTTGGCTGGCCGTTATGGAACCCCGATTTAGAAAGACGGTTGAAGACGCTCAGGTGCTCTGCAGGTGCCCTCAAGTGTGAATTTGTAAAACAAAGATTGGATTTTCTCTACAACACCTTGGATGTTTGTTTTCAGTTAAATAAACTGAACTCACTGTAATACTTTATTTTAGCATATTAAAATCTAACTAGTATCCCAGGTAGCAAATTTACATTATAAAAACATTGTAGGAAAAGTCCAGTTTTCTTTGTCATGATTAAAATGTTATTTAAAGGTTATGAAACCCTTTCTCACAACATTGTAATATCTTTATTTTTACCCAAAACATTTATTTTTAATATTCTAAGAACGTTAAAATGTCCCGTTTTTTTGTTGTGATTTAAAAGTTATTTAAAGGTAACAGAAAAGTTTTACAAAGTTCTGCTAACTTTATTTTTACCCAAAATATAACATTATTTGAACATTTATTTTTTAATATTCTAAGAATGTTAAAATGTCAAGTTTTCTTGCTGTAAACGTTATATAGCCTGTGTAACGTTATATAAGGTTACAAAACATTTCTTAGAACGTTCATCAAATGCAAATAAAATCTCAAGAACGTTAAAAAATATTGATCTCAGAACGTTTTCTCTTCAGCGTTATGACAACATATATAAAATATTAATATGATAAAAAAAATTCTATAAACATATATGAACGTTTTGTCCTAACGTTTATAAAACATTATAAAAGTTGTGAGAACATTATTCCCTGTTAGCTGGGAAGGTATGGCTTATCAGTCAGACTGTAAAAGCTTCTGAAACATTTGTCAACACATTTTGAAAGGGTGAGGTTGCCAAGTGTCTGAGTAAAATGAAATAACCAAGAAGAAAAGAGGTGATTGAGTTGTTTATAGTTCATTGTTGCTCATAGCTTGCAAAGGAAGTGACCAGAGGCGCCTTCCTCCTGTCAGCGTGGTCTGATTCAGCCCTCATCATATGAACAGTAAGTCACACACAGTGATATGGATCTTGCTAAATTATGGCAGTCTGACTTGTGATTTTAGATTTGTGTAATATTGTCCAGAAAAAACTATCAAATCAAATCTTTACTTTCCTGTTAACCTTTTAAAAGAAATGTATAACCCATATACCTTCATAAAACTGTACATACATGTCTTGAGGAAAAGGAGAGTGCTCTGAGACCTGTAAAGGTTAATGAGGTGCGTTTTGCGTTTGACGTAGACAGCGCTCGATCGTCACGGAAGAAGGTGCATTTGTGGCCGGAGGGGTGACGGTAATGACGCCCACGGATCTCATTATCAGGGTTATTGATTCGATCTGCCCACCTGCTTTCGCCGCGACACTCCGACCGCTTTCTCTCTTTAACGGGCAACACGCTGCAAGAGTTTCCTTTGAGGAACCGTTCGGTCCTTCACCGGCTCCTTTCTCATTCTCTCACACACATATAGATGAGTAGCCAGGCGTTATTTAAAGGGGTCATATGCTAAAAAAAACATTATTTTGTGTATGTTTGTTGTAATGCAATGTGTTTATGCGGTTTAAGGTTAAAAAACACATTCTTTTCCACATAATGTACATTATAGTTGCTCATCGATGCCCGCTTTCTAAAATGCCGTGATTTTTACAAAGCTCATCTTCTGAAAAGCGAGTGTGCTCTGACTAGCCAGCTCTTCAGTGCGTTGTGATTGGCCAAATACCTCAAGCTGTGATGGAAATTTTATGCCCTCTCCATACTGTGATGCCGTGTCTTGGCTGACGAGACAAAACCAATAAAACCCATTACAAACGAGGCATTTGTTACATCCAGTGGGGACATTATTACTGATTATAATGACTTATACTGTCATTTTACACATTGCGTTCGCTCGTAAACATAAAACCATGTCTGCATTTGTGATCAGAAACGACAAACAACAAAGCGCTATTCTACACTGCTCCAAAACTCATGTTTGAATCATCAGTGGCAAATTCTTTATAAATATGTAAATGTACTTACAGGTTGTGAGTCAGAAGAGCCAGACTGTCCTTGCAAAGTTGGAATTGCCCCACTTTAATAGAAACAGCGATTGTGCACAGCCTTCCAGGATCAAGAAACATTTTACCTCTGTAAAATCGCTGCACACATCTGAATATTTGGGTTGAACTGTTCTGGAACAGTGCTGTAAATACAACTAACTTCTAGTTGTGTCCTCTTTTGGAAGGCCAAACAAAGAAGCTTCACTTTCACACTGAAACACACAGTGTCTTCACAACATTCGGGCAGCAACAATACTACAGTGAGAATAAAAGTCCGCCTTCTTTCTTTGCGTGAACATTTGAGCGCGTTATGCAAATCTTCCCACATCATGACGTAGACATATGGATGTTAGAATGAGCCGTTTTTGAAAGCAGAACTTATTATAAAATTACGTAGAATGAATTCAAAACCAAAATGTATAAATTAAGATAAAATTCTAAACAATATATTTACACAATATTTGTGTGAAATAGCCTATATAATTTTAGAAAAATCTCAAAAACTGTTTTAAATTACATATTTCAAATCGGCAACAAAATCTGAAACGAACTTCCCTTGAATGTTGTTTCATATGCTCAAATAGCATTTAAATAGCTTATTTTTCAGTCTAGACCAGCTAATGCGCATTGCAGTCATAACGTGCTAACTATAAAGATAACAATAAAGATATAGTTCTAAAAATCATTCTCAGTATTAAAGAATAGCAGAGTCCACACCATAGCTATAACGATAAAGCCACAGAGAAATGATATCGTTGGAATCATTTTCAGAACGATTTTTTTTTCCAGCTGATGAAGCGATACAAACATTGAAAGGAAATCAGAGGGTATTTTATTCTTATTATGGTACATATGCATAACACCATGATATTGTCTTTGTATGTGTCTGAATATTTGTTGTAGTTGGAATTTGACCCAGCAGAAATTTCATTTTGAACCATTTACCTAATGAATCAATTCCCAGCTGGCACATCAGTGACTTTGGCCAAAGTGTTCAGTGAAGAACATTCTGATCTCTCCTCAGAAAAACATACATCATCTGACAGGACAGGTTTGGAAGATATATTTGAAACCGCCAATTAGCGCTTGAGTAATTTGAGTTTTAATGTATCAGAGAAAAATGAATGACAAGACAAACTGACGAGGTAATTTAAGGAGATTAGTTCGAGCTTGCCAATACACCTCCTTACAGACTGTTTCCGTGAGGGTTCACAGAGACAAATCTCACTGTCTGACCTGCGGAGAGCCTGAGCCCGCATGCTTGGCACAAGCAAGGATTGGCAGAATGCGCGTAGATGGCAGCAGGTGGTGCAGCTGGCGAGTCGCCACCTTCAGTTGGATGATTTGCTGTGTTGGGATTAAGTTCTGGAGGGTTATGGCTTACAGAGTCAAACTGTAACCTTCGGTCAGACTGGAAACCTCAATGTAATTTGATGCTTTTTCCATAAATACTGCACTTCATTGTGTGAAATTGATTTATTTATTGGACATTAATTTTCCAGCTAACAACGCTTTGGTTTCCAGAACATTCTGGGAAAGTTTTGGTTTTAAAACCTAAAAATAGCCATTACCAACATTCTTCAAAATATCTTCTTCTATGTTCTGCAGAACTAAAAAACTTGTACAAGTTTGAATGACATGAGGGTGAATAATGATTAATTTAAAATCATTTATTTTTGGGTAGTCTATTCCTTGACAACCATAATAATAATAAATTAAATAGATTAATTCATTATATATTTGATTGACACAGAGTACTTAATTTATCTATTTGTTTGTTTGTTTATTAATTTATAGACTATACATCTACAATGATTTAAGAGGTTTTTTTCCCTCCTTGTGGCTTGGATTCTTGGATTCAAACAGAGAAACTAGGTGTTACATGCTTTTTTTGTTTAACACCTTTTCTTTGATCACATCATGTTTTGTCTGCATCCTTATTCGTTTAAATTTAGTGTTTTGGGAAAGATCCACATTATGTAACTGGGTGGATGTGGTTTCTTATTGGCAAAGATGGCCAGTGCTGTCATGAACAGATGGGGCCACACTGATCACAGAGGGATGTGTTGTGTTGTTTATTTCTTAGCAGTCAAAACATAATTTTATGACACTTCACATGCACCCTGAAGCTGGCGACTCTTTAAATAAATTCATATTTAGCTAATAGATTTTTTCCCCATACATTATGTGATTGAAACGTGTCAAAATACCAGAAAAGCTCAAGTTCTTTCTTTAAATGAAACATTAATTAAACATTAGCTATATTAAAACTGTTATAGGTCGTATTTGTTAAATTAATATCTGTTAATATATATTTTATAAAATAACATTTGAAATAAGTAAATAATTTAGATTATTTTATTAACCAATGTAATAAAGTATGTTAACACAAACTTATGACAAATATTTCTGGTCCACATTCTCTTTAAGGTGTCTAGTATTAATGTATGAGTTCACAATTTTAAATTTTTTGAGCATTGTCATAGTAAACATGTTGATGGTCACAATATTGACTGATAGGATAACAGTGAATTTAGGTATACATATAAATCTAATTGCAGTTATTAGTGAAAAGTGCACTAAAATGTTGCAATTAAAATATTGCACTAAATTAAAAGTTCAAATGTTACAAATAAGTTACAATGATGTTGTTATGCTGGCAGTACTAATATAACAATTTTGAAATATGTTGATGGTTGTATTTTTTGTAGTTTATCTTAGTATTCCTATAAGTGTTGTATAAGGGGTTGCATAATAGTAACCCTAGAATATGATGAAACAGAGTTTCAAATAGCTGAGGCTAAGATATATACAAATTTTTATGACTGCAAAAATATGTTAATTCAGTATACGCATTATTCAATATTGTGACTACAATCAATATTTCAAACACTTTTCTCAGGAAGTTCTAAGCAGCCATGCATTATCATTTTTTCCCTTCTTGTTTTCTCATTATACGACTTAATTTTCTCGTGATCTCGACAGTGAAGTTGTTTTCGCGTTAACGACTTAATTTTCTCGTGATCTCGACATGCGAAAGTTGTTTTCGTTATAACGACTTAATTTTCGTTATCTCGACATACGAAAGTTGTTTTCCGTATAACGGACTTAATTTTCTCGTTATCTCGTCATACGAAAGTTGTTTTCTCGTTATAACGACTTAATTTTCTCATTATCTCGAAAGCGAAAGTTGTTTTCTCGTTATACGACTTAATTTTCTCATTATCTCAACATAACAAAAGTTGTTAATACTAGACACTAGACTAGTTGTTAATAAAGAGAATGTGGACCAGAAATATTTGTCATATCTTTGTGTTAACATACTTTATTAAATTGGTTAGTAAAATAATCTAAATTATTTACTTATTTCAAATGTTATTTTTATAAAATATATATTAACAGATATTAATTTAACAATTACGACCTATAACAGTTCTAATATAGCTAATGTTTAATTAATTTTTCGATGAGAAAACAACTTTCGTTATGTTGAGATAACGAGAAAATTAAGTCGTATAATGAGAAAACAAGAAGGAAATAAAGAAATAATGCATGGTCGCTTAGAACTTCCGTACTTTAAAAAAAAAAAATAAATAAATAAATTATTGATAATTTCAAAGGGTTACTCATGACTCATGATCTGTATATTCTCATGTCTGAAAAAAATGGATTCAATGGATTAATCTTCAGTTCTATTTTAACTAAATTTAATAGCATAAACAAACAACAGCTTAATCCATGCCCAGTTGATTATTATAGATTTGTTTATGGCTTATTAATGATTAGGTTTTTATTTATGAAGTCCCACTGTATTCACACCGCAAGATCCAAATCAAGCCAATCCCTGTAAATATTAATGAAAGAAATCGCTCTCCTCTGCTCTGATTGGTTTATGTGGTGCGCGCGGTTCTTTAAGAGCAGGTCGCGCGCCCGCTCTCGCGCTCGCTCACTGTCGGAGCTGCCTCGTGAGCGCAGCAGCTGAACGCGCCCAAGTTTCGCGGCAGACAGACATAGAGGACGCGACTCTCCTCACAGATCACACTCAACAGCGAACAGGTGAGTCTTTACTTCACTTCATATGTCATTTTATTCAGATTTAATGCGTATCTGAGGGCGGTGTAGATGTGTGAAGCGTTTTAAACGGCTTATACGTGAGCTCAGGCGAAACCTCAGTTATTTTACAGAGAACCAACTAACGTTAACGTTAAATAACGTACGTTAGATGTCATAGAGGAAAACTTTAATTTATTCGGTCATATACAATCAAAAAATTTTATTTAACCTTAAGGAAATCAAGATTACTGCATGTAAGTGTTTAAAGCTTTATGATTATGTAATTAGACACAAAAGTATGAAAAAGTAGGCTACCATATTTAATGTAGTAACGTTACTATTGTTTTGTTCAAAGTAACGTTACCTCAAACACTCAGTCATTCAGTAATTTATATATCACATTCTTTAATTATTTATTTATTTTACATGTACCATATGTGGACCCTGGACCCCAAAACCAGTCATAAGGGTCATTTTTTTTAAAACTGAGATTTATACATAATATGAAAGCTGAATAAATACACTTTCCATTGATGTATGGTTTATTAGGATGAGACAATATTTGGCTGAGATACAACTATCTGAAAATCTGGAAACTGAGGGTGCAAAAAAACGAAATATTGAGAAAATCGCCTTTAAAGCTGTCCAAATGAAGTTCTTATAATGCATATTACCAATCAAAATTAAGTTCCATCTTCATGAAACACCGATCTTTTCTTAATATCCTAACGATTTTTGGCATAAAAGAAAAATCAATCATTTTGACTCTACAGTATATTGTTGGCTATTGCAAAAAAAAAAACCTGTGCAACTTTTGTGCTCCAGAGTCACATATATTACCTTATATTTTACACATTAATATGAATACCATTAACTTCCATGGTAATTTCAAATTGCCAAATTCACATGGGATTGCCATCCCACCTTTAAATCATGATTATCACCATGCTACAGTAATACCATGTTCTGTTGGGAATGTACTAGAGCAGTACCATAGTATTTTTTTCACCTTGGAGTAGTACTTTGTTGTTCAGTTATGTGATCATATTTTTCATTAATACTAATATTATGTAAAATACCCTAAAATGAGAGATTATCCTAATATCAGAGTATTTCATAATTCTGAAAGCATGTGAGAATAGCGACTTCATTTAATATTAACATGTTTTCTCACACCATACATTTTATGAATGTGTATATATTAAAAACCTTGAGATTCAATCAATATTTTATGAAAGTCTGTAGCTTTATATCGAACCTAAAGAATTCGATTGATATAAATCATGGATTGTACAGTATACATGGCTTGAAACCAAGTATGAAAGTCTTCTTAAATAATGCAGTAATCTGCTCTTTAATAAAATGAAACTATAAAGCATAAGCCACAGCTGATGTACGCAGATGATATGGCACAGGACAGATACTCTGATCCAGGATCATTTTTCTCATTGGGAAAATTTTTGCTGATCTACTTTTATTCAAATAGATCGGTCTCCCACATCCATAAAGCAATGCTGAAAAGATCAGCGTTATTAATCTCAGCCAGCACGCATACCAAGAAACAAATCCTAAGGTTTTCTGTGCAAAAATAGTTGAAGCTTCAGTCAAAATTAATTACAGAGTCAGGCAATTACACTTCGAAAATTAGCTTGAAGTGACAGATGGGCGTCAGCGTATGATAATACACCTCTTTAGGCCTGATCAGACGAGCGATGTGAATTTAATCACATGTCCTTCGAGCTAACAGGAAACATTCTTAGAATGTTTTGGCATGGTTCTCTCAGAATTCTGAATGAACGTTCTTCGAGTAATGTTGATAGAACCTTCAGTTTTATCTGTAATGTTCTCAAAGCACTAGCACTAAAACATTATTTATACTTGGTTCATGGAGCGTTTTGTCCACAACGCTTTTAGTTGGATGTTTGTGACTTTTTTTTTGAATGTTACTAATTGTTTCAGAACGCTTCAGTTGTAACATTCTCATAATGTTTGCAGAATAAAACCGTATGTTCCCTGAAAGTTGCATGACCAGGATTTTTTTTAAAACATTTAAAGAACTGGGGTTTTATATATCCAGGAAACATTGATAATGTATTTTCTTATAATAAACGAATGTTTTATCATTTTACAAACATTATAAAATGAATGTTCCTTTAACATTCAGTAAACAAAAAACGTTTTGAAACATTTTAATATAATTTCACAAATGTTACAGGAATTTATGGTTGTATAATTAGTTAAATTGGAAATATCCTTTTAAAAAATGTTTTGAAAACAATGTTTTCTGAACGTCTCTGAATGTTCAAAATCTCTGGCTTTTAAATGTTTTAAAAGCGTTTTCCCTATTACATAAACATTTAGTTTTAAGTGTTCAGAATAAATTTAGAAAATAACGCTTTATACTTTACAGTATGTTTTCAAAACATTTTAAAAAAAAAACTGGACGCTTTGAACACTCGGAGAACATTCAGTAGTCATGTTTCTATAATGTTTGAAAAATTATAAAATGGAAAGTTCCCTTAACATTTGCTTAACCAGGAAAAATCTGGACATTTTGAACATTCAGAAAATCAAGTTTTGACAACTTTTATTTTAAAACATTTAAAAACAGCATGTTTTGAACATTTAATTGTAATGTTCCCATAATGTTTGCAAAATGATAAAATGGAATGTTCCATTAATGTTTGCATATCCATGAAAAAAAGTTTAATTTTAATTAAAGAACATTCGAATTCCATTTTCATAACTGACATTTTCAGAACATTTAAAAACTGGATGTTTTGAACTTTCAGAGAAAATCAATCATAATGTTCCCACCGTGTTTGCAAAATGATAAAACAATGTTTGCATAACCAGGAAAAAACATTTTGAAACATTTACCAAAAAACAAACACACTGAACATTCTGACATTCTGAGGACGCTCAAACGATAACGCTTTCAGAACTTCGCTTTTAGAACCTTTCACAAACTTGATTCTTTTAATGTTGAGAAAATCCAATAGAAACATTTCTAAAATATTTGCAGAATTATAAATTAAATGAAATATTACGATTTTTCATAACCAAGAAAATAACATTTTTTTTAAACATTTAAAAAGTGGATGTTTTGAACATTCAGAAATGGTGTTTTTTATATAACTTAAAGGAAATATTAGCAAACATCCCGAACACATTTTTTTGTAGCTGAGCCCTTGCCCTCCAGCACTACCCTCTCGTTCTCAAGCTTTTTTGACTCTGTGGAAAGATGAATTTGAGCTTTCAGGGTCGGATGTGGCGCTGGCAAAGCATTGTTGCCTTTCCTGGAATCAGCGTCATTTCCATCTGCCGTGATTTAATAATCCATTCTTAATAGCTGGCTCGTACATCTGCGCTGGGATTCTCCATTGTCAAGATTTGGCTGGAGTCGCTTTTATCTCCCTCTGGCTCCCATCTTGCCCTCCGACGGCGACTACACTTTTCATCTCATATTTGCTGAGGTTTGACATGACACAGCGTCTCTCTCTCCCTCGCAGCAGAGCTCTTCAGTATTCAGTGGCTGGTGTTAGCTCAACTTAGGAAGCGGTTGGTGTTGTCCTTTTGAATTTCAGCCTGCTGACCGCTAGCACCGACCCTGTGAGGCTGTGACCTCTGACCTCGCTGAAATCAACTAGTCACGCCTGGCTGGATTCACAAACTTTTCATTTGAGCATTTAGGCTATTTTACTTACAGTATCTGTCCATTTTGCATTCATATGAAGAAAAATACTCTTAGCCAATTCTTGAGAAACATTTGGACTTGGTACATTACAAAATATTCATTTTAATGATTACCAATGGGACCCAAACTATGACGCACTACACTGATTGCAGTGTGTTTGATTCACTAAACAGAACTGGTTTAAATGATTTGTTTTGCATGTTTTCGATTTGTTAAAAGAACCAGTTTAAAAGAGTATTTGTGCATGAAACAAAACCACTTGTGTTATTGCCTTTATTTGCAGGTACACCACCTTTTCAATGAAAAGATTTACATTAAACAATAATTTTTAAAAGTTACTTTAAAGGTCACTGTTGCTCAGTGTTTTTAACCCAGTTATGTAAACCAGGTTGTGTCTAGTTTTATAAGTAATATTTACTGTAAAGTTAAGTTTAGGTATGTAGTCATGCAGTCAAAAGTTTTTTTTTGCAACCCTTACTTCCCGTCCTGACTGACACCAGGTGGAGGCGTCCGCTAGGACCAGCGCTGTCCGGTGCTCACTCACTGCCGTCTCCTCTGTCCATCAAACGCTCACCGGCTCAATAATTCATGCTTTGATTTGGGATGTGAATTAAAGAGCGTCCAGGAGTGCTGACAGATCACTTCCTCTCAGTCTCCACAGGCCAAGTCCAGGTTAACACTGACCCATTCAGACTGATCTGGGGCCAGCCGTCCTTACAAAGTATTCTGATATTTCACTTCACAATACTCTATATTAGATGCATCTCGAATCGAGAATAATTCAGCATCGATTTTCTGAATGCAATCGATTATTCTTCCTCGAGTCGATTCTGAGCCTAGTTTTGAACAGCAGATGGCTGCATGCTTTAGAAACAGCGGTACTCTGCTCGTTTCCAAATACTTACACACACTTGAACCTAAAATAATCGTTCATAAAATTGGAAAAGGTTGAAGCGAATTACACGGTTGTTCACAGTGGGCTGTATTTACATTAATCTTGTGCAAAGAAGCATTCTGAGCGAGGTGAAATTACGTTTGAGTGTGTGGACAAAAACTAGATTAGAGCCATCTGCTGTTAAAAACTAAGCTCAGAATCGATTCCAGAGAGGATCGCGATGCATTTGGAAAATCTAAGAATCGATCTAGAATCGATTCTGCATCGATTTATCGTTGCAGCCCTACTCTATATGCAATATTTTTATTCAGATGCCAATATTTTCACGCCCAATATACTAATTGGGTGACTAGGTCAGTTTTATTTATTTTTTTTCGAGTTGAGTGAATGATTCACTGACTCATATTCATGACTTCAGCTGTTTGTTTCTGTATGAATCAGTGCTTTCAAACGAATCTGCTGAAATAATGATTCAGCGACTCCCTCATAAAGACAGTCACTTCATTTGTTTCAGAATGATTCGTGCTTTTGAACAGATCAGTTGAATGAATAAATCATCAGCTCCATCAAAAGACAGACACTTGTTTCATTTCTAAATGAATCGGTTGACTGCATGGTTCAGTGATTTGGGTATAAATACAGTCACTTGTTTTGTTTCTAAAAGATGCAGATTTTTTGAAGAATCTGAAAAATCTATAAAATCTAAAAAGTAAATGTTTTAAAGTAAAGTGATTTTTTTCCTTATGGCCAATAACTGATAAATGGAAGATAATTAGATACAATTTTTTTTCTGAAGAATATTTATATTTTTTCGGAGATGCTTTATAAAAAGGCGCTTTAGTAGCAAAATTGAAATTGACTTTTTATGATAAAACTTTTGTAGATTTTACTTTTTTTTATTTAAAAATGTATGTAAAGGTGAAAGTTCTCTTGTTTAATCATTCTCATTTGAAAATCAAAACTTTTAAGGTAATGTAGTAGTAATAACAAAAGTACATAATTTAAAAACTTTAAATGTAATCTGTATTTTTAATATTGTTTAAAGATAAAAAAGTATTATTAAATGTTAATATGATCAAATATTAAAATGTAAAAGGACATCATTTTAAATATTTAAATGTAATTTTTAACATTATTTAAAGAAAAGCATTAAACTTTAATATCCAAATATTAAAATGAGCTGTTTTAATGTAAGACATTCTGTATTTAATATGAATTTAATATAAAAAGTTAACAATTTTAATGTTAATCATTGTAGTCCTTGGAAAGTAAAACCTTTAAATTAATGCAACAATAAACTTATGTAACTTTTAATATTTAAATGTAAAATATATAAATTTTACATAGATTTTAATTCTGTTTTTGATGTGAATTTAATATCCATGTTAAATAATTTTATTAATAATTTTAACCACTTAAAAATATTTTGTCATGTTTATTATAAATTTTATTGTGTTACATATGTAAACTATATTTCCTTTCTTTCAGTACTTAGCAGGCAAATCCTTTTAAGCGATCTTTTTCCCTTTCATTGAAATGAGTTGTTATTATGTTCTTGTCGGTGTTTCTGCTTCTCTTGGGCTGAGAGCCTCATCTGCAGCAGAGACGCTTTGCTTGACAGCGAGGCTCTTAAATCGGCTCCCATCAGGCGGCAGGCGTCTCTATAGACCCCGTCCTGACAGATACTGTGACACAGGCACTTAAGAGAAAATTGCACGCTCCATTTTCACCAACAACCAGCCGGGTCTAAAGCGCCCGTCCCATTGTTCCACACCGTTATCATATTGAATTACGCTGATAATTCATCAAC
The DNA here is from genome assembly GCA_024542945.1 of allo-octoploid hybrid of Carassius auratus x Cyprinus carpio. NCBI lineage: Eukaryota > Metazoa > Chordata > Actinopteri > Cypriniformes > allo-octoploid hybrid of Carassius auratus x Cyprinus carpio. The sequence continues at coordinate 2,149,010 of CM045074.1, read as the reverse complement.
GAGCATCCTGCGATGATATAGCCGTCGCAACTTTGTTTGCAGACACATAACCTGCCTGAAAAGACGGATCGTCCCCTAATGGACAGTTTTCTTTCAGCTCCAAAGCCAAGGAGGCATCCGCCATACAGCCGAAGCTATAAAACTAGTGTTTCTCTTCCTCCTGTTGTGAGGAAGGTCAGTGGTTTGAAGACGCTCCTCGACGTGCCCACTCAGCGAATCGCGGGTGAGGTTTCTCCAGTCTCTGCTGTCAGGAGAGAGATTTGACAAAGAAACCCACTGTACCACAGATTTGAAGCGAGGAGCATGCACAGCCATGGGAAAGAAATCACAGTTGTGTTTCAGAGACGGTAATGGGGTTAGATGGAGCCTAGTTTTTGAAAATACCGCTGTAATCTCACATGTGACTCCCTGGAGCCTCTAACGAAATTTCAGCAATTCACCAAACCCCAAATTTTGCAGTGAAAAATCAAAGATGTCAAACTGAGCACAAACATTATACAACAAAAGAAATGCTTACGGAAAATAAGAATCGACAAGTGAGATTAGCTTTAATATCCCAGCTGTTTCTTGTTTAAAACCTTTAATCATTTTAATATTGTGTAGACAGCAGGGAGATCAGATTTTGGGTCAAATAAAAAAAAAAAAACATGTTAAAATAAAAATGTTATATGAACCTTGTTTATTAGATAATGCTTGTGTATTTTAATTTTATATTTACTGTGGCTTTGAAACGATATGTATTGTGAAAAGTGCTATAGAAAATAAAATTAACTTGTAGCTTACTGCCATCTCCTCTGTCTTAACTTATACTTTATTATTTACGCTCCATTTTTTTTTTTTACTATTATTATTATTATTACTTATAAATTAGGATTAATTTAGATTTTTTTTTACTTTTTAAACCATTTTTATTTTATGTTTTATAGATTTTATGTTCGGTTTTATTTAGCAGTTTTTTTTTATTTTACACTTCTTCATAGATTTTATGTTTTATGTGCTTTTTTTATTATGTAGCATTCTTATTCCACTTTTTCATTTCCTATTATTTTTGTTTTATATTTTATAGATTTTGTTCCGCTTTCAGATACATTTTTTATTTAGAACTTTTTTCCTTTTATTAATATTTATTATTTTACATGGTGTAGAATTTATTTTCTGTTTTATGCAGTATCGTTTAGCATTTTATTTAATTTTTTAAATTTATTATTAATTTTATTTTACATTTTATTATAGATTTTGTTCTGTTTTATATGCATTTTATATTTAGCATTTTCATTTTACTTTTTAAATTAAATATTATTTTACATTTTATTATAGATATATTCTGTTTAATAGTATTTTTATTTTACGTTATTATATATATTTATGTTCTGTTTAATATGCAGTTTTTATTCAGCATTTTTAAACTTTTTTATTTATTATTTTTATATGACGTATAGAGTTTATATTCTGTTTTATATGCATTTTTATTTATAATTTTTATTGTATTTTTAATACATATTTTTATTATGTTTTTATTTACATTTATTAAATTATTTCACCTTATTAATGTTATTATCATATTATTTTTGCAGCTTTTACTCTACATTTTCTTATTGAATTTTACATTTCTCATAGAATCAAATTTCCAAAGTCGTCAATCTCGATATGAATTCTTGAATAATTCTGAATAATTTTACATCCCTTTACTCGTGAGAAAACCCACAGTTCTCCATCATCCATGTGATATTTGACTTTTGTCACGAGCTCAAGGTGACCGGACGCTTTCCGCAGACCTGCCGGTGACAGTGATCCGTTATTGATGAATGCACAGCGAGACGAACAGAAATATAAAGTGAAAAATCAAAGACTGTCAGCAGTAACGGCCCTGATGGATGGCGCATCTCGGGCCGCTTCTTCTTTTCTCTTCCCAGACCTGTTTTATCTTGATAAACACCCAGCTGGCGGAAAATTGAACCGATCGCCGTAGCCCTCGGTTAGTGTTCGCTTCAATGCAAACACCCTTCGCTTTGTCATTCGATTGTGGCGTCCTAATTAGTTTTGGAGAGGGCTCGGACAAATAATGCGAATCCGCCGTTTGGCCCGTCTCAGTGAATAATGAGATCGGCTTCAGTCGTTTTCCTCACAGTGTTCCCGGGCAAAGCAGAGAAACCACGCTGGACGTTTCCTCCCGAGGAGCTTGTTAATGAAAAGCCGTCGTTTGTCTGTTTGCTGTGACGGCGTAAATGAGCGACGCCGGTTTATCGAGAATCGAGGAGCAGACAATGAACAGATGAGGAAGAGCTGAGGAGAGTTTCTTCCTGCTCAAACACACACACATTTACTACTGTAATGGAAAATCTGATGCATCATGAGAAACTTTTAGGCGGTGAGAGCTTTTTCTGAAATAAATGAATAGTTCTGTTCTGCAAGGATGCATTAGATTGATCAAAAGTGACAATAAAGACATTTATAATGTTGGGAAATATTTCTGTTTCAAATAAATGCTGTTCTTTTGAACTCTCTATTCATCAAAGAATCCTGAAAAAAACATTGATAATGATCAGAAATGTTTCTTGAGCAGCAAATCAGCATTTCTAATATGATTTGTAAGGATCTTGTGACACTGAAGACTGGAGTAATGATGCTGAAAATTCAGCTTTGATCACAGGAATAAATGATATTTTAACAGATAATACAACAGAAAAGAGTTAAATTTTAATAATATTTAACAATTTTACAGTATTTTGATCAAATAAACACCGCCTTGGGTGACCAGAAGAGACTTCTTTCAAAAACAGCAAATAAATAAATTCAGATATATATATATAAAATAATGTATTATATTAAAAAAATATATACATTTATTATAATGGAAAAGCGTAAAGTATGGCTTGATTATTTTACTGTAGTTGTTGTTGTTATTATTACTATTTATGATTTTATTTCTAGCATTAAACATTTTACTCAGCCATAGTAGAATATAAGATATTATATATTAAAAAATAAAATGTTATATAACTTTGATTCATTATATCAATGTAAATTAAAAAAGTATAAAACATGCCTAGATGATTTTTTTTAACTAGTTATACTAAATTTTACATCTTGCATTAAACATTTTACTTAATAAACAACTTCTGTCAAAATCAAATATAATATTAAAATAATATTTAATAAACAGTACAATATAAAACACAGTATATCATACTGTATATAAGTATTATTAACAACAAAAAAAAGGACCAAAAGTGTTTTTGAACAGATTTTGAAAGTACCATGTTTCCTTGGTCATTAACCACGGAGGTTTCAGGTTTCAGTGACACATAACTGGCATCATGAACTGAAAAAAGATGTATTCCTGTCCTGTTTACTTGTTAATTGATCCTGTGGATGTCATTGAGAGGGTTTAACAGCCTGAGGATCTGGCAACCGGCCTTGTTATTGCACAAACATCGCTGGCACCTGATAGATGTTGTTTAGGGTCCGCTGCTGGATTTGCATGGAGCCCCACGCTGGGACGCCCTGACAGGCATTCGTGCTTTAATGGTGTTTCCAGTGCTCCGCCTCTGTCAGAGTTGAGAGTGTGCTGAAGAGGGTTCGCTCTGAGATGAGTCCTCTGGCTGTGACCTGTGATTTCTGAAGGCCTGCTGGGTTGCCATCTGCTCGAGCCGCTCATCCTCAGCTGCCTGAAGGACAGAAACCACAAACCAGATCTCTGATATCTCAGAGCTTTCTCATGAGCAGGTGAGCTGCCTCACATTTGTCATCTAGAGTTTCAAACTGGGCTCAGATTTGCAGTTTAAAGTCTCAGTATGAACTTGAACAATTTCATCAGATCCTCAGACCGGTTTTCATACTTTTTGATGCCATGGACCATCAAATATGTGAATTATTGCAAAATCACATCAAGGACCTCATTTTTTACTGTTAATACTGATGTATTGTTATATAGACTACAATATCAAGTTTGGTCAATTTTAACATTTATACATATATAATTTGTCATTTATTTTATTTATTCATTCATTATTATTATTATTATTTTATTACAATTATAAACAATTATTATTAGTATTTATTTTTACTATCATTAATCATTTATTTCAAAATAACATTATTAAAAGAATGAATAAATAGAATCAAAACTATAATATAATTTAAATAAATATTTAAATATAAAATTTGTATCATGTAAATTCCTGTTCGTTAGTTGTATTTATTATTAGAAGTAGCATTTTAATTTGTAATTATTTATTTTATAATTGTATAAATTTATAAAAAAACAATTATTAGTATTTCTAGTATAGTATAGAAGTATCTGTATTAATTCATTTGATTATGATAGTGATGATGACAATGATAATAATAATAATAATAAATTAATGAATAAATAAAATGTCAAAAATAACAATCTAGTTTTAATATAAATTATCATCTTACTGGTTCATTCATATATTCCTTAATTGAATAATAATAATAATAACAATAATAATAATAGTGAATGAAAAAGTTGAAAATCAAAATAATAATAATAATAATTTAATATAAGTGAATGAATAAAATGTTGAAAATCTAAATATAATTTAATTTTAGATAAACTTTTTTACTGGTTCTTTATAATAATAATAATAATAATATATAATAATAATAATAATAACTTATTATGTAAATTAATACAAGTATTAATAATAACAATATCATTTATAGCTTATTTTATTAGTACTAGTATAGTAGTTTTATTGTAAGTTATGAATTAATTATTATTTATTATTATTATTATTAACAGAGCACATTTTATGTTGAATTTATTATTTATAAATTTTTTTTTTGCACATTAAAATGTCTCTTTTCCACCTGCTCTGTAAGACTCTTCTCTCCGATGTTGGCTGTTGTAAAGCGCTCTCAGGGAAGACCTGATTGATTAAGTCCCGCTGATAAAGTGTTCAGAGTGAGCTGGCAGCGAGCAGCACAGGGCAGAGAATCGGCCCGCATGAAGAGGCGCAATAGTTTGTCAGCGTCGTCTGCGGTGCCACACAGATCCTCACACCGTCCCGCTCATCCATCATGGCGCTTGGACCCGTCCATTCAGCACCAGTGATTTCTGCCCGTCATCCATCTCTCCCTCGCTCTGTCCGATCGCTTTAATCACGCCACTGCTGTTCACAAGTTTAAGATAATCGTCTGCTGACATTTCATATCCGGTGATCCCAGACTAGCGACACTTTCGAGAGTGAGACTCGTATTATTCACCAATGCTTATTTGGTTTCCTCCAGGAGTCAGCTAATGATTGACTTAAAACACCCGCTGATGGATAAAGGCGACATTTACAACAGCCGCTTTTGCTGGTATTGCCGTTTGTAATCAGCCTCACCATTACGTAGAATGTCAGGGTAATTACGGCAGTTTTGCTCGGATTAGTAGAAACATTCATTCACTCTCTCCTATTTGACACATGACTTTATAAGGCCTCCACATCATTAACATGATCAACAATCTACTGAAAAACTGATTTATGCAATCCACGCTTCTGCCATTTAATACCATACTATATATATATATACACTTATGAAGATGTGATTACGAGCACGTTCATTCTTTTCTGGTTTGTGAATGTTTATGCTTAGCCTAAATAATTTGATCGGAGCATTCATGTAAGTGCTGCTGCAGTCTTAGGCCCTCCCCAAATGCTTCATTGGTTGAGACGCGTAATGACGCTCATCCCAAGCCAGTACTGATCAACATCCCACCCTCCTGTGACCCATGTATGTGTATTCAGAGCCAGTGAGCAACTGACTTTCATTAAAAAATAATAAATAAAAAATTGTTAATCGCTAATAAAATAATTTTCTCTAATCAATTAATCGTTAACACCAAAAATAAAAGAAAAAATCCAACTTTCAAAAGTTCTACTAAACAATGTAAAAAAAAGGTAGCCTGAACAAAGAATTTTAGTAGAAGTCAACATTTTTTGAGTGTGAACAGAACAAAAATATTCTAAACATATCGCTAACAAAAGTTGTTTTGTTTGCTTTACTTAGATACTCATGTATTTGTTCACAACATATCCAAATGTTCTCCCAACCTTTCAAATTCTGTCATCTGAACAAACAATTTTACATTGAACAATATTGACAAGTTCCCAGCATGCATTGCAGCTTGAAAGCGTTTATGTTAATAATTATAATATATATTATAAGTATTATCATTGTTTTAAGCTAGCTTAATTTATGCTGCTGCTGTTGTTACTGTCAGTTAGCTGTCATGTGGATCAGAGTTCATATTTTTACTGATTTATAATGTGTTGATCCTCACCATGGTTAGAAGCATGTGCTGAGGTACTGTATATGTGCATCTCATTGCAACTTGTTTAATACATTTGTGTTTTAGTTTTGAGAGGCAAATACTACCCATAACATGTAGAACAGGGGTTTTCAACATTCTCCAGGGTAAGGACCCTTAGGCGACAGTGACATGGAGCAAGGACCAAACTGAGAGACCATTTTGAAGGCTCAGGAAACCTTTGCAGGTGTTTTGAGTTGATTGGCTGATTGGCATGTCACCATATCCTAATTTGTTGAGATTTTGAATTGGTGGGTTTTGTTAAATGTGAGCCAAAATCATCACAATTAAAAGAACCAAAGACTTAAACTACTTCAGTCTGTGTGCATTGAATGTAATACATGAGTTTCACAATTTGAGTTGAATTACTGAGAAAGTTTTATATCCTCCTGAGACCCAGCTATGGAGTTTTGCCTCTGTAGTGGACATTATATTTTAGTGAATTTCTTTGAGACCTCATATGTCTGTTTTAAGTCTGGATGTCCTGTACAGAGCACATTCAGGGCTTTCCAGAGATACCAAATGACTGGATGTTTCACCATGACCACTCCTCTCCTTGGTTTTTAAAAATGTCTGAAATTAATTTAGTGATAAAATTGTACATCCTTATAGAAATATTATATTTTTTTGTAAATACAATTTGACTATGATTAATTTTCAAATTGTTTGTCCACTGTAGAGGACACAGGACTAAATGCATGTTTATTATGCATTTTGGGAGACAAAAGTATTGAATAGGAAAAAAAAATATATATCAATATTCTTAAGAAATATTAGACATTATTAGAATCTGGCCAGTTTCTTCTCCCATTATTACACTTCTTTTTTTCAACATGCTGTCCCAACCGCACTTTAATATGCAAATTAGATACAGTGTATAGATAACATTGTGCTTAAGAGGAAAACCAGTTTATGGAATTTTAAACACATATTGCATAAAGCAAAATGGTATATCAAACAATTTTGTTATATATGTTATAACATAGATGAGAAACACCCTTAAACAAAGTTTGCTATTAAAAAAAATCCTGAAACCTAAAATTGATTTATTAAAAAAAAAAAAAAAAAAAAATACTTGTTTTGCCTTTTCATGTCTATTCTTGTCATTTTATTTTTAGAAAAACTGAGTCCTGGTGTCCTCTACAGAGGACATATTATAACATGAATAAAATATCATTTTTCAAAATGTTCTTTTTTTTCTTATGCTCTAAACAATGTAATGACATGAAAAAATACTAAATTCACTAAAGCTTTTTATTTCTGGTTCTCTCTCTCTCTCTCTCTCTCTCTCTCTCTCTCTCTCTCTCTTATATATATATATATATATATATATGTTACCTGTTACCTGTGAAAATTAGTTATCTGAAAAAAAAAATGATTTTATAGAATATTGTTGAAAATATTGAGCAAAGCAGCTAAGTTTTTATTTAAAAGTAATTATTTCAGTCATTATTGTAATGCAGTTCATGAAATTCAGCTCACAACAACCTCTTTTTATTCAATCAAAATTAAATCTTTATTAAATTCTAGAAATTATTGAAATTGTTTAATCAATAAATTGAATAAAAATATATAGAAATCTTATAAGTTTGTAAATACTCCAGAAAAATGCATCAAAACATTTTGAATTTTGTTTTACATATTTTGTGTTAACATCCAGTGGACATAATATCTCTTTCATTGTGAGCTTTTTGGTTTAGGAACAGTTAATGGTCATGCAGCTAACGGAATAAATGCTGAATACTTGCATGTTGTGTGTTTACAGGGTGAAGTACAACAGACCAGAGGCCAAACACACTGCAATGAAGGCGTCGTTTCTGTGACTCTGTGCTGTCCTCACATCCCTATCCTGGCCCTGAAATCCACACTATACCAGACATTAGCCAGCCTCGATCAATAGTACCAACCTTACAAGGCGCTTCTGTGTGAGAAAACACAAGCAAGAAGGAACAGATCATCTCTGACTCATCAATCTAATGCACACCTACTGGGGCCCATCAGTGTAACTTGCTTGAACGAACAGCTTCCCCAGATTCACATATTGATCTGATCCGATTAGGCGTCCGATGTTCATTGTCTGATGCTTTCAGCGGCAGTCAAAATGGGATACTTGCGCGTGGGAGATCCGTAAACTGGTGCCCAACGTAGGGACAACACCTGCAAACCGTGTCCCATCTGGAACCAATTAGCCTCATCCTGCAGCCAAAAGAACGAGCGTGGACTCGATTCCTTGCTGTTTTATCTGCTGTGGCAGTCCGTTGTGTCATGTCCCACTGGCTTTAGTGCCGTGCCACTTGCGGGTCAGATCCGATTTGACAGGTCTGGAATAAAAAACCTGTCATTTTGACCCCTCTTGTTCCCGGATTGCTCCACTTGTGTCACTTTGAGTGTCCGTCACGTGGTCAAAGTGTCGACTTTGGCCTCGTTTGTTCACAGCGGCCACCGCACCAATCTGGCCAATCTCTCAATTCAACCCACTCTCACGACAGCTTGCAAGTTCTGTCGTCGCCCTCCCTGGAGGATGAGCGATGTGTCCACGTTGGACCTATGAGCTGCTCTCGCCGGGCCGTGTTGCCGGGTCCCCAGCAGCCCACCTCTTGGTGGTGACGCCGAGCAAAGGACGCCTCGCTCGGGGTCTCCTGATGCTGTTTTGATTTTCCTGTTGGTGCGTTGCTTCCGGATCTTGCTGGACCCTACAGCCGAATGCCGCTTCATCTTGGACCGATCACAAGGGAGGGCTTGCGAGGGCCAGTTTGACTACGCCCTGGTGTAGTCATATGACCCTGAGACGCCACCTGCCTTAGCCCAACCTGTGGCCCGACTCCAACCCTGTAGCTAATTGCGCTTAAACCATTAAGGGATTTAATTCCCAGGGAATGCATGTGCCATGTATACCTTGAAATATACTTTGGGCATAAAGCGTAACCAATTAACAGGGTCCTCTATTTCTTCCACTGTAGCTACTTCCTCAGGAGCCGGTCTACAAGGTCTACAACGAATAAACACATGAAGTCGATGGTTCAAGGTGCCCAACACAATGCTAACTGTGAACTGTTACTACCCTTGCTACTGTACATACTTCATGGTTACTGTAGATATATCTTAATTGTAAAGACATGATGAAACTCTTCAATGGACCTATGTAGATGGCATATTTAATTTAACACAACTGAAAATGAGGCTATGATGGATAGATGTAAGTCGATTGTTGCTGTAAATTGATGTCAGTTGTTCAGCCACGAAACACTGAAAAGGAAGAGTCGTGTGGCCAAGTATGGTGTCCCATACTTGGAATTTGTGCTCTGCATTTAACCTATACAAGTGCACACTCCCTTTAGTGAACACACACACACCCGAGCAGTGGGCAGCCAGTGCTCGCGGGCCCGAGGAGCAGTTGGGGTTCGGTTGCCTTGCTCAAGTGTCTCACCTCAGTCATGGTATTGAAGGTGGAGAGAGTACTGGTTATTCACTCCCAGCTACCTACAATCCCTGCGGACCTGAGACTCAAACCCGTGACTTTCAGGTTACAAGTGCAAGACTCTATCCATTAGGCCATGACTGGAAACATGGCTTTACAAAAATTTTACAGTGGATGAATTTTTTTTTTTGTAAAATATGCATTACAATTTGTGAAAAATAGACTATGACATGACCTAGAAATGTTCCACAAATTTTGTTAAAAACAAATGTTTTTAACAAAATTTACAATGCAAATATCACAATACTGATGTTAAATTGACACTTTACATTTTTGCATTGAATGCAACAAATGGTTTAAACAAGTTACACTTAATTCAGTGAACTGTCAATAAATTGTCACCTTCTGTTAATTGCTGCATTGGATTCAACAAATGGTTTATACAAAATTTACACTGTAAAATCACTGAATTGTTGCTTTGGATTTAACAAATTACTTAAGAAATGGTTTGAAAGCAATTTACACTTTGTTCTGTTTAGTCATTGCTGCCCTCATTGCCTCGTTTCTTCTGTGTAAAATTAAATATGCCTCCTACCATGATTATGGCCTATTCAGTATGACTGTGTCTATTTAGCATGGTAATTTTGGGTGAAATACATCTTTAAGGAAAACTTCAGTATTGTTGGAAGTCCGAGGATGTCCGACGTACCTGCTGCCTTCGACAGACCCATTCTAAACTCTGTGCTTTATACATTTCTGAGGATGTTCTGGATTTGAAGCAAAATCCCTTTAAGACTTCAGAACTTCAGTCCTTGTATTATTGCTGTTTGACTCTTTCCTGTCCTTTGACTGTGTATATAAGCCATATGATCTCATATCTCGAGGGTGTACATGTCATTGGTTGTCTGCTAATCTGCGAGCTGAAACCGTTGTGATCTAAGAGAGGTTTAGATCGACCGAAAGCTTTATTTTTATATCCCCACTCAGATTTGGAGTTCCCTTTTTGCTAATGTGTCGTCTTGAATTTGTAGCTCTCATTTGGACGGATGTGCAAAGAATGTTGATATGCCAAGAAACAGAGGAGCTTGCATTGCTTTGTGAGTTTTGTAAGTAGATTGGATATTTTCCTAATTCCCTTTTGTCTGAAATAAAACTGGGTTTATTCACTTAAGGCTTCCAATATCTTCAAGACAAAGTGTACTGAAGTGGCCAGCCTTCTGAGATCAATAAGCCATTTCCACTTGGATACACTCACTAGATCTCTTCAACGTGGCTAAAATGGCCTTTGCACACAGAGAACAGAAAGACAAAGGTTTAAAAAATATAACCCATGTTGTTTTATTGCCATTTGTTGTTTCGTACAGATGTTCACAAACATTGTGCGTTCACTCGGATCTAACAGATGGATCAAAAATGGTATAAAACAATGCATTTGGAATTACTCATTAGCAGTGTATGGGTGCTCAGGTTTCTCCGTCATGGATCTTTATGGCTCAAAAAATTCATACAGATGCCATAATCAATGCACCTCTGAGATTTATGGTATGGGACAACATACTAGCTGACCGTCCACTTTCTTTGGTCTGAAGTTCGTGAACTCAACACTAGCTTGATGACTATTTCAAGTTTGCTGCTGATTTTTGACATACAGTACAGTCACGCACATTGCTCTTTTACATGTAGTGGCATCAACAAAATCAAAAGATATGAAAGTATACAAAGTTCCCAAGTTAGACAAATGGTTATGCATAAATATAGCTCAGGCTGTCGTACAGTGCAGTTACTGTGATGTTCAAGAAACAGTTTTGTCATTCTAGCACCAAAATCACTTTGTTTACAGCCTTTGAAAACAGTCCAATGTTGCTGGTCGTTGGAATAAACTACAGTATTATTCATTTAGATGATCGATGGACAAGCTCATGTAAACAGTGATGTCACGTGAGTGCTCAGTGACAGTAAATTAAGGAGCGGTGATCATTAATTGTCCAGTATTCAGAGGAAAAACAAAGTCAACAGCTCTTAAAGGCTATTTATCTAATGTGTACAAGTAAATATTTGGTTTGGTAGTCTTGATTCTCGAGAATACAGAAGAAGAAATACAAACAAAACTACATTTCACTTTAAAATATACAATTACAATTTTCAACAAGCTTTGATGGTATTGATTTTTCAGCATTGAGACAGTACAAAAGACAATCACACATGAAATAAAAAATAAAATAAAACACAAAAGACCTTTGAAAATGTCACGCTTTGCGATCCACAAATCAGTTTGTAGTACAGCGTAAGTTGGAATCTTAGCACCTTGTTTGCTCGCGTTACGGTGAAACTAAGAAGCGAGGGTTGCCTAGTCATCGTTCCTACACTTGAAAGTTGAAAATGTGTGTTTGCATGTCCATATCTGGAGTGTTTTGGAGGACTGCTTGCCAAACAATCCTTATGTACCATTGAGAATGCACATCTCCAGCTGCAATCAAAAATGGCCTCTGGTTGGTTTACCAGCAGGCTTCCAGTTCTCCATTTGTATGTGCTCTGTTTGCCAAGACGCTCTTTGTCAAATACACGACAAGAGCACACAAGTATGGAGAAGAAAATGGTTTTGCAACATCACATGCATATTCAAAAAACCTTTGGACAGTTGTTGCCACTTTTGGAATGAATTTTCCCTGATTAAATACAGAGGAGGCCCAGTGCAAATTTTGAGCATTTAGCACCACTCCTGTCCTAACTGTATGTTGTGTAAAATGAGGTAACTCGATGTGGCAGCTCATGCAAACACTCCAGAAAGTCCCAGAAATCTTGTGTAAAAGACTTTCAGTTTTGAGAACCATAAGCAGTTTGAACCCTCGACTCGTGTTTAAACCTGAAAAATTGCTGCAGTCCTTTGTGTGACCTTTTTTTCTTTTTCAAAGACAGTACAATACTTGACAAATGACTCTAAATACTGAATGGAATAAACTTTGACCCAGTTTACACTGAGATATCGAGGTGAGTGAATGGTCATTATATTTTTCTTCATCTATAATGCAACGTTTTTATGTGCACTAAAGACTGAAATGTCATTTCATGATAATTTTGACAGTTTACAACTGTAATAGCCATACTAAAATTAAATCGTCCTTACAAAATTATTTCTGATTGTCCCTCTGGTAAAAGTGGGTCTAAAGCTAGTGCTACGACTCCTACTAATTTATATGTACATATTCCACCCAACCTGGTGGAGTCGGTTGGGAGCTGACATTAAAGTACGGCAAATAAAACAAACCCAAAACATAGCGGTAAATGGACACAGTCTCTCAGAGCCTAGCCCTGCAGTGAAGGCGACGGGGTCAATGGTCAGTCTCAGTGCAGGTGGATGTGCAGCTTGATCGCAGTGCATCGCCAATCTCACCCAGCAAGTAGTGGCTGTCATGTTGGTCCTCCATTTGCTGAAGTTTGCGTGGACCGAACAGGCGCAAGCTGGCAATCTCCAGGCGGTACAAACCTGGAGGGGTGGCTTTCGGCCCAGCCAGAACACTCTTCCTCCGCGACGCTCCAGGATCGGGAAGTGTTAGCCTTGGTTTCCATGTGTTATGACATAGCGCACATGGTGCTCAAGCGGCTCCAGGGCTGGAAGCAACTCAAGTAGGGGTTCCTTGTTTTGCAGCTGTGCCAGACTGAGGTTCATGGGGATAGAGGTCTGAACATCCATGCTGGCCAAGCTCACCGTCTCCTGAGGGAAGGACAGAACAGTTGGAAACCTTAGAAGAAGCTTCTGATAGATGTAAATCTATTATACCCTTTCAGGGTTAGCAGTAGAGGCCATATTGATAACAAGACAACTAAAGAGAGATGGACAGTACTCAAAAGTACCTTGAGCTCATTATCGCCAGTATTAGCCTATGGCGATCCTTTCTTTCCAAGGTCACCATTGATCTTGCATTCATAGCAGGCCTCTGGTGACAATGACTCTTGTCATCCACTCCCTCTGAGCCAAACTGACCCTGGAAGCCCACTCCTGTGATGCAGTGCCTAGAAATAAAAAAGGTGAAAGCGTTAATGCATTCTTTGCACTTATACAGTTCATGGATACAGTTCTGGAGGACCAACAACCTATAGAGCAGGGATCTACCCTGCTCCTGGAGAAGATACCGCCTTCAAACTTTAGTTCAATGCTGCTCCAACACACCTGTCTGTAATTATCAAGTAACCCTGAAGATCTTGTTTCAGGTGTGGTTGATTAGGGATGTTACTGAACTCTGGAGGATGGTAGCTCTCCAGGAGCAGGGTTGGAGACCCCTGTGGAGTCTAAGCTAACTTGTCCCACTGTACCCGCTTGGAAGTTTTAGTAATCATGAAGACCTTTATAACCTAGGTTCACAATACTTGGGGCTAAAGCTAAACACTGCAGGACAGTGGCTTGAGGACCAGGTTGGACACCCTGGTTTAGGCCTTGCCCCAAATTTTGCACTTAATTTGGACTTGCTGTCTTTGCTTGCATAGGTCTATGTAGTCCACAAGACCGTAGAGTATACCGTTTTAGGATTCAGAAGGGTTCTGCACCCTTGTTGAGCCCATGCTGGTGTGGACTCCACATATTTGACAATCTGTGTAGGAGTGCATCACCAAAATGTGAACTTGGATAAGACATAGGAGTAGAATTTAGGACAGAGCCTTTAAGTTTCAGGCAAGTATATGGTTCTACACTACATGGCAAAGTATGTAGGCATCCCCTTCCATTCACCAAGGAAAGACCTGAACAAAAAGTGCATGCCAGGGCCAGTCGCATTTCCACTGTCATGTCCAGGGCTTGATTGTGCCTTGTCGGTGCTTCCTTGGGGCCAACGGCTAGGGTTTTTGGCCCGGTGAAAACCTAGGGCTAAAACGGGCCAGCTCAGGCTTGAGGAGTGGTTATGAACAAGGTGAAGTTTCTCCGGCGTCCAGAGAGCGTCAGCGTCATGGATAATTTACGTAGATAACAACATTAAAGACTTTTAAAATAATTTTAACTCAAAACTCACTTTCTGACAGCAGCGAGTGTTTGAAATAAAATCTGTTTGAGATCCAATGTGGATTATGATCCCCATACAAGGCAGAAACATTTATAAGCGTGTAAATGACTATGTGTGCTAGTCATTACCATAGTAAACATGGTAAATATGATTCCTTTAAGAAATCAGACAAATCACATAGGCTATCACAATCGTGTATTTATTTAGGAAAATATTTTATCTGTCAGTAAGTCTTTTGTCTTTATACCTGACTGTCTGATGTTCATATTTAGCTCCATGTATGTTATAAAATACAGCCTATCACAATCAAAGTTTTTCTTGGAGCTCCCTCTGCTACTCAGGTCGTTTTTTGACGGAAAATTATAGAAATGATCATTCTTTCTAAATGAGATGTATACTGTGACTACAAATAAACAAAAACAGATGCGACTGAATAAATGTGTCCTCTTTTTTTTGTGTGAAATAACGGAAAATATCACTTTATTGCTGTGTGGCTAATTTTCAGTCCTGACAAATTAATTCATTATGATCAGTGTATCACACTGGCCTGACTGGAAAAGCAGCTATTGATGGTGTTTTGTCTGACGGAAGCAAATGCTGTGGTTTATGTTCTGACATCTTACAGAAAGTCTTGCCAGTGATTTTGAATGCTCAAGTATGCTTGGATCTTGGATTTTTCAGATGTTTTTGTTAAGGGATGGCGCTAAACCCTGCAGGACAGTGGTCTTCCAACACCAGAGTTGACCTCCAGTACTATATAGTGAACAGTATGTTCAAACTATTTGGGTATCCACTCCTGCTCCTGAAGGGCCACCTTCTTAGACTTTAAAGGAGGGAAGTCGTGGCCTAGTGATTGGAGAGTTTGACTCCTAACCCTATGCTCGAGGTTTTGAGTATTGGGCCGGCAATCCACCACTGAGGTGAACTTGAGCAAGGCACCAAACCCCTCAACTGCTCCCGGCTGCAGCATAAATGGCTGCCCACTGCTCGGTGTGTGTTCACGGTGTGTGTGTGTTCACTGCTGTGTGTGTGCACTTTGGATGGGTTAAATGCAGAGCACCAATTCTGAGTATGGGTCACCATACTTGGCTGTATGTCATGTCACTCACTTTACCCCTTGAACTAGCTAGTAAAAGTCTTCAGGATTACTAGAAGCATCCAGGTGGGTGCGTTGGAGAAAGTTGGAGCTGAACTCTAAAAGAAAGTTGTCCTTCAGGAGCAGGAATGCACACTTGTGGCATAAGCAAATATGAGCAGGCTAGCCTAAATACTCACCCTTGTCCTGCTCTGTAGAAGCCTCCGGGACATCCGCACAAGTATCCCCGTCTGTGTTGGAGCAGCCATAGCTGCAGGGGTTATGTTCAGGGAACATTCATTAACATCCTGGCATCCGCCAGCAGAGAGCTCAAAGTCGAAACCTGATGGGCAGCACGCACTTATAGCTGCCCAGAGTGTTATAGCAAGATGCAGACCCACAGACTTGGTTCCCGCACATTCGTTCTCATCTGGGTGAAAGGAAGACGAGAAATTAGAACAACTGTGCAACAGAAAATCGCTTTCATTTGGGTAGAAATACTTACCCACACACTGGTTCCACTGGTAGTGCTGAACATAACCCTGCGGACATCCATAGCGAAATCCTCCCAACATGTTCTGGCAACCATGTTGGCACCGGTGGTTTCCGCCACATTCATCGACATCTGTCAGAAACCAAAATCAGGTTAGCATGTGATTCTAATCTATGGTGGCATAGATGCGCTTTGACTTAAAAAGAAAGTAAAATTAGTATTTAAGTAAAAAAAATTTTACCAATTAATCACATTTTTCGAAATTAAAGTTGGGCGTGGGTTTAAAAGTCTCCCATTTGACGTGGTCGTAAGAGGTTCTCTGTCTAAATAAATGAAATTGTTTTCAAGAAAAAAGGAATTAAGGCCCTGCCTTAATTGCATTTAATATTTTAACATGTTAAACAGGAAAAATTAATCGCTCTGTGTTAACGCGCTTTAACAACATAAAATTAAAGTATTTTGAGAGCAGCTTGATTACGTCATTTATGGTGCTTTGTGGGAGTCTGGGCTATAGACCTCTGTAGGCACGATTTGATCACCACAACTCTCTAATTGGTGGAATTTTCTGTAAAGCATCATGGGTAATGTAATTTTTCAACCACAAATTCTGCTGTTAAACACGATTATGAACTAATGTGAACAGATGGTTTCAACAAAAGCATATAACAGCAATTAACAAGCGATATCTGCATTGGAGCTTAGTGCAAAAATATTTCAAATGGGCTCAAAATGGGAAACCTACCATGAGTTGATTCCGGTGGCATCCAGAGAGAAGCCCTTCTGACACTCGCAGTTGAAGCTGCCAGGGTGTTGAGGAGGAGGCTGGGAGCCGCATACGTTTGGCTGATTGCTGCATTGTTGTTGTCTATAAGATGAAGCATGGAGGCAATTTAGCTCCAAATGACCGCTCAATTATTTAGACTCTGGGCTAGGCATGTTAGTGGGCGGTTTGAGTTCATATCACTCACCTATGCATGCTGTCTGGTGCTGCATGAAGCCCGAGGGGCATTTACAGGTGAAACCACCGATCGTGTTGGACGACAGGAACTGACAGTTGTGTTGCTTGGTTGAGCACTCGTCCAAATCTGGGATGAAAAACAGTTTTCATATTAGCACACTTTGGTTTGATCTTTGGGACTGATTATTGCTATGACTAGATATTATCGCAGCAGGGACAATTGTACGCTTTAATTATGAGCTAACCTTTGCAGGTCTTCCCATCGGCTGTAGGGTGTATCCTCTGGGACATGAGCACAGGTAACTGCCTTGTGTTTTGCACAGGAAGTTACATGGTTTGGGCGACTGAGAGCATTCATCCATATCTAATTGAAAAGCGTCAAGTATTGCATGAAAAACAGGCTTTCAGAACCGCATCCCACTTTGACTTAAATAAGGGTTATGGTGAGCGAGGAGACGATACCGACACAGGAAGTGCCAGTGAAGTCATTGGTGTAACCACGTTGCAATGGCAGCGAAGGAGCCGCGCTGTTGATGCACTGACCGTTCTTACACAGGTTAGGCATCACCTCACACTCGTTGATGTCTGCAAAAACACAGTAGATATATAAAAAAAAAAAAAAATCTAAATATGCATATTACATCTAATATAAATGCACAAATTTCAATAAAGTACTTCTAACTAAACATTTGTAGGACTTATTAAAAAGCAGTTCTAATATTAATATAATGTTAATAATAATAAATTAAGTGTTGTTTTACACACACAACACACACACACACACATATATATATAATATAAAATTTCCTATGTACATTACTGGTAAAAAAATATCCACATCCAAAGCAAAGAAATTGATGTGCTTTTTATATAATTTCTACAAAATGATTACAGTGCGAATAATTCACTAAAATATGATTTAAAAATGCATTAATGTAAACATTCATAATTGTAAATATAAAATGCATAAATATTTTATAAATGTATATATTTATTAAATACACTTCAAATATCCATAAACTTATGAGATATTAATAAAAACATGAATATATTAAAATATATTTTAAATATTTCCTATTTACATTACCAGTAAATATCCACATCCAATATTTCTGTTAAAATTATTATAAAGATAAATAATTTACTATAATAAAATTATAAAAAAATGCATTAATGTACACATTTATAATTATATAATAGAAATAAAATACATATTTTCTGAATATATATATATATATATATATATATATATATATATATATATATATATATATATATATATAAATCATTATATTTACACTTAATTTAAATAATCAAATGTATTTCAAAAAATTAATTTGAAATATTAATAAAAGCGTGAATATACATATACAAATATTTCAAATATATTGAAATATCTCAAGCAAGATATTTGATCGTTTGTCCGAAAGGCATTATAATAATAATTTATTACATTAATTTTTTTTTAAATATTCATTAATGTAAATATTCATAAGTATAAACAAATATGAAAAGTAACACACATTTTCTAAATTGATATTTAATAAATACATTTATAAATGTATTTAAAATGTAAAAAAAAGAACAATCCAAAATAATTTAATAGATATTTGAATGTACATAAAATATCTGTTGAGCTTCACATCATTGCATTGGTCTAAAAGAAGCTATTGTTAATTTTATGATAGAGATTGATCAGCTGTTTTCATTTTCTCAGCTGAGATGTCTGACCTCTGCCGTCAGTGGTGTATCCGGTCCGAGCGGACACATCTTCTTGTACTGGATGGTGCGGGCAGAGGACAGAGTTCCAGAGCGAGCCCCAGCCACGGCCGGCATTACAGCAGCACTCCGACTTGACGGTGTTTCTGTTAGTGGCGACTGCTGGCACATCGCCTGCAGGACCTCCAGTGAAGCAGAAGCCCTTCCTGTTATCTGACAACCGCAACAGGCCAGTTAGACACAATTATTGTCATTTAAAGCGGAAAATGTGTATTAAATGATTGAAAACTGGGATTTGATTCAGTTTTAACGTTGTTTTCATGCGATTTGTGTACATGTCCCCATTTGTTTATTTATTTATTTCACAAAAAAGGGACAGTGTACATTAATCAATATTCAGTGAATGTAAATGTACTCAAATTAGCCTGAAGGCTAGTTTTCATTGTAGTCCCTTTGCTAGATATTATTAGGCCAAAAACTGAGAAATAAAAGAAACACAATAGAAAAACAATAACAATATTCAACCAAAATGATAAACAACTCTCTAAAATACAATTATACAAAATTATAAAAGTGAATAAAAATGATATGTTAATGTCTGTTGTCAGCCACGTTCTGATTGGCCTCTGACTCTTTCAGCCACATTCTGATTGGCGCTGGCTCTTACGATGCACTCTGTGCCCGTGGAGCTTCGGCTCGAAACCCTCGTTACATTCTGGCGGTAGCTGCCAGTGTTGATGCAGCGGCCGTTCTTGCAGATCCCGGCTTGCTGCGGCCTCGTTCAGATCTGCCAGAGAGAGAGATGATCTGAGGCGACATATGCAACAAGACAGGGGCAACAGCACCATGAGCACATGCTATATAAAGTGACTTACTTGTGTAAATTTAAATTATATCCAGTATGCAATACAGGAAAATGGTTTAGGTTACATCAAATAAAAATGTTACAGATTTTAATTGCATAATATTGGAGAAATTGTACCTATTATTATATAATTATATAAAATATAAATAATTCTTCTTATTTTTATTTCTTATTTTGGCTTTTGTATTAATATTGGATAAAATACAAGATTTTTTTATTATTATAATAATACATAAATAAAATATAAATATTGAATGTATTTGTTTTATGCTGATTTTGCATTCAGTTTTAAATATTGTTATTATTATTATTTGGAATGCATGTAAAAAATGTATCCAAGACAATATAATTGGACACAATTATATCTCTACATTCTCAATACTCCAAATTACATTAATATTACATAACATTAAATTTTATTATTATTATAATCATCATAAAGAAAGAATTATTTTTAAAAAATGCATATGCAAAAAATGTAAATATAAAAAATATATATTTTGATGAAATACAGTATTTACTACATTCAGTGTTATGCCAGTAAAACCATACCATATTTTTACATTTTCTGAAGAAAATGTTTTTGTTCATACAAAATTATTAGTCCACGATATTCTAGTTTTTTGCCAGTTTCCTTGTCCACCAGTTAAAATCATGAGTCTGTTCTCTTGAATTACTGTCTATTTTTCTGATGTGAAACACAGGAATCGTTCTCTCTTTACAGCTTGGCGAGTGCCTCTCTCTCTCAGACACTGCCTACCATGCGCTGGTTTCTCACCCATGCACCCTTCTCCGTCGGGCGGTGTCATGCCTGGAGGACAGATGCACATGAAGGTGCCAATCTGGTTTTGCAGGCCATTCCTCTGGAGTCGCAGTCATCCAGCCCCTCCAGGCCTTCGTCCTGGTCTGAGAGAGAGAGAGAGAGAGAGGAGTAAAGATTATCTGCACTTGCATGTGTGTGTGTGTGTATAATGATGATGTAGATCGTCATACGGACCTCGGCACATCCGGTTGTCGTCAGCAGCGCTTCGTATCCCGTCGGACACATGCACTCGTCGAGCGAAGGTGTTGGCCTTGGAGCGCAGAGCAAGCGGGTTCACCAGCGCCTCGTTAATGTCTGAACACACAGAATAAAGAACAAACACACAGATCGTAAGAGAAAACAACCACTTAATGAATGTAGTATGTGACAAAAACAAGTTTATTTTCCAGAAGAAACATCGAAACAACCTTTAAGCAAGCATCATTTATTGTGTAAAATAAATAAACAAGTGTAATTGTGTTAGATCTTTAAAGCTAAATTAATTTACTTAAGAAGCATAATTGTGTAATATATTAATACTTTATTAAGATGCATATTAAAAATGTAATATACCCCTAAAATATAATTTAGGGGTTGACCAATATGTGTTTTTCAGGGCTGATACCGATTATTACAGATCAAGTAGACTGATAACCAATATATATGTAAAAAAAAAAAAATTATGTCAAAATGAATAAAACAGCGGCTCTGAGAAAACTTTTTAAAATGCTTTTAATTATTTTATAGGCAAATAACCGATACCAATAACCATAAAATCTTAATATCGGCTGATAATTGGCCAGGCCGATGATCGGTTGACCTACTATAAATTATGTATCCTTACAATTATGCTTCTTGGGTAAATAAATCTGGTATTTTATATAAATAATGTAAAGTAAACAAATTTACACAAACATGTACACATACATATAAAATATTAATTATATGAAATCATATGAAACATTTTTATAAAATTCATCAATATTTTTATTAAATTAAACAGTCATAAAAATAACTAAATTTATTATAAAATTGCAGAACAATTTATTAATAATATAAACAATTTATTAAATTATTTTTTTTGTTTATTTCAAAATCTCAATTAAAATAACTAACATTTTTATCAAATTTAATCATGAAACAATTTCAATGATGAAAATTACATCAAATTCTTAGATAATTCTTTTTTTTTTATAAATATATTTCTTATTTTATTTATGAAAACTAAATTATAGAAAACATCTTTTATTAATTTAATAATATCTTTTATTAAATTGCCAACATTAAAATGGCAAAATTTTATTGTAAAATTGAGAACAGTTTATTAATTAAACACTTTTTATTAAATTATTAAAATATTTATATATATATATATATATATATATATATATATATATATATATATATATATATATATATATATATATATTATTTTTAATATAAAAATATATGAATGTCAGTAAAAATGTTGTCATTTCTTTATTATTTACTTTTATTGTGGAATACAGTGTAGCCTATCTCCTGTCCGTACCTTCACAGGTCATCATGGGTCCGGGTTGAATCCCTCCTGACAGGAACACTCAAAGCCACCAGGAGCGTTTGAGCATGTGCCGTTTCCACAGGGGTTTCCGATCGAGCACTCGTCCGTATCTGTCCAATCAACCACCAGACCATCAGAAAGGTGCCGTTAATAACCCACATAACTAACTAGTTCATCATTTGCTTGATACTTTACTTTTATGATGTTGTAAACTAAGGGATTGAACCCACAACCTTCCCAGGTGATCAGAAGAGCGAGAACATAGTGAATTGAGGTTAACTGGGACACTTTTAGCCACTCAATGAAGCGTGAGTTTGTGTAGTTTTCTGGTGAACTCACCCCGCAGTTGGCCGGTGTAGTCAAGGTTGTACCCGAAGGGACACTCGCAAGGAACGAGCCGTCAGTGTTGATGCACAGGCCGTTCCGAGATGCCCGGGTTCTCCACGCACTCATTCATGTTCTGCGGAGGCACACGAGACATTGGGCGAGGATTGTGGGAAGGAAAGCGTGCTTTTAGTTGACAGAGTTTAAGCAGTTTCTCACCCTCCGTCCCCTCGGTGCGGGACAGCCTCATGGCCATAGGGACTAGCGAGTGGAACTAGCTGTGGCAGAAAAACACCACAAAATTACTCTGATATTTAAAAATACATATGGAGACATGATGGGTTTGATTTCTCATAAGTGTAATTATTAAATTACATTACTTTGACATACTAAAATATTACAATCTAAATTATATAAAACATAATAAAACATTTTTTATTTAAATAAATGATAAAAAGGTAATAAAAGTAAGAAATGATTTATAAACTACATAAAACATTTTTTTATTAAATTATTAAATTACAATTTTCAACTCTGTTAGATTAAATGACTAAAATTAGTATTACTAAATAACAAATGTTTTTGTTATAAAATTTCAAACCATTTAATAATTAATATTATTGTTAATAATTATATAAACAATTTGTATTATTCAACTTTCTGTTAAATTAAACAATAAAAGACAAATTTTATAGAAAAAAAACTGTATTAAATTACAAAACATTTTGTTCAATTAAATGGTCAAATTACCAAATAACTATTTATTTTATAAAACTGACAATGATTTCTTTTATATTAAATTACTCATTTACCTGTTTTGTTCCATTAAATTACAACATTAAAATTACTAAAATCTTATGTTTAATATTTTAGTAATTAAGCTTTTAATGAAATTATTATTTATTGTTGCATATGAGAACAATTTAAAGTATTAAAAAATTGTTAAATGATCAAAATTAAAATGACTAAAATTAAACTTAGAATGATGTATGAATTATATAAAACATTATTAAATTATTTCATTTTAATGAGTTCATTTTCATGAAACTATTTTTCTTTTGTTAAATTAAATGATGAAAAATTACAAATTTTAAATGATCAAAATTAAAATGACTTAAATTTATTAAAATTAGAACTATTTATTAATTACATAAAAAATACTGAATTATTTAATTTAGTTATATTATCATGAAACAATTTTTTAAATTAAATGATGAAAAAAATTAAATGATCAAAATTAAAATGACTTAATTTTATTAAACTTAGAACGATATATGAATTATATAAAACATTATTAAATTATTTCATTTAGTTACATTTTCATGAAACTACTTTTTTTTGTTAAATTAAATGATCAAATAATATTACAAATTTTAAATTATCAAGTTTAAAATGACTAAAATGAATTAAAATTAGAACTATTTATTAATTACATAAAACATTATTTCATTTAGTTACATTTTCATGAAACTTTTTGTTAAATTAAATGAAAATTACAAATTTTAAATGATCATAATTAAAAGACTAAAATTTATTACAAATATATATATTTAATAATGATATAAAATTATTTAATTTAATAACATTTTCATGTTTTTTGTTAAATTAAATGATCAAATAATACATATTTTTTTAAAAATGTAGAACTATTTATTAATATACTGAGACAAAATTAATAAAGTTTTTGTTGAATTAAATTATTAAAATAACAAAAATGTATCTGTAATAATTAGAATGATGTATTAGTGATATAAAGCAGTTTTGTTCAGTTACCCTCGGTCTCGCTGGACACAGTTCGCAGGGGTGCTCATCCCTCGCCCGCAGCAGGCTGCAGCAGCACTTGGCTTTGGTGGTGTTGAGCGGTTTGGGGACGAGCATTTGCCGCTTCAAACCGCATGAAGCAGAAGCTCTCGCGTGTCTGGCCACAAAAACACACACTCATGTGAGGAAAATACAGTTATATACCTCACTTCAAAGTGATGAATATTCAGATTTTATTTCTACTACTTTATATATATCAAATAAACATTATAAATGACAACATATTGTATAAAAATAATTTAAATATAATAATTTAAATAATTTTTTTAATAATAAATATTTTAGTAAGGCATAAATTTATGCTAAATACAACTAATAAAATATGTCATCTAATGCAATTGCAAAATATCAGTGTTTAAACTTATTGGTATTTATGAATATTAATACTTTATTTATAAATTTACATGAATGTACAGCTAATAAAACACCCTACTTTATGTAAATAAAATATTTATTAATGAAAACAAATATAAAACATTATAGAAAATACATGAAGTATCAGTGTTCTATAATAAATAAAATGTTTAACATATTCATACATATTTATACTTTAGTTTGACATAATAAAATGTTAAAATCTTACTGATACAAAATAATTTATTAAATTTTTCATCAAATTAAATGATCAAAATTACTTTAAATTATTAAATGGTTTGTTGAATTTAAATGACAACAATGAAAATTACTAAATTTTAAATTAAATGTATAACTTTTTAATGTAAAAACAACTCCACAATATGCAAAATATCAATATTTAAACAAATGAATAACTATGAACATTTATATTCGATATAAATTCACACTAGAATGATTTATTAAACAGATTAATATGATAAAACTCAGATCTATTTAATAAGGTAGTTCACCTAAAATAATAAAAGTATTGTTACAAACAGCAATATTATAAAATTTATAAAATGAATAGTTCGGTCCTTGATTCTGATTGGTTGAGCCGCTTCCAAGCTGTTGTAAATTACTCTACAAACATACACCTCTGTTTACTTCCGTGTGTTGCTCAGCAACCACTTTGTTGGAACCACAACTGATTCAGAGGAACTACATTGTTTGGTGGAAGAATGCTTTTTTGTTTATATTATTACACTTTATTTGCTCTGTTTTATTCTGTGAAACCTTACTATGATGTGGAATAACCGCTTTATAAAAGCTATAAGCCCTGTACAGCCGTGGTTTACAGTGAATTTATAACAGCTAAGGCGTTGTTAGGCACGACACGCTTCTTGGGGCTTATTGCTTTACCTGATTATAAAAGCCGACTGGTATGATGAAATGTGTTTCTCACGAAGCAGCGCGCGTTGTCGGACAGCACGAACCGGCTGACAGAGGCACTGGAAGCTGCCCGGCGTGTTTTACCGCGTGCCGAACTGACAGATGTTGGGCTCCACGCTGACTCGCTTGATATCTGTGCAGGACGGGACATGTCAGCGTGGCTCACAGGTGTGTGTATGTGTGTGTATGACTGTGAAGCTCTTACCCACACACTTGTCGTCTGCACCTCGTATCCGGGCGACAGATGCAGCTGAACGAGCCGTCCAGATTCTGACAGGTCCCCGGCTGACAGGCCCCGCAGCGCCACGCACTCGTAATATCTGACACACACAAACACTCACATTATTACATAACAGTCCTGCTCAACACAACACACACACACACACACACATTATGATCAGAGCAACTAAACTTCAGCAGCAAAGATAACAGGGTGATGTTTTTAATTATACAGGCACAAATGTATCTAATAATAGTGGTTAAATATGTATATACATTATATATATATATATCTGCAAAATAATATGTGTAATAAAAGATAATTGATATATGTGACCCTCTGTGAAATCCAGGCTAAAGTCTCAAAATCTAATTACGAGATAACAAGCATCAAATTATGATTTCAATCATTAATTTCACTATAATTTCAATCTTTGACATGGTCTTAGTCAGTAATGAAGATATCAACGTTACACTTTCACAGAATGTTCTTTACCTTATGAAGGATGATTTTACTGTATACAGAAAACAGTAAATCACCAAAAATTACTCACCAAAAAATAGCTAGGTTTTCACAGACAGGGTCACAAATATTATATTTTCTACATTAAATAAAATATAAAAATTTAAAATACTTTTAATATAAATTATGTAATAAATATAATAGATATGAAATATGTATAAAATTTTTTTTATATTTTAATGTAAAATATAATTTCATCCCTAAATATGACTAATACAAACATCTAATTCAATTGCAAAATATCAATATTTAAAGGTAATATTTATAAAACAAGTATTTAAAATTAATATTTATGAATATATATTTTTATTCATAAATGAACACTAGGTAAAACTAATAAAACACCCTACATTATCTTAAAAAATACTTATTGATGGCAAAATATTATATAAAATTTATGAAATATTAGTGATATATATATATAATAAATAAAATATGTTTAAAACATGTTCACATCTAATAAATATTTTTATGTAAAACTAATTTTTGCTAAATACAATTAACGAATCACTATATTTCATCAAATTCAATTGTAAAATACCAATATTTAAAGAAATTAATTATATATTTTACTTATAAATTTACACTAGGTAAAACTATAAAAATGCCCTAGTTTATCTAGATAAAATAATATTTATTAATGACAATGTAATATAGAAAATATATTAAAAAATAGTAATATAAGACACATAATAAAATATATTTAAAATGTGTACATCTTATTTATAAATATTTTATTGAATTTTTTTATTATTTTATATGTACATCAATTTGACAGTCAACACTGACAAGCTACTACTAAATATATTGTAGAAACTTAATTTTGTGTAAAGCTGCTTTGCACGATTTGTATTGTGAAAAGTGCTAGAAAGAATAAATAAATATTTTATGTAAGTAAAACTAATAAAACACTTTACTTTATGTAAACAATTGCATGTTTATCAACATCTAGAATTTATTTACAAATTTACACAACTTATAAAATGCTATTTATAAAATGCAACATTATATAAAACACAAATTATGATTAATATATAAAATATATTTATAAATGTAAATATTCATATTGCTAACAAAGCGTGGGATTTTTATTTTAAAGTAAGGAGTCGCTTCATGCTTATTTTGTCAAACTGTATTTTATATTAAAAGAAAGCGAGGTTATTTGGCTTATTTGGTCGACGGGTTACAAACACGAGATGCATTTCTGAAATAAAAGAGCAGAAATCCCAGAGTTTTCCTGGAGATCAATGGTGTGGATGTTAGAGAGGTGTCAGGGTCTCTGCTGATGATCTGTACAGTAACAGTCTCACCGACGCAGTTCTTGCCGTCTGGCGTCAGGTTATATCCGTCCAGACACAGACACCTGAAGGAGCCCATGCTGTTGATGCACTGGCGTCCTGCACACCTGACTGGCGTGAAGCGCTGCACTCGTCGATATCTGAACACACAGCCATTCCTCATCAGAAACCACCTCTGCTTTCATTAGGATATCATACTGTACACATAGTTTGACATTAATACCCATAGATTCAGTAAGAAATGATGGTCAGTATTGTACATTTCTGTGACATTTTACAAATTTTAAATACAGTGTCCATAAAGCGTCCAAAATATGATTAAATGAAGAAAAAACATTTTAGTCTTCCCTGCTAATATGCAAATTTCTTTACAGTATTTAGTAGTTAATTATGTATTTAAAGATTTTAAATGGTTAAAGTCACATTCTAAAGTTTAAAATACGTTTAAAATTGTAAAGTTTCATTTTAATTGAAGGAAACATTTAAGTCTTTCCTGCTCATATGCAAAATTTCTTTATGATATTAAATAGTTAATTATGTATTTAAAGATTTTAAATGGTTAAAGCCACATTATAAAGTTTAAAATCGTTTAAAATTGTAAAGTTTCATTTTAATTGAAAGAAACTTTTAGGTCTTTCCTGCTAATATGCACATTTCTTTACAATATATAGTTAATTATGTATTTAAAGATTTTAAGTGTTAAAGCCACATTCAAAAGTTTAAAATACCTTTAAAATTGTAAAGTTTCATTTTAATTGAAGGAATCTTTTGTCTTTCCTGCTAATATGCAAATTTATTTACAATATTAAATAGTTAATTATGTATTTAAAGATTTTAAATGGTTAAAGCCACATTATAAAGTTTAAAATATATTTAAAATTGTAAAGTTTCATTTTAATTAAAGGAAACATTTAAGTCTTTCCTGCTAATATGCAAATTTATTTACAATATTAAATAGTTAATTATGTATTTAAAGATTTTAAATGGTTAAAGCCACATTATAAAGTTTAAAATATATTTAAAATTGTAAAGTTTCATTTTAATTAAAGGAAACATTTAAGTCTTTCCTGCTAATATGCAAATTTATTTACAATATAAATAGTTAATTATGTATTTAAAGATTTTAAGTGGTTAAAGTCACATTCAAAAGTTTAAAATACCTTTAAAATTGTAAAGTTTCATTTTAATTGAAGGAATCTTTTGTCTTTCCTGCTAATATGCAAATTTATTTACAATATTAAATAGTTAATTATGTATTTAAAGATTTTACCATAAATGGTTAAAGTCACATTATAAAGTTTAAAATACCTTTAAAATTGTAAAGTTTCATTTTAATTGAAAGAAACTTTTAGGTCTTTCCTACTCATATGCAAATTTCTTTACAATATTTAATAGTTAATTATGTATTTAAAGATTTTAAATGGTTAAAGCCACATTATAAAGTTTAAAATACATTTAAAATGGTTAAGTTTCATTTTAATTGAAGGAAACATTTAAGTCTTTCCTGCTAATATGCAATTTATTTACAATATTAAATAGTTAATTATGTATTTAAAGAGTTTAAATGGTTAAAGCTACATTATAAAAGTTTAAAACATTTAAAATCATAAAATTTCATTTTGATTAAATGATAGGAAATATTTTAGTCTTTAAATGGTTGAAAATGACAAAAGTGTGAAATACATTTTTACAATTATTTCCTTTCCTTTATTCAAAAAGAACCTTTAAAATTTATTTTTTTAAACATTCTCATTTAAATACATAATCAAGCATTTCATATCAGTTGCATATTATCAGCAATAAAGACTAAAATGCTTCTTTTCCTTTAATCAAAATGAAACATTTTAGTCTTTAATGCTGATAATATGCACATTTCCATTAAATGGTTAATTATGTATTTAAAGAGTTTAAATGGTTAAAGTCACAATACAAAAAGTTTAAAATACATTTTAAAATCATAAAATTCCATTTTGATTAAAGAAAACATTGAAGTCTTTCCTGCTAATATACAAATATCTTTACAATATTAAGTAATTAACTATGTATTTAAAGCTTAAATGGTTAAAATCACATTCTAAAAAGTTCTAAAATGGTAAAGTTTCATACTGATAGAAATAACCTGTAATCATATTCATTATGGAAATATATTATTAACAGGTTTCCAGTCACATGATGGTCACTGTATAAGCAGTTGTTTTCTCACCCATGCAGTCGCTTGTTGTCGCAGCTCGAAGCCGGGAAGCACAGGCAGTTGTAGGAGCCCAGGTGTTTTTACAGGTGCCGTTTCCACCGGCTGCCGCTTCGTCGATATCTGCCAGAGACAGTGAGATTTAGCCCTTCACCGTGGTTCAGAGCGGCTGGCGTGTGAAGAGCGCAGACACTCACCCATGCACATGGTCAGGTCCCGTGGTCTTGAAGCCGTTGTGGCACATACAGCGGAAGCTGCCCTGAGTGTCGATGCACTCGCGTGACTGCAGACGTTCGGGATCTCCTGACACTCGTTACGGTCTGACAACACAATAAAAGCCACAAAATCAGCCAGAAATGACACTTTATGAGCATATTAAAAGAAAGAAAAAATACATATATTTTAAAATGAAAAAAATAGTAGTAAATTAGTAATAAAATAAAATAAAATAATACATTTTTATAATAAAATATATATATATATTTTTTTTAAATAAAACATTATTTAAGCACTCATTTAATAATAAAAAAGTAACATAAAAAAAAATAAAGCTGTCAATAGGTGGGTTAGTTTTGACTCCATTTCATAAATTAAATTAAATAAAATTTTAAGGTGTGGCTTTCAAATTTAGTCTGCATTTAAATAAAATAAAATAAACAAATACAATTTATGTAAATAATTTTAGATTCAATTACTGCTGCCACAATGACAAGAAAATGTAAACAAACATCCCTGTAAAGTAATGCAACTAAAACAATGTTAATTAAATAAACAGCACAGATGTTTGTGAATCTGGCATTTTATACACGAAACCCATTTGCATATATAGCAATAACATTATTTTGTTTTATTCTGACTGAATTTGAATGCCAAAACTAACCCATCTAATGACTGGTTAAATCATTTTTATTTTATTACATTTGTAATTCAATATTATTTAGTAAATGTGCTAAACAGTGCTGGATGCAGTGAAACTCACCGAGGCAGGCTCGCTGGGCGACAGCTTGAATCGGCCGAACACTCAGCGTAGCTGCCGGGGATGTTGATGCAGTTGGTTTGCTGCACAGATTGTCGCCGCTGTTGCACTCGTCGATATCTGTGGTGAACAGATGGTGTAAGTCAAGAAATCGACAGCGATCTTCAGTACAGAGGCATTGGCGTCGGTACCTGCAGAGATGAGCAGGATGTTGTTGTAGCTGAAGCCCATCGGACACTCCAGCGGAAACTGCCGATCTGGTTGATGCAGGCGCCGTTAGACTAGATTCCTGGGATCTCGCGGCACTCATCGATATCTGAGGGGAACATAAATGCACTGTTTGTTTGAAAGCGCTCATGCAGAGCTTATGTTGTTGAAGTGAGATGTTACAGGCAACTCACCGATGGGTTTTCCGGTGTGAATGTCGATGATGAAACCGGGAGCCTGATTTCACACAGCAGCTGATACTCGGCTGCAGGAGACCTAAAATAAACACTACGTCAGTGAGAATATAATCTGTCGGAGACTGAATTTAATGTCAGTCTCAGCAAAACAAGACAAATAATGAATGCTTAAATTATTTATTTTATACATTTATTTTATTTTAATTTTATGTGATGCAAAGCAAAAATAGCCTGAATTTCAATGCCAAAATTGCTTAAATTATTAATTTATTTAGATATAGTTTTTTATTTTATTTTTATGCAGTGCTGTGCATCTTTTATTCTATTATATTTTGTCTTGTGACTTTGAATGCCACACCCTCAGAAGCAGACCAAAATTATTTTATTTATATATTTATTTCCAAAAATGTTTTATTTAAAAAACCTAAATTTTAATGCGCACCTTCAGAAACCAAGACCCACCTAAAAAATTTCACTGCTTAAAATAATTTCAAAATTTAAATTTAAATTTCATTTCATTTAATTCAAAAGTAGCCTGAATTTTAATGCACACCTTCAAATAATTTTATTGATATATTTATTTCCTATTTGTTTTTATTTTACTTTATTGTACTTTTTTATTTTATTTCATTCCATGCAAATGGAGCCTGAAGTTGAATGCTACACCCTCAGAAACTATGAAATATATTTATTTATATTTTTAATTTTATGCAGCACAACACATTTAATTTCACATTTATTTAATTTAAAGCCAAGCTATGCAAATTAAGTGTAAATTTGAATACCGATCTATCAGATAACAAGGCTCAACTAAATGAAATGATTTATATTTATATTAGTTATTTTCTATATGTATTTTTTATTTTATGCAATGCATTTTGTTTTATATCATTTATTTTTTTATATTTTATTTTGTGCAGTGCAATGCATAGTAATGTCTGTGTATTTTCTCAGCGATTTGATCTTTTGTTGAATGCCACTGGCATCCACCTTCATTATGTAATTAGACATGGTTCTCCCACACTCACTCGGGCGGTGGGACAGGCCCTGAGGGTCTGTTCCAGGCTTTGCCCACGTATAGGAGCAGCAGCACATCTTCTTGGTCATGTTGAAGGAGAGCTCGTCTCGAGGTGTCGTGAAGTTGCGGTAGCACACGCCTTTTCTCATATCTGTGAAACAGAAACACGGATGAGCTCAGGAGGCTTTGATTCAGTCCAAAACGCCGCAGCGCTCTTACCCATGCAGTTAGTTTCCTCCGTTCACCTGCATGTACTCTGCGGACAGACACAGGTGTAGTTTCCCAGCGTGTTGTAGCAGGTTCCCGGACCGCAGATGCCGATGTGTGCCGTACATTCATCAATATCTGAGAGAATCCAGCAGAAAATATATCAAGCATTCAGACACTCGATCGACTCAAATCTTTCTGTCTCTCTGTTACTTTTATAGATGCTTGCAGAAATCTGCATGTCTTTATTACAATTATAAAATTACAGTACATGCTGTAAAATTAATTAAAAATAAGTTATATAGTGTTAATAATTTCATTAAAAGTAAATTACACAAATTCATAAAAATACATGAATAAACATTCAAATAAAGTGAAATAAAAGTAATTCATTTAAATAAAATACATTCAAATAAAAGTTACTAAACGTTAAAATTATTAATTATTAAATAATTAAAAATTATACAAAATAATACAAATACAAAAAATATTAAATAATATACATTTGATATAAAATTACTTTAATAAAAAAAACGTAAGATTTTATTTATTTAAAATGACAAAATAATTAATTTTTGAGAAGTCAATGAAGTTATTAAAATATTAATATAAATTGTACATTTTACTTAAATTAATTTAATTACTAGAATATTGACATTTATGTTTTTTATATATTTTTAATTGAATTTAAAGTTACATTTAATTAAAAGTTAATTATTTCATTTAAATTACAAAAAATAAAATACTTAATTAAAAATACAAATAAATCAAGGTCACTTAACATTAAAATTCAATAAATGTAAATTTGATTAAAAAAATATTGAAATTCATTATATATTTAATATAAATATTAAATTGTTTAATCAAATGTTATGATTGTTATATTAATATTTCAATGTTATATTTAATTAAAAGTAAATAAATAATGCATAAATAACAATTAATCAAATAATTAAATTACAATATGTTTATTAAATTACTAAATTTACATTTAAATTGCTAAAAATAAAAGACTAAAACTAAAAGCTGTGTGGGTGCTGTCGGCGGACCTTCAGAATGCTGCTCTCCTCGTGAGGTAGTATCCGCGGGACACTCGCACTGGAAGCTGCCAAGGTGTTGACGCAGTTTCCCTGACACGACCGGGAGCTCCTGGCACTCGTCGATGTCTGCGTCTGGGACAGAGAGATTATTAATGTAGGTGTCGTTAGACTCACAGACTGCAGCGTGGCACTGTTGATCCGCTCTTACCCTCCAGGATGACAGTGATGGATTGGGCGGAAACCCTCTCTCCGGACACAGCGTTTTGTACTCGGCTGTGAGGAGACACACAGTTCATCATGAATACAATCAGTCTGTGCTCGTGGCAGAATGAGTGAGTGATTGAGACTGTTTTTAATTGATTGATGTTTGTAGCGATATTTATGGAGCAGAGTGAGTACAGCTGTTATAATGATGATATTTATGTACAAATTACTATTAAATGACAGTAAATGAGAAACAAAATTGTGGAATTCAAGCTTTAGGTTTTAGTTACACATTAGTATTTTGTTACACTTTACAAGAAACTAAAATAAGACTAAAATAAGTGGGAATAAAAAATAATAATTGCATACATTCTTAATAATTTATTGGCTGATGGGAAAATAGCTATATTTTACCGATATATCGATCTCCTACTTGTATTATTGTTACACTTTACAAGAAACTAAAATAAGACTGAAATAAGTGGGAATAAAAATAATAATAATAATTGTATATATTCTTAAAAAATGTATCAGCTGATGGGAAAATAGCTAAATATTTGCCGATATATCGGTCTCTTGTATTTTTATTACACATTACAAGAAACTAAAATAAGTCTGAAATAAGTGGGAATAAATAATAAAAATAATAATAATGCATTTATTTTATAATTAATTTTATATGTTTAGCTCTGTAAATATTAATATAGCTGTTTTTAATTTTAAATATGTTTAGTGAAACTGTTAATATTCCGAAACTAATTTCATTTAATTTCAACTATTTGTGACCCTGGACCACAAAACCAGTCATAAGGGTAATTTTTTTAAATTGAGATATATATCGCCATCTGGAAGCTGAATAAATAAGCTTTCCATTGATGATTGGTTTGTTAGGATAGAACAGTATTTGGTCAAGATACAACTTTGAAAATCTGGAATGTAAGGTGCAAAAAAAAAAAAAAAAAAATCAAAATATTGAGAAAATTGCTTTTAAAGTTGTCCAAATTAAGTTATTAGCAATGCATATTAATAATCAAAATTAAGTTTTATATATTTACGGTAAGAAATTTACAAAATATCTTCATGGGACATGATCTTTACTTATTATCCTAATGATTTTGGCATAAAAGAAAAATGGATAATTTTGACCCATACAATGTATTGTTGGCTATTGTTACAAATATACCCCAGCACTAAGACTGCATTTGTGCTCCAGGGTCACATTTAATAACATTTTAACATATTCGTATATATGATATGCATATCTCTATATAATCGTAAATTGGCTATTTGCCACCCTGCTTTCCAGATTCATAACCGCCACTGAGAAAAGCTATATGTTTGTACTGCTAGAGGTCAGTATTAAGGTAGTGTTGGTCATACAGGAGTTGATGGGCGGCAGAGTTCGAGGGTTTCCCAGGCTCCCCAGTGAGCAGCAGCAGGAGGCGGGTCACGCCCACCCCAATCTCAGCACTGCAGGAGATGCCTCCGCCGCGTCCAGCGTGTCCAGGAAGCAGTTCCCACCCGTGTGTCTGACAGAGAACGGAAACAAGCCGTGTTAAGTTTACAGTGATGGAGATGAATGTGGCAGACTGAAGCGGACTGGCTCCATACCAACGCAGCTACGCCTCGACGGGTTGAGCTCAAGTCTGGCGACAGTTGCACAGGTAGCTGCCGGGCAGATTCACGCACACCGCTGATGCAGTTCACAGGGTCGAAAACACTCGTAATATCTGCCAAAGAGAGACAAAGTGAGAAACGACATGGTCCTGAAGAGATGAATATATCGATGCTTTTATTACAGTTATTCAAAATTAAATACTGTAAAATGTCATTAAATATAGATTAAAAACTTCATTTGTTTTAGTACTTTATTAAAAGTAAATTACACAACTAAATACACACACACAAAAAAACGATAAAATTAATAAGTTGCTTAACATTGAAATTCCATAAATGTGCAATTATTCAGTTAAATAAAAAAAATATCAAAATGTATTATAAATTGAAATATAAATTAAAGACGATTATTTAATTAAAATTATTTTATTATTTTATTTCAACTAAAATTACACCAATAAAATGGTTCATTAAAATAGTTACTAAACATTAAAATTAAATGTAAAATTGATTTATTAAAATGTATTGCATTCTATTATTTAATTTAAAGTAAAATTAATGTTTTTTTTTTGTTGATGTTTGCTG
Organism: allo-octoploid hybrid of Carassius auratus x Cyprinus carpio; assembly: GCA_024542945.1. Classification (NCBI taxonomy): domain Eukaryota; kingdom Metazoa; phylum Chordata; class Actinopteri; order Cypriniformes; species allo-octoploid hybrid of Carassius auratus x Cyprinus carpio. The sequence goes on along the minus strand of CM045074.1, from coordinate 2,113,116 downwards.
AACTTAATTTTGCATGTCTTTATTAAAATAAAAAATAATGTAAAAAATCATTACAAATGCTGTAACTTTATTTTTATTATTTCACCAAAACTAAAATACACAGAAAAATAAATCTTTATAAATAAGTCATTTAAATATGAATATACAATTATTTAATCAAAAGTTTATTATTATTATTATATATTATTATTATTATTATTATTGTCAATAAACAGTAAATCACATCAACAAATAAAATCTTAATTAAATTAATCAATGTTACCAAACAATAAAATTCTGTAAATTTAAAATTAAGACAATGAATCTAACCTGATATAAATGTAATACATTTCATTCAAATATTAATCTAAAATGATTTAACTACAAATAATAATTTAATTAAAAGTAAATTACACACAAATAAACTTTTATCAAATAAATTTAGGAAAAATATGTATTTGATTAAATAGTTTTCATGTAAATTAAAATAAATATAAAAAATAATTATAAAATAAATGTTGAATATAAAAGGATTTAATTAAAATGTATTTATTATTTGAAAGTAAACTACAAAAAATAATAAAATAATTCATAAAAATACAAGGCTAGCTCATTTAGAGCCTCTTTGTCGACCTTTGCTGAAATGAACACAGTCTTAAGATCTCCATGATGCATTATACCCAGTGTGTGTGAGTGAGAGAGAGTGAGTGTGTGTGAGTGTGAGTGTGTGTGTATGAGTCTCACCTGTGCAGTTTCCTCCGCTAGCGGTCCAGCTCAGAGCAGTGGTCGAGACACAGCAAACATTCCGCAGGTTCTGACACCGATCCAACACGCAGATGTTCTGGAAGTTACACTCGCCGATGTTGCGGCGACACACACACAGAGGATCAAGTGTGTTTACTGTAAGAGTGTGTGTGTGTGTGTGTGTGTGTGTGTGTCTGTTTACCCTGGCAGGCCTTGCTGTCTTCAGTCGGGTGAAGCCCATCTCACACTCACAGCGATATCCACCCGGTGCGTTCAGACACTGACCGTCTCACACAGATTCACGCTATCAGCGACTCGTCCATGTCTGCAGACAAGTACACAAACCACCAACAATCCTGCCTTTATGTCAAGTTTTATAGCAGAAAAAGATGCTGGACAAACTAACTTAGGACTAAAATAAAAGTTTTTGTTTATGTAATATATGTGTGTGTACTGTGCATAATATATATATATATATATATATATATATATATATATATACATATATATATAAATACACACACTGCATGTATATATTTAAGAAAGATATTATGTTTATATATTAAATATATTTATATATGATATAATTTATATGAATATAAATATATACACTTTAATACATGTAAATATTTTCAAAATATACGCTTCATGTCTGTATCTTTATGTATACATAAATATACACAGTACACACATATAATTATGTGCACAAAAACTTGATTTTGGATGCATTAATCACAATTAATCATTTGACACCACTAAAAATTATATATATATATATATATATATATATATATATATATATATATATATATATATATACACACATTTAAAGTAAAAAAAAAAAAACACTTACACAAACACAAATAATAAAATAGATTTCTGAACATTAAAATTAACGCGTAAATTAATGTTCAGTTTCAGTTACGCTCAAATTACTTTATAAGTAAAGATTATTTTATTATTTTACTTTAATTTGACTTAATTTAACAAATTAAAAGTGAACTACACAAACAAACAAATACAAAAACTTCATAAACGTAAGGCTATTAAACATGAAATGAAAGCGGTGTATGCGATACCGAGCAGGTGAATCCGTCGCCGTTGAATCCCTCCTTACAGGTGCATCGGTATCGATCCCGGCGTGTTCATGCACTCAGCGTCTCGGTTACAGTTGTGTTCTTCCGCACGCACTCGTCCCACATCTGCAGCCACGCAAAACAGCCTCAAACCACATCCAGGACTCTAACGCTTAACCTGCGATCACTGCTCATCAGCTGCCACTCACCGACGACTTGATCCCGCCGCTCCCAGCCGTCGAGCGCACTTGAAGCTCCCGGACGCTGGACGCAGGAGGCGTGCGATGTCGCAGTTATGACGCCGACTCACACTCGTCGAGATCTGATGCAAAACAAACACTTTACAGCAGCTGGTCTTTTCGATTGAGGTTAGACTTGATTCTTGAGGGATCCGGTTACCTGTGCATCCGGTGGAGCCCTTCTTGACGAGCATCCCAGCTGACAGTGGCAGATGAAGGAGCCTTTAGTGTTTTCACAGTCGCCGTGCAGACAGATGTTAGGATTCAGATCGATCTGTCACATCTGGATGAATACAAGACAGGACAGATCAAATTAGGACATAATACAAGCCTATTAAAACATACAGAAATGGCATTACACTATCATGACTAAACATCAGAATAAAAACATACAAAGAAAAAAAAACGGAAGTTAATAAATAAATGCAATAAAATAATTCATATAAAAATTCAATAAAATCAAAATCAAGCTTACTTTGAATAAAATTAATTAAAGTAACATTAAATAATAATAATAATAAATATTATTCATAAAATAATTCATAAAATAAATCAAGGTTACTACATGTATTCCAATTATATAAGGACAAAATTATTATGGTAAAAGTAAATTATTACTTAGTAAATTACAAGAAAGATAGAAAAGTAACACAAACACACAAATAAAAAATAAAATTTCAAACATTTGAATAATTCATAAATTATACAATAAATCAAGGTAACTAAAAATTCAAATTATTTAATTAAAACTAAATTATTGTTTTTATTTAAAAAAGTAAAAAAAATAAAAAATAATGAAATAATTAATAAAGTCAAGGTTACTACACATTCAATTTAAATGGTCTAATTATTAACTTAAAAGTAAATTCTTAGTTAATAAATTACAATAAAAGATAAAAAGGAAATGATTCAAGCATACAAATAAAAAAAATAAAATGGCAAAATTTAATGATTTGTTAAAAAAAAATAATAAAATAAATCAAGGTAACTACATATTAAAGTTATTGAATTATTTAATTAAAAGTAAATTATTCTTTTTATGTAAAAGTTAAACAAAATAATTCATAAAGTAAATCAGGTTACTAATCCCTTTAAATGTAATAATGTTAACAACTTTAATTCCAAGTAAAGCATTACTGTTTTATTATTTAATTAAAAGTAAACTAAAAGTCAATTACAAAAGAATATTTAAAAATCATTAAATAAATCAAGGTTCTAAGCAATAAAATGAAATAATGTTAATACCTTTCAAGCCTTTTATTACTTAAATAAAAATACAGAAAACAAACAAACAAATTAAAATAATTTATAAAAAGAAAATGAATCGAGGTTAATAAGTATTAAAATTAATGTAAAATATTGAATAAAAGTAAATATTACTTTTTTCATTTAAATTACATAAATATAAAAAATATTTAAAAAAAAAAAATCAAGGTTACTAAGGATGATAATTTAATTGATTTACTATTTATTTTTATTATTTAGATTACACAAAAAACACTTCTTAAAAAATAAATTCATTAAATAAAGGATACTGTAAAAATCATTTAAATAAAAGTAAATGATATTAAACATGTTTACTATTTAAAAGTATATATCACACACACACACACACAAATGTAAACATGAGTTGAGTTGTGTGTCTCACGATGAGTGCATGTCCATGGAGGCCATGAAGCCGTCGAGCAGAGGCAGCGATATTCTCCAGGGATGTTCAGACACTGGCCACCGCCGCAGATGTCCGGCGTGTCTTCACACTCATCGCATGTCTGCGGAGAAACGAGGATCAGTGTGTGTGTAAGGTGTGTGTGTGTTAGAGCTGCACGATTCTGGATAAACTGAGAATCACGATTCTGAGCTGAACAAAATAATGTCAAAACATTAATTGCTGCAGTCTGTTTAAGTATAAACATTTTATTATATGTGACCCTGGAGCACTAAAGCAGTCATAAGTAGCACAGGTATATTTGTAGCAATAGCCAACAATACATTGTAAGGGACAAAATTATCCATTTTTCTTTTATGCCAGAAATCATCAGGATATTAAGTAAATATCATGTTCCATGAAGATATTTTGTAAGTTTCCTACCGTGAAATGTATCTAAACTTAATTTTTGATTAGTAATATGCATTGCTAAGAACTTCATTTGGACAACTTTCTCAATATTTAGATTTTTTGCTTCCTCAGATTCCAGATTTTCAAATATTCGTATCTTGGCCAAATATTGTCATATCATAACAAACCATACATCAATACATCAATGGAAAGCTTATTTATTCAGCTTTCAGATGACGTATAAATCTCAATTTCAAAACATTGACCCTTTGATTGGTTTTGTGGTCCAGAGTCACATATAGGCTCAATATATGTATTTAATATATAATATATTTAATACCAATTTTAGTGTTTTAATTATGAAAAAGTTGTTTGAATAAATGATTCAGTGACTCACCAGAAATACTTCACTTGTTTTATTACTGGTTGAATCAGCGCTTTTAAACAAATCTCTTGAATGAATGATTCAATAACAAATCAATTTTAACAGTCACTGTCGCCACCTAGTGGCTATATGATGCAATTGACAAACGTATTTAAAGCGTACACAAAAGATGACTTCCTCTATTTTGAGCACTAACACAGTAATCAATGTTTACATCCAAACTTTCATCCAAGTATTTCTGAGATAATATGAATGACTGAAGACAGAAATAATACCTTGTGGTATTATTTTAAATATTATTAGTATTAATAGACACGGTAAATCGCTGTCATTTAGAAATCAGATGGCGAAGTTGTTCTGGGTGATCTTTAACGATCAATCGCACAGCTCTAGTGTGTGTGTGTGTGTGTGTGTGTTACCGGCGAGGTCCTGAGGTCAGGCATGAGTGCATAACCTTCGCTGCAGCTGCATTCAGTAACTTCCCTCCGAGTTCGTACAGTGAGTATCGAGCCACCGCTCATGATGGTGCACTCGCGATGTCTGTGAGAATGAGAAGAGGCACATTTATAGTTGATGAACTGATCTGGATGCGTTAGTTTGATCGCGGTCGATGTCGGTGGAGGTTTCTCACCCACGCAGCCCTGTCTGTCGGGCCACCTGGTATCCCGGTGCAGGAGCACTGATAGGTGCCCACCATATTCACACACTGACCGCTCCTGCACAGGTTATCACTCAGCTGACACTCGCTTCACATCTGAGGGGAAAAATCAAATAATATTAATGTGCATTTTAATTATATATCAATAAACTGGTAAAAAAAATATTTAATCATACAAAATTATACACAATTCCACTCAGATTATTTGTTGTTTATTAAATCTAATGTTTTCACCACAGCGGTCTGTACCTTCGCAGGCAGAAGCTTCTGTGCTCAGCTGGTGACCCGGAGGACAGTCGCACTCATAACTGCCCTCGGTGTTCAGACACGCCCCGCGCACAGCAGGGGTTGCCGACTCGCCGATGTCTGCGGACAGAGAGAGAGACGCTGTGACACACAGGCTTTCAGAGGCGGGAGAACGTCCAGGGTTGAGTCTCACCCATGCAGTTCTTCATCATCATGAAGCGCCTCTAGGCTCAAGCACCGCACTCAAGCTGCCGGGCGTGTTGAGCGAGACGCCTGTCCACACAGGTCTGGAGAGATGGTGCACCTCGCCGATATCTGTGGGAGCGAGGGGAACAGTGTGAGTAGTAGGGCTGGGAAAATACAGAAAAATTAGATTTTCCAAATGCATTGTGATTCTTCCTCGAGTCGATTCTGAGTCGAAGTCGCAACACCTTGAACCTAAAATAATCGCTCATAAAAATCAAAAGGTTGAAGCTAATTACACGGTTGTTCACAGTGGGCTGTGTTTACATTAATCTCGTCATAAAAGCATTCTGAGCGAGGTGAGTGTCGGATAAAAACTGGATTAGAGCCATCTGCTGTTAAAAACAAAGCTCAGAATTGATTCCAGAGAGAATTGCGATGCATTGACTCTAAGGCGATTCTGCATTGATTTATTGTCACAGCCTGAGTGAGCGGCGCAGTGAAACGCCTGTCGGCTTTGATTTAGTGTTTGATGTTTGACCTGTGCAGTTCCTCTCCTCCATGGTGAGGCGGCGCTGTCGCAGCGGCATTTGAAGCTTCCGATGGTGTTTCGGCATGTCCCGTGAGTGCACAGGCCTCTGAAGACCTTACATTCGCTTCACATCTGCAGAGAAACACAGGCTCATAACCTCATTATTCAACACAGAGAAAAATCCCTAAAGAAATGCCACAAATCTGACTTTCCGTGTCTGTGTTTTTGTAACCTTGTAATACTTTGGAGAAAAAGTTTAATGTAAAAAAAAAAAAATTGTGGATATTTTATATACATTTTGTCCGCTTGTATATAAATTATATTAAATTTGTTTTTATTTAAATTCGTAAAAATATTAATAATATTTATTTATTTATTATAATTGTTTATATATATATATATATAGTCAATTTGTATTGTAATTTTTATTTAATTTAATAAAAGGATAATGTGAATGTTTTAGGTAACAATTATATATCTTTATTAGAATTTTATTTATATTTAAAACATTTCTATTATTATTTTTAGTTTTTTTTGTTTGACTCAGTCTTCATAATATATATATATATATATATATATATATATATATATATATATATATATATATATATATATATATAAAGTTTTATATTAATAAAACAAGTTGAAAATTCTATATGAAATTTTATATATATATATATATATATATATATATATATATATAAATTTCATATAGAATGTTTAACTTGTTTTATTAATATAATGTATGAAAAAAATATTTTATTAATATATTATTATAATATAAATTATATAATAAGCCATAATATCAGCATCAGCAATTTTATAAAGTATCAGTATTGGTGAGATATTGGAAGCGATTAAAAAAAAAAAATTAAAATGTTGTAAACATTTTAGATGTATAATATCGACCAGTATCGGTTACCTGCCAAAACAACATAATTATCGGTATCATAATATCGGTTACAATTTTCTATATCAGCTCATCCCTATGAATAAATGACAGACAGCTGTGACGCTGCACCTTTGTAGAAGGGTCGTCCTGTCAGGATATCTCCTCTGTTAGCGATTCCAGGTCCCTCGGCAGATGGTTTTGAATTCTGGGGTGTTTGGTTTGGGACAGGCCTCACAGTCCACACCCCATGCTGCTCCCACCGACAGCAGCACATATCCACACGATACCGCCCGGTAACGCTCCACACACTCATCCTCGCCCATTTCATATAACACTGCTCGCTTCTGATGTCTACAGGACACACAGACCACTGTAAATCACCACTGTTTGGTTCTCACATGTTGTTAGTTTAAAAAAAGAAAGAATGGGTTTGTTTTGGGTCACTTGTCCTAAATCATCATAAATCAGTCATAAAACAGGTTGACAGTTTCTGTTTTGGTTTAAAAACATATTCATGTTGATGTATTATGCTGTCTGAAACCAAAAAATCAACTAAAGCAATAAATAATTTGAGAAACGAATATGTTTCCACACCAACACATGTTCGTCCGCTCCGCTCCAGTGTAAGTCCCTCCGACACTCGATCGAACGCAGCCCTGCGGTTCACACAGCGCCGCTTTGTGCACTACGCGGAAACACCTCGCACTCATTAATATCTAAAGACAGAGCAGAAATGGGATGCATCATCATACAAAGCTCTAGATAGATAATATTGTTAATGCAGCAAAGGATTGTGGGTAACACGCACTTCACACACAAGTCCCTTCATGCGAGCAGACCTTCGAACAGGCTGGATCTGTAGAAAATACATGTCAAAACTTTGTTTTGTGTTTTAAAGATCAGCGCTTTAAAAGCAAACATTGGTTCATTTAGCTTTTCATTAATACTTTACATTTTGGCTTAATTACATTTGCCTTTCCTTTTTTTTTTCAAAAATTAAAACTTTCACATGACTCTTTTAATAATTGTTGAATTCATTGAATTAATATAAATAAATACAAATTAGCAATTTATATACAATATCTAAAAAAACTATAATCATTTAAATATAAATCAAATAATAATAAATAAACATAATTATTTGTTATCTAAAAGTTTCGAATAATCTTTTATTAAATTAAATAAAAATGAATTCAATTAATATAAATTGTAAAAAATTGGCAAAACTTATATAAAATACACAAAAAATTATTATTATTTAATATAAATAAAATGACAGTAAATAAATATAATTATTTTAAAGTCAATTACCTATGTAACCAAACAAGCCTTTTTTTTATTTTTTTATTTTTAGCATATTGCTTTTGCATATGAACTAACCAATTTCAGAGCGCTTCACATGGCTTCCCAGGCGCTCCCAGCGAGAGCACCTCGGACTCAGCTGGCCCCGCTTATATTCACCTCACAGCGCAGTCCTGGATGTTTAGCCAGCAGGTTCCTTTCATGCTGTCTGCATGTAGCAAATAAGTGAAAGAGAACCAAAAAGCGTGACAATGACAAATGGACATTCTGACATTTGAGGCTGCCCCCTGCGGAGAGTCATTGCATCTCTGCAGATACAGTATATAAAAACTAACTCTGATATCTAGTGGGATGGGATCACAGTGGGCATTCATGCTGAAAGCACAAACGCACACCTATTGCCTCTCATACTCCATTAGTTTCAATCAAACGACATTCAGTTTCAGACAAAGAATGAATACTGCCAGGCTAGAAATGAATAAAAGTAACAGAATGCCATCTAAAAACAAAATAATCATCAACACGCACATCACTATGCTAATGTTGCAACATAAACTTAAGTAGAGTTTGGTTGCGATTTAGCAGTTGCATTTTAACGCTTTTAAAAACACATTTAATAGCCACTAAACTATCCATAAGAGATCCACCAATCTCGCTGTTACCAACAACGCTTTGTACTTACCTCAGCAGATGGTGTTGGTGGAGTCCAACTTGCTCGTGGGAACATTCACAGTTGAAGGAACCGCTACGCTTGCGCACACACCATTGATGCAGGGGTTGGAGTCGCTGTTAATGTCTGAACAAAAGGATGACAGGTAAGAACGAAAGATACAATTTTAAAATATTATGTGAAATTCACTGAAAAAACACAATGAACGAAAAAAAAAGTAGTCGAAAGGAAACCTTCGAAGTCTCAGAGTCAGCTTTGAAGGAGAATCCTTTGGGGCAAGAGCAAGTGTAACTTCGGTGTTTCTACACATGCCATTGTCGACAGTAACCGATTCACCAAACATTCGTTAATGTCTGAAAGATACATAAAAGTTTACAAAATTCATTAAAACACAACTACTACTCATAGGTTTCAGAGCAATGTTGTACAAGAAGTGTTTTGTACCCAAAACATAGTAGAAGCTAAGTTTTGCTACCTAATAAAAGTTAGTAATAAAAAAAAATTGCAACTTACCCACGCAATTCTTGCCGCTAGCGCGGACTCGTAGCGATGTTACAGATGCAAGGTAGCTCCCGCAAGTTCTCGAGATCCCGCTTTTGACAGATGTCTGGATCCAAAGCGCGATTCGTTGATGTCTGCGAAGAAACCAAATCTAGTCCGTTAGCATTTAGCATTCATAAACGATTAGCAAATTAGCAAAACGACTTACCTCGCCGCTGTTGTGATTCCAGGTCCACTGCTGCACACGCCTGAAATTCGCTGTGAAAAAACAAACAACGTTAGCCACCTGCTAGCACACATGTCAAAGCTAACACATGTTGCATTAATATTAAAGGATCGCTGCGACTGGAAGGTGTATCGTTGTGGTTTACCAGAGTTGAACGCCGGGCAGGGTTGGCAGGGTTCTCCAAAGCCATGTTCAGGGTTGGCACAGCAGCATTCAGACTTCGCACTGCCCCAGGGAATGGACGCCGAACACGCGTGCCCATCTTTATTGCGCCATAGCAGGTGGTGCGCATGTGGTGTCCACGCAGACGCCGGTCCCATGTCTATGGCTAGTCCTGGCGGCACTCGAGCGGAAAGAGCCCTCGGTGTTCACGCGAGCGCGCTTCATACAGATGCCTGAGGTCTGGCATTGTCGATGTCTGTCAGAATGAAGCAAAGAAGGAAATAGCGCAAGCCATTTGAGAATAACACGTCAATAATGAATAAAGATGTCAAAGGATGCGACAGTTTGACATTTTATGTCACTGACATGAAAGACTAATGTCAAATATGTACCAATGATATACAAGTATACAAACGCAAATGAGAGTGAAAATTTCCAATGAGAGAATGATTTTCTGAGAATAACAACTTAAATTTTGGTCACTAAAGACATTGATTAATGACATCAGATGCGAGAACCAAAGACGCCTCAAGATGTGTGGCATTAGAATTGTAATTAAAATTAAGAAAGAAAATATAATTTAGATTTTAACAATTCCTGCATCTAGTGACTGTTGCGGTTGATGTCAAATATGCTCAATGACATGCAGTTATACACAAAGCCATTTTGAAGAGCTGCACTGAAGGAACAATTTGGTCATTAAAGTCTTCATTGATAAATGAGCACCAGATAGACATCTCAAGACAGGTCAAGTCAGTTTTGATGCCAAATTAACCAAAAAGTCCAATTGAAAATGAGATTTTAGCAGTTTAGCATTTGTTTCATTCATAAAACTATGGCAAAACTCTTGTTCAAATGTTCATCGATGTCGTCAGAATTTAATGAAGCAAAATATCATAAAACCACTACAGAACAACATGTCCATAATGAATAATGAATAAATAACAAGCAGTCACCAAAGCGACAACCAAAGAGCGTTTGACATCACTGATATGAAAACTAGCTTGATATGTCTTGTCAGTGACATTAAATATCATTTGTTCTTGCGACTTTACAATTGATGTCAAAATGCGTCAATAATGTGCAAATATACACAAATGCAAGAGTTTTCAGAGAATAACGACTTAAATTTTGGTCATAAAAGAATTCATTCACACATGGTCATCGGATGCAGAACCAAAGGCGTCTGAAGAAATCAGATTTGACGTCAAACTTGCAAAAATGCACAATTGAAAATTTAATTTTAGCAGTTTAGCGTTTGTTTCATGCACAAAACTATTGAAAGACTCCAAAAATGTTCAAGAAAATATCATAAACCGAACAACATGAATAATAATGAATAATGAATAAATAACAAATGGTCACCAGATGCGAGAACCAAAGACGCCTGAAGAAATCAGATTGAAGTGGAAATTGATTTTAGTGATTTAGCATCTGTTTCTCACCAAAACCTATTTCATGAATTCAGACACTGGGAATACAGTGTTTAAAATCGATTTTGTGGCACTTTCATTTTGTCTCTCAAGTATTTTGATGTTTTAGGTTTAATAATCCCAGAAATGCTCACCAGTGCAGTAGCGCCATTGAGCCAAAGCAAATCCAGGTTTGCAGATACACTTGAAGCTTCCGTCTTCATTTAAGCACATGCCGTTGAGGCATCATGTTGGTGGTGGCACATTCATCATGATCTAGAGGACAAGAAAACACTCTCAGTGTTTCTAAAAATGACACTATAAAACAAACTCTTGATGTTCAGTTTAGTTCTTGGACTAACTGTATTCATCAAAATTATTAATTAAAATGTTTATTTTGACCTTCTGACACCCTCCACCCCCAAACTCCAAAAGAGATTTATAAAACATTTAAAACAATTTTAAGCACTTTAATGCAGGATTTATAGTATATAATCAAATATTCAGCAATCAAAGAGGTGAAGCATGTAATTTTGTGTGAATATTTAAAAATACTGAGTGTAAAAACACAAAAAACATTTATATCAGGTGGTTCAGAGTTTGTTAAAGTTGCAGTTTAAGTGCTTACCGACGCAGTTCTTCCCGTCAGGACTGATTTCAAAGCCAGCATTACAGATGCACTGGAAACTTCCATCCGTGTTCACGCAGGTCCGTTACGGCACATAACGCCGTTCACGATACACTCGTCGATGTCTGAAGCAACAGGAACAGATTAGTTACAGTCGCCACTAGAGAGCTGGGCAGTGTGAAGTGAAGTTGTGCTGACTTTCATCATGACATTCATTATAAATGGATTATTCACAATAAACTGTCATTTGAGTGACACTGAGCACAGTGACATTATTAGATTTAATTCTGGTTAGTGTGTAACACAGAATGCCTTTAAAATATTTTTTTTAAATAAAATAAAATATATATATATATATATATATATATATATATATATATATATATATATATATATATATACACACATTTTAATTGAAGTTAAGGTTGACATAAGCAAGTTTAAGATATAAAGAAGATATAAACATACATAAAACAAAAAATAAGCATATAAAAATGACTAAAACAAACTAAAATGAAAAGTGAAATATACTAATAGTAATAAATATTACTAAAATAAGTTATTTATAGTAATATTAACCATCTTGCCTCCATTCAAATTTTAATGGGTCATATAAAATTAACTTATTAGCTAAAATTAAAATATTATGCATTCACTGATTATGTAACATTAGTTGTATTTTAAGCAAAACATTTTAATAATAAAACAACAAAAACAACAAAATTAACATACTTTACAAATAATATATACATGTAACTATAATTAATTTAAGCATTTTTGCATTGTTAGCAAGAAATAGTTAAAAAAACTAAAACTAAAAAAAAAAAAAAACTAAATTAATAACAATATAAATTAAATAATAGTGTAGGCATGGAGCACAAGACTAGAAAATTATATAATATAATTATATTTTCTGCTTTAAAATTGTTTTTTTTTTTTTTTAGCCCTAAAGACTTTTGAATGTAAAAATGTTTTGCATTAAACATGTTCTAGCCCTAAATTGAGAAACCACAGAAATGTTTTGGCATGTAATAGAATTATATCATGCCACAAACCAATGCAGAGCCTGTTTGGTGGGAGTTCCCTGATATCCCTCGTGACATTTGCAGTGATACTGATCCTTGTGTGTTGACACAGTCTCCATTCACACACGGGTTACTGACACACTCGTCCACATCTGAGGGTAGAAAGCAGATGTATGAGAGACACTATTAATCAATAACATGTGCTAAAATATCGACAAAATCAGCTGTTTATAACCCTCAGGCCTGTGGAAGTCAAGCAAACCGCCGACAGATGGCAGCAGAGGACATTTCAGATCATGCCAGCATTCAAGACACTGACTTTTCTTGACTGAAAGATGAATGCACAGGTTTACCGATGCACTCCCACGCACGCCTGCCGGTATCCCATGTTGCAATTGCAGCGGTAGCTGGTGGGCTGAATGCAGCGCGTTCAGGCACAGGTTGGTGAAATGCTTGCACACGCCGATCGTGGTCTCGCTCAGCTGGCCTGAGCACAAACAGGAAAACACCATTGAGTTCTTAGCCGGATGGTTAGTTGAAGGGAAAAGCTGGCAGCTTCCACTCACTGATCTTTGGGCCGCCGTTGCCTCCATTGCCATTTCCAATGGTTGCTCGCCACCATAAATGTAGCCCGCCGTTTCCGCTCTGTGAGGGACCTTTGCGTAGCTGCCAATGCCGATGTTCAGACCGCCGTTGCCGTCGTGGATGATGCCGCCGCTTACGGTGGCAAACGGAAGCCTCTGGATGCACAGTCGCCTGTATTCATCTGCAAATGAACAATAGATGCTTTTACACTATACCAGTTGCAGGGAGATGGAAATATATTGCAACTTTGTACAAGCTTCAAATTGCAGAAATTCCTATATATATTCCTACTTTAAATGCACTTTTTAATAACTATAAAATTATTTTATTTGTCAATATTAAATATATAACAATGGTATTACATATGTTTATTTATAAAGATATTATACTGTATAATATATATATATATATATATATATATATATATATATATATATATATATATATATATATTAGGCATTTATTTATTTTTTTAAATAATAAATGTAACAGTTTGCACTTATTAACATATACATTAACATATGTAGAAATTACAATAAACTAATAATAAATATATATATATATATATATATATATATATATATATATATATAAATATATATATATATATATATAGTTTATTGCAAAGTCTATGTATGTTCCTATATATTTTTTAAACTAGTACATTTAAATTTATAATATATATTTTATTTATATAATGTATATTATTTTATTATATACTATTTTATGTATGTACACTAAAATAATATACAATGTATAAGTTTTGTAATATTTTTAAACTTTAAACAAATAATTTCCTTAAATTTAGATAATATAAATAAATATCTACTTATAAATGGACATGAAAACAACGAAATAACGAAGCAAACTGAGCTTTGCTTAGCATTAAACGAAAGCAGAAAAACCAAGGATTTGGCAGCGCTGACTCTTGCATTCCTCGGGAAGACACGACGGTGTCAAAGAGGAGAGGAAGGGCGTAAAACACGGGTGAGAAGAAGTGGGAATGAAAGAGAACGCTTTATTATCCCGAGGGACGATGGCTTTGCTGACCTGACATGTATTTATCGTGATTTTGTGGTGAGGTACAGTATGTCTGGAGCGATTCATCAAAGAGCTCTACTTAAAGGTCAACGCTCACACATCTGAAGAAACTGCTCCTTCGAAATGATGTTTTTATTGTAATACAGTCTGAGAAGACTCAACACTCATTTCAGCTATCATGAAAGGATCATAATGTACTTTAAAATCTGTGCAGTTCAGAATTACATTAAAATACCACAAAAGATGGCATGTAATACAGTTTTCTTTCTGTATTTCCTGTTGAAAAGTAAGTTTGGACCTTTTTTGAAGGTGCCAATCGTCTTTAGGTTGCATTACAGCCATGAACTATGCTACTTGCTATCGCTATTCAGTAAGCAAAAGCTTCAAAAAAATCTCATTTAAATGTGAATATATGCTAAATATATTTTAGAAGCATACTAGCATACAGATGTTAGCCTCAAAGCTTACATACATGGACTACAACCATTGAATTTATATATTTTTTATTATATATAAGCTATCTTTAAGGCATATTCTAGCATACAGATGTTAGCTGCTAACAGACGTGGACTAAAAGTTCTAAAAGCTCATTTTAAAAGTGCATTTATAATACATATCTTTTAAAGGTATGCTAGCATACAAATGTTAGCCTCAAAGCTAATAGATGTGGACTAAAAACTTTTAAAAGTTTTAAAAAGCCAATTTTAAAATGTGTGTTTATGCAAATTGTCTCGTAGGAGTATGCTAACATACAGATGTTAGCCTCAAAGCTAACGGACATGGTCTATAAACTTCAAAAAAGCTCTAAAAAGTTATAAAATCTAATTTTAAACATGTATATAAACTAAATATATATTTTAAGTATGCTAGCATACAGACACTAGCCTCAAAGCTAACAGACATGGATTAAAACAACAAAAAAAGTTAGACATTGACTAAATAGACATTGACTAAAAACTCTAAAATCACTGACAACATTCAAATTTCTAGCATTAGTAATAGTAATAGTAATGTTTGACTTCTTAGCTGTAATGCTAGTGATTAGCATGAGCCCACTCACCAGATCCTCTGACGGGCACATCTCTGGGATGTGTCCGAGTGCCCAGCAGCGCCTGTGTCGCAGCAGCACTGCATCTTGGTGTACTGACGGACAGTTGCTGCGCGATCGGCCATTCAGCTAAAGTGAGAGAAACACGCATCCGACCCGATGATCTATGAGAGAGAGCGAGAGATATCAGAAATGCTGTTTTTTGCCTAGTATGCATACTGTAAACAATATGTGAATTTGTCAGAATTAGCAGTATGAAATAACATTATACTGTATACCACAATGCAATGCACTCAACTTGGCCTTTCATTTTAAGTGAGAGGCAATAGGTGCGTCCCAAATCGCGTACTCAGTATGCACTATTCTATAATGTTTTGTAGTATAAATAGTCGCGAGTAGTGTGTTCACACTGAAAATTCAAAAGAATAAGTGCACTTTAAATACCCGGATGATTCACTTAAATAACCAAAAAAAAACTAAGTGTGGAATTTTGGAATTATGTTGCAAAGGGGAGGGGCTAACAGACTTTGATTATTCATGACAAAATAACATTATAAAATTCATTCTTTACATGGTTGTGTAATGTAGTGCATAAGTACATAGTGTATAGTGCATCATTTGGACCGCAGTTATTGACCTGGAAATAACATAAACTATTATTTTAACTCCTCTTTTGACTCGAATTGCCAAAAGTGATGACATTTATACCAGTTTATTAACTCCAAATACCACTAATGCTTTTCTCGCAAGTACAGTCGTACTTCGCAGGAAGTCAGGTCCATGCATGCCCTTTACACGGTCCCCTAGCAGGAAGTTAATTTATGAGGTGGGAGCCTGAGAAAGCCACTGGAGGTCCGAAAGCATAAGGCTTGAGATGGGACGTTGCTCAGTCAAGGTCAACGAGGGGCTGGTTGTGATAAGGTCGCATCACTAGCGTGAGCAAACCATGCGAAAGGGGGTGAGAGTCGATTAACTAAGCTAATGAGCCAGCACTCTGCCATAAATCAAATCCATGTGGAGTAATCTCAGCCAATTACGTGACCTAAGAAACCCTTAGTCTAGAGGTTGCATGTGCACACTCCTGAACAGCAGCCTCCTGGGATCGACCCGGCCTGAGGGGGCGAGTGGGTTTCGCAAGCATGGTGATGGGAAACTGGCTTCAATTGGAACCAGACCTTCTCTCGAGCCTCAAAAGAGAGATTTTTACGTGTTCGCATTGGGGCCCAGCGTGCATTAACACTGATTAGCGCAGGCAAATGACTCCCCGGCCTGGTTTTGTGCGATACAAAACACCAAGCAAAGATACCACAAAACTTGTCGCCACCTTTGGTTTCTGGCCTAAAACAATGTCTAAATAGCTTGTTGTTGGTTACTAATAACATGGTTCCCCTTTGGAATAACATGCACTGATATATAGCGCTACATTCTAAATTCAATTTTGATTTCACATCAACTTTCGAACATTATCCCATGACATGCGTGTTCCCAAAACCATTTTGGCTTTCTTTTCTTTATGTCAGCATGTAGAAAATCATGCAGGCTGCCCGCATTCTCCACTACCACGGGATCCATATGTACAGTGAGCGTTTGCGTAGAAATCCACACAGGTTTCTGGGAACAAATGAAGGCCACGCCAATGCGCATCCAGGGCCGATATCTCCGTTCTTTATTTGCACCGGGACCAGACAGATCACAGGGTTACAGAGACATATGGGGTGGCGGGGTGAGAAACTCAAGACGCGTGTATAAAAAGAGAAGGGAGTGCAGAGAAACGGACAGTTAAGAGAAAAGACAGAGCTGACGCCAGAGTCAACAGTGCCTCTGCCTCACTGTACTGGAATGTTAGCAGGAGGAAATAGCATCCATGTGACTCTGTTTTCACCGTGTCCTCTGGCGTCTGGTCCCCGAGACCGGATGAGACCGCATGAGACCTGTTCAGCCAAAAGAAACCAACAAACTCTGTCCGTAACAAACTGATGTCTCAAACTAAAGAAAGACTAGTTAGTTTGGATTAGTTTTAAAGACAATGTGCAATGGTATCACATTTAAATAAGTTCTCATTTGCCAGTGCATTTGACCCTTGTGACGCTCATCAGGAAAAAAAAGTAAATTGTTGCATTCATGAAATCACCAAACTAATTTCCAGATATTTGTAAAACCAAACATTTTTAGTAATGCCAATTTACAAAGAAATTTGTTCTCCATGTGTTTCCCAAAATGTTTTGATGAAAGATTATGAAAACAAATATTTTTTCTTATTGAAAACAACAATCACATCTCATATGACATCTTTTACCCCAAATATTTTAATTTGCAAAGAGATTTATTTGTATGTAAATTGTTGCATTTATGAAACAAAGCGAACAAATTTCCAGGTAAATTATTTGTGAAAGCAAGAATGTGTTACTTTTTTTTCTTATAAATAAACCTGTAGAAATTATTTCTGCATGTTTCCCCAGAATGTTTTGATGAAAGTGTTTTTTGTTTGTTTTTGGAAAACAACAATCATTGTAAGATGAGCGTGAGTATGACCTCTTTTATCCAAGGGATGTCACACAACAGTTTTTAATCAATTCCATAACGCAAGCGTGTCCTTCAGCAAAATTGGATTTTTCTGTGTCAGTGTTGTTCTGATATGCACTGAACTGTGCAACACCTGGCTGAGGTTTCATGACAAGCGGCTTCACAAACACGATCAAGTTTCTAAAAGGATTTACAGCCCAATAAGATAAGAGAACATTCATAAGTTATTATAATTTTTTAAGATGATGTGTTTTTAAACCTATGATAAATTTGTGTCTGAGTATGACACTCTTTATCAGGTATAGTCACATTAAGTTTTTAATTAATTCCTATGAGAAGTTCCTTCACAAAATTGTTTTTAGTCGTGTTGTTCGATATGACGCGTCAACATTCTTCAAGAGTTCTTGACGATGTTTCAAGAACCTGCTATAAGTTTCTAAAAGGCGATTTTATTCGAAAAGATAAGAGAAATCAGTGTTATATAATTAAATCAAGATGAATGATGATTTTAAATCCATGATTGAAGGTTTGTTCATAAGACATTCTTAAGTTTATACACTTAAGTTCATAATAACCTAAGAGTGAAATTTTATGAATTTTAGATTATAACAACAGTTCTTCAAAGTTCTTATGATGTTCAGAAGAACCTTTTAGACATCTTTTGCAAAATGGACTGACAATTTTGTTTTCTGAAAAACAGAAATGTAAAAAGACGTGTTAACAAAAACAAACATACCTGGTGAATTCTGACAAAAGGAATCCGATTCAGAAATGCTAATAATCAAAATAAATGATCATAGATTCAAACTTTAAGTTTATATGATTCCTAGAATATCTTTAGAATTCTTTCAAAAATGGACTGACCTTTTATGGTTTCATAGCGATACTAAAATGTAAATGATTGTAAAAATGAACTGACATTTTAAAGTTAATCTGACAGTAGAATTTTATCAAAACAAAACTATCAAACTTAAACGATACAATTGAGAAATTCTGATAATGAAAACCTTGGTTCATAGATGCTCAGAAACTTTACTAAAATGAACTGACATTTTAGTTATCTAACGTAGATTTAAAAGAATTACCATTAACAGCAATGACAAACACAATGAAAACTGTTGGTCAAATACAAAAATGTTCAATGACGAAAAAATGTAAAAATAAATAAATAAATCTATTCCGTTTGGTGCCACTAGTGGTGCAGAAATTACACGCTTGACCTGAAAAAATATGTCACTAATTCATCCAGGTTTATTTACATTTTTAAAACAACAACTCTGTCCTGTTTGCAGATGAAGAGACAGGCCTATATACACACAAGCACCTTGCCGGGCTTGAAGTGATTGACCACACACAAGTTCATCCCATGAGTCATACAAGCAATATGATGCGACCCAGGAGTGTAAGGTCACGGGAACACGCGATAGGGCGATGTGTGTGTGTGTGTGTGTGTGTGTGTGTGTGGATGAAAGAGTCTCACCGACACATCTGGAGCCGTCTGTGCTGGTAACGTATCCCCGCGACAGGTGCACACATAGCTGCCGGCGGTGTTGGTACATTCCCCGTCACACACTCGGATATGGTTGTGCATTCGTCGATATCTAAAATACAACATTTCCTGGAATTGTTAAACATTTCAAGATGCTGATGTAACAGACATTGTAGTAGAAACCAAACAGTATGAACTCAAACACATTTTTTAGGAGAAACATCTAAGCAGCAACTCTCATTGGATTCAACCTTTCCGAGCAACAATTGAGAATATAAAGAGATTTGTTCTTTCAAACTGCATCTTGGCTTCATCCTCCTCCTCATGGTAACGATCGGGCAAACTCAAAGCAAAACTCGACAGATGGTAAAGATATTTCTTGGTTTTATTATGCTATCGTTGTTATATTTATACACACGCAATTTAGTAAAATTATAAGCGGACACTGTGTGTCGGGTTTGTCGCATGAGATTGAGGCGGGATGTGGGAAGTGCATGACGATGCAGTTTTGATGTGTGTGTGGAAACCGGAGTCACGGTGTCCCACAGAGCTGAAAAAGGCCCGCTGAAGTCATAAAACCTCGGAAAACAAACCAGCTCAGCGTGAGCCCCAGAAGCGGAATAGACTTTACTCAGGGCAGAATGACAAATGATTGCTGGAGTGTGTGTTTGCATCCTCATATGTTAGGAGGAAAACACTTCTTGGGTTTTGTATAGCAGATGCAGTTGTTTCTCTGATCAAATGGTTATGTTTAGTAAAACTCTGTATTTAAATATAGAGAAACAGGAAAAATTATGAAGGGTGGGGTAAAAAAAAAAAAACATTAAAAAATTCAATGTTTATGAAACTACCCATTATTTGACTAGCAAAAGTAATGGACCAAAATGGTTAAAAAATAATGGTTCTAAATAATGAGAACATTCCAAGTCCTTATATTGCAGTAAAAGAACTTTTTTCAACTATGATGTCATAAAAGGTTCTTCTATGACATAAGAACTTAGAAAAGCTTTTACAGTGTACTTACAAGAAGTGAGTTACAAAGTTCTTTCAATGTTACAGAAGAAATTAGTTATTATAAAGCCATCAAAATAACTTTTTCTTATGACATCATAAAAGGTTCTTCTATGACAAAATAAGTTAAAAGGTTCTTCTAAAGTTTATTGCAGACTGAGTCCAAAATTCTCGTCCAGAATTTTCATGTTAAAAAATTAATACGACCTTAGCTTGTGTCAATCACGCTTACACATAAAAAACATAAATAAATAAAAGAAAAATTGGATCAGGTTCAATTTTCTGCGTTTTCATATCCAGTAGCAAGCATTTTGATAGGAAAGGATGACTAATATGAAAAACACTATCGCATAGTGTGTAAGGACCTTAAGTTCTTACAATATCACAGAAGAACCTTTTAAAGTTCTTGTAACGCCATTAAAATACTTCAATTTCTTTTGATATCATAAAGTTCTTCTAAGTTCTCATAATGTCATTGAAGACCCTTTTAATTTCTTATAACACCATTAAAGAACTTAAGATATTACAAGATACATGTATTAAGATACATTTCTTTTTTAGATTTTATTATGTCCAGCAAAGAACCTAGTTCTTCTAATTACAATAAAATTTGAAGTTCTTCTTAAGGTTTTTCTATGACATCGCAAGAACTTAGAAAACCTTTATAACTTCTTAATTCATAGGAGAACCTTTTATGATGTTATAAGAACTTGCATTTTTAATGCCAATTTTAAGCGCTTAAAAGGTTCTTTAATGACATCATTAGAACTCAAACAAATCTGTTTAAAAGAACCATTTTATGATATAAGAACGTAAAAAGCACCTTAGAAGACCCTTTTTTAGTTTTAAGTCTTAAAAATATATATATAATATCATAAAACATAAAGTTTATTGGGATTATAAGAACTTTTTGAAGTTTTATTCAGTGGCATTGAACATTGCAAGTTCCTATAATGAACTTTAGGTTCTTATGATATCACAAAAGGTTCTTCTGTGATCTAAGAACTTTGAAAGGTTCTTTTACAGCACAATAAGAACTTAGAAAGGTTTTTCTATGACATTGCAAGAAGTTTTCTTATAATGGAATGAATGATCCTGATCTGAAGAACTATAATACAATGTAAAAAATCTCCAAAAAAAGCATGTCTTCTCATCTCAGGAACTCATGACGAATCAAAACCCTAAATCACTAAATTTTATATGTGCATTTTCATGCAAACTGTTTTCAGCTTTCTAGAGCTACATTTGTCTGAAATGAGCTCCTGGCTTCTGTAAGTCTCCTCACCAGCTCTTGAGAGTCAGAAAGTGCCCGTAAGCAGTGCGAGGTGCTGTACCTCCTCGCCTGAGGCATGACTTTTCCACCACACCATTGTCTTGTAATTAACTCCCCTGCTGCCCCACAGAACTACCACCTGGGTTTTTTCCACCCTCCACACGGCTTTAAAGAAAACAGAGCAGCAATTTTCCAGCTAACTCCAGCCATTCAGACTCATAGTTCAGGGTGTTTTAGTTATCACTCGAGGATCTAATTTACAGACGCTTTCTCTCGCTTGCTTGAGGGAAAGGGCTGCTTAGGAAGACTGCAGACAGAGGTCTGCTTCTTCTCCAAACCTTTATTTTAGTCATAGCCTTGTCATTCGGGGTCAGAATGTGATTTGGAGTTAAACTAATAACCTCAAGGGTTGGGATTCCCTCCGCTGGCTTACTGGAAGTATGTCAAATCTGATTAGGCTGGAGTGAGCATTTTCATTTTACTTAAATTTCTTCCTTCCCAGATGCATCTATGAGAAAATAAATGTGTCTCTGAATTTTTTTACAGCTGTACTTTCTGTATATCAACAGCTCATTTGTGCCTATTAGTATTCCCACTCAGGAATTTTATGACAAACATCTGAGACAAAGTAGATACTTGAATGAAAGTTAAATCAAGTCTACATCAAGTTAATGGAGCCATGATAAAAACAAGCTTTGAGTAATGCCATTTACTTCAGGTAGGACTCTTCATGAAAAAGACTGCCTGGAAAAGCAGAATGCAAGCTGTTATCAATGCTGACATTTATAAAACACATTTTAATGAAACCAGAGTGTAAAATATAATATAATATTTGAATACATTTATTTTATAAATAGCTAATAGTGTAAAATAAAATAATACAATAAAAAAATAAAATAAAAAGAATAAAATTTAAATAATTAAAATATTTGTTTTATTTTAGCTGAAATAAAATGATAAATATTAGATGAAAATTTAAATTAAATTAGGAATGTTGCCTTGGTTATTAACTGAAATAAAATAAGTTGAGGTGCTAATTAAGAAAACTAGTAAATATAATACATAAATATAAATTATAAAGTAGGAACATAGTGTTAAAATATATAGACATATACTAAAATATATATTGTAAATATGGACAAACCAAATAGCAAAAAAAAAAAAAAAAAAAATTAATAAATAAAATTACAAGCACATAACATTAATTAAAAACTAAAATAACACTGATAAAAATATATATATATATATATATATATATATATTATATATATATATATATATATATATATATATATATATATATATAAGCTTTTTTCTGTTCATTAATTTGATTCATTAATTCATTTTAATACAATACCTTGACCTAAGAAATATTTATTTGAAGAAATACTTTACTTGAAAAATATTTAATTTATTTACTATTGTTCAGTTGTATTTTCAAGAACACACTTGTTCAAAATTCTTATTTTTACACCTATTGTTTTACTTTATTTGTTAATACTGCCCATTTTCTCCATTAACTGTTGTTAATTCACTTGCATTTTGCACCAGTATTGTAATGCCAAAACAGCACACTAAATTGAAATATAATACTGTGGTAGATAAGAAATAACCTCACCCATCTGGTATATAATAGCTGTGATCCACTATCTTCTCTCTTTAGGTTTTATCTCAATCAGCCTAAAGGGCAGGCTTGGATCCAAGAACCGCAGACCCCGCTTACAACACGCCTGTTTGTTTTCACTGGCATTGTTTAAATTCCACCCAAACAGCACTGTCTAATGTTAAAGACAGACCCAAAGTGGAAAACGGTCAACCAGCTAAACCAGCATAAACCATCATAGGCTGAGTCCAGGCAACTATCCCTGGACGCCAACATTTCATGCATATTAACTCTAAAAACTTACAATGGCTAAGAAGACGCAAGTGTGTGACTCAACTTTTTTCCAGTTACGAAGTTACGAATAGGACTGAGATCATTCTCGCTGTTTTCTGACAGCTTGTGTGGTTTGGACTCTGTGCAGTAAGTGACGACCTTCGCACTTCTGGTTGGTCTCACTTTGCCGTGACCCGGGACATTTGCACTCATAGGAGCCCACGTGTTAATGCAGTTTCCTCCAGCACACAGTCCTGGGACGGCCTGACACTCGCCCACGCCTAATGAAACAAGAGAAGAAGTGAAGCAAACACAGTTTGAACCCAACTTGACCAAAAGGTTTAATACATTTTTTTTTAGTTTTTATCTCATAAACAGTACTTTTGCAAAAATGCAGTAAACAACCAGAGCATGTTGCACTCATGAAAATACTCCATAAATCCAATGCACACAACTGCTACCAATAAACACATTCAATTTAATTTACATTTTTACAACCTGGAAGCAATATCAACCACCTTTACAATTGATTTACACAGAAATGAGTTCTCAAAGAAGCAACAGCAGTGTTGTGTACATCTAGAGTAGTGTTTATCTTGCATACTATTTCACATACTAAAAAGACAGTTGTCTATATATGCTGTGAAGTATGCAGTAAGTACACAAGTATTTAATTCTAAACATAACCTGTTTTTCTTTTCAGGTCAACCAACATAACTGCAGTGAAAGAAAGACCTTTATTTCAAATTCAACGGACATAAGTTTAATTTCCAGGTTTTGGCCTTTTTATGTAGCACTGAATTTTCTGTAAGGCACAAACTTGCTACAATCCAAGCCAAAAAGAAATGCAGCTTTGGAAATAAGCTGGAAATAGTAAATACTACTCTACTTCAGCAGCAGAGTCTAAAGCTCTTAAATTGAGATGCATTAATGGTTTCGCTCACTTTAAAGATCTCTCATGGTCACTTTATATCTATGAGGGGTTAAACATGTGTATCATCTTTGTTAGCTCACAGTCTGGGCATTTTCAGACTTCAGATCTTACATATCAGGCTAGCACTGCATTAATCTGTCTCTTTATGTTGATAGCACATCCCAGACCTTCAACCTGTATCCAATAAGCACCAAATCATTGGTTCTGTCTACTAATATAGACCAAAAATAACTTCTTCCAATAAATGCAGTCAAACACAAAAAGACCCTGGAAAGCTCGCTGCATGGATGCAAATCCTCCCGCCTAAATGTCACATGTGTGTGCTTTGTACTCAGCCAGACAGACTTTAGCAAAAGCACTCGCCTTTGGGCAAATCCAGGCCAGACTTGGAGCTGTCTCTTATGTTGTATATTGAGGGGAGGAAAAGAATATCCTAAGTTAAAGAGAGACGCTTGGGAGGGGTTGTCTTTGAGATGATGTGTGAAATCAGGGTGGCATTTGCTATTTTGGCTCGCAAAATATATCTGAGAGCAGGCAAGAACTGGTTATTTTCTGGTTATTGTTGTTAACTAAATCTAAATAGTATATAAAACACTGTGCAGAATCTACAGCGCCTAAGAAAAAGAACTGAGAACTGAATGTAGTGACTTAAATATACTGGATCCTGCAAAATAATACACAATTAGCATCAGAATAGTTTTGCTTGCCCCTATATAAAATTGTGGCTGACTGTAAAAAGCCTTTCCAAACCAGTGTTAATCATGCTATGGTAACCTCATCTACTGAATGTTCATGACCCTAATCGAATAAGTTTATAATGTGTAACAGGCCTTGAGAACAGAAATAAATCATGTCCATCTGTGTCCCTGAAAATCAAACAAGAAGTCCAAACAATACCATAATTACATAATAAATGTGAAAGCCATTATGTAATCCCATTTAAAACACTCCCAATGGAAGTCATCTAAATATTTGACTCTACCAAGAAACACAATGGGGAAGTGTCCTCTTGGACAGTGACTGGTCTCTAGTCTGGTTTTAAATGGGATTACATAATGGTTTGTCACATTTATTTATAGGGTTTACCCTAAACATCCCATGACCGCTTTTAGTGTCATCTGCCGTGTCAGGCAGGTCATTAGGGCAAGAATTTGCCAGCGCTGAGGAGGAAAGAGCTGTTTGTTCAGATGCTCATTCTTACCTTGGCAAGCACCAGTGCGGATGTTGGGGATGAAACCTCTTCGGCAAGGGTGGGGTTGGGCAGGGACATCTGCATGGGTGACCCCATGCTCGCCAATGGTGGCGCAGCACAATGTCTTGGTGCACACGATGCGCTCAGCTGACCTTGGCACATCTGGTTGTTGACTTGTGTGAAGCACGCCCGGTCCTGTAGTCTGATTATAGGAGAGATGAAGAGCATTAGAGAGGTCAGTAAGTATGTGAATAAAACATTGGGACATTGCTTCAACCAGAGCTGGGTAGATTATTTACCAGTTGTAGTCCATTTCTGATTCCAAATTCCATTAATTTAATTGTATTTAGTAATGTTAATCCATTACATTACACATTTTAGGTAATATAATCAGACTACTTTTGGATTACTTTTAGAATACTTTTGACCTAACTCATTTATCACATTGATTTAAATAGTATAATCTTGTACCATATTGATATAAAAATGCAAATATATTCCATTGTTGTAATTAACAACATGAAGTGCATTAAACAATATATTACTTCAACGCTTTCCCAAAACGCTGGTTTATAAAGGAACTGTAGGTGGTTTGTGAGTTTAATAAAATCTAATAATTAATTAAATCATAATTAAGTTAAAATAAATCATTTTAAAATGACCAATCAAACGCTAACACTTACTAAAACATGGAAATGTTTTGTTATTTACCTGCATGTCATGTGACCATTAACTAACGTCAGAGAACCATGAACATGCAAATGTGATACTTAATAATTAAAATATTTACTTTGAATCTCAGTGGTACTTTAAGTATTGGGTGAAAGAGGTTCAGATGACAAAAAAAGTTTGGGAATCCCGCATTACATGTAAATAAGACATACCTTGGATTCGCTTCCAAAGAGATACAAAAAAGGGTTAAATAACATACTGAGTGATAATTCAAATAAAAATGGATTAAAGAAGTTACTGTAGTCTGATTACGAGTATTCTGAAATCTAATTGCAAGTATTTCATTTTTGGTATCTGATTACGTAATCCAGATTACATGTAATCAATTACTATCCAG
This sequence comes from allo-octoploid hybrid of Carassius auratus x Cyprinus carpio, assembly GCA_024542945.1. Taxonomy (NCBI): domain Eukaryota; kingdom Metazoa; phylum Chordata; class Actinopteri; order Cypriniformes; species allo-octoploid hybrid of Carassius auratus x Cyprinus carpio. The sequence goes on along the minus strand of CM045074.1, from coordinate 2,086,159 downwards.
CTCTGGCTACAATAGTGAAAAAACCTTTCATAGGGAACAATACCATCTCAAAACCATAAAACAGCTTAAACTGGCCTGAGGTGGTGTGTTGGTCTTCTGGCCACTATTCTGGTTTTCACTGGTCAGGTTAGCCTGGTTTGGTGGCACTTATTTGACAAACTGGCCAATTGCTAAACTAGGATAAACCAAACCAGCCAAGACCACCAAGCCAACATGGGTGGAAATCCTTTCTATAATATGACAAGACAAGCTAACAAACATGACATGGAACCAAGAAATTGCGACCACAAGAAATCATATTCATGGACAAAGAAATAAGCAGATGCATCTTCTCCATCACGCAGCTGTTTCCCATGCTGGAGGTCGGTCTGGGAATGCTCTGACAGGGATTCTCTTTCACGGTCTTCCAATAGGATAACCAGATAGTCACTAAGAAATTGCTGGGTTGCATAAATAATTGCAATTTCCATGACAAACAATCTTGTTTTTGGCTGAGGTCGAAATGTGGGATTGTGGTACTAGCATTGTTTTGACTGTTGGAGATTTGGCCAAATGACTTTCTTTGTGCTGGTTGCCAATAGAGACGACTTAAAGTAATCACATTAACAATGTTTTAAACATCAAACAAACCAATTCGACAGAAATAAACTGACCATTTCAGGATGCAGTCATTTCTGTTTAAAATAACTCTCACAAATGCCCGGCTGGGGTATTGCATCCTCCAAGTCTTTGCTAGTGTTGTTTTGAAAACATAATTGAACAAGATCCTGCATTTGTTTGGGGATACTGTGAGAGTCGGTTTACTCTGGTGGGATATGAATGAGATCCTGACCCTGGTCGCTCCTCAAAGAAATGAACAAATTTTTCCATATCCTTCATAATATTGCATGCTAAACAAAAGCTAAATCATATATCCATACCCAAGAGGGCGGAAATGGCAATAAGAAAGTAGGTCAAAAGGGAAGAAGGACTATGAAGATTTCCCCTTCACGCGCCTTCAAATCCCCTTGCTGTCCCTTCTCCTCGTCCCCTCATGCACTCCCCTGACCTGGCCATTCTTCCTGGACGATTTGAGTCCAGGAATGCAGGTCCCTCCAAGTTGAGGCTGACCCACAGCAGCATCCTATGCACATCTGGGATTGATTAATTGTGCCTGGTTGGGACTACGGTGGGACAAGCTAAGGCCCAGATGTGTCTGTGCATATCCAGTATTCCAATTCATCAGGCTCTCTATATTGCTGCTTTGACTCTTACTGTGAGTGATGATATTCATATGGGTAAAGCTTCTCTGGGGCAAATCTATAAAGTCAAAATCTTCTTGATTTATGGATTTGGTCATCTTCGCTGGGAGCAAACAAATTCAGTACAAAAAATAGAGTGTGTCTATAAGCAAAACAACCTTGACACTCTACTTTGAGGTAGCTAGGGTTGGGAGTCAAACATTGATTCCAATTCCAGAATTGGATACTTGAGGTCAGAAATTGGATACTTGCTGTAAAATTTAAATTGCGATTCCACCTATCGATTCCTGTGTGAGCTTTTTTCTTTCATCTGTGTGGACCCAACCTGCACATCTGCCAGGACCTTGCTCATTAATCTAAGCACTCCAAAGTTTGGCTACACTTGCATCAGATGCTGAAAAAGCTAAGCATAATATTTGTGATAAGCTAAACATGTTGCAAGAGAGATGTCACCTCAAACATGACAAAGCACTTTAATTTAACAGATCGTTAAAGATCAAGAACACAATACAAACACCGCGATTCTATTCCTAAATTACAATGATTAATCGGTTTCATTCCTCAACCTTTTGACGCGTGTGGATCACAACGCTTAGATCATTTGGTTTGTCTGTGCAGTGTACAATCACATCAGTGTGATTTGAACATTTAAATCTATGTTTGCACTGCCGCTGACCTGAAAAAGCAGCTGTCATGTATATGAATGAAACAGCTTCACAGTCTTTTCAACCACACACAATATAATTATTTCTGTTACTAATAATCACAGAAGTACTTGGATAAAAGTTTATAGTTCGGATATAAACTAAATATGTACGGCAGAGATTAAAATAAGAGTAAATCACCTTTTGAAAGTAATTTGACACTTTAAATAAAGATTTATCGATTAGAATGTTACACTACTAGGCAAAAATGGGCTGTTAAAATGTATTTGTCTTTGAATCATTCAAGAGATTCGCTCAAAAATGCTGATTCATCCAGTAATGAAACAAGTAAATCTTGACTTAGTCATTGAATCATTCATTCATAAATTACATGTGATTTTGTTTAGTTGTCTAATGTTTTTCTTCAGAGTCATGAGAAAACCACAACCTATATTAAAGAAAAAAAAACTCAATTTATCCAGAATCATGTAGCTCTATTTTGCACACAAACAGCTCTTAAACGAGTCCAGTTTTATGTAGCTTGCTGATTTTTGTTCATGCTATTCAGCTACCACTAAATGTTTTACAAAAGAGACACAGAATAAATATGTTTGGTATCATTCTTTAATCACATTGGAACCAAACTGTGAATCGAAAAGAATCAGTGTTGATAAGCAGAATCGGAATCAGAATCGGAATTGATAACATTCAAACGATAGCCAATCAGAGGTAGCTTGCACTACTGACTAGTGCCATTAGTTGGTGAACGAGTAGTGAATCATTTACATAATGTCTGACTTGTCAAAGGGTCTACTAGAGGGGTATCCAAACTTGGTCCAGGAGAGCCGGTGTCCTGCAGAGTTTAGCTCCAACCCTAATTAAACACACCTGAAGCAGCTAATCAGTGTCTTACTAGGCATGCTAGAACTTCCAGGCAGGTGTGTTGAGTCAATTTGAGTTAAACTCTGCAGGACACCAGCCCTACAAGACCAAGTTTGCAAACCCCTGGTCAACTTTTTAAACATGTAAGTAGTTGTACAATACCTACACAGAGGACTACATGGACGCTCACAAGTGGCTTTGCAGTGAAGAATAGTAATGTAAAAGGTACTGAGAAATGTCTGCCATAAGAACATCCTTGAAGCTGCTCAGGTCTGTCTAACAACCCTTTGGTCTACAATGAAACTGGAGCCAGGGAGTCTAAAGACTCCTGCCAACATCATTCGGAAGCTGCCATGTTGTTCAAACCTGCCAATTTCTGCACTGAACCATTTGTATGTGTACATGGCCAGAAGAATAAATGCAGCTGAACACGGTAGGTCCACGCTAAAGACTGGACTCCTTTGAGCACTTTAATACACAAGATCTAATCTGGAGCAAACAGATCTGCAAGGCTAAAGGGAGACCGTTAACCTCAATGTCACGCTGGAAACTTGGTGGAATCAGCAGACCTTGCTTCCAGAAGCAAGGAGACTCATATTCGAGAAGGGAGTATGTGTCTGTGATGCAGACAACATTCGGAAGTAATTTGCCTTGATTACAGTTCGAAGTGGCTTGTCAGATCAAAACCATTCACCTACACCCTATCCTGCCAAACGCCACTCACCTCTATTTTCCGCTTAGTCACCACAGCGCTTCCTGCCAGTGACATCTGCCAACTATTCAGCAGTGTACATTATCATGAGGCAAGATGGGGAAAACGATGCCTCAGAAGGTCGCTGATGTGTGGCATTCACACTTGTCCAAAGATTGAGCGCAGCATAATTTGGCAGGAGGAATTCCAGTTTTCTTCACACTCAAAGGCTTGGCCTGTTTTATCATCCCTCAGTGCTAATGGACCAAAGGGAGACTGTCATGAAAGACCTTCTAAGAAATGAAAAATCAGCCAGAGGGAAGTTAATCTAGTCTGGAACGTTAAGCTCGAGGGACCAACTGCAGGTGGAAACGTCAGCGCAGCCAAAACTGCTAAAGAGTCAACGACTGAGAATAGTCACTTGCTTTGTTGTGACCTATTTCGGTTTAATCAGAGTACACACAAGATAAGAAATGTGTTTTCACTTGGGGAGAAGCAGAAGTTGATTCACGTAGGCCTGAAGAAAAAAAAAAGGAAGAGGGGAGGGTTGGGGGGGTAGAAAGGAAACAGTCAAGCGTTCCTGTGAAAGACTTTGAAGTTTTTCGGACAGACCAACAAACTCTTTTACTGCTCTGTGATTTACAGTACAGCTAAATAAAACAGTCAATCTCTTAGCATCTTCTCTCTGTTGTACACATCCAACAAGCCAAGGTTACAACAGTTTTATGACTCCTAAATGAGTCAGTCCAGTGACACTCGGTCCTTTTCATTCTTTCTCTTGTGGTTACAGGAGGATTAGTCACATTTCATTGCTTCGGAAAACCCTTTTACTCTAGAATCCAATGCACCACATAAAAAACCCAATGGCATCTTTGCCAAAACAGTGGTAATTGATCAAAATTAAATGGACTAGTGACCCATGACCCCGAGCAAAGTCAACCCTTGATCTGAATGAACATTCACATAGCTTTCTTGTGTGGGCCACGTGTAAGTGATAATGCAGAGCACCGTGCTAAATGGAAAATTAATAAGATGGGCCTAACACCATTCTTACCGTTAACTCGCTAACTCCCTCTAGAAACCGTGCCGACTCACAGCTGAGCTTGCATTGTGTTTGCTGAACTCTTCTGCAGACAAATGACTTTCTAAAAACGCAAGCCAACTATTGTGCTTCAGTCTTTTCAGGATCCAATTTCTTTGTTACTACCTCTTTCTTGGAAGATGGTGCTGACTTTTGGGAAAAACAAATAGAGAGACTGACATCAGGGCTGCATCATCTTTTGGAAATTCATCAACTGTGTGAAATCCAGTCGCTTGATGATAAACAGGCGTGCTTGAGACAAGCTAAATAAAGAATCTATTTCTGCTCTGTGAAATGACTAATTGCTTAGATTGACGCTTTTACAACCTACAAACAAGGACCTTGAGGTTGAGTCTGACTGAAGGGATCTGGTCGGGTGGCCCAGAAAGGAGGAAGGTGTCCCATGGACGCGCCTCTGTGTGAAGAGATTGTTTGTACTAGTTCAGGCCTGGCTGTGTATACACAGCTGGGGTCTCCATTTCTTGGAGAACACCCCCACCACCACCTTTTCTTGTCAGAAAAGTCTCCACAGAACGTTCCCTTGTCATTTCCACCCTACTTTATCTACTGCCAGATGTCTCCCAAACTTTTCCACCTCCCTGTGTTGGGTTTTCAAAGGGAACCGCCTACGATTGCACAAGGGGCTTCATAAAGGGTGGGTCAAACAGAGAACCAGGACGCAGGAGGGTGGGGTACTGAAAAGGGCTTAGGTATTCGCTCTAGTGTGCCTGGGGCTCTCTCCCACAATTCACATGGCCTGATGGGAACTGCCTTTACAGTCCTTTCAGTCTGTCATTTTCTCATAAATCCAGCCAAGTATTTCACCTCTGATAGAACGCCTCGTGCACATGTGAGGGAGGGTTTCGTCCTTTTTTCAGCCTCAGATTACCTCATTGTTCCTGCTCTGAGAGACGTGCACAATGTAAACTGTAGCATTAATTTCACACCAGCTACAGTGAAGGGGAAGCGCCTGCCTCAAAACTAAAGTACTGTAAATTACCCTCGAGCATTTCTGGGTCACATTGACACAGTGTTACCACATTCTTGAAGCAGGCCTGAGACGGTAAACAAACCACACATCTTCACAGACGCCAACACAATTAAGACTTGAGAAAATATGAACTTTGGAAGCATAGCAATGGCTTACCCTCTCGACTGTCGCCCAGTAAAACCGTAGACACAAGCACATCTGTTGGGTCCAATACAACCGCCATTTTGACATCCGCTCTCACACACAGCTACAGAAAGCAAAATTGGTGAAATGAAACTTTTTCTGAAATTTGAATTCTGAAAATCTACAATTAGAAAAAAACACATATAGAGTTCTTGAGTTGCTATGGTTCTTTGGAATGTTTGGAAAGTTCTTGATTGTCATTAAAAGTTCTTAAGGTTAGTAAATAAAAAATTAAATAAAAATAAAATACAAAAAATAAAAAATAAAAAAAAAAAAAAATGGCATTACATAAATAACACATTTAAATAAATGTATAGTTGGGTTTGAATGCAATCTGAGATTATTGTGTCTGTAAGCCAAACTCTTGTGAAATCCTCTATTGTTGTCTGTGTCTGGACAGGTATGTGGTGATGAGATTCACTTACGCTGTCCACAGTGACTTCCTGTGTAGCCCTTCTGACACAGCAGGCATCTTCATTACAGACCCTCCATTCATGCATCTGATGCTGCAGGACTGGACTGTACAGAGACAAGAGAGGTGATTAGAATTGCTAGAGTGCTCAGTACAATAAACCATGCATGCAGCTAAAAGTAACCCTATTATTTGGGAATAACCCCCAAAATAGATAAATTATTAGATAAAATCTTATACTAGGACAAAATCTTTGATTAATTTCCAGCAATCAGTTCAAACTGTTTTCTAAAAAAAACTTGCCATTGTACACTATGAATATTGTTGCCACTGTGATGAACTGCACTTAAAAACTGCTGTGGATTTAGTTTTTAACACTGAATTAAACATGAAAATTTAAAGTAGAAAAACAGAAATAGGATCTAATAATTTTTATTTGCAATTTGAAAAATAATAATTCAAAAAACAAGTGAAAGTGTCCGTTAAATGTATAAATGTAATGAAATCAATTCAAAACTGATTAAAAATGTTCACGAAAGTTGCCATGTGGCATTTTTATGTATAATGAAAAGCAGTGTGAAACATTTTTACACTTTTTACCAGTTTATAGTTCTTGTATTAAATTGTTACACTGTTTAATGGAAATGAAGATTCCTGTATAAATGTGGAAATATTGAAAATACAGAAAATCTCCAAAAAATATTTCAGTTTACTGTATCTGCCTCCTACTATTTATTTAACTTAATCATACTCACAGTATATATTGAGAAAGACCCTTAATTGTTTTACATATTTATTCTCTTCCGATATCAGCGACGCCAATTCAAATTCCTGGTAACCTGGCCAACAAAAGCCAACCAGACGCTTTTTTTGGAAGAGTAGATTTATTTTCCAGTGATTTTAATGAAATGGAAATTCTCTTGGCAGAACTAATCATTTAGCAAAACTTTCAATGGTGTTCAATAGAGTTTGTATATGAAACCATGGCGATTTAAAATTGCATTTAGGTGACATAAGCACAATGAATCATCTCTGATGAGACTCTTGCACCGAAGTTTTAAAAGATTGATGTTCCTCATTGGTTGCAGCAAAACGCTGTCTCTCCAAACTCTCTCGCTCTGTCTAAACAAAGGCATCGTGCCATTAGCTTCAGCCCAAATATAATTCAAGCTACTACTAATCCCTCATTTATTCCTTTTATCTTAGCCTGCCATGATCTAATCCTTTTAAAGAAACTTAAAAAGAATAAAGAAAATCAGAGGGTAAAGGATGAAAAGTGTTTTTTTTTTTTTTTTTAATTTACCTGCTTTTGTCTGATTTCACATAAAAAATGCTGTTGGATAGAGATCAAAGCGTGAGTGCTTTTTTTTTTTTTTCGATGATGGCATGCTTTCAACAGCAAGGCCTGTAAATGTTTGAGCATAGTCCATGTTTTCCTAAAGCGCAGGAAATGACTTCATTGGCTAGACCTGCTGAAGGCCCCTACAGGTGGTTCGCTCACTGATCCATGCTAAGTGAGCTGCACGCGTGAGACACACATGCACAAAACGGGCTCCCTGAGGCCTGCCACCCCACAATGCACCTCTGTCTACAGCAGTCACATCTGTCACTTTTTTACAAGCTACGCTTGACGCAGGAAACATGAGCGAGGCTGAGAAACAGAGGTCCTTTATGGTTGTTTCTTTCTCACCGCGGGAGTGGAGATCCGGGTCTGTCAATGTCAGGTTAACCAACGAGACATGGGTTCAAGATGAAAATGAATAGCTTCAAAGTATAGCAGCAAGCCTAGTTCATGTTCTCATGCTCTATTAAAAATCCAGAGATACAATTTAAGAGCTGTCGGGCAGGGTTTTTGGGTTATTAATTCAATTCAATTCTTTAAAGAACTGACAGAAAATTAAGTTTCTACAATATATTTAGTAGTAACTTATCAGTGGTGACTATAGCAGTTAATGTACATATGGCAGAAATGTACAGAAAAATCAATTAAAGACAGTTATTAAAACTAAAACTATTAAGTAACATTTTCATTGTTTGAAATACAATAGTTTATAACTGAAATGAATTAAATATAATATAAAATATAAACATTTTATTTAGTTAAGTTTAAGAATTAAAATAACTAAAACAAATCTTAAATGTTTCATTTCAGTTAGTTTAAAATTAAAAACATTTCTAATTTTGTTTATTTAAAGTTACGTTAAGTTAAGTACTAAAATACTTCAAACAAAACTTGAAAGTTATTTTTATTTTAGTTATTTGTCTAGACAACATTTCTAATTTTTGCTTAGTTTAAGTACTAAAATAACCACAACAAAAATTACACATTTTATTTTAGTTAGGTGCCAAGGTAACATTTCAGATTTTTGTTACGCTTTAAGAACTAAAACAAATAAAACAAATCTTAAACTTTTAACTTTAAGCTAACTGAAATAAAAGCACTTCTATTTTTTAAGTTTAAGGACTAAAATAACTCAAACAAAATTTAAACGCTTTATTTAAGTGATTTTAAAATTAGAAACATTTCAAATTTTAGTTTATTTTAAGTTGAAGTACTAAAATAACTCAAACAAAACTTAAACTTGTTTATATTTTAGTTATTTTCTAAGGCAACATTTCAGATTTACATTTGGTTTAAGTACTAAAATTAACTACAACAAAAATTAAACTCATTTTATTTTATTTAGTTACCACAGCAACATTTCTAATTTCTATTTTTAAGTTGAAATACTAAAATATCTAAAACAAAACATTTTAATTTAGCTTCCAAGGCAACATTTCTATTTTCATTTAGTTTAAGCTGAAGTACTAAGAAATTAATATTGGCAACGCATTGCAAAAGGTCTTATTAGTTAACATTAGTTGCAGTAACTAACAATTAATGAGCAATAAAAATTTTTTACCAAATACATCTTTGGTAACATTAATTAATAAAATACAACTATTCATTGTTAGTTCATGTCAGCTCAGTTCCATTATAAATATTAAGATTATTGTATTAATAAATGTTGTAATGAAACTTAGTGAATACTAAAATTAGTATTTTTTTATTAACTACTGTAGTTAACTAGTGTTAACAAGTGCAAAAAACAAAACAATAAAATGACTAAAACATAACAAAATTACAAAAAATTGGATAAGATAAAAATAAAAGCAATTGGGGAAAAAAAACACTAGTTACTTTAATAGTATATTAATGATACTAAAATACCACTGTTGATGGCCTAACATAATAAAAATTAGATGTATGATAATTAGACATTTATGATGAAGAGGAAGAAATTAGTTACAGTATCTTGAGCACAGCTGCAGGATTTGGACGCTAATGGCTACGCTAACATCCGGTGGCGTTGTTATTTATGGAGTAATTGCAGATTCATAGCTGACTCATAAATGTGGCTCTCCCAACCACTGCAGACGGTGCGTGGTCGGTAGGCGTAGTGACAGCATCACCGATCTCGCAAATCCCATAAGGCTGCCAAAACAGAGTACAAGCGTATGTTTAGCATTTGCTTTCAAACAGTCAGAGGACTGGCAGCTGAATTAGATGGTCAATTTCTCATTGCCAAATAAATTGACTCTGGTTTTACAGCTTACGAGACCGAACCCTATGGTTTGGTGCATTTGGGTTTATTTGTCTATGACCACATATTCGGCATTCGCTGAGAAAGGACTGGACGCCATTGGCAGAGAGCAAGTGCAGTAAGAGAAACCTCGCGCTAATGTTAAACACCTCATCCAGGAATTACCAGCAGTCATTACTTTTCCCAGCGCCATGTAAACAAAATCAATCACGCTTTTCTAAGTAAGTCATAAAAACGCTTCAGTGAAGGTTTCACCGGCGGACGTGTGGTCTCAAATTTAACATATCTCAACAGAAAACACCCTAGCTTAGTTAATGATTCAAAGGATGAAACGCTATACATTTTCAGAGCGATTTCAAAGCATTTCCAGCCTGCCATATCTCTGCTCAATTTCACCTCTCAAACTAATAAATCGCTGGAAATGTCAAGGAAAAGTTTGAAATTATGACAAGCCCTTCAACCACAAAGGAAGCAAGCAGGGTAGAGAATTATTAAAAAAAAACACATCTACAGTCAAAGCTGTGCCTAGCGTTAGCGACATGCTCCAAACATTGCAAGAAATCATTTCATATCCAGTTCCTCTTTTATAAAATATGCCTTTAATGAAAGCACCAAAATGGCCAAAAATCAGAATATAGCCCAGGGCGTTTGTTTACACAAAATGAGACCAAATGACTGAACTCACCCGCGCATCACAGCTAGGGCAAGATGACCACTGGAGCAGGTACACATGTTAGGCCTCGAGCAAAAGCCATCCCCACATGAGTTCCTACAGATTGCTGGAAAGACAAATATTCATGATAAATTATCAGCTAAGGCATTTGGATCTGTTAGCATATAAACGGGTGGATAATACACAAGATAATTAACTATATGCAGTTTTGGACACAACATTTGCATGAGTGCAAAAGCATGCAACGTAGTGAGATCATGTGGTATATTACTTGTTGCACACTGCGTACTGTTTTCCAAACATATTGTGCAGTACGGCTGGGTTTTGACACAAATTTCAAGATTTGATTCGATTATGTTTCACAAGCTTGAGATTCGATTTAGATTTTTCGATTTTATAAATCAGGTACAGAACATGGCAAATTTTCTCAAGGAAAAAATATAATGCTGTAAAAAATACATGAAAATCAGTTGGTACTACATTATTATAATATTGAAGGTTAAAATGAGCTAATTTGTATGCAACGCTCAACTAAGTTTTATAATATTACTTAACTTAAAATTAGATAGACTAATTATATTTCTACTCCAATTCATTTAAAAAAAATATATAAATATTTAAAAGTTGGCTGTCATAACTTGACGGATTTATTCAAACTTAAATGGAATATTGAAGAACAGTAAAATTATAATGAATGTTATATGATGCATATATATTTAGCAAAATGCTCCTCTTGACTAACAAGTCACCAAATACATTTTTTTTTCTGTAAATGTGGCGTTGCGACTGTTACACTGACATCTTTCCTTGGTTAAAACACTGATTGAGCGAATACATGAGACAGGATACAGAATTGTAAGTTTTACTCCTTTTAACATACCTGCAGATGTTAATTCATGTTTATTTTGTGCTGAAACTGCTATTAAAGAAGAGGAGATGATCATGCGCTTTGCACTGCCGCGATCTGTGATTTATTGGGTGGGAGGTGTGCTGCAATTATGCATTCATTAAATGAAAACAGGCTACACTAAGATTCTTGGGATTTAGGAACTGATATCTTTTGAGAATCAATTAAAATTGATAAATAATTTATCTTTTTTTTTTTGTATTAACTCAGCCCTACTGTGCAGTATTCTAGTATCAGGTTCTGAAAATAGCTTGGGTCTTAGGTCCAAGTCTTTATCTTTTGGGGTTGTGTTGTGGTTAAAGGTCTTGGCCAAACCCCAGAAAAGTAATTCATGAACTGGTGAGTTGCTGATTTCCCTGATGTACCCTTGTGCAAGATCCTTAACCACAGTTAGCCTAAGGCATAATGCTAACTTTGTGGTTAAGTGTACTGTGGTAAGTGGCATCTTCAGCATGCAACGTTAAAAGCAAATATTGCAGATACTACTGAACTATACACTGGTTCCCACCGGAAGCGTTTTCCACCCTGGACAACAATAGAGTGGAAGCGGAACCACATACGTGGGCCTGAAACAACGGAAACCAGTCCATTAAATTACAGAAACCAAATATTATTCCTGAACGTTTCTCAGAAGCCTACAACAGAATGAAATATCCAGAGTCTCACAGACCTCCTGACCCTTTGCCATAAATATGGCTCAATACATAAACGGCCCCAAAGGACTTTCCAGGGAAATGACATGAAAGAGTTTGTTTTGAGTAGGACCGTGAACCAAACTTCCTGACAGAAATATTTACTTAAAGCTACACTTATGTTCCCAAATCGCTCATCCATGAGCTGTTTTTTTGGCAACTTTCTCACCGAGAGTTGGATTCAAAGAAATGTGTCTTTTAGTCATGATATGTGTGATTAATGACAGGACCAAACCCAAAGTTTGGTATTTCTCTGCTTGAGTGTGAACAAACCCAGTTTTGGGGCTCGCTGTTTAGTGACTTGATCCAAGGCGACCAACTAGTAACTGACAGCTTGGAGGCAAATCACCCTCAGAATGTGTCATTTTGGCAGTTTCTTTCCAACAAGCCCTTAGGATCTCCATCAAACCTGGACCCTCGCTAAAACGGTTTTATTTCTATCAGCACTAAGTTAAGCCTGCCATAAATGGACCTTTAAAAACACAAGGTACATCTGTCTTTCTACTGCACACATAAATTCCTTTCCTCTACAAGTCAAGATGTTTACAAATGTCAGTCACCTGGGGACGCACCAGCTGTAGTTTAAATCTTTTGATGGATTTCAAACCGCATTGCCAGATCTACACAACTGCTAACAGCAGAAACCAAGAGAGATGTGGAGGGCCAGAAAGAGTAGAGGCGATGGAGGGCTAGACGTGGAACATGAAAACGGAAAATGCTAGGGAAAGGGCAAGAATCAGTGGGAGGTAAAGAAAACAAGTGGAAGTGAAAAGTTTGGGGGTTGGGAGGTGGGCCGCTGAAAACAAAAGCAGCAGCGAAATTAGGCCAGATGATGATGAATTATCAGCATTGTGGAACCATAGAGTTTTATTCTCAACTGGAGCCTGAAAAATTAGGTCTGAAACTCATGCACAATGATGCCAAGAAGGTTATCCTTGGATGCAAACCGATGAATAAGTGAAAATGCTGAATAAATTGTACAACAATGATGTTTTTGGTGACGCGATCAAATACCAACCAGCATAGAATGAAAGGCACGACTCTTTATAATGTAGCAAACATGTCAGCACTAGGGAAGCATTTAACTGCCCGAGGAAGACACAAAATCATTATAAGCACCGACAGAGAGACTGTTTAGTAATGCATCACATTTCTTTGATGAGAAGAGGAAAGGTGGTTGTTACTGGTTACTGTTTGATTATTTAAATCGCAAAATGACCTTAAACACTTACTAAATAAACTGCAGAATGTTATGTTTTCTAATACACGCATGAATTGCATGTATTCTGACTACGTGCACGAGCCCGGCTATCTAGTCTTCCCAAGTGGTTTCCGCCAAAAATAAAAGCTCTATGAAAAGCAAGAAATCCATCAACAATGTTAGTATTCTAATTTTACTGTTGTTCTGTAAAATAAAATTAAAATTAAAACAATAATAATGAAGAGATGAATTACAACAGCTCTAATAATACATTTATTATAACATTTACACAGTGTTCAAAAGTTTGGGATCTGTAGTATGTTTTAAAAGTCTTTCTGCTCAGCAAGGCTGCATTTATTTGTAAAGTAAAAATACAGTAATACTGTGAAATATTATTAAAATTTTAAATTGTATGTGACTATATTGTAAAATGTAATTTATTTCTGTGATCAAAGCTGAATTTTCAGCATCATTACTCTAGTCTTTAGTGCTGTTTTGATACTCAAAATGTTCAGTTTTCCTTTTTTGTCTTTAACCAATCACATGCCTGAATCGAGAATGGGGTCCCAAAATGGCTGAATAATATTTTAAAATTGTTTTGTAATTGATTTTTAATTTTTTTGAAAAGCAAGAGAAAACAGAAAAGCACATTTTGACTATTTAAATTATGCTATGGTCAATAAAATTGCCAAAAGACATGGAAAAACATAGAAAAACTGTGTTTGGGGTTTCATTATATTCAGTTTTGGCTTTAGCCAAGAATTTTCATTTCAGTGCATCCAAACTTTCAGTGTGTTCATGCTCTTTAAGCTGGAAAACTACTGGTGGTCATGAAGTATCTGCAGTGAATACCAGAAAATGCATTTCAAACACGCAATGCATGTGCAAACTACTAAATGTATTAGTTGCAGTACAGTGTGTTTACCAATATTAAATGAAGAACATTTAAAACCCTAACATCTCAAATACTGAACCAGCACCTCAAAGAGAGATATAAATTGGTAACGGGTTCCTTGCTACAAGGCAAATACCTGGAAAGGCCATGTGACTCCTTCAGCTAGATGGACCAATTCATTTCACTTCACTAGGTCAAATCCTTTTCATTTACAGGGTCTACCAGCCCTCAGGCCTAAAGAGATTTGCAAGCAATTCTTTGCTAAATATCTCCAGATTAAGCAGGTCAACTTTACGACATTTGAGAAGCCCTCGCACACTGAATTCCAGTAAGGTCAGGACAAGGCGGAGATATGAAATCGGATTCTTTGATGGCCTCTGGCCAGTTCTTGATGAGGTCATAAAACCTAACAGGACTAAGGAGAGAGTGTTAGACAAAGATAGCACACCGGTCCCACTGGCTACCACTCCTAGAGAGGTTAAAGGTCAATTTAGAGGCATCTGCTCCCAGCCCCAGGATTGCTGCTAAGTCCAGAGCCAATGAGCTAATGGCACGGGTGTTTTAACATTATAAAGCTCTCATGTGTAAAGCCTCTGGATCTCCACAGTCTTTCCTTGTCCAACTTGGCCTGTTTCAAGCCCCTGACCCTAATGAACTCCAATCACACTACCGCCTAGACTATACACACTTTTAAAGCAACGAGGGAGGAGGGGTTGCTCCATATGATTTCAAGTCCCATGTGGGAATGTTGTCGCTTGCATGCATAAGCTGGTCCACAAAACACTTTGAAGCTATACTGATGGTATCGGGAATAAACAACAGAAATAAATTGGCTGTTATGCTTTTTCTTGTTTGTTGCAATACAATGAGTGCATTTGATAAGACGATAAGAATTTCTGGGCATGCTATTATGCACACATAAGGATACACTTATAAGATCTGCGCTTCCTTTCCACTGAGTTAGATGACAAACCCCACTGAAAAGATAAAGAACAAACTGCTTTTCCATTTTTCTGTGGGGTCCAACTAAGTTGGTTCCATATCTACAGGCAATTTTTTATTCCTATGCTAAAAATTTATTTCTGCAAAGAACAATTCCACAACAAAACGTTGTTGGTTTGTAGCAAGCTCTTCAAGATCCAAGAAGGATTGTTTTCTTTTGACTGGCATGCACTCCTAGCTGTTAAAAGTATATAAATCCAAGACAAAGAACTCAGTCTCTCTGGGGAAGCAAACATCAAGCGCTTTGGAAGAACTGGAGCCCATCTTTGAGTCTAGTGGAGCTGACATTGCCTCGGAGACATGTTGAGCAAATGAAGAGAAACCCTGGCCAAGCCAGCAAGACTTCTAAAAACATCTACCCCATGCAAGCTGCTGGCTTTGTTCTGGTTGAAACTCCTCAGGGTTGGCATCGAGAACCACATAATCATATTCTCACCCCAAGCCCATTGCTTTTACAGCAGTCTCCCAGACTTTACCTTCGTTAAGGGGCCCCCAAATGCAATGTGATCAGACTTCTCCAATCTGACGCCAAATTATGGTTAGCAAGGAGAGCCAGTAAGCTCCAAATCCTACTGCAGCTCTCTTAAACCGCCTGACCCTGGATAACTTGGCTTGATTGGTCAGCAGTAGATCAAATGTGCTTTTCGTCAACGCCATTATAATTAGTGTTCTTAAGGGCTGTTCTTACACTGCTGGTATGTTGAATAGGATTACAAATGGTGCATGGTGGTGATTAGACCTTTCTTTAAGACATTTGTAAGAAGGGTCTTTATGTTGACAAAGGGAACTGTTGGACAGGAAAGCATGGGCTCTCAAAAGGGCACTGTGGCATATTTCTCAATTGACTCGTGCCACATGGTTCTGCTTCACTGACCGGATCAGATACTCCCCTTAGTTTACCTGGAAAATTGGCCAAAGTGTTCAGTTAACTAATTTTGATTACAATCCAAGTCAACTACTATTGGTCCCACTTCTGGTACTGGGGTACCATAAAGAATGGTGCTTTTGTTTCTGAACTTAAGTCTCTACAGTCCTAACGGAATCAAAGTGTCTGTTTGGCCTTGCTAGATTTGTTTATAGAAATTAACTGCAAAAACCCTTTCCTGATTAAATAAGGATCAGAGAATTAGAGACATATCTCTGTTGAGAAATGCTCTTTCTCACCTCCAGCTTGAAAACAAATGTCCCTTGTTGGAGCCCCCGAGTAATCAGAATACCTCATTTCCTGTTGCAGTTTGCAGGGAGTTATAAGCAAGTACAGATGAGTGGATGATTGGAATAACCGCTTTAACATATGAGGCCGCATCGACACAAAACAGCCATTGTTTCCCAAAAATTAAGAAAAATACACAGCTTTGGCTTTGTGGAGACGAATGCAGACACTAAGTTCAAGAGCCACTGAGGGGCTTGGAAAACATCCATCATGCAGTCACTCATCTTTTAATACATTTAAGAGTGTTTACCTCAACTTTCAACAGAAACTAGAGACCTAAAACACCATACATTCTTCTTGGACATATATAGACGTAAACCAAACAATAATATCTTTCAACGGTGCAAGTTATCAGTAGGAAATGACACTCCTGTTGTCATGACCAACATAGTGAGGCATTTCGGTACTTAAAATTCCTTCACAGCAGACTTCTGCAGCTGGCTCCATCACATACTGTACGCTGCTTTCTTAATCACGCTTTCAACCCAGTTTGGCTCTAACCCAAACAGCACAGCAGGTTGCAACATTAATCTACTGCATTAAAAAGTGCATTTAAAAAGATGATGCTAGCTCAATTCAAGCTTTAAAGACAGACATACCAACCCCAAATGAATATACTGTACTTCTGGTAATAAAGTTGAGTTAAACCCTCCCTCATATGGTTAAGCCATTAGAGTGTCCACTTTAAGAATGAAACTGACAGAGAGCAGGAGCAGGACGGACTGAAAATCTCTTACCCCCTGAGGGACTCCTGGCCTCTCCGACGGACCCTCTGTTGCACCTCCCCTCAGGTTTTCCATTGAATCGACTGGCCTGGATGTCTCCATCTCCTTGCTGCCGCCGAATGGACCGCAGCCCACCAGATCGCAGCCCATCCAAGCACCACCTTGGCCAGCTTCCACACTCCCATTGGCCCCTTCTGTGCAACTCCTAAAGCGCTGTTAAACGTGCCTCACTTGCAGTAAAACTCTTCCTTTCCAATGAGCTCTATAGACGCAACTTCAAGCTTGTGCACTCCAGACTGAAGGCTAAAAAAGAGAAGATAAAATGCATAGCTTTACTGCTTAGCCAATTTAGTCTATACAGTGAACATACTAACAAATGTGCCCCTCATAAATTTTTTCCATTAAATCAACCACGGTCGATGATGGAGTTTTTTATAAAGTGTAGTATTATTCCATGCAAACCGTGTGGCCCTTTAAGCACCAGCCTGCATCCTTTTATAGGCCCACTTAGACTTGTCTTAGTGTGTAGAAACAACCAACTCTTGGCCAAGACTGGACTCCTGGTTTTGTCCTCAACTGGCTCATTAAAAATAAGATTTTAGGATAAATAATGGGCCTCAAAAAAATTAAGAACCATGGCAGAAATGGGTTTTAACTTCAGAGGGGTGGCAAAACAACATAGTTTTCCTTTCAGCATGATATATTTGTGTTAAACCTTTGCAAAGTGGAGCATGCTTAATAAGGACATTCTTTAACGGAGGTAAACTGGTTATGTCTCCACAGACTTGCTTATTATAATATATAACTTTATTTTACTGCAAGTCGGTTTTGATCAAAGCATTTGCAAAATGAATACCTGTTTAACATCAAAGGCTTAAAAAAGTTGAAGATTGTGATAATAAAGTTAGTTAAATTACAGTACACCATCTTAGATGACAGGCCTAGTAGGTCTGAGAAGGAAAGTTTGAAGAGTTTTCAAGTATGGTCAGTGTGAACAGAAAAACATCAGTAAGGGACTGCCGATTTTACAGTATACACACACACAGATGTTTTATATTCTGATAAAGCATGAATGCAGCTTTGATAAAAGCATTTGCAAAATTAATTAAAATATTATTCGACTTAAAAACGGCGTCAGCTTGTTAGTTTAATGGTAAATTTAGTTAAATCACAGTTCATCTGAATTTGACAGGTCTGGCAAATCTGAGAGGTAAAGTTTGAGGAGTTTTCAAGTGGCGGTGCTAAACGCGGCGCGAACAAAGAAAACAATCATCATTGATAACAATCATCTTTCCAAGGTATTATAATGACTTACATCGCCCGCTTTTCCACTCTTAATGACGTCAGACACCGTGACACAATTCAACATCGTGTACTTTAATTTTAACGTTAAAAAGACAGCACGTGAGCGTTTCCTTTGTGAAGAAGAAGAAGAAAAAGAGAGTCGCTAGAAAATCTTGAGTTTGCTGAGGAAACGCGCTCGCTACACAGAGATTTCGCGATTAGGGCGTCCAATATTCCTTTGATAATTAGTGTACTTGTTGCGTTTTAGTCTATTTTAACGACTAACAATTGATACTTGCAGATGCAACGCATTTAAAGTGTATTTAACCAACTGTTTAGCTTAAAGTTTTTTTTTTTTTCATGCTTCTAACCTTTACAACTTTTCTTATCTTTATAATTATTTTCTATGCAGTCATGTACGGAATAATAGTTTTGTTGGCGTTTTAAATGAGTTAGCCGGTCAACAAACTGTAAGGAAAGAAACGCCGGTTTGCGTCACCAAGGAATTTTTTTTCTTCAAATTAAATTTTGCAAAGTAGCCAACTTCTTAATCGCCTTAAATTCGTTCTTTCCTACATTTTAAATGAAAATCGCGGTGCATGTTATAAGCGCTTCGTTGAAACTAATGCAAATAAACCATGCAATAAAAAATCAGGATATTGGAGCAGAAATACCTCAGATGTCTCGCAGTGCCTGAGGAGTCCGTTATTGTCACGGGATATGTTCCCCTGAATGGAAAACTGCACTGTAGCCCTTGTGAGCAAGAGAAAAGTAAGTGAATTACCCTGATGGGTCGAGGGGAGGTGCTTTGGTAAGAAGAACCATAGAGGGAGGGGTTTGAACCCGCTGACTGCCCCACTGCACTGCAACCAGCCATTATTTACACCACTGAAAGAGTGAATGAAAAGAGAAAGCTAAGTATGTGATCTAGAGCTTTGTAAAATATCTCCTCTCTATTTCTTTGTAACCAGTCGTGATTGATGTAGTAATGAAGTGGACTGATTAAGTGATTTACTCATGACAAAGGAGGGATAGGCTTACACATGAAAGCCACATCAATCACGAGGCAACATTTTACCTGACACCAATAACAATAGTATTTAATATGTTTGAGTACCTTTCATTTTATATAGCATTTAAAACCATGTTATTTGCAAAAGCCATATATACAATATATATATATATATATATATATATATATATATATATATATATATATAAACTTTATAAGTTTTGTGTTTTGCACGCTATAGAAAAAAAAAAAACTATATATAAAAAAATGTATACTAAGAAAAATGTGACCCTGGACCACAAAACCAGTCATAAGGGTCAATTTTTGAAATTGAGATTTATACATTATCTGAAAGTTGAATAAATAAGTTTTCCATTGATGTATGGTTTTATGTTAGGACAATATTTGGCTGAGATACAACTATTTGAAAATCTGGAATCTGAGGTTGCAAACAAATCAAAATACTGAGAATATCGCTTTAAAGTTGTCCAAATTAATTTCTTAGCAACGCATATTACTAATCAAAAATTAAGTTTTGATATATTTAGGTAAGGAATTTTACAAAATATCTTCATGGAACATGATCTTTACTTAATATCCTAATGATTTTTGGCATAAAAGAGAAATGGATAATTTTGTCCCTTACAATGTATTGCTGGCTATTGCTATAAATATACCTGTGCTACTTTTAACTGCTTTTGTGCTCCAGGGTCACAAATATAGACAATCTAAAACTTTCAATTGTTGACAGTTATATTATTAAATATATTTATATTTTGACAGTGTAAATGTAAAGTATTGACATAAAATGCAAATAAAAGTTTGTTTGTTTATTATAATTTGTTATATGTAGTATATATTTTTAAATGGTACATAACTGCCAAATAAATGCATTTTACTACAAAAATGTTTATAGTAAAAGTTTTGTTTTTGCTGTAGCATTTGTGTAGGATTTTTTTTGTTTGTTTTGTTTTTGCAATTTTATAAACAAGATATTAGTATTTTTCTTTACAGTTTATTTTGTCACAACAATCTAGGTGAAAAAGTGGAATTGAAAATGTTTTAGATTGTCTTTGTAAATGCTGAATTTATTTTGCATGTTTTTGCACACAAACATTTACCATTACCATTTATGTCTTCAACATAACAATTTGAGAGAAAAGTTGAATCAAACATTTCAACTTGTCTTAGTATTTGGTGTGATTCATCTTGATCTGAATGGTTCGGTATGATTTATACTGACTTTATTTCCCCAGCACATGCAAAAACAACAAAAAGTTGACTTTTAAAATTAAAGTAATACTTATTACATTGCTATGAGTAAAAAGTCAAACTAACGTAAAACTGACTGAAGGCCATTCAGGTTCAACACGTTGTCTTCTATATTTAAAGGTTGAATAATTCAGTGTTAACAAAGCTTTGTTTTCTCACTGTTTTCTTAACTGCTACCTAGCTTGCCTGATTTTAATTGGTGTTAGGGTTGACGCTCCACCTGGGTGGTCGAACAGCTGGGCATGCGACCCAAATGCGGCCAATATTTCTAAATGGCCAAACTGAGTCAGTAGGTTTAGAAAACAAAGATGCCTTTGTTGTCTGAACAGTTTCAAGAATGGCCTCCATCGCTCTCGATTTATTGAGCTTGTTTTATCCCTCAGTAAGTCAAAAACGGGAGATTCGGTAAAAATATGTTAGTTCCCAATGTCATAAAAGTTAATTGAAGAAATCAGATAGTTGTGTTTGAGCATGTCTCAGGATTAAAACGCCTACGCCATGTAAAATACATCCATGGGCTTTTAGTGCTAGAAATGATTTGCGCTGTTTTCCGATCCCCTTTGTCCTTGGAGCAAATGCAATGGAATGAGATAGGAGCAATGTTCTTGGTAGAGACGCTTTCTCTCGAGACCCACGCTGCTCACCCCTAAACAGAACCACATTGTGCGCTGAGCCCGCTTTCCCTTTCCTTTGACTCCCCTCAACATCTGACAGGTTAGCCAAAGAAGATGCGACATCCAGAGCCTTTCTAGGAAAATGATGAAGAATGAGATGTTTTCTATCTAATCTTGTGACTGTCTTTGTGAAAATTCTAAACACGGTCTGCTTTTCGATTCTTGTAATACTTTCCATATTAGCAGTCTTTGCTTAGCAGGCATCACTACTACTTTTGCTCATAGTGATTGGAACAAAGATCTTGTGCTCCAGACATTAAAGAAACACTTATCTGCTGAAAATGTCCTCACCCCTCTGGCCATCCAAGATGTAGATGAGTTTGTTTCTTCATCAGATCTGGAGACATGTAGCATCACTCAGCAATGGATCCTCTGCAGTGAATGGGTGCCATCAGAATGAGAGTCCAAACATCTGATTAAAACATCACAATAATAAGTTACCCACACCGCTCCAGTCCATCAGTTAACATCTTGAGAAGACAAAAGCTGTGTGTTTTAAGAAACAAATCCATCATTAAGATGCTTTTAACTTTAAAATGTCGCTTTTTGCCTGAAATATGATTCCATAATCCATAATAATGCTTCTTCCAGTAAAAAAAGTCCATCTCCTGTTGTCTCACATCAAAATCCATCCACATATTTGTTTGGATTTTGAACTGGTTTGGCTTGTAAACAGTGCTCATGTCTTACAGATACAGCTTTTGTCTTCTCAAGATGTTAATTGATGTACTGGAGTGTGGTGGATTATTATGATGTTTTATCAGCTGTTTGGACTCTCATTCTGACGGCACCCATTCACATCCATTGGTGAGCAAGTGATGGAATGCTACATTTCTCCAAACCTGATGAAGAAACAAACTCATCTACAACTCATCTAATGACTCCTTAAATTATGTGCTTTATTGCTTTTCTAACTAATCAAACTTGCCTTTTTGTCATATTTATAGGCCAGATCATCTGAAAACATACAAAATATTTGTCAGTACATACTCTCAATATACTATAAAGAACACTTTTAATTAAATGTGCATGTTTTGCCGGATTGTTTGTTAGAACGGCAATAATTACAAGCAGGATTCGAGATGGTGTTGTGCTTCGCTGGAGTTTGTCCTAGAGATGGTTTGTTTATGAGAAATGACAAATCCTCAGTAAACCAGATGACGATCCAGTTGTTTTAATATGGTTTCGGTCCCATCAAGGAGCCTCTGTTTCACTCCTCCATTAATCTTGTCGATGCCGCTTCTATTGGTTCGACTCTGCATCTCTGTCTTCTTTTAAAACAACACCATGTTTTATTTCGGGAACACAGTGCATTATAAAAACAGGAACTGCATTTTATGTGAGGCTTGTTGGGTCATAAAATGTAAAAACAAATTAGATAACAATAAATGTGTTCCCAGCTAGTCTAAACAGGCAGTTTGTTTGGTTTTATGATCTTCCAGCATGCACTGCAGTGTGATAAATTATGCAGTTATTGCTATAGGATCATTTGTTGTTTATTTTCTGATTTTATTTGTGCTGTTGTTGCTGTTTTGTCCTATTGCTCTTGTTGTGCTTTATTGTTTTTGATGTTTGTGTGTTGTGTACATCTATAGTATAGTTCAAAAGTTTGGGGTTGATAAGATTTTTAAAAAATTGTTTAAAAAAAAAAAAGTATTTTCTGCTCACCAAGGCATTTATTTGATCAAAAATTGTCAAAACAGTAATATTGTGAAATATTATTAGATTTTAAAATAACTGCTGTCTATTAGACTATATTGTTAGCTGTAATTAATTGCTGAGATAAAGCTGCATTTTCAGCATCATTGCTCTAGTCTTCCGTGTCACATGATCCTTCAGAAATTATTTGAATATGCTAAATTGCACTTGAGAAACATTTCTGATCATTATCTATGTTTAAAACAGTTGTGCTGCCCAGTATTTTGTGGAAACGGTGATGCATTTTATTTTTCAGGATTCATTGAAAAATTCAAGTTCAAAAAAAGGATTTATTTGATACAGAAATATTTTGTAACATTATGAATGTCTTTACTGTCACTTTGATCAATTTAATGCATCCTTGCTGAATAAAAGTATTAAGTTCTTTGAGAAAATCTTATTGACCCCAAGCTTTGGAATACATTTAGAAATTACAAAGTATAATATCTGTGCAGGATATTCCTCTTCAGAGGCAAATATCATGTGAATCGTATGAAATGTCATGCATTGCTAATTGATAATTTATTGAACAAGATATTTTGCTGTTGATTGTTTGAATGAGACATTTTTTTCCATGTAGTTTTACCAACAGTTGACTTATTTACAGTTAACATGAATAAATCGTAACTGAGAAACTAGCAACTTTGTAAAATTCATATATCAGAAGCTCCCTTGAGCTTGATGAAACCAAAGAGAGTTTGTGAAGTTCATCTGTTAGGAAACTAAATACTTCCATAGGTTCTGATATATAAAGAATCTCAGCTGAAATCTGTTATCGGTAGCTCTCAGAGCATCACAACTGAGGCTGTAGCTAAACACCCCTGTCATTTATTTTGGAAAGATCTTTGATTCAAGCCACATGGGGAATGTTATGCACATTAGTTCTTTGCAAACTATAAGCATGCACATATCTTCAGGTTCCTGATAGTTTCTTTAAGAAAAATGGGAAGGCTCCTTATCTATTGGGTAATGAATGCCTTGCAATTTGACATTGTAGCCTTGATGCAAGAAACGGATTTATAAAATGCCCTATGTTGTAAAGTATTGAGACACTAAATGAGGCCTGGACTGGTTTCAGATTGGGGTTTGTGGCGCACCCACAAGGGTCAGGGTGGAGCTTGAGATGCTCCCTGCGGTCTGGCGTGAAAACGACCGTGAAAGAATCGATGTGACAGTAGAAATTAACGATCTTTAAGTATATGTTTTACATGTATAGATAAGATCAACACAAACATATTCTGCTAAACATCTTATTTTGTGCTCCACCACAGCCATATGGGTTTGGAGCGACACAAGAGGCAGTAAATGAGGAAATCTGTGGTCATCAGTTGAAAGAATCCACCATTAAATCTCCCATAAAGTTCTTGAATTTCATTCTGTTCGTTCCCAACATCAGAGGAGCACTAAATTCAATGCTATTTTGGGAAGTGGCTCTTCTGTCAGCTCTTTGTTTTTCAAACACTTTGTTCTTTTTTATATATATAATATATTTCAGTAACGCTAACCTCACCTTCCTCCGAGGCAGCTGTAGACCTCCAGTGATGTAGCGAGGTAAGAATGCACAACTTCAAAGGCAGAAGGGAAGACAAACGCAAGCTGTTTTCAACCTGCAAACTGTGTCATCCCAGTAAAACAGGGAAAATAAAATGTGCACCAATGCCAATCAACATCACGTGCCTTTGAGAAATTTAAGTGGGAATTGCACACGTGAGAACATCTCCGCGCTTGATAGTGCGTGTAAAATGTGATGTTTATTGATTGCTGCTTTAAATTACCAAGAGAAGTTGAGTAGGAGACCAAAATGGGTGAGTAGCAGAATCACTGGGACATGTAGAAAGTTCTCAGAATGCAACTCCACAAAACTAGAAATGTCGAATAAAGGAAGAGGGAATTGGCACGGAGAAGGAATTCCAATAGAGCTGCATGGAGCGCTGCTAGTGGACTGCACCCGTAGCTAATGGATTTCAGATGTACCGTGTCTTGCACTCTCAAGTCGCATAAAACATTCTGTCGCATGGGAATCTAAGAAACGGCAGGAATTTACTGCACACATTCAGTAGTGAAACCTAAAGATGTGTACGTTCTGATGCTATTTTGGGGAAATTAAAGACTTGATCTCATTTACACTCAAATACATAGCTTTAACTAGGTTGTGCTCTATTTCTGTTGTGTACTTTGTACATTGAAACAGAAATAAACAGTGTTCAAATGCAGTATCTGCAGGTTGGAAGGAATCCTGACAGCTTCTCTTATAAGATGCCTCAAGTTGGTGAGTTTTTCAGAAAAGGGTCCTTTGCTACCTCTACCGGACATGTGCATTCAAAATGACCCATTAAAATTAGTTGCATTAGGATATTGAATCACAAAAATAAGTTACTCCTTAGTTGTTGATGTCAAACTTGGTACAACACGCCTTCTCCAATGAGAAACCTATGATGGAAGGAACTCAAATTTTGGGCTGTCCCTCAAGTGAAGATATAATATCATTTCAGGGACTTTGAATAAATCATACAATCATAGTTTTTTGCCATGTTTTATGGTTGTTTTTGTCCTTTGGAAACTCAACAGCCCCGGACAGCTCGGACATCTACAAAATATTTCCTTTTGGACATGCTGGTGAGTATATGATGACTTTGAGCATTTGTGGTTGCACTGTGCCTTTAAATATGCACTAACACCCATTTGAATTTGTTCTAGATCATCAGATGTGATGTAACGACATCTTGGAAACCCATCTGAGCCAGTTTACTCAAGACACACCTTGCTAAGCCATCGACAGCTGCCTTCTGTTTCGGATACATCCATGGAAGGTCATGAGGTTGCTAAATATCCGGTCTTGATTAGAAATACTCTGCATCAGCAGTTTTTCACAGTCTATCCCCTGTCCAAACAGATCTCCACCCCAGAGAAAAT
This sequence comes from allo-octoploid hybrid of Carassius auratus x Cyprinus carpio, assembly GCA_024542945.1. NCBI lineage: Eukaryota > Metazoa > Chordata > Actinopteri > Cypriniformes > allo-octoploid hybrid of Carassius auratus x Cyprinus carpio. Next base: position 2,060,289 of record CM045074.1, on the reverse strand, counting down.
GCATCCATTCTCACCCCACGCCTCTAAAACACAGATTCATTCAGATAAACGCCATTCATGCAGAGAAAGGAAAACCACTTTGACTCCTCACTTAATTTGGTCATTTATCTTTTGCAGATCGGATGTGCACTTCCAGGTTCGGATGAAACGTTAGCATCTGTGGTTAATTACTAAAAGTGGGGAACGCTGATCTCTGTGGCTTCATCTTGATAATGCAAATCCATGCCCTAGTGAACAGGGGCCTTGCTAAAACAATGATTCAGCTCCAGGGAACCAACTTGTCTTCGTTTTTGGTTTAACCCAACTGTAAACTTGTCATGTAAGTTTGTTCCAATGATAATTCATTAACGCTCTGCAATGTTTTGCAAAGTTTCAGCCTTGTAACACATGGTTGCTTTTGTGAAACGGTTTTGTCAGCATGTGGTAGAAGCACCCTCAGTGTGCAGTCCTCAAAACCTGGACAAACTTATGTGCAAAAGAGGATATCAGGTTTCAGGTAAGGTTTTAGAGGGCCATTTTGGTTTTCAGTTGTGTAACGGAAGAACCCTGATATGTTTTGACTATAGTTTACCACAAACGGTGACTCTTAACATGCTCAGTGTCCTGCTGAGGATCTAATCCTCACCCATTTCCTCTTAAGTCCAGAGTGATACTGGTCTTGTATGTCCATTAACTCTTTGTTGGGAAGCTTTTGTCAAAGCACAACTGTGAGTTCACACCCAGAGGTGGAAGTAACGAATTACATTTACTCACGCTACTGTAATTGAGTAGCTTTTGTGTACTTCTACCTTTCAAGTAATTTAAAAAAATTAATTTTACTTTTACTTAAGTATATTTTGTTTCAAGTATTGTATTTCGCTACATTTTAAAACGCATTAATTACTGAGTAAAAAAAAAAAAACGCTTCCTGGAAACTACTGCAGTAAATAATGGGCAGGAGAGCAAACTGGCTCTAAAATCACAAGAAAGATGCAGACGGACAGACAGCGCCATGGTGCAGACACAGCTGAAAACGAAACCCGTGGTATTCTGCTGAAGTTGAACTCAAAGGAAACTCGAAGGAAATGAAGTGAACCCCTGGCCATATTTATGCTCTGTTATCCAGTGTAGCCTAAGCTGTGTTTGTCTTGGGAGACCAAACTAGCAGCTTATAAAATCTCGACATCAACCCTTCAAAGCATGTAGAGGTAAGGTTAATACTTGCATTGTTGCACTGGTGGTTAAAATGAAGCTTTGACAGCTTAGCAAAAGGTTTTGCACAAATTAGCCAAAAGACAGTGGTGCAGGGTGTGCGATCTGCGATAATATCGTAATTGTTGTTTTAACAATGTGCGATTTGACTTTATTAGTATTTTGCCAAAACCATCAAAACACTCCTACAGAGTGCCGTGAAGTCTAGTAGATTAGACTAGTGCGACGTGCATTTAGAGTGCGTCTTTCACTGCCTGATTCAGTCTGTTAAAAACATTTAAAATGATCACAAAATTGAAGATATAGGGGCAAGATATAGAAAATGTTTATATTTATATAATTTCATATAGTAAATCAGTATCACACCTAAGAGAGGGTTGTTTCTTCCAAAAATCAGCCTGATTATATAGTTTTACAACAGTTCAATAAACAAGAAGTTAATTAAGAGACTTGCGGTTTAGACACCATATTGCCTGTTTTTCTGACAAGAAAAATAATTCCAAACACAGCCACCATAGCACAGTTTTGTGTCTCTGAGGATGTGTTTTGTTCCTAAATGAATCGACCGCTTAAAAGATTTGGTTCAATCGTATTGACTCACTTATTAACAGTGACTTGCTGACACCTACTAGCAATTTTAATTTCACATTTAATGTATTATTTAATTATTTTATAATTTCAAATGAGTACTCAACATTTTATGTCTTATTTATCAAAACATCTGGTTTGAGATTTATAGGTCTATCCAGGGTGTCAAACTCAGTTCCTGGAGGGCCGTAGCCCTGCAGAGTTTAGTTCTAACCCTGCTCCAGCAAACATGTCATGTAGTTTACAAATAAGCCTAAATGATTAGATTAGCTGGATCAGGTGTGTTTAATTAAGGTTATATCTAAACTGTGCAGGGCTATGGCCCTCCAGGAACTGAATTTGACACCTTGGTCCCACTGTTAAAATGTAACTAAGTAATTTTTAGTCTGAGTAAATTTTAAATTAGATACTTTTACTTTTACTTGAGTAGATTTTAGACTGGTACTTTTACTTGTACTTAAGTAAAATTTCATTCATAAAATGGTACTTTTACTTGAGTAGAATATTTTTGTACTCTTTCCACCTCTGTTCACACCTTGTATTTAATGATATTAGTGGAACAGCAACAATGTCTACCTCTCACTTGCTTTCGATATCAATTCATTCTTTCTTTCTTTTCTTAGAAAGACAGAGGCAGGGAGTCATTCAGCTCAGCAATAATAAACCTGGATGTGCTCCAGATCTCAGATTATTTGCACAGCGCTCCCCGCTCTCAGTCACTCCAGAACTGGTTGTTTACTTTGAAAGTGACCCAGAAAATATAGCCCAGCCATTGGCCACCAGACCCCTTTTGGCTGAGGTGAAAATGGCATCACAATTCATGCAAAGAGCGTATAAGGAAACATAGAGCCTTCTTTTCTAACACACGAGGCTAAATCTGTGAGATACTGCAAACTAAGTGGGTTATATAATGCCACTGGAGGAATTTCTTTAATGGGAGTAGTGTAGTTGGGCTCTGAGAGTATGAACCTCCTATAGGAAAGAGTATCTTTGCCTAGATGGTAGTGAGATAAAATTGAGACACTCTTAGAGAAGTCTCCTGCTCCTGCTGAGAAAAATACCATGCTAATCTAATGACGTAGCTCTCAAGTTTCAGAAGAGATCTTAACATTTTCTCAAACTATGTTTAGATTTCTCAAGATACCAATGTTCTGCAATAAAAAGTACTTAATTGCCAGCATTTCTCATCTGATTATTAGAGGTGTGATATGGTGTCCATCACCACCTGTGATTGATAAAAGTTTTACACCAGTTATGCCTTTAATGTACATTACTTTAAGAATAAAAAAAAACACTCAAGGACAAATGGTGTAAACTTGAAATTTCCCACCAAATCTGACCCTAAATGTCTAAAACAAAGTATTATACACTTTTAAAGTGAACTGAAGTAACAGTTTTGAATGCTGAATACTGTTTTTAAACATTCAGTCAATAATTTTGAGTATTTCACAATTTTTTTTTTACACAATAACGGTTAACTTTAAACACAAGTTTTCAAGAAATTTATTAAAACAAACATTAAAAAATATATTTTTTGTGGTAAAAATTTAATTTTCCAATCAAATTTTCTGATCTCTATACTCCATATGTCAGCAGTTTGTCTCATTTTAATCTTTTCTTATAGGATTTTAGGAAAAACTTGGTTTAACTACTGCTTTCCAGTACTTTAAGTAACAATATTATAAACTTGAAACACAACGCTTTCTAATAGCACCCTTGAAAGATAATGGTTAAAGGCCCTAAATGACTAGTTCCAGCACAAGCCAACAAACCGCTGGGGAACAGCACCAAACAGCCTCTTTATGGGTATAAAATCAAGTAAAGCAGGTGTACCCTGGACAAATGGACAGACAGCCTGGAATATCATTACGGATGGGAAGAAACAGATGCTCGACGGCTCGGTAACCAGAACATCCTACCTGTACCCACGGTCTATGCTGTTTCCTGCAGCTGTTTTAACAAAGCATGCCTCATAGCACAGGAATGAAAGGTCAGAGCTTGTGGATTCACAATTTTGGCACTTTAGTATAGGAATCTGTACTTTTTCACATACCTGTACTAGAATGAATAGCTCTCGAGTGATACTGATTGCCCATGTAAGAACAACAATAATATGCTCCAGACATCAAAATGGTCCAAAATCCATTCACCCCCCTCCCTCTAGATTTGTGCTTGTGTGGTCAAGTTTAGTGCCATGTTGTAGAGGGTCAGTTTTGCTAAGAGTCAATCAGGTGGCCTAGCTGTGTTTGCTTGCTTCTTGACAACTATGCAGGAAACCCAGTGAATCAAAACCACTAACACCCTTGTGCAAACACACGTAGAACAACTAAGCACAAGCACAGTCACTGGGAAATAAAGTGTGCAAATAGCCAGAAATATATAACCAGTGATTTTCTTGTTGTTTTCTACGTAACTGACATACATAGTCCTTGCTTGGAAAGAATCACTGGCTCCTAGAAGAAAGGTTTGTTGCTTAGAAGACTTAATGAATATCAACTTTGTTTTTGGTGTTCGTGACACAAAGAGTCAAGAGTTGTCAGAGTAATGATGAGAAATGTTTAAGCTCATCATACCGAATGTGGCTTGAGATGTTATGCTAAAGAAGAAACGCTGAGAAGCAATAATGACTTCCTCTCAGAAGAATTCTCAGGAAGCAAGCAACTCGATCTGCAAAAGTGCCCAATTGCTTTTTCATTCAGTGTCTGGGAGAAATTGAGATCTTTAACCAAGGGCGTAGGTTTGATTTTGGCATTGGTGGGGACATAATAGCAGGCAACAGTCATTTAATTGTAGATCAAAGTTATTGCTAGTGACAATTTAGCAGTTGCTGGATATTGGTAGGGACATGTCCCTAGTGCCTCTACTAAATTCTACGCCTTGTCTTGAAGAGCTCTCCAGTGCTTTGTGACTTTTCTAACCTGTAGGCCTCAAGAGCTGTCACTGCTTCAAAGACAAAGTCAAACGCCTGTTTGCTTAGCATTAGCAAGTGCGATCCTGTCAGGCAGGGTCGTGGAGGAACGGCACCTCCATGGGACTCTCACGCTTGAAGTCAACATTTGGGAGTTTGCCGATGGGGTGGATCCATTCTTCCACTGGACGGGTGAAGCCAACCAGCTGTTAGATGCCCCACACTGGGATCATTATGAGTTCATCACCTTCCAATATCTGCTAGGCCATTGTTATAGCATCATAAATTCACTCTAACAGGTCATTTGTATTGTTTTTGGGATATTATGTTCATCACACACTTATATGAAAGACAAATCACAGATGAGATCTCAATATTGCAATTTATTCTGATGGCAGTGAGATGAGTTTCAGATAAGATTCCAACTTCTCAAAGTGCTCAGATTTCCAAAATCAAGCCTGCAGTCCTAGATCTAAATATGAACATAGACATTTCTCATCAAATTCTCTCAAGGCCAAATTATTTTGCTATCCATGCTATTATGACTTGCTATCCACATTAATTTTATTTCTCTAAACACTTTTCCATCTCCTAGAAGGTAATTTTAGGAGAAACATCTGAGATGAATTTAAAATGTAAAAGAATCTGCTTTCTCAGTGTTTTTCTTCCATGTGACCTTGTTTGTACTTGTTTGGGTTGAAGTCACTGTATTTAAGTTGAAACACAACTGAGACCTCCTTTAAATCTCCTGAGTTCCAAAAGAGCAACTTCTAACCAGTGACATGTTCTGGGAGATTTTTGACTTGTTCCCGCATTAATATTAGTAACATTAAGAAAACATCCATTGTTTTAGAAGGTGTGTGGTCTGTGAAAGGAAGTCTCATTCAAACATGCTCTCGCCATCTGGTAGTTGTTGAAGTTTGGCTTTTGATTGCACTCTGCTGGCTCTGGAAGCCACAGCAGGCCCAGTGCAGCATGGGATACATTTAGCAGGGCATGGCCACTTAAGATGGGAGTGGAATGCACTCTTCCTCAGCAAATTCACTCTCGGCCGGCACAGAGAGGTGATTTTTCAAACCGATGCCTAAACAGACTTCTCGCTTTGTTGAGTTGAGTTTAAGTGTGCTTATGCTCAAATGACCAAATTCCAAAGAAAGACTGAATGGGTTTGAAAATATGGATGAGTTTGATGGCCTGTGTGTAAAACTGTATAGTGGTGGCACCAGTTTTGTAGTGAAATATGAGTTAAATATTATTGTTTGTCACTGGTGATTGTTGATATGTTTTGTGGAAAGTTATTTATATTTGTTTGTAATTGTGACTTTTCATAGTTGCAACTTTTATCTCACAATTTTGACTTGCAACTTTTTCTTGAATTTGACTTCTTTTCACAATGTGACTGTTTCATGTAAATACAACTTTATTTGTCATAACTGTTACTTTTATTTTTTCATCAATTCCTAATTGCAACTTTTAACCCTCAACTGTGATGTAATATTATATCTAATTGCACCTTTTAACTCACAATTATGACTTAAAATCTTAAGTGCAACTTTTTATCTCACTATTGTGACTATTTCTCTTAATTGGGACTTTATTTTTACAATTGAGACTTTTATTTCTCGTAAGTGTAGCTTATTTTCTAATTGCAACTTTTTATATCTGCATTGTGACTATTTCTCATAATTGCAACTTTATTTCTTACAATTGAGACTTTATTTCTCTCAATTGCAACTTTTATTTCTCTGAGCTGCAACTTATTTTCCAACTTTTATCTCACAGTTGTTACTTAATGTCTTAAAAATGCAGCATTTATCTCACTATTGTGACAGTTTCTCATAACTGCAACAATTGAATTTCCTGTAACTGACTTTCTATCTATCATCTATCTATCTATCTATCTATCTATCTATCTAAAATATAAAAGTTACATTTCAGTCTTGGCCCTCTTGATATTTACAGTCTACTGCCAGTGAAGTGAGGTGAATTCCTGACCGCTGACCAGGCACGCTCTGGAAACTAGTCGAAGCCATAACACGCATCTGCAAAGAAGAGTGGGGGTTGCAGGTTAGATGGGACAGGATATAGATGCTGCCCCTGCTGTTATGCCATTAATTGAGGTTTGCCTGTGAGCTATAGAGAGTTGGCAACTGGACCTTTGTTGCAGGGCAGCATCTCAATATTTGTGTACCGCTAATGAGGAAATGATTAGCACCTTTCAATAACAGCTGAGGTAATCCACCCCTGTGGAAAGCCAAGGGCAGCCAAATTAACTTAGCACAATAAACTATCAAATGCAATTTCTAAATATTCTTGAGTCACCCAAAGCACATCCCACCCTATACAGCAGGGTTTTCCCAACTAGAGTTCAGCACAGCTGTTCATAATGAAACTGCAGATCTTACCAATTAAAAAAAAACTGTCCTAGAAAACATGATTTTTATTTTAATTATTTGCAAATAATTTAAAGATTTAGTGATGTGAAAAATATTTTAGATTTTATTTATTTTCATGCCCTGTTGAAATTACCAACTAGTTTCTGACTAGTAACTATGAGTTCAACAAAGATGTGTTTGCAAAATAATATAGAGGTAAATTTCTGTTATCGACAATGAATTTAAATTTGAAACCCTTGCAAAAATCTATAAATGCTATGTGGTTACCAAGGCATTTAGAGTGTTTTAGCATGTTGCTATGTGGTTGCTGAGGCGTTAGAGTGGCTTTTAGCATATTACTATGCTGTAACTAGGGCTAGGTAGTTTTAACATGTTGCTATGTGGTTACTGGGGTGTTTAGAGTGGTTTTAACATGTTGATATGTAGTTGCCAGGAAGTTTAGAGTGGTTTAGCATGTTGTATGCAGTTGCTAGATGGTTATATCATGTTGCAAAGGGGTTACTAGGGTGCTTAGAGTGGTTTTAACATGTTGTGTGGTTACTAGGGTGTAAAGAGTGGTGTAGCTTGTTGATATGTGGTTTAATTCTAAAAAAGTCTCTTCATTAGTTGTATTAATGGAGAAATACATTGAATGTTGACCAAAAGACTTTGTGCCAGAACCCGCTGCATGACTGCAATCATTCTTCTGAGCATTTCCACACATGGTGGCTGTTATTCGCAGACCACGTGTTCCTTAGATGATGCAGTTGGAACAGAATTACGCCTCTGATTATCATTCATGAAATGATCTCACACGGAGCAGACCTGAGATCATCTGAGGACAATGACAGACTTGGGAAACCGCATGGGTTATGTGTCTCTGTGAGCAAACCAGCTAACATTTACGACAAAACCTGAGCCGCATGTCTGAACAGCATGTGTTTCTGAATCCCTATGTGGGTGCACGAGGTGACACTAAATTTTCAATTCATTAAATTGTAAAAACAAAACAAAAACAAAACAAAATTCTATGCAGTTACTAGGGTGTTTAAAGTGGGTTTAGCATGTTGCTAGCGGTTGCTAGGGTGTTTAGAGTGGTTTTAGTATGTTGCTATGCTGTTGGTAGGGCATTTAGAGTGGTTTTAACATTGCTGTATGGTTATTGTTTACACGGTAATTTGTTCATGCAGCTGCTACAGTGTTTAGAGTGGTTTTAGTATGTTGCTATACAGGTTGCTAGGCGCTTAGGTGGTTTTAGCATGTTGCTGTGTTGTTATTAGGGTGTTTATGGTGATTTGCTATGCAGTTGCTAGGTGTTCAGACTCAGAGTGGTCCTAACATGTTGCTCCTGCGGTTCGAGGGCGCTTAGAGTGGTTTAAGTATGTTGCTTCATGCGGTTGCTAGAGTGTCAAGCCCACTAATACTTCTAGGCACCGTAGGCTATGTGTAGTACATCGGTGTAGACTGATGTGCACCTATCCAAAAATTTAACAGCTCAATTCTACGAGACTGCAAGCGTATGATTGGTCTACTAGAACCCTCCCCAGATGTACTTGAGTTTTGTGTGTGTTTATGTGCACTATATTTGAATGTTACACCTTCTTATATAAAATAAAACAAAGCAAAGAACAAGTGTCTTATCATTATTACTACATAACATTATACATCACTATTGTCCTACTCAACAATGTTGATCGGCCGTGGTATAAGTCCTTGTGGAGATTGAATGAATGCCATCTTCTCTTGCTCCGTTGTCTCCTTTTGTAGATTTAAATAATGATTTAATGGTTTGATATTTATTTGCAGCTGTCACGGCCATAGACATATGGTCACTTCTATAATGCTTCTGACGAGCCACTTCTTCTTGGTTTTGCTGTGGTATCTGCGGTTACACCAGCAACATGCCCGTGGACACTCAGACTAGTGGTGTACTGCACGCGCGATGCAGACAATGACGCAGAATTGTAAATGAAAACTGATGCATTGCCTACAGCATAAAGCGCGTAGGTCCGAGCAGAAGTATAAATCAGCCTTTAGAGTGGTCCCTAACATGTTGATATGCAGTTACTAGGGTGTTTAGAGTGGATTTAACATGTTGCTTAGGGTTCTGGGTGACTAAATAAAAAATTTTAAGTTTCTAAATTTATAGCGATGTTTTCAGTTGAATGCCACATGAACTGCTGTTTCTGGTGTTTAAATCTCTGTTGTCTGTAAGGATTTCAAAGTGCACTGATGTTTGTTGTTTAACAGAATTAGAACGTTCCTTGTAAATTTGATGCAGGACGGCCTTCTAAACACTAGCTGAGCGAGAATCAAGTGTTCGACCACCAGAAAGTTTATTATGCCTCAACAGTAGATATGACGATGTGATATGCGTCTAATGTTTACTTGTAAATTAAACCCATAAACGGAAAGCCTTGAGCTGAAAAAGTTGAGCTGAAAAAAGTTAGAAAGGTGGAAGAAAACAAATATTATCCCTCAAATACCGTGACTCAAAACCAGCTTCACTTATTCAAACTCACAGCTGGTTCTGAGATCGTCACACATCTTAGCAGATACTAGGGTCATTTCTAGCTTGTTGCTATTACAATGACTGTTGGTTGTTTGTGTTTTGGCTGGTTCTAGGGTGTTCTTGCTGGTTGCTAGGCAGTTGATAGAATGTTTTGGCTGGTTTCTAGTTTTTTTTCTAGCTGATTGCTAGAGTGCTTTAGGCTTTAAAAGTGGTTTTAGCATGTTGCTGGGTAGTTTTAACATGTTACTATATGGTTACTAGGGTGTTTAGAGTGCTCCTTAACATGTTGCTAGCAGTTACTCAGGGCAATTAGAGTAGTTTAGCATTTTACTTTGCAGTTACTAGATTGTTTTAACATTTTGCAAGCAGTTACTAGGGCGCTTAGAGTGGTTAAGCTATGTTGCTAGCAACTGCTAGATGGTTATAACGCGGTCGCAAGTGGTTACTAGGGTGCTTGGCATGGTTTTAACATGTTGTGTTAACTAGGGTGTTCCTGGCTGGTCATGTGGTAGCTAGAGTGTTTTAGGCTGGTTGTTTGCTAGATTGTTCTAGGTGGTTTCTAGGGCATCCTGCTTGATTGCAGGCAGTTGCTATAAATTTTGGGTAGTTACTAGGCAGTTGCTAAAGTGTTTTGGCTGGTTTCTAGGGTGTTCTGGCTGGTTGCTACCGCAAGTTGTTTTAGGCGGTTTCTAGGGTGTTCTGGCTGGTTGCTAGAGTGTTTTAGGCTGGTTTCTTGCTAGGGTGTTCTAGGTGGTTTCTATGGCAAGAGGCATAAATGCATCTATGGCATTTTCTCTCAGCATTGACGATATCAATGATATCAATTAATGATGACGTATATCAATGATATCAAATATCATTTATAAGAATGTTCCATAAACGCTACTTTAACAACATTTCGTCCTAACATTTATATAACTTTTGAAAAACTTGTTGTGAGAACGTCCCTGTTAGCTGGTTAGTAGGCATTTACTAGAGTGCTTTGGACGTGCTGCTAAGCAGTTGCTGTAAGGTTTTGTCTGGTTGCTAGGTTGTTCTGGCTAGTTGCTAGGCAGTTGCTAGAGTGTTTTGGATGGTTTCTGGGTGTTTTGCTGCTCATTTTTCTTATTTGATTATTGAACATTATATTGTTTTAGTATGGTTAATGTATTTGGGACAGAAGGACCATGAACTTTACCTCCATCCCGCTTTCTCTTCAACACCTCCACAAGACATTTGTTGCCTCCACAGAAAGGATAAGACATGGAAATATTTGCTGGAAAAGTGAGAGGGTGGACCAGTCTGAAAGAGCTTTTATTCAAGACAGACTGGGTCATATCAGTTTAGATTGTGTCCAAATTAATTTCTTTGATGAAGGTGGGTTTACAAACCAAATAAGTCTCACAATCAGAGACATCGCTTTGGCATGACATTACAGATAAATACACAGCTCACTGCCAGAAAGATTGTTTGTTTTGTGTTATACACCAACATCATAAACTAAACAGCCAAACAACAAGGTCTTTTCAATCCCTTCTTGCTGTGACTGCAACTGCCAACAAAGAAACGTGACTTAACAAATGTGACTTTGCCCTCTGCTGACACTAAAGCAGACCTGCAGTCCTTAAAAACAATCTGTGGCTTTTGTTCAGAAAAGCATGCTACCATACTACTCACACTGTTTTTGCAGTACTCTGTGTATTTACTGTGTAAAGTAAGCAAATTTTCTGTATGACACACATAAAGCAAAGCATGCTGAAATAATCTGATGTCCAATGATGAAATGGATATAAGCAGCTAAAATTTCTAAGGCTGCTGACAACAAACTAGCATTACTCTAACAACCACTCAGAACAACCTAGTAACCACTCAGAAACCATTTGAAACACTTAGCAATCAGACAAAACAATCTAGCAACTGTAGTCAAAGACTCCAGAGATGGCCTAGAAACCAGACAAAACCCTAGAATCCACCTAGAACAACCTAATAACCAGTCAAAACAACCTAGCAACCAGCCAGAGAACTCCAGAAACCACCTAGAACAACTTAGCAACCAGTCAAAACATTCTAACAACTCCAGTAACCAGCCAGAACACCTTAGAAACCACCCAGAACACTCCAGTAACCTATTTTGAACCACCTAGCAACCAGACAAAACACGTCTAGTAACTGCTGTAGTCAAACATGCTGGAAACCAGATGAGAAAATCTTAGAAACCACTTGGAATAACCTAGCAACTGCTTAGCAACCAGCCAGACAGCCACAGAAACCAGCTAGAACAACCTGCAACCAACCAAAACACCTCAGCAACTATTGTAGTCAAACATGCTAGAGACATCCTAGAAACCAGACAAAACCCTAGAAACCACTCAGAACAACAAGCCAAAACACACTAGAACTGCCTAGCAACCCACCAGAGAACCCAAGAACAACCTAGCAACAACTAAAACACTTCTAGCAACTACCTAGTAACCAACCAGAACAACCCAGAAACAATTGCTAGAGTGCTTTGATTGGTTTCCAGGCAGTTTTTATAGTGTTTGGCTGGTTGCTAGGCAGTTTCTAGAGTGCTTGGACTGTTCACAAGGCAGTGCTAGAGTGTTATTTCTGGTTGCAAGGCAGTTGCTAGAGTGTTTTGGAATGTTCAGGAGGCAGTTGCTAGAGTGTTTTGGTTTGTTGCCAGGCAGTTGCTAGATTGTTTTACTGATTGCCAGGCAGTTGCTAGAGTGTATTGGCTGTTATAGGCAGTTGATAAAGTGTTTTGATTGGTTGCCAGGCAGTTGCTAGAGTGTTTTGGCTGGTTGCAGGCAGTTGCTAGAGTGTTTTGGAATTTTCATGAGGCAGTTGCTATAGTGTTTTGGTTTGTTGCCAAGCAGTTGCTAGAGTGTTTTGATTGTTTGCTATGTGTGTTCTGGGTGGTTTCAAGGCCAAACATGTGAAATTAAACTGCTTTTTCACCACGCTCTGAATCAGTAGTGCATTGAGAAAGTAAACTGGGTCAAATGTGATTTCACGAGTGAATACCATGGGAAAATCTGCGAAGGTCCCTCGCTATGCTGTGAAATCGGTGTCCTTGGTCGGTTCCCTGCTGCCCTGCTTCTGTTGCTGTTGGCCATCAGAATCAGAAGGGCACTGTGAGGGAGACCACAGCGCAGCTTTGGCCTCAGCGGTCGGATCGCTGGCACTATAAGAGGTTCAGCCTGGCACACGCCCAGCTCCCTGCTTTACAGCACTCGTGACTTCTTTAACACACTTTATCTCTCATTCTCTCAATTATAGCTCAGACATGTGAGCTGAACTGAGTGGGATTGACAGAATGGAAAAACAAAAGCCCTTATGCTTTGTACCTTTACGCTAAGTGACCAAAAGTTTTATTTTTGTAAGCTCATAGCTGCAGCCTATACTTTGCAAGTATATGCTAAACTATCCAACAAAGCAGATTCACCTCTTTAAACCCACAGGTGGAGGTCTAAAGTGGGTTTGAGATCTTATCATATATCCAAGCAGTTGCTAGGGTTTTCTGAGAGTTTTCTAGGCATTTGCTAGTGTTACTGGCTGGTTGCTGTGGTATTGCTAGGTGGTTGCTGGGCTTTATGGTGTTGATTGCTAGGCTGTTCTGAGTGGCTGCTAGATGCTGCTAGAATGTTTTGGCTGGTTGCTAGGTAGTTGCTGAATGGCTGTTTTTAGCTGGTGGCTAGGCACTTGTGAGAGTGTTCTCGGCTGGTTGCTAGGTAGTTTTAGAGTGTTTTGGATTGATCACTAGTCAGTTGCAAAATAGCTGGTTTTGGCTGGTTGCTAGGCACTTGCAAGGGTGTTTTGAATTGGTCACCAGGCAGTTCTATAGTGGCTGGTTATTAGCACCTGCTAGAGTGTTTTGGCTGGTTGCTATGCAGTTTCTAGAGTGTTTTGGATTGGTCACCTAGGTAGTTGCTAAATAGCTGGTTTTGGCTGGTTCCCTAGGCACTTGCTTGAGTGTTTGGCTGGTTGCTAGGCAGTTTCTAGAGTGTTTTGGATTGGTCACCAGGTAGTTGCTAAATAGCTGGTTTTGGCTGATTCCCTAGGCACCGCTTGAGTGTTTTGGCTGGTTGCTAGGCAGTTTCTAGAGTGTTTTGGATTGGTCACTCAGGCAGTTGCTAAATAGCTGGTTTTGGCTGGTTCCCTAGGCACCTTGCTTGAGTGTTTTGGCTGGTTGCTATGCAGTTTCTAGAGTGTTTTGGATTGGTCACTAGGTAGTTGCTAAATAGCTGGTTTTGGCTGGTTCCCTAGGCACCTTGCTTGAGAGTGTTTTGGCTGGTTGCTAGGCAGTTTCTAGAGTGTTTTGGATTGGTCACTAGGTAGTTGCTAAACAGCTGGTTTTGGCTGATTCCCTAGGCACCTCGCTTGAGTGTTTTGGCTGGTTGCTAGGCGTTTCAAGTGTTTTGGATTGGTCACTAGGCAGTTGCTAAAGTTAGCTGGTTTTGGCTGATTCCTCAGGGCATTTCCTTGAGATGTTGTTCCGGCTGGTTTGCTATGCAGTTTCCTAGAGTGTTTTGGATTGGTCACTAGGCAGCTTGCTAAATAGCTTGCTGGTTTCTGTCCAGTGCTGGTTCCTGGCTTGGTTAGTTTTGCTGGTTGCTAGGCAGTTTCTAGAGTGTTTTACGGATTGTCACTAAGGTAATGTTCAATAGGTTCCAGGTGTTCTGTGAGTCTGTTGCTGGCATTGAGCAGTCTGAGTGTTGATCATCCAGGAGTCAAAAGCTGGTTTTGGCGTTAGGCAGCTTTCTAGAGTGTTTTGGATTGGTCACCTAGGCAGTTCGCTAAAGCTGCTTCTGGCTGTCTCTAGGTTGTTCCAGGTGGTTCCTTGGTTGTTTGGCTGGTTGCTAGGCAGTCCTTCTAGAGTGTTTTGGATTGGTCACCTAGGCAGTTGCTCAAAGTGCTCTGGCATGGTTCCCAGGTTGTCTCAGGTGGTTCTTGGTTGTTTGGCTGGTCATTGTGCTGCCCCAGTTGAGGTCTTTGGATGGATCACTCAGGCAGTTCGCTCAAAGCTGCTTTGCTGGTTTCCTAGGTTGTTCCTAGGTGGTTCTTGGTTGTTTTGGCTGGTCTTGCTAGGCAGTTCCTAGAGTGTCTTGGATGGTCACCTAGGCAGTCTAAGCGCTTACTGGCTCTCTAGGTTGTTCCAGGTGGTTTCTTGGTGTTTCTGGCTGGTTCAGCTAGGCATTTCCAGAGTGTTTTGGATTGGATCACTGCAGTGTTGCTAAATAGCTGGTGTCTTAGCTGGTATGTAGCATGCGCAGCTCTAGAGTGTTTTGGATGGTCACCTAGGCAGTTGCTAAAGTGCTTGCTGGTTTCTAGGTTGTTCTAGGTGGTTTCTTGGTTGTTTTGGCTGGTTGCTAGGCAGTTCTAGAGTGTTTTGGATGGTCACAGGCAGTTGCTAGTGCTGGCTAGTTTCTAGGTTGTTCTAGGTGGCTCTCTTGGTTGTTTTGGCGTTGCTAGAGAGTCCAGAGTGTTTGGATCATGGCTCACAGGCATTGCTACAAAGTGCTTGGCTGATCTTCTAGGTTGTCTCAGGTGGTTTCCCTTGGTTGTTTATGCTGCAGTCTGTGCGAGCTTCCTAGAGGCCTTGGATATACGGCACTGCATTGTAAGGCTTATGGCTGGTTCAGGTGTTCCAGGTGGTCCTGGTTGTTTGCTGGTTGCTAGGCAGCTTCCAGAGTGTCTGGATTGGCACCAGGCAGTAGCTAAATAGGGTTTTTGCTGGTCCTATGCACTGTTGAGGTGTTCTTGTGTGGCCAGGCAGTTTCTAGAGTGTCTTTGATTGGTCACTGAGGCACTTGCTAAAAGTGCTTCTTGGCTGATTCTAGGGTTGTTCCAGGTGGTTTCTTGGTTTGTTTTAGGCTTTTGCAAGCAGCTTGCTAGAGTGTTTAGTGGTATCTAGGTGTATTTTGCCTGGTTGCTAGGCAGTTCTGGAGTTTATTTGAGTACCATTGATAAATCAGATATTTAGTTTAAAATAATGAAGGAACACATGAGTGAATGGCATCATGGAAACTCAAATACAGTGAATATATTATCATAATAAGGCCATCCTGAACAGTTTGCAGATGATACATTGGTGTTTAGCCACATATATTGCATTCTAGATTTAATGCCTGCAGTCTGGGAAAACATGATGCTAAACAAATAAACACATGCAATGCATTTCAGGACTGTACTTGATGGAACATACGGCAGGAAGAAATGACCTGCAGAAATTTGTTTTCGCTGGTGCTGTCAAATCCTGGAAATAGTCAAGATGAGGACGCCAAGAGACAGCCAAGAACAATTAATAAACATAAGTGGTTGTTTTCTTCGCTTGAAATCCCAGCTGATATGGAAAACAGACATGTAGATTCATTGTAAGTGAGCCAGACGGACAGGACTGACGCGGCATTCCTCTCTTAAATGGCTTGGAAGTTGCCAGACCTTTTAAACACCTGTCAGTCATTTTTCTTGGCAAAACATATAACAGGAAAAGGGGAAAGTAATGTATGCCACTGAGACTTTTGATTTCAAAATAATAAAGCTATAAACCTGGTTGTGGATTTCAAACATAAATCTTGTTTCATTTATATTTGATTGACAGATATTCAAGTTTATTATTCGTGGTAAAACTCTGTAATCCAAATGAAGGAAAACAATAGATAGATAGACAGAAAGAAAGAGTTATATGTTCATCTAATGGTCAATAGAGGGCGATTTGTGGAAAGCAAAGCACCTTACAACATGTTTCCCTGATGGAGAGAAAGACGGAGGAGATGCTGCTGCCGAAAGCGTCCGTTTCTCCGGTGTTTGCTTGATTGTCTCGGCTCGGGGATCATTTAACAAATGCAAGACATTTTTTTTACCCTTGGAAGCCGTTAAAAGTCTTGGAAACAGAGGTTGATGTGGTGGTTGTGAGTTGATGTCGACGTCAGAAGCGGGTCGCGCGCATTCCTTCGAATATTCGCCGGAAGAATCCAAGCGCGAGCGTTTGTTTTCATTTAGATTTTAATTGAGCGATCATGATGCTGGATGCTGTTCACAGCGAAGAAGAGCAGGAATAAACAACAAAAGACGCGTAGAAGAACGAGGCCTGTGTCCTGCTTTAATCGAAATCAGTCATTCTCCATCACTGAAGCATGGACAGGTAATAACGTTTTAAATTATAGCCTAATTATAATCGCGTACGTTTAAATATTACTGTCTATAATATCTACCGTTATTTTACCCTCTTATAACAAAATCTTCTGAACGTTCTTATTATGATTCTTACTAAATTATGGTAATAAGTCATACATAATTAGTGATTCACGGAGCCCGTTAACCCTTTCGTGGTCCTAAATTAAAGTTTAGAAAACACGTTTCTGGAAATATTGTCTGTTTCAGTTATTTTATTTAAACTCACCTGTCAGAGTGCTGTATTTATCACATAGCAAGTGCTCAAAATGTATGTATTAAAGCAGCAGTTGTATTAAAATTGACAATATGCTATGTCTTTAGATGATTATAATAGATGTCATTTTGTATTTTAGATATAATTTACAATTTTGACGTATTTTCGAGATTAATGAGTGAGTTGGTTTGTTTTAGTACTAATATTATGGCGTCTATGCACAGTTTTATTGCCATTTCGCTTGATTTGTTGTAAATATTCGGCCTGAAAACCGCGATCGATCATCTCTGAGGAGATCATGACGTCACGGAGGCTGTTTAACCCTTCGCGGTCTGATTTTTTTTTTTTTTTACTTTAATTCATTTTATTTATTATTAACTCACCTGTCAGAGTGCTGTATTTCTTAGATAGCAAGTGCTCAAAATCTACATTTTAAAGCAGTAGTTCAGCCAATATGGAAAAATTCTGTCATTATTTATATTATTGTGTGAGTTTGTTGATTCGTCTACTGCTGACTGAATTTTATCTGTAGATGGTTTACGTGCTGTACTAAGCTAGCAGGCCTCTCTAACGCTTCTTCTTTGGCGCTGTAGATTAGAGGAACTTGTAAACCAGTGGATTTGGCGGCAGGATTTCTGGCTTCCTCCTGGCCTCACATGGAAAGACATCAGCTGAAGGGACGGCGATCGAGGTCGGCATCCGTCCCCAGCGACCTGCTCCTCTCGTGCCCTTGGCCCTGGGTTTCATCGCACTGCGGTTCGTCTTCGAAAGGTGCATATCAGTGTTACATCTGTATTCAACTCATAGGTGAAATTTAACATTAACAGGGCAAACTCTGATTGGTAGCGTATCATTACTGTAAACACTAGCGGATTGGTTATTAATATTTCTCCTAAGGGTTTTCGCTCTAGTGAGCTTATGACGCTTTCTAACATTAACCGGGATGTTATTCAACAGTTTGTCTCTGAATGATTGAACTGAGGCTGTAGTTTAGTGTGTCAGTTCTGACAGAATGAAAGTGGAGCATTGTTTTCCCATGGTTTTGTTGTCAATATTTCCTCGTAACAAAAACACTGGTGCAGGCTGCTATTTTTACACTGTTGCTATTGTGTTTTTGCAGCACTGGATACTCAATGCACTTGTTTATTTTTTCTATTAAAGAACTGTTTGTTTGTTCTGTGTTCATTTTTATGGGCAAATCTCACTAAGAAATATTAGTTTCAAATGGAAATCAAATGAAATATGTTATTATACATTGCACAGAAGTTATGTATGTTGGTTATATACCTGTAGTGTACATATACAGTGACACTCACACATTCAATATTTAGGTAATATATAAATATGTATACATTTTATATATGTGTATTTTTCTATGACAAAACATTTGCCACTAATTTCTCATTATCGTTTTCCAAACATAATATTTTCTCATACATATATATATATATATATATATATATATATATATATATATATATATATATATATATATATATATATATATATAAAAAAATCATGTATATTTTTAACATTACCATATAAAACATATATAAAGCAATACTAAGTAATACTATATAATTTTAATTAAGTTAATATTTTAATTACTTATTATATAACTAAAAAGTTAATAGTTAATTAAAAATGCAAAATTAAATTTTAATAATTATTAATTTACCAAACAATAGTATAAATATATACATATTTTTATATAAGTTTGCTTAAATTTGTAATTTTATCTTTGAGTTGTGTTTTCATTAAAGCACAAGCTTGTGACGGTTTTCTTTAATTTGAGAGTTACGTTTATTATATCATATTTCAGTATATTATAATTAAAATTAAAATTTTAAATGCATTATTATTAATATTATCATTATTATTATTATAAAGACATTAAAATATTCTTAAAAATAATTTTTTTTTTAAGAAAAACTGCATTACAGTAATGAGAATTAATTTAAGCAGGTGCAGTGTAGAGTAATAGACGCTAAACCAAGGCTCGTGACACAATGAAAGCCAATCAAAAGCTATTTAATATTTAATGCACAGTTAAGAGAAGCACTATTATGGACCAATGAAATTCTCTGGTGGTAGGGGCTACACAGCATTCTGCATATCAACCAAACCTCCTTTCATATATAATATTTATTTCAGTTTGTTATATGATGAAATCTGACCTCTTGGCTGTTTATTCACTCTTTTATTACAGAGTCATGAAGTTACTCTGCCGGTCTGGAAGAGCAAGTCAAGCGAGACCTGCTGTATATGTATATATGTATGTATGTATAGCATAAAGGAGCGATTGCCTCTGGCTTACAATACCTTTCTTGCCATTAACTCATCAAAACTGCCCACTTCTGCTGTACAGCGTCCTGCGCTTGATTAAAGATCTTGAGTTACAGACGGTGTCAGGTTTGTGAGTGTCGGTGCCTCGAGTGCCGCACGCTGAGTCACGCTTGTCTCTGTCTGTGTGTTACAGGGTTGTGGCGCTGCCGCTCAGCCGGCGGTTGAGCGTCCGGGACAGGGTTTGGGTCGCGTGTCATGCCCGTCCGAGCTGGAGGCGCTTTACCTGCAGAAGAAGCAGCAACCGTCACAGGTTAGTGAGTCACATGAGCACCTGCCGTCTGTGACGTGTGATTTTTAATAGTTTACTTATGAATTATATTATTACAATATTAATCAAAATTCAAATTTGTTGAATTCTTTTAATTGCTTTCTCTCCTGGTGATACATTCATTGCATACTTCAAGACATAATCTTCAAAAGCAGCATACTATATTATAATATAATATTCAACATTTATAATATAACAACAGTAGTTTATAATGTTCTTTATAATTTCTAGATAATTATTACTGATTATGAAACATTATGTATAATTATTAAGATAATTAATAGATAATTATTACATTTTATGATATCAAATACTTCCATGGTGCATTCATATTTTAGGTATTTGTTTTATAAAATTCATGTATATTTATATATGATATTACATTATATAAAAGAAATACACACACACACCATCATTTTATATATATATACAGTATCTTATAAATTTGGAAAATATATTGTATTAAATTTAAAAAAAAATATATATATATACACAGTACATATATGAGTATATGTAATAATTTCATACACAAAGAATATATATATATATATATATATATATATATATATATAAATCTTTAAATTATAAAAACATAATTTTTTGTGTATGAAATTATTATAGAGGCAAATTACTATAAAATTACATTAAAATAACCATTTAATACATAATTAAATAGTTACAAAAACATTAAACAATATTTACGCTTTCAGTAATTATTAAATCACCAAAAAAATTAATAAATGTCCTGTATATTCCATTTTTCATTTTTCATGTAAAGCAAAAGATAGTGATATTTCATTTTCAGGGTTAATTTTTCATTTTTATATTTGAATTAATTTATCCTTTAAGCAACATTCATTAAAACATTTCATTTACAGGGTATATATTGCAGTTTATTTATAATATAAAATACAATATAATAGTTAGAAAATGTGCCAAAAAAATCTTAATTTAAAACTTTTTGACATACCGCCAATTTTGACATCAGCAAATAAGTTTAAAATATAATGCAAAGAAATCCTAATTTTTGTTTTCCGTTCTGTGTTTGTTCAGAATGATTTGCTGGTTCTGGAGAAGCACTGTGGACTCACTCCGCCAGATCCAGACCCTGGCTGCGCACACCAAACCAGGACCGACCCGCAACACCAGGAAGTTCTGTGAAGCCTCGTAAGCCTCTAAAATCTGCTAAAGCCCACAGCAGACGCCTGTGATTGATTGTGTTTGCATTTGATTAACATGAGCTTTGCTGTGTGCTTCCTCAGGTGGAGGTTTGTATTTTATCTCATGGCGTCTCAGCTGGTCTCGTCTCGCTCATTAACGTCATGATCTCCATTAAGCTGGGGTTTCTCTTTACAACATGGTTCGGTATTGTAGCCAATCACAGGCATCTCTGTCGAAAGCAATGAGTAAATGTAAAAGTATTTAAAAATATTAAATCAGTTATTATTTAATTGTACTCAGCTAATGAGTGATCCTCTGCTGCCATCTACTGGATATAATGGTAATTTCATGTAATTGTCATCTCAAATGTCTTTGTTTTCTACAAGGATTTTGGTACATTTTGCATGTCATTTCCATGAATAAAAATTTGATTGCACAAGTTAAAAAATAATAATGCTTTAAAATATTGTACAAGTGTTTAACTTTTTTTTGTTACGCTTTCTTGGCACCTTTTTCACCCATGATAAGTTTGTATCCCTGCATAATGATTGTTGTCATTTGAGAAATTTACTTTTGCATTTCAGGGATTGCACTTTCTCCAGTAAGCACAAATCAATAGAATGTGGACTCATACATGGTTTATTTTACTTCATCTAGAGTACTGATTTATTATAGCCATTTTTTTATATACCAAAGACTTATGCACTGTCTCTGTCTACATTCTGAAAACTGGTAAAACAAATGAAAAATATTTTAGTTCAGTAAATGCATTTATTCAGCAACCACAATCGCAAACAATATAGTCAAGATCTCATGACAGAACACAGACCAGGCTGAGTGACACTTTCATTTAGATCGCTAAACTCCAGCTTGTTTGTTGGTGTTTTCATATCATCGGCACTTCTTCCAATGAGGAGCGAGTGGTAAGGGTTACTGCAGTTCACCCAAAAATGAAAATTAGGCCATAAATTACTCACCTTCAAGTCATCCTAGGTGTGTATGACTTTCTTCTTTTAGACGAATCCAGTTGGAGTTATATTAAAATTGTCTTTGACCTTTCAAGCTGTTTAATGCCACTCAGCGGTGTTGCAGTGCATAAGTCCAAAATAAGTTAAATAAAAGCGTCCATCCATTACAAAAAAAGTGTCTCACGGTGGCTGCAGGGTGAACAAAGGACTCCTGTAGGGAATCGATGCATTTTTGTAAGAAAAATATTCATATTTTAAATGTAATAATCACTTTAATTAAGGGTGAGTAATTTTGGGTGAACTAACCCTTTAAAATAAGCAAAATACTGGGCATAAAATGTATCCTTGTAAGCAGAGCTCTGATTCGGGATTTGAACTCTTGATATCTGGCAACCGCATACATGAAAGCTCGCCTAGTAGAGGAGTGTAGAGCAGCCCTATAACATTTTGACTCCTTTTTTTAAACAAAAATAATGTGTTTGGTAAAGTTTTTTTTTTTTGAATACATTTTGGTCTCATCTTTTTCCGTACAATGAAATTGCATGTTGAAATAGTCATAGTTATCATTTTTGACCTTATTGTCATCTTGTCTTCATCTCCTCTTAGTCATGGGGAAAAAAGCTTGTCAACTAACATTTTTCATCCTAGTTTTTTTTTTTTTACATTTAACGTCCTTAAGTTTTTTTTTTTTTTGCATACATATTTATTTTAAAATAAAATATTTATGAGAATATAATAAAATAATAATAATATTAATAAAAGATTTTAATAGACCCTTTTTCTGTGGGGAGCTTAGAAAGATTCCCCTGACCGCTTCACTAACACTATCTTGTTTTTTAACCATGATTGGAGAAAATCAGATTTTAACTGCATATATAAAGTCACGCGACTCTCCTGGATTGCATTGTTATTTGAAAAGGTTAACTTTAACGGACAAAACCAGAATCACTCAAAGGATAGACGATCTGACAGGATTCCCTCCGGTTGAGTGACACACATCTATAGAGAAACCTAATGTGTAGAGTAAAGAGAAACTCTCCTGTATCTATCTAGTCATGAAGATGTATATATATTTCAAATTCAGCAGGGATCTATTTTACAGCTACTTAAGAGTGAACTGGGCCAAAATACAAAAAAAAAAAAAAACAGTTAAACATTCAGTGTGACAGATAAAGGCTATTATTTTACATGTATGTATTATGTAATGGCCAAATAGTTATTTTAAAGTATATACCTCCTGTAAATGATGCAATTCCACAGTGACATTACAGTACCTTTACAGTACTTTTACATTTAATATGCTTAAAGTAAGTTGTGAATATATAAATATAAAATAAATATTCCAGAAACTAATTTTGAACTTTCTGTACAGTATTTGATTATTCTTTCTAACCAAGTTCTTAAATTCCAGCCACAATCAATCACAACAATGTATATACAATTACAGATGATTAAGCATATAAATCGTCAGTTTGATGTTTTAGTAAAGTATTTTATAATATTTTTTTTATTTAATTTAAAATATATATATTTTTATTTCTTAATAATATCTAATACACTTCATACACAAAAATTAGTGGTCATATAATGAACAAAAAATGGGTGCATTTTACTCCAAAGTAAAAAAAAGAAAAGAAAAACAGTATTTTCTTCATCAAAACTTGCACATTCAAGCATATACATTCACATATAATATTTTTGTCAAACGGTGTTTTTCAGACTCCGTGGTTTTGGGATCATCGGAATGCTGGCGCGATACCCAAGACAGGTCCGTAACAACGCTCTCCACACACATGAACAATC
This sequence comes from allo-octoploid hybrid of Carassius auratus x Cyprinus carpio, assembly GCA_024542945.1. NCBI lineage: Eukaryota > Metazoa > Chordata > Actinopteri > Cypriniformes > allo-octoploid hybrid of Carassius auratus x Cyprinus carpio. The sequence goes on along the minus strand of CM045074.1, from coordinate 2,036,800 downwards.
GCAGGAATTTAAGATAAGGCAGAAATCGGAGGAACCAGTCAAGACTTGTCTCACAAGAGCCAGAACCATCTCGTAAATATTACAATAAAAACTGTTCATGTTTTATTTGTTCTCAGAAACAAGGGAATTTTAGGAATGAAATGTTTCCGTTAACTAGATATTTGTTCCTTGTTACCTTTCACTTGATTATTGGTGTGTTAATTCTGATATAAGAGACATAAAATCCATAGTTGTGCTTTTCCAGATGATATTATTTGTGATTTGGTCTGCAGGTCGTAGCAGAAGCTCAGTACTGGTATTACATTGTGGAGTTGTCCTTCTACCTCTCGCTTCTGCTCTCATGTCGGTGGACATAAAGGCAAGTAAGTTTCCTGAAATTTAGATTTTTTTCCTTAAAACCAATGAATTGTATGTTTATGTTTGTTCTGGTTGTGTAGGACTTCAAAGAGCAGATCATTCACCACATTGCCACCATTTTTCTCATCACGCTTCTGACTGTGCGAACTCACGATGCGTGGGAACCCTGGTGATGCTCGTCCCGACTCTTCTGACTTCCTGTTGGAGGTAAATCTGATTAGCCACTCTGTCAGCTTTCATTATGACATCATAGATGTAGAGCTCAATGAAATGTTTTATATTTTCAAAATTACATTTTAATTTTTCACAAATTCTATGTTTTTCTGGGTTAATTTAGTTTTGTTTTCACTTGTTTTAATCTTTTAATCTCTCATTTAATGATTAAAATAAAATAAAATTAGTGTCGTGAAACATATACCATTTAAGAACAGTGTATTAAAGTTTTACTAGCATTACATTTTAGGACCCCATGAAATGCATTTAATTTTCCTGCAGTAATTCTGTTTATTTTTTTTACAAATTCTGTTTTTTCTTTTTTTTGGATTACCTTTTAATGGTTAAATTAAAGATTATTAATCAAAAGCATGTCTAATTAAGTAATTAAATAAAAAAAACTATTTAATAATTTTTTTATATTAAAAAACATTTTAATAGGTCACTATGAAATCTTTTTTTTTTTCAGAAATTACTTAACATATAAAAGTAAATAGTGCTTTAATAAATGAAATAAATTAATTATTTTAATAAATGAATTTCTGCTAAATAAATGAAGGTATAAACATTCATTTAATTTATCCTTTAACAAATAACTAATGTTTTGTTTTTGCTTGATTTGCAGTCTGCTAAAATGTTCAGTTATGCTGGATGGAGAAAGACCTGCAACACCTTGTTTGTTGTTTTCACCGCCGATTCCTGGTAACTTCCTTGTGGTTTTCCCATTCAGGTAAGAACTTCATCAGACTTCATTTCATTTAATGCTGATTTCAAATAATTTTGAATGGGTCTTCTCAAATCTAAGACTTTGACTTGGCTAAAATCTTCTTATAATTTATAAACCGTATTTTGGTTTATTTCCAGAATCATCTACACAGCTGTGGTGGATTCGTTGGACGCTCTTCCTCCATACTCGGTTATTATTTCTTGAACGCCTGTTGTGGTTCTTCAAGCCCTTCACATCTTCTGGGCTTGGCTGATTCTTCGAATGGTTCACAAATTTGTCTTTTTAGGCAAAGTGAGTATATTAATTAGTAAGTTTATATATTACGTTATCCCATACTTTTCTAACAAAGCGTGTTTTAAGGTTGAACGCGATGAACGAGGCATGAAGAGAGTGAGGCTGATGAAGAGGAAGAAGATGAAGGTGGAGAAGAAGAACACAGCTGTGAGCAGAAAAAGGGTGCCTTTAACTCTAAATTGGTGTCGTATGGCGATAACTGTGTTCTGAACAATTTAACGAATCAGGGGCTAAAAATGAATAGCAGAATGCCAAAAGCCAGATAGCAATGCTAATTAATGTATATAAACTTGTTAAATAGTCTCCAACTTTCTTGGCTTATCTTGTTTGTCGAGATCCTACTGTAATTTCAGACTGCCGATGTTTTGTTTTCCTGAAAACATAATGCGTAGTCAGTAGATTGCGATAAAAGAAAACAAAAATACTACTAGTTTGTATTATTACGCTACCATTGGAGTATATTGGAAATCGGTTCAACTTTAATTAATTTGTTTAAAGTTAGTCTAAATAATTATAGTGCATTGGCTGAGTAGCACTTAAACTGAGATTTAAAATTTTGCATACATAAATATGGTTCATAAACAGACATCTTAAGTATTTAATTGTTGATTAGTTTACTAATTCTGCAACTGTTCATTATGGAACAGTGATATTTAAAAAAAAATTAGTCAGCTCTCCTGATAGAGAGACCCAACATTTAAATGCATTCTTTTTAAATACTTTTGTATTTGTATAGGTATTCTTCTAAGTTGTGTGGAAATGTGTGAATGTTCTGCAGTGGCTCTTGTTTTCAAAATTTGGCATTGGTGGACCACTGGGAAAGACTTATGGCGCCATCTAGTGGTAAAATGTCCACTTGTCTTAGTGATTCTGCTACTGAAAGAATTTGTAGTGTTTTGTCAGATGGCACTTTGGTTGTGCATTGCCTTACCAATTGAGGAATCAGGTGATTTCTCACTGGAGCATGTGCCTAAGGGGATAGTTGAATTTGAAGAAGCCTATGTAGGCCCCTTGATTTATACAATCTGCTCCAAGGGCTAAAGGCAAAGTGGTTTTGTAGTTCTTGATGGTGTTTAGAAAGTTTATTTGCACAGTAGCCATAACTGACCTTTCGCTCTAAAGCTGTGCATCTGTCTTTCACTGTTTAACTTATGTTTTAAAAAACCTGTAAGAATTTTCCTCTCTTTTTTATTGGGATTTACCATGTTCTGAGTTTGTTAATGCAACATTTTGTAGCTGTTATATTACTTGTAACAATGACAGAAGAGGGATATATTCTTATAATCTTAAATACTGTTAATATTGCATGCTTCTCAATCAAAAATTTTCTCTGTGACCTTTGAATAACAATAAAATGTTTTAGAATATGATTATCCTCAACATTGCTGAACAAAATGTTCCTGCATTGGTTTAATACTTGTCCTCTGTCTTAAAGAAGGAATCGTGGTTGACATTATGGCTTTAGAAAGGATTGACATGCATTGTGATACAACCTCTCAGGGACAGGACAGGGTATTTTATCATCAACTTCCAAGCAAGTGTCAATGTAAGGGTCCAGTAGAATCATGTTTGGATGCTTTTGTTTATCTTCCTCTCGCTAGTATGTAAATCTGCCCTTTAACTGTGGCACAGCCTGTGAAGAATTTGTTGTCCAGACAGTCCTCTTGAAGAATGGTCCACTCGCTGTGTCAGTGTCTAAGCACAGAGCCTGTCCTCTCCGTGCATGAGAGGAACCATTGAGCTCTGTTGCAGGAAGGTCGAACTGGAAAAGTAGTACACATGTATCCAATAAGAATTCACTTTGGTCTACCAAAGTGTATAGAACTGATACAAAACTATTTGTGGTGGCACCTTTGAAAAGTATTGCCTTAAAAAGAGTGGAAAACATTGGCTCTTGAGTTTAGCTCCAACCCTAATCAATCACACCTGTGGAATTTTAAATAATCCTGTTAGGTGTTTTAGATGTATTTGGGGTTTGAAGTAAAGTCGGCAGGGCAGTTGACCTTGAGGGCAAGACTTGCCCAAGCCACAGGCCCTCATCCATGCTACCACCAAACACAAACAGCTGGAACTCCAGAGCCTAAGCAGTGGCTGTGTCTGGGCTTATACAGGTGCTGGTCATATAATTAGAATATCATCAAAAGTTTATTTATTTCACTAATTCTATTTAAAAAGTGAAACTTGCATGTTATATCCATTCATTACACACAGACTGATATATTTCAAATGTTTATTTCTTTTAATTTTGATTATTATAACTGACAACTAAGGAAAATCCCAAATTCAGTATCTCAGAAAATTAGAATATTGTGAAAAGGTTCAATATTGAAGACACCTGGTGCCACACTCTAATCAGCTAATTAACTCAAAACACCTGCAAAGGCCTTTAAATTGTCTCTCAGTCTAGTTCTGTAGGCTACACAATCATGGGGAAGACTGCTGACTTGATAGTTGTCCAAAAGATGACCATAGACACCTTGCACAAGGGAGGGCAAGACACAAAAGGTCATTGCAAAGAGGCTGGCTGTTCACAGAGCTCTGTGTCCAAGCACATTAATAGAGAGGCTAAGGGAAGGAAAAGATGTGGTAGAAAAAAGTGTACAAGCAATAGGGATAACCGCACCCTGGAGGATTGTGAAACAAAACCCATTCAAAATGTGGGAGATTCACAAAGAGTGGACTGCAGCTGGAGTCAGTGTTTCAAGAACCACTACGCACAGGACGATATGCAAGACATGGGTTTCAGCTGTCGCATTCCTTGTGTCAAGCCACTCTTGAACAACAGACAGGCTCAGAAGCGTCTCGCTTCAAAGGACTGGACTGCTGCTGAGTGGTCCAAAGTTATGTTCTCTGCGAAGTAAATTTTGCATTTCCTTTGGAAACCAGGGTCCCAGAGTCTGGAGGAAGAGAGGAGAGGCACACAATCCATGTTGCTTGAGGTCCAGTGTAAAGTTTCCACAGTCAGTGATGGTTTGGGGTGCCATGTCATCTGCTGGTGTTGGTCCACTGTGTTTTCTGAGGTCCAAGGTCACGCAGCCATATACCAGGAAGTTTTAGAGCACTTCATGCTTCCTGCTGCTGACCAACTTTATGGAGATGCAGATTTCTTTTCCAACAGGACTTGGCACCTGCACACTGTGCCAAAGCTACCAGTACCTGGTTTAAGGACAATGGTATCCCTGTTTTTAATTGGCCAGCCAACTCACCTGACCTTAACCCCATAGAAAATCTGTGGGGTATTGTGAAGAGGAAGATGCGATATGCCAGACCCAAGAATGCAGAAGGCCACTATCAGAGCAACCTGGGCTCTCATAACACCTGAGCAGTGGCACAGACTGATCGACTCGATGCCACGCCGCATTGCTGCAGTAATTCAGGCAAAGGAGCCCCAACTAAGTATTGAGTGCTGTACATGCTCATACTTTTCATGTTCATACTTTCCAGTTGGCCAAGATTTCCTTTTCTTTGTATTGGTCTTAAGTAATATTCTAATTTTCTGAGAAACTAAATTTGGGATTTTCCTTAGTTGTCAGTTATAATCATCAAAATTAAAAGAAATAAACATTTAAAATATATCAGTCTGTGTGAATGAATGAATATAATATACAAGTTTCACTTTTAAATGGAATTAGTGAAATAAATCAACTTTTGATGATATTCTAATTATATGACCAGCACCTGTACATTGCCGGCCATCCACCCATCGCTAGGATGGGTGGATATATGATATGCTCACCCAGTCCACACTATACCAAACACATACCGGACGTAGCCTCCAGTCACTACTATGTTGTTCAAGAAATATTATTTTAGATGGTGTGGACAGTTAGACAACAAATTCAAAATGCCCAATTCTGTTTCTGGAGATCTACAGCACTTTCATGGAAAGGTCAGCTCCAATCCTAATCAAACACACCTGAACAAGCTCATTAAAGGGGCTTACACACCATGGTTACACTCCAGTATATACACACCATATATTGGAGCACTGAATGTAGATCTCCAGAAACAGGATTGCACTCCTGGAAAGGGCATGTACCACCTGATCGGGTTATGTTCTAGGTAGGTCATTATCGCTTCAGCACCACATAATTCTAGGCGCTTTAGTTCTAGGAGCTAGGCAGCAGGGTCGGTCCTAGAGAACCATTTTGCCCCTCGGCCATTTTCCTAGTTGCATTCGACTGGCAACAGGAACTCTGAAGCGATCGACAGTGCGCTTTTTTCATGGAATTTATAAACATCAACAACCGGTGAATGTGATGTGACTGGATTGAATGTGAACATGATCGAAGCTGTTTTGTTGTTGTGATAGTGGTATCGCGATAATGAAGATGTAATGTAAACGCCAATTTTCATGGAAAGAAAGAGCATGAAAATCAGACAAAATCTCCTCTGACAACTTGCAGTGTTATCAATGAGGCTGAGAAAAGAACAAACGGTGCAGATAAACAGGTAAATGCCCTTATCACTAATTTCCATGTTCATGTAGTGAATACTTTTACATGATTTTAAAAATGCAGTGTAGCCAGTGTTTCATATCGCTTTGGCAATCAGCATACACTTACATCACTGGTAGTTCCTATAGAGCTGCTCTAGACCCTACTCTGAAGTAGGAAACAATTTAGTTCCTAGAACAAATATGTTACTAGTTCTTGTGGAGTAAACATGCCAAAAAGCCAGTACTTCTGCCAATAGTTCTAAGAACTATGAAGAGGTTCCTCCGTGCAAAAGCGCTTATGCTAGCAAGTTGTGGAAGATTAAAATGTATAGGATCTGATGAGGTTGTTACCTACTGCAGCCACAGAGTACTGTGTGAGACACTTCATTTGCACAGGAGAATGTGATTGCCACCTTCCACTTTAGGGGTGAAACTGATACAGCAGCTGTGTGTCTTGTTCATGAGGTCCCCGAGAACAAACAGGGTTTCCCTTGAGCAAGTTCTAGGCATGGACCTGCTCAAAGTCCAACTGCTGGCAAGTTATTGTTCAGTCTACAAATGAGCTTAGCATGTAGGTCTGAACTGTTTATCTTGGTCAGAAGATCAGTAATGTAGGGTAAACTTAAGCACTCAGGCCTAACCAGACCCACCAGTTCCAATGAAGTCCTCTTCCCAACTTGGGTCAAATGTTGCTAGCAGGGCCACATCAAGAGCCAAGTCTTCTTTGGGAAGGCTTATGTTGGCATTAGCAAGGAGGTCAGCAATGCTTTCCTTCGGATGGAACATAAAGTCCTGCTCGGAGGCTAAGGCAGGTAGATGTGTTAAGACTACTTTCCTTGCTGCTGTGTAGAGGTCCAGACAGCTGAGCTACCAAGCATAGCCATCATTCCCAAGCAGTTACTAAGATGCAATTGTCTTTCCAAGAACTTGCAGCAGAGTAACCGAGCCCTATCCAACTGGAGGAAGTCTGCAGCCTCCAAAATGCCAAGGACATTCTTGCAGTCTAGGTTAAGCTTCAAGTTCTTTGTAAACTCCATTAGTGTGTGGAACTGCTGCAGTCCAACTCCCTTGATCTTAGTGTGCTTCCTGGTGCTCTCCGGCGACTGCCAAAAACAAGGCTCGGATTCGGAGTCAGATGGACCAATTGCTCACGGTTTACAAGGAACAACTCCCTCCACTTGGAGCACTGTGTCAGGAGTGACATTGACAACATCCTGATCTTCCTCAACTCAATCTTTCTCGGTCCTTAAGCTCTGGTCAGTTGTACCTATATCTTGCTTTGCACAAGTCATGACTGCACTCCCTCCCAACACTCACTTTTCTGCTGAAGTGTGTCATGTGACAGTTATATCCTTGCTTCAACCTGTCACTCACTCTCGATGGGAATGGGGTCAGCAAGCAAATAAAACCAGGGCTAAATTATCTCAGTTAAAGTGCTAGAGAGACCATCTTAAAAAGTGCAAAAAAAAAAACTTCTTCTAGCAGTATCTTTCAAGGATTGTTGAGTTATATAAAGCTGGCATTAGTCTAAACATCAGGACTTATAATGTGTATGTATGCAAGTTTTGTCAAGTCAATACCAAACCAAACCACCAGGGGTAGATATTGGACAACTAAACATCTTTAACCCATACAGTATGTAATGTATACTACTTTGGGAAATGCAGATGAAAATTTTGTGGTAATTATCTACATAGCTCAAGAGGTGAATGACTTCACTTGAGAAACCACTGTGTGGAGTTTTTTTATATTTACAATAAAAACACCTGGCATTTTGTGATATGATCTTGTCACTATTTCTTTTTTTTAAGATTTGCATCCTCTATATTGTCAACTGGCTCTTAAAGCCAGACAAGTCATTCAAATAATTGCACAAGGGTAGACTACAGTCTGGTATATCCTTGCATTAATTTATTTAATTGAATTTGCAGTGTTTGAATACAAGGGGCTTTGGTGAAGCATCTAAGTTTAAGTCCTGTGTGTCTTAGAACTTGACTTGTCACTTCTATACATCCAGAGCATTGCAACCAAAAATTTTGGCTGTGGTTTTGTGTTTGTGGTCCAACTTCCTTTATCCTGATATGTGTCTTGGTGCTGTTCTGACCACTGCCAAAAAAACAAGGCTTGAAAGTGGACTCAACTGGGCCAAATGCCCATGGTTAACAAACAACTCTTTCAGTTGTGACATAGACACCATCCTGAACTTTCTCAACAAAAAAATCTCTGTGCCTAAGCTGAGGTCATAGGTACCTACTTCTTGCTGAATAAAAATCATTTGTCGCCTCATACCTATTGAACATTAAATGTGTTTTCAAAGATTGCTATCCTCCCGCCGGGAATTGAACCCGGTCTCCAGCTGACAGGCGGGATACTGACCACTATACTAACGAGGAATAAGCTGAAAACATGGCCAGTAGATGGCAACATATACTTACACTTGAGTGTACTCGACATTGGCTGGAATTTTTTCCAGTGCTGTGGTCAAGGTCCTTAATCTCAACATGCTTCCTGGTGTTCTGCTGACCACTGCAAAAAAAAAAAATAAAAATGGCTCGAAGTAGCGATTCAGCTGGGCCAAATGCTTGGTGCTGTCCTGACCACTGCCAAAAACAAGGCTTGAAAGTAGGGACTCAGCTGGGCCAAATGCCCATGGTTAACAAACAACTCTTTCTCCGCCTGGAGCAGTATGTCAGTTGTGACATAGACACCATCCTGAACTTTCTCAACAAAAAAATCTCTGTGCCTAAGCTGATGTCATAGGTACCTACTTCTGCTGAATAAAATCATTTGTCGTCTAATACCTATTGAAAATTAAATGTGTTTTCAAAGATTGCTATCCTCCCGTCGGGAATTGAACCCGTCTCCACGTGACAGGCGGGATACTGACCACTATACTAACGAGGAATAAGCTGAAAACATGACCAGTAGATGGCAACATATACTTACACTTGAGTGTAATCGTAACATTGGCTGGAATTTTTTCCAGTGCTGTGGTCAAAGGTCCTTAATCTCAACATGCTTCCTGGTGTTCTGCTGACCACCGCCAAAAAAAAAAAAAAAAATGGCTCGGAAGTAGTGACTCAGCTGGGCCAAATGCTCACGGGTTCACAAAACAACTTACCCTCCATCTGGAGCACTATGTCAGGAGCAATAACGACAGAAACCTGATCCTCCTCAACTAAATCTTTCTCAGTTTCTAAGCTCTGGTCCAACTTCTTGTTTTTGTCCAAGTCAATACCACAACAAACCACAAGGGTAGATGTTGGACAACTGAACATGTCTAACCTATATGTATGGTATATTACTTTGACTTTCAGTATAACTACACTTCAATCAGGACCACTTCCGCCAAGTATATTTATGACAATAATATTGCATACAGTTAGTAGTTGGCGTATGGTTATGTTCTGGGCAAGATCCACAGCTGTCCATGCAGCCATGCTTGGACAGAGGGGAGAGAGCAAGACAAACCCCTGGGGTACAGAACAGAACCATTATATGCATACATAATTACAAGTTACCATTACATGAGTTGTAAATGAAATGTGATAGAGACTGCTTCCAGTGAAGAGACTGTAAAGAAAGAACAAAGTTAGATTGGATTACAGGTTCAGTTGGTGGAGTTGGGGTTGGAGGAGGGAGTTAATTGCAAGCAGCGATGTGACAAGAGATGCTGAAGAATGGGAATTTAAATAGACCGCATATGATAGGTGTCAAGACTGATTGGTACACGCCAGGAACAGCTGACTGTCGGCTGATGCAAGCGTGACTAACGTGGCCTGACTGAACTAATGCATGCTGAATAATAACTGTGTAAACCGCTCTGGTTGGCTGTTCATATTGCAAAGGATTATGCTTAAATGCCGCTATGCTCAACAGAAGTGTTGTAAATGAATGTCATTTTGAAGCATTTAAAGTTTAAGCTTTGAGTATATCTCAGAACAAAAAAGTTAATTTATCTTGAAATATTGTTCTATGGTTTGAGGTTGCAACTAACAAAAAAACAAGCATGATTTTGTGAAAAAAAAAAAAAAGATTTTGGGTTTAGGCTCTAAATTTAACTGTGCCACCCGGTCGGGTCGGGTCAGACGATCTCGGTACAGGCGGGTTCGGCTTCAGTTTAAAGCCTGTGCAGACCTCTAATATAATCTCAACTTCAGTATTACCACGAAGCTTCCACATTACATAGACATAGACACCATCCTGAACTTTCTCAACAAAAAAATCTCTGTGCCTAAGCTGAGGTCATAGGTACCTAATTCTTCTTGAATAGAAATCATTTTTCATCTCATACCCATTGAAAATTAAATGTGTTTTCAAAAGATTGCTATCCTCCCCGTCGGGAATTGAACCCGTCTCCGTGACAGGCGGGATACTGACCACTATACTAACGAGGAATAAGCTGAAAATATGGCCAGTAGATGGCAACATATACTTACACTTGAGTGTACGTAACATTGGCTGGAATTTTTTCCAGTGCTGTGGTCAAAGGCCCTTAATCTCAACATGCTTCCTGGTGTTCTGCTGACCACCAAAAAAAAATGGCTCGGAAATAGCGACTCAGCTGGGCCAAATGCTCACGGTTTACAAAAACAACTAACCCTCCATCTGGAGCACTATGTCAGGAGCAATACGACAGAAACCTGATCCTCCCTCAACTAAATCTTTCTCAGTTTCTAAGCTCTGGTCCAACTTCTTGTTTTGTCCAAGTCAATACCAAAACAAACCAAACCACAAGGGGTAGATGTTGGACAACTGAACATGTCTAACCTATATGTATGGTATATTACTTTGACTTTCAGTATAACTACACTATAACTGTGTAAACAGTTCTGGTTGGCTGTTCATTTTGCAAAGGATTATGGTTAAATGCGTTGCGTTCCCACCATCTTGCAGAAGTGTTGTAGTTTTAATGTCTTTTTGAAGCATTTAAAGTTTAAGTTTTGAGTATATCTCAGAACAAAAAGTTAATTTATCTTGAAATATTGTTCTATGGTTTTGAGTGTTGCAACTAACAAAAAACAAGCATGATTTTGTGCCTGTGGCCCACCTCTTTTAATCAGGAGCACTATGTCAGGAGTGACATCAATGTCAGGTGGAGGAAAATCCTGATTCTTCACCTAACCCTCACTTAATCTTTCGCTGTTCTTAAGCTCGCACCATAAATCAAGTTTAGTGTTAGTTCTGGCAGGTCACGTTAGTCAATCTGCATCAGCTGACTCTCAGTTTATCCACATCTACCTATAGGGATGCGACACCTTTCACAGTACCCATATATAAGATCAGTATACAAGATTCATTTATAAGATTCAGTATTATCACCAGCTTTCTCGTTGCTCAACAGCTAATTACCCTCCTCCATCCCCAACTCCTCCTCTATCAGTATAAACTCTATGCTAATTGTCAGTAATCTTTGACTTTAGTGTTCCTGACAGAAGTACCCTCTTCTTGCTTGATTAAAAAACAAAAACAAAAAAACAAAACAAATTATGTCTCAAACCCATTGAAAATGAAATGGGTTTCAAAAGATTGCTATTCTCCCCATCGGAATCGAACCGGTCTTAGTTGAGCTTAACTCCCTTAACTTTTCCCATTCATTCTCTATGGTAATGCTTAACACTACGGATGCAATATATTTGTGGCCAGCGTAGATTTCATGGCTGTTTAGCCTTTTATGTGGCGGGAATTCAAGAAGCCTAGTGTCATCTGTCAATCATTCGAAGCAGGAGACGCGTTTTTATCTCAGAGATCAGTGGGATACTCACCAAGCAGGTAAAGTGAATTCTGTGCTTCTTTTTGAGAAAAAAGGAACAATTAATTACTTACATTATTATATAATCATATTTATACAATTAATTATATCAGTTGTTTTGAATGATTTGTGATGTTGTAGTCTTTAGTGCAAATACTGTACACAAATAAATAAAAAGAAAGGCCTAAAACAGAGCTTACTTTATGAATTTACTGTTTGTTCAGTAGTTAACCACACAGTAAACCAAATTATTTATAGATAATGCAACTGCTGTATTTTATTGTAATATCTCTGTTTGTAAAGTTGAATGTTCATAGATGTCTTGCTATATCATGTTGAACACAATCAAATCAGGTTAATAGTGTAATATAATATGTATTAAATAATATAATATATGAGTGATTCTTCAATTAATTTAACCATGTGTGCTGTTCTATAAAAACAACGTGTGTGTGTGTGTGTGTGTGTGTGTGTGTGTGTGTGTGTGTGTGTATACTGTATTATTTTCAACATTTACAGTGTGGTACAATTTAAAATAACTGTTTCCTATGTTAAATGTAATTTATTCCTGTGAAAAAGCTGAATTTTGAGCATCATTATACTCCAGTCTTCAGTGTGTCATACCATCCTTTAGAAATCATTATTTATATGATTATTTGCTCAAGAAACATTTCTTATTATAATCAATGTTGATGAATAATTTCTGAAGGATCACGTGATGCTGAAGACTGGAGTTATAATGCTGAAAATTCAGCTTTGCATCACAGGAATAAATTACAATAATTAGAAAATATATTCAAATGCAAAACAATTAATTTAAAATTGTTTAAAAAAATATATATATATATATATATATATATATACATATAAATGCAAAATCGCTCTCACGCTTCAGCTCAAGAATGGACCCGATCAAACGGGTGGTCTTTGTTCATTAAAATACCAGAAATATTGGCCTTGTTTGCACTGTATTTTAGTGTGTTTTTAAATTAATTTTTTTGACTTGCATTGTTATTTTATCTTGCTCAGATTTGTAAACACTAAATGTTAGTAACTGCTATTATTAAACTCTGTAAATAATTATTTAATTTAAAATATTCAACCAGTCAAACGTATTTCTGCAGTAAGATTTTTAATGTTTTTAAAGAAGTCTCTTCTGCTCACCAAGCCTGCCTTTATTTGATCCAAAGAACAGCAAAACAGTAAAATTCTGAAATATTCTTACTATTTAAAATAGCTGCTTTCTATTGAAATGTATTGTAAAATATAATTTAGTCACCAGCTGACAGCATCATAAACTTAACACTTGAGTTCTGACAAGTGACTGGATTGACTTAACTTTTTTTTTAAATCAGGTTAACATAAATTTTATAGTAATATAGAAATCATTAAAGTACAATGTAAAACTACAGTATGTGTATTGGAATTTCTTAATACCATAGTATTTTTTTTTAAAGTATGGAACTTGGGGATTTAGAAGCATATATGCAGTCTGATTATGGATCCATTACTAATGAATGAAACTATATCCATCTGAGACTTCACTGAAGCTTTTTAAAAGCAATTTATTTCACACACCACTGAAACAATACATTCATAAATCACTCAGCAAACCCCTTGTGTGCTGTTGCATTAAAGACCAAACGCTCCATGTTCACTTTCTCCACACATCAAATCCCCAAAGAAGAAAAATGAATATAAACGCTGAAATGAACCAAAAACTGTATCACCTAGTGTAAACAGGACTTTTAGTCTTGCCTGTACCTGTCTGAACACCTATAGGTTTTAACGCACTCGAAAAAATACCCTTCCAGCATTTTAACTCAAAACTAGACTACAGGAGCAGGACACATCCTTTATATAAAAAATATATGCATTCTGCATCCACTTCAAGCATCGCAGCTAGCTCTGTAATTTCAACCATTTCCAGTTTCTAATTATGTTTGGCACTGTCTTAAGTGTGCAACAGAGACCAAGACAACACTGTTTTTTCCTTCACTCAAATATGTACAACTATTCAAATTACAATGCATATTTTAATGAGGTTTTCGAGACCCGCTGAGACACTTAACCACATTCAGTCACCACATAAAATACCTACGATTGTTGCAGCATTTCGGCTCCATTCAAAACCACTGATCATTCAGTTTCTACTGCACACTGACCTGGTTCTAGTGAGAACTTTAGAGTTAATCAAGAGATAGTTCACCAAAAATTTAATTAACAATGAAATAAAAGAATGTTGGTAACCAAACAGTTGTCGGTAGCCATTGACATCCATAGTATGGAAAAACACTATGGAAGTCAATGGCTACCACAATTTTGTTACAGTGACAGATGATGGTAGTCATTGGCTTCCATAGTATTTTTCCATACTATACTATGGAAACTATAATATATCCTGTTAACTGTAACCAAATAGTTGCGGTAGCCATTGACATCCATAGTATGAAAAAAAATACTATGGAAGTCAATGGCTACCCAACCGTTTGGTTACAGCTGACAGTTGATGGTAGCTATTGGCTTCCATATTATGGAGAAAAATACTTTGAAGCCAATTGCTACCGTTAACTGTTTGGTTACAGTTGACGATAGCTATTTCCTTCCATAGTATGGAAAAAAAAAACACTATGGACGGACGGCTACCGCCAACTGTTTTGTTACATATGACAATTGAAGGTAGCCATTGACTTCCACGTATGGAGAAAATACTTTGAAGCCAATGGTTACCATCACCTGTTTGGTTACAGTTGACGGTAGCCATTGACTTTCAGAGTATTTTCTCCATACTTGGAGTCAATGGCTACCGCAACGTAACCAAACAGGTGACGTAACTCATTGGCTTCCAGAGTGTTTTTCTCCATTATATATTGTAACAAGGTAGCGGTAGCCATTGCTTTCCATTGTATGAAAAAAAAAATACTCTGACTTTCAGAGTATTTTTTTTTTTTCTATACTATGGAAAGCAATGCTACTATTACCTTTTGTTACCAACATTCTTCAAATGTCTTATTTTGTGTTAAACAGAAGAAATAAATTGAGGGTAAATGATGACATAATTTAGATTTTTGGTAAACATGCCCTATCAAATAATAGAAATAAACTTGAAAATAAAATCTAGTTAATTAGCCAACTAGATTGTCACATATCAACTATCAATGCTGTTTTTAATCAAAACTCATGATTGTAGACGTTATCGACAAGTTATTATTTTAAACATGGGTTTAAAGATACTAACATACCCTTGCAGTGCAGAAAATTTGGTTTATTTTTAATATTAATGGTTTGATGTAGGGGAACAGATGAGTTAAAAATTGTTTGGTGACGTCCACTGCATAAATGTTGTATTTCACACAGTAGAGGCTAATAATGAAAGAAAAGTAAACACTAAATATGACATAACATGGCATAAATAGACACCATATTTAATTTGACATATTCAAAGAATGTTCCAGTGGAGAAAACGCAACAAAAATGAATGCGTGTAGAAAAGATGTCGCTATCCATCAAAGGCTTGTTTACATTGGTGACAAATTAAATTTGGCATCTACTCGACTGAAAGCGTCTCATTATTAATACTGAAAAACAATTCGAGAAATGAGGGATGACCTTGAGAGTTTTTTGGCAGGGTTTAACTGTGATAAATAAAACCTCACTCTGACTCACACAGCAGAGATAGCAGCAGAAACCAGACAGACAACAGACACCTCTTCGCAAAGGATCGGCTATATCTATCGGAAAAAAAAATAGCTGTGCTGATAATAACGCACATCATGGCTTCAGTTTAAACTCCATGAAAATCATCATGGAAGACCAGTCGACGTCCAACTCGCTTTAACGCACACATACACACACGCCGCGCAACATGCGACCTAGCGCTTGCATTCTCTTCGTTGCCATCCTCCAAGTGTCATCGTGTCTAAGCGGTTAACGTTCACTCATCGTCAAAGTTCTGCTGGAGCAGGAAGTTGCAGCAAGGTTTTCGTTCTTCTCGCAGGCAAAGTAGGCTTGGATGACGAGTCCCTCTGAAACCCCAGAGCTTTTAACTAGAACACATAACGCAATTTTATAAAATGTTAAAACATGTTCAGTCAATCATTTTAATTAATTATTCAAATTCAAATATATATATATATATATATATTTTTTGTATTGTATTTTATTTTATTTTAGTTAGTTTTATTTCAAGTAAGAATTTTGTAACCCTGACATTTTGTATTAGATAAAATTTAAATTTTGTATGTGCATGTGTATGTACAGTCGCAGCTTTAAAACTGAATTAAAAATTCAAATTTTTCTTACTAACATGACCAAATGGTATCTAATAAAACTAAATTTCACATTTGTCTGTTCGTTGTCCCTAGTATCACAGAAATTATACTTCATCTTCAAGCCAAGCGTTGGTAGCATTGTTAGCATACCCCTCGATGGCCTCCTTCTCCCTGGCGTGACCTGGATGTAGTTGGTCTGTGGTGCGCTGGGAGCTTCAGCGCTCGGCTTCGCCTCCGTGTGGCTCGTTCAACATCTGCACGAATCGCCCTGATGCTGCGTGATTTGCTGTACAGAAAAATAAGCGCAGATTCAGCATTGTGCGCCAATCGCAGGGGCTCGCACTAAGCTCCACCCACCTGCAGGAGCTGCGGGTTGTCGCGGCGAGTTGCTGCAGGAGCGCCGCAGCAGCCCGGGTTCTGCTGGATGATCTGACACATCTGCTGGAACTGCGGCTGGTTCCTCAGGAACTCCAGCGGTTCGCCAAGGCCAAGGCGCGCTCCCGACTCCACACCTGTTCACAGGACAGAAAGGGCTGTAGAGGAGTCTGGCCTGGACGCCGTGGATCGCCGTGAGGAAAAGCAAAAGAAAACCATTTTCTTTGTTTCCTACTGCACTGTATTACGCAACACCGCTCTTTTCTGTGCCTCCAAATAAGAAAGTAAACAAAGTCAACATTTTCGAAGTGTCTACTTTTTAAGTCACATCTGCTGACCCTCACAAAATTAGCCCAAAATCAACATTATTATTAATATTAATTATGCTAATAGTATTAATGTTAATAATTTTACATTTATTCAAATGTTAATTTAAATCATTTTAATTAATTACTAAAATTAAACAATATGAATAAAATATTATAATTTTTTATAAAATATAATACAATTTCTATTAATAATAATTTTATGTTATTTTAGGCAATACTATTATGTCTTTTATTCTTTTGTAATTAGATTTTATTTTTATATGGTCTATTTTCACTTTTAAGTTTTAGTAATTGTGTTTGTTTGTTTTTAACATTTAAAATATATTACATTTACACTTGATGCTGTCTATGGTTTCCATGAAATTGTCAAAACTCAACACAACATAAAAAAACATAAAAGAGTCACATTAACTAAAACCATTTCATTTCTAATTTTCTTTCAGTTTAAGCTGAAGTACTGAAGTTGCTGAACTCTAGATAAACTTAAACTTAAAATTAAATAATTTTGCTGTCTTTTTTCATTTTAAAAGAAGAACTTTAAAATAAAAGTGGCAAATATAAAGAAAAAACTAATTCAAAATATTAACACAAACTGTAATAATATACTATAAAAATATATTAATAATAATAATAAAAGAAATACTGATTGAAGCTTTTCAGAGACCAAAAAATATTTGCAAAATTTGCAGCTTAGATGCACAAAAAATTCTGTGAATTT
This sequence comes from allo-octoploid hybrid of Carassius auratus x Cyprinus carpio, assembly GCA_024542945.1. Classification (NCBI taxonomy): domain Eukaryota; kingdom Metazoa; phylum Chordata; class Actinopteri; order Cypriniformes; species allo-octoploid hybrid of Carassius auratus x Cyprinus carpio. The sequence goes on along the minus strand of CM045074.1, from coordinate 2,019,326 downwards.
ATTTTTATTTTTAAATCATTTAACCAGTTCTGTAATGGTGCGAGTGACTATACACTAAGCATAATTATTACCCAAATTGTTTGTACTGTAGTGTAAATTAGTGAAATACTATTAAAGATTTTATTAATATTTTGAATTTGTTTTATTTTTATATATATTTTGTTGACATTTAAATTTTAGTCAGAGTTTTACTAACTTTGTTGTGCATTTTGGCATTTTTATTCATGTCATTGTCACATTTTTGTAAGGGAAAAATGGGTTTCTCACACTACCTTTCTGTTTTAGTGCAGCAACCGATTAATAATTGAGATCCAAAAACAATCACCCAAAAATATAATTTCACAGAACTTTGAATTTAAAACTCATAATGAAGAAAGTGTTAAATTTAGAGTAAACTTCTTCATGTAGCCTATCTCATATTTTAGTCTTTGTTAAGCTACAATAATGTTTTTTTGTTTTTTCTCTTAACTTTTTTTTTTTTTTTGCCAGTACATGTACATGGAAACCAATGAGGGTCAATTTGACCCCAACACCACCAAAATTTGTCCAGCCTTTACAAAACACATCTATGTTTCAAAGTTTGCACACACATTCATAACCCAAAATGAGAAAAAGTCACCAAATTTCAACAAGTAAAACAGTTTAACCAGTGTTTCAAACAGTTTAGAAATCAAATGTAGGTCGAATTTACACTTTAAGAAAATTAAGTTTAAAAAACATTGCAAAATTTATGCACATCACCTTTAAGTCCAAAGTTCACATTAACATATTAATGCTAATTTGGGGCAGATTTTATTGAGATATTGACCTTTATGCTTCCTTATTTGCCTAATGAACAGAACGCCAGTGATGCCCATGAGCGTAAATAAAGACTCGCCATCAGCTGTGCTACCAAACAACGGTTCAGCGAATTAGCAAGAAGCGCGCAGCTGCAGGGCAAATGGGCGCCTATTTCCACACGTCGTGAACAAATGGCCACTCACCGGCTGTGGCAGCGGCGGCTGAGGTCGCTGTGGTGCTGGAGGGTGGGGTTGGACACTGCGGGCTGCACTACCTGCGGTGGCTGTTGCGATTCTGTTGGAATACCCTGAGGAACGGACATTAACAGCTCATTCATTTGTGAATTTGTGCGGTTAAAACAAGGACTATTCCAAGTCAACGCGGAAACCAAGGTTGACCACATTGCCTTATTAATATTCATTAATTATGTGCACAATTCATAGGTGATATTCTAAATAAAAAGACAAATAAAATTAAATTAAAGAATTAAAATAAACTTGATTTAGTGTTTTTTATTATTAATTAAAATTTGAATGAATCATAAATTATAATACAGTTAATAAACATATTTATAATATTTAATACATTTTTGTATTTTTTTATACATGATCATTAGACAAAATCAATAAAAATGAAATGAGTGTATTACAGCATTAATTTTACTAACTTAATATGTATTTAAGTCATGATTAAAATTAATTTTAGTATTAATGTTATAACTACTGCTATTGTTATTTATACTAGTTTATACTTTTATATATTTATGCAACTTTGTTTGGTGATCACAGTGGATGTCATTATGTGATTATCTTTTCATGTGGTAATATTAATAATTTAAAATGTATTTAAATAATTAGAAATCATTTATATAAATGATTTTTTTATTTATTGATAAATTTTTATCAATATGTATTATCAATATGTATATGTACTATTAATAATGTAATATGTATTTAAATAATTGTCGTCATTTAAATACTTAATTTAATATTAAAATACATTTGAGTATTCATTATGCATATACAAAGTTTGGACAAAGTTGGTTTGATGATCTAAATGGTTGCATTAGTTTTTTTTTTTTTACCTTTTTTTGGGATATGTCTTAAGATTTAAAAGTTGAGCAATTATCTAAACAATATATTAAGTAAGATTACTTTACCAAGCAAATGGACAATATTAAAGAGTTACAAAGTGCAAACATCAATAAAAGTCACTCAGAAATTTGTTACATTACAAAGTAAAAAAGGGTTGGAAATGTCATTTCATGTTGACTATGAAAACAACTACCATTTTACTCAGGTTTTTTTTTTTGGTGAACCATCTGCAGCTTTACTACAGTAAGTACATTAGTAACTCTCACCATAAGCAGATACTCCCGGCTCTGTCCGGATTGTTATAACTTGCTTCGTGAAGGCAATCACCTGCTCTCTCTCATAACCCATTGACATGATTTCCGTCACCAAATTCTCATCAGCTTGACCTGTAACTAAAGAACGAAGGCGACAGGCGTTAAAGTCAAGTTCTTTCTCTTTACCTGGTTCATAAAAAACCGAAAACCCAAACATACCTAGTATGGGCTTAGCTGCTTCTAAAATACCCAATTCATCTGTAATGCTGAACAAAACAGGATGACAAAATGAGAAATTTTCATTTTTGAGCGATAAATTTTTTTTTTTTGTGGGTGTGGCCGTACCTGGCCTCTGATTGGCGATGGCCTGCTCCTCTTGGGCTTCCTGGTTCTCCTCTTCTGAGATCGGAGCGGGAGTCACGCTAACAGGCTCAGGATTTTCCGCAGCAGCCTCCGAGGCAGCAGGGGCCTGTACTGGCGGCTGGCGGTTCCGTTGATGCCGCTAGTTCTATGGGAGTGGAAGTGGGGGTCGATACAGGCACTGTGGAGACAGCAGGAGGCAGCAGGAGTTGAGGGGATGTGCAGGGTTTGGCGACAGTTCATGCTACGGTAGCGCAGCTGCTGGCTGCTGAGCAGGAGCTTGGGAGGTGCTGCAGGTTTGGGCTGTAGAAAAGAAACACAACTGCACAGAGAACTATAGAAACCTGCTAATGAACTCTAACATTGTTTCTATCCAAAGTTGCGAATAACTTGAAATGAAAGTTCACATAAAACACATGCGAATAAAGAAACGTGTTCACGAGAACAAAAACATCACTTCCTGGGAAATGGGCAAGTTTGAGTCTTTTTCCTACAAAAAAAAACTTTTGTGACGCAATCTTGTGACAATGTTCTGATAAGTAATTACACCAAATCAGTTTTTTTGTTGTCATCATGGAATTTATTCAGTTAGGGTATGTTTACACAAAAATGTTTGTACTAAAATGGAAAATGCGATAACATTGTTAAAATGATCCTCGTTAACACGGATCCAGCAAATAAATTAATGCATAGTATTATGCATACCAGGCCATAAATTAATAGTAATTCATACGAATAACCAGCCCTAAACCTACCAGTCGCATTTTTCATAGTTTACCAACCCAATCTCACAGCAATTCCTATGTATTTTAGGAGGTTGCAAATTTGTACAAGGACCACCCTAACCCCAGCCATAAACCTACCTTTCACAGAAATCGAATGAATTTAGCCACCTCATAAAATCATGTACAAATTGCTTGTGAGATAGTGTTACACAGAGAGGATAATGGTTTTGTTTTAAAACGCATTACACTTTGAAACCTGTTTTCAAAATGTTGCATATTCAGGCCCGATCAAGTTATTGAACTGCCGAAAGACATAAAAGTTTTCAGACTTGTTTTAGTTGAAAACTGTCATGAATACACACCTAAATGTGATTCCAACATAGTTTATGGAAATATTTTCTTATTGGATAAAAAAATTATCCTCCTCAAAAGTGTTTTTAATTGTTTTATGTGCATCGGTTAATGTATGTGCATTTTAAGATTCTATGCACATCTTGGCATTTCCATCCAGTGCTTTTTTTATGCAACATCCTAAAATCTGAAAGAGCGTGTGGAAGGAAAATAATTTTTAAAAGGCTATAATGGGATTTAAACTTGCATATATACATGTGAAGAAGGCAATGAGAGAATTGTAAGAGATAAAACAGCCTTACCTTTGTAACCATCACCACGACAAAATTCTTCTCATCTATCTTGTATTCTTTTAGAGGTATATCGTCATTCAAAATTTTGCCTGCATTTTATGAAAGGAAAACACAAAGCAATTTCATAAATCTAAGAGCGACTTAGTAAAACTGAAGGAGGATATGGTGCATCAAAAGTAAAATTTGGCAGTAATTATAATATATAAACTTTGTGATGGCAGAAATAACAAATCTCAAAGAAACAGACCTGCATAGATTAGTTTTTGACCTACAGCTGGAAAAGCATCTTGCCCTTTTCTTCCTCTATCTTCTCTTTTAGAGCTTTTACCTGTATTTACAATATACAAGGACAGAATTTTATCAGAAATATCTTCACAATTCAAGATTGTGCTTTCTAGGACAAAATAAGACTCAAGAACTGTGGGATTACGAAAGCAGGCAACTAATGGTCATGTGCTTCCCAAACTATCTTCAAGAACCAAAGCAATGGATTCATATGGGCATATGCTGAATTATGGCGTCCTTTCATCTGTTGCATTGCTGAAACACAGTCAGAATGATACTGCATTATCTGGATACATTATATAAAAAAAAAAAATAAAAAAATCACTCTAAATGAATTCAATGAATTCAAAGAACACATTTAGAAAAACTAGCCATTTAAATGACCAATATACAATCATCTGACTACATAAAAATAAGTTTTAAACAATAACCAATCATAACATAAATACAATCCATATCAGTAATGCATTGTCATTCTATGAAAACAAGAAGCATGGCAAGCTATTTTAATATTAATTCATAAACAAACTGGCATATACTACTGTGTATTCCAGTTATTAGTAGCATTTTAATTGTTCTAGTAAGATTTATCAAACTATAAAGTACCCATTTATTACTTATAAAAATGGCCTTTGAGAGAATAAATTATACTAGTCACGTTGCTATACATATCATTTTTTATTTATAAATACTAGTATCTATTGAATATAGATTAGTAAAGCTAAAATACATACTAGTAACTACTGGTATAAATAAAAATAACAAATATTTAACTCTAATGAATAGTAAAACTAGAAGAGGTACAAGTAATAAGTTGGTAGTGTATAGTTAACAAACCCCAAAGAGTTTAGTGGCAAAACATTAGCATTTTTTTTTAACTAGTAACAACTCGATAATTAGTAGAATAGTGACAAGTCCTAGTGTCTAATGAATAGCATTAATTACTAACTATTGGAATAAAAAACGTTCTAGAATAAGTAATGAATAGTTATCAGTGAAATAGACAGTATGTACTTATCACTACCGGACTACTTGCTGGCAATTAAGATAAGTAACAAGTAACATTAACAAGACTAGTTCGTTTAATCGAATAGGGGTTAAAACGGCTTGCCACAAGACGATAGTATAAACAGACCTTTAAAGTAAACAACACGACCGTTATTTTCAAATTAACGGCCGTTAGAATGTGCGGCTCTGTGACGTCACCCGTTATAATGTAATATTGTACGATGACAGCGACTGCTCCACGCGCGGCAGCCGCCGGAGGCCGCGGCGTTTCCCGCGCGTCACGCCCGCTCGCTGGCGTGTTTACACGGGCACAGACGCGCCCACTCACCGTCAGCTCCTCGTCTATCTGCACTTTAAACGTCTGCTGCTGGAGGGTCTTCAGAATGATCGTCAGCATTGTGTCTGAGCGCGAGACCCCGGGAAATACAGCCTCGGAAGTGTCTTCAGTGAGCTCGCGTGGAGATGTGACTCAGCTGTCTTCAGGAGGGATGAGGCGCCTGTGTTATGGGAAGACGCCATCTACTTGCTGAATTGGACAAGACACATGGACGGACACATGGAAGTACAGTGACCCCTAAGAGTCTTATGAACGTCTGACTGGCATTATCCGAGATAAGAAACCAAAGCAACACGTTTCTAGCGCTTTCCTCAGAACTAGCTTCACTGGGTCCGTCCCTAGATAGTACACGGACGTCTGCAAGATGTCTGTTAAAGATAGTTTGATCTGGAAAGCATCTGATGTGTACAAACATCTAATAGAGCGTCTTTAAGATGCCAGTTTACATATATTCTATGTAAAATGGCATCTTTATGTCTCATGTTGGAGACCACACACAAAGACTATTCTATTTTAAAACACTCGTTCTTAGTTCACAGAAATATGATTTATATATAGTTAGTTTTGAAAAGCATTTACAGCAGTCTTGATTTAATTGAAAATTAATTAAAAACATTTTTGCTAACTGAAATAAAATAGAAGCTAATTAAAATTCTTATTTAAACTAATTTCTAATTTTCATCTACTCTATCTTAATGTATTAAAATAAACTGAAAAAACGAACTAAAAACTATATAGACATATTTAAAACAACAGAAACTGTTAAAAAAAAAATGACAAAACATAACTAAAAATGAACTAAAATTAAAACGAAACCACAAAATATAATGATAAAAAAAATCTAATATTGACAACAACAACAAAAAAAAAAGTTTAATATTGTGTTTTTTTTGGTTTTATTTTGGAGAAATACTATTCGATTATTTCAAGTACTCTGTTAATATAAGTAAACATGAACTTTCAACCAAAAATTAGGACAATTAAATTAGGGACCACAAAACATGAGCCAGACAAGCATTTAAAAATAAATCATTTATTTTAAAAAGTGCAAATCCAACAAATGATACATTAGAATTTTCCTACTTGCGACTTCGAGACAGGACAGAAACCCAAATATTAATTAATCTAAAGTTTATCAGGTCGATCTATAAGTGTGTTGGGGGCTTCTAGCAGCAAAACCAAAAGAAATAGAGTTACGGGATGTGACATGTTTCTAGAAAGGGGCAGGGCCAAAATTCACACCACATATATAAAGAAAAGACATCAGAAAAACATCAGATCTGCTCATTCAGAAGGAAACTCCTCTTCTCTTCACAACTCATCTTTAGGAGCGTATCGTCCTCACCCTCCTCCTCTTCCTCCTCAGGAGGTTCTTCTGTGTGCTCTTGTCCTCTGCCTCATCCCCATCCTCCTCATCTTCCTCATTATCATCATTATCATCATCCTTCTTGCTCTTTTTCCTCCTCTTCACGCTTCTTCCGTTCTTCCTCTTCCTGCTGGTCCTTCATTTTCTTTTCTGGTCCCTGATAGCATAAAATAACATCATTCCATCAGTATTTATGGTTAATTAACAATGTTTACAATGCATAAACAAATGTAAGAACTGATCACTGAAATCAAATTCTAACATGTTGTCAACAGACATAATTACCTTTGTTGCTCCCACGTTTCTGACCAAATTGTTCGGCCTCCTCAACGTCATCAGTGATCAGAAAGTTATCAAAAATCGTCCCAGTTTTCACCTGTAAGAAAGGTCAAAGATCACTAAACACAATGGATAATCAACAAGATATTGCAATCCTGCATAAATTGCCATTTAACCACAAAATTATTGCCAAAAAAAAATAAAATAAAAAAATAATTAATATATATATATATATATATATATATATATATATATATATATATATATATATATATATATATATATATATATATATATATATATATCTCTTACCTGCAGTACTACATAAAGTTATTTATACGTTTGTGTGACAATGCATGAATGTTGAAAAATCATAAATAAAAAAAAAAAAGACCTATACTTGAGCAATTCTCAATTTGCTTATGGTTCTTAATTATTTTGCAGAACAAAGCGTTGTGATCCTGCATAATGTGCCATTTAACCACAAAATTATGTTCCTAATTTTAAATTAAGTTTAAAATAAATCATAGCTGTACCTGTGTGCTCCATTACAGTTTACTTTGTTCTTATTTTTATACCAAAAATAAAATAAAAATAACTATGCTGCGTCCAATTTTGTAAAACACAAAAATAAACATGCTTTCTGCATTTTTTCCCCAGTGTACAACTATTGTATATCTAATGTCATACCTAAAGATGTAAATCTGGTATTCCACGAAATTATGGAAAAATTGTGTAATCCTGGTGGACTGGTTAATGTCACCACAGTTAACCAATCCAATTTGTTTAAAACCTACAAATGAACTTTTAAGCGGTGCCAATCTAAACCATACCTGCCAAAGATCCAGTCCCAGAACACCAATGTTATCAAATTTGTAAATGGAGTCGTCTGGAGAGTATTCAGGGTTGTCAATTTGGGTGAATCCAGGTGCCTTTGTAGTTGGGGTTGTCAATCTGTTTTGGTTTCCACTCGCCCTGCATAAACACAGCTTTGTTAGCTGGTTGGTAAAACTGGTTCCTGCATAATCCACAATCTCTCTGACTGAGAAGTTAGTTTTGAAAATACAGTAGAAATGGTCCATCTGAAAAACCTTGATTATTAATTTTGATCAAAAGCTCCTAAAAAGTCCAAACCTATTCAGGACTGAAACCAATCTAAATTGGTTTTAGCTGTTCTCCCAATGTCTAAAACTAGACCAATCCGATTTGGATCTTACGTTGCGAGGACATCTCTGATAACAAGCTAACAGTAATCACTCTAAAACTCCTGGAGCGTCCAGACCTACTTAGTACTGAACCCTAAACCTTCTTCTGCCAACTTACTGTGCAGAAAAACCAGTCTAAAGTGGTTTTAACTGGTCCCCCAGGTGCCCAAAATGGACATAAAACCTCCAAACTAGACAAATCCAACCAATTTGAAGCACTTTACAGCGTTATGTTTGGTAGATCTTAAAATATTAGGATCTTCTACTTCAGAACATCTCTGATAATGAGATGATAACATTACTCACTCTTAAAAACTACTAGAAAGTCCAAATCTACTTGGTAAACCCAAAACCTTCTTCTGGAAGCCTACCTTGCAGAAAAGACTACTCTAAAGTGGTCTAATGTCCAAAACTGTCAAACTAGACCAGTTTGACCACTCTGAAGCACTTCATGGCTTTTATGTTTGGCAGATCTTACAATATTGGGATCTTCTACACAAGAGCATCTCTGACAATGAGATGACAACATTAATGCTCTAAAAAAACTCCAGGAAAGTCCAAACCTACTTGGTATTAAACCCAAAACCTTCTTCTGGAAGCCTACCCTGCAGAAAAGACTACTCTTAAGTGGTCTACGGTCTAAAACCATCAAACTAGACCAATTTGACCACTTCAAAGCACCTTATAGCTTCATGTTTGGTAGATCTTGAAATATTACGATCTTCAATGTGAGGACTGTCATTTTGTACCTTGTACTCTGGGTTGGGATCATTGCAGGTTCCCATTCTCCATCCATGTCTTCATCCCAATCGCCTGGTTTCTTGGCATCAGGATCAGGAATGTTCTCAGGTTTGTCCCAATCCTAAATATAAAGTTAAAGCACCACTGGATTTAAGTCTAAGAACAATATATATAGCAAAGATTTCTGCACACTACTTCCTCAACTGAATATGCACCTCAGGTTTTGTGTCTTCAGGATCGTCGATTTTTGCCCGGTCGCCCAGTCCTCTGGCTTCTTGGCCTCGGGATCCTTGATCTTTTGAAGGAAGGAAATCCCAGTCTTCCTCCAGAGAACCCGATTCTACTTTCTCATTGTCGATTTTGACTTCAGACGCTCTGGTCTGGCCAGCAGGATCAGCGATACAGGTGAGTGAGTTCATCGTCCTGACGGGTGCAAGCAGAAGAAATGAACTGCAACAGCTGTGATTTAATCTTGAGATATTTTAGTTACATTAGTAAAACATACTTTGCATTTGATGTCCTTCTTGATTAGGTGATTCTGCCCTTGTAGTTGAAAATGACGTGAACTTTCTTGGTGCTGTAGCCACAGATGTCGGGTCCTACAAGGAAGATCACAGTGAAAATGACACAAAAATAGTGGAAGTAAATGCTATCAGTTTGGATTTCATGTTGCACTACGCCGGTGCTTTTCTTGGTGAAAGAAAGTGACCAATAATGACTTACCAAACATGATGTAGTACTGCGATTCAGCGTGCATATTAGTCTGGTCCAGGTCGGCGGGAAGATTTTCACATACCCGCCACAGTCAATCTTCTGCTCATGTTTCACAGTGAACTGGATAACAAGCGGTTTACCCTCATTACTAAATGAGTCAAAGCGACTGGATAGAGCATAAAACCGTAGCGCCTTGACTTGTTTGCAAACCTTGAAAGGGAGAAAAAACCATTGCATTATTTTAAGGGCATCACACATCGACTTGCAATTATTTGTATTTTCTTTTCAAATGAAGATTTTGCATAAGCAATAGAGTGCTGGTGAAGGTGAGTGACCTCTGACCTTTATCAAGCTCAGCATCGCCGAGAATTTTCCTGAGGTCAGTTTCCACTGGCCATAGTCGGATTTGTGTTTGGATTCTGACCCATCTGCTTTTCCAACCATCTGAGAGACAATTTTAATTAGGTGTTTGCAATAATAGTAGGAATTTTATTTGGATCAGTCAATAATGGATACTTCATAGCAGTAAATATTGGACTTTTTTTTATTTATTTGACAATTTGTTGCGTGTTTGTGTGTGTGTGATATATATATATATATATATATATATATATATATATATATATACACACACATACACATACACATACACACACACACACACACACACACACTGTCAAATATAATTTCAATTATATTACTATTTAAATTATGCAAATAAGTTAAAAACAACAGATATGAATCACTGGTATCTTAAATTTGCTTTTACGACAACCGTTTAATGGTCTAAAACCGAACTGAAACCAAAACCTAACACTTTGATTCATAAAGATATTTCCCGTTTGTCAAAATCCATGATGAAGTACGCATTTTGACAAAAATCTGACTCATTTGCACAAATCATGGATTCTTAGCATTACTTGTAAGTTGTATAACACAGTTTAGTATGCAAATACATCAAATGAGAGTGACACTGGCGAAATGATAAAACAGGCTTTGATCGCAGAAATGCATGAAAGTACACTTGCTCAGTGCATGATAAAAGCCATTATTTAGAAATGTTCAAGAAACACTTTCATCTCAGTAAAACATTGAAAATGCTATCTGATGTCATGCACGATCAATGACGTAAAATTTACCTCCGTCCAGAAATTGTTCTTTAAAATACACATCTGCATGCGCAGTGAAAGCCAGTGCATATATAAAGCACACTGCAGCAGCGATCCGCATCTCTGCACTGTTAAAGGATATAAATTAGATGAAGATCCTGATATAGTAATGAATGGCGCTGGAGCTAATGGTCAGCGAAATATGGCTCGGTTGTGTTCCTGCACAGATGGCTGAGAACCATTGGCCGGACGCGCAACCAATCAGATGAGACCACGAGTGAGGAGTCAGCACCGTGGGCGGTGCTTTGCGAAGCACGTGACGTGAACGCGAAGGCAGTGTGTAGAAATAAAAACAAGTAAAGTGAGATTCTTGTCGCGATAGTAAACTAGAAAAATGACATTGTTAAATGTAAAGGACGTTAATGTGATAATGTTAACGTGTGTGTGTGTGTTGTGTGTGTATGTGTGTGTGTTTAGCTTAGATATATGCTGCTTACAACTGTATTATTTAATAGCCTAATAATAATCCAATAATTAAAAATAGTAGGCTAATTATGTTCTAGAATATGTATTTGTGGTTTTCTCCAAAACACTACTGTGCAGAATTACAAAAATAATAATTTTGTAATGATTTAAAAAATAAAAACAATGTTTTATCGTAAAAAAAAAGAATATGATCAATGATGTTTTAATGTAAATATATATATATTTGTAATTTAATTTAATTTAATTTAATGTGGCACATTGCTGAGCTCAAAATTCAAGCACTACATAGCTGTAGTTTTGCTTATTAAACTGACTGCTGAAGGTTATATCTTTGTAAATAATGCCTGACTCATATGTACAGGACAAACAATTTTGATCCTGTTTCTGTTTGTCCCCAGAAGCATTTGGTGCCAAGACACAAAAATCAAAACAGTTTCAGTGAAAGCGGAGAAAGTATTGATCTGCTTTCTGGAAAAACTGTTTGGAAAAGCGCATGCTCTTAGCTGAAATCAAAACAAAGCAATGATGGGAAATATAAGGACAAACTGGAGCTGGATCGTCAGACTGGATCTCTCATGATCAGAGACAGCAGAACCACAGACTCTAGAGTTTGTACAATGCAGATTATCAACAAAGGAGCAGTCATATACAAGAAATTCTATGTCACTGTCAGAGGTGAGTAAATAAACATTTGTGTTATTAGTCAATATATAACATAATACATTTTATATATATATATATATATATATATATATATATATATACTAAAACTATAATATTTATATTCATAGTTCTACAATATGTATAACAGAAAAACAAATCTGAGCTACTGAAGCATCATATCTGCTATGTTTTGACAGACTAAAACCAGAAATGACAATCACAACAGTTCTCTTTAAGGCATGACTGTGTGAATTTTCTATTGAAGAACAAAAAGTAAAAACATTTCAAGTCATGTTGCTACAAGAACCATATTACCAAAAAAACATTTCTGTGGGACATTTTTGCATGACTCAAAATGTTTTTTTGGTTTTCTGGTTAGGACTACTAAAAGAATAGCATTATTAGACTTATTTTAGTCTCAGCAAAGTAAAAGATTCTCAGAGATGGAGAAAATAAAAGCACTGAGCATCTCCTGCAGCACTAAAGCCCTAGAAATTCACCACGAGATGGGAGAACTGCTGCTGACCATGACATACTGGGTCTCCATTAAAGAAACATTCTGTAAAAGAAGGTTTAGGGGACTAGTTGTAAATGTAGTTCCCCTTCAGGAACTTGAGCTGCAACAGAAAATGCTATGGGAATACCCCATCATGACCACGCTCTGAATCACATGTGTAATTAGTCCAATGGAAGGCGAGACATCATAGGTGGGTGACGTAGGAACTAGGAAGCTGTAAAAGCATGTGAGGTGGAACTGGCTCAGCTTTCTGTCATTCGGTGAAGCGCTCTGTGTTGTGTCAGTTAAAATCTCTGTTGTGAGTCTTATTTGGTGTTGTTTGTCAAAGAAAGAAAGAAATAAGAAACAATGTCCAAGGCCACAGAGAAAACTAAATATAAGAGCAAAGTGAGCAGCATTTCAGGCTGTGTGTTCCTCCTGCCCTCGCACATCACTGAGCAGTGCTACACACAGTCTGTGCGTTGTTTGCTTGGGGCAAGCTCGCAGAGTCAGCTCTTGAGGGAGCCGACTGACTGCATTGGGAGCAATGTAATGTGCTCACTTCGCTCCAGAAGGCTCTCTTTGAGGAGGGAGCCTTCACCAGCTCCTCTCGGTGCTGGTCCCGCTTCAGTCGAGGCTGTGCGCCTCCATTCATGGGGTTCTGATGGATTTGGCGGTGGAATGGAGACGGCAAACCCCTATCTCCTTCCTCACCCACCAGATCCGTGCCCGCTCTCTGGGATTGGAAGCCAACACTGCGGTTTCTTCCCGGGAATGGGCTTGATGCTCTGCCTGTCTTCCTCCGAGGAGGTTGATGTGGAGGGCATTGATGAGGGTTAGCCCCTCACTCAGCACAGTATGAGGTGTTGTTGGAGGTGGTTAATCGTGCTGTAGCTAAGTTAAATATCGATTGGCCGGCCGAGAAACAAGCTGAACCGCAGAAAATAAAGCTAGATGAACACTTTCTGTGGAGTAAACTGCCACCTCTGCATCAGACCCTGCCGCTTCTTACCACACGATCACGAGGTGTCAAATCATGGGCAAGACCAATTTCATCACGCTTATTTACTCGCCTCACTCACTATGCAAATGTGGTGGGGTTAGTGACCACATTTATAAGGCAATGCCCCAGGTGGAAGAGACCTCGGAGCTATCTGTCCCCTGGCCATTGTCCTTAAAGGATCCAGCATTGCCCTCCAAGCTGTTACGCATAACATCTAGCTTGCTGGGCAAGGGGTATACGGCAGCAGGTCAGGCTGGTGCGGTCGGCACACCATGGCAGTGTTACAGGCGTACTCAAGCTGACCTGTCAAAGGAGATAAATGAAGGCAAGGAAATAAAACTCATGATATCGCAGAGCTTCACAGGACCACTGATTTATCTCTGCACCACCAAAGAGACTGCCCGTGCCATTGGGTGGTCTATGGTAGATCTAGTGGCGTCAGAGAGACATCTGTGTTTGACCCTGTCAGATATAAAGAAAAGGACAGGGTCTTCCTCATGGATGCCGCTTAGCCTTCTGGCCTGTTTGGTGACTCCGTCAATCTCGCATCGACGGAGGGGCTCCCTACTGGGGAAGAGTGGGGTGCACTGCATTATCGGTATTTGTCTCTCCTCAGTGCCCCTCGGAGATCTTTCAGCCAACCCTGCCACCAACGGTGCTTTAGGCACAAGCAGTCTCCTTCTTATCTGGACTTTGCACCCAGCATGGCCAAAGTGTTTCCACAGCCTATCGTGCTACAGGCCTTTTGTCCTCCTCCCTTCAGGGAGCCTGACCAGCAGAAGCTTAACTAGCGAGCACTAAACACATACATCCACAGAGCTGCCCTGTGGAGAAGGCGGACCAACTGTTGGTGTGCTATAGTCCAGCTAATACGGTCTTCCTGCTACAAAACAGACCCTCAGTCGGGTGGATAGTTGATGCCTTTCTCTGCTTACGAGTTCTCTGATCTTCCCTCAGCCAATGGGGTCAAGGCTCACTTCGACCAGGTATGGCGGCCTCCAAGGCCTTCTTAACAGGTGTGTCTATGCAGGACATCTGCAATGCAGCTGGATGGTCCCGCCTCACATCCATCAGATTCTATGGCCTAGATGTGCAGTCACTCCTGGCTCTAACCACTAGGCCACCACTTCCCAGACCATGACTTCCCCTTAGCTGTGCTCTTCCACACTAGACAGGATTTGCAAGTCCGGTGTGTGGGCATACTTGTTCCCATAGTGTTTTCCAAAGCAACGTATGTAACCATGGTTCCCCAGAGGGAACGAGATGCTGCGCTCAGGGCCATACTTCCAGCATCCCTCAAGCACTTGCTTCATTCCTAGAAGCTGACGCCGGTTCCACCTCACATGCTTTTATAGCTTCCTGGTCGCTACTTTACCCACCTATGACGCTCTCACCCTTCCATTGGAATGATTACACATGTGATTCAGAGCTGGTCATGCTGGGGTGTTCCCATAGCGTTTTCCGGCGCAGCATCTCGCTCCTCCTTCAGGAACCATGGTTACATCGTAACCTGGAGACATTCTGATACAGGTAGATTCTAAGAAAAAATCTGTAAAATAACAGAAAAGAAATACTGACAGTGCAAGTGTTTGTTCCATTAGGACAAGACATACACATAAAAGTGTGTAAATTGTGCTGTTAATACAGGATTTTAAGGAACAAAAACTGAAAATGAGCAAATACTTTGAACATTAAAGTAAAAGGGAAACAAAAGAAAACAAGAGCCCAGCAGAACCACCAACTGTTAAGCAATTTCAGAAGTCTAGTAATAAATTAAACAATATTTGATTTAAATTTGATTATGTCTTAATCCAGATCATTTTAGTTCTACCTGTCGCTACCAGAAGTCACAAAGGACCAGATGTGGGCCACATCTCAGAAATGGCCAAACCGGTTTGTTGCACACAGTTTGTTACATCATATGATATAAATATAAAAGATATTAAAGTCATATAGATTTTTGCCTCAGTATCTTAAAGTTTGAGGTCGTTGTTATTGCATTAATAATAGGCAACATCACACAGTGAAAGCGTGCACTCTCAATGCGATGTGCACTAGTATATCCTACTAGGTGGGAATAAATGCTTCACCCACAAACTATTAACACATAAACTTCCAGCAGAAGCTGTTGATCTACCCAACAGATCAAACCACATTTCTGTACAGATAAAATAAAGAGGAAAACCACTGCAGGGTCCAGTTGACTCAAAACCAGTGAATTACTTGTATAGCCTAATGTTTGCCTGTGTTGTTACAATGAGTGCAAGTTAAAGCAGCACTATGTAACTTTTATGTATTCAAAATTTGCAAAATGTTTATAATGAGCAAGTACATCATGAATGCATCTTCAAAACCAAGTTTTTGTCTTATCCTGAATCACTATGGTACACTTATAATAAGTGCTTATGTTAGGACTATTGTAGCCTGGTCAGGTCATCACTGCTGTGGAGTAACACATGCCTCGTGGAATCGCCATAGACATAAACTTAGAGAAGTGGCTCTGGTTAGAATGTTCTTCCAGAGGATGCGTGCAGTTCTGTATATTAACCCCTAGAGCCAAAACTTACATAGTGCTGCTTTAATGAAAAAATACAGCAACCAGTAAATGTAATTGTGCTTTTCAAAAATTTGCATTTTATGAGGGAATCGGTATGAGAAAACCTGAGTTCATGTTCTCTGGCTTTTGATTGTAGAATTTGGTGTTTTGCTGAATTTGAGCACAGTAACTTAAGACTTAAGTTTTGTAAATCTAGTTAACACGCTGATTTTACCTTGGACATTTCTTCTGGAGAAATCCTGGATCAATGTTTTCTGACAAAAAGCAGAGCATCTCCTGCTTGACAAACCTATAGAATACTCATTGACAACACTTTGATGAACCGTCGACAGGAGAAAGAAACATTCACAGACTGATGACCTGCTTCCATTGTTATTACATCTAAGTTTATTTTTATATTTTAATTTTAAAAGCACATTTATTACATTATACTTTGTTATATTACTGTACTAAAACAAAAAAAAAAAAACATTTTGCCATCTTTGCTCTTCTGACAGGCTAAACAATTTCACAATTTTTCTTCCTCTCTTTGAAAGTTGTGGGAGCTTATCGTGAATTTTGTTTCTTTTACCGTTCAATGAAATTAAGAGGTAAAATATTATACTTTCTTTATTTCCCATTCACTGCTGTTTTAAGTTAAGTCTATGACGACTTCCGCTTCTGATTATTTGTTTCCCACAAAACGTTATAATACATACTATTAAAGGGGTACTCCACCCCAAAATGAAAATTTAGTCATTAATCACTTACCCCGTGTCATTCCAATCCTGGAAAACTTTGTATCACAGTATGCTGCGTATGCTTTTCTGTATCAGCCAGCCACAAGGATGTGCTGTTTCTACGGTATTTAGCTTTGAAAAAACAAGCGATCCTTGTGGCGCTGATCAGAAGAGCATATGGAGATATAGAGAGACACAGAGGAGACTGTTGACAAAGGAATTGTTGAATAAAGTCATTTTTTTTTTCTTAACTACGGAAAGTTTCTCATCAGCTTCATAACGTTATGGTTGAACCACTGATGGCAGATGGACTATTCTGATAATGTCTTTCATACTTTTCTGGACCTTGACAGTGTAACTTACTTGGCAGTCTATGGGACAATCACAAGCCTCCTGGTTTTCATCCAAAATATCTTAAATTGTTTTACAATTTAAACCTTTTAAAGGTTTGGAATGACATGGGGTAAGTGATTAATGATAAAATTTTCATTTTGGGCTGGAGTATCCCTTTAAGAAAAATAGGCAGTAATATAAATAGTAGGCTAAACTTGTTTTAGCTGTACATGTTATGGTTTACTTAAAGGGTTAGTTCACCTGAGAATGAAAATTTGTCCATCTTCTACTCACCCTCAAAGCATCCTAGGTGTATGTGACTTTATTCTTTCAGAATAATCCAATCGAGTTATATTAAAATTGTCCTTGCTCTTCCAAGCCTTTCAAAGGGGTAAGCGGGTGTTTGTTGTCAACAGTTCAGAAGAGCGTGAAATAAAGTCGCACATCTATAATAAAACGTCCCTCACACGGCTCGGGGTGAATAAAGTCCCTCTGTAGAGAATCCATGCGCTTTTGTAAGATAAATATCCAGATTTTAAATGTAATAAACACTTTTTTTCTGCTTAACCCCACTGAAAGGCTTGGAAGAGCAAGGACAATATTTAATATAACTCTGATTGGATTATTCTGAAAGAAGAAAGTCACATACACATAGGATGCTTCGAGGGTGAGTAGAAGATGGAAAAAATTTTATTCTCGGTGAACTAACTCTTTAAGGCATCTTGCAGAGGTGCCAAAATAATAATTGAATAGTAAAAAAATAAATAAAAATTGTTTTAGAAGAAAAACCCCACTAACTTAATGTACATTTACAAATATCAATAAGGTAAATTTGTGTATATGTAATGTTCTGATCTCATTAAAATGTACATAAATATTCCACCAGAAGAGCTCAACATCAAAAAATGTAAAACATGGATAGACTCTTGAACCTTTAAGTGAGAAAACTTTATTAATAAAGGCAAGCAAATGCAGATGACAAATGGACAGCAGTAAAGTGAGATCTGTGTGTGTCTCTTTATCAATTTGTTTTATGTGTGTGATTAAAAATAAACAATAAAGCCTTTCAGACACTTAAAAATACAAAGAGAAAGCATGAACTCCTTTAGATTACAATACTTCATCAAAAGATGAACATATACAGCCATAAATTAATAATTAAAGCTGACTGAGAAAAACTTAATTGATAAAAGCAAGCAAAATCACAACCAATGGGCAGAAAAGTGAAATCAAGTAGGTTTTAAAAGCCCTTAAAACCTGAAATAAAACAAGAAAGATTACCTTGTGTGTGTGTACTTATATAGAGAGAGAAAGAAGGACAGAATATAGAAAACAAAAGTGATTTTGGTAATCTTCAGCATTCATGACAAACACTCAAATTTGATACTTTGAGCATATATGAGCATTTGGAAATTAGCTTCATCCATACCAGCAGATGATTATATAAAGCCTGTAAAAAAAAAAAAAAGATTGACAAATCATTCAAAAAATAGTTATATGACTAATTACAGCATCGCATTTAGATTCCTGAGGTGTGAATATGTGCTTGATCTTGTTCCGCTCTTCTGGATCTGATGTCATAAACCACAATAATGATAGTAGCCACCACCAGAGCAGAGAGGACCAATTGCATCACAGCTTCAGTAGAACCACAACAGTGTTCAGAGTCTGAGGAATAAAATCATCAAACTGAGATCAGCTCAGTCAATAAACATTCATATCAGCACCAACATCAACTAATATCAGCTCTGCTGTACCTGAACATGTGTGACAGAGTTGTGTGATGTCCAGAGGTTGAGTCTGGTTGCTGATGGGATTGTTGAGCACACAGCTGTAGCTGTTTTTATCCTGATATTCCACCTCCAGATGTAGAGAGAAACTGATGCTGACATTAGACACACTGATGCTGGACAATAAACTGTTTCCTTTGTACCAGGAGAGAGTCACATGACTCACATTCACCACTGAACACACCAATGAACAATATGATGATGATGATGATGATGATGATGATGATGATGATGATGAAAACATTCTCTGCTGATGACAGGAACAGGCAGACGAGCTGGAAACATGAGAGAATAATCAGAAAAATTAACAAATCTAAAAAACATTTACTGCTCAGTGTGTTGAGTTATAAAGAAACATTAAATGATTCAAAACAAATAAATCCGAACTCATTAATAAAATTAGAATGTCTGGAAGACAGGACAAATGATCTCTACTCACCATATACAGAAACTCTAAAAGCTTTTGATGATATTTTTGATTTAAGTATACTTAGTTTATAATTTCCAGCATGTTCAGTTGTTATGTCTGTGATGGTCAGAGATCCAGTTTGATTGTCCAGCTTCAGTCTGTCTCTGAATCTCCCATCAAGAACATCATCACATACAGTCATGCTATCGGTCTGTTTAAAGATTCCAGCTATAAAAATGTTTTAATTGAAAAACTCCACTGAATCTGATCAACAGCCTTCATTTTAGTAAGATCACAGTTTAGAGTGACTGAATCTCCCTCTGTCACTGATATTTCGCCTGTATCACCAAACACACAGAGAACAAACAGAAATATGATTTGTCACAAATCAGCACTTGTTAAAATATATTGCTTGTTTATGTAAGTACTAACTCTAAAATTTCATTTTCAAAATGAATAATAATATAAAACAACAGCACAGACACAAAATAGTGTGTGGATATATATTGTATCTGGTGATGAAAAAATAAAACAGGTAACAAATATTTAACTGACCATAGACAGCTAGAAAGAAATGTATGCTCATACGGTTGATCGCTACATAATAAACTCCATTGTGTTCAGTTGTGAAGTTTGTTATGGTCAGAGATCCAGTTTGATTGTCCAGCTTCAGTCTGTCTCTGAATCTCCCATCAAGAACATTATTATTTACAGTGATGTTGTCGACTCGCTTATTGATTTCAGCTATTAAAGTGTAAAAAACCTCCACTGAATCTGATCATCATCCATTATTTCAGTAAGATCAGCATTTAGAGTGACTGATTCTCCCTCCGCCACTGATATTTCACCTGTATCACCAAACACACACACAACAAACAGAAACTGGGTTCATCAGACTGAGAGTGTTATTTCATAGTTTACTAAAGTAAATAGTTCTAAGTTTAAATTTGAAATGAATGATATACAGTAACAGAAATGGTGTTTGGATTAATAACTGTATGTTTGTGCTGATTCTGTAAGGACCAATCACCGGCATCCAATGGTATTTTGCATGCAGGGCTTTTACTTGCTCTTAGTTTCAGTTTGACTACAGCTTCACATTTAATCTGGAAGCCAGTTTCAAATGAATCTAAAATTTAGACTGATATTATTATTAGGGGTTCAAGCATGTAGTACTGAAACCCTATTGTAATTAATTTTAGTTTTGTTAGTTTTCATGCTCCGCTCATTGCAGTGGAGTTTCAAGGATTGGGTCGTGAGCAGATTGAAGGGTGAACAGATTACTTTCTGTATTCCTGATTCATGAGCTCTTCTCAGATTTGTAGTTTCATTGTTTGATTTCATTGTATCTGTTTTTGTGAACCTCTTGTGTTCAAGCTTAACAGGAATTTTGTTCTTATACTTAAAACATAATACAAGTGAAACCAATATTTAACTCACCTTAGACAGAGAAATAGAAACTCTTGCTCACACTGTTGATCTGTAGTACATAATATCCAACATGTTTTATTCGGTGTTTGTGATGGTCAGGGATCCAGTTTGATTGTTCAGCTTCAGTCTGTCTCTGAATCTCCCATCAAGAACATCATCATATACAGTCATGCTGTCGACCTGCTTATAGATCTCAGCTATTAAAGTGCTTTTATGTACAAACCACCACTGAATCTGATCATCATCCATAATTTCAGTATGACTAGAGTCTAGAGTGACCAAATCTCCAATTTTCACTGACTTATATTCTGCAAAAGCCACCTGAAGAACAGAGTTTTTCACATATTAATGCTTTAAAATTGGTTACAGATTTTGTAAGCATTTTATATAGTTCTGCTTACAGTCAATCGTTTTATTTAATGTGATGAAACATGCCAAATAGTGTGGACATAATTTCTGGCCATAGAAGGAAATTATGAATACATGCTAAAACAAGAGAGAACCAACAAAATATTATTAACTGATTATGTTGTAGTCAGTGTATGTTTATTCCTGTGAGGTTTTGTTTTTCTATATATATATATATTTTTAAAAGTATTTTACTTATTTATTTATTTGCATAATAAAGTAAAGTCTGTAGCTGTATTTTTTGTTTGTTTGTTTGTTTTTTTGGGGAGGAGTTTTGCTCTTCCTTTATATATTTAAAAATATAAAATAGTTTCCTTATATTTTTTTGCTCTTCCTTTATATTTAAAATATATTTAAAAATCTGAAATATTTTCCTTATATTTGTAGAGTCATCAAAAACAAAACAAACCGTTCCCTCCGCAACCTGAGAGTGTTTGGCTCTGTCTCTCCTGTAACTGTCTTCAGCTCATTTGTTCTTCATTTCTTATCAAATGTCTCAAATGTTTCTCCTCTCAGACTGATTTCAGTTTCTCTAATAGCTTTATGGAGCAGGAATAGATCTGGTGTTTCATACTGTTCATCTTAAATCATTTCTCAAGATTTAGAATAATTTTTTTAAATACAAAATTACCAAAAATGAGCTAATCTGAAAAAATAAGGTGGGAAGAAAGTGATCTTAAATGACTAAATGGTTTGTTTGTTTGTTTGTTTGTTTTATAAAAAATAATTTTGAATAAATAAAAACACTTAATAAATATTATTAGTGTGAAGACTGGCAGCAAAAGACAGTGTAATTGAGACTCACCAACGACCTTAACGCTGAATCTGTATTTTGTCTCTGAGCTCCTGTTTCTGATGGTCACTTCATAAAGTCCAGAATCTGTGGTTCTGATGTTTGTGATAGTCAGAGATCCAGTCTGATTTTCCAGCCTCAGTCTGTCACTGAATCTCCCATCAGGACCATTATTGTATATATTGAATCTTCCAGCTTCTTTATTGATTTGAGCTATAAGAGTCTCTGGATGTCCAAACATCCATGTTATTTTATCATCTGCCTGTATTTCAGTAACACCAGATTCTAGAGTGACTGAATCTCTCCCTTCACGAATAATGTCTTTACTGCATCACCAAACACACCTGAAGAACATGAATAAAAAAGATTTTTAAACAACTTAAACACAGATTACTAAAGTAAACTGTTGTACATTTAAAATGTATATTTAAAATGAATAACATCCAAACACACAAAATCATACACAGAAAGAAAACCCTTCTACTTCAGATGAGAATCACGTCACGACTGAAACTAAAGCTGTGCTGTTTGAGCTTCAGTCTTTATAAAAGGGACTTTAGAAAAATAAACACTGAATCTAAGGAAGGAACTGAAATCATAAAAACACATTCAAACTCACCAACCAGAAGCCACAAACATAAACAGAACCAAAATCTGTCAAACATCTTCAGCGGTTTCAGTCCACAATTAAAAAGACAAACTCTTCTAAACTGGTTCAATAATAAAATGAGAGATGAGCTGATGTGACAGCCTGGTCTCTGTGTTTATACGTAGGTATACATTTACAAACATTTACAAGTTACATTTTATTGATGCTAAAACGTACAATTAAGATGTATTTCAAAGTTTAAAACATACAAATCGCTACAAAAATTTTTTTTAGCTAAAAACTTAAAATATTTAGTATCTTATATCATTAAGATATTCGTTTCAATGCATTTTTATAATTTTATCAATAAGCATTTAGATTTTAGGCCCCTTAACCTACCTTCAAACCTTAACCTACCCATTTTATAGAGAATATAAAAGGATATAAAACACAATTGACTGAAATATCCAGCAAAATAACCATTTTAGTAACAATATAGAATTAAACAATTTTATAGTCGCTACTCGCTAATCCACTCCTACCTCTAAATATTTTCAGCGATTAACAACATAAATTCTGCTCTACACCTCACACAATACTGTATACTGCCTGAGAGGACTGCAACTGCAACACATCGTCATTTGGATTACTTTTGGTACTGCTTTTGACATTTTTCAATGAATAAAGGATTGTAATTGCATTTATCTGTCTGTCATGTTTTCTTATACTGTGCAGAAATAGTTATGTTTAGGTTATCCAGATTATTTTCCCGATCCACTCGTGTAGCAGCATCATTCAAACACACCTCACCAAAAACATGGCATGCATATCTGTGACGAATGCAGGCAGAGCCAATGAGCATTCGATTATCCTGCGTAAAACCTGTCATTTGAAGTGGCAACATGTGAATTTCTTTACAAATTCAAATATTGCCACTTCAACGACATTGGTTTTACGGTCAGCTTTGCGGCTTGGTTTGTCAGCTGCCATTAAATTGTACAAGAAGAAGAAGAAGAAGATGCTTTGCTGCTTTACTGTTTGTGGTAACTGTACTCACTGCTCGGATGGATGAAGATTGCGAATAAAGGCTTGATTTGGGTCTGTTCAGAGTCGTATGGATTCAGAAGATTTGGATTACAGTGCACAAATAAAAGTGTTTCATTTCGTAATTATTTTATGCTTTTGGTGTATTTTATAGTTCTTTTGTCTGTCACAGCATTTCGGAGAAAACACCTTTGTGGCCCATGGCAAACAACGTAAACATTACATGACTATATAGGTTAAAGGGGTCATATGATGCAATTTAAATGTTTTCTTCTCTCTTGAGTGTTACAAGCTCTTGGTGCGTAAGAAGATCTGTAAAGTTGCAAAGACTAAAGTCTCAAATCCAAAGAGATATTCTTATAAAAGTTAAGACTTTAAGTCCACGCCTCAAAAATGGCTCGTTTTAACGCCCACATCTCTACGCCACTGTGTGGAAGATTTGCAAACGCCCCAGATGTTCACGCAAAGAAAGAAGGCATAACTTTTATTCTTGTTGTATATTGCTTTTGCCTCATGTTGTGGAGATGCTGTATTTCGCTAGGAAACTGAAACTACTTTGTTTGGTCTTCCAAAAGAGCATGATATCCGCTTCATCATGTCTAGAGCTGATCTGTGCTGGTCGCTGAGGAAATGCATCAACTTCTGCGACTGTGGATCACCGGATCGGCTTTCATTGTAGATGAAGTGGAGTCCATCCCGGGATGTCACGTGTCCTTCGTCGAATGTGTGCGATGTGTGACACATTTTATGGAGGACTGAGTTTTTTGGTTTTATCTTGTCCCAACGGTGTTCTGACCGGGATACACATCACAGTATGGTAAGGATCGTAACATTTCCGCTCACATGCTTGAGGTATTCAGCCAATCACAACACACTGGATAGCTGGCAATCAGAGCACACCACGCTTTTCAGAACGATGAGCTTTGTAAAATTGTCGCTTTTAGAAAGGCGTGGCATAAAGGAGCAACAATAATGTACATTATGTTGAAAATAATGTTTTTTGAACCTTAAACTGCATGAACACATTTCATTATACCAAATACACAACATAATGCTCTTTTAGTAACGTTATATGACCCCTTTAAACGATTACATAAATGTTATTTATTTTAATGGTTTAAAGGGAAGTCTTGTTTAACATTATGCACTGATAAAATCTTGGAAACGAGCTGGCAGCAGAAATCACACAGAACAGAACAAAATGTTATCATTTCATGTTAAGTAAACAAGTAAACAATTTAATAATGCAACTGGAAACAAGGTCATTGATATAACAACTAACAACAAAAATAAAATTAATGCAACGATTTCAATATTCATAAGGATTCATTTTTAGGTGTCAGCAATATGTCAGTTTTGTATGTTTAGATGCTTAAAAATCGCCTGTATTGTATGTTTTACTGTGCATTCCAAACAGGATATATTGCCATACGAACGGCACTTCAGAGTGAAAACAATCATGGCGCCATATTGAAGGGACGCTCCAAACTGAAGTGCTCAAAACTGGCCACTTCAAAGGGCCCTTCAGAATGAAGGATTTTGAAAGGGTACAACTGAAGGACACTCGAGGTCCCATGATCCTTGTGCAGATTCTTTGCATGATGACGGCGCTCCGTGGGCACGTGATGATGATGCAGAAGGGCACTTCAAGAAACGATTGTTTTGTTTCCTACACCCTTCAACCCTTCGAAGCTTTCCTCGAGGGTAAACCCTTTGAAGGGATTAGGGCATAGGGATGAGCCCTTCCGAATTGAACGCAGTTTAGTAACTGTAAAACTTAAGTAAGTGTAGATTTTAAAGAATCACATTTTACGTAAAATACATAAATTATCAGCTAAAATACATACAAATTATTGGAGCTGATGTGAAGCTGGACTGTAATAAAGCAAACTCTAATGTCAGTTTAAATAAGCATTTTTGACAGTGCTGATGTTTGCACATTTGTTTGTTTGTTTTTTGCTGATTATTTCACAGCCTGAACTTTGTCACTTTACACCCAGGCTCTAGCTTCCTGTAGATCCTTGTTTTATGGACTAGACTAGAGAAGTTAAAAATGTAACTTCTGTGAGTTTTAAACTAACATTTAAATCTTGTCACGCTTGTCACAAGATCCTGTGAGATTCAAACCAGTGTTAATTTAGTATCGAGATACTGTATATGTGTGTGTGTGTATATATATATATATATATATATATATATATATATATATATATATATATATATATATATATATATATATATATATGATATACTTGTTTTATTAACATTTTGAATTATTTTATTTTTATATTGTTCATGTTCATTTTAGTTTAAAGGGGTCATATGACGTTGCTAAAAATAAACATTATTTTGTATATTTGGTGAAATGCAATGTGTTTATGTAGTTTAAGGTTCAAAACCACATTATTTTCACATAATGTACATTATTGTTGCTCCTCTATGCCCCTCGCTGTGTCCGGCATGACAAGACAAAAACAATAAAACCCATTCTAAACAAGGCATTTGTTGCATCCAGTGGGGACATAATTACTGATTATAATGACTTATACTGTCTTTTTATGCATTGTGTTGTGATCGGCCATGCATACATAAAACCATGTCTGAGAAACGACAAACAACAATTGACAAGGCTGTGAGTCAGAAGCCAGACTGTCCTTGCAAAGTTGGAACTACCCCACTTTATAGAAACAGATGCCAGTGTTCTGATGATTTGTGCTACCCTGTCAGATTTTGCTACCTCCCATTAAAACAGATGGTAGCATAATTCGAAGCTAAAAGTGCTACCTATCAGATTTTGCTTCCAGCATGATATTAATAAGGTATGAGGCTTTATTAACATGTACATCTACCCCAACCCTAAACCTACCCATACAGTAGGATAAATGCAGTGTTGGTAGCATAATCTGATAGGTAGCATTATTTGTCACAACACCAGCATTTTATGCTACTCTACAGGAAACAGTCCTCGCCTCCATAAAATGCGCTGCACACATCTGTATATTTGGGTTGAACTGTTCTGGAACAGTGTTGAAATACAACTTAACCACTAATTTCTAGTCGCGTTCCTTTTTTGAAGACCAGACAAAGTAGTTTTGCTTTCACAATGAAACACAATGTTCCACAACATGGCGGTGGGCAATAGTAAGAATATATATATATATATATATATATATATATATATATATTTTAATGGGTTTAAAGGGAGTAAGGAACCACTTACTATTAACAAGACCAAAAACAAAATTTGGGGCCCAGGGGCCTTTGGTTATCTTAAGGTGCCTCTGCTAATTAGAAAGGCATCGACAGCTGTTTTCACTCAAATAGGTTAGGTGTGTATTTAAATGGAGTCTGTTGCTGGCATGGAAGCGCACAGCCTGTTTCATCATATACTCCACCTGCAGGCGATGCAGTTGTGTGCATTATGTATGGCGTATGGAGGCAAGACGGACTCATTGTGCTTTCACACTTATTTGCAGTCTGGTCCTGATCCACGGCTGCGTACATAAACACATTTATTCATTATCTTAATTTCAAATCCAAAAGTTGTAACTGAAAATGCTTTTTCAGCATTCTTTTACACGGTATGAAATACAATCTTTATAGAGGTATTCAATAAATATAAGCAATGTATTATTCAATGCTTTTCACTTATAGATTTATAGATGAAGTTGCTAAAGTAAGTGGCAAAACATTTTAACACCCTATAGTCTACTTGTCTTAAATAGTAGGCTATAGCAATCATTTTAAATTAAAACTCACCTCTAACAGAAACAGTTGGCTCTCGTGCCTTTTCTTTTGCATTTACATCTTTATTAAAAGCAATCTTGCAGTTTTATAAACAACTTTGTTTTTCCTATCTCCACAAAGTGTACTTTTCCTTGCATTAAACCTAGCCAAAAGCCATATGTGTTGACCGTGAAAGTGGTGAGGATGGTGCTTCATACTGTTCATCTTAATTCATTTCTCAAGATTTAAATTCATAAATAATAAATTAATTTAACACAAAATGACCAAAAAATTTACTGATCTAAAAAATAAGGTGGAAAGAAAGTGATCTTAAATGACTAAGTGGTTTGTTTGTTTTATAAATAATTATTAAATAATTTTGAATAAGTAAAAACACTTAATAAACATTTATTAGTGTGAGAGACTGGCAGCAAAAGACAGTGTAATTGTGACTCACCAAAGACCTTAACTTTGAATCTGTATTTAGTCTCTGAGCTCCTGTTTCTGATGGTCACTTCATAAAGTCCAGAATCTGTGGTTTTGATGTCTGTGATGATCAGAGATCCAGTCTGATAACCCTTCCTCAGTCTGTCTCGAAATCTCTCATCAGCACCATAATAGTATGTATTGAAATTTCTATCTTCTTTATTGATTCTAGCTATAAGGGTCTGTGAATTTCCAAATGTCCATGTTATCAGATCATAAGTCTGTATTTCACTAACACCAGATTCTAGAGTGACGTAATCACCCTCCATCACTGACACTGACTTCACTGCATCATCACCTAATATACCTGGAGAACATAAAGAAAAAAATAAATAAATGAACAACTTAATGAAAGTTTACTACAGGAATTCATTTTGTGCATTCAAAATGAATAACATCCAAACACACAACATCACACACAGAAAACACTTTTACTTAAGATGAGAATCACATCAGGACTGAAACCAAAGCTGCTGCTGTTTGAGCTTCAGAAATTTTTCTGGACATTCAGAAAAACAAATCCTGAATCTGAAGAAAAAACTGAAATCATAAAAATCACATTTCAAACTCACCAACTAGAGCTACAAACACAAACAGAACCAGAATCTGTCAAACATCTTCAATGGATTCAGTGACAAATATGAAAAGACAAACTCTTCAAAACTGGTTCAGTAATAAAATGAGAGAGGGGCTGATGTGAAGCTGCTCTGTAGTCTTGTGAAACTACTGTCAGCTAAAATAAATGCTCATCTTTAAGTGTTGATGGGTGTGACTGTCTATCTCTTTCTTTGCTGAGTAATTCACACTCTGAACATTGAGTTCCAGTAGGCCTCAGCTTCCAGTAGATCAACGGTGTTGTTTTCCACAGAAATAAACTGACCCATAACATGTTAAATGTGTCTTAAAGTAACTGTTTCATCTTGTCATGAGATCCTGAGAGTCTTTGGCTCTGCTCTCTCCTGTAACTGTCTTCAGCTCGCTTATCAAATGTCTCAATGTCTCAGACTGATTTCAGAGTTTCTCTAATGGCTTTATGGAGCAGGAACAGATCACCTGCTAGAACCATGATATTTTCATACACAGCAAAATCCCCAGAGTAAGGCCTTGGACACACTAGATGACTTTCAAATCTTAACCGATCACAGACATAATAACAATTTTAACCAATTTCCCATTTTCAGCATTACCAACCTCTGAATGCACATACTAGATGATCCGGCGAACCCCCTCCTTCGCCATCTTTTATTGCCTTTTATTGCTCTACAGAAGTTCTTATTGAGAATTAACAGATGTTTAGATGTTAAAGGGGTCATATGATCCTTTTAAAGATCATAATTTTGTGTATTTGGTGTAACAGAATATGTCGACATGCTATAATGTTCAAAAAACACAATATTATTGAAATACTATACATTATTGTAAGTCCTCTATGCCGCCTCTCTCAAATGCCTCATTTTCTACAAAGCCCTCCTTCTGATTGGCAACTGACCCAGTGCATTGTGATTGGCGAACATTGCAAAACTCTGCGGAAATGTAAGCCTCTTCCATAATCACAAGCTTCATCTTTCCAAAAAATTGTGAGACAGTTAATAATGTCCTTAGTTTTTCCATCAGTTCAAGCCCAAAGGGAAACAGAGTGCGTGACAGACACAGTGATGAAGCTTCAGTATGTGTTTGCAGTACACAAGCCACGGATGGTTAAGACAGCTGACTCCACTCTGATGTGACCTCTCTCTCTCTCTCTCTCTCTCTCTCTCTGCTCTCTCTCACACACACACGCATGCGATTACCCTACTCTGCTAAAACTCCGATTTGAATAGCAAATACTTAATCTGATAACAAAACATACTTACAGTAGCTGATTCAGAAGCACCAGATTGTCGAGTAGAAAGTCAGAATGACCTCCTCTCCTAGGTTCATGAAAGCGGTCATCCATAAAATGCGTTGCTGTTCTGTTGTAAATCTTAAAGATTCCTAAATGCATCTACTTCGGAAGGCCAAATAAAGTGCTTCTTCTTTCAGCTAGATACACGCAGCATCTCCGGACATGGCTGCTTCAACACTAACTGTTTACTGAAACCACGGCATGCGCAAATATATTGTGATGTAGGCCGTGGGGTGTGTTTGAATGAGCCGTTTAGGGGTGCGTGGCAGATTCTTAACTTTGATAAAGAATATCTCTTTGGTTTTGACTTTAGTCTGTGCAACTACACAGATCTTATCTATGCACAATCAGCTCGTAACACTCCAAAGAGAATGGAAAACTTGAAATCACATCATACTGACCCCTTTAAGGTTTTATTAGTCAAAAAATGAAAAACAAAGAATTGCATTAGTGTTTCACCAACACACACACACACACACACACACACACACACACACACACACACAACACACACACACACACAACACACTAAAACCTCCATGAACCAAATGCCACTGTAATGCTTTAATGTTGAAAAGAACAACTGTTACCGCTCAGACTTTTAAACATGAGTACTTATCTACAACCTTCAACAGTGGTGACAATAATTATTCATACAGCAGTGCATGATGGGAGTTTTGTACTACGGTGATACCCAGCATGCACTGCTGTTGGAAAGCACTCATATCAGAATCTTTTCTTTTTCTGTTGTGCTTATGTATGTTTTTTCTCCCTTGTTAAAGACTGTTAACTTATTAAGCAGTGTGTAATGAAAGGTTTTTCCCTTGTATTTTAAGTAGTATACCTCCACTGGGAAGTGATGTTGGTATATATATTTTCTATTTTTTTGTCTTTCCCTGACATGATGTAGATCGAAAGTGAAAGTAAAGAGTTTCAAGTTGGCTGCGTTCTGACAGAAAAGAACTTGAGTCTTTATTTAAAATCAACAGGTTATGGGCCCAGACGCTACAGTGAAGGTGCTGAAAGGCTTATTGAAGATATTGAGAGACTGAATAAAAATGAGTTTAGAGTCCAAGACAGTGGACATTGTTTCGTTAAACGGATCAAACTATCCTATGTGGAAAGTGCAATGTCAGATGGCATTAATGAGAGACGGACTATGGGACTTGGTAAATGGTACAGAAGTTGCTCCATGATCAGATCCAAGTAAGTTGTCAAGTTACATGGCTAAAAGTGATCACACACTGGCTACCATCAGTATTGTCTATATAACTAAATTATCTTTAGTTGCAAATTAATCAGCTATAATAACTGCATACAGTATCTTTTACAGCACTGATGTGTCTGACAACAACCGCTTGCCTGTTTGTTTTTGCTGATTATTTTACACTCTGAAGTGTCACTTTACGCTCCAATCTTCAGCTTCCTGTAGATCCTGTTTGATGGTGTAATTTTCAAAAGTGTCCTGTTACTTTACTGAGCTTTAAACTAACATGTAAATCCTACAAGATTCAAACCAGTATTATTTTAGTATATTTGAGAAACTATTACAATTTAATTCAGATTTTGATTCAGGTTCTATTTTATATTTTCAGTTATTTTTTTATTTATTTATTTTTTTTAATTTCAGTTACTTTTTGCTCTTCAACATGCATCTGCAGATATGCTTGGTTGAGGTCAGTTTTTCACTTTAATTTCCTCCATGCTGCCTAACTCTGGTTTGAAAACTTCCCTGTGTTTTTGCAACATACCTTCTAGGTCTGGTGTTTTAGGTGTCTCCTGATAACATGCTGATTCAGGCTGAGCCACTTGAGGGTGTTGTTGATCCCAAAGAAAGCTATTGAACTTAACACAAATCTAAACCTTTCTAAAACCATATATGTGGCACCTGCAGAAATTCTTAAAATATAGGCCTACATGTAGTTATTTCAGCCAGAAGGCACTTGACACAATAAATGTAACAAAACATGGAGAGACTCTTGAACCTTGAAGAGTGAGAAACTATATTGATAAAGAGCAAGCAAATACAGATGACAAATGGACAACAGTAGTAAAGTGAGATCTGTGTGTCTCTTTATAAATTTGTTTTATGTATCATCTGATGAATAGTCAGGAACTCATTTTTTTTTCATTACCAAAAGGTAAAACACTTCAAAAGTCTGCACACTCTACTAAAAAGAAGTCATCAGATGTGAGATACAAGCAATACTTTATTGAAAAAAGAACAAATATTTTGTCACATGTGACCTTTTAAATGCTAAGCTAAAAATAGGTGTATTTTGATTTAAAGCAGTGCTGCACAGACCAATCAGTGTATTCACCTGTAGTTCATGTTAAAAAAAATGTGCTGTCAAATGATTAATCACGATTAATCACATCCAAAATAAAAGTTTTGTTTACATAATATATGCATGTATGCTGTGTATATTTATTATGTATATATAATTACAAACACATGCATGTATACATTTAAGAAAAATATGTTGTTTATATATTAAATATATTTATATATAATATAAAATATAAGAATATAAATATATAAATGTATATACATGTAAATATTTTCAAAATATTTACTGTATGTGTATGATTTATATATACATAATAAATATACACAGTACACATACATATAGTATGTAAACAAAAACTTTTATTTTGGATGCGATTAATCGCGATTAATCATTTGACAGCATAATTTTATTTACCCTCATGTCATTCCAAACCTGTAATGACTTACTTTCTTATGTTAAACATAAAAGATGGTATTTTGAAGAATGTTGGTAATCAAACAGTTGGCGGTCCCCATTGACTTCTATAATATTTCTTTCCCAACTGTGGAAGTAAATGGAGACCAACAACTGTTTGGTTCTTCATAATATCTTATTTTGTCTTTAACATAGGAAAGAAATTTATACAGGTTTGGAGCGACATGAGGGTGATAATGATGTCAAAGTTTTTTTTTGGGGTGAACTATTCCTTTAAGGAATTACATTTCACAGATCACATGATTAACCAAACCTAGCTTTACGTAGCAAATAAATCCAAACAAAATGATGAACAGCAATATACCTGAGGGAAATATCCGTAAAATTTACTGTAAAAAAGCGGCAGCTGTGGTTGCGAATTTTACCATAAAAATACTGGTAGAAACATTTTAGGTTTTACGGTTTTAGCTTAAATTTACATTTAAATACCATATTAAATTTACTGATTAAATGTAGATATACCAACCTACTGAAGTACTGAAATCTGTTTTGTACCTTTGTAATACACTGATAACCACCAAATGCAGATGGTGATGAGAAAGTCACATGATGAACCAAAGCCCATCACAGGGAGCTCTTAAATAATAACATGTATAGAAGGTGCACAGAGTCATTCGCACAAACAATAAACACCATCATGGTAACACGCATGAAACTGAAATAATGCAATAAACGCTTCATTAAAAAACATTAGGTGTAACACACAACCCTAATATACAAAAGTGATGAGAAAAAACTAAGAAGAAACATAGTTATTTCAAGGAAATTAATCAGAGGGAAATATAAATAATAAAGCCTTTAAAACTAGATTAAAATAAAAATAAAAAATCTTACACAGAAAGAGAATGCAAGCTCAAATAATTATCAGTATTTATTATGACAAAAACACTAGAAGAACAACACTTGAAGAACCTTTAATATTCTGCTTTTAGATTTCAGTACTTCCTGAAAAAGATGAACATATGAAGGCATAAATTAATAAATCAGCAAATATATATATGCAAAAACAATATGTGAGAAATTACATTATAAATCAAGTACCTGATGTGTGAATATGTGCTTAATCTTGCTAACAGCTCTTCTGGTTCTGATGTCATAAACCAGAATAATGACAGTAGCCACCACCAGAACAGAGAGGACCAATCGGATCACAGCTTCAGTAGAACCACAACAGTGGACAGAGTCTGAGGAATAAAAACATCAAACTGAGATCAGCTCAGTCAATAATATATCAAGAATATATGAAGGATAAAACAAATGATCTCACTATAGACAGAAACACTGAACGCTTTTAATGACTCTTTTGGTCCTAATATCAGTAGTACATAACGCCCAGTATGTTCAGGTGTGATGTTTGTGATGGTCAGGGGATCCAGTTTGATTGTTCAGCTTCAGTCTGTCTCTAAATCTCCCATCAAGAACATCATCATATACAGTCATGCTGTCGCCTGTTTATTGATCACAGTTATTAAAGCATTTTCATTCATATCGCCCACTGAATCTCCTCATTATCCATTATTTCAGTGAGACCAGAGTTTATAGTGACTGAATCTCCCTTCTTTACTGATATTTCATCTGTATCACCAAACAAAAGAGAACAAACAGAAACAGGGTTTGTCATATATTAATACTGTTTACACACTTTGTTTACGTAATTAGTTTAAAATTTTATTTTCAAATGAATAGTAATATAAAACAACAGAACAGACACCAAAGAAGCAAAATAGTGGATTAATATTGTATCTTGTGATTAAATTTTTTAATATAAAACAGGTGGAATGAATATCGACTCACCATAGACAGCAAGAAAGAAAGGTATGCTTTGCAGGTTGATCACTACTCCAAGATGAACTCCAGTATCTTCAGTTGTGATGTTTGTGATGGTCAGAGATCCAGTTTGATTGTCCAGCTTCAGTCTGTCTCTGAATCTCCCATCAAGAACATCATCATACACAGTCATGTTGTCGGCTGTTATATTGATTTCAGCTATTAAAGTGTTTCCAATCCAAAACCTCCACTGAATCTGATCATTATCCATTAATTCAATAAGACCAGAGTTTAGAGTGACTGAGTTCTCCCAGTTTCACAAACTTCATTTCATCACCAAACACACCTGAAGAACAGCGTTTATCAGTGAATAAAGCTTTAAAATTAATTGATGTTGGTTTGATGAGGCTTCACTAAAATACTTGACTTACATTTGAAGTTAATAATATTCTGCTGCAAAAGACAAAACACGATGAGCGAAAGGAATAAAATAGATTTATATATGGAACAATAACTACAGTAGTGGCCAAAAGTGATGTAAGACCTACAAAATGGACATCTTCAAACTTTATCCAAATTATTTAAAATTTGTTACAGATTTTGTAAGCATAGTTGTGCTTGGTGTCAATCATTTTATTTATGGTAATGCAATGAAACATGCCAAATTGCATGGATATATCATTTTTGGCAAGGCTGTCATAGAAAGGAAATTCTGTCATTTCCTGTTTGTTGCTGCTGTGTGTCTCGAGTTTGAGCTCCACATGTTAATTCTTTATCATTTTTTATCTTAAAATCTATTTTATACACCATAATTTTCGTTTCTATAGCGGTGAATATATCCTCTATCGATATTCTACAACAAAACAATCAGAGCTCTTGTTATCACTAGTTTTATTTTTGATTTCCGAGTCCACTATTAGCTTATAACCCGTTAGCATCGCCAGCGTGGTTGCTGCTAATCCAGCTGCATTGCTAATACTCTATTCACACACATTACAATTGCTGCTAACAGTCCCACCACCTCTACTCTGCACAGGCTCAGTGCACCCAGGAGGCGATCTTCCCAGATGTCCTTCACTCTGGCCGTGACACCATGGACCCTGGGTACACCAGGCAGAGGATGCGAGCCAGGCCGGCGATGACCTCTCCCTCCGGGTCTCTGAGATCTCCACCGGAACGCTGCTCTCCTCCATGAGATGGAACTTGACGCTGTGATCATGAGAGACTCCATCATCCAACCGCTCTGTGCTACGTTAGTTGAAGGTAAGTGCACACTCACAGTTTCCCTGGCTACAGTCTCTGCACTAGCTACCTATTAAGTTCGTATCAGTTACAAAATATTATTACTTATAAGGCCCTTAATGGTTTAGCTCCTGCATACCTAACTAGTCTTCTACCATGCTACAATCCATCACTCTCCCTAAGGTCACAAAACGCATTTGGCTCCCAAACTC
This sequence comes from allo-octoploid hybrid of Carassius auratus x Cyprinus carpio, assembly GCA_024542945.1. Classification (NCBI taxonomy): domain Eukaryota; kingdom Metazoa; phylum Chordata; class Actinopteri; order Cypriniformes; species allo-octoploid hybrid of Carassius auratus x Cyprinus carpio. The sequence continues at coordinate 1,983,621 of CM045074.1, read as the reverse complement.
TGGAATAGCCGTCCCTTATAATGTGTGGGGTTCATACACACTTCCTCTGTTTAAATCTAGATTAAAACACATCTCTTTCGCCAAGCATTCAAATAATGCATCTCATAATTTTGGACTGCAGTTATATCTGATCAAATGCGATTATTATTCTTTAGCTTGGGTTAAACTAATTAATTTTACTTGGTTGGAAACAGCAGCTACGCTTAATTATGTCTCTATTTGTTTCTCTGTTTTGCCACGGGTTTACATCCCGGGTAACTAGGATTTACACAAGCTCCAGTCTGGATCCAAAACACCTGAGAGAGATGATGCCAGCCCCTCAGAGGACCTCAGATGATGCTAACCCAGAGACAACATACATAACTACCACATTTTGCTATAAGACTGATTGCATAATTGCTGTTAATAGTGTTAATCGCTGTTTGTTTACGCTTTTTATTGATTTTTCTGAACATTTCTGCCATATGCACATAAACTGACAGTCATTACTGATAAGCTACTACTAAATATTGTAGAAATTTAATTTTCTGTAAAGTTGCTTTGCAATGATTTGTATCTGTCACGTGTCTGGTTTGTGTATCCCTGGGTGTCCACTAGAGGTCTCACTTCCCATTATCGTCACCCCACTTTAGAACTGCATTTCCCATAGTCTTGTCTGTTTCATCACTGCTCATTGCACTCAGCTGTCCCTGGTCATTAATCATTGCACTCAGCCAATTCCCGTTAGTATTGTAATCACCTGTCTATATACCTGGTTTGTTTCTGTCTGTGTCACGGAGTCCTTGTTGAATGTCACCTTCTGTTTGAGTTTCCTTGCCTGAGTTTGTGTTTCTTGTTTTGGACTGATAACCTGGATTTTGACCTTTGCCTGGCTGGATTATGAGTTTGGATTATTCTTAATAAACCTGCATTTGGATCTACCTGTCTGTGTGCGTTTAGTGACAGAAGGACTCCGTCACACATAGATCCAGCGGTGTGGGAGTTGAAGCTGTTCCCCAGCCACCATGGAGGAGCGGAGGGGTGACTCTGAGAACAACCACCCTTCGTCAAAGGCGTGAGGTGGGTGATCTGGCTCAAGCGTTTTGGACTATGGCGGTAGGAGGGGTATAACGATGAGGCACTAAAGGATTTGTTTAATGACTGCCTGGATGACCCTTGCCTCGTTGGGAGATGAAGGGCTGGAGATCCTAGACTTTGGGGTTTACCCATTACCTGCTGCATGTGCTCAATGGGATCGCCGACCACACCTGTGTCTCCAGAGAAGAGGGCCAGCGCCAAGCGCCCACAGCACAAGATGGCGCCAGCCCAGCCACAGCACAAGATGGCGCCACAGCGCCACAGCACAAGATGGCCAGCCAGCCCAGGCCACAGCCCAAGATGCGCGGAGACATTATTAAGTTACTTTTCAGGATGTGCCAGATCCCAGAGATTCCCAGGAGTATTCACATCACGGCCGCTGAGCCAGCGCAATGCCAAGATGAGCCACCAGTTCAGCACCACAGCACAAGATGGCCGCCAGCCCAGCGCCATTGCACAGGATGGCCGCCAGCTCAGCGTGCCAGTGCCACGCACAAGATGGCGCCAGCCCAGCACCACAGCACAAGATGGTTGACTCAGCGCCTGAGTCTTCCGTCAAGGAGCCACCGCCGCCATCATAGAGCCGCGGAGGAGGAGAAGCGTCAGCCGTTCCTCTAAGCCGGAGGGCGTTCCAGCGAGGCGCTGCCGTCGGGAGGCGTTCCGAGCAGGCGCTGCCGTCCGGGAGGGCGTTCGAAACGAGGCGCTGTCGTCCAGGTGGGCGTGCCCAAGGTTCCAGGGTGCCTGATGCAGGCGGTGCCCGATGTTGTTCCCGATGCGGCGGTGCCGATGCCGTTCGAGGTGGCGGTACCGATGCGCGTTCCGATGCAGCGGTGCCGAGGCTGTGCCCGATGTCGCGGTGCCTGATACGTTCCGAGGGGCGTGCCGATCAGGCGGTGGCGATCTTTCCGGAGGCGGCGGGAGCCTGATGCTGTTCCGGAGGCGAGCGGCGGCCTGATCTGTTCCGGAGGCTGGCCGGGGCCGAGTGCTGTTCCGAAGGCGAGCGGTGTCGGGCGGTGCACGAATGGTTCCGAGGCGGCGGTGTCCGAGATGGTTCCGGAGGCGAGGCGGTGGCAGATCTGTTCCGAGTCGAGCGGTGCCGATTTGTTCAGGTGGCGGTACCGATGTTGTTCCGGAGGTCTAGGCGGTGCCGATGCTGTTCCGGAGTGGCGGTGCCGAGGCTGTACCCGATGCGAGCTGTGCCCAATGCCGAGGCTGTGCGCCCGTGCGGGTGCCGATGCCGGCGGGCCTGATGCTATTCGAGGCGGCGGTGGCGATGCGGCGGTGCCGATGCTGTTCCGGAGGCGAGCGGTGGCGATGGTCGAGGCGGTGCCGATGCTGTTCCGCAGTGGCGGTGCCAGAGCTGTGCCGATCGGCGGTGCACCGTGTCGGCGAGGCCTGGCATGATGCTGTTCGGAGGCGGCGGTGGCGATGCGAGCGGTGCCGATGCTGTTCGAGGAGGCCGATGCCGGTGCCGAGATGTGTTCCGGAGGTCGAGGCAGTGGCCGATGCTGATTCCGGAGCGAGCGGGGAGCCTGATGCTGTTCGGAGGCGGGCGGTGTCGAGCGGTGCCGATGGTTCCGGAGGCGAGGTGGTGTCCGAGATGGTTCGGAGGCGAGCGTGGCGATGCTGTTCCGAGGCGGCGGTGGCCGATGCTGTTCGAGGACGGATGGCGGTGCCGAATGTTCCGGAGGCGAGCGGTGCCGAGATGTTCCGGAGGCAGCGTGCGGTGCCGAGATGGATTTCCGGAGAGCAGGCGGTGCGCAGGCGGTGCCAGGATGGTTCGGCGAGCGACGGTGTCGAGATGGTTCCGGAGGCGGTGCGAGGCGGTAGGTCAGCGGTGCCGAGATGTTCCGGAGGCGGAAGCGGTGCCTAGGCGGTGCCGAGATGGTTCCGAGGCGAGGCGGTGGCCGATGCGGCGGTGCCGATGCTGTTCCGCAGGTCGGCGGTGCCGAGGCTGTGCCGATGCGGCGGTGCCGATGCGGCGGGGCCCAATGCTGTTCGGAGGTCGGCGGTGCCCAATGTGCAGGCCAAAGCGATGCCCGAGTCCAGGGCGTTGCGGCGGTGTCCTGTCCCATGCCGTTCCTGAGGCGCTCCCAGGCGGTGCCGAGCCGAGGTCATGCCGAGGTGCGTTCCAGGCGGTGCCGAACCGAGGTCGTTCCAGGCTGATACCGTGTCAAGGCCGTTCCAGCGGTGCCCTTGTCCAAGGCCGTTCGGCGGTGTCAATGCCGTGACCTGGCCATCGCCACAGTCTGCTCCTCACTGGCTCCCGAATGGCAGGTTCCGTTCGAGACCCTCAAATGGCGAATTCCTCCCTGGCGTCCTGCACGAGAATGGACTGATCCACGTGGCCACCTGAACTGCCTGGCCTCTGTGGTCCCCTGAACTTTCGGGTCCACCGTGGCCACCTGAACTGCCTGGTCCCTCGTGGTCCCCTGAACTTTCCGGGTCCACCATGGCCCCTGATCTGACCGAGCCACCTGGGCTGCCAGGGGAGCCATCGCTGCGGTCCCAGTTCCCCTCGGGCCTGGCCGCCATCCCTCCCTGTTCTGCCTCCACCAGTCCACCTCCCTCCTGGTCTCTTTGTTTTGTGTTTGTTTTGTTCTGAGGAGCATCTGGAAGCTGCTCCTTAGAGAGGTATGTCGCGGTGTCTGGTTTGTGTATTCCTGGGTGTCCACTTGAGGTCTCACTTCCCATTATCGTCACCCACTTCAGAACTGCATTTCCCATAGTCTTGTCTGTTTCATCACTGCTCATTGCACTCAGCTGTCCCTGGTCATTGCACTCAGCCAATTCCCGTTAGTATTGTAATCACCTGTCTATATATACCTGGTTTGTTTCTGTCTGTGTCAGGGTCCTTGTTGAATGTCACCTTCTGTTTGAGTTTCCTTGCCTGAGTTTGTGTTTCGTTTTGGACTGATAACCTGGATTTTGACCTTTGCCTGGCTGGATTATGAGTTTGGATTATTCTTAATAAACACTGCATTTGGATCTACCTGTCTGTGATGCGTTTAGTGACAGAATCATGTAAAAGCGCTATACAAATAAACTTCGAATTGAATTTAATGAATACATGCAAAAGCAAGAGAACCAAAAAATATTAATAACTGATTATGGTCTAGTCAATGTATGTTTTTTCCATCTGAGCTTTTGTTTTGGGTTCATTTTTTTTTTAGCTGTATTTTTTTTTTTTTTTTATAATTGTTAGATATACAGTACTGTGCAAAAGTATTTTTGACAACAAATAATGGTTTTAAGTCAGTTATTTCTATCTTTTGCTGTAGTGTGTCAGTAGGAAATATAAGTTTACATTTCTAAACATTATACACTGCTCAAAAAAATTAAAGGAACACTTTTAATCAGAGTATAGCATCAAGTAAATTAAACTTCTGGGATATTGATCTGGTCAGTTCAGTAGCAGAGGGGTTGTTAATTCATTTCAGCTTCTGTAGTTAATAAAATTAACAACAGGTGCACTAGATGGGCAACCATTAGAAAATCTCCAAAACAGGAATGGTTTTACAGGTGGAGGCCACTGACATTTTTTCCCTATTCATCGTTTCTGATTTTTTTCACTAGTTTTGCATTTGGCTAGGGTCAGTGTCACTACTGGTAGCATGAGGCGATACCTGGACCCTACAAAGGTTGCACAGGCAGTCCAACTCCTCCAGTATGGGCATCAATATGTGCCATTGCCAGAAGGTTTGCTGTGTCTCCCAGCACAGTCTCAAGAGCATGTAGGAGATTCCAGGAGACAGGCAGTTACTCTAGGGAGAGCTGGACAGGGCAGTAGAAGGTCCTTAACCCATCAGCAGGACCTGTATCTGCTCCTTTGTGTGCAAGGAGGAACAGGATGAGCACTGCCAGAGCCCTACAAAATGACCTCCAGCAGGCCACTGGTGTGAATGCCTCTGAGAAAACAATCAGAAACAGACTTCATGAGGGTGGCCTGAGGGCCTGAGCGTCCTCTAGTGGGCTCTGTGCTCACTGCCTGGCACCGTGCAGCTTGATTGGCATTTGTCATTAAACACCAGAATTGGCAGGTCCGCCTCTGGCTCTGTGCTTTCACAGATGAGAGCAGGTTCACCATGAGCATGTGTGACAGATGTAAATGGGTCTAGAAAAGCGGTGGAGAATGTTATGCTGCCTGTAACATTGTTCAGCATGACCGGTTTGGTGGTGGGTCAGTGATGGTCTGGGAAGGCCAGGGCGGACTTACCCATTAGGCAGGGTAGGCGACTGCCTTGGGCCCCAAAGCCAAGGGGCCCCTAAAATGCTTTTATATAGCCTACGAGATCGCATTAAGCGGACACTGAACAGTTGCTGTTTGCGGTGTTTATTACACGACAACCGTCTGCGTGTCCGAGTTGAGCGTGCTTCTTGTGTATCCTGCTTGTAGCAAATGAAAATATTATGCATCTGAAGCTCTTTCCAGCGTGCGCACTCTCTCTCTCTCTGTTCAGCTGGCGGAAAGGAGCTCGCTTTCAATTAAAACACAGATGTGTTGCTTCTCTAATTTACATACAGAATAGCGAAATCACAGCACAGCTATTGTCTTTATCTTGTCTGTAGCCTATTTGATTTTATCAGATGGACGCACGATTATAAATCAGGAATTTTGTGCAGATTAACATATCGGAAGGAGAGCTAGGTGTATTGGGTCAGCGTTCAGTGACTATTTCATATTCATCCGTTGTCTGACAACAGAAACAGTCAAATATATCAATGAAAACAGTTTCTAGAATTTAGCTGCATCAAAATACAGAATGTGGCACAGAGAAGCAAACAAATGTAATAATACATAATAAATGTACATTTTGGATGTTCATAAGAATAGGGCTGCCCTGTCTTGCAAAATACAAACAGGTTGTGTACTGTAAGTAAATTGCTCAATGCAAAGAAAGAGAAGTAATAAGAACGTGGTATTTCTGTTTTTTTTTCATTTGTCTAATAGACATGAACAAGTTCTTTGAAAACATCTATGACCTATGAAACATGTCTACTGCATGCTCTATTCACTAATAATAAAAATATATCACATAAAGCATCCATATTTATCCATACCTATGTTGATTAGATTAAAAACTTGAAGGCCTGGTTTCACAAAGCCTTAGTTAAATTAAGATATTTAAGCAACTTTTACAAAAATGCCTTAGAAGAAAATGTTACAGGTGTGCATCTTGACACAGAACAATGATATTTTTTCTATGATATGAAAGATATTTTCAGTTGAGACTGCTCAAACATGTATTTTAGTTTGGGACTAGCTTAAGCCATGTCTGTGAAACTGGGGAAAAGTATTAATTTAAGGTACATTTAGAACAGATAAAAATGTGTGATTAAATTGGGATTATTCATGAGTTTAACTCATGATAATCATGCACAAATCAATGCATTATATATTTTAATTGATTGACAGCCCTAAGTTAAAATGTATAGACTTACGCTGGTAACTCATCAGTGGACTTTCCTCGTCAATATAGGCTATATTTTTTCCCACTTTTTTAAAACATTGGACACAACAATGTGGCACCATGTCAGCAGCAGCAGTCATCACTGACAGAAAAGGAGCCTCAAGGTTAGGTAAATGTGTAAATGTATAGGGCCCCATTCCTATATTTGCCTGGGGCCCCAATTAACTAAACTCGCCCTGGGAAGGCATATCCATGGAGGAACACAGAGACCTCTACAGGCTGACAATGGCACACTTACTGCCATTAGGTATCGGGATGGAATCCTTGGACCCGTGTCAGACCCCACGCTGGTGCATTGGGTCCTTGTTCCTCCTGGTGCATGACAATGCCCGGCCTCATGTGCAGAGTATGCAGTCAGTTCCAGGAGGATGAAGGAATTGATACCATTGAATGTCCCCCACGCCTGACCTAAATCCAATAGAACCCTTCTGGGACATTATGTTTCGTCCATCTGACGTAGCCAGGTTGCACCTCAGACTGTCCAGGAGCTCAGTGATGCCCTGGTCCAGATCTGGGAGGGAATACCCCAGGACACCATCCTTCGCTCTCATTAGGAGCTGCCCTGACGCTGTCAGGCATGCATACAAGCACTTGGGGCCATACAAACTACTGAGTACCATTTTGAATTGCTGCAATGAAATTTCAGCTTAATGGACTAACCTGCTGCATCCTTTTATCACTTTAATTTTGAGTGTTTTTGAATTCAGCCCTCTGTAGGTTGATCATTTTCATTTCCATTAAATAATGTGGCATCTTTTCATTCATAACAAATTACCCAGTCCATATCAATATAGATATCCTGCATGATATTTTTCCCCATTGAGATCTGATGTGTTTTCAAAGTGTTCCTTTAACCCTCTGGAGTCGATTAACGCGTATACGCGTTTTGGGGTATTTTCTCCTGATAACCCGAAAAGAACTTAAATTACACTTTCAGTTTTGATCGTACAGGTAAGTGCAATACATCAATCGAATCTGTAAAGGGTCTACTTTTTTGGTATACAGACATAATAACAACAAAACTTTGTGCACTTAAAAATAAAGATAACAAACAAGGAGTGCTGTCTGCAGCCTTTGTCTGCGCTGATCTTCAGATACAAATGCGTCATTAAAATGAACTGTAACTCAGTGAATACTCAACGAAGAGACATGAGAGAGATATCTATAGAAAGCCTGACATGTCTACTTTTAAACTAAACAAGTGCTGCTGAAAACAAATATTCTGTGATAAAGTAATCCATATGAAAACAACGCGATGTCCGTTTTCACGTCTCACTTCATTATCTTCTAATGCGACCACGCCCCGCGCCGAGCGCTTTTGAGATTCAAATGTTTCACTGAAGCGCGCGGCTTTTGAATACGCCCACACAACAGAAGACAACGCAGCGAGACTGTTCTTCAAGTTTTATTATTTTACTGTTTGCTTCAGCGATGAGAGGAATAAGACATAATTCACCCCAAAAAGATGTGATGTGGTTGAGGATTTGAGATTTGGATTTCCTCAGAAAAAAGAATGAAGCACTTTATTCAGCAGAGATCATAAACATGAGTAAGTCTCTCTTTTATTTATTTATATACTTGTACTAGTTTTCACATAACGTGTAAACATTTTACTAGTTAGACTTTTTCCAAAGACTTTTTCCAAACTATAATTCCTGACTAAATGTATAATCAAGTGAAATATGATGAAGTTTCAATAACAATATACACTACTATACCATTCAAAAGCTTGATGTAAATAATATAAATGTAACAATAAATGTAACTGTAACAAATGTAACAATCATTGCTGTTCTTTCAATTTATCCCCTAAAAACCTAAAAAAAATATTCTCAGCTCTTTTCAACATTAATAATAATAATAATAATAATAATAATAATTAATGATAATAATAACAATAAATGTTTTTGTAGAAAATAAGATTGTTAAAAGGATTTCTGAAGGATTGTGTGACTGGAGTAATGATGCAAAAAATTCAGTTTGAAAGTCAGCTTTGATTGTTCCTAATAAACTGTTTAACTGCACTCACAAGTGAATATTAAATTATGTTGTGGGATAATTAAATATATTCTAAATAAACTACAAACATAAAATTATATAGATTTATTTTGTCCTCACATTCTTTCTTGTAACTCTTCCCTCTCAGTGACACAGCTGACTGAATGGCTCATTATGCAGCTCATTATGCAGGTCTTTGTCTTCTCAGGTGTGAATTCATGATAGTTGATAGCCTACTGCATATGACTTTTACCAACAAAAGTGTCTTAGAAAATTTAAATCAATATATTGTTTTCTGTAAGTGAGTAAACAAGATGATTTTCACATCATTTAGAAAAAAAAATTCTATTCTACAAGCTCCAGTTCTCAAAATTCTGGGAACCAATTTTCTGTATGTGTTTTATTGCCTTATTCAAGTGATTTAACATTTTTAGTTTTTCACTAACCACGATAACATTTTTTTTCTCAAAACACAATCATGTACATACATGCTGCTCACATATTATTATAGCCTAGTTTGTGCTGATTACAGTGAGATTAGACTTTAGCCATTTAGATATTTATAAGAAACTGAAAAAACACAAATGTCAGGGCATGACAAAACTTCTCCAGGCCCCAAAATACCCTTAGACTCCAGAGGGTTAATATTTTTGAGCAGTGTATTTGCCATTAAATGTAATAATCCAGTGAGATTTGTGTATGCACAAGGAGTCTGACAGCAGCCAGTGCTCCACACAGAGATCTGGTCTCACCATTTTCCAGTCTGTCTGGGTTTACATGAAGAAACACAAAACTGAGGCAGACTAAATCCAGAAAAACTGTGGGAACATCTCCAAGATGCTTCAAGAAACCTACCTGCAAAGCTCCCTGAATATCTATGTGCAAGTGCACCTAGGGAAAAGCTGTTTTAAGCTAAGGGTGCTCACACCAAATGTTGATTTAATTTTGTTAATAGAAGTTAATTGATAAATAAAATCTGTTTATGACATTCTTTGTGAAATCATCCTCACTTTACAGCATTTTTACTCCAGTGCCTAAAACTTTTACAGTACTGTAGCTTTGCAGGTAAGTTTCTTAGAGAAGTTGCAGTTCTTCTAGATTTAGTCTGACTCAGTATTTTAGGGTCCAAGCATCAAAGGAGCGGAACCCTATTGTTTTCATACTGATTTTCTTCCTCTTCTTCTTCTTCTTTTTTGCCCTAAAAGTGTCTGGCCAGCCAAAACCGTAAGTTGTAAAAGCACCAAATTTGGCAGGATGGTTTCAAATCTCCCCATTACTCATTGATGATGATGCTGTAATATTTTTTAATTTCAGTTTGGATAGCATTTTCTTCCAGTGGTAATTGGGTGAAAATAAGAGTTAATCCCACACTGAAATTGGTTTAATGTATATGTGAGCCAAAATATTTGACGTTCAAATTACATCAAATTTATGTCATTCCAAGTTTTGACATCAGTTGGACTTGCACATCTGACCTGTTTTTTAATGTTAATTTTGATGTCTTTTTAACAATTGGCTGTGCTTTTGCCCCGATGATTGCCGCTTGGGCTGTATTTTCTTTATGTAATCTCAGACAGACTGGATGATGATGAGATGAGATCTCTGTGTCGAGCACTGCTGTTCAACTCCTTGTGCAAACAAAATCTCACTGGATTGTTACATTAATGGCAAAATAATGTTTGGAAATGTAAAATGATATTCCCTTACATACAGTAATGCAAATATTTAAAAATAATACTATTTTACTCATATTTTGATGGAGTCATTAAAACCAAACCAATCCAATCCCCTCAGGACATCACTTTTGGCCACTAGTGTAAAAAAAAAAAACACTTTTACTTTAATCTTGATGTCAGACTAAAACTTATGTTGTTGGGTATTTGAGCTTCATATTTATTTTATTTAATCAATCCCTTATAAACCTGAGTATAGGTCTAAATTCACAATTGATCTTAAACTATTTCTGTATGAGAATAACATGGAATGTTAAACCTCTCTGATTAATGCAATCAGTAATTTATTACATGATACCAGAACAGAAGCAACAGAAGTCATAAAACACATTTTAAACTCACCAACCAGATGCCACAAACACAAACAGAACCAAAATCTGTCAAACATCTTCATTCCACAAAATATGAAAAGACAAACTCTTCAAAACTGGTTCAGTATAAAATGACAGATGAACTGATGTGAAGATGATCTGTAGTAAAATCATGAGAAACTCTACTGTCAGTCAAAATGCATGTGAGCGTCCTCTTTTTTTTCTTTTTATGCTCATTTCATAATGTTAACTTTACTGCTTTGAGCTCCAGTTGACCTTCACTTCCTGTTGATCAATGGTGTTGTTTTCAACAGAAACAGTCTGACCCATAACATGAACAGAGACTAGAAAAGTTAAAAGTCTTAAGCAATGTTTGACCTTCTCATGAGATCCTGAGAGTGTTTGGCTCTGCTCTCTCCTGTAACTGTCTTCAGCTCGCTTTGTTCTTCTTTTCTTATCAAATGTCTCGATTGTTTCTCCTCTCTGACTGATTTCAGAGTTTCTCTAATAGCTTTATGGAGCAGGAATGGATCACCTGCTGTTAATTGTTGAATATGTGAGAAGAACATCAAACACCTTAATGTTGAGATTCAAGCTAACAGCCTTCAGTCTCTTTTTCTGCTTCAGACTGACTCCATTCAGTTCTGTTGAGCTTCAGATTTCAGTCTTTGGGGAAGAAGAATATTGAAAGATGTAATGTTGTCTCTAAGTCCACAAGCTCTGTTTAACTGTAAATATAGTTTTATTGAGAAAACTTTATGCAACACAAGTTTGCAGAAGAAAGACAAAATTGCAGCAACATTAAATGTAGAAACACAAAAGAAAGAAATGCTTGTCTCCACAACACTGCCTGCAAAGAAAAGAAAAACACACACTGGTCAACTAGATTTACCATCTCAGATTTGTTTTCAGAACAGCAAGCCCAGCAGTCTGGACCAACATTTTGAGGTTTCATTTTGACCCACAAGCACAGCTACTCACACAGCATTGATACAAAGCTGTGAATGTTACTGAGGACAGTGGCCTGATTTATTCACCTGGAAATGAGCTCAAATTGTATATTTTGCTGAATTTGGAAAATTTGATGAGAATTTTTTTTTTTTTAGAAAATTGAGTTCTTAAGAAGTAAGTGGCTTTTAATTGCAGAAACACTGTTTGAAGCTCATGTGAGTTTACCTTGGGCTTTTCTTCCAGAGAAACTGAGAAGTATAGAGACACCCTGAAATTCAAGTTGTGATGCACTTACACAAAATCCCCATATTTTAAAAGCTCTTAAACCCTAAATCAAATATGAAAGATTACATCATATGTGTCACACACACACACACACACACACACACACACACACACACACACACACAAATAAAAGATAGCCTGTTACTGGCTCTAATCGAGCATTTGATTTTAGTAATCTTCATTATTTATCATGACTAAGACTTGCATTTGATACTTTGAGCATATATGAGCATTTGAAAATGAACCGCATCAATACCAGCAGATGAATAAAGGCTGTAAAATTAAAACAAGATTACTAAATGACAAATTTAAAATAGTTAAATTAGAAATAACATCATCATTTAGACTTCTGATGTGTGAATATGTGCTTGATCTTGTTCAGCTCTTCTGGATCTGATGTCATAAACCAGAATAATGACAGTAGCCACTTGGCGGACTGACCATCTGGAGCACCGGAGTTTTCCGGTGGGCGCTTTACAATTGGGCGCCCATTGCGTAAATATATATAAAGAATGAATTATAGTAAATGTACATAGCCTATATCCCCATCGCCCAGACAAATGGCCCACTTGAGTCAAAATTCTAATTTTAGAATTCTAATTGTCAAAATGTTTGAAATAGCCAATCAAATCGCAGAAGGCGGACTTACTGTTCACAGACGCTGAGCTGCACACTACTTGAATGTGAGCTGAGGTAAGATAAGCAGCTAAACATGATGAGACAGTTCAGCAATATTGGTCAACTGTTTATGATAAAAAAATTAAGGCTGAAAGCTGAATGTATTTGCTAAAAAACAGTAAAATAATAATATTCAGAAATAGAATTACACTTAAAATAGTGGTTTTGCTTAACCCATTTGTGTCCAATTTTTTCTGAATGGTTTCATGCATATAGTCATGTTAATAGTTTCCTATGTGAACATGTTTTGCATTTATTTTCCCCAGGTTTTTTTTTTTTTTTTTCTCATGAAATTTGTATTTGAATGTGCGGCAACTATCTATCAACAATCTTTATTCATAAACAAATTTATTATGCACAAAAGTCGAAAAACATTTTATGCAAACCCCAAAAGTTGCATCTAGCTTATAATCTCTTGAATATGAAAACACAACAAATTCATTTCTCTTAAAGTGGTGGAACATAGTGCAACCATTAAGGTGACAACAGGGTATTGTGTATCAAAAAGTTAAATGAAAATAAATAAATAAAAATAAATAGAATGAAGAAAATATTACATCTATATAATAAAAAGTATACCTGAAAGAAAATTAGCATTTAACTGTTTAGTTACAAACATTCTGCAAAATATCTTCTTTGTGCTCAACAGAAGAAAAGAATCTCATAGGTTTGCAGCTTGAAGATGACACAATGATGACACAATTTCCATTTTGGGTGAACTTTCCTTATGTAAGCAGTTTTAGTATAAGTAGCCTACAAGGACTACAGCAGTTTTATAAATTTACATAAACATATTTGCATACTATGTTTTGTAAATATGTAAAATATCACTTATTTTATCAATAGGCACATATTGATTAGGTCAAATGGATTAACCCTGACAAAAGTCCTTGATATTCATGAAATCAATGATATTCTTTTTAAAATATATGCTTATTTAAATAATTATCATGTGTAGGCTACACCCATGATTGTTTGTTTATTTATTTATTATTGAAAATGCAGGTATTTTCATTCTTAGAGGTGTGTTAGTTAAATGAAAATAAAGAAATAAAAATAAATACAATGAAGAAAATATTACATCTATATAATAGAAAAGGTATACCTGAAAGAAAATTATGGGGACTTAATTTATTTTAGGTCCATAGTATTCAGTGGCTGACTGTAGCAGGTGATTTCATATAATAATGTAAATGTAAAGTCATTACTTGGAATCATAAGCTACTAGTCATAAAATGAATTAGGGTCCTTGACCAATTATGATTTGATTTATTAACTTATTAATTAGAATGAAACGCATCAAACTGGATAAAGGGCCTCAATATTTTGCCCCTTACGGACATAATGTAATAAAAGGAAGAAAAAGATGATCTACATCAAATAATCCCATGTGTTAGATCTTTATCTTCCCATTCTTCCTTTTGTGTGACTGACTGAAGTTTGTAAACTGCTGCTGTCGAATTAAGGTCTACTATACAGTAGAGATGTCAGTTAAAGGGTTAAGTTATGTTTTAGGTGGGATATTATGAAAGCAAAAAGCACTAAACAAGACCAATAACCTTGATTTATTAACTTATTAACACAGTGTACCCCATTTCCCCATATGTACTTACAAGTCATTTGCCCACGGCAACTATAGTTTGCTTCGCCATGCTTCCTGGAAGTAGAGGTCGGAAGTTGACAGCCTCATGTGACAGGAAGAAAGTGAATACCTTTTTTTCTTTGAAATCCTTTATTTGGTTGTTTTCTTGCATGTCATTAGAAATAAAACATGGATAACATCTAGAAAAATACCTTCAAAAGCAAAATGACAACTATAAATTGCGGCTTAAATCGGTTAATATTTTTTGGAACCTATGATACTTTAACTTTTCAGGATTATTTGATGAATACAAAGTTAAAGAACGGCATTACTAAAATAACTTTACTGTCACTTTATCAATGTAATGCAATAAAATAATTTATAATATATATATATATATATATATATATATATATATATATATATATATATATATATATATTTAATATTACCCTAGACCGAATAGTAATGTATCATTATGTAAAATGTAAAAATATGAAGCAGCACAGCTGTTTTCACAACATTGATAATAATCAGAAATGTTTCTTAATAAGCAGCAAATCAGCATATTAGAATGATTTCTGAAGGACCAATAGAAAGTCAACATGAAAACAGTCCTCATTCTGCACTTCATCCCAATTCTTCTAGCCTCCTGAGAACCTGCGGCCTCATATGAGGATATTATATTTTAGTGAATTTCTCTGAGACTGTACATGTCACAGTTTTAAGTCTGGATGTCCTGTACAGAGCACATTCACTGCTTTTCAGAAATACCAAATGATTGGATGTTACACCATAACCACTCCCTCTCCTTGGTCTTCAAAAATGTCTGATATTAATTTAGTGACACTCTTATGGAAATATGATAATATTTTGTAATTATCATTTAAATCTGACACATTTTAAACTGTGTGTCATAAATCAACATCTCAGGAAAATGTTATGGGGTTTAAAATCAAAATATGACTTTCTGTTCTGAAACAGGATGTTGATTTCATACATGTCCTCATATGAGGACACCGGGACTAAAAGCATGTTTATTACACATTTGGGAGACACAACAAATGAATAGGGAAAGAAATTATATTTCAATATTCCTATGAAATGTTAAATATTATTATAAAATCTTGTCAATTATTACTCCCATTATTACACTTCTTTTTCATTACATGTTGCCACAAAAACACATTAATATGCTAATTACATTTAGTT
The DNA here is from genome assembly GCA_024542945.1 of allo-octoploid hybrid of Carassius auratus x Cyprinus carpio. Taxonomy (NCBI): domain Eukaryota; kingdom Metazoa; phylum Chordata; class Actinopteri; order Cypriniformes; species allo-octoploid hybrid of Carassius auratus x Cyprinus carpio. The sequence continues at coordinate 1,968,323 of CM045074.1, read as the reverse complement.
TATAGATACATTATATATAATGAGAAAACCTGATTATGGCCTTTTAAATGCATTTTGCACAAAGAAAAATGGTATATCAAATAATTATGTTATAACATAGTTCAGAATTATCTTTATGCAAAGTTTGGTAGAAAAAAAGAAAAAAAAAAAAGAGGACAATCCTGAAAATTAAAAATGTACGGTGGTTTAAAAACAACAACAACAACAAAAAGGTTTTTGCCTATGCATGTTCATGTCTTTTCTTTTTCTTTTTTAAAGTGAGTCCCAATGTACTCTACCAAGGATGTAGCATAACTTATGAATGAAATATTTTCTTTATTTTTAATGCTCTAAACAATGTAATGACACTAAAAAAATACTATTTTTTTCCTAAAATGTTTTGCTGGGTCTTAAGAGGCTAGAGCAGAGCATTGTTGTCATATGGACTTATACTTGATCTTGTCCAGCTCTTCTGGTTCTGATGTCATAAACCAGAAGACTGACAGTAACCCCCACCAGAGCAGAGAGGACCAATCGGATCACAGCTTCAGTAGAACCACAACAGTGGACAGAGTCTGTGGAATAAAAACATCAAACTGAGATCAGCTCAGTCAATAAATGCTAATATCATCACTGACATCAACTAATATCAGCTCTGCTGTACCTGAACATGTGTGACAGAGTTGAGTGTTGAGATATGTGGTCTGGTTGGTGAATGAATAAGCCACAACACAGCTGTAGAAATCATCCAGACACTCAATCTCCAGAGGTAGAGAGAGACTGATGCTGAGATCAGACACACTGATGCTGGACAATAAACTGTTTCCTTTGTACCAGGAGAGAGTCACATGACTCACATTCACCACCAACACAACAATGAACAATATGATGATGATGATGATGATGATGAAGAGTGGTTTGAAGAGTTACCTCTGATGACAGGAACAGGCAGATGAGCTGAAAACATGAGAGAATAAGGAGAAATATAAACAAATCAAATCAACAATCATATTTTCAGTTCAGTGTGTTGAGTGAGTGTGTATACAGTCATCTGAAACTATAAAATGATTCAACAATAAATATGTAAATTGTTAATAAAATAAGGATATTTAAAGGACTGGACAAATGATCACTACTCAACACTGACAGAAACTCTGAATGTTTTTTTGAAATGACTTTTTTGCTCCAGTTATCAGTAGTTTATATATATGAATATAACCAGAGGTGAAAGAGTAGAAAATATTCTACTCAAGTAAAAGTACCATTACATTAATGAAATTTTACTTAAGTACAAGTAAAAGTACCAGTCTAAAAATCTACTCAAGTAAAAGTAAAAGTAGTTCATTTAAAATTTACTCAGAGTAAAATTACTTAGTTACATTTTAACAGTGGGAGGGAGGCAAAATGGGACAGGCCAAGGGTGTTGAACTCAGTTCCTGGAGGGCCACAGTCCTGCACAGTTTAGATATAACCTTAATTAAACACACCTGATCCAGCTAGTTTAATCATTTAGGCCAGTGGTCTCCACCCTGCTCCTGGAGCTCGTCCACAGATTGCAGCTCCAACCCTAATCAAACACACCTGAACCAGCTAATCAAGGTGTTCAGGGCTACTTCATAATTACAGACAGGTGTGTTTGGAGCAGGGTTGGAACTCTAGTCTGCAGGCGGTAGCTCTCAGGAGCAGGTTGAGAACTGATTTAGGCTTATTGAAAACTACAGGATATGTGTGCTGGAGCAGGGTTAGAACTAAACTCTGCAGGGCTACGCCCTCCAGGAACTAGTTTGACACCTAGGAAGCCTATTAATCTCAAACTAGTTGTTTTAATTAAAGGAATCAGTTATTTAGAATAATAAGACATTTGGGCTTTTACCAGGTAAATCAGTATCAACAAACTCATCTTTTCAATGCAGACCAAATGCAGAAGCTTCATCAGAGCGTGGCATTTAGATGTATTTACACACTGTTTAATGAGGACATGAATGCATTTAACCTGCAGTTACAAATGCATGAATAATGTTTTGATATACAAAACTTAAAATGTTGAATACTCATATGAAATTATAAGAAATTAATTATAAAAAAAAAAAAAAATCAAAAGATACTTTAAATGTGAAATTAAAATGGCCAGTATGTGTCAGCAAGTCACTGTTAATAAGTGAGTCATTGCGATTGAACCGAATCATTTAAGCGGTTGATTCATTCAGGAACGAAACACTGTCATGTTGCTCAGAGGCTAAAACTGTGCTTTGGTGGCTGTGTTTGGAATTATTTTTGTTGTATAAATAGAGCAAAAACAGGCAAAATGGTGTCTAAAAGCATAAGTCTCTTAGTTAACTTGTTTACTGACTTGTTGTAAAACAAAAGAGAAATATATATATATATATATATATATATATATATATATATATATATTTAATCATGATGACTTTTTGGAGGAAAAGACTGCATTCTTTGTGTGATTTTGATTTATTATATGAAATGATATATTAAATTTTCTGCCCTTATATCTTCAATTTTGTGATCATTCTAAATGTATTTTACAAGACTGAATCACACAGTGAAAGAACGCACTATAAATCAGCTCACTTCATTAAAACAACAACTATGATATTATGCAGAGCGATATATATCGCAGACTCCACCACTGTCTTTTTGGCTAATTTGTGCAAAACCTCTTGCTAAAATGTCAAAGCTTCATTTTAACCACCAGTGCAACGATGCAATTATTTAGCTTACCTCTGCATGCTTGCGAAGGGTTGATGTCTTGTCGAGATTTTATAAGCTGCTAGTTTGGTCTCTCTATGGTAAGCACAGCTTACACTGTATAATAAATCATAAATATGGCCAGGGGTTCACTTCATTTCCTTGAGTTCAACTTCAGAATATGGGGTATTGTTTGCAGGGAGCGATTTTTTTTTTTTTACTCAGTAATTAATGTGTTTTAAAATGTAGCGAAGTACAATACTTCAAACAAAATATACTTAAGTAAAAGTAAAATTACAGATTTTAAAATTACTTTAAAAGTAGAAGTACACAAAAAGCTACTCAATTACAGTAGCTGTAAATGTAATTAGTTACTTTCCACCTCTGAATATAACTTTATTGTAATAATACTGTATATACTATTGTGATGCAATCTGTCACGCCACTGGAGTCAGTCAGTAGGTCACGCATCGCTGATAGCTCTAAATGTAAGGTAACTCTGAAACAGAACCTACTCCGAGCAGGTTATCTTCAGAGAGCAAGTTCAATGGTAACTTACATACCTTGAAAGTTACCTCCATTTTTGAAAAGCAAAATTGAGGTTATCCACTTACTTACCCTTGAACATACCGCTGGGTATGTCACATAACTCTCTTTCTGGAATACCCTCCTGCTCAGTCAATATACATTAATATCAAGAATATTTGAAGGACAGGAAAACAATGCTACTTACTATAGACAGAAACTTCAAATGTTATTGATGCGGTTTTGTTCCAGTTATCTTTAGTTTATAATCTCCAGCATCTTCAGTTGTGGTGTTTGTGATGGTCAGAGATAAAGTTTGATTGTCCAGCTTCAGTCTGTCTCTGAATCTCCCATCAAGAACATCATCATATACAGTGCTTGTGTTAACCCGCTATTGATTTTAGCTATTAAAGTCTTAAAAACCTCCACTCAATCTGATTATCAGTCAGAACTTTGCCGAATCCTCCAGAACTCATCATCATCCATCATTTCAATAAAATGAGAGTTTAGAGTGACTGAATCTCCCTCCATCACTGATATTTTATCTGTATCACCAAACACAACGGAGAACAACAGAAACAGGGGTCAACACAGATTAATACTGGTAAATATCTTAATAATGGTTTACTACATTACATAGTTACAAATTTAAAACTGAAATAAAATCATAAAGCAGCTAAAAGAAACAAAATGGTGAATGAATTATCATAAAAATAAAAAATAAAACTCACCATAGACAGTGAAAAGGTAATCAATCTTTGTATATTTGGTCTGCAGTTTATAATGTCCAACATGTTGGATTCTGGACGTTTGTGATGGTCAGAGATCCAGTTTGTTTGTCCAGCTTCAGTCTGTTTCTGAATCTCCCATCAAGAACATCATCACATACAGTCATGTTGTGGGTCCGTTATTGAGTTCAGCTATTAAAATGTATTCATATCCAGACCACCACAGTCTCGGATCATCTAAAACCTCCACAGAATCTGGTCATCCTCCATAATTTCAGTAAAACCAGAGTTTAGAGTGACCGAATTTCCAATTTTCACCGACACCGACTCATCTCCTGAATCATCAGACATACAGAACAAACAGAAACAGAAAGTTTGTATCTTTATAATTGTATCTTTGTGCTGATTAAAATACAAAACACATGAAACCAATAATTAACTCACCATAGACAGTGAGAAGGAAACACTTTCTCACATTGTTGATCTGTAGTTCATAATCTCCAGCATGTTGAGTTGTCATGTTTGTGATGGTCAGGGATCCAGTTTGTTTGTCCAGCTTCAGTCTGTCTCTGAATCTCCCATCAAGAACATCATCATATACAGTCATGCTGTCGGTCTGTTTATTAATTTCCGCTAGTGAAGTGTTTTCATTTCCAAACCTCCACTGAATCTGATCATCATCTTTCATTTCAGTAAGACCAGAGTTCAGAGTGACTGAACTTCCCTTCATCACTGATATTTCATTAGCAAAACCAAGCACACCTGTAGAACAGAATTTGACACAGGTTAAAGCTTCAAAATCACTTGATGTTGGTGTTTTGCATGGCTCATCAACTCTTGGTGAGTACATGCAACAGAGTGCTGCTACTCTCACAGGCTAAAATAAGTCTGCAAAGAGTCAACTGACACTTAGGAGATCAACCAGCAGCCAAGCTGGGTGCAGAAGTGGTTGCACATCCTTCTGCAGATGCAACAGGTAGTTATATCAATAACAGACCTGTGCTAATATGGATCCTGCTTTCATATCACCAGAGCCTATAATGTTCAGCATAGAGCCAGACATGAATCAAGAGTAAAGCAGCATAAAGGAGGCCTCATGGCAAGCAAACACTAACAAATGTGCTGGTGATCACCAATCCTAGACTGTGGAGTTTTGTTCTTACATTTCCAGGCAAAGCATTTGGACTATAGCTTGGGTTGTATATACACTGGAACTCATTGGGACTGGTATAAGGTCGGTGTTATGACTCTATGCTCGAGCGAGCTGTGTTCAACCAGCTCTCTATGTTTCTTGTACAGAACAACCTCCTGGACAGCAACCAATCTGGCTTCAAAAGTGGCCACTCAACTGAGACTGCCCTGCTCTCGATTACTGAAGCCCTCGGACTGGCAAGAGCAGTTTCAAAATCCTCAGTACTCATTTTGCTGGACCTGTCTGCTGCTTTTGACACTGTTAATCACCAGATTCTCCTGTCCACCCTCAGAAAGATGGGCATCTCTGGAACCGCACTCCAGTGGCTTAACTCCTACCTTTCTGATAGATCCTTCATGGTGTCTTGGAGGGTGAAGTTTCTAAGTCACAACAACTTCCTACTGGGGTTCCTCAAGGCTCAGTACTTGGACTGCTTCTCTTCTCCATCTACATGCGTCATTAGGATCTGTCATTCAGAAGCATGGCTTTTCCTATCACTGCTAGCTAATGACACTCAACTCTACTTCTCATTCCAACCAGATGACCCGGCGGTAGTTGCTGCATTTCAGCCTGTCTGAGTGACATTTCTAGCTGGATGAATGACCATCACCTTCAGCTCAACCTTACTAAGACTGAACTGCTGGTGGTTCCAGCTAACCCATCGTTCATCACAACTTCTCTATACAGCTGGGTTAGTCAACCATAACTCCTTCCAGGACAGCCAGAAACCTAGGAGTTGTGATGGATCATCAGTTAAGCTTCACAGACCATATTGCTACACGACCGGTCCTGTAGATTTGCCTTATTCAACATTAGGAAGATTAGACCCTTCCTGTCAGAGCAATCCACCCAACTTCTTGTCCAAGCTCTTGTTCTCTCCAGACTGGACTATTGCAATGCTCTCCTGGCGGGCCTTCCTGCATGTACTATCAAGCCTCTACAACTGATCCAGAATGCAGCAGCGAGGGTTGTCTTCAATGAGCGAAAACAGCCCATGTTACTCCTCTCCTCATCAGCTTACACTGGCTACCAGTAGCGCTCGCATCAAATTCAAGGTACTGATGCTTGCCTACAAAACGACCACTGGCACGGCCAACTTACCTAAACTCACTAGTTCAATCTTATGCACCTCCAGAGTTTGCGCTCTGCAAGTGAAGCGCAGCCTTGTGTTGCCATCCCAAAGAGGTTCAAAATCACTCTCACTGACTTTTCCTGGACTGCTCCCAGCTGGTGGAATGACCTCCGATCTCAATTCGAACAGCTGAGTCTTTACTTATTTTCAAAAACATCTAAAGACTCATCTTTTTTAGCTGCACTTAACCAACTAATACTAGTACTTACCTTTTTTCTTTTTTCTTTTCTATCATATTCCAAAAAAAAAAAAAAACCCTGACTACGTGTTCTGTACTAGACTAACTGAGACTTGTCATAGCACTTGTATACCGTTGTTGTTTTCTCGTTGATCTGATTGTTTCTACTGTTCTCATTTGTAAGTACGCTTTGGATAAAAGCGTCTGCTAAATGATTAAATGTAAATGTATGTTAAATGTTAACAGCCTGAGGTTTCCTAATTTTATTCTGTTGTCTCATGTGAATATTGATTTTCAGTTTAAAATTTCACACATCTTTTAAACACTCTAAACTCTCACACAGTATAATCTGACCCCATTTTAAATTGTTGACCGATAGTACTGAACGTTACAATGTGATGTCATCTACCTTGACAATATTGTCATACATGGCCCACGGCGCACAATCATGATTGTCCCCAACAAGGTTTTTGATGCACTATAGCCAAGCACAGGCTCGATTATGCAAAAAATAAGAAGAATTATTATTTTGGTCAATATTGAAATTGCAGTTATTTAACATGTAGGCCTATATATGTTTGTATTCTTTAATTATCTAGTGTGGTTCCCAACCTGTTGTGATTGGCACAGAGAGGAGTACTCGAGCAAGTCAGTGAGCCTACCATCAGTGTTGCCAAGTCCGAGGTTGTTTTGATGTCCACAGTTGGAGATAAAAAAAAAAAAAAAATCTGTCCAAGTGCACACACCCAGCCCAGTATATACATACAAAACACAAACCTAAATCACATGATTGCCCACAAAAAAAGTAAAAAAAAAATAATAAAAAATCCACCATTGCAATCAACAAATGATATAACAAAAGGCCAATAAGTAAATAACATAAAAATGAGAACAGAAATAAATTACAAGCGTCAGATACATTTTTTTCAAATACTTAACTGCAAAATAAAAGTTGCACAAAATCAGAAAAACAAAACAAAACGCAAAGACCAAAACTAAGAAAGAATTCAGTAAAATATAATGTATCATATGGTCAATCCTTCCATATAAATCATTGTCATAATTAGAGGAAATGGCGAATATCAAATTCTTCACTAAGACCCATTAGGAGATAAAGTGTTTAAAGTAAAAATCCAATATGCTTCATGCTTTGAAAGGAGATTGTTAATATGCCCTCTTCGAGGTAATTTAACTGCTTCAATGACAAAATATCGTAGAGTCAAAATCAAATGTTTAAACTTGAAAATGTGTTGTGCTACTGGACTTCTAGGGTCATGATACCTTATTGCACATTGATGTTCAGCAATATGAGTTTTGAGTTGTCTACTTGTTTTCCCCACGTAGCCAGTCCACAAGGACAACGTAATATAAATGACATTGGCTGTTTTACAAGAAATCGTTCCTCGGATCTTAAAAGTTTTACCAGAAGAGGGATGATTAAAAGTCTGTGTTTATATGTAAAATGACATTGTTGGCAGCCACCGCACTTAAAATTACGAAAGTGTTGGTTGGAACCACCAGATCTGCCCCAACCAGCATATTGTGCAAAATAGGAGGTCTCTTGTTGACGCTCCAGGGTGTTTATCAAAAATCGATTGCAACTTGGGATCACTCTCAAAATGTGACAAAATTTCTGAATTATACTATCAATGTTTTTAGCCAAAGGGAATACCGAATAAAACAATTAACATGCTGATCTTTACATTTAGATCTCTTAGCCAGGCAATCTTGTTGAGAAGAATTTCTAAAGCTGCAACTGCAGCTTGGATCCACTCCTCTTTATATGCTGTCTGCTCCCATTTTGAACCCATGCTAATGGATCCAAATCCAGAAATCGGATCCAAACAAAAAATTGTTATGTGTGAGCACAAGTTACATGAGATCAATTAAACAATCAGTTTTAGGGACCTGATGGACACGTTGAGGTTTAATAATATTCTGCTGCTTGCAAACGCCTTTACAAGGAACATTGATATATAAAGCTTCATCATCCAATGTGACTAAAAGCACAGATGTCAAAGGCAATTGTACAGCTCAAATAATCTCAATGAAATCCACTGTGACAATAATGTAAGAAGGCAAAGAACAAACTAGAGGTTCAGAGAAAAGTCTATAAACACAGAAATTTTCTCAGTCAAGGAGCCAGTGGCTGACACAACAAGTCTACCAGGAAAAACATCTTTATAGAGCGTATGAATTTTGGGCAGAGTACAGTATATATGACATGCTACTGGATGTTCAACCCACATAAACTCAAACTCAAACTGTAATTGGATCCTGGACTTTCTAACTGGAAGACCTCAGTCAGTCCGTTTGGCCACAACACCTCAAGCACTACCACACTGAGCACAGGTGCCATGCAGGCTGTGTGCTCAGCCAGCTGCTGACCCATGACTACACTGCCAAGTTCAGCTCCAACCACATCATCAAGTTTGCGGAAGACACAATGGTGGTAGGTCTCATCAGCATCAGCGATGAAATGCACTACAGAGAGGAAGTGGCAAAGCTGGCTGAATGGTGTGGCACTAACAACCTGTCCCTCAATGTGGAGAAGACAAAGGAGGTTGTGATGGACTTCAGGAGAAACTCCGTTGACCACCCCCACTGACCATCGACAGCTTGACTGTGGAGAGAGTCAGCAGCACTAAATTCCTGGGGTGCACATCACAGAGGATCTCACCTGGGCCACCAACACCATGTCACTCTCCAAGAAGGCACTACACTTACACCTACACTTTCTCCGCCGGCTGAAAAGACCAAGTCTCCCTCCACCCATCCTCACCACATTCTACAGGGGAACCATTGAGAGCGTGCTGACCAGCTGCATCACTGTCTGGTACAGGAACTGTAGTGCAGCAGACTGCAAGACACTCTAGCAGACCGTGAACACAGCTGCAAAGATCATCAGTGTCCCTCTCCCCTCCATCCTGGACATTTTCTTTACACGATGTTCCAGCAAAGCCAACAGTATCATGAAGGACCCCACCCATCCCTCCTTGGGGCGAGTGGCTCAGTGGTTCATGTAGGTTGTCTACAAACCGGAAGGTTGGTGGTTCAATCCCGGCTCCACCTGACCAAGTGTCGAGGTGTCCTTGAGCAAGACACCTAACCCCAGCTGCTCCTGATGAGCTGGATGGCACCTGCATGGCTGACACCACTGCCGCGGTGTATGAATGAGTGAGTGGATGGGTGAATGTGAGGCAACTTCTAAAGCGCTTTGGATGGCCATGGGTCTGTTGAAAGCGCTATATAAATGCAGTCCATTTACCACAGTCTCTTTCAGTTCCTACCATCAGGAAGACGGTACAGAAACATCAGAGCCCCCTCCGCAGACTGCTCAACAGCTTTTTCCCCAGGCTGTGAGAGCCCTGAACTCAACCAGTCCCCCTCCTCTGAAAACGCTACAAACCCCTTACCTCCTGAAACATAGACCATCTCATAGGATGTGCGGTACTAGTATCGGTACCAACGTTCCTGGCAAATTCCAAATGGAATGATCATCCTTATCCCTTGGAGTGGGGACTTTGAGGCAGCAGGGCACGCGCGTGCCATTAAGTAGTCGTTAGGAATGCACTTGGCAATGGACTAATTTCCTCATTATCTTCAGCTGGATGTCGACAAGCGCGTTGGACAGTCGCTGTGTTGTCACGGAACATCCCAGCTGAAGATAATGAAGAAATTTGTTGCTCCTTTTGCAAGTTCCTGCTCACTCCAAAATCCCCACTCCAAGGGATAGGGATGATCACTTCCATTTGAATTTGCTCGAAACGCTCAGTACCAATAGCAGTACCGTACATCCCTTCCTCACCGCCCCCACAAACACCCCCAACCACCACCAAACCTTACCACATCACAGAAAACTGTCTGAAACTCTCTTTTTGTGCAATTTGAAGTGTGCTACATCAGGTGAGTGGGCCTGTACAAACCACCTGTAGTAACACACTCTCCTTTATGTGCACTAGACACTAATCTCAAAAAGACTCAATAATATGTGTATGTTTACATTCTCATGCACTACAAATCATCTTGCACTGTTCCCTGCCAGCTGCTTGACTCATGATGTTTCTCTTTTCACATGTACAGTATTATGTGCAGCATTCTATAGTTTATGTATAGGCAAACATTTATATTAAATTTATGCATTTAGCAGACACTTTTATCCAAAGCTTACAGTGCATTCAGGCTATGCATTTTTACCTAACATGTGTTCTTGGGAATCTAACCCACAACCTTTTCTCAGCTAACTAATGCTCTACCACTGAGCCAGGGGAACACTAAATACATATAAATATAGTATATTTATTATTTATATTTTATATTTAACTTATGTATAGTATATAGTATATAGTCAAAATCAGTCAGTAGGTTAGTTGTGTATAGGTACAGTATTTATGTGAAGCATTCGTATAGTTTGTATTATTTTAGTTTATGTATAGGTAAACGCTTATATATAATATATTTATGGTCAAAATCTGTCAGTAGGTTATAGTTGTGTATAGGTTTATACTGTTTTACTTCATTGTTGTAATTCTGTATTTATGTAGCACCGTGGTCCTGTGAGGCACATCTTTCTTTCCACTGTATGTCCACCCATGTAGCGGAATGACAATAAAGCTCAACTTGAACTTGAAAGAGGATACAGGATTGTATTTCAATTTCTTGTAACAGAAAGTTGTCTTTGTATCTCTGCCTCATATGCATGTCTGTCCAATATGTCAGCACTTTGAATAACCACAGATTTATCTTTACTGAAAGGGCTTCCAATTAATGTCTTTGCCCATCTGTAAGATTATGAAAAAGTTGAAAAAATTCATTTTAACCACGATTTTTCTAATCATTATCTATTGGCAATGGAAACAAAATAAACTTGCTTTCACAGTGCAGAACACAGCGCTTCTCAACACGATGTACAGTAAACACACTAACTAGAGGAAGTGTTTGTGGGGAGGCTGGGATTATGCAATTGTATTACCTAGTGAAACATATCGGTAACAGGCAAAATATTTGAAAATATAATGACTCGTTAAGGAGTTGACTCTTTCGAGAGACAATAGAGAGTTGTTTTGATTAACAACTTAGAGGACTGTTTACATTGAAGGCTACCTATGTTCCAATCTGCTAAAAATATATGTTTCGAAAACCCATATGACCTGCTCTTTAAGCATGTTAATCATGAGAAAACACTATTCCCTTCCTTCACTATATCACAGTGGCAACAAGGATTCGTATGATTTCAGAAACAACACATTCCAGCACCAGATCACCATCAAACAAACAAAATTAATACTCTCCTAGTCAACCAGTTTCATTTTACCTCCATTATCTAGTTTTCATAATCATTCAAATCCATAATCTAAATCAAAAATCAATTAATAATCGCACAGCCCTTAGTGAAATGTCATACACTGAACGGTCTGCCTAGAGCACACACCTAATGTTTTAAGCTGTGTAGATAGCAGGGAACAATCAAGATTGTTACATACATATGACATGCTGAATGTTATGAAGTGCACTGAGCAGCAGAAAAAACTCAGTGCACTGAATTCAGTTCTCTGCAGTTTATATGGCCAAATACACACAAAATTATGTCAAAATTCCACTCTTGGTGAGTATTCATACCTGAATTAAAATATTGTATTACATGGTACCAGAACAGAAATAACTGAAGTTATAAAACACATTTAAACTCACCAACCAGACGCTCACAAACACAAACAGAACCAATATCGGTGAAACATCTTCAAAGGTTTCAGTCTACAAATACAAATAGACAAACTCTTCAAAGAAATGACTGATGCACTGATGTGAAGCTTCTCTGTGGTGAAATGAAATGACCAACATCTAAAATAACTACAAGTGTTAATACACGTGACCATCCAGCACAGAGCTCGGTAACCTTTTCGGCATGACTGCCATTTTAATTTTGTGGTTAACCACTGTTCCAATACTGCCCACCCCTTTTTTAAAGACACCATAAAACAGAAGTAGCATTTTTTCTCTACTGTAATGTCTATCCGGTGGGAGGGAGTCTGACTGAATGACTGACTGCGTCCTCCATCAGATTAAGTAATTTTCATAAAAAATAGTTCATGGATGTCCTAAGAGTAATGTTGTGGTTATATTCTAATATCCTTTCGATTTTTAAGGGTAGTGTACTCCCCATGGCTTGTGTCAGCACTGGTCGATGCATTGATTTCTATAAAGTGAAGCATCAGCTTCAGTTTTTCCCTCAGAGTTTAGCCCTCACGCCACTAGTCTCGCCTTGCCATAGCTCGTGACCGGAAGAGAAGACTCGCTTTGAAGGGGAAGGGAGGTTTAATTGTTTGTACAGAGTAACAGACGAGATACACAAGCAACTTCAATCTCTCTCTCAAAATGGCCATATTTAGGGGAAAAGTAGATTGCATCACTGGATAAAGCTTTCGGTCATTTAACATTTAAATTATAAAATGGTTGACCAATATTAAATGATTTGCAGCTACATCTTTCCTTGCTCTCTTTCAACGTTAACTCTCAAAATTTAATAATACAGATATTTACAGCTCCTAACAAGCTGTTACTATGAGAAATTATTACCTCAAAATGTAACGTCGAATGCAGTTTTCCTATTACTCAAGTGCCAGTGAATATCCCTCTGCGTCCACTGTTGGCAACATGTGCAGTAGGTTGCTGACCCCTGATCTAGCAGTTTCTATCACACTTCACACTTTGAGCTCCAGTAGCCCTCAGCTTCCTGTAGATCAATTACATCATTTTCAGCTCGCTTGTTCTTCATTTCTTATCTCAATTGTTTCTCCTCTCAGACTGATTTCAGAGTTTCTCTGATGGCCTTTGGGGCAGGAATAGATCAAGTCTACTATAACTATAAAGATAACATATTAGCATCCTCACCAGTGAACGATATCGCCTGTTCATTCTAAGTGCACACGCCTGCCGCTTTAAATTAAATTAATTAAACAGTACCTGAAGCACCTTAAGCTATTAAATAAAATTTTAACTCACCATTCAGATGCCAGAATCACAAACAGAACAAATCTAGTTTGAGAAATATATTCTTCATCAGTTCACTGAAAATGTCTGAAAACACTCACACTAAACTGTGATATTTATCTGGTTGAATCTTCTCTTAACAGGATTCAAACTCTATCACAGTTTCCTTTATTAGAGGAAGTTATGAAAATCAGCTTTTGCTGATCTTACACTTTAAAGTGATCTGGCTTTTCATGAGTGAAATGTTGCATAATGTTAGATTAGATATCAGTGTCTACAGTTGTGAGCTGTCCAGATTTGGTGTTGATGAGAAATGCTTGAGTTCATAAGGAGGTGATTAAATATCGATTACAGATTTTGGTATCTTGGTAAATCTGAGCAAAACAATTCTTTTAAAACTCTAATCAAAGCACATATGAGTTTACCTCAATCTTTCTGAGAAGCGAGGCATGTACATGCCTGCATCAGTGTTTTCTAAAATTATGATGGGCTTAAACTGTCAAAGTGTGTCTTATTTACATTTTAAAAGAATATTTATAACACTATACATTGTGTTATATTGCCTTGGCATTACATTACAAATGAAAAGCTAGTAAACACTGCTGTGAGGGTGTGTTCTGAAGGAGTGAATGTGAATTTGACATCTTTCTCTTTTCTGACTGTCGAATCAATCCCTTTACTACAACGGCATTTTAGTGCCACTGTAAAAAAAACAAAAAAAAGTTGTAATATTTCGAGAATAAAGTCGAAATTATGAGAATAAAGTCGAAATATTTTGAGACTAAAGTCAAAATATTTTGATACTAAAGTCAAATATTACGAGAATAAAGTTGAAATGTTTCAAGAATTTAAATAGTAGAAAATAAAGTTATAATATTTTGAGATTATAGCCTTTATTGCTCATGCAAATGGCCTGGAGCACTGGGAGAAGTTGTCAGGCCACGGGATTGATTTGAATTTTGCTGCGTCCGAAAGTGGCCTCATCATCTTACTGGGATGAGGAAGAGTCTATTTTAATGACTTCATGGAAAGAGCTTAATATCAAGACTATTATATTTATTAACAGACTGAACAGGAACAACTTTTTATCTTAACATCAGCTCACACACCCAATTGACATTCCTTTGGGGCACTGTAGCTCTCTTATTTAACCCTTTTTAATAGGGTTACCTTATGGACGGTATTCTTGGAAATAATATTTAATTTTACATTTTATTCTCAAACATGGCTATTTATTCTCAAATCATTTTGACTTTATTCTTGAAACATTTCAACTTTATTCTCATAATATTTCGACTTTATTCTTGTAGTATTTCGACTTTATTCTCGTAATTTCTATTTTATTCTCAAATATTACGATTTTAATCCGTAATTTTAGATTTTTTAAAAAATTCAACATGGCACTAACGTAAAAACGCTACTTTAATAGTAACTAAAAGTAAAAATGATGTTTCATCAGTATAAGTTATAATAATGTAAATATTTACATAATGTAAATATTTACATATAATGTTAAATATGATGTTTTTATAATGACTAAATGAATAATGAATAATGAATAAAACTTTATATGCACTGCTGAACCTCTGTATTCCTCCATGAGGTGCTCGACATAATGAATGTAATAAAACATGGAGAGACTCTTGGACCTTAGAGTGAGAAAACTTTATTGATAAAGGCAAGCAAATACAGATGACAAACAGACAGAAAAGTGAGAATCTCAGAGTGAGAACACTTTATTGATAAAGGCAAGCAAATACAGATGACAAATGGACAGAAAAGTGAGATCTGATGCGCTAATCTGACAGACATATAAACAAAGCCTTCAAACTGAATGTGTACAAAATAACACTGCAAGAGAGGAACATTTTAAATCAAATATGAAAAATTACTGAATGCGAAGCATCTTTGGTAATCGCATTATTGACCATGACAAACACTTGCATTTGATACTTTGAGCATATATGAGCATTTGAAAATTAAACACATCAATATCAGAGGATAAATATAAATAATCTAAGAAATAACATCATTCTTAAGGTTTCTGATGTGTGAATATGTGCTTGCTCTTGTTCAGTTCTTTTGAATCGCTCTCTACTCAGCATAGACAGAAACTCTGAGAGCTTTTAATAACCAATTATCGGTCCTCTTTCTATCATGAGTACATAACGCCCAGAATCTTCAGTTGTGGTGTTTGTGATTGTCAGAGATCCAGTTTGATTGTTCAGCTTCACTCTGTCTCTGAATCTACCATCAAGAACATCATCATACTCCGGATATTGTCGTCCCATGCTTTGATTCCAGCTATAAAACCAATTTCATTCAAATACAACCACACAAACATTTCACCCTTTGATATTTCAGTACACTCAGAGTTGAGAGTGAGTGAATCTCCCTCCTTCACTGATATTTCATCTGTATCAAACACAAACACACACACGGAGAACAAACAGAAAAGGGGTTGTCACAGAGTAATAGAATTTAAATCCTTCATGTTTGTTTATTTAAGTAATTAGTTTTAAATGTAATCTCCAAAAGAATAATAATATAAAACAACAGAACAGACAGAAAAAAGCAAAACAGTGTCGGAATAATATTGTATCTGGTGATGAAAAAATAAAACAGGTGGAACAAATATTTAACTCACCATAGACAGCAAGAAAGAAACGCTTTCTCACATTGTTGATCAATAATTCATAAGCTCCAGCATGTTGAGTTGTGGTGTTTGTGATGGTCAGAGATCCAGTTTGATTGTCCAGCTTCAGTCTGTTTCTGAATCTCCCATCAAGAACATCATCATATACAGTCATGTTGTTGGTCTGTTTTTTTATTTTAGCTATTAAAATGTCTTCAAGTACTAACTTCCACTGAATCTCGCATCCTTATTTCAGTAAGACCAGAGTTGAGAGTGAGTGAATCTCCCTCCTTCATTGATATTTCATCTGCATTATCAAAAACACACAGAGAACAAACAGAAACAGGGTTCATCACAGATTTAGAGTCTTATCTGATGGTTTACTAAAGTAAAACTTTGAAGTGTAAATTTGAAATGAATTATATAAAAGAACAGAAAGGGTGTTTGGATTAATAACTGCATGTTTGTGCTGATTTAAGGATCAATCATTGACCCAACAACTGAATCCAACAGTATTCTGCATGAAGGTATTTTACTTGAGCTTCAGCAAAGTTCACTTAATCTGTATTAATTTAGCTTCAATTTGATTTCAGTTTTGAATTTAATCTGACGGCAATTTCAAATGACTCTAAAACACAGAATGATAATAATATTGATCATTTTGTTAATAATTTAGATATTTGATTATTCTAGTATTCCCTAACTCTTTGATTATTTGTTTATTTAGGTGCACAGATGATGTGCCATATGCTCCGCTTCATTTACGGTCCTTCAGTTTGAAGGATTCAAATGACTTTCTGTGTACTTTATTGGTGATCTCTTCTTGAGATTTGTAGCTTTGATGTTTTATTGCATGGTATCTGTTTTTGTGGACAATCTTGTGTTCAGTCTTTTCAGGAATTTTGGTCTTACAATTAAAATATTAAACTTAATTTAACTCACCAATGATAACAAGAGAGAAACTCTTCCTCAAACTTTTTCCCTCCAGTTCATAAACTCCAGCATGTTCATGTCTGATGTTTGTGATGGTCAGAGATCCGGTTTGATTGTCCAGCTTCAGTCTGTCTCTGATGTCGATGCAGGTC
Source organism: allo-octoploid hybrid of Carassius auratus x Cyprinus carpio (assembly GCA_024542945.1). NCBI lineage: Eukaryota > Metazoa > Chordata > Actinopteri > Cypriniformes > allo-octoploid hybrid of Carassius auratus x Cyprinus carpio. The sequence goes on along the minus strand of CM045074.1, from coordinate 1,951,173 downwards.
GCGATACCAGTCCCACAGTCTCTTCATTTTCTGCGACATCCAAGCAGAATCTTGTTCTGTAGCAGTCAACTCACGAACGAGGTCATGAAGGGGTCAGCAAGCGGGCCATTCCTTGGTCCTCTAGACACTGCAGTTGTTCTCCTCGCATGAAATCAACGATGAAGTCGTAGAGTTCCACTCTGTTGCATCCCCGTCTGGGACCCTTTTCTTCCTCCTCCGCCAACACAGGGCTACCTTGTAGAGTGCTTTGCAGTTCGAAGAGCTGACCAGCAGGTGGAGCTGCTTCCGATCTCCCACCGTAGTTCTCAGAAGAGTAGCCATGACTGGACTGCTGGTGTCTGCCGTTCAACTCGCTGGTCTGGGACGAATGACGTTTAACCACTGTGGTTCTTTGATGATCAGCACCGACCACCAGGTGGCGCTGATCCCGGACGAGACCCCAAATAGTTACCCATATCAGGGCTGGGAAGCCTGAATGGGTGAGTGTAAATTAACCACTTCTGGCTGCTCTGTAGAATGATAAATGAAATGCTGTGAGACAGGAGTACTGGCTGTAAGCTCGACAAAGTTTAATTAACTCTCTCATTTTTCTTAGTTCACAATGTATTCACAACATTCACAGGTTTAACTTTTCAGAACAATTACTTGTTTCTTTGTAACACATTCCATTGAAGAAAATAACTTTTCAATAAAGACTTTTTCCTAAATTACTTTTGTCTATATTGAGTTGTTCTGCAACACATTATAATCAGTCACAATACATTGACCTGCTACTGTTTTCACATGTTTCACATCCTCATGAACACTAATTCCATTTTCACACTGTCACATAAATGAATCTTGCATTTAGCTTCACAGTAACCTCATGTTTTACATGCAAGATGCCATTTTGGCTCTAGTTCACAAATACATGCACTGCCATTTTGGCTCGAGATAACTCCAGTAGAAATGTACATTTAACTTGCTTAAACTTTATCATCCAATTACAATCAACCTATAAAACACTTTAGAAACATTCCTAAACTCTTCCCAAATGAGTATTTTCTCAAATTTCACTTTAAATTCACATATTTGTCACTTCGTGTGTGATCTGATATTCGACTCATTACTACGGCATGCATATGAACAAACTAACAGTCTTTCTCAGTAACTTAACAAAATCGACCTATACATGTTTGAAACACAGTTTTTAACACCAGTTTCGACCAATTTTAGAATCGTTTTTGCTCACCTGTAGAATGATAAATGAAACAGCTGTGAGACAGGAGTACTGGCTGTAAGTCTCGACAAAGTTTAATTAACTCTAGAGCGCCGGTGCAGTACCTTAGTTAAACAGGCCTAAGCCCTCTACAGGAAACAATAATAACAGCAACATTTTCTTTACCCACAACAAAGAATGTAACGATGAATTTACCCATCAATAAACAAATGTTGAAGGCATCATTTATGAACAATACAAAATTTTAAAGGGGTTGTCCTTTTTTTCCTCTTTAATTTTAACATATATATATATATTTTTTTTTCAACCTACTACACATGTGTCCTGCAGAAGAACATGGGTGTCTCATTCACCAAGCATGCGTTTTGCAGAGATTTGGCTATATGTTGCAGAACCCTTTCCACTAAAAGTTAAAATGCATAATTAGATATTACATATAATTTGTTTATAAAATATAAAGAGTTGTGTATGTTTCTTTTGTATAGCATTTTCTTATTTAATTAGAAGCACAATTACTGTAATAGTCATCTGTTAAAAAGACCACTAAACAGACATTCAAATGTTTATTAAAAAAAAAGCAAATTGTTAAAATCTAAATAAATATATGGGTTTCCCATGGCTCCACCACACACTTCCTGATCTTCAACCCACTTAATGTGAAAGTGAAAGTGGCGTGACATGTGGCCAAGTATGGTGACCCATACTCAAATGATGCTCTGCACTTATCCCATCAAACTGCACACAAACCATGAACACACACCTGGAGCAGTGGGCAGCCATTTTATGCAGTGCGGGAGCAGTTGGGGGTTTGGTGCCTTGCTCAAGGGCACAGTGGTATTGAGAGTGGAGAGGTGCTGTACATAATTCCCCCAACTATGACTCCTGCCGCCCGAGCTCGAGGCGTGCAACCTTTGGATTGCAGTTGACTCTCTAACCATTAGGCCACAACTTTTTTCTGTCCATCAGGACAAGAAAACTTATGCCGAATGGCAGTGTATGCAATTTCCTGTGAAATTATGTTTATTTAAATTGTGTTACTTTAAGGGACTATGGTTTGGAAATGATTTTTTTTACACCCTCTTAATGATATTATTTTGTCATTATAATCAGAAAAGTTATATACTGTAGCTTTAATGCTACAACCATTTTTATTTTTATTTTTTTTTATATACATGTATCTCATTCATGCTATTACATGCTGTTCACCATGCAGGAACTGAAGTAAAAACACATTTTAAACTCACCTACCAGCGCCTACAAACACAAACAGAACCAAAATCTGTCAAACATCTTGGTCCAGTATTAAAATGACAGATGAGCTGATGTGAAGCTGATCCGTAGTAGACTCATGAGAAACTCTACTGTCAGCTAAAATAAATGCACATCCTTGATGCGGTGAACATCTAGATCTTTTTTTTTTTTTTTTGCTCATTTCACAACATGTTAACTTGACTGCTTTTAGCTCAGTCTTTAAGCCACAGTTTCCTCTTCTGTTCAGTGATGTCGTTTTGTAAGAGGTAAATTATTTCCTTATGAAATTAATTCCTCGGAAGCCAAAACTCAGGAAATCTCGAACACGATGCCATTCAAACAAAAACTTTCTAATCTGACAGGAAGATCTGGGAGAATGCATTTGCTCATCTGTCCTTCACCCATCCTTAGACTCCCTTCTTTCCCCCTCATATGGTCCAGGACACTGAAAGTTGACATAGAAGTGTCAAGAACTCAAGTTGCTAGACTTACATGCTGCATTTATTATGTCTTAAAGGGGACCTATTATGCAAAATTCACTTTCACATGTTGTTTGGACATAAATGTGTGTTGGCAGTGTGTGTTAACAACCACCCTATAATGATAAAATCCTCCCACTCGTTTTTTTAAAATCCCTTTAAGTAAAAAAAAAGCAGTGTCTCCCAACTACCTGTTTTCAGAATTGCTGCTAATGTGATCGTCACATTAGCTACAGACTACAAAAGCTGACAGACACTGCTGTGTTAACATAGAACTGCCCTGAGCTAGTTCTGCGAGTTGAACACAGTCCGCCATTGCTGCACTGATTAGAATGTCTCCCAAGTGCTTTAGGTGTTCTGTAGCTGGATGTATGAATCCACATAGCTCTCTCCATTTACTCCTGAAATATGAGCGCTGAAGGCAGGTGGATTCATTTTGTTTTTGAAGAAGATGCTCCCTCAACTCTATCCGAAGTGTGTTTATGTCTGTGCAGATCATTTTACATCGGACTGCTTTATGAATGAGGGTCAGTATAGAGCAGGTTTTGCACAAAGTCCACTAGCTCATTTGCATTTAAATGAAAAGACACGAAAATGCCGCATTTTGGCTCATACCCTAAAAGTGGCAATTTTAACAAGTTATAAAAAATGATCTGTAAGGTATTTAAAGTTAAAACTTGACATACACACTCTTGGGACATAAGAGACTTATTTTACATCTTGTTAAAAGGGCATAATAGGTCCCTTTAAACCAGTTGTTCCTTTCAAGGAACTTGAACTCGTCCTCTAGGGTTGGATGGGGAACAACTTCGTGGACCCGGTGTCGAACATACATTGAAAAACACTAGCGAGTTGGCGGCGACAGCCTCTGGCGTCACTACGGCAACTATAAACAGGCACCGGGATAACCGTCATTCTCTTCTGTCGTCTGCAAAACTGGACCGTTTTGTTTGAAGCGTGCATCTGAAAGAACCGGTAGGCGTTCTTTCTCTGTCTATCATGGCGATGTAAGCGTGAACCAGACAAATTAAAGATTCGATCGGAGCCTGGTTGAAACATGAGCGAATTCCACAGAAAGGCAGGATGTTGTAAATCAACTCCCAGCACCACAGTCTGATAACCGACCAACTCTTTCACAGAACAGCTTTCAACATTAACACCATTAGAACAATTATTGACAATTTCAATTCGAAGAAGAGATTGTCTAATTTGGAGCAAGTAATCGAAGAGATGGACAGTCTGACACTCACATGTAAAGCCATGACAGAGAAAACAAGATCGTTGGATTGACTTCCCCACCTAGCAAAACCAGACTGAAATTCCTAAGGAGACCTGTTAACCCCTCTGGTCTCCACAGGACAAATCCTTACTCCCCAGAATGGCACAGAGAATGCCTTCCAATGCATATATGCACCAAAATGAACTCAAAAAAGACTTCTAAATGGATATCAGTCCATTGCTTAACTCCATATCATTTATGTAACCGACACATTTGATTTTAATGTTTCTAATCACTTATTGTGTATGCCTTTTAAATAACTCTTGAATAGCTTAAGGGATCATATTCATGTTTAGTATGTGTGTGTTCGAATATTCTTGCTTGAAAGCGTTTCTGACCATTAGTTATTTGTCAAATGTATCATATTCTTGTTATAGGAATCATGTCCAAATTATACCCTGCAAGAGCGGAAAATTGGGACCACGAGCTTGATAAGATAACATATGATTTATGAATGGGTGGGACAGACAATGCAACACCCTGAGAAAAGACAGTATCTAATTGGTCAAGACAACATTTGAGGTGTGGCCAAAATGCCAGTTTAAATACTCAGGACACCATCAAATTTAGCTTTTAGCTTTGCTTGTAGTTTAGCTTTTAGTCATGCTTTGTCATCACTTTTAGCGCTTCTTCGAGCCGTTCCAGCGTGCTTCCGCCTGCCGCCTTGCTGCTACTTAGCCCGATGAGAAGAAACACCACCTAGTCCGTCAAACTTTACTTCTTTTCTTTTCCGTTTGAGGTTTGTGTTCTGAGTTAAGTTTTGTAATGCCGTGTCTCCGAGTCTGACCTCAGCGTGCCGTCCTGAAACTTCAACCAGCCCACAACTCTGCATCTTCAGCATACGCTCAACCACGGGCTTCCCAAGGCGTCACTTCAGCGACTACTGAACTTCCAAGCCAATCCAGCAACTCGGAAACCCCTTTTCAGCGACAACAAAGGGAACCCGTTAAACAGGCAACGCATAAGTAACCTCCAGACTCACATCTGTACTGGTGTTATCTAATATAATTTTAACCTCATTGAGGAACTCGTGCAGGGTTAATTAAGTGATTAAATGGTTGTTCATGTCTATGCAATTTCACGTATTGCTGTAAACTTGGGATTTCACATTTTCATTCTCTTAAACTCACTCTTTCCCTAACGTTCTATCCTCCTGCAACTTGTGTGAATGTGGAGTCGTGTGCTTATGTGTTAGATTAGTTTATATGTCTTAGATTTATCTAATAAAGCCTTATTTATATTGAAAAGAGAAGTATCTTGTGTTTTGTGCTCTACAAGTTAATGTCTCAAACTGCCGATCTTGTTACTGTGCTAATTAATAGTGTTTTCACTATACTTTGGATATTAATATCCAGCGCAGATTTGATGTTATACGCTCGTTCAGTGAATCGCTGGCGTTTCAGTGATCAGTCAGTGAAACAGTGATTCTGTTCAAATTCCTTTAAAATCTTAAATGATTCCCTTTGAGCTAAATTGACCAGTTTCCCTTACAGCGACTACTAGAAGCGTTTAGACAATGTGTTATCCTGATCGGCGTTATTTGACACCGATGACACACCACGTTCTTTGCGTCATTTGTTTGGGTAAAGACGCATCGCGCAATGTCTTTGAGGAGGCAATCTGTGTATTGCAAGCCTTTTTCAAGGAAAAAAGCTCATCTCGTTCGTCTCTCTTTCGAGGGAAAAAAGGCAGCCATCTGCTTCCGCAGTTCAGGACCACGCCCTACTGAGGCATGGAGGAGAATGAGCTCGTGAGAATTTCAGGTGGATCTGTCTGAATGGTTTAAAGAGGGACTTTCCCTTTGTGCTCATAATGCAAATTGTTGGATGAACTGGTTTAAAGGGGACCTATTAGCTGCCCTTTAACAAGTTGTAAAATAAGTCACTTATGTCCCCAGTTTATGGATGCGCCTCGATGAGCGTTATCTTTCCGACCATAGCATCCAGCTCAGGTGAGCCTTCCATTTCTGCCTGATCTCCATACAGAGAGTCGAAGGAAATGAAAGAGGCCGTTTTCTTCTATCCATCCGGTTTCGCATAAGAGTTTTGCTGACATCGAGCGATCTGTAGCGCTATGAGAGGATGCCCCCTGTAGAAAGAGCTTTCATTCTGCGGGGAGACATCCTCTCTTAATCTCCCTCCTTGCCATCTAAGCCCCTTCAAGAAATACATCTCGCTTAAATGGCAAGGCATCGCGAACAGGTCAGGCTGTGGCTTTATTACACACGATGGTGGTGCTTCAAGCATATCAGACTGATCTGCTAAGAGACCTGGATAGAGCTGAGGCCTTTTCCTGAAGGGGACCTATTATGCCCCTTTTAACAAGATGTAAAATAAGTCTCTTATGTCCCCAGTTTATGGATGCACCTCGATGAGCGTTATCTTTCCGACCATAGCCATCCAGCTCAGGTGAGCCTTCCATTTCTGCCTGATCTCCATACAGAGATCGAAGAGGAAATGAAAGAGGCGTTTTCTTCTGCATCCATCAGTTCAGCATTAGAGTTTTGCCGACATCCAGGCGTATGTGAAAATGGCTATGAGAGGATGCCCCTGTAGAAAGAGCTTTCATTCTGCGGGAGACATCCTCTCTTAATCTCCCTCCTTGCCATCTAAGCCCCTTCAAGAAATACATCTCGCTAAATGGCAAGGCATGCACGCAAGCAGGTCAGGCTGTGGCTTTATTACACATGATGGTGGTGCTTCAAGCATGTCAGACTGATCTGCTTAGAGACCTGGATAGAGGCTGAAGGCCTTTTTCCTGATCAGGTAGCCGAGCTGCGCCACCACAGGCCTCTCTCCAGGCTACCAAGGCAGCCTCTGCCATGCATGGGACTATGGCAGCCATGGTGGTGGTGGAGAGACTTCTGTGGATGAACCTGGCAGACATCGGGAAGAAAGAAAAGGCTTTCTTCGATCCTCAGGTTTCACCTTCTGAACTTTTGATATTTCCGTTGAGGCGGTGATCGAGAGTTGAGGGAGGCGTACTCCTCTGCTTTCAGATCCTTCATTCCACGAGGTCCAGGTCTGAGCCCGAGACAACATAGGGGTCCTGGCCTGCGATCTGAGGGATCAAAGAGCGGGCACAGAAGGCTAGTGTCATGACTCGCTCCTCCCCACCTGCGGGCAGGGGGTAAGAGGAATTGTGGGTCACAAGGAGGTAAGCAGAACCTAAGGGATGTGATCCAGGCGAGGTAGCATTCCGTCTGAGTCAGAGTGATACTGAGGTATCTACTGTTCCCTTTAGGGATTTTTAAATTCTGCTTCTATCCTCCCTTCCTAATTCCCCTGTAACCACCAGCTCTCCACCTGATCGAGGTTGAGGTGGAAACCTCTAACGAATAACAGTCTCCTTTGCTGGACCTATAATGTTTTTGGCTGGTTCTTTGTTCATAGCAACCACTTTACTGATGGTCCGGGACTAAAGGAGGCGCCCTATGAGCGGGGCTCCAGCGTAGGAGGGTGGGAGTATAAAATGTATATACTTATGTGTAAATTGCTGGTGGTTATGTGTCTACTAATAAACTCTGTGAGTTTCCTTTGCAGTGCTTAGTTACAGTGTTTACTAAACACTTTCGTCAGCACCACCATTCAGCTTCATGTTCGGTTTAGGCTGAGATTACAGGTTTCTGCAGGAGCCTCCTTGATCATCAGGCCTGGCACAGCACTGCAGGGAATTTCATGGATGTCCAGCCAGGTCACCCTGAGGGTCTCCTGGCAGCTTAGCTGTGCTGTCGCATCCAGCGGGAAGTGAAGGTGGCAGTTAAAGAAGTGTTCTTGTATGCTGCCTCAGGTGATGCTCCCCTCACTAGAGGTTTGTAAAATTTGAGCTTGCCTCTCCCGTGCGGTTCAGCGCCTCTCGATGCTTAGGAACCTCTAGGTACACAGCTAAGCTCTGTGTACTTTCTGAAAACCACATGGTGGTCAGTGTGCACGTGAACACTTTCCGACTGTCTAAAATCCCATATTGGTAAGTGTACGCAAGACTGCGCAATTTCTGAAATCCTGTATGGTAGGGTTCGCGCTCTGCCTGTTCCCTTTCTTGAGATGATTAGACCTTGGTTCCTTGGGCTCCATTCAGCCAGTGTGTATTCGTTTATACACTTGAGGCAGCTTCCCTCAACATGAGGGGCTATTTGGGCGATTCTTGTGGTAGTTTACTAGCGCTCCCCTTTTCCAAGAAGGGTCACCTATAAGCGCTTACTCTGGATTCAGGAGTTCTCCTCTCAAATGAGACTGTGTTCACTGTTTTTCCCCAGAGGCTCTAGCATTATTTCCACAGATCGGGTTGATGACTCTCAAACATACTGTTTTGAGATGCACCATTCCATCTATGAGCTGCTTTATCAGAGTGCCACGAGAGCCCTTCCTTAGAACAGTATTTGAAAACCCATGCTATGGTAAGTGTGCGTGAAGTCTTTGCACACTTTCTGAAATCCACACTGGTAAGTTCGCAGCTAGTATTCTGCTTCTTTCTAAAATCCTATATGGTGAGGGCTTGTGCGGTTGCTTCGTGCCCTTTCTTGAGTTGGTAAAGCCCGTTCATCTTGGCTACCTCCACCTATGTATCCTCGGATACCTATCTAAACAGGGTGTTGCTACTGGAGATCTGTTGAGACAGCTCCTTCAGCAAGCTTTGCGAAAGCAAGAGGTAGCCCTGTGTGACAGACAAGACTTAGTATAAAATGCTAGGTTCCTAGCTGTATCCCTTTAAAGGAATCTTTCCTGTTCTTCTCTTTTGTTGCACTTGTGAGTGGCCTCGGGTGTAATGTTGTTATTTTCTTTGTTCTTTTCTTGTGATAATTCACATACGAACAAAGTTGTCAAACCAAAGTATTTTATACTTTAATATCCATCCTGAAGTAGACACTCAGGAAAAAGCGCTGATTTACCATTATCACTAATCAGCTGCTCGCTAGACTCGTTGTCAGGAAAGCGACCGTTGGCAAAAAGAAAGATCTTGTCCGTGAGGGCTATTAATCTATGTGGGTGAAATATTCCATAGGCAAATATTTTTTGTACAAACATATTTTTTGTGTGAATATCTTTATAGGAATTCTATATTATTCTATAATATTCTATATTTCTATATATAAAAAATATGGTCATTTGTTTGCCAGGTGTCCATTTGGAGTCACCAAATATATTTTTTGAAAGGGCCCTAGACATTTATTTATTTTTTTTTAATAAAAGCTTACCAAAACTACATTTTTGGGGTATCATCCTGAAATTTGTGTAACCGGGTGGTCAGGAAAAAAAGAAACACACATGGCAACGGATTAATTTGTTTGTATAGGGGTTTTATCTGACTGCTGTTTTTTTTACTTGAAAGAAGTTACAGTGGTGATGGAAACTACAGCTGAGCAAAAATAAATACAAATAAATAATAGCAAGAAAATAGGAAAAGTAAGAAAAATTACTAAATTCAAATTATTACTCCAAGAGTTACACAGTGTAATGACACTGAAGACTTACAGAAAGAAAAAAATTATAATTATTTAATGTTTCACCAGTTCCAATGTAACAAAACAAAAATTTAGATTAACAACAGATAAACACTGGTTGAAAAGCAGTAGGAGACTCACACTCCCAAATAATTTACTCTGGAGTGAGCACAACCAAAAATATCTGCTACTTGACCAGACTGTATAGACAAAGTCCAAAAGAACACTTAAATAAATTTTTTTTCAGCTTCACCAAAATCCTGAATCCTTATGCAAACATGGTCAAAAATGAGGTACTGACACAGTAAAGAATACTGGTAGTGACTGGAAATTTCCACTATCACTTGACACGAGGTTCACGTGGATCCACACGCATCCGATCTCATCCAGAAAGACAGCATCACTTCATAATAATTCTCCCGATGCCAACACAAGCGACATGGCACTTTCGGTGCTACATCGGATTATATCAAAATGGCTGTTCTGTTCACGCTTACATGCAAACAGGAAATCAGTGGGCAGAGATCGGTGATCTCTTAAAGGGGCCATACACTGTTTTAACACATATTAAAATGCTGTATTTATACCTCTGGCCACATTCTCCCCTGCTGAAACCCATCATTGTCCTCAATGACATCAGTGCTGGTTCCTAACCTCATTTTACTGCTTCCTGAAAAAAACACTACCAAGGCTTGTCAAAACCTGGGAAAAGACTTCAGGGCTGGTTGAGACAGAATTACAAGCCGACCTGGGTTCATTAAATGAGTTTGGATGCACCACCAGCATTGACACGGCAGTTCTTCTTGGTGCAGGGACGGTTTCTTTGGCACAGGTCTATCTGCACAAGAACAATACCTCTTTCCCGTGTGCTCTAACTCAGAGGGTAGCTGTCCCTCATTCTCCAGAACACAATCCGTCCCACTGCTAGCGTGTCCTCTGCTGACCCAGAGACTTCCATTTCCACATCTCTTGTCTCTTCCACTGGGCAAAGTAACCTCTTCCAGTATTACACACTCTGGATCAACAGGTTCAGCTTCCACTGAATTGAGGGAAACTTTGCTACTGGAGCTGTCACTCTACTCACTGCCTCTGCTGTTTCAACCACAGGTCTCTGCATGGTCGGCATTCAACTCTGTGGACCCGTTTTTGAGGGACCTCCCTCTACAGGCTCAACCCATATATGTGGTACCTTGTACCTCTACTACGCATACACAACTGGAGCCCAGGAATCCTGTATCTTATGTCTACCTACAGGGCGTGGTGCAAGTCACGGTTTGCCCAACACCAACAGATGGACAGTAAGCCTTGTCATTAAGTGGAGCCAATCTCTCTGCGCTTTCTGCTCTGCAAATGTCTCGCTTTTCATGAGCTTCCTGAGTCAGCTCTGGTGAATTACTAACCAATCTTCCCCTCTATTCACAGGATGTTCCGTACTCCAGGAGAGCATCTACTGGAAGGCGTGGTTCTACACCAAATAACAAGAAATAAGTGGTAGCATACCCAGTGGTAGCATGTGGGGTTACATTGGATTACATAGGTTACATGGGTTACATAGATCAGCTTAGGAAGGTGTTCTGGCCATCGCCTTTTCTTTCTGGAGAAGCGTTCTTAACAACTCGTTGAGCGTTCTGTTAAACCACTTGCACTAAGCGTTACCTTGCGGATGGTAAGGGTTTATGCGCTTTCTTTACTCCATACAAGTGACACAACTCAGCCACCACCTCACTCTAAATTCCTTCCCTGATCGGAATGCAACCGCTCTGGTACCCAGATTTCATGAACCACTCCTTCAGCAGTATCTCGCTGTGTATTAGCTCTCTGGTCTCTGGTGGGGAACGCCTGTGTAAATTTAGTAAACAAATCAGTGACAATCAACACATTTTGCGACCATCCTGGCAGGTTCAAGCACAGTATAATCCACAGCCACCACCTCCAAGCGGTCTGGAAGCTAAAAATGGCTTTATAGGCAGATGGATTGCAGCTGTGGCATTTTGGTTAGAATGCACCTGTGACACCTTTTAATCCACCTCTCGACATCCTTGTACATGCCGACCTAGAAGCAACATTGTCTCAACAGGTCAAGCGTGCGCTCAATGCCTTGATGTCCCATCTTATCATGGACACTGCTCAGGACTTGTTCTTTTAAACAGGCTGGCAAAAGCAACTGTTTGCACTCACCTAAGCGAAGGTCATTCACAACCCTGTAAAAGCGACCCATCCATCACTTGGATATATTTCCACTGTTTCAGCAGTGACAACACAGGCCTAGGTAGGCTGCTTCTCTCTTGATTCATGGGCTTTCTCTGACTACCCAAAACTCATTGAAGGAGCCCAAAACAGGGTCACTTAGCTGAAATTCCTTCAACTGAGCCTTGGTATAACCTGGAAGAGCAAACATACATTCGTGGATATTACTTTTCCTGGGACTACCCTCCCGTGCGGATCTGTCTAACCTTACAGCACTGGTCACCCACAATCAACAATTCAGGGTCTAAAGGTGTACCCTTGTTGACTACATTAAAAATGGCAACACAGTCATCCAACTCTTCAGGACTGTCAGGCTCCCCTGCCAGCGGGTGCCTCGAGAGGGTGTCTGCTGCACATTATGCCGTCCAGGATGGTACCTGACCTCAAAATCGAAAACAGCTAATTGAGCCACACATCTTTTGCTCGATGGCACCCAACTGCTGTCTTCAGATGACACAATGGGTTGTTATCCGTAACAACCACAAATTTCAGCACCAACAGGTGCCCCTAAATTTTCTGAGACAGCCCACTTGAGAGCTAGCAGTTCAAGCTTCATGCTACTATATGTTGTTTTTCTCCGCGATATGTAGCTGACTTCTGATAGGCGATCAATCTCCTAAATTCACCTTGCTGTTGGTAAGGACAGCACCTAAACCGTCCTTGCTAGCATCCGAAAGCATCCTTGCTTACCTACGAAAACCGCTTCCAGCCTCTTTAGATGTTCCTGGAAGGTAGATGAATTAACAAGGATATCGTCCAAATAGACCAGCATAGTTTGAAATATCAAATACCCCATTCAGGACTGCATAAGGCTTTGGAATGTGGCGGTCCGTTACAGACCCCAAAGGGCATACGGAGTATTTGAATATGCCAAATAGGGTGGTGAACACAGTTTTGGTTGGTCTTGCTTCGCATCGGCTATCTGATGGTATCCGCTAAGCGAAATCAATGGTTGAAAAGAATTTCGCACCTTGCAACGCATCAAAACTCTCTCGATCGAGGCAAGATTGTGCTTGATCTCTCGTTCAGCTCTTCTGATCTGATAAATACAAACCAGAATAATGACAGTAGCCACCCCATGGACTGATCTGGAGGACCGGGAGTTTTCCTTCGGTACGCTTATACAATGTAATGCCCATTATGCAAAATATATATAAAAATGAATTATAGTAAATGTACATTGCCTATATCCTGCCATCGCCCAGACAACAGCCCACTGGAGTCAAAAATTCTACTAATTTAGCTGCTCTGGCTCAGTGCAAAGTAGTTTGAAAGTGCTCACAATGTCAAAATGTTTGAAGAAGCAATCAAATCGCAGAAGGGACTTGATGAGACAGTTCAGTACATTGTCAACTGTTTATGATAAAAAAAAAAATTAAGGCTGAAAACCAATTTATTTGCTAAAAAAACAGTAAAAAAATAATATTCTGAAATATTACACTTAGAAATAGTGGTTCCCCTCAAAAGGGAACTCCACACTGCATCCCCTAGAGGGAGCCATGGAACGCCGTCACGCTTGCCGGTGTCTGAAGCATGAATGAAAACGTCGAACTTGACATTGCGGCTACGGAAGCCCATGACGGTTAATGAGGGACTGCGGATAAAAGCGCGCCTGTAGAACACATTATCCCTTGCCCTCGCTTCTGTGTGTACCAAGCATGTGCTTGACCCGGTCGAGGGAGGTATTTACCACCGTTTCAGACCGGCTGAACTACTAGAGCAGAGGTCTGTACCGAAGTTTTGCCAGTGTTTGCACGAGCTGTCACTGGATGGAAGCTGAACAAGCTTAATGCAATGCATTCATGTGGGGCTAGTTTCTGTTCTCGCCTGATTCTGAGGGAATTCAAGTGTTTGATCAGAACGTACGGCCTCAGAGATAGCCAATGTAGCTGGTGAGAGGTGAGTATCAGAAATCTGATTCTTTTGAAAATTTAGCTCTTCCTCACCAAGCTGGTCTCGCTGCTGCCGAGGCAGTTAATCAGGCCGGTCAATGGTATTGTAGTATGGGTAATGAAGGAATCGATCGGAATGCTTTTTCTCCATAATTCCTTTGTATAGATTTTAAATAGTGTAATGGGTTATCTACATTATTGGTGAAGGAGTTCTGACTGAAAAAAAAGGTAAGTTTTTTTGAGTTGTTAGGCTCTGTTTGAGCCTCCTCTGAGCCTCCCCATCTTCATCCCAGGTCAGAGGCCTCTGTGAGCCTCCCCTGATCAGCTGCACCTGAGGCTAGGGCTGAGACTGCTAAATTCTGGTTCTCTCAACGAGCTCTGTGGAGCTGCTTAGACAGAACTATTAGTATGTAGGCTCTAAGTGGTTTCCACCAACCGCCTAGCACTGAGTAGTCAGGTCCTCTCCCCGCTTAGAGAGATCGCCACGCTGAGACCTCCACCTTAAGAGCCCTCAACCAGGCCAGGTTGTGTGCCTCCTCCTCGCTTAAGAGTGTTATCCCGTTGAAGCCTCCACTCCATGGGCTTAGACAAAATAAATCTCATTGGTTTGTGGCTCTTTTGTGAGCCCCACTAACTGTCTTAGCTCTGAGTGTTGCTGGGGCCTCCTCTCAGCCTCCTGAGGGTCACATGCTGAGGCTCCACCTAAGAGCTTCTAAGAGGGCTGAGTATTTCCCCCTGCTTTTAGAGTGCGTCATCCCGCTGAAGCCTCTCAGCTTCCAAGAGTCTGGCAGTGATTGAGTTTGCAGGCTCCTTTCTTGAGCCTGGCCACTGCCTCCCAAGCGCTGAGTGCAGCCAGGTCTCCTCTCTGCTGTAGGAGAGTCGCTATGCTGAGACCTCCACTCTTAAGACTCTGCCAGGGTTGAGCTGCCAGCTAGGCTCTCCTCGCTTAGAGAGTCATCTCCTGCTGAATCACTCCCCAGAGCCCGCCTAATGTAAAGGCATAGGGGCGTAGTGTCTCCTCCCACCGAGCCCCTCACCAACTGCCTTGGATGCCGAGGTGGCTGGTCTCCCCCTACTTCAGAGAGTCACCATGCTGAGGCTCCAACTCCCAAGAGTCCAGGGACTGAGTGCAGTGGCTCCTCCTTCATTTAAGAGAATCATTCTGCCCACTTCCATAGCTCCCTGCTTAGACACTCCTTCCTTGTAGGTAGGCTCCTCTGGGGAGCCCTGGGCACTAACTGTCTCTTTAGTGCTGAGTGTGGCCAGGGTCTCCCTCTCGTTCTAGAGAGTCACTGCTGAGGCCTCCACTCTAAGAGAGAGCTTCTCTCTAGGAGGTTTTAGTGTTAGCTTCCCTCTCGCTTAAGAGAGTCATCCTGCTGAAGCCTCGCCTTCAGAGTCTGGCCAGGGGTGTGATATGAGTTTGTGGCTCTTTGAGCCCTCGCTTACTCCTCTGGCCAGTAGCCAGGCTCTCCCCTGCTTTGTAGAGTCGCTATGCTGAGACCCTCCACCTTAAGAGCTCCCTGCCAGGGTTTAGCTGCCAGTAGGCTTCCTCCCCATTTTAGAGAGAGCCCTGGTTGAATCCCTCCCTCCCCCAGAGCCCAGGCAGTAGCAAGTGGGCTCTTCTACTGAGCCTCCTCACTAACTGCCTTTGACTGAGAGTGGCTAGGACCTCTCGCTTTTAGAGAGTCGCTATGCTGAGGCCTCCACCTTAAGAGCTCAAACTAGGATTGAGTGTGTAGGTTTCCTCCCCATTTAAGAGAGTTTGCTGAAGCTCCACTCCACATAGCTCCTGCTTGGACAGTACTTGTAGGTAGGTTCCTCTTGGGGAAAGCCTCACTAACTGTTCTTAGCACCGAGTGCAGTCAGGTCTCCCTGCCTAGAGAGTCACCATGCTGGGAGGCTCCACCCAAGAGCTTCCTCTAGGAGGGAGCTGAGCGTTAGGCTCTCCCCTGCTTAAGAGAGAGTCATCCCGGCTGGCCTCGCCTTCAGATTCACCAGGGCAGCAGAGAGACCACCACTGCCTTGACTGCCTGAGTGGCTGGGGCTGAGGCTCCACCTTTTAAGAGCCCCCCACCAGGATTGAGCATGGTGGCTCCCTCCTCATGCAGAGAGTCATCCCGTGAAGCCTCCGCTTCCCAGGCCCGCCTGGACTGTAATAGGCAGGCTCCCTTGCAGCCTCAACTGTCTCTTCTTTGTGAGTTAAGTGTTGTCAGGCCTCCCCTCCTCACTCTAGAGAGCTGCCTGCCCAGGCCTCCACCTCTAAGAGTTTCTGGTGGGAGCATGGCAGGCCTCCTCACTTTGAGAGTCATTCTGGCTGAAGCCCCCCCCCCCAGAGCTGTGCACAGTCCAAAATCCATAGTGGTAATTGCGCGTTGGTGAACCCTTATAAGACCTAAAATCCATTACATATGGTCAAGACGAAATTCCAAGTGCACCGTCTGAACCTGCACGTAAGGGTTACGCCAGACAGCTACATTTGAGTTGGTTAGACCCCTGCACCTTGGTCCCAACCAGTGTGTCCCCATTTCAACACACTTGAGCACTCCCTCAGCATCGAGGGTTATGGTGAGCAGGGTTCCTGTTGACCTCTGTTAGAGTTTGGCGCTGCTGCAGCCTCTAGTCTTCCTGTAGAGCTCTGCTTAGGAACAGTACCATTGGTATGTAGCCTTTTCTGTGAGAGCCTGGACTGTCTTAGCACTGGTGTAGTCAGGCTGTTATGCTGAGGCCTCCACTCTGTGAAGAGCTCTGCAGGGCTGAGGTCAGGTTTCCTCCCTTTACTCTTAGAGAGTCATTTTGTTAAAGCCCCACTCCCCACAGAGCCCAGCAGTCACCACCCAGAGCTGATGCAGAAATGGGTCTCCACTTTTAGAGACTGCTAAATACTGAGACCTCCACCTTAGAGCCCAGACTTGGACGGGTGAGTTAGTCTAAGGATGATTGTTTAAGCCTCACTGGAAAGCCCAGCGCTCAGCTAGTAGGATGCTGTTCCAAAGTCCTGACTTGGGGAAAATGGTTACCAGGGTACTTTTCCCCCCATGGTGGCATTGGTCAAGCTCCATAGCTTCTAGAGGACGTGCGAGCTGGAGTTGGGGACGTTCGAGCATGATAACCATGGTTCCTGAGAATGGGAATGAGATGCTGCGCCCTGTGCTACAAGCCGCATCATGCCTGTCTCCTCAGACAAAAAAAGAGGATAATGTGGTTCTACAAGTGACCTTTATATCCCAGTCACTCATTAGCTTACTATACTTCCTGCCAATGTCAAGTTCATTGTCATTTTTTCATTCATGCTTCAGACACTGGCAAAATGCTGACAGCTGCCCATAGCTCCCTCTGAGGATGCAGCCTCCTGTTCCCTATTCCCCTTATGAACCATGGTTAAGGTGTAACCTGAGACGCTTTTGCTAACCCATTTGTGCCCAAATTCTTCTTTAATGGTTTCATGCATATATAGTCATGTTAATAGTCTTATGTGAACATTTTTTTGCATTTGTCTCCCCAGTTTTTATTTATTAATTAATTTATTTTTTTTTGAAAATCGTATTTGAAATGTAATATTATTCAACTATCTATCAACTATCAACAGATCAATCTTATTCATAAACAAATTTATTAAGTACACAAAAGTTTAAAACATTTTATGCAAAACCCCAAAAAAAGTTGCACCTAGCTTATAATCTCTTGAATCTGAAAAAAACACACAACAAATTCATTTCTTAAAGTGGTGAACATGAAAACTATTGTTCAAAAGCAGCCATTGTGTATCAAAAAAAGATAAATGAAATAAATAAAATGAAGAAAATATTACATCTATATAATAAAAAAAGGTATACCTGAAAGAAAATTATGGGACCTAATTTTTTAGGTGCATAGTATCCAGTGGCTGACTGTAGTAGGTGGTGATTTCATAAAATAATAAATGTAAACTCTGTTGCTTGTCCAAGAATTTCAACATTACAATGGAATCATAAGCAAATTAGTCATAAATGGATTTAGTCCTTGACCACTAGAATGAAACGTGACCAAACTGGATAAAGGGGCCTTCTAGTATGGTTCTCTATTGACATATTGCAATAAAGGAAGAAAAGATGATCTTACATCAATTAATCCCATGTGCTAGGATCTTATCTTCCATCTCTTCCCAGGTGTGCCTGGCTGGAAGTTTGCTAGGAACTGCTGCTGGCCTCACCCTGACAGATTTATTCCCCTATCAAATAAGGTCTACTATACCGTAGAGATGCCGCTAAAAGGGGTTGCTAAGGTTTTAGGGTGGGATATTATGAAAAGGAAAAAAAGCACCCAAACAAGACCAATAACCTTGATTTATTAACCATAACACAGTGCAAAATTCTATTTCCCTATATGTACTTGTTAGTTTATTTGTTCACCGGCAACTATAGTTGCCGCTTGGACATTTGATCAAGTATACAAAAAAAACTATAGATCTCCTGGAAGATTTGTTTTTTTCTGGATGATTCTAGAGACCCTATGAATATGTGGTAGATATATATGTCAAAAAAAAAAAAAACTTATAAGTAAATACGAAAAAATAACATTTTGAGGGTTTGTTCATTCCTGGAAGTGGTGGAATGCAAAGTTGATAGCCCCATGACAGGAAGAAAGTAACACCTTTTTTTCTTGAAATCTTATTTAGTTGTTTTTTTGTATGTCATTAATGAAATAAAACATGATAACATCTAGAAAATTACCTACAAACGCAAAATGGCGTAAACTATAAATTGCGTAACTATAGTTGCCGCTATTTTAAATCGGTTAATATTTTTGTGGAAACTATGATACTTTAACTTTCAGGATTATCGATGAATACAAAGTTAAAGAACAGCATTACTAAAATAACTTCTACTGTCACTTTATCAATTTAATGCACAAAATAATTATATATATATATTTAATACAATTTAGACCTAATAGTGTAATGTGTCATTATGTAAAATGTAAAATATTAGTACAGCTGTTTTACCAACATTGATAATAATCAGAAATGTTTATTAATAAGCAGCAAATCAGCATATATTAGAATGATTTGAAGGACCAATAGAAAAGTCAACATGAAAACCGTCTCATTCTGCACTTCATCCCAATTCTTCTAGCTCCTGAGAACCCGCGGTTTCATATGGTGATATTATATTTTTAGTGAATTCTCTTGACTGTACATGCCTAGTTTTAAGTCTGATGTCCCGTGCCAGGTATGTGTGAGCACATTCACAGCTTTGTACCAAATGATTGATGTTACACCATGACCACTCTCCCTTTGTCTCAAATGTCTGATATTAATTTAGTGAGGTCTCTGCAAAATATGATCATATTTTGTAACTATCATTTAAATCTGACACATTTTAAACTGTGTGTAATAAATCAACATCTCAGGAAAACAAACGTAGCCTAAAATCAAAATATGACTTTCTGTTACTAAACAGGATGTTTATCATGCATGTCCCCTATAAGGAGGACACTGACTAAAAAAGCATGTTTATTACACATTTGGGACACAACAAATGAATAGGAAAGAAATTATCAATATTCCTATGTCGCTATATATTACAAGGAAAACCGTCAATTATTACCCCATTATTACACTTCTTTTTCTTAGCCAAGCATGCTGCTACAAAACACATTAATATGCTAATTACATTTAGTTTATAGATACAATATATATAATGAGAAAACCTTGATTATATCTTTTTAAAACACATTTTGCACAAAAGAAAATGATGTATCAAATAATTATGTTATGTAACATAGTTGAAGAATTATATCTATGCAAAGTTTGGTAAAAAAAGAAAAAGAAAAAAAAGAGGAAAATCCTGAAAATTAAAAAACGCGGTTTAATAAACAACACAATAAAAAAAGTTTCGCTTCCATGCATGTTCATTCTTATGTCTTTTCTTTTTCTTTTTTAAATTGAACCCAATGTAATTCTACCACAGATCGAGATAACTTAGAATGAAATATATATTCTTTATTTTTAATGCTCTAAACAATGTAATAATAAAAATAAAATGTTTCGGGTCTTAAGAGGCTAGAGCAGAGCAGAGCATTGTTGTCATATGGACTTATAATTTGATCCAGTTCTCTTAATTTGATGTCATAAACCAGGAATATTGACAGTAGCCACGCCCACCAGAGTAGAGGACCAATTGATCACAGCTTAAGTAGAACCACAACAGTGGACAGAGAGTCTGTGGAATAAAAAACATCAAACTGAGATCAGCTCGGGGCTGCAATGTTAATATCATCACTCGATATCAACGCACCCAGCTCTGCTGTACCTGAAATATGTGTGACAGAGTTGGAGTGATGTCTAGATGTTGAGTCTGGTTGCTGAATGGGGATTGTTGAGCACAGCTGTAGCAGTTGTTATCCTGATATTCCACCTCCAGAGGTAGAGACTGATGCTGGAGATCAGACATACTGATGCTGGACAATAAACTGTTTCCTTGTACCAGGAGAGAGTCACATGACCACATCTGTCACCGAACACAACAAATGAACAATAAGGATGATGAAGTACACATGATGAAGAACATTGTGAAGAGTTACTAATGTGATGACAGTGGTGAACAGACAGACGAAGCTGGAAAAACATGAGAGAATAAGGAGAAATATAAACAAATCAAATCAACAATCATATTTCAGTTCAGTGTGTGTTGGAGTGAGTGTGTATGTTATCATCTGAAACTATAAAATGATTCAACAATAAATATGTAAATTGTTAATAAAATAAGAAGGTTTTAAAGGACTGGACAAATGATCTCTATTCCTCACCACCGACAGAACCTGGAAATGTTTCTTTAACACCCTTTTTTTTGCTCCAGTTATCAGTAGTTTGTATATATGGATATAAATTTTATTGTAATAATAATTGTATATAATATTTTCATGCACCCGTCACTTAATCGAGTCCTCGTTGTGGTCAACACGAGCGCTTGATAGTTTAAAAGTAAACTAATCCTGAAATAGAACCTACCTGAGCATATCTTCAGAGAGCAAGTTGCAATGGTAACTTACATACCCTGAAATTCTGTGTTTGACAGAAAACTAAAGTTGAGTGCTGTCCACCTCTACTTACCTTAAACATTCATCGGGTAATGTCACATAACCCGTTTCTCTGGAATACCTCCCGTTCAAATAATATACTGCAGTGTACATTTAATATCAAGAATATTTGAAGGACAGGGAAAACAATCGGGCTACTTACTATAGACAGAAACTTCAAAATGTTATTGATGATGACGGTTTTGTTCCAGTTATCTTTAGTTTGTAATTTGTGCATCTTCAGTTGTGGATGTTTGTATCTCTCCATCACTGATATATTTCATCTTGTATCACCAAACACACACATGAAGAACAATAATAGAAATAGGGTCAACATAGATTAATACTGTTAAATATCTTAATAATGGTTTACTAATATATATAGTTACACATTTAAACTGAAATAATATCATAAAACAGCTAAAAGAAACAAAATGGTGAATGAATTATCAGTAAAAAATAAAAAATAAAAACTCACCATAGACAGTGAAAAGGTAATCAATCTTCTCATATATTTGGTCTGGTAGTTTAGGTCACGTCCAACATGTTGATTCTGACGCTTCTACGGTGAAAGATCCAGTTTGATTGTCCAGTTTCGTCTGTCTCTGAATCTAATCGCAGCCATCATCATATACAAAGTGATTCTGTCTGTCTCGTTTATTGATTTCAGCTATCGTAAAATGTATTTATATCCAAACAACCACAGATTCGATCATCAAAATCTCCACCGAATCTGCTATTGTCCCTCCATAATTTCAGTAAAACCAGAGTCAGGAGTGATCAATTTCCAATTTTCACAGACACCTACACCGGTAGTCTCCTGAATCATCGACATACAGTATCCAGAAATGGGTTCATCACAGATTACATACAGTCATTTGATGTTACAAAAAAGTAAAGGAACTGGAAGAAAAAGAAGTTTGGATTAATAATTTTAATTAATAATCTTGTGCTGATTAAAAATACAAAAAAACACATGAAACCAATACCAATCCCTACCATAGACAGTGAGAAAGGAAACACTTTCCTCACATTGTTGGATCTGTAGTTCATAATATCCAGCATGTTGAGTTGTTATGTTTGTGATGGTCAGGTCCAGTTTGTTTGTCCAGCTCAGTCCGTCTCCGAATCCTCCCAATCAAGCAACATCATCATATACAGTGATTCTGTCGGTATGTTTATTAATTTCAGCTTGTAGCGTTTTCATGTCTAAACCTTACTGAATTGATCATCATCTCTTTCTCATTTCAGTAAGCATCAGAGTTCAGAGTGACTGAACTCCCTTCATCACTGATATTTCATTAGCAAAACCAAGCACGCCTGTAGAACAATGTGAGTTTGTCACAGGTTAAAGCTTCAAAATCACTTGATGTTGGTGTTTGCTGCAATGGCTCATCAACCGGCAGTACATGCAAATAAACTGATACTCAATCTAGGGTAACATTGCGACAATTTCAATGCTGAAAGTGCCGCTACTTCTACAAGCTAAAATAAGTCTGCAAAGAGCCAATCCGACACTTAGAAACCGCCCTACCACCCGAGTCAGCCACCTGACAGGCTGCAGAAGTTAAGCTGCATACTCCCGCAGATAACAGCCGTGAGGTAACCACATCGTAACAGACTCCAGCATAATTATGGATCCCGCTCATATCACTCAGTGCCCAAAATGTCTGGGGCCTAGAGCTGTGACAAGAATCAAGTTGTAGCTGGGGCAGCATAAAAGG
Organism: allo-octoploid hybrid of Carassius auratus x Cyprinus carpio; assembly: GCA_024542945.1. Lineage (NCBI taxonomy): Eukaryota > Metazoa > Chordata > Actinopteri > Cypriniformes > allo-octoploid hybrid of Carassius auratus x Cyprinus carpio. Next base: position 1,928,586 of record CM045074.1, on the reverse strand, counting down.
ATCTCGACCCCACTGCAATGGGCTGAACGCTACAATGCTTGTCATCTACCTTGACAAGATTGTCATGGCTAGCCCACAGCCATTAACCATGATTGCCCCCCAACAAGGTTTCTTGATGCTGCATCAGCCAAGCACAGGCCCACTATGGCAGAAAAAAACTAATACCATATTATTTTGGTCAGTATTGAAATTGCAGTTATTTAACATATGTAGGCCTATATATGTTTTTTTTTATTCCTTGTTTAGTGTGGTTCAAACATCTAACACCAGACAGCTTTCCATATGACTCCTTAATCAAACGCACCTGATTCAGATTATCAGCTCATTAATGCAGACCATGCTAATCTTACTAGGTGTGTCAGACAAAGGAGAGATGCAAAATGCAATGCTGGGGGCGCTCCAAGGCTGTGGTTGGGAACCAATCAGTCTACAGTCAAAATTTTGTTAAAGGGCAGGTCATAGTTTGTATTTTAAAGTGTCTTAATCTTGTGTTGGAGTCCTCATATAGGCATAAATGTATCTATGGTCATGAAAACATTGTAATTTCAGAATACATTTATACATGGAGTAATTTCACGATAATCGAAACGGGTCCGCTCAGCAGTTCTGAACGTTAACCCTCCATCATTCCTGCTTCCACTCTGCTCTTGAATGGTCAGCTGGCTGCTTCCACAGGGATTAGTGCTGGTAGAGGGAGTACCCAAGCAAGTTAGGAGGGCACCATCAGGTGGTTAATATCTTTTTTTTTATCATGTATCTCTCTTTTTTTGATTAAAAACTTTGGTAGACTGTTTACCGTAAAAAAATATATTTTCAAAACCCATATGACCTGCCTTTAAAGCATGTTAACGCGAGAAAACACTGTTCCTCTCCCTTCAATTTAAATCACAGTGGCAACAAGACCTCAAGTATGATTTCAGAAATAAATACATTCCAGCACCAGACTATACCATCGCAATGTAAACAAAATTAATACTTCTTTTTATACTGAATACTAGTTTTCATAATCATTCAAATCCATAATCTAAACTGCAATTACAATTAGTCGACACGGTTAAATGTCATACACGAACGGTTCGTCTAGAGCACACACCTAATGTTTTAAGCTGTGTAGATAGCAGGGAACAGACTGGACACATGACTGTTAAAGACATTTACATTTATGTATTTAGTAGATGCTTTTTATCTCAAAGGACTTACAGTGCAGTCACATTGTGGCTATACATTTTTTTATGTATTATTTTAATCATCAGTATACATCTTGGCATACACGTTATGAATTGTGAGTGAGCTATGAAATAAACTTAATGCACTCCAGAAACAAAGTTGTCTCTCTAACAGTATGTGATCTGAATTCAGTTCTTGTAGCTTATGGCTAAATACACACAAATTATGTTTTAAAATGACACTGGTGAGTATTTATAATTGAATTCATAAATGTATTACATGAACCAGAACAGAAACAACAACTGGAAGTCATAAAAAACACATTTAAACTCCACCAACTAGATCACCACAAACAGAAATAGAACCAAAAATCTGGTGAAAACATCAAAGCTTCTCTTAGTCTACAACATGAAAAGACAAATTCTTCAAAATACTGACGCGACTGATGTGAAGCTCATCTGTAAATGAAATAAATTAATAAATTACACAAATTAATACACCATAGTGATCATCTAGCACAAAGTCTCAAAATCTTTCTGCAGTAATACATGATGTGCCGCTTTTTACATTTTGTGGTTAACCACCGTGTCAATACGCCCTCCTCACCTCTTTTAAAGCATGTTGTATCATATAGTACATAAGCAGTTTTAAATAAGATAAAACAATATTTGATTTTCAAGGAAAAATTGTCAAAAGTGCATTTTATTAAGCAATTTTTTTAAACATTTCGAACTTTCTTTAACCTGTTAACCTGCACCCCCCATTTTGATTCACAGCTGAAATGACCTACCTAACTTAAAAGTTTAATAGTTCCCACTCTGTAGTGTGCTGCATACACAATTTTGGTGTCTTTGAAAAGACGCACCTTTGGGCTTTACTCGTCTATCATCCAGACTTGATAATGCTCAAAAAAGATAAAAATTTATAGACAAATTCAATGTTGATTTTTTATTTATAAATTATTATTTTTTTTGGTGCGTTCTCACAGTCACACTGCCCTCGCGGTCCAGTGTTTTGATCTGGATGTCTCGGTATTAGAAGCTGCCTAGCCATCTCCTGTCTGTCATTCATATAAAGCACCATTGCTTTGTGCAATGGATGAATCCAAGTGTCTTCAGCCTCTTAAATGAACCGCACTAGAGCTCATTTGACCAGACCGAGACCACCTTCGGCTGGGTCTCGCAATGCTTGGCCTGGACCGAGTGCGACAAGGGCCCACACCTGCCCAAAAATATCTCAACTAAGTTAAAGCTGGGATAAAATGAACTGAGTTCTCAATCTGGCCTAATCAAATCTCTTTGAAAGTTAATTCTCACAATTTAATATTACAGGTATTTAGTAGCTCCCTAAATAAGCTGTGACTATGAGAAATTATTACAAATGTACACCGGGTAGTAGTTTTCTATTGCTCACTGCCAGTGAATATCCCCTCTGCTATGGCCACTGTTGGCAAAATGTGCAGTAGGTTGCTCCCTCATCTTGCAGTGTTTCTTTTTCACACACTTCACACTTCTAGCCCAGTAGGCTCCCAGCTTCCTGTGGTAGATCAATTACATCATTTTCAACAGCCAAACTGACCTATAAAGTGCAGTGTTTTAAGGTTAGTTTCTCTGATCTTGAGATCCTGAGAGTGTTTGGGCCTGCCTCTCTCCTGTAACCAGTTCTCCTCAGTCTGCTTCCTTGTCTACTTATCAAATGTCTGAATTGTTTCCTCTTAGAATTGATTTTAAGGTTTCCAGATGCCTTTGAGCAGGAATAATCAAGTGTTCTTGGTATGAAAATATGATTAATATTTGTTTGCACTTTGTTTCATATTTGAAAATTTGTAACTTTACTCACATAATCATAAATCACAATGTAAAACAAGGTGAGGCCAAGGCGTAATTATTTGAAAGGCTACATGCATCTAGTAGGAAGTAGCTGGACAATCTCGCATGTAATACAACAAGAAGAGATTGTGGAATGCTACTTATAAAAAAATGGATTGACCTGAGCGCTTGAAAGTGTCTATGCTGTGGCTGTAAGGCCAGAGGAACCAGAGAAAAGTATAAAGTTTTTAAGTGCCTCAAAACAGAAGTGGTCTTGCATCTGAATCCCTTGCTTAATTTTACCGTTAAAGTCAAAGTTAGCTGTTAAAGTAGTTTACAGGAACAATTAGAAATGCAGTCACAATTAACATCTTTACAGCCTATTAGCAACTTATTTGATCTCTTGATACTTCTTTCCTTAGGGAAAGTTGAGGAAACTCCACCCAGTAGAAAAAAAAGTGGAATTACAAACACAAATATATAATGGCTCTTGGCATCAGCCCCAGAAATGGAAAAAAAACAAACTCACATATATTATTTTAAGAGATGATGATACACTATTATATTTATCTATTAATTTTTATTCTCTTTAATTTAATGGTATGATGCTATTAAGAAAAACCTTGATAATATGGTCCCCGCGTATAATGGTGGAAAACACTCATGGAAGTGACCACCAGGTGTGACTGTGCGTGACTCTATGTTAAAGGGTCATGCACAGCCCTTTGCTTTGTTTTGTACTGTCTTCTACCGAGATCCAATTCTTCTATAATGTTGCTATCAAGATAATTACAAAAAACAATTAGAATTTAAACGTAAAAAAGCTATTTTATGTCTGCTTTTAACCCCAGGTTTGAATAGGTATTGGGGACTGTAGACTGAAGTAAACTTCAATTGCTATATCATTGATAGTTGTGTAGGTTTCGACACATACACCTCTAAGATGGACCTCTGCTTTGATTTCCTCGTAAAAATGCATAAATTCAATACATATCAACAATCTGTCGAAGAGACAAAGCAATAGTGACCAATGCATCGAAAACTGTCATACCTTAAAGTACATATTTTACACTTGCAACATCTCAGCAGTTTCCTATCGCATGACCTCCTTCACAAACTTAACATCTAGTGTGCAGTTTTTATTATAGGTAGAATGTAAAATGTTTCATTACAAGTATTTCAGTCAAATACTGGTGTAATATTTCAACCTTTAAAGGTCATGAAATGAGAAACCAAATTTGCCTTGATCTTTAAATGCAGGTCTTGTACCATTAAAACGTCCTGCAAAGTCACAGTTTAAGATCGCCCTTCCTCCACATATATAAACGAGCCATTTATTTAACTGCTTCCAAATACAGCGCTCGCCACTTGATCCATGGTAAGAAGTGATCGCCACGGTGCGGCGGACGCTCCAACCATTTGTATATGATCACCAGCATGAGACAATCCACGCCATTTCAGTCATGGTCGCGCGCTACTGGGCCCTTCACAAGTGTTCAGTCGACGGACAGCTAGTAAATTGTGTACAGGAAAATTACAATGCCAATGCAGTATAGCTATTTCCGTCAAATGTCGAGAGCGACATTAGAAGCGCCGAAGTACATCATAATGTGCGAAGGCCATCCTTCGTCGCGATACACGCGCTGTTTTAAGAATTTTCTGGTTCGCTTCAGAGAGGCGTCAAATTTAAACTGCGGTTCAGTAATCGCTAGTCTCCCTCCCCTTCGCTTAGTGTGGCAGCGTATGTGCTTAGATCTCTGTGTCCCGTAAGGCTCGCCAGCATAGCCAAGTAATTTTCTCAATTTTCTCTCGCTCTTGGCATAAACGCTGTCAAACGGCAAATAACCCTCTAACCAATCAGAAATAGGCTTCAACGACTGACCACAACGAAACGAGACATCGCATATGGAATCACCCGCTACTAAACAGTTGCGCTCAATCCGCGAAATGTTCTATTGTTAATTGATCTCATAGGCACTGTCGCATTACCCCAACAGGTATGCTAACACGAACCCCTTAAAGGGGAAACAAAAACAGACTGTTTGAATTCAAATACAGAAACAGGTGGGAAGTCATAATTCACTACATTTTAAAGTTTAAAAAAAAAAAAAAACTATAATAGGGGACCATAATAAAATTAAAAAAACCCATGCTGAATCTCCTTTAACTGATAAGACCTAAGTGATAGAGGATTTGCTGCCTAACTGATCCTGAACTTATCAACAAATATCTGATCTGGTAAGATGTGCTTCCTTACCATGTAATCTATGTAGATCAAAATTAGCAACAGTACGCCATCCAAAAAAAGCAATTTCAATAACCTGTGTATATTATAAATGCCCCTGATGCGAAAATTATATACAATATAAATGTTTGTAGGAGGGACGGAACTGGACACAAAAATCGTGGGTGGATTCGGGCACACATGTTATGGAGCTGTGGGTGGTAATGAAATTCAGCTGGGAGAGGATTAAGAAAACAGTCTCTAGAAGACAAAGCTGTAAATTCACCTCCACCTACAATCCACAAAATTAAGACTCAAACTCAGCTTTTGGGTTGCAAAGTCTCTATCCTTCAGGCCAATGCACTGTCTCTAGAGGATGTGCAAGACAGTATACTGTGGGCCTGTGGCTGAAAAATAATAGGAAAAGTTCTAATTATTTTATTTAATAGTAGTTGAGTGATCACCTAGTAATAAGATACCTAATTTGTATTTGTATTTATCAGGTATGAAACCACAAACAAGTGCTTGATAATACTGCTACAAATAAATGTTTTAATACTGGGAAATCTATATATGGTAATTCTCCTGAATCCATATGAAATATAAGTATATAGGTCTAGTCACCCTCCAGGAGATGCTCGACATAATGAATGTAATCAAATAAGGAGAGACTGAAACCCAGAGTGAGAAAAAATTATTGATAAATGGCATCCAGTGTGAGCAAAACAAATCTTTGGTAATCTGTGTATTTGTCATTCGATCATAAACCTGTCCAAAATTACTTTATGTTATAAAAGTCAAACAACAACATCTGCAATTATATTTGAAACAGTACTATGTTTAAAGCCAGATGTAATTATAACTGGTACATGTTTTATGAGGAAAACAGAATCACAGAGAATTTAATCATTGTCTCCCAGGTGAAACACGCAAATCAATCACCACTTCAGACTCCTGCAAGACAAACATCAATAATGAATAAAGTCAGGCCAAGTATTAAATAAATAACAGAACTTTCTTGCAGGATTCATCATGAGGATTGATAAATTTAATGGACCTGAGAAATAAAATGGAGTATTATGATGTGTTCTGCTGAATAATATGGGATAATGCGTTTCTTACAAAATTTATTTTTGTGCTCCTTTTTCTAAGGACTTTTATTAAGGACATTTTAAAACAAGAGCTGCTGACTGTTGAAACTACAAAACCTGTTCAACACAATATACCCCTCAATGCCAAATATATGTAATTTGTTAATAATAAAGTGTGCAGTAATACACATTTTAAATTGTAATAACTAATGTTGGTGTATGTATTATTTTGAACCGTATGAATAAAATGTAAATTTCCCCTGAAATGACACAGAGACTTACCTTCACTAAGTCCAAAGTGTTTGTAGAGTTTTACAACAGCCTGAGTCTCAATCTCTGCCATGAACTAGAATGACAAACATGTTCATCAAAAAACATGGAGAATTACAGTCACAATGAAGACGCATTGTTTTGCTAGGATGTGTGAGCTTGTGCTTGATCTCTCGTTCAGCTCTTCTGATCTGATAAATACAAACCAGAATAATGACAGTAGCCACCCCATGGACTGATCTGGAGGACCGGGAGTTTTCCTTCGGTACGCTTATACAATGTAATGCCCATTATGCAAAATATATATAAAAATGAATTATAGTAAATGTACATTGCCTATATCCTGCCATCGCCCAGACAACAGCCCACTGGAGTCAAAAATTCTACTAATTTAGCTGCTCTGGCTCAGTGCAAAGTAGTTTGAAAGTGCTCACAATGTCAAAATGTTTGAAGAAGCAATCAAATCGCAGAAGGGACTTGATGAGACAGTTCAGTACATTGTCAACTGTTTATGATAAAAAAAAAAATTAAGGCTGAAAACCAATTTATTTGCTAAAAAAACAGTAAAAAAATAATATTCTGAAATATTACACTTAGAAATAGTGGTTCCCCTCAAAAGGGAACTCCACACTGCATCCCCTAGAGGGAGCCATGGAACGCCGTCACGCTTGCCGGTGTCTGAAGCATGAATGAAAACGTCGAACTTGACATTGCGGCTACGGAAGCCCATGACGGTTAATGAGGGACTGCGGATAAAAGCGCGCCTGTAGAACACATTATCCCTTGCCCTCGCTTCTGTGTGTACCAAGCATGTGCTTGACCCGGTCGAGGGAGGTATTTACCACCGTTTCAGACCGGCTGAACTACTAGAGCAGAGGTCTGTACCGAAGTTTTGCCAGTGTTTGCACGAGCTGTCACTGGATGGAAGCTGAACAAGCTTAATGCAATGCATTCATGTGGGGCTAGTTTCTGTTCTCGCCTGATTCTGAGGGAATTCAAGTGTTTGATCAGAACGTACGGCCTCAGAGATAGCCAATGTAGCTGGTGAGAGGTGAGTATCAGAAATCTGATTCTTTTGAAAATTTAGCTCTTCCTCACCAAGCTGGTCTCGCTGCTGCCGAGGCAGTTAATCAGGCCGGTCAATGGTATTGTAGTATGGGTAATGAAGGAATCGATCGGAATGCTTTTTCTCCATAATTCCTTTGTATAGATTTTAAATAGTGTAATGGGTTATCTACATTATTGGTGAAGGAGTTCTGACTGAAAAAAAAGGTAAGTTTTTTTGAGTTGTTAGGCTCTGTTTGAGCCTCCTCTGAGCCTCCCCATCTTCATCCCAGGTCAGAGGCCTCTGTGAGCCTCCCCTGATCAGCTGCACCTGAGGCTAGGGCTGAGACTGCTAAATTCTGGTTCTCTCAACGAGCTCTGTGGAGCTGCTTAGACAGAACTATTAGTATGTAGGCTCTAAGTGGTTTCCACCAACCGCCTAGCACTGAGTAGTCAGGTCCTCTCCCCGCTTAGAGAGATCGCCACGCTGAGACCTCCACCTTAAGAGCCCTCAACCAGGCCAGGTTGTGTGCCTCCTCCTCGCTTAAGAGTGTTATCCCGTTGAAGCCTCCACTCCATGGGCTTAGACAAAATAAATCTCATTGGTTTGTGGCTCTTTTGTGAGCCCCACTAACTGTCTTAGCTCTGAGTGTTGCTGGGGCCTCCTCTCAGCCTCCTGAGGGTCACATGCTGAGGCTCCACCTAAGAGCTTCTAAGAGGGCTGAGTATTTCCCCCTGCTTTTAGAGTGCGTCATCCCGCTGAAGCCTCTCAGCTTCCAAGAGTCTGGCAGTGATTGAGTTTGCAGGCTCCTTTCTTGAGCCTGGCCACTGCCTCCCAAGCGCTGAGTGCAGCCAGGTCTCCTCTCTGCTGTAGGAGAGTCGCTATGCTGAGACCTCCACTCTTAAGACTCTGCCAGGGTTGAGCTGCCAGCTAGGCTCTCCTCGCTTAGAGAGTCATCTCCTGCTGAATCACTCCCCAGAGCCCGCCTAATGTAAAGGCATAGGGGCGTAGTGTCTCCTCCCACCGAGCCCCTCACCAACTGCCTTGGATGCCGAGGTGGCTGGTCTCCCCCTACTTCAGAGAGTCACCATGCTGAGGCTCCAACTCCCAAGAGTCCAGGGACTGAGTGCAGTGGCTCCTCCTTCATTTAAGAGAATCATTCTGCCCACTTCCATAGCTCCCTGCTTAGACACTCCTTCCTTGTAGGTAGGCTCCTCTGGGGAGCCCTGGGCACTAACTGTCTCTTTAGTGCTGAGTGTGGCCAGGGTCTCCCTCTCGTTCTAGAGAGTCACTGCTGAGGCCTCCACTCTAAGAGAGAGCTTCTCTCTAGGAGGTTTTAGTGTTAGCTTCCCTCTCGCTTAAGAGAGTCATCCTGCTGAAGCCTCGCCTTCAGAGTCTGGCCAGGGGTGTGATATGAGTTTGTGGCTCTTTGAGCCCTCGCTTACTCCTCTGGCCAGTAGCCAGGCTCTCCCCTGCTTTGTAGAGTCGCTATGCTGAGACCCTCCACCTTAAGAGCTCCCTGCCAGGGTTTAGCTGCCAGTAGGCTTCCTCCCCATTTTAGAGAGAGCCCTGGTTGAATCCCTCCCTCCCCCAGAGCCCAGGCAGTAGCAAGTGGGCTCTTCTACTGAGCCTCCTCACTAACTGCCTTTGACTGAGAGTGGCTAGGACCTCTCGCTTTTAGAGAGTCGCTATGCTGAGGCCTCCACCTTAAGAGCTCAAACTAGGATTGAGTGTGTAGGTTTCCTCCCCATTTAAGAGAGTTTGCTGAAGCTCCACTCCACATAGCTCCTGCTTGGACAGTACTTGTAGGTAGGTTCCTCTTGGGGAAAGCCTCACTAACTGTTCTTAGCACCGAGTGCAGTCAGGTCTCCCTGCCTAGAGAGTCACCATGCTGGGAGGCTCCACCCAAGAGCTTCCTCTAGGAGGGAGCTGAGCGTTAGGCTCTCCCCTGCTTAAGAGAGAGTCATCCCGGCTGGCCTCGCCTTCAGATTCACCAGGGCAGCAGAGAGACCACCACTGCCTTGACTGCCTGAGTGGCTGGGGCTGAGGCTCCACCTTTTAAGAGCCCCCCACCAGGATTGAGCATGGTGGCTCCCTCCTCATGCAGAGAGTCATCCCGTGAAGCCTCCGCTTCCCAGGCCCGCCTGGACTGTAATAGGCAGGCTCCCTTGCAGCCTCAACTGTCTCTTCTTTGTGAGTTAAGTGTTGTCAGGCCTCCCCTCCTCACTCTAGAGAGCTGCCTGCCCAGGCCTCCACCTCTAAGAGTTTCTGGTGGGAGCATGGCAGGCCTCCTCACTTTGAGAGTCATTCTGGCTGAAGCCCCCCCCCCCAGAGCTGTGCACAGTCCAAAATCCATAGTGGTAATTGCGCGTTGGTGAACCCTTATAAGACCTAAAATCCATTACATATGGTCAAGACGAAATTCCAAGTGCACCGTCTGAACCTGCACGTAAGGGTTACGCCAGACAGCTACATTTGAGTTGGTTAGACCCCTGCACCTTGGTCCCAACCAGTGTGTCCCCATTTCAACACACTTGAGCACTCCCTCAGCATCGAGGGTTATGGTGAGCAGGGTTCCTGTTGACCTCTGTTAGAGTTTGGCGCTGCTGCAGCCTCTAGTCTTCCTGTAGAGCTCTGCTTAGGAACAGTACCATTGGTATGTAGCCTTTTCTGTGAGAGCCTGGACTGTCTTAGCACTGGTGTAGTCAGGCTGTTATGCTGAGGCCTCCACTCTGTGAAGAGCTCTGCAGGGCTGAGGTCAGGTTTCCTCCCTTTACTCTTAGAGAGTCATTTTGTTAAAGCCCCACTCCCCACAGAGCCCAGCAGTCACCACCCAGAGCTGATGCAGAAATGGGTCTCCACTTTTAGAGACTGCTAAATACTGAGACCTCCACCTTAGAGCCCAGACTTGGACGGGTGAGTTAGTCTAAGGATGATTGTTTAAGCCTCACTGGAAAGCCCAGCGCTCAGCTAGTAGGATGCTGTTCCAAAGTCCTGACTTGGGGAAAATGGTTACCAGGGTACTTTTCCCCCCATGGTGGCATTGGTCAAGCTCCATAGCTTCTAGAGGACGTGCGAGCTGGAGTTGGGGACGTTCGAGCATGATAACCATGGTTCCTGAGAATGGGAATGAGATGCTGCGCCCTGTGCTACAAGCCGCATCATGCCTGTCTCCTCAGACAAAAAAAGAGGATAATGTGGTTCTACAAGTGACCTTTATATCCCAGTCACTCATTAGCTTACTATACTTCCTGCCAATGTCAAGTTCATTGTCATTTTTTCATTCATGCTTCAGACACTGGCAAAATGCTGACAGCTGCCCATAGCTCCCTCTGAGGATGCAGCCTCCTGTTCCCTATTCCCCTTATGAACCATGGTTAAGGTGTAACCTGAGACGCTTTTGCTAACCCATTTGTGCCCAAATTCTTCTTTAATGGTTTCATGCATATATAGTCATGTTAATAGTCTTATGTGAACATTTTTTTGCATTTGTCTCCCCAGTTTTTATTTATTAATTAATTTATTTTTTTTTGAAAATCGTATTTGAAATGTAATATTATTCAACTATCTATCAACTATCAACAGATCAATCTTATTCATAAACAAATTTATTAAGTACACAAAAGTTTAAAACATTTTATGCAAAACCCCAAAAAAAGTTGCACCTAGCTTATAATCTCTTGAATCTGAAAAAAACACACAACAAATTCATTTCTTAAAGTGGTGAACATGAAAACTATTGTTCAAAAGCAGCCATTGTGTATCAAAAAAAGATAAATGAAATAAATAAAATGAAGAAAATATTACATCTATATAATAAAAAAAGGTATACCTGAAAGAAAATTATGGGACCTAATTTTTTAGGTGCATAGTATCCAGTGGCTGACTGTAGTAGGTGGTGATTTCATAAAATAATAAATGTAAACTCTGTTGCTTGTCCAAGAATTTCAACATTACAATGGAATCATAAGCAAATTAGTCATAAATGGATTTAGTCCTTGACCACTAGAATGAAACGTGACCAAACTGGATAAAGGGGCCTTCTAGTATGGTTCTCTATTGACATATTGCAATAAAGGAAGAAAAGATGATCTTACATCAATTAATCCCATGTGCTAGGATCTTATCTTCCATCTCTTCCCAGGTGTGCCTGGCTGGAAGTTTGCTAGGAACTGCTGCTGGCCTCACCCTGACAGATTTATTCCCCTATCAAATAAGGTCTACTATACCGTAGAGATGCCGCTAAAAGGGGTTGCTAAGGTTTTAGGGTGGGATATTATGAAAAGGAAAAAAAGCACCCAAACAAGACCAATAACCTTGATTTATTAACCATAACACAGTGCAAAATTCTATTTCCCTATATGTACTTGTTAGTTTATTTGTTCACCGGCAACTATAGTTGCCGCTTGGACATTTGATCAAGTATACAAAAAAAACTATAGATCTCCTGGAAGATTTGTTTTTTTCTGGATGATTCTAGAGACCCTATGAATATGTGGTAGATATATATGTCAAAAAAAAAAAAAACTTATAAGTAAATACGAAAAAATAACATTTTGAGGGTTTGTTCATTCCTGGAAGTGGTGGAATGCAAAGTTGATAGCCCCATGACAGGAAGAAAGTAACACCTTTTTTTCTTGAAATCTTATTTAGTTGTTTTTTTGTATGTCATTAATGAAATAAAACATGATAACATCTAGAAAATTACCTACAAACGCAAAATGGCGTAAACTATAAATTGCGTAACTATAGTTGCCGCTATTTTAAATCGGTTAATATTTTTGTGGAAACTATGATACTTTAACTTTCAGGATTATCGATGAATACAAAGTTAAAGAACAGCATTACTAAAATAACTTCTACTGTCACTTTATCAATTTAATGCACAAAATAATTATATATATATATTTAATACAATTTAGACCTAATAGTGTAATGTGTCATTATGTAAAATGTAAAATATTAGTACAGCTGTTTTACCAACATTGATAATAATCAGAAATGTTTATTAATAAGCAGCAAATCAGCATATATTAGAATGATTTGAAGGACCAATAGAAAAGTCAACATGAAAACCGTCTCATTCTGCACTTCATCCCAATTCTTCTAGCTCCTGAGAACCCGCGGTTTCATATGGTGATATTATATTTTTAGTGAATTCTCTTGACTGTACATGCCTAGTTTTAAGTCTGATGTCCCGTGCCAGGTATGTGTGAGCACATTCACAGCTTTGTACCAAATGATTGATGTTACACCATGACCACTCTCCCTTTGTCTCAAATGTCTGATATTAATTTAGTGAGGTCTCTGCAAAATATGATCATATTTTGTAACTATCATTTAAATCTGACACATTTTAAACTGTGTGTAATAAATCAACATCTCAGGAAAACAAACGTAGCCTAAAATCAAAATATGACTTTCTGTTACTAAACAGGATGTTTATCATGCATGTCCCCTATAAGGAGGACACTGACTAAAAAAGCATGTTTATTACACATTTGGGACACAACAAATGAATAGGAAAGAAATTATCAATATTCCTATGTCGCTATATATTACAAGGAAAACCGTCAATTATTACCCCATTATTACACTTCTTTTTCTTAGCCAAGCATGCTGCTACAAAACACATTAATATGCTAATTACATTTAGTTTATAGATACAATATATATAATGAGAAAACCTTGATTATATCTTTTTAAAACACATTTTGCACAAAAGAAAATGATGTATCAAATAATTATGTTATGTAACATAGTTGAAGAATTATATCTATGCAAAGTTTGGTAAAAAAAGAAAAAGAAAAAAAAGAGGAAAATCCTGAAAATTAAAAAACGCGGTTTAATAAACAACACAATAAAAAAAGTTTCGCTTCCATGCATGTTCATTCTTATGTCTTTTCTTTTTCTTTTTTAAATTGAACCCAATGTAATTCTACCACAGATCGAGATAACTTAGAATGAAATATATATTCTTTATTTTTAATGCTCTAAACAATGTAATAATAAAAATAAAATGTTTCGGGTCTTAAGAGGCTAGAGCAGAGCAGAGCATTGTTGTCATATGGACTTATAATTTGATCCAGTTCTCTTAATTTGATGTCATAAACCAGGAATATTGACAGTAGCCACGCCCACCAGAGTAGAGGACCAATTGATCACAGCTTAAGTAGAACCACAACAGTGGACAGAGAGTCTGTGGAATAAAAAACATCAAACTGAGATCAGCTCGGGGCTGCAATGTTAATATCATCACTCGATATCAACGCACCCAGCTCTGCTGTACCTGAAATATGTGTGACAGAGTTGGAGTGATGTCTAGATGTTGAGTCTGGTTGCTGAATGGGGATTGTTGAGCACAGCTGTAGCAGTTGTTATCCTGATATTCCACCTCCAGAGGTAGAGACTGATGCTGGAGATCAGACATACTGATGCTGGACAATAAACTGTTTCCTTGTACCAGGAGAGAGTCACATGACCACATCTGTCACCGAACACAACAAATGAACAATAAGGATGATGAAGTACACATGATGAAGAACATTGTGAAGAGTTACTAATGTGATGACAGTGGTGAACAGACAGACGAAGCTGGAAAAACATGAGAGAATAAGGAGAAATATAAACAAATCAAATCAACAATCATATTTCAGTTCAGTGTGTGTTGGAGTGAGTGTGTATGTTATCATCTGAAACTATAAAATGATTCAACAATAAATATGTAAATTGTTAATAAAATAAGAAGGTTTTAAAGGACTGGACAAATGATCTCTATTCCTCACCACCGACAGAACCTGGAAATGTTTCTTTAACACCCTTTTTTTTGCTCCAGTTATCAGTAGTTTGTATATATGGATATAAATTTTATTGTAATAATAATTGTATATAATATTTTCATGCACCCGTCACTTAATCGAGTCCTCGTTGTGGTCAACACGAGCGCTTGATAGTTTAAAAGTAAACTAATCCTGAAATAGAACCTACCTGAGCATATCTTCAGAGAGCAAGTTGCAATGGTAACTTACATACCCTGAAATTCTGTGTTTGACAGAAAACTAAAGTTGAGTGCTGTCCACCTCTACTTACCTTAAACATTCATCGGGTAATGTCACATAACCCGTTTCTCTGGAATACCTCCCGTTCAAATAATATACTGCAGTGTACATTTAATATCAAGAATATTTGAAGGACAGGGAAAACAATCGGGCTACTTACTATAGACAGAAACTTCAAAATGTTATTGATGATGACGGTTTTGTTCCAGTTATCTTTAGTTTGTAATTTGTGCATCTTCAGTTGTGGATGTTTGTATCTCTCCATCACTGATATATTTCATCTTGTATCACCAAACACACACATGAAGAACAATAATAGAAATAGGGTCAACATAGATTAATACTGTTAAATATCTTAATAATGGTTTACTAATATATATAGTTACACATTTAAACTGAAATAATATCATAAAACAGCTAAAAGAAACAAAATGGTGAATGAATTATCAGTAAAAAATAAAAAATAAAAACTCACCATAGACAGTGAAAAGGTAATCAATCTTCTCATATATTTGGTCTGGTAGTTTAGGTCACGTCCAACATGTTGATTCTGACGCTTCTACGGTGAAAGATCCAGTTTGATTGTCCAGTTTCGTCTGTCTCTGAATCTAATCGCAGCCATCATCATATACAAAGTGATTCTGTCTGTCTCGTTTATTGATTTCAGCTATCGTAAAATGTATTTATATCCAAACAACCACAGATTCGATCATCAAAATCTCCACCGAATCTGCTATTGTCCCTCCATAATTTCAGTAAAACCAGAGTCAGGAGTGATCAATTTCCAATTTTCACAGACACCTACACCGGTAGTCTCCTGAATCATCGACATACAGTATCCAGAAATGGGTTCATCACAGATTACATACAGTCATTTGATGTTACAAAAAAGTAAAGGAACTGGAAGAAAAAGAAGTTTGGATTAATAATTTTAATTAATAATCTTGTGCTGATTAAAAATACAAAAAAACACATGAAACCAATACCAATCCCTACCATAGACAGTGAGAAAGGAAACACTTTCCTCACATTGTTGGATCTGTAGTTCATAATATCCAGCATGTTGAGTTGTTATGTTTGTGATGGTCAGGTCCAGTTTGTTTGTCCAGCTCAGTCCGTCTCCGAATCCTCCCAATCAAGCAACATCATCATATACAGTGATTCTGTCGGTATGTTTATTAATTTCAGCTTGTAGCGTTTTCATGTCTAAACCTTACTGAATTGATCATCATCTCTTTCTCATTTCAGTAAGCATCAGAGTTCAGAGTGACTGAACTCCCTTCATCACTGATATTTCATTAGCAAAACCAAGCACGCCTGTAGAACAATGTGAGTTTGTCACAGGTTAAAGCTTCAAAATCACTTGATGTTGGTGTTTGCTGCAATGGCTCATCAACCGGCAGTACATGCAAATAAACTGATACTCAATCTAGGGTAACATTGCGACAATTTCAATGCTGAAAGTGCCGCTACTTCTACAAGCTAAAATAAGTCTGCAAAGAGCCAATCCGACACTTAGAAACCGCCCTACCACCCGAGTCAGCCACCTGACAGGCTGCAGAAGTTAAGCTGCATACTCCCGCAGATAACAGCCGTGAGGTAACCACATCGTAACAGACTCCAGCATAATTATGGATCCCGCTCATATCACTCAGTGCCCAAAATGTCTGGGGCCTAGAGCTGTGACAAGAATCAAGTTGTAGCTGGGGCAGCATAAAAGGATCTCGACCCCACTGCAATGGGCTGAACGCTACAATGCTTGTCATCTACCTTGACAAGATTGTCATGGCTAGCCCACAGCCATTAACCATGATTGCCCCCCAACAAGGTTTCTTGATGCTGCATCAGCCAAGCACAGGCCCACTATGGCAGAAAAAAACTAATACCATATTATTTTGGTCAGTATTGAAATTGCAGTTATTTAACATATGTAGGCCTATATATGTTTTTTTTTATTCCTTGTTTAGTGTGGTTCAAACATCTAACACCAGACAGCTTTCCATATGACTCCTTAATCAAACGCACCTGATTCAGATTATCAGCTCATTAATGCAGACCATGCTAATCTTACTAGGTGTGTCAGACAAAGGAGAGATGCAAAATGCAATGCTGGGGGCGCTCCAAGGCTGTGGTTGGGAACCAATCAGTCTACAGTCAAAATTTTGTTAAAGGGCAGGTCATAGTTTGTATTTTAAAGTGTCTTAATCTTGTGTTGGAGTCCTCATATAGGCATAAATGTATCTATGGTCATGAAAACATTGTAATTTCAGAATACATTTATACATGGAGTAATTTCACGATAATCGAAACGGGTCCGCTCAGCAGTTCTGAACGTTAACCCTCCATCATTCCTGCTTCCACTCTGCTCTTGAATGGTCAGCTGGCTGCTTCCACAGGGATTAGTGCTGGTAGAGGGAGTACCCAAGCAAGTTAGGAGGGCACCATCAGGTGGTTAATATCTTTTTTTTTATCATGTATCTCTCTTTTTTTGATTAAAAACTTTGGTAGACTGTTTACCGTAAAAAAATATATTTTCAAAACCCATATGACCTGCCTTTAAAGCATGTTAACGCGAGAAAACACTGTTCCTCTCCCTTCAATTTAAATCACAGTGGCAACAAGACCTCAAGTATGATTTCAGAAATAAATACATTCCAGCACCAGACTATACCATCGCAATGTAAACAAAATTAATACTTCTTTTTATACTGAATACTAGTTTTCATAATCATTCAAATCCATAATCTAAACTGCAATTACAATTAGTCGACACGGTTAAATGTCATACACGAACGGTTCGTCTAGAGCACACACCTAATGTTTTAAGCTGTGTAGATAGCAGGGAACAGACTGGACACATGACTGTTAAAGACATTTACATTTATGTATTTAGTAGATGCTTTTTATCTCAAAGGACTTACAGTGCAGTCACATTGTGGCTATACATTTTTTTATGTATTATTTTAATCATCAGTATACATCTTGGCATACACGTTATGAATTGTGAGTGAGCTATGAAATAAACTTAATGCACTCCAGAAACAAAGTTGTCTCTCTAACAGTATGTGATCTGAATTCAGTTCTTGTAGCTTATGGCTAAATACACACAAATTATGTTTTAAAATGACACTGGTGAGTATTTATAATTGAATTCATAAATGTATTACATGAACCAGAACAGAAACAACAACTGGAAGTCATAAAAAACACATTTAAACTCCACCAACTAGATCACCACAAACAGAAATAGAACCAAAAATCTGGTGAAAACATCAAAGCTTCTCTTAGTCTACAACATGAAAAGACAAATTCTTCAAAATACTGACGCGACTGATGTGAAGCTCATCTGTAAATGAAATAAATTAATAAATTACACAAATTAATACACCATAGTGATCATCTAGCACAAAGTCTCAAAATCTTTCTGCAGTAATACATGATGTGCCGCTTTTTACATTTTGTGGTTAACCACCGTGTCAATACGCCCTCCTCACCTCTTTTAAAGCATGTTGTATCATATAGTACATAAGCAGTTTTAAATAAGATAAAACAATATTTGATTTTCAAGGAAAAATTGTCAAAAGTGCATTTTATTAAGCAATTTTTTTAAACATTTCGAACTTTCTTTAACCTGTTAACCTGCACCCCCCATTTTGATTCACAGCTGAAATGACCTACCTAACTTAAAAGTTTAATAGTTCCCACTCTGTAGTGTGCTGCATACACAATTTTGGTGTCTTTGAAAAGACGCACCTTTGGGCTTTACTCGTCTATCATCCAGACTTGATAATGCTCAAAAAAGATAAAAATTTATAGACAAATTCAATGTTGATTTTTTATTTATAAATTATTATTTTTTTTGGTGCGTTCTCACAGTCACACTGCCCTCGCGGTCCAGTGTTTTGATCTGGATGTCTCGGTATTAGAAGCTGCCTAGCCATCTCCTGTCTGTCATTCATATAAAGCACCATTGCTTTGTGCAATGGATGAATCCAAGTGTCTTCAGCCTCTTAAATGAACCGCACTAGAGCTCATTTGACCAGACCGAGACCACCTTCGGCTGGGTCTCGCAATGCTTGGCCTGGACCGAGTGCGACAAGGGCCCACACCTGCCCAAAAATATCTCAACTAAGTTAAAGCTGGGATAAAATGAACTGAGTTCTCAATCTGGCCTAATCAAATCTCTTTGAAAGTTAATTCTCACAATTTAATATTACAGGTATTTAGTAGCTCCCTAAATAAGCTGTGACTATGAGAAATTATTACAAATGTACACCGGGTAGTAGTTTTCTATTGCTCACTGCCAGTGAATATCCCCTCTGCTATGGCCACTGTTGGCAAAATGTGCAGTAGGTTGCTCCCTCATCTTGCAGTGTTTCTTTTTCACACACTTCACACTTCTAGCCCAGTAGGCTCCCAGCTTCCTGTGGTAGATCAATTACATCATTTTCAACAGCCAAACTGACCTATAAAGTGCAGTGTTTTAAGGTTAGTTTCTCTGATCTTGAGATCCTGAGAGTGTTTGGGCCTGCCTCTCTCCTGTAACCAGTTCTCCTCAGTCTGCTTCCTTGTCTACTTATCAAATGTCTGAATTGTTTCCTCTTAGAATTGATTTTAAGGTTTCCAGATGCCTTTGAGCAGGAATAATCAAGTGTTCTTGGTATGAAAATATGATTAATATTTGTTTGCACTTTGTTTCATATTTGAAAATTTGTAACTTTACTCACATAATCATAAATCACAATGTAAAACAAGGTGAGGCCAAGGCGTAATTATTTGAAAGGCTACATGCATCTAGTAGGAAGTAGCTGGACAATCTCGCATGTAATACAACAAGAAGAGATTGTGGAATGCTACTTATAAAAAAATGGATTGACCTGAGCGCTTGAAAGTGTCTATGCTGTGGCTGTAAGGCCAGAGGAACCAGAGAAAAGTATAAAGTTTTTAAGTGCCTCAAAACAGAAGTGGTCTTGCATCTGAATCCCTTGCTTAATTTTACCGTTAAAGTCAAAGTTAGCTGTTAAAGTAGTTTACAGGAACAATTAGAAATGCAGTCACAATTAACATCTTTACAGCCTATTAGCAACTTATTTGATCTCTTGATACTTCTTTCCTTAGGGAAAGTTGAGGAAACTCCACCCAGTAGAAAAAAAAGTGGAATTACAAACACAAATATATAATGGCTCTTGGCATCAGCCCCAGAAATGGAAAAAAAACAAACTCACATATATTATTTTAAGAGATGATGATACACTATTATATTTATCTATTAATTTTTATTCTCTTTAATTTAATGGTATGATGCTATTAAGAAAAACCTTGATAATATGGTCCCCGCGTATAATGGTGGAAAACACTCATGGAAGTGACCACCAGGTGTGACTGTGCGTGACTCTATGTTAAAGGGTCATGCACAGCCCTTTGCTTTGTTTTGTACTGTCTTCTACCGAGATCCAATTCTTCTATAATGTTGCTATCAAGATAATTACAAAAAACAATTAGAATTTAAACGTAAAAAAGCTATTTTATGTCTGCTTTTAACCCCAGGTTTGAATAGGTATTGGGGACTGTAGACTGAAGTAAACTTCAATTGCTATATCATTGATAGTTGTGTAGGTTTCGACACATACACCTCTAAGATGGACCTCTGCTTTGATTTCCTCGTAAAAATGCATAAATTCAATACATATCAACAATCTGTCGAAGAGACAAAGCAATAGTGACCAATGCATCGAAAACTGTCATACCTTAAAGTACATATTTTACACTTGCAACATCTCAGCAGTTTCCTATCGCATGACCTCCTTCACAAACTTAACATCTAGTGTGCAGTTTTTATTATAGGTAGAATGTAAAATGTTTCATTACAAGTATTTCAGTCAAATACTGGTGTAATATTTCAACCTTTAAAGGTCATGAAATGAGAAACCAAATTTGCCTTGATCTTTAAATGCAGGTCTTGTACCATTAAAACGTCCTGCAAAGTCACAGTTTAAGATCGCCCTTCCTCCACATATATAAACGAGCCATTTATTTAACTGCTTCCAAATACAGCGCTCGCCACTTGATCCATGGTAAGAAGTGATCGCCACGGTGCGGCGGACGCTCCAACCATTTGTATATGATCACCAGCATGAGACAATCCACGCCATTTCAGTCATGGTCGCGCGCTACTGGGCCCTTCACAAGTGTTCAGTCGACGGACAGCTAGTAAATTGTGTACAGGAAAATTACAATGCCAATGCAGTATAGCTATTTCCGTCAAATGTCGAGAGCGACATTAGAAGCGCCGAAGTACATCATAATGTGCGAAGGCCATCCTTCGTCGCGATACACGCGCTGTTTTAAGAATTTTCTGGTTCGCTTCAGAGAGGCGTCAAATTTAAACTGCGGTTCAGTAATCGCTAGTCTCCCTCCCCTTCGCTTAGTGTGGCAGCGTATGTGCTTAGATCTCTGTGTCCCGTAAGGCTCGCCAGCATAGCCAAGTAATTTTCTCAATTTTCTCTCGCTCTTGGCATAAACGCTGTCAAACGGCAAATAACCCTCTAACCAATCAGAAATAGGCTTCAACGACTGACCACAACGAAACGAGACATCGCATATGGAATCACCCGCTACTAAACAGTTGCGCTCAATCCGCGAAATGTTCTATTGTTAATTGATCTCATAGGCACTGTCGCATTACCCCAACAGGTATGCTAACACGAACCCCTTAAAGGGGAAACAAAAACAGACTGTTTGAATTCAAATACAGAAACAGGTGGGAAGTCATAATTCACTACATTTTAAAGTTTAAAAAAAAAAAAAAACTATAATAGGGGACCATAATAAAATTAAAAAAACCCATGCTGAATCTCCTTTAACTGATAAGACCTAAGTGATAGAGGATTTGCTGCCTAACTGATCCTGAACTTATCAACAAATATCTGATCTGGTAAGATGTGCTTCCTTACCATGTAATCTATGTAGATCAAAATTAGCAACAGTACGCCATCCAAAAAAAGCAATTTCAATAACCTGTGTATATTATAAATGCCCCTGATGCGAAAATTATATACAATATAAATGTTTGTAGGAGGGACGGAACTGGACACAAAAATCGTGGGTGGATTCGGGCACACATGTTATGGAGCTGTGGGTGGTAATGAAATTCAGCTGGGAGAGGATTAAGAAAACAGTCTCTAGAAGACAAAGCTGTAAATTCACCTCCACCTACAATCCACAAAATTAAGACTCAAACTCAGCTTTTGGGTTGCAAAGTCTCTATCCTTCAGGCCAATGCACTGTCTCTAGAGGATGTGCAAGACAGTATACTGTGGGCCTGTGGCTGAAAAATAATAGGAAAAGTTCTAATTATTTTATTTAATAGTAGTTGAGTGATCACCTAGTAATAAGATACCTAATTTGTATTTGTATTTATCAGGTATGAAACCACAAACAAGTGCTTGATAATACTGCTACAAATAAATGTTTTAATACTGGGAAATCTATATATGGTAATTCTCCTGAATCCATATGAAATATAAGTATATAGGTCTAGTCACCCTCCAGGAGATGCTCGACATAATGAATGTAATCAAATAAGGAGAGACTGAAACCCAGAGTGAGAAAAAATTATTGATAAATGGCATCCAGTGTGAGCAAAACAAATCTTTGGTAATCTGTGTATTTGTCATTCGATCATAAACCTGTCCAAAATTACTTTATGTTATAAAAGTCAAACAACAACATCTGCAATTATATTTGAAACAGTACTATGTTTAAAGCCAGATGTAATTATAACTGGTACATGTTTTATGAGGAAAACAGAATCACAGAGAATTTAATCATTGTCTCCCAGGTGAAACACGCAAATCAATCACCACTTCAGACTCCTGCAAGACAAACATCAATAATGAATAAAGTCAGGCCAAGTATTAAATAAATAACAGAACTTTCTTGCAGGATTCATCATGAGGATTGATAAATTTAATGGACCTGAGAAATAAAATGGAGTATTATGATGTGTTCTGCTGAATAATATGGGATAATGCGTTTCTTACAAAATTTATTTTTGTGCTCCTTTTTCTAAGGACTTTTATTAAGGACATTTTAAAACAAGAGCTGCTGACTGTTGAAACTACAAAACCTGTTCAACACAATATACCCCTCAATGCCAAATATATGTAATTTGTTAATAATAAAGTGTGCAGTAATACACATTTTAAATTGTAATAACTAATGTTGGTGTATGTATTATTTTGAACCGTATGAATAAAATGTAAATTTCCCCTGAAATGACACAGAGACTTACCTTCACTAAGTCCAAAGTGTTTGTAGAGTTTTACAACAGCCTGAGTCTCAATCTCTGCCATGAACTAGAATGACAAACATGTTCATCAAAAAACATGGAGAATTACAGTCACAATGAAGACGCATTGTTTTGCTAGGATTTAACCAGACTGGACAACAACAGACTTTTGGAATTTTTTTTTTTTATGCTGGAATGAATAAAAAGGAAAATTTATGAAAAAAATAAATCCGGGCCCCTTTCTCCACAATTTCAACATTGACCTTTCCCAAGCTTTGTGTTACCTTGAACTGCCATCATATTACAATTAATTAAAATGAACTGCATATGATTAAATCAACAATATTTAACATTTTTCTCAATGTAAAACATTTTCCATGAATTCAAAACAACAATATTAAAGAAACATGGATTAGAAAACATACCTGAATGAATAAAAGGAAAATTTAGAAAAAAGTCAATCCATGGCCTTTCTCCACAATTTCAACATTGACCTGCCAGTCAAAACAGATCATTTTAGCCACCGGAACTTTACCGGTTTAAAACACCAAAAGAAAATACATACCTTCATGTTACCCAACCAAGATTAAACTGTATTTTAACAAAAATACATATTAGTCCAAAGAAACAAACTAATTTAAAACTTTTAGTGAGGCTCCAGGAGTACCTTTCCAACTGGCTTTACGGACCTAAGGGAAAGCAACGGAACCCTCTCTCAAAGGGGCCACATACTATAATTTTAACAATTACAAAATAACACTGAAAAATTTACATACAAGGATAGAAACACTCAAATAACATTCCAGATGAAAGAAAATTTCCCAGAATAGAAAAATAATTATATAAATAAAATAATTGATAATAACAAAGGGAGGGAATTTGTGTGGAAATTAATAAATTTTATAACACCTTGTTCCCTTACCTCTACTGCCATGTAAGGGGGTTGATGTCTTGTTTAGGATTTTATAAGCTGCTTTGGGTCTCCCTAGGTAAGCACAGCTTACACTGTAATAAAAGCATAAAATGGCCAGGGGTTCACTTCAATTTCCTTCGTTCAATATGATGGTGTCTTGCACCACTAATTGTTTTGTCCCGCATCTTTCTTGTGATTTTAAACCAGTTTGCCCTTCTTCCCCATTATTTACTGCAGTGGTTTCCAGGGGTGATTTTTTTATTTTTTATTTTTTTACCTAATTAATTGTTTTTAAAATGTAAGTGGCCAATACTTCAAAACAAAATATACTTAAGTAAAAGTAAAATTACAGATTTAAAAATTACTTTAAAAAAGTGAAATAAACCAAAAAGCTACTCAATTCAGTAAATGGTAAATTTGTTTACCTTGTTTAAATGTACCTGCATTACTGTAAGGGTAGGGTTTTTAGGTGTAGAATTTAATAAAAACACAATTGGGTAGAAAAAATATACCGTTGGTTTTCTGTTATCTGTATCCCTTCTAGCTACAAACCCTTTTAAAATATAACACATAATTACTGTATATGCATTACCTGTAAGGGGTAGGTTTAGGGTTGTGGTAGGGTAGACGGTTAAGGTGTAGGTGTAGGCTCCCTGTGCCTTTTTTCCCACCGGGCCCTGCAGAAGAAATTTGCTGGCAGGGGAGCTGCTGGTCCATTGTTGGAAGGGCAGCACAGGCCTTCTTGGTTTGGGGGGATCTAAAAACCTGGAATACATCCAAAGGGAGGTTGAATCCGGCCAGGGCCCATTTGGGCACCCCCCAAGGCCGGTTCCAAAACCAAAGCCCCGATGCCTTTCCATCTGGGGTCCGGGAGGGGATGTGGCTCCGCCCGTTCCCCGGGGGGGTGGGATCCCTTTTGGGATTCGAGCAGGGTGGGAGGCCACAGGGAGGTCCCAGGGGTTTTCTGGGGTTGGGTTGTTTTGCCCAGCGAGGTCCTCCGGTGGGGTCAATGGTAACCGTCATCCAGGGGTTGGCCCTGGCCGATCCGCAGTGATTCCATTTTGGGGACTGGGATGGGCAGGCGGGGAGGGTTGGAACTGGGCGGTGTTTTAAAGACTTCCTTAAGACGCAGAATATCCCCCGGCCAGGTCTTTTGGGGGTGGCCCTCTGCATAACTTAAAGAAACGTAAGCTCCTCCCAGTGGGCCAGGTTTGCAAATTTTGCACCCTTAAATTTGAACTTGGCCTTTCTAAAATTTTTAGCTCAAAATTAATTTAATGGTGAATGTGATTTGTTAAAAATCTTACAAAAATAACAATTTAATAGTAATAAAGTAAAAAATTTTTTCTTGGTATAAAAAATAATGTAAACATTTTACAATATAATTAAATAATTCTGAATAATTAAACTTTTATCTGCTTACCTTTGATTCTCAGGGGTGCCAACGTAGAAATTATGGAGAACCCCGAACCTCAGGTGGAACTTTAGATAAAGGAAAGCAAATACAGATGAAAATGGACAGAAAAAGGGAGATCGGTTGTCTAATCTGACAGACATATAAACAAAACCCAAACTGAAAAACAATAATAACATAAAGAGGAACGAAATCAATTTAAATAAAAGAAATTTCATTACTGACCATAAAACATTATTTGATACTTTGAGAATATGGCATTTGAAATTAAACATCAATATCAGAGGAAAATATAAATAATATAAGAAGCAACATCATTCTTTTTTCAGTTTTTTTTAATCTGCTCTCTACTCAGCATCAGAAATCTAAAGCTTTTAATGCCCGAATTTGGTCCTCTATTATATAGTCATACGCCCGTATTTGGTTGGATTTTGTGATGGTCAGAATCCGGTTTGTTTTAGCTTCAGTCTGTCTCTGAATCTCCCATCAAGAACATCATCTACACCGGTATTGGCACCCATGGTTGCTTCTAGCTATTAAAGCAATTTCATTCATATACAACCACCCAATCGATTCAAACTTTGTTAATTCAGAGCGACCAGAGTTGAGTGATGAATCTCCCCCTTCACTGATATTTCATCTGATCAAACCACACCCGGAGAACAAACAGAAAAGGGGTTGTCACAGAGTAATACAATTTAAATCCTTAATGTTTGTTTACTTAAGCAGTTAGTTTGACGTGGCGGACATACAGCCAAGTATGGTGACCCATACTCAGAATTTGCCTGCATTTACCATCCAAAGTGCCACCCTGCAGTGAACACACACCACCCGTGAACCACACCGGACAGGGCAGCCATTATGCTGCAGGCCTAAGGAGCAGTTTTGGGGTTCGTGCCTTGCTCAAGAGCACCTCAAGGTGGTATTGCCGACCGAACCCACAACCTAGGGGTTGGAGTCAAACTCTCCAACCACTAGGCCCGACTTCCCAAAGTTTGAAATGTAATCTCCAGAAGAATAATAACATAAAACAACAGAACAGACAGAAAAAGCAAAACAGGTATTGGAATAATATTGTATCTGGTGATGAAAAAAATAAAACAGGTGGAACAAATATTTAACTCACCATAGACAGGGAAGGAAATCCTTTATCTTATTGTTGAATGGTTCATAATATCCAGCATGTTGAGTTGTGGTGTTTGTGATGGTCAGGATCATTTGATTGTTCAGCTTCAATCTGTCTCTGAATCTCCCATCAAGAACATCATCACATACAGTGAATCTGTTGGTCTGTTTATTGATTTCAGCTAGTAAGGTGTTTCACCTCTAAACCTCCACTGAATCTTGTGCCCATTATTTCAGTAAGACCAGAGTTTATAGTGACTGATTCTCCCTTCTTCACTGATATTTCATCTGCATTATCAAAACACACAGAGAACAAACAGAAACAGGGTTCATCACAGATTTAGAGTTTTATCTGATGGTTTACTAAGTAAAACTTTTGAAGTGTAAATTTGAGATTAATTATATAAAAGAACAGAAATGGTGTTTGGATTAATAACTGTATGTTTGTGCTGATTTAAGGATCAATCATTGACCCAACAACTGAATCCAACAGTATTCTGCATGAAGGTATTTTACTTGAGCTTCAGCAAAGTTCACTTAATTTGTATTAATTTAGCTTCAATTTGATTTCAGTTTTGAATTTAATTTGACGCTCAATTTCAAATGACTCTAAAACACAGAATGTTATTAATTTGATATTTGATTATTCTAGTATTCCCTTACTCTTTGATTATTTGTTTATTTAGGTGCACAGATGATGTGCCATATGCTCCGCTTCATTCTACGGTCCTTCAGTTTGAAGGATTCAAATGACTTTCTGTGTACTTTATTGGTGATCTCTTCTTGAGATTTGTAGCTTTGTTGCTTTTAATGGTATCTGTTTTTGTGGACAATCTTGTGTTCAGTCTTTTCAGGAATTTTGGCTCTACAATTATAAATGTAGAACTTAATTTAACTCACCAATGATAACAAGAGAGAAACTCTTCCCAAACTTTTCTCTCCAGTTTATAAATTCCAGTATGTTCATGTCTGATGTTTGTGATGGTCAGGGATCCAGTTTGATTGTCCAGCTTCAGTCTGTTTCTGAATCTTCCATCAAGAACATCTTCATATACAGTCATGTTGTCGCCTGTTTATTGATTTCAGCTATTAAAGTGTTTACATATCCAAACCTCCACTTTGAATTCATCATCATCCTTCATTTCAGTAAGACCAGAGTTCAGAGTGACTGAATCTCCGGTTTCATAACTTAATTTCCTTGACCAAACACATCTGCAGAACAGAGTGTATCATTTTAAAATCACTTGATGTTGGTTTGATCACTAAAATACTTTCAATCTTTTAATTTGAAGTTAATAATATTCTACTGCAAAAGACAAAATATGGTCAATGAGAAAAATACACACACATTATATATACAGTACAGGTCAAAGATTTGAAACATTACTATTTTTAATGTTTTTGAAAGAAGTTTCTTCTGCTCATCAAGCCTGCATTTATTTGATCAAAAATACAGAAAAAAATGTAATATTGTGATATATTATTACAATTTAAAATAATTGTTTTTAAATTTATTATACTTTAAATTATCATTTATTTCTGTGATGCAAAGCTGAATTTTAGGATCATTATCACATGATCCTTTAGAAATCATTCTAATATGATGATTCATTATCAAAGTTGGAAACAGTTCTGCTGCTTAATATTTTTCAGAACATGTGATACTTTTTAGGATACTTTGATGAATAAAAAAAAAAAAAAGGCTATGTTTTAAAATATAAATATTTTGTAATAACAATATACACTACTGGTCACTAATTTGGGGTCAGTAATTTTTTTTCTTTCTTTTTTTTTTAAATAAAAATCAACTTTTATTCAGCAAGGATGTGTTAAATTGATAAAAAGTGATAGTAAAGAAAATATATTATTAGAATATATATTATTAGAATTTTTTTTATTTTGAATAAATGCAGTTCTTTTTAACCTTTATTCATCAAATATATTAGACAGCAGAACTGTTTCCAACACTCATAATAAATCAGAATATTAGAATGATTTCTAAATGATCATGTGATAGACTGGATGTTACATGTGACACTGAAGGCTGGAGTAATGATGCTTGAAAATTCAGTTTTGCATCACAGGAATACATTTTTTTTAAGTATATTCAAATAGAAAACTATTATTTTGAAGTTGTAATAATATTTCACAATATTACTGTTTTTTCTGTATTTTTGATCAAATAAATGCAGATTGATGAGCAGAGAAACTCTTTCAAAAACATTAAAAATAGTAATGTTTCCAAACTTTGACTTATTATATATATATATATATATATATATATATATATATATATATATATATATATATATATATATATATATATATATATTATATATATATATTTAAAATTAAATTTATGCATTTATCAGACAATTTTATCCAAAGTGACTTACAGGTGCATTCAGGCTAACATTTTTTTACCTAACATATTTTATATATATAATAACAATAGCTACAGTAGTGGCTCAAAAGTCATGTATGTCTACTAAAATGACATCTTCAAACTTTATTAAGATTACTTAAAAAAAAAAACAATACAAGACGCTAAACTGAACACAGGGAAAACTATTTATACAGGACAGGGTGATGGAAGACTAGACAGACTTGGGATCAATGGAAACACAGGAAACACCTGGGATTAAATCAATGACGTGGGAGACAGAAACTGAGTCACAAAAGCAAAACATACACAAAACATGGAACTGAGTCTGACACTTGCAGAGATGAAAACAAACAAACAAACAAACAAACAGACAAACAAACAAACAAACAAACAAACAGACCAATCCCTCCAGATATCACTTTTGGCCACTACTGTAAATGAAGACACTTTTACTTTTAATCTTTAATGTCACACTAAAATTAATGCTGTTGGGTATTTGAGCTTCATATTTATTTTATTTAATCACTAACTAACTAAGTTCACACCTGAATTGATTTTACAGAAAAAAAAAAAAAAAAATCATCTCTGACTAATCTAACCACTAATTTTTACATGATATCAGAACAGAAGCAACTGAAGCCATAAAACACATTTCAAAACTCACCATCTAGACGCAGAAACACAAACAGAACAAAACTAATGTGGATTGCCATTTTCCTCATCAGTTCACTGAAAAGCTTG
The DNA here is from genome assembly GCA_024542945.1 of allo-octoploid hybrid of Carassius auratus x Cyprinus carpio. Lineage (NCBI taxonomy): Eukaryota > Metazoa > Chordata > Actinopteri > Cypriniformes > allo-octoploid hybrid of Carassius auratus x Cyprinus carpio. Next base: position 1,899,054 of record CM045074.1, on the reverse strand, counting down.
ACAATATTATCCCTTAGAATGTCTTAAACACAAGTGAACTGTGATATTTATCTGTTTGTGTTCTAATCCTCCCCTAACCTTCATCTCAGTTTACTTTCAGACGTCTCATCCTCTTTTACATCACAGAAAATAAACAAAGTTTTGTTGATCTTGCATTTTCAAACTCAAAAAGGAACAGGCAAAGTTCAGCGATTAGCAAACAGGTTGTCTGAAGCAATTTAAGTCAAAGTTTAAATCAAAACCAGTGTAAAATGAGCAAAAAAAAAAACAAAATAGGTTCTCCCTGAGGGAGTCAGGCACATCCCCATCTATAGCTGCCCAGCAAACATGCCTGCCTAGCCACCGGGTTTTCTGTGCAAACCCACACTATAGCCCATGTGGCCCCAGTGGGTTTCTGATATAAGGCCATGCATAGTTACATTTGGGGCCCTATGAGGATTTTCTGTGGTAAACCCACTGTGGGCTAGCCCACAAAAAATACACCGGGCCCTTGTAGTTTTTAAAAAAACATTTTATCTACATGCAAATATTGCACTAAAATTAGATTTCTGTGACAATGACAGAAAAAAATGAAAACAATAAATTTTCCATAACAAAAAATACAATATGTGTATGCACTCGTGTATATTTATTATGTATATATAAATACAACACATGAATGTTTACATTTTAAGAAAATATGTTATGTTTTTTATTAAATATATTTATATATAATATACATAAATGTTTGTATTTATATATACATAAATATATAAAGTAATACACATATGTTTACAAAACTATTTGATTGATAATGGCATTAATCGCCTGACAACCCAAATATATATTAATGCTGTCAGATTATTAATCGCCATTAATCGATCCAAATATCGCTTGGTAAACATATATATATATATATATATATAGTATGAGCACAATAGACAGTACACTACACACATATAATCACACATCATCACACACATACATATCATATCATCACATATATATATATATATATATATATATATATATATATTACTATTTTTTTATTTGTATATATTTATATATACGGTATATTATTGAAATATTTTACATGTATATACATTTATATATATATTATATAAAATATTGAATACATAAACATAACATGTTTTTATTAAATATATACATGCATATGTTCAGATTTTATACATTTACATTTACATTTAGCAGACACTTTCATCCAAAGCGACTTACAAATGAAGACACTTTCATCCAAAGCCACTACTGTAAATGAAGACACTTTTACTCTTTAATCTTTAATGTCACACTAAAATTAATGCTGCTGGGTATTTGAGCTTCATATTTATTTTATTTAACCACAATAACTGTGGAATAGTGATTATACTGTTATTATCATATGTATTATCACTTTTATTATCACTAATAACAATGAAAGCAATCAAAATCAACAAAAGAGCAGTGATATACAAGTGCTATAACAAGTCTCGTTAGGTTAACGTAGCACACGACTAGTTTAAAATATATATATATATATATATATATATATATATATATATATATATATATATTATACAGTAAATTAAAAGACAAAATACATTGATAAAATACAAAAGAATGGATAAGCTAGTGTTAATTAAAAAATAATAAATTAAGAAAACAAGCAGTTAGTAAATGAATAGAATGCAAGTCTAAAGGGCATTTTTTAAAGAATAGAATTAGAATAGAGAGTGCTAGAGTTAGAGGGTCAAGTAAAGATGGAAGGGATGTGTTTTAGCTGATTCTTGAAGATGGCTAAGGACTCAGCTGCTCGACTGAGTTGGGCAGGTCATTCCATTTCCATTTCTATTTTGGTTTCCTGTAGCTGTATTCTTCTAGCTACAACGTCAATATAACACATAACTACTGTATTTGCATTACTGTAAGGGTAGGTTTAGGGTTATGGTAGGTGTAGATGTAAATAAACCATAACTTTACAGTAGCATTTTTTTGTTGTCCTAATTGTACTACTCACTGTTTTAGTGGGAGGTAGCAAAATCTGACAGGGTAGGACAAATCAACAGAACACCGCTACAAATGAAACCAGACCAGCAGGTGATGGATTTATAGATTAGAAACTTCTGAGACAAACGTGTACAAGGTACAGTGTAAATAAACATTGTGCTAGATACTCTTCTCCAAACGAACTGCAGCCAGCTTTCCCAAAAGCTTCATAAGCCTAAGAAGTTCAGAAACGATTGTCGAATGATCTTAATATTCACGGTCTGTTTCAAAAGCTATCGTGAACTTAAGTAGCACTTGAAAATCATCGTAGATCTACGAAAGTGCTCTGGAGTAATCGTAAAGCCCTAAGTGCATCGTAAGAAGACAGATTTATGCAGTCACCTGCAGGACAATCGCAGATTGCACCTTTAACTTTATTCAAGTGAAATGTGATTATAAGGATTTGATTGTGCTTTATTGTACACTTTATTACTCGTTTCTTTATTTTCTGGTTTATCTGTCAATAACTTTGCTGACGTGCACAAAACAAGCTGTATTGGAACCGGAATAATGTTCTCTCTCTCTCTCTCTCTCTCTCTCTCTTCTCTCTTATATATATATATATATATATATATATATATATACTATATATAAAGTATATTATATATTATTATGTAAAGTTTAATATTATACACTATAATATAATATAATATTGTATTGTATTGTATTATAGATATCCAAGTTGTCTGTCTGGAATGCAGCATTAGGTTAACATTTCAATAAATGATCGTGTACTACAATTACAGCCGTCTATAAGATGACATTTCACCACTTGACAAATGGATAGGGACTCTAAGTAGCACTTAAAAGCACAGCTACATGTGACTGCTTTAAGTGCATTTTGGAAAACGGACGGAAACAATAACGAACAATATAAAATGACAATATATAAAGCGCTAAGAGCAATCGTTATCAGGAAACCCGCCCTTCATATTTGCAGCTGCACTCATTTCACGGTCCTCGCATGTCTACTCTTTGAACGCAAACTGAGACACTTGATTATGAAAGTGAAAGTGAAAGTCATGACATTTGCCAAGCATGGTAACCCATACTCGAATTGGTGCTCTGCATTTAACCCATCCAAGTGCACACCACAGCCGAGAAGTGAACACACACCGAGCAGTGGGCAGCTATAGATCCAGCCCGGGAGCAACTGGGGTTCAGTGCCTTGCTCAAGGGCACTTCAGCCATGGGTATTGAGGGTGGAAGAGAGCTGTTCATTCACTCCGTCCACCTACAACTCCTGCCAGCACCGAGACTCAAACCGCAACCTTCAGGTAACTAGTCCAAGTCTCTAACCATTAGGCCACAGCTGCCCCAGATCATCTGCAAAACCCCATCGCCTAAGCTAAAGCATTACATACATCATGAGCATGAGGGATGCTCAAGGGTTCGTTTAGGTACATGTAGAAAAGGTAGTGGGAGTTTCGGTTGGAGAAACGGGAGCAAGAGAGCAAGTCCCAGTTAAAGGATTTTATTAGAATAAAATTGCCAAACAGTAAACTTTAGTTAACGTTTGCAATGCCTTAACTAACATTAACAATGAGAAATACATTTGGTACAGTATTAATTATCTTTGTTGACATTAGTTAATAAAATTTCAACTTTCGTTAGCTCAGGTAACGGTTAATTAGATAAAACTTTTAATTTCAGTAATTTATCAGTAAATGTTGAAATTAAAATTAATTTATTCGATGCTTTAGAAGTATTGTGTATTGAATCTTTGTGCTGTATTTTCTGTTGGCAATTTGAGATGCAGTTTTCATATGCTACACTTTACCCACCGGTTTTATGTAGGCCCACCCACTTAAACATTTTTGGCCTCGCACCTGCTTTGAATTAAGTTCTTATTGTTTGTTTTTTCTTTTAGTTTCTTTGTTTTACAGTTATCTCATTATCTTCAGCAATGTTCAGTTGTTCAATCTCATTTGCTTCGTAAACGCTTTTCGTATTTTGTAAAGGGTGGAAACCACAATGTCTACTATTACAAGAAACTCATCCTTCCAAATGTTTGTTAAGTTTTGGTCTAACCAATGGGGTGATTGAATACTGTTTAGTCATGGGACCAATAAGTCTGCTGGTGTTGCAGTTTGTTTAATAGGTTTCCAAGTGATATAATAACATATAGGACAGATATCCAAGGTCACTGGCTGATGGTGGTTTTAAAATGGATGGTTGTTTTTTCATACTCAACTAACTTGTATGGTCATAGAACTATTGTCCAAAATAAACAAATGCTTGAAGCAATTACAAACACTTTATCAGAGCTCTAAACTGTTTATCCAACAGATTTTATTCTAATGGGAGGTGACTGGAATATGACACCTGACTAATGGGAAGACTAACTCTCTAACTCTCAATCAGAAATGAGATCACTTTGTATTGAATGTATTAATTTAAATAGCAAACAGTTTACAAATAATTTTATTAGAAATGTGTTAACTAAACAGTATTATCCTAATCGGTTGAAAAAAAAAAAAACGTCTGCAAGACTACAGTGAGGATGAGGCTAAAAAATAAAATAAAATAAGGAAGCTATATTTATCATATCCAATTCTTCCCAAGGCCAAGGAAGTGACATTTAAAATCCTAAACGACATTTTATCCATCCAGTTGCTTTTACACAAGAGATTTAATTGGGAAAACAATGCATGTGGATTTTGTGAGAAAGACATTGAAACTGTAGAACATATTTTCTTTCAGTGTGAATTTGTACACACATTTTGGCTTTTCATTTCAAAGTTGGATACAATCTAAAGATATATCACTGCATCCTGTGTGATCTCAATTAAAGTTGAGTGTTTATAAATGATAAAAATTTAGAATTTTGATAAATAACCTGATTGTTTCAAACAAACATTTTATCCACAGATGTAAGTATTTAAAGGTTAAACCCCATTTCACTGGATGGAAGAATGATTTGAAGTTATTTGCAAAATCCCTTCAATGGATGATTGACAGAAATGCCCTGAAACTTCTTTCTGATTTTGACTGTATATGTTATTAGATTAAGACACTCACCTTGTCTTTTCCTTTTTTTTTCTTCTGTATTGTTCTATTTTTATTTAAATGCTGTTTCAAAAAACAAAAAACAAAAAAAAACAGATTTATGATTGTTAAAATATGCCTTAAATGTTTGTATTTGAATAATGTTTATTAATTAAAAAAAAAAAAAAAGTTTCTTAGGGTCCCCAATCTACAGTACATAAATGTTCACGGAATCATTCATGATCCAGCCTCATCTGAAGAAGTGAGTATAATGTTTTGTAATGAATCTTTGCAAATCGCCTTTCCTAATAATGTGCTAATTAGCAAGTTTCAAGATGGAAGTGCCTAAAGTAAACAGTCCCTCAGAGAGCAGCTGGAAGAGGGGCGGGGTCAGCAGAGCTCATTAACATTTAAAGGAAAATGCTCCAAAACGCGCTTGCTCTGAAAAGAGCTGTTTTGACAGGGTAAAATGATGTTGTCTTACACTTCCTTTGAGAATTTTAACCAAACTGTGTTACAGACTTTCATTAAGACCAAAAGAATCATATCAAAAGTGGAACAGTGAAAAATAGTGGAAATGGGCATCCTATGACCCCTCAGTAAACACATCATTACATAAAGCATTCTATGTACAGACAAGCAAATAAGCCTATAATAAGAACTATATATAAGCGCTTTACCCATAGAAATAGGCTATAAGAAAAACGTGGTTAGCTTAGCCTTTTGGACTCATCTGCTTGTCTGCATATAGGCTATTATAATTCATTAATAATGTGTTTACTGAGTTTGGTCTTTAAAACACTCTCAAACGCATTAAGCAATGTTAAGCATTTTGGAATGCCCCCTTTGAGGTGCAAATGATCAACAGATAACTGTGCACTCTTATGGAGATTTCAGCAAAAGTTGCTTCCACTTAGAAATAATGTCTACAATATAATAAAAAGGCTACTCAAACAGCTGATTTTGTCCAGAGTTAAGCTCACGCTAAACAATTTATTTGTGTAATTAACCTGTTTAAATGGAAAACAAAGCATTCAACACCGTAGCAGGACAGAGCCTTTAGAAGAATGCAAAGAAGAACTAAAAACCTTAAGCTGCTTGGAATCAACTCACTTCATTTTCCTGCTTGTTTGAAATAAAAATTCTATATAATAATATATTATAATAATTTGTTTGTAAATTTTAATTAGTCATGTAGGATATGCTGTGATATGTGCATTACAAGCTCAGGGTGTGTCTACGGTGGTGGAAATTTGGCTGGCCACCCCAGGTATACCCTCCCCACCAGATATCTTGCAATAGGCATGTTTTAGTACATTTCTAACTACATCTGGTAGTGCATCGTGCAGCTGCCTAGGGCGCTTTCTTCTCCCTCTTTATACTTAATTTTAGGCAGTTTCTATAGCATAATATATAACAAATATCGAGCACATAATGTTACGCGATCCATGTAATACGTAGGATGAATCCTCCTCTCCAAGTGGATTTCCTTCACCCACACAAACTGGATGTGTGCTTTTAAATATACATTGTTCTTTTATAAATGGTCTCTGCTCTCGCTCAGATATTATGGTACAAGCTCAAACGCTTGTCACATCACTGAAGACCAGAGGAGCCTTTTTCTAATTCAGGAGGAGTAGGCTTTTCTCACTAAAATGGAAGCAAGCTGGTTATATAGTCAGCCTCTCTAGTTATTTATTTTATTAATAGCCTACTTATTTTAGTTAAGTGCTTAACTTGTAAATATGCATTTAAAATTTCAATTATTTTATTTAGTGCATTTGTATTTAGTTGTTTTTGTATATAGTTTTGCAATAAAGCTGATCAACCAGGTTCCAGAAATAATCACAGAGGGTGCTTCTGAAATTAGTGAGGGTGCTCAAGTCTTAATGCACATTTTCACATATTTTAACCCATCTATTGCTATGGTTATCAGTATCACTATGTCAATCACTGCTACTCTGAGAGTGAATACCGATAAATATGCAGACACCATTCCTTTAACTTTGCAATTGTGTGTGGCCATAAATGTTCTACAATGTAAATGGATTATAGACTGAAAAGCTTGCAAAGAGTGCTCATAACCACTAAAAAGCTGTCACTCTGTTTAGTGAGTGTATACATGATGTATCATAACATACATTGTGCCACAAACCCTAAACCTATTTCCATATCATTAATATTCTTATAAACACAGCCAATGAACACAAACATGCCAGGAACAGAAAATACTGCTGTAATGATATCAAATGTTTATTATAGAATAGAACAGAACATCTAGAGTGGATATGTGAGACATCAACATTACTGCTGAGATTCAAACTAACAACCTTCAGTCTCTTGTTCTCAGTTCAAACTGACTCCATTCAGCAATGATGAAGCTTCGGTCTTTAAGGAAGAGGAATATAGAGAGACGTAAAAAAGTGTAATTACAAATCCTTTTCAGCTCTTCTGGCTCTGATGTCATAAACCAGAACAATGACAGCAGCCGCAGCAGCCACGCCACCAGAGCATGCTGACCACCAATCGGATCACAGCTTCAACAGAATCACAACAGTGGACAGAGTCTGTGGAATAAAAACATCAAACTGAAATGTTAAATATCTGTGTTTTATTTGTAATCGATTAAAGACCTTTGTCATCCTCATGATTTAGATGTTTTATTTTTAAAATGGTATATTGAAATATAAATGTTATAGGACCATATTTAACTCACTGTAGACAGTGAGAATGAAACTCTTTATCACATCGGTTGGTCTGTCGTTGATAAACTCCAGCATGTTCAGTTGTTATGTTTGTGATAGTCAGAGATCCAGTTTGATTGTCCAGCTTCAGTCTGTCTCTGAATCTCCCATCAAGAACATCATCATACACAGTCATGCTGTCAGCCTCTACATTGATTTCAGCTATTAAAACATTTTCAGTTCCAAACCTCCATTGAATCACATCATCATCCATTATTCCAGTAAGATCAGAGTTCAGAGTGACTGAATCTGCCTCAAACACTGACTCTGACTTCACTTCACCTGTAAAGCAGACACACAGTGAACAAACAGAAACAGGGTTTGTCACAGATTAAGACTTTTAAATATCATTATGAAATATAAATTTGAAATCAATAATATAATATAACAACAGAAGCAAGAAGGGGTGAGGATTGATAGTTTAATTTTTGTTGTGATTAAAAACAGGTGAAACATATTTAACCTACCAAAGATGTTGAGAAGGAAAACATTCTGACATGACTGATCTCTAGTTGATAAAGTCCAGCATGCTCAGTTGTGGTGTTTGTGATGGTCAGAGATCCAGTTTGATTGTCCAGCTTCAGTCTGTCTCTGAATCTCCCATCATCATCGTATCATTATCATATACAGTGATGTTGTCAGCCACTACATTGATTTCAGCTATTAAAGTGCTTTCAATTCCAAACCTCCACTGAATCAGTTCACTATTCATTATTTCAGTAAGACCAGAGTTTAGAGTGACTGAATCTCCCTCCATCACTGACACTGACTTGAGCAACTTCAATCCTGTACACCCAAGAAACAAACAGAAACATGGTTTGTGACAGATTAAGACTTTTAATAACTTATATTATATTAATAATAGTATACTAAGGTAAACAAACAAACAAAAGCTTCACCAGTTCACACAAGTTTCAAATATTCTAGCTGAGCCCCTGGGTGAGCTTTTTTAGGCTGACGTATTTTAGGTATCACCTTATTGTTTCCATATGGCGTCAGCATGCTTGACATCGGACACAATGCAGCCATAATAGGCTGTATGCAGTTGTATCGCTTTCAATTAGTTTTTCCTTTTTACTATTATTAATCACAAACATGTTCTCTATATTATGAAATATCTGATATCCGATTCTGAAATATGTACAAGTACATTTATTTGGAAGTTTAAACACTTTTATAATGACCATGTTAGTTGATCTATACCGGTGATGGAGCTATGTTAGTTTGCTGACTGAATCGGCTGTGGAACTAACAACACGTAATTCATCCTCTCTTCCGAAGACATTAAAGTAAGTCTCCGTAAACTGGGAGAAGAGCAGATTAAACTTTATAGTTATCCACAGAATATATATATGATATCAATAAAACATGTTGTCAGATTATATTTGAAAGGATCATTATTGCCGCTTCCACAGACATTGGCTATTTTACAAACTAAAAATGTATTGTTTTGCTAGTACTCATGTGTATTTAAATGTCTGGAACCTAAAATAAGCATTATATGGTTGAAAACACTGAATAGTTGTGATAATACAACAATCTTTGGCTCCAAGGCCAGACAAAGTGCAAAAGCAGATTTGAATTGCAGTTGATCACTGGATGCACTGAACTTTCTAATCACACCGGTGTGATCGATCGCTCCAGGGACCAGCCTAGAATCATCACACTGGTGTGATCGTATGCTTAAAGGGTTAAATGCTTAAAATCTAATTTCAAAACCAATAATATCACAAAACAACAGAAGCAAACTAGTGTAAATTAATAATTGCATATTTGTGGTGATTTTGAATGAAACTCTGATTTCCTGATGCAGGAACTGAAGTTGATTTGATCATTGTCACATGTATGTTCCTGTTTTCCTTATTTGGTCCTTCCTGTTCCTGTCCTGCTTGTGAATTTGTCTCCAGTTGTGTTTGATTAATTAGTTTGTATTTTTCCCAGGTGTGTCCCATTAGTTTCTGTCCATTTAAACCCTGTGTTTCTTTGTTCTGCTGTTAAATGTCATGCTACAATTTTCATACCTAAGTTCCTGAGTCTTTATTTTTGTTGATTGTGAAATTAAGCTCCAAGAATAAGTGTACTCCATTGCTCTCTCTCTCGTGCAGCGTGACAGAACAGCAGACCTTGAAAGATGAACTGGGCTGAGGATTTGCTTCTGCAGATCCAGCAGGGGATGGCCTTTGGAGGACTATGTGGAGGAGTTTTGAGCATGTTACATCAGGGGAATTGGGCACGCCATTTTAATGCCTGTTTCCAATGGGACTAAAAGATGATGGTTTGTTTAAATTCATGACTCCTGATACCTAGTTTTTCCCAAGAATTTTTTTTTGGGGCATGGCCAAGCCGGCTAAGGCAATGGAGGATTCCCCATGGCAACCGAACTGCCTGCTCCACCATGGCCCCCTATCTGCCCTGGAGGCTTTCCTTGTCTCCACCCTGTCCCAGTCCCTGCCTGTCTCCAGGGTGCCCCCCGTCCCCCGGCCCCAGTCCCCTGATGCCGCTTGATTGTGAAATTAAACTCCAAGAATAAGTATTCTCCAGCGCTCCTTGTCTCTCCCTCATGCACCGTGGAAAATCATACACAGAAACCACTTACTGCAGAGGAGAATCACGCCAAAACTGAAACTAAAGCTGCTGCTGTGTGAGCTGAAAGGGTCCCTATTATGCTCTTTCACAAAGTCTTGATTTTGTTTTGGGGTGTATTAGAACATGCTCTCATGCTTGGTGGTTTAAAAAATCTGTTGTTTTCCACATTTTACATTATTAAAGTAACTTTATACCCAGCCTGGCACAAACGGCTTGATTAGTTCCAGGTTTAAGGAAGGACTGCCTTCTGAAAACGAAATGTTTTGTGATTGCTTAACTGTCAGTGCCTTGTGATTGGCAAACAGCTTTTAAATGGCGCTTTCAGTACTGCCACACCCTTGCTCATCTTTCAAAAAAGCTTTTGGCAAACCGGACTGTACTCCATTTTGTGGAAGCTGTTGTCAGTAAAATGCGCAGCACAAATAGCAAATTGGGGTTATAATGCTTAGGAACAGAGTTAAATAAATAGCAACCATGGTTTCCTGACATCTGCTTGAAACCCAAACAAAGATGTTTGGGCATGGGGTGAAAACCCCCAGCGCTTAAGGCAGTAGCACACCGACAAGAAGCGCAGCACAGTATTGCACCCAGTCTCTAAAATTCAAACACATTATTTTCTGAGTGTACGTAAACTGTTGGTGCCGCTTGGTCTGTCCGGTGCCCAGCTACGCGTGGTTGTACTTGTTCTAGATGCGAGAGTGCTTTCTCGTCAGGGCTGCGACTGCCTTTAGACATGCCAAAAACTTGACGCTATAGCAGCCTTCCTCTTCTTCATTTTCTCTGATGCACTAACTCTGCAGCAGCACCACTTTCTCTGCGTCCTTTGTCTAACCACAGACCTTGCCCCTCCCTCCTCCCCACCCATCCAATTATTCAAATTTCTGTAGGCGGAATTATTTTAATAATATGTTCCTGTTCCTCAGTGGTAGAGAAGTGTGTTAGCAGAGCAAAAGGATCGTGGATTCAATTCCCAGGAACACGCGATATTGGTAACAAAAATTATAGCCTTTATGCACTGTAAGTCGAGTCTGCTAAATGCATAAATGTAAAGGATATTCTAATGGACCCCTTTGTGACATCACAAAGCCAGAAACCAATGCTGTAGTCCAAACTATTGTTTTAAGAAATGATTAACACACATTATATAACTTAACAAACATTTTAAACACGCATTGTACTTCCCTCACTCCAAATCTTTTACATTTACAGGTGCATCTCAAAAAAATTTGAATATCATGGAAAAGGTTTTATTCTTTGTAATTTAAAAAAAAAACGCTTCTTATATTCTAGATTCATTGCACACAAAGTTTTTTTGTTTAATTCTGATGGTTCGACTTACAGCTTAGGAAAATTAAACAATTCAGTATCTCAAAAAATGTAATATTCCATTTTGAGCTTGATTAGTTTGATTAATTTTGAGTATAAATACTGGGTACCTCCTGGGCTAGTTTAGAACATGCAACCACAATTGTGGGAAAGACTACTGACTTGACAGTTGTCCAGAAGACAATCATCAACAGGAGGGTGAGGGTAAGCCACAGAAGGTCATCTGCTGAAAGGGCTGGCTGTTCACAGAGTGCTGTATCAAAATATAATCATAGAAAGTTGTCTGGAAGGAAAAAGGTGGTAGGAAAAAGGTGCACAAGCAACAGGGATGATCACAGCCTTGGGAAGATTGTCAGGAAAAGCCATTCAAGAACTTGGGGAGCTTCACAAGGAGTGGACTGAAGCCAGAGTCAGCGCATCAAGAGTCACCCGTCCGGACGCCTTCTAGGAAAAGAGCTACAGCTGTCACATTCCTAGAACCAAGCCACTCCTGAACCAGAAAAAAACATCAGAAGCATTTCACCTGGGGTAAGAAGAAAAAGAAGCGGGACTGTTGCTCAGTGGTCCACAGTCCTCTTTTCAGATAAAAAGTAAATTTAGCATTTCATTTGGAAATCAAGGTCTGGAGTCTGGAGGAAGACTGAGAGGCACAGAATTCAAGCTGCTTGAAGTCCAGTGTGAAGTTTCAAGTCAGTGATGATTTGTAGAGCCGTGGACGCCTGCTGGTGTTGGTCCATTGTGTTTTATCAAGTCCAAAGTCAACGCAGCCATCTACCAGAAGATTTTTGAGCACTTGTGATTTGATTTTGCAGCAGGGACTTTAGTACCTGCCCACAATGCAAAACCACTTCCAAGTGGTTTGCTTGACCATGATATTACTGTGCCTGATTGGCCAGTCAACTCACCTGACCTGAACCTCAGAGAATCTATGGGGTATTGTGAAGAGGAAGATAAGTAACATCTGACAAACAATACAGAGGAGCTGAAGGCCTATCAGAGCAACCTGGGCTTCAGTAACGCCTCTGCAGTGCCACAGGCTGATCACCTTCATGCCACGCATTGAAGCAGTAATTTGTGCAAAAGGAGCCCCAACCAAGTATTGAGTGCATAATTAAACCTGCTTTGGAGATCTTGAACATTTCTGTTTTGTAAATCTTTTTTTATTGATCTTTGAGAAAATATTCAAATATTTTGTGATACTGAATTTTAAATTTTCCTAAGCTGTAAGTCATAACAATCAGAATTAAAACCAAAAAATCTTGAAATATTTCAGTTTGTGTGCAATGAATCTAGAATATAAGAAAGTTTGCTTTTTTGAATTAAATTACACAAAATAAAGAACTTTTCCATGATATTCTATTTTTTTGAGATGCACCTGTAGTTGTCAAAGTGTCTAGTTGTTGTGCCCTTGAATTTCCACTAAGCACTCTCCTTTCCACTGTTACATGCCATGAACTTTGTTTCCCCATAGTGCTTTTCCCTGTCTTTCTGTTCTGATCGCATCAGCTGTAGGTCATTTACTCATTAGTTCATCAATGTTTATACCATGCTCACTCAGTTGTCTTCTTGTCACACAGACATGAGAAATATAAGAAACCTTGAGGTACCCACTTTTAAGTGTTTGCACCTTTTGCTTATTTGATATTAAATTCATTATATAAGTCACTTTGGAATATAAATCATACCATGTTTCAGAAGATAAAATGCTTTACGCTTTAGAACTACAACTTCAGCTGAGTTGTAGTCCCAAAAATACAGCATAACAAGTTTTTTGGGACCCTGGTTTCTCATCAGACCTCAGTTTGAAAACCCCTGACCTAAGCTTCAGTTAAAAAAAAAAAAAAAAAAAAAAAATATATATATATATATATATATATATATATATATATATATATATATATATATATATAGTATGTAATAAAAAATCTTTATCTACAAACTAACACAAGCAATTTAATTATTTTTAAACTGAAAAATACTCTGAGGTGATTTTCACTACAGTCAACATGAGACATAAGATGGCACCAGTTCCATTTGAATGGAACGAGAGTACAAGTCTCTGGCGAGAGACACACATGTAGTGTAGGTTTCAGTTACACAGTTGAGTGGGCTGATATTTAGCATTTTAAGGATGATGGCCAGTATTCAAGTATGAAGGCCACTTATTTTTCAATGCACAACTAAGCCATTTTCTGTGAATGTACAAGGCATTTTCAAGTTTAAAACTGGCAACACACACTTTTACATTTGAAATATGGTGAATAGATGCAGAGATTGACCAGTTGGAATTTAGTGAGAGGGAGGATGGAAGAAAACTGTCTAGGTAGGCATGTCCAACAATTTTACCATACATCTGGATATGATTTATCCCAGTATAACAAAAGAAAAAATATTAATAATTGAAACATTTCAAATAAAGGTTAGCTTTAGCTATATTTTTTGCAAGAGTATGTTTGTTTCCACAAATTGTTGCACAAGTTAAGTTTATGTATGATGACACTAAGGCATTGTGTTCTGTACGTCATTAAAACTGTGACAAATTGGTACTTCTCCGCGGTTTAAAGACGTCATATGTGACCCGTGCTGGAAAAATTTGTGTAAATTCGCAGGGCTATTTTGATCTACAGGGGAAAAATTATATATATATATATAATATATAAATATATATATATATATATATATATATATATATATATATATATATATATATATATATATATAAAAACACGTGAAATTATCTTTATTTGTACCCTTTCTCCGCTCGCTTCTGGTGCTGAATGTCATCCGAAGTTCATGCATATAACAGGGACACATACAGAATTACAGTATTTCAGTATTCACACAAACATAATCTGTTCTGTCTGAAGTGAACACTTGGGGAACTGTTGGGGAAAACATCTGATGTGTAACATTATAGCACATCCGTGCATTACAGTATAGGACGTCTGTATCATTATCATAGCCTAATGTTAAACTAACAATAAAAGAAAAGAGGGAAACGCTTGCTGCACTTCATTGAACTGCTTTTGTAGTATTAATGATCAATTTATTTGTAATGAACACACTTAAGTTATTTTTACATTTGATTATTTGTTTTTCGTACATGAATGCTTTAGATATGATAAAGGTAATGCATTATTTGTTTGTTTGTTTGTTTCTATACTATTTGTTCTACTGTTTTGTTTTTGTGCATCTGTTCTTATTTATAATAGCAAAGATTATAAAAAAAAAAAAATAGCTGTATTGTGTGATTATTGATATAGTAATTAAACCTCTTAGCGGTCAAGGATCATCGGCGATCCCAGATTATTGTTGTTTCACTTTTTAGCACATTAAACATCACACTCTGGACAAACTGTGCAATCAGTAGAAAGATTAAAGATATTTGACCACTTAATAAAACATTGTTGTTAAAACATTGCTGCAGTAACAGTAATTTAGTAATTTATGCCAGGAGTGCAAAATAATAAATCCGTATAAATGTCAAATTTTGAATAGAAATTCACCACGCATTCATATTCAGTCACGTCAGCAGCTGGTTTATTTGTGTTCACATAGATTCACTGAACAGCGTCAATAAGGGATTATTGTCCAAAGATGCATGTACATGGAGATATATGGATATATTTACTCATGTTTACTTATATTTCTTTCCAGACAGAATCATCATTTCTATTCTTTTCCACTGATTTACGCGATCTGGTGATATAGCTTCCCCAGCGCTGTCTCTGTGTGAGTACTTCTCCGTGTTCGTGCTGTGACTCAGACAAACTCTGATTCGTCGGTCCGTGTATGTTTTGAGCATTTAATTTTCTACTTAAAAAGAATTAAATAGAAATGAGAAACGGTTTGATTTTCGTTTTTCGTTTTGTTTAAGAAACGGAAAACGAAAATTTACTGATTGTCGTATTTTTTTTGTTTATGGGCAAAAGATGAGATTATGGTTTAATATTTGTTTTGAATGTGGGGGCGTTGAAACTCTTTCATCCCTCTGTACTGCACCGATAGCGGCAACCTCGAGCTCAGTTCATTAAACAAACGAAAAACGAAAATCAAACCGTTCTCATTCCTCTTTATTTCTTTTAAGTAGAAAATCAAATGACCAAAGAACACACGGACCTTCGTCCTTCGTCTTGTCAATTTTCAGTGTCTCATAACAAGACAACGTTGCATCGTATCACATGCTTCCTTCACTCTTCAGCGTTGATATCTGACCACAATACACAGAGAAACCTCGTACCCACGAAATATCAAATAATAAACACATCGATTACGATAGTATATGGTTTGTATGTAATTTTCTTGAGATTTGGGAATGTTTTATAACAATATTATTTTGCACATATGTAATGCTAATTTGTGCAGCGATATAAAAGATATAAATAGCATATTTTTACAACAGTAAACGCCTAAATTCGACATGTGATCGCAAAGGAAGTTATTACAAACACTCGATGTAGGTTTAAAGTGAGTTTTGAGTAAAGTGTACTAATAATCTCATAAATTGTCTTATGTAGCTTGATGCTATTGTTAGCTAATGCAGCACATAACAGGTGCGGTTCTCTTCTTAATGCATTTTGTCATAATCGCTAAGGTCGAAAGAAAATGTTTTGTTGTATTTTTATAGTAAGGCTTAATAGAGGTGTAAAAGTATACTGGGATTGAAGCGATGTAGATTGGTAAACCTTTAATTAGCCTACCAACAATGGCTAATAATGGCTGGATAAAAACAAAGAATAATGATAAAAGAATAATGCGGATAATGTCTCATACCTAGCCGAGTGTGAAAGGCTCGTTTGTAAGAACAAAGAATCATGAATGAGGCAGTATACAGAGCCAAACATATGGAGACAACAACAGGAGAGTTTACAGGAGATCACAGGGCCATAAATCAATTTTATTAGCCTTCTTTAAAAACAGACATGACAGGCCTTAGAAAATATTTCATAAAATTCACAGTTTACAGATTATATTATAATTTTCAAATGTAGCATTAGCAGACTTGTGGCTTTAGCTTCATTATGTTTCTAAATCATATCCTACATCAACAATTTTTAATACATTTAAAAAATATTTTTTAATATTTTGTTTTATGTTTGAGCTTATATATCTATATTATCATAACAGTCTGAGTAATTCTGATTCTTGAACAGTAAACTTTGAAGTGTCAGCTCTGTGAACATATGTTGATTATGTATCTAGTCAGAAAGACTCATGAGCAGAAACCTTTTTATTTTGGGTATGTCATTTGTGTCTCCATGCGAAATGGGGGGTGTAACTGGGGTTAATAATAAGAAAAAGAAGGAGGACTTCACTCATCGACTTCAAACTGGGTGGCTCAGTCATTTTTTGTCAGATTCCAACAAATCATAATCATTTTGAAGGTCTTTAATGGAGAATGTCATTTTGTTATTAAATGTAATTCATTGTGACTCGTTTTGTCAGCACAGGTCACATTATTCTCAGGAGGGAAGCACGTGAGCCGGTAAATGACAACAAGCATGGCGATGTTTCAGATGGTATGGCAAGTGTAAACAACATGAATCAGATATGGGTCACAATTGAAAGAACGTGTAAATGGACAGCCCAAAAAAACGGATATAGGCAACAAATCAGAGGTGGGATCAAGACCTGCAGTGTAACGAGGCCTGGCTGCATCGTTTCACTGGCACAAAAAAATCAGATTTTTTGCTCACATCTGACACAGATCGAATTTGTTACGCGTGTAAACACAAAACCCGCGAGATCCATTTTTTTCACATCCGATCTGAGCCACTTCCAAATGTTTATTTTAAGGGATACATCTGATATCCGACCTACGTCTAAACACAACATATCAAGTCAAGTCAAGTCAAGTCACCTTTATTTATATGCGCTTTATACAAAAAAGATTGTGTCAAAGCAACTGAACAACATTAATAGGGAAAACAGTTGTCAATAATGCAAAATGACAGATAAAGGCAGTTCATCATTGAATTCAGTGATGTCATCATCTCAGTTCAGTTTAAATAGTATCTGTGCAATCATTTGCAATCAAGTCAACGATATCAGCTGTAAATGAAGTGTCCCCAACTAAAGCAAGCCAGAGGCGACAGCGCAAGGAACCAAACTCCACTGGTGACAGAATGGAGAAAAACCTTGGGAGAAACAAGGCTCAGTCGGGGCCAGTTCTCCTCTGACCAGACAAACCAGCAGTTCAATTCCCAGGCTGCAGCAAAGTCGATATCGATCTTCACAACTCAATGTTAGGGCAACCGGTTTGCTCATAAAGATTTTGTTGCGTTTTAATGCCGATATGCTTTATGCCCATTTTATTGAGATGGAAACTTCTTATAGGTAAGAAATTGCACATTCAGGAGCTGGTTTTCAACCCCTGTCCCATGAATTTTGAAAATACAACAGCTAAAAAGCTACATTATATTTCTCAGCAATGAGGTGATAACTTCATTTTTTAATCAAATGACCATAATTTGTTTTAATTTGTAATTAAACCGACAAACTTGTTACAATGCTTCATAAATCACTTCAGCTCCCTATGCACGTGGGTGCATCGTTCGTTAATTCATTCAAATTAATTTCAATGAATATCATCTTTATTTCACTAAAGAAATTTTACCTCTAACGAGCAGTAGATAAAATAGTCTAACAAATTCAAATTACCGTTATTTTCCGGTCTTTACACTTTCAGTCAGATTTTGTGCTGCAAAACATCCATGACAAGCCATTGTCAATGCAGGCAAATAATAATGGCCATTCGACCTTGAATTCTATAAATAATTTGAATAGCACAGTCATTTTAAAACCCGAGGGTCTACTATGTGCATAGTAAAGCGATCACTGCACACAATCATTTTGGGCGGAATTAACCTGTTAACCAGCACTCCCCATTATGGGACTCACAGCTGAAAATGACCTACCTAACTTAAAATTGTAATAGTTCCTGACTTCAGTGTGCTACACACACAATTTTGTGTCTATGGAAAGAAGACCCTTTGGGCTTTTACTGTCCATCAGACAAATTTACCAGAGTTGATAATGCTCAAAAAAAATAAAAAGTTATAGGCGCTGAAGTGCTTTGAATTTTTTTACCACACTGATTTTTTTTTTCATATAAAAATACATTAAATCAGTTCTGGACAATCAAGAAAAAGTAATGGGTTGAAAGTCACATGTCTCATGAGTTTCTATTTCAAATTTGAAGAAGATACCATGAAAAATTAGATTCCTGCAACCATTTTTCTGAGACTATGTGACCCACCCCTCCCAAATGTAAATATTTACCAAAAGATATACCAAATGTATTGAAGGGTTCCACAAACTATTTTAGTCATTAAACATACCACTGCATAGTTTTTCAATTATAAAACAATAGACAGAATCTTCAACATCAGTATAAGTGATTTATATTTGAGCACTAGAAAAATAAAATAAGAATAATTTGAGTAATAATAAGAAATAAAAATAATAAGAAGAATTAACTATAGGCTCATGCCATTCAATTTTATCTTGAGATTGCTAGAAATACAGCATTTACACTGTTAGACACTCAAACAGTCGGTAATCACATGCTGATGGCCTTCCTAATAGTTGCCATATATTCAATAATCACACTCTATTTTCATATAGACGCATTTCACTTGATAGCTGTCCTTCAGCTTGATTATCAGTCATGGGAGATGGTAATCATGCAGATAAACCACATTCCCCACAAAACACATACACATATAAAATATGTTGGAAAAAAAAAGAAAAAATTATTTGTGCAAAAAAGCGTCGCTAAGTTAGGGTGCAAATTCAAATAAACAATATTCCATTTATCTTTGACTTTTTTGGTGGGCCGGTTCTCATCCTGTTAGTGATTATCATCCCTTATAGTCTGCGTAGTCAACCTTCGACTGAAGGTCTGGAATTCATGCAGCTTTCATTGGCCAAGGCCCTGGGAGCCGTTTGACCGACATGTCCAACAACCAATCATGGTTCGTTGTTCATCATCACGTTTGAGGTGTGGAAATGTAGCCACAATAACAGACCGGTGTAAAACTCTCGGGCGTATTTTAAAGATTCTGTCGAACTTTAATATTCCACATATTTTGAATCAGCGTTGGTTGATCCAAATAAGCGTTCATCACAATTGTAAACCGACGCTTTCTTTCTTTGTGAGGGGTTTGGCCACGGTATCTTTGTTTCCAAGGCGAACGTTAAAGCGTGACATACCGCTCTTGAATCCTGTAGAATTCAACCATCCGAAACAACTGACATTTCCTGAAGTGTTTCCACTTTTTTGTGTCCCATATGCATCAGGCGTTTAGTGGTCCTTGGGCGTTGACTGAACTTCATCCATATTACAAGCGTTATTGCTTCGTTGGACTAAAGTCGCTATGAGATGTCTCTCAGTGGACCCTACCTTTCTAACTAAACTGGGATTTACAGCTGTGGATGTGTTAATGACTCATTATTATCGATGATCACGATGAATCTGGATTACTGCTTTTGTTTATGCATGTTTTGATGTGTACTGCTTACACAAATTTAGCAAATACATTCTGTGATGAGTGGGGGGGGGAGGCCGGTGGGAACAAGAGTGAGGCCGGTGGGTAGTGAAGATGGCGACACCTGCACCACTCACCGTCTCGAATCCCACAGAGGGAGCTCGGGATAAAGGGAGGGAGAAATGACAGTGAAGGATGGGAGAGGACCAGGCCTGGGTTTTATTTTGTGGTTTTGTTTTGTTTGTCGACATTGTCCAGAGGGCTTCATGCTGTTTTTTTGTACTTATTAAAGTTTTATTTGAATGTTGCGGTTTCCACCTCCTTCTTCCCGATTACAAACATTTGTTACAATTCCTTATAAACTTTCCATTGAAAAACGCGATCTGTCATCAATGCTTGAGGCTAGACCTTTATAATGATATATAGTTTCATTTAATCCATTCGTAAACATTGATCATGCAAACAAAAGCGTTCAATGCTTCCGATCCAGGTGTGGGTTAACAGGTTTTAATATTCTTCTCCCCCGAGGTTATCTTCCGTTTGGAGAGTACCCAAGAGCATAATCAGAGTTGTTTATTTGGGGGAAAGCGTACATGAATGTAATTCAGTAATCAGTGTTGTTTCCGGCTTGCGAACAAGCTAAACAATACCTCTAAAATGCGAAGGATGTAACTCAGGGAGAAAAATTGTTGAATAAATGTTATTTTTTGTTTTCTTTGCACTCAAAAGTATTCTTGTAGCTTAAACTGAGCTGAGCCAACTGATGTCACAGGACTGCTTTACAAATGTCCTTACTACGTTCTGGACCTGAGAATATTTCCAGTTGCATTGCTGTCTATGTAAGGGTCTGAGCTCACATTACATCAAATATCTTAATTTGTGTTCTGAAGATGAGGAGGTCTTCGGGTTTGAATGACATGAAGGTGAGTAATTATTGACAGGTTTTCATTTTTGGGTGAACTATACCTTTACATTTCTTGAAAATTCTGCTGTGAAGCCATCCGGCCCGGTGTCTTACCACTAGAGTCCCCTTATACAGTTGAAGATTCGCTGATTTCAATGGCACATCGAGCCTGTTTTGCTCTTCAGCATGTCGGAATAGTCATTGCATGAAACTTTTCTAGATTCACCCTGATTTGACTCCTGGTTTCTTATAATGCCCTGAAAACTCTGTTGGATTGATTCATTGTCGGCCAAAATTTCCCAGCATTGTCTTTAATGGTGGAGATTTTTGACCTGAGAGTGTTGGGAGATTGGCAAGATATTTTATTTTGTTTTTGCAAATTCAACATTCTTTGTTTTTGAAAAAAAAAATCTTTGCCTTTTGTGAGAAACTTCAAAGGATATTCTATAGTTTGGTTTCTGCCAATAATTCATCAGAAGGGGATGTATTATATCTAGAGCGATGATCATGTTTGATGCTATTAAATAATTAACCCCTGATATATACTTTTGGTGTCCATAACAAATTGGGAGAGATCCCAGGTGTTTATTGTCTATGAAGAACAATTTTAATTTGTTTCCTTTATGTAGGATTCAAAACCCTGGATCAAAGGCAAAACCAGGAGGAAAATCTCCACATACCCGTGATATTTGAAATTAGAGGGATAAGTTAAAGAAATACTGTACAGCGCATGATCAGATATGACCATATTAGCAATCTCACAGTTCAGTATATTATGATGGGAAGCTTTTGGGTGAAGAAAAAAATATGTCTATTCTACTGGTTTTGTGGTACTCCTGAAAAAATAAGTATATTCCCTCTCCAGGGTGTAGAGCCCATGAATCTACAACCTATCAGCCTGAACTTTTTTACAATTTGAGAGTGGTAGATGTTTGTGAATAAGAATGCCACCCTGTTACTATTAAATGAGACAAAACAGTTGGTCAACCCAGTCTAGCTTCAACTTGATGTGTTCATTCACCATTAAGTGTGTCTCCTGCAAACAAGCAATATAAACTTGTTCTTTTTTTTTATATATATAATTCAGAATCTTTTTTTTCTTTTAATAGGATTTTAAACCCCTTATGTTCTTTTTTTTGGCGTGACATACAGCCAAGTATGGTGACCCATATTTGGAATCCATGCTCTGCATTTTACCCATCCAAAGTGACACACACAGCAGTGAACACACACACCCGTACACACACAACACACACACCGACAGTGAGCAGCCATTTATGCTGCGGCGCCGATGGAACAGTTGGGGTTCAGTGCCTCTCAAGGGCACCTGATTGTGGTTTGAGGTGGAAGGCTGATAACTCCCCACCTACAATTGAGTCCAAACCTCTAAACATTAGGCCACTTCCCCACTACAAAGTTTCAATTTCAGATTAAAGCTGAAGCGCGATGAAACTCCCCCACCAGGGCTCACCCCCATGGCTTTGGAGAAAAGCCGACAACGGTGGGCAATATCATTAAAGTGGTAAATACAGGAGGAATATGTCAAGTAATTTATATGTGCCAAACTTCCTGCTGCCAGCTGGTGGTCTTATGACTATAACTGAATATTGGAATCAATGTCTTCAGTCAGGACTTTCAACAAACATGTGAGTTTGGTACAGATTGAACATGGTATTTTAACTTAGTGTAAAGCATGACATATCCCTGGAAAGGGTGGGCGCTTTAAATATCTAAATACTGGCCTTTAGATGTCTTAGGCCAGGACTCTTTCAAACAACATAGTTGGGTCAGATTGACATTTAATGCTTTATTGCAAAACAACAACAACAACAAAAGAACATTTCCTGTTGTCAACGGGTGGCACTTAATTAACTGCATTTGTCAAAGTGCCTACTCCACCATCTAGTCCGTGATCCATTTCAGCTTTTAAACATTTTCACATTTCACTTTTTTTTCCAACACTTTTCAAACATTTTTCACATAGTTTCACCTTTTTTAAACCCATTTTAGCAGATGTTTTAACACATTTCTATTGTATCCAAGACAGCATCTCTAGTGTCCTCCGACATGCTACCTACCCTTACAAACTTCCTGCTAAATTTTAGCGGAAATATGTTTTAACTGCTGGTAGTACATCCTAACATGGAAAGGAAACAGCATAGATTATCCACAAAACTATACACAAGATGAACATTCTCAGACTTTAAACATCTGCTTCGCAAGGCTGCTGTATTACAAACCAATTAAATTGGATGTATCCCATCCATAATCAGATATCAATATATTCCATGCTCCAATATCAGGTGCTGACATACCTGAACATGTGTGACAGGAATTCACTGATGTTGAGATGTGGAGATCTGTTGCTGATGGGATTGGGGATGGGATCCTTGATGATGGTGAAGAACTTTGAAGCATTACTGCTGATGACAATATCAGGCAGGCGAGCTGAAAACATTAGAGAATAAAGAGAAATAGGATGAATGAAGATATTCAAACAGAGGAAGAAAACATTGAGAGGAACCAAGACTAAACAAATGCAGAGCATTTTAAATAGGGAGGTTGGATTTAACTCAATAAAGCTAGTGTATGCATTTTTTTATACTTGTTGAAAGTCTCCTTACATCCTGATGGCAATCAATAATTAAAGTGGTCTAAAATATATATAAAAAATAACCCCCTTCCATATATGTTAGGGATCTGGAAGGGGACCCAGTTTGAAGTAGGACTGAGGCAAGGCACCATAAAGCTGAGCTCAGATAAAATGTTAAAGGGTCATATGATCCGATTTCAGTTTTTCCTTTCTCTTTGGAGTGTTACAAGCTCTTGGTGTGAGAAGAAGATCTGTTAAGTCGCAAAGACTAAAGTCTCAAATCAAAGAGATATTCTTTAAAAAAGCTAAGAGTCAACACACCCCTAAATGGCTCGTTCCTTAACGCCCGACATCTCTATCACTATTGGGAGATTGCATCGTAAATGTTCCATAAAGAAAGAAGGAAAACTTTACTCGTTGCCGGCCTCCATGTTGTGGAGCGCCGTGTGTTCGTTGTAAAGCGAAACTACTTTGTTTGGCCTTCAAAAGGGGACATGACTGAAATCAGTGGTTAAGTTGTATTTTAACACTGTTCCAGAGCGTCCAACCCAAATATTCGAATGTGTGCCGCGATTTATGGAGGATGAGGACTTTTCCTGAACCAGTAGCCTGCAATGTGTCTGTGGCACAATGGCTGTTTCTAAAAGCTGGGCAGTCAAACTTTGCAAGAAAGTCTGGAGCTTCTGACTCATAGCCTGTAAGTACAATATTTATAATTAAATAATTTGTCAGTAATGATTCAAAGCGAGTTTTGAGCAGTAGAGTAGGCTTGTTGTTTTGCTGTTTCTCCAGATCACAAATGCAGACATAGGTTTTGTGTTTACCTTCAGCGATATGCAAGGCATGCGTAAAAAGACAGAATAAGTCATTATAATCATTAATTATGTCCCCACTGGATGCAACAAATACCTTGTTTGTAATGGATTTTGTTGTTTTTGTCTCATCTAGTGATGTCCAGATCTGAACAAATATTTCTATTTAACTAGATCTTCTTAGTGAACCAGTCAAACCAGTTCACCAAATCTATCTGAATCGTTTGAAACAGTGCAGCGTCCCAGTAAGCACTAATCCACAAATTACTTAAATTATTCGGTTTATAAATGTACTTTTACACTCCTCTGATGCAGAATAAACTATCCGAAGTTATTCAGTTACTCCCTAACAGTTACATTGACTGAACTGCTAAAAGAGAACCGATGATGGAATGTGCACGAGCAGAGCTAGCTGGACTGAGTCTCGTGCTGCTGGCCTGGGAGACGGCATAGTATGTTAAAGGGCATAACATTTCCGTCCACGCAGCTTGGAGGCATTTAGCCAATCACACGCACTGGATAGCTGGCCAATCAGAGACACCTACGCTTTTCAGACCGATGAGGTTTGTAAAATCCATGTGTTTCAGAAGGGGCATGAGGAGAAACAATAATGTGCCCTATGGAAAATAATGTGTTTCTTTTAACCTTAAACCGCGATAAACACATTGACATTACACCAAATATACAAAATAATGTTCTTTTAGCAGCATCTATGACCCTTAACCTCAGTATATTAAATTTGAGGCCTTGTCCACAAAGCTGATTATTTTCAAAACCGCATAGCTTGTCCCACCGCAAACACAGCACAGGTCATAAACTCCTGCCAGGGTGAAGATTTTCAAAACTCTGGTTGCAGTGTTGTGTGTAGAGCAAAACCGAGTTTTGGCTTTGTAATCGCCTACACTGTTACTGCTCACTGGAAATTCTTCTTCATACAGATAAATTCTTCATACGATAATTTTTTTTGCAGGAAGGATCAAAATTGAGCAGAGACAACTTTTACACAACTTTTTAATATTTAGACATAAATGGAAGATTTGAAAGGGTTTGTAATTTGCCAGTTCACTAGGATCTAGTTGTGGTTTCTTAATAAGAGGCTTAATAACCGCCAGCTTGAATGGTTTTGAGACATGACCTAAAGATAACGCGAGTTAATAATATTAAGAATGGTTCTTGACTACAGGTAACAACTCTTTCAGTAATTTAGTGGGTACAGGATCTAATAAACATGTTGTTGGTTTAGATGCAGTGATATGTTTATTTAGCTCTTCCTGTCCTATAGTTGTAAAGCACTGCAGTTTATCTTTGGGTGCGATGGATGAAACTGAAGTATTAGCAGCTGTAGAATCTACATTTGTTTAATTATTTTGAATTATTTTCAAACACGTGTGTCCTCATGTCATTAACATAATTGTGGGTGGGACTAACAGAAACTGACCAATCATTATTTTGACAAGTGCGGTAAGCCTATAGGAAGAGGGAAAATTAATAAACTGCCTGTAATTTACCATGAAAACTCACGTTAAATATATTTTAAAGCACATATATGAAGTTATAATGAAACTATATGTAGCAGCAGGCATTACTGCTCTCGCCTATTAGCTGCTTGGCTGGATGGTGATTTAGCTCTAGTTATGAGGGACTATAAGATGGTTGGTGCATGTTACCTCTATTAGCCATGTGGCGTCATGTCATGTTCTGGCCGGTGTGCAAGAGCTGGAGAGTGGACAGGGAATGATCGGCGATTACAGCTGCGTTAGTTGTTGTGTGAGCTTTTGGTAAAGCGGATGAGTTCCGTGGTTCTTTAATGACGTGCTGTTTCAGGTATGTGTTCAACCTTTTTATACTTTAATGCCTCAGTCTGACCGCATAAGTCCGTTTGGTGAGTTTCTTTTTTTTTTTTTTTTTTTAATCCAGGCATTTCATATGCCTGTTCAAGTCATGGTGGGTTGTTTTGACCATCATTGTGCGTTTACTGGGCGCTTGGATCAGAGGTCCAGTTTAACATAAGTTGCTGAGCGACCACAAAACTTACTATGTGCTGCTGTTTGACTTTATTTTATGGATATACAACTGCGGTACAATATTGTGTGCTGTTGTGCTGCTCTATATGAGCCTTAATGACTAGCGTCACTACGCGTCTCCGATCTCAACGACTACCTTTCGCGTCAGCTGATTTTCTTCTATTCCATGAGAACTGGTGGGGATGTTTTCATTGCCGGGATTTGAGATTGGTTATATAGAATGTAAGGAGCTGTATTTTAAAGTGGCTTTTGATGCTCATTATTCGTAGTCATCACTGTTCATTTTTGTTTTGATTTAAGTTTCACCTTTTTTTTGGTTTACTCATTATGTGAATGTTTTTTGTTTGTTTTCTTTTTTTTGGTCTTGTCCTGGCAGATTTAAATAAACACGTGGTCCATATTTTCCTGATGCTGTTTAGGATATTCGGTTATCCAACTGTTCTCATAGGAGTACCCTGAATTTAAGTGGTGAATGTGTAGTATTAAACAATGTTGTGAGTAGATCATCTGAAATGTATTTTTCTACATGTGAGGAGAGATGTTTATCATACCGCTTTGAGATTGGACACTGTGCATTTGAGTCTAATAATTGTTTTTTTGTAGTTTGTGTTTTTTTATTTTTCTTATTTGTGGTATGTGTATCTTATGTGTGTGTTCTTTATTGTAGGCCTGACCTGACAAGGAAACCTAGGGGTGGCAGCCCTCATCTTGTGGTGAGTATTTTGGAGTGATTGCTGTGGCATCTGGAGGTGTTTGACTGAGTCTGTTGTGAGTACAGTGTGTTTGTGGTTTCTTGTTTCTTTTTTTAGGAGAATAGGAGGCCCTTAGTTGATTGATTTGGCTGCCGTCCCAATTCCTGTGCCAGGAGTGTCCAGTTTTGAATATCCTTCTTGGTGATAGTGGTTTTCTTTTCTGTGACTGTTTGGACCATTTTAATTAATAAAAGTGACTTTATTGTTTGTATACCTCACCCAAGTCCATGCCTGACTCCACTGATTGAGCCTTGTGCTCCCTAGTTTGTCGAGGGCGATTCCCTGGTACAAGCCCCGGGTGGCGTAGTTGGTTTATCATTTGGTGTCCCTGTTTCGAACTCAGTCGCCACATCTGAGTGTGACAGGGTTTCAGTTGTGTGGTCAAAGGTTGGGTGCAAAGTTGTTGTTGTTTTTTGTGTTTTTTTTTTCTCTGTAGAACAGTGGTGACTGGTTTGTGAGTATTTTCTTGGGTCCCCATGGTAAGTAAATCCTCTGTTAAATTATGGAGGGATGAGTTACAAGTAATGAGGGATTTAATAGCCCAATTGAAGGCCGAAATGAGAGACTTTGCGAGGCGGCAACCAGTGGGTTGCCTGATCCTGGAGCAGCCTCTGATTACATGATACCACCAGTTATACCACCGTTAGTTGGTGCTGGTGCTGGGTGGCGGAGAGACTGGTGTTTATACCACCGAGACAGACGCTGTCCTAAATTTAGTGGTACTGGTGGTGTCCGTGTGAGTGGGTAGAAGAAGCCCAAGCATGTATGCGGCGATGATGTAATCTTTCTCTTGCAGATCAAGCTTTCTTTTGTTTGACCATCTTGAAGGTGAAGCTCATGAAGAGATAAAGTATCAACCAGAAATTGAGAAAAATTATCCTATTAAAATTATTTCGTTGCGTGAAGTGTAGGATGTTCTGAGTGTACGTTGCTTTACAGGAAGCCTTTTTTCGGAGGCAGCAGGCGTGGAGACATTGTTAGAATTTTCCTAGCCTGATGAGCCTACTAGAGAAAGTGAAAGAGGTGCCACATGCTATTACAAATGCTGCGTGTTATGCGGGATCAATTGGTTGGTATGTGTCGTAATCTCTTGCAGGGAGCTCAAGCAGCTTATTGCACAGCCCACCTGACATTGTTGGAGGTTAGGGGAGGAATGATGGGAGCGGGAGGGGATGCCAAGCATGCGAGGGTCAAAGTCATTCAGTTCCATCATTTGGTGGAATTCAGTATGGGCAAGTGGGGGCTATTTAGGTTGAGTTTTGGGCAATCAGTGGAGCTGCGGGAGCTACGAGGTATTTTGCAGCATCAACAACAGCAGATAATTCAGCTCCGCGCTCCCAGAATCAATCCCCATTTTCACCGCCAATACCCTCGTTAGATCGGGTTGATTTGCAGGCGTTGTTAGCAGCGGCCATTTTGCTCGGTGCAATGGGAACGCCGCCCTGACCCTCCACCGAGGTCTTCTGCTGTCTTCTCGGCTTCGAGTCGAGGTTGTGCAGATAGTCCCTACCTTCGGGAAACTAGTACCACCGGCTGCAGAGACAGCTTCGGTTGGAGTGCGTTGGCTCTCAATTTCCAGGTAGTAACGAGTCAGTATCCCGTTGGTTTCCGATGTCCACATTCCCTTGTTAAGATTGGGGGAGTCCGGTGCCTGTTTGAGTGATACTGGCTCCATGGTGTCGAACAATTACAGAGCGTTCTTAAGCAACAGTTCGAACGGGAGCCAGGATCACTTGCACGATGCGTTGCCAGCTCCGAGCAGCTATGGGCTTGAAATTCCATAAATTGGTTATATGGAATTGGGCGTTGAGTTTGTGGTAAGGTACTCTGTAACTGCAGGGTGCTGGTGGTCAGGGATCCTTCCAGTGGCTGGAGTGCTGACATTCCTGGCATTTTGGGGATGAATGTACTCAGTCGCTGTTATAGGGAGCTTTTGGCAACACGGATCCGCTTTGTTTGAATTACCGTTTGTGACAGTGACCTTAGTATTGCGCCAGGCATTTCAGGACTGCCAAAGGGCAACCTGAGTTTCCAACCTGGGGCGGTAAGGGTCGGAGGCTAAGGTGTGTTGCATTCCAGGGGGCACTATGAAGCTAGTTGCAGCAACATGTTCTGCACTGTATATGGGTAGCACTGTGTTTTCGAGCCCCAGAGACTGGTCTTCCTGCAGGCCTTTAGCCTCTCCTGCATTGATACCGTGGTGGATACAGTTTATGTGCCTTTGGTCAATGTAGGCACTGTGATGTGGTGCTTTACCCACCACAGTTATAGGTGAGTTGAGGAAGTATATCTGACAGACTTGCCTGTTGGGTGGCTGAGGTTCCATTAGTGGTCGCTGGGTTGCTGCTGGTGGTGTCTCAAGTACTCTGTACCCGACCAAATTGAATCTGTTGATTTGGGGGGTTGTGGTGGGACCAGTTACAAGTAAGGCCTACTTCTAGAATACCAGAGTGTGTTTTCAATGCATGAGGGAGATCTGGGTTGTACTAGATTGTTGTCCCTGAGATCCACTAACTGTATGTTCCTGTCCACAGCTATAGCAAGGAATTCTACCTTGGTTATGAGTTGGTAAAACCATATTAACCAGTTGCTGGACTCTCAAATTATCCAGAGACTTGTGTCCTTACGTGTCACCTATGGTGTTAGTTAAGGAAGAAGGATGGAAGCCTCCACATGGCGTCGATTACGGCAAATTAACTCTAAGACCGTGGATGCTTTCCACCTGCCAAGGATCGGAGGACGTTGGATTCATGACAGGCTCGTTGGTTTCCATATTGGACCTAAGCGGCTACAATCAGGTCCCTGTCTCTGAGATCCGACCGACCAAAAGCCGCTTTTTGTACTCCATTGGGCTTTTTTGAGTGGAATCACATGGCATTTGGCCTTTATACGCAGTGCGTTTCAGCGACTGATGGAGCGACTTTTGGGATCAGAGACATCAAACAGTTTATTGTACCTTGATGACATAGTGTATTTTTCTTCATCAGTGCAGCAACATCTGCAGCGGTTGAGAATAGATTAGTCGCCTACGGCTGAGAATTTGAAGGCAAATTGGACAGTGTAGTTCTTTGGAAGAGTTAAATATCTGGGGAGTCATTTCTGCCCAGGGGTAGCACGGACCAGGTAGGTGAGGTGTAGCTTCGATGGCCTGGTCCATCCACTGTGTCAGAGCTACGGACCTTTTGGCTTTGAGCTACTATAGGCAGCCAAGGGGGGGTTGCGAGCTGGTTGCTCCATTACATAAATTGGTAGCTAGCGACTGGGAAGTCGGGTAAGAAAAAGTAACAAGGGTTTATCAAGGTTTGTGTGCGCAGTGTGAGGAGGCATTTGGGACCCTACAACGGCTGACCACGGCTCCGTTCTGCGTATGCTGATTTTGCAAAACCATTTATCGGAGGTGGATGCCAGCTATCGCGGATTGACGGTACTCTCACAAGAAGTCGATGGCAGGTTAACCCGTTCTATCGAGCAGTACTCTTAGGCCTGCGGGCTAATACAGCCACATATAGCTCAATGCGATTAGAATTTTTGGCTCTTAAATGGGCTATGACTGAAAAGTTTGTTGAGTACCTTTTAGGTAATAAATGTTCACGACTGATAACAACCAGCTGAGCCACTTGGCCACTGCTAAGCTTGGCTACTGAGCAGCGATGGGCAGCTGAATTAGCAGTTTTCGATTTTGAGGTCCAATATCGATCCGGCCAACAATCAGAGCGAGATGCACTGTCCCATCCAGACGCCACTGCCGGGAGGAAAAAACAGCTGGTCTCCAGGTCTGATAGTACAAGCTGTTGAGGCTGAGCGTACAGTTGGAACCTGTAGAGATGATCCAGTCTGGGGCTGTTCAGGCCTTGCCTAGCCGTTCGGTGCAGATATAAGTGCACTGCAGGAGGCTGACCCGACATCGAGCAGGTGTGGAGTCTGTGGCGACTTAAGCAACGGCATCCAGGGCCTATAGAGCGTAGACATTTGTCTAAGTCCGTTGATTTTCTCCAGCAATGGGACCGGTTGGTGGAAGAAGAGGGCCTGTTGTATCGAGAGAGTGTTCCGTCCGGATGGCGGAGGAAGTATACAGTTAGTGTTGCCAAGAGTTTTGAGATCAGAGTACTGACACAGCTCCATCAACAGCATGGGCACCAGGGCATCGAGCACTTACTGGAATGGTGCGGAGCGATACTACTGGCCAGGCATGGCCACGATGTTGCTCACTGGGTTCAGGGATGTGAGAGGTGTCAGTTGGCCAAAGCGACCCCACTATTGCCGAAGTTTCATGGGGCACCTTTGGGTCCAGGCCCAATGAAATCTTGGCTATGGATTTCACTGTCTTAGAGCCGTCACTTTCAGGGCGGGATAATGTATTGAGTATTAACTGGACGTATTCAGTAAGTTCACTGTGGCTATTCTCGAGCTCTCCGACCAGAGGGCAGGAGACTGTTGCCCGAGTCCTGGTGGAAGAGTGGTTCTTCAAGTTTGGGGTTCCCGGGGCAGATCTATTCCGACCAGGGCCGCAACTTTGAAGCTGTTTTGATCAACAGTTGTGCAGTCTTTACCAAGTGACCAAGTCCTGAGCACTCCTTACCATCCGGTAGGTAATGGCCAAGTGCAACGATTTAATCGCACTTTTACACAATTTAGTTGAACTTTGCATACTGGGAGAAGAGAGACTGGAGCGTCCTGTTAATCACAGGTACTATTACAAGTGGCCTTTGAGAGTGCTCGTGAAGCGCCTGAAGGTTGCGCCACTTGTCGCAGTTAGCGACATATGATCAGCGGGTGCGGGAGTTACCGCTTGCAGGTGGCGGCGAATGGGTGTACCTTTGTGATCATTCAGTACGTGGTCGCCATAAGATTCAGGATTTATGGAGTTCGATTATTCTATCAAGTCATAAGGGCACCCCCAGAAGCTGGGGGCTGTATATACAGTGGCGGTGGAGGATCTGAGTAAGATCCGTCCACGTTCATCGGTCATTGTTGAAGCCCCAAATCTGTGACCAGGTGTCTGAGGACATTATCGACAATTAGAGTCGCCAGTTCAATTAGTGGCGGAGGAAGAGTTGGAGGATGTCGCATGGTTATGTGGTGCCTGGAGTTTCCCAGTGGCCCGTGGAAGGACTACTGCAGGTACCCGTGATTAGGAGTGGTGACTGCTGCTACCCCACCCGACAACACCTCCAGTATGCCGCTTGAGGAGGATGGATGGTGGCGAGTATGAGTCGGACTATTTGTGCCATCGCCATATCCCGGAGGTCACCCGACTGACTGTAGTTCCATGCCGAACAAGACGTCCAGGGGGCTGGAGAACATTCCAATATGCACCACCTTCCACGAGCAGTTGGGAGGGTAGACCCTGGAGCGCCAATTCTCCAGTGCAAGGGTCTCATTCTGTTGTGGCTTTGTTTGGATGGCATTAATTCACCCGAGCCAACGTTGGTATTTGTTTCACCGTCGGAACTGCGATGAGAAGTGGGGGTAGATTGTAGCACAGGCATTAGCTCCGCCATCTAATGCGCTTGGCTGGATGGTGATTTAGCTCTAGTTATGAGGGACTATAAAGGTGGTTGGTGCATGTTACCTCTATTACATGTGAGCGTCCATGTCATTGTTCTGGCGTGTGCAAGAGCTGGAGAGTGGACAGGGGAATTAATCGGCGACTACCTCGGCGCTCGTTGTTGTGTGAGCTTTGGTAAAGCGGATGAGTTCCGTGGTTCTTTAATGGACGTGCTGTTTCAGGTTGTGTTCAACCTTTATATTTAATGCCTCAGTCTGACCGCAAAGTCCGTTTGGTGAGTTTCTTTTTTTTTGTTTTGTTTTAATCCAGGCGTTCTATATGCCTGTTCAAGGTCATAGTGGGTTGTTTTGACCTATTGTCGCTTACTGGGACGCTTGGATCAGAGGTCCAGTTTAACATAAGTTGCTAACTTTACACGCGCTGCTGTTTGACTTTATTTTATGGATATACGACTGCGAGCATACAATTGTGTGCTGCTGTTGTGCTGCTCTATGTATCCTAATGACTAAGCGCTCACTCATCGCGTCTCGATCTCAACGACACCTTCAAGCGTCCAGCTGTTTTTCTTCTATTCCATGAGAACTGGGTGGGGATGTTTTCATTGTCCGGATTTAAGATTGGTTATATAGAATGTAAGGAGCTGTATTTTAAAGTGGCTTTTGATGCTCATTATTCTTAGTCATCACTGTTCATTTTGTTTTTTGATTTAAGTTTTCACCTTTTTTTTTGGTTTACTCATTATGTGAATTGTTTTGTTTGTTTTCTTTTTTTTGGTCTTTGTGCCTGGGCAGATTTAAATAAACACTTGGTCCATATTTTCCTGATGCTGTTTAGGATATTCGGTTATCCAACTGTTCTCATAGGAGTACCCCTGAATTTAAGTGGTGAATGTGTAGTATTAAACAATGTTGTGAGGTGATCATCTGAAATGTATTTTTCTACATGTGAGGAGAATGTTTATCATACCGCTTTGAATTGGACACTGTGCATTTGGTCTAATAATTGTTTTTGTGTAGTTTGTGTTTTTTTTATTTTTCTTATTTGTGTAGGTGTATCTTATGTGTGTGTTCTTATTGTAGGCCTGGATGGCAAGGAAACCTAGGGGCATGCCCTCATCTTGTGGTGGTGGTATTTTTGGAGTGATTGCTGTGGCATCTGGAGGTGTTTGACTGAGTGCAGTGTGAGTGCACGGTGTGTTTGATGGTTTTTTCTTGTTTCTTTTTAGGGAGAATAAGGAGGCTCCTTAGTTGAGTGATTTGGCTCGTCCCCAATTCCCCTGTAGCCAGGAGTGTCCAGTTTTGAATATCCTTCTTTGGTGATAGTGGTTTTCTTTTCTGTGACTGTTTGGACCATTTTAATTAATAAAAGTGGTTTTATTGTTTGTATACCTCTCACCCAAGTCCATGCCTGACTCCAACTGATACGAGCCTGTGGAGCCTTGTGCTCTACTGTAGTTTGTCGAGGGCGTTCCCTGGTAATAAGCCCCGAGGTGCGTGATTGGTTTTTATGTATTTGGTGTCCCTGTTTCGAACTCAGTCGCATCACATATACATTTATAATTATTTTCTTTGATAAATAACATTAATCTGGAAAATTACCAGCTTCTCACTGGGTGAGCCAAGTTGAAAATGGTGGGCTATTGCCCAACCGGCTTCCGCTTACTGCGCAGTATAATGCTGGGCTCGTGGTATCGGAGACATGGAAGCTGATACTAGGGCTGTGCAATTAATCAAAAAAAAAAAAAATATTAGATTTTTTTGATTAATTCTCCCCCTTTTGAGCTAGCTGAAATGCTCCGCATGGTGATTATTCATGTATACCTTCTTCAGTTATGTAATAAATGAACATAAAGAGATTAATAATGAAAATACGCTGTGTAACAGTAATTTGGATCCGTCGCGACTCTTAAAATGACAGCGGCTTATGTTTTACTTTACGCTTGATTATTCATTTCTGTAGGCTGGACTGTACCTACATGAACCTTTTCATATAAGCTGCCATAAATACAAAACTAGAGCCAAACTAAAGCGTAAATGAGACATTAATAATAAATAGTATAGTGAATAATTGAAATAATCATAGCTACTGTTTGAGACTTGCATGCATAAAAAAAATTAAAAGCACAGTTTGTTTCATTTGTATCTTTTTATTCTATTGTATTTGTCCTTTGCTTTTTTATTATCTACAGTTTAATTATTTTTAATAATTTTGAGGACCTTTATTTGTTTGAAATTTGCTGGTCTCTAGCAATGTAGATGTCATAGCAACCTTATTTACAGTAAATACATATTTGATATTTATCACTATCTTTAAATAAGTCACTCATAGAAAGTTTTGGTCATATGGCCCCTCATAATCGTGGTCTAAATAATCGTGATTACACTATTAACCAAAATAATCGGATTATGATTTTTGCCATAATCGAGCAGCCCCTAGGATACAAAACTGCCTGTTACACTCTCCACACTTGCAAGAACCGCTAAACAACAGTCAGAGACGAGTGGAGTCTCATTTCCAACTGAATGACTACAGAGCATGTGGCAGGACTGAGAACTCAGTTCTTTTAAAGTAAAACTCACCAAACCCATTGCGGTGAGGCTGACTCTTCACTAAACGAGCTGAACACACCTTTATGACGGTTTGAAGCAACGCTCTAGAGCGAGTCAACAGGTCTGGCGTACAGAGTAGAAGAATAGCTGGCGTCAGTGACACGTGCGTAATCACTGTATCGGAGGACAGGTTCGTTGAGCTCTGAAGCATATGAACATCAGGAAAGTGGTGGCCCAGATGGGATTTCCGGTGTTGAGATCATGCCATCAGCTGGCTGGATTGTTTACATCCATCTTTAATGAGTCCCTTGCGCAGTCAGTTGTCCCTACATGCTTTAAAAAAGCTATCATCATTCCTGTACCAAAACAACAATCTATCTTGCCTAAATGACTATACCAGTGGCACCACATCACTAATTATGAAGGTTTTGAGAGGCTTCATCAAGAACACCATCTGCCCTCATCCCTCAACAACATTGACCCACCCAGTTGCCTATCACCCTATTAGGGTCTACTGAGGGATGCTGTCTCCCATCTCCTGCACACCACTCTCACCCACACTGCACAGCAATAAAGGGAATTAGGTGAGGCTGCTGTTTATAGATTATAGCCCAGCCTTCAACACTAACCCCTCACAATCTGGTATCAAGCTCAGAAACCTCGACTGAATGCCCACTCTGTGACTGGGTTCTTGATTTCCATCATGCAGACCTCAGGTAGTGAAGGTGGGTGATGACCACCTCAACATCATCACCCTGAGTACAGGAGCCCCAAAAGGATGTGTTTGAGCCTGCTGCTCTACTGGCTGACACATATAACTGTGTGTCCACTCACACCTCCACTTCTGTCATCAAGTATGGATGATACAAGTGGTGATGGGCCTCATCTCCAACAACAATGGGCTGCCTACCTGATGAGGTAGAAAGTCTGACACGGGCCAAACAAACTGCCCTTTCTGAATGTCCAAAAACCAAGGGCTGGTTTGGAACCCGGAGGGAGGCAGCAGGGGATTCCCACCCCACTCTATTAACGGGACCCTAGTTGGAGGGGTGACAGCCTTTGGTGTAAACCGGGGACCCACCTGGGAAACCACAAACTCAAGTTAAAAAAAAGCCAGACAACGCCTCTGAGACTCCTGAGAAAATTTCCTAATTTGAAACTTTTTAACAAGGCTATAGGTATATTGATCGTGATCCCATGGGGTAGGGGAAACAGCTCAGCCCAGGATCGTAAAGTCTAGTGGGCTTTCAGCTGAGAGATCTCCAGAACATTTTTCCACCACACCATGAGATAAACAGGGTTTGGAGATCCTCAAAGACCCAACCCCGGAAACCCACCTTTAACTCAATGGAGGCCCCAGTTATTTAAAACAGGGTCGAAGGGTTTTCTTCCCTCAGTTTAAACACTTAAAACATGGACAAAAACGATTTGAGACTCTGGTAGTGGGGTTACCCAAAGCCTCTGCATTTCCCTTTTTTGATAACCTTGCCCCACCCACTGCACATTTTTTCATTCTGCACTATCTGTGAGAGTTTCGTGTACATCTCATATCTGTTAATTAGTTTAATATACTGATATTTCATTATTTGATTTTTTTCTTCTTATTTTTCTTATATTTTTTTCAATGTTTCATTATTTGTATTTAATTTTTCTTATTTTTTACAGTCTAAAAGAGTATGCCGACCTACATTTCACTGCTTTGTTTTATGTCATAACTTGTAATGCGACAAATTAAATCTTGAATCTTGAATGTTGGTATCAGTAAACCGCCACCTTAACGAATGACACCATACATGCTGTCTGCCATCTGCCCTGTACAGTAAAACCGGATTCATCCATGAAGTGAACACCTCTTCAGATGCCGACGCCATTGAATGGAGCATTTGCCCACTCAAATTGGTTACAACAAACTTCAGTCAATCGAGACATGAGGACGCTAAACATGAAGATGAGCTTCTGAGACGTTTCTGACAGTTTGTGCAGACATTCTTTGGTTATGCAAACCATTGGCAGCAGCTGTCCGGGTGGCTGGTCTCTAGAAGATCTTGGAGGTGAAGATGCTGGATGTGGAGGTCCGGCTGGTGGGTTACAGCGGGTTGCGGTAGGCGCTTGCGATAAGTCGCAATAAAATCATTTGAGCGCGGCGGTTCTGCAAATCGCTTTATAGACGATTTTCCGTCCCGACCTTCCCGCAGTATGCTATCATCCAATCCAGAATGCAGCGACCTAAGTGGAGCAGACTGGCATATGCCTAACCCAGGTTCCACACTCTGTGGTGTGTATTTATTCCGAGCCTATGTTAATGGATCAGAGCGCTCACACTGCACGCCGTAAAAGATGGTGAACAGAAAAGGTTAGACATCGAAAGGTCAAAAAGAATGAATATCTAGCGCATGAGATAGAGAGAGTTGTGAGTGAGTGAGTAAGAGGGAGACATGTATGAAGCTGCCGATCTTCCAGACGAGTAGCGTATCTGAGCTCATGTCTGGTTTTGTAAACAAAACAAAGAAATCTGCGTAAAGGGATTCAAGGCCATGATTATTTTAATGTGCTTTCCGCTACAATAATGCACCCTCTGTTTCTGCACCGATCACATACTGGAATGCACTGCAGACGAGAATGCAGTGAACTTTGAAAATATTTCAGCACCTGAGGCACGCTACAATGAGCTCTATGACCAAGATGGAAAAAAAAAAAAAGCCCTGGACACCGGTTTTTTTATTTATTTATTTATTTTTGCCATATGTCTAGACATTTTGTTTTGACATCTTTACTTAGTGATTTTTGACTTATGTCTGTTCTAGAGGCATTGTTACAACTTTTGATAAAGCTCTCATTGGTTTTCTTTTTGGAAATATGTTTCAAATTTATACTGAATACATTTATGACTGTAAAGCATGTCTGTGTGTCAAAATCGTGGATTAAAATCGAAATCGCAAAATTGATCAAAAAATCGGATAGGTTTTTTTGTCCATATCGCACAGCCCTAGTCTGCGTGTGTGAGGCCTGTTGGATGTAATTGCCACTTTCGAAACGCCTTTGGAGACGGGTTGTTAGTAGAAATGAACATTCACTCCACGGCAACAGCTCTGGTGGAATGCCTGCAGTCACATGCCAATTGTAATGCTCCGAAAACTTATGACATCTGTGGCATAGGCTGTGTGATAAACTGCCATTCTTAGAGTGGTCTTTATTGTTGCTAGCCTAAGGCACACCCAGTGATAATCATGCTGCCTAATCAGCATCTTGATGATGCATTGATTTAAAGATTTGTGAACAATATTTGGAGAATAGGCCTTGTGTACAAAGAAAAAAGTCTTAGATCTTTGAGTTCAGCGCCATGAAAGGGGGGCAAAAACAAAGTTATGCTTATAATTTGTTTATGTAGTTTGAATTTATTTCAAATGAATAATATCCCAAAAAGACAAGTTGAGTTGAGTCTCACACAACATCATACACAGAAAACTCTTTACAAGATAGAATCCGCCTGACTACACCAACTAAAGAGCTTCAGTGGTTTTATATGAAGGATAATTAAATAATAAAAAGCACATTTCAAACTCCACCAACAAGATGCCACAGCCACAAACAAACCCAAATTATGTGGAACCATTTTCAACGGTTTCATCCACAAATATGGAAATACAAATTCAAATCTGGTTCAGTAATAAAATGACAGATGAGTTGATGAGAGACTATCTGAAAGTCTGGAACCTACCGTCAGTCAGATTAACTGCCTATTTATTGTTAATGTGCATGAACCATTCAACTACTTGGATAATTTCATGAAGTTTGACCTTTGTTTTCAGCTTCCGCCATTTTTGTTTTCTGTGTCTGTTCAACCGAGTCTCATGGCAGTTCGGACACAGTCATGGACATGAATTTCCTTTTTTGTGGTCATTCAGCAAAACTTTCCACCTATTGTATTTCAATAATAGTATCTTTGTGCCTGAAGCATTTTTTTTTTTCATTTGTTATTTCTTTTTTAAACTTTAAGCTCACATTACTCAACTTGTAACTGAAGATTCTATCCTTGTTTTTATTGCTTTTATATTCTGGAGGCTATAACCATTGAAAACCATCACCAGTGGTTCCTTCCAGCCAAAAAATATGTAAATATATTCCTCATATATTCTCTTGATGTTAATCCCAATCAGAACTTTCCCTTCAGGGTGCCTAGGTTTTCACCTACTAAAAGAAGAGGGGAAGGAAAGGGATAGGTAAAGAAGAACAAAACAAACAAAAGCTGTTTGGTTTTCAATGGCTAAACCACTTTGAGCTAGGGTGCTGTGCAACTAGTGTGTGCTTTACCACTAGTTTCAGGTGTTCTATCTATTGTGAGGATAGCTGCATGTTTCTTCATGGTGGTGTATGTAAATTTATTTATATTAAATATTGTCCTTCCTTCCAAGCTTTCAATGGGGTAAGTGGGTGTTTGTTGTCAACAGTTCAGAAGAGAAATAAAGTGGCATCCGATAAAACGCCCCTCACACGACCGGGGTGAATAAAGGCCCACTTGCGTAATCCATGCAGTTTTGTAAGATAATATCCAGATTTTAAATGTAATAAACACTTTTTTTCCCAGTTCTGCTGCTGGGACAAGAAGATGTAGGAAGAATTGCGTCAGCGCCATGGTTAGTGGAAGCGTGGAGAGAGCAAAAAAACGCGTCACTAATTAGAAGCACAAAATGAGGATTTGTAAAGAAAAATGTCAGAGGATTTTAATTAAGCCAAGATGGTAAATGGACTGCATTTATAGCACTTCAACAGACCCA
The DNA here is from genome assembly GCA_024542945.1 of allo-octoploid hybrid of Carassius auratus x Cyprinus carpio. NCBI lineage: Eukaryota > Metazoa > Chordata > Actinopteri > Cypriniformes > allo-octoploid hybrid of Carassius auratus x Cyprinus carpio. The sequence continues at coordinate 1,858,981 of CM045074.1, read as the reverse complement.
TGGCCATCCAAAGCCTTTACAAGTTGCCCCACATTCACCCATCACCAGTCATTCATACAACCGAGGGCAGTGGTGTCACATGAGCCATCCAGCTCGCTGGACAGCCGGGTTAGGGTCTTGCTCAAGGACACCTGACATTTGGTCAGGTGGACCGGGGATTGAACCACCAACCTTCCAGTTTGAGACAACCCACATGAACCACTGACCACCGCCCAAGAGGAGACTGGTTTTCCTTTCCAAAGTGGAAATTTGTCCTTTGTTCTAATTTCCAGAGGTTGCAGCGCATATGTTCTCATCTTCCGCCTCACGCCTTCCCAGTATTACAAGTCACCAAGCCATGATACATAGGAACTAAGAACCAAGCAATATATGTCTTCCCTGATGTAATCTTATTGTCCTAGCGTAGTAAAACAGCATTATAATCTCTTGTGGTAGAGAACTGCGTAGGCTACCGGAAACAGGGAAGATTTTGAATTAAAAACACACATTCAGTTTTTCACATATTTATATCCCATAATCAAAACTTCTACTTAGCGCTTGTCCATTTCTGCAGACGTTTTGTAAATGAATGACTTAATCCACCTGTTGCTTGGCTTCAACAAAACGCTATCCCAATCTGCTGGTGAGTAATTTGAACAGCTGAGATCATGCATCATGCTCTACTGCTATTCCCACTCCTGGATGTGCAAGAATTTTCTGCGAATTTAATCTTAAATTTGTGGAAGTGAAAATAGCTTTGGAAAGGAAATAAAATTAAATATTAGTAAAATAAAAAGTGAAATAAAGTGAAATAAAATATTATACATCAGATTTTTTAAACAGATTGTACTTTGAGTGAATTCAAGGGAATATAAATTATTGAATTTATGAAAATGTGGGAAATATTTTTAATTGAATAACACAGTTTAAATAAACAACCATGTTAAATTTCCAGGACTAAAAATGCAAGCTTGAAAATACAAGGCATTAAAATGAACTGTCAATGAAATGCATTATTTATTTATTTTTTTTCGTTAGTGCTATTCAGCATGTATTTTGTTTCAAAACTTATGGCATTATTTTACTCATAGTTTATTTGTCATTCTTTGTTCTGTAATATCATTAAATGTAAAGAATTTGCTGGGGACTGAAAGGAACAATAGCCAAAAATGTTTATGCTAAAGGTTTCCCTACATTTACCGGTATTTTAATTACATAAAAGTACAAAAATAATGCTATAAGTTAACGGGTATTTTGGAGTAATGCCATTTGGGGGTTTTGTTTCCCGCGTCGTAAAACTATAGGGACAAAAGGTTCTAAACCGGATATTTAGGGGTGGATAAAAATGACGACCGTTTTCCGCCACATTTATCAACATTGATCAATCGACATGAGGATTGGGGCTACAAATGTTTCCAGGAATCAAACGAACTCATTTTGTAGTTGATTTTGCAAAACGGATCTGCACTCTTTCTATGTTAGATTGATAAATGATCCCCACTGAGTAGAAATGGACAAATTAAATTGTTAAAAAGACCATCTAAAGTTGTAAATGCATACTTCTTGTCAGGTTATAGGTTTTGTTTTGCCCACTTTTCATGTCTTTATTTTGTAGTCTAGTCACAGTCATTTCTGTTTGTCCTGTTCCTTATCCCGGATATTGGACCTGACAGAAGAAATCCAGAAAAAACACCATAAGAGTTAATTTCAACACTTTGAAAGTGTACATAGAGAACCACAAAAGTGTTAATTTAACACTTTCAAAATGTTGCCTCATGCAACACCAATACAGTGCTAAAATATGAACACTAAGAGGTGGGAAATATTAACACAGATGCAGGATAAAACAACACTGTTACAGAGCTTGGGTGCAGCTTTGTAGAAATATGACAGAGTTAAAATTCTACACATTCGTTGTTGACTTGACACTTGGAAAAATGGAAATCACAATTCTCAACCCTTTATAAAAGGGTCAAGGTTCACCATCCTGTGTTGATAGAAACTTTTTTGGGAGTTACTTATGGTTCTGCATTACCTACTGTACTTAAAAAACTAAAATAAACTAGAAATTCACCATGAAGAAAACGCCACTCTTAAGTTTCAAAACTTTATTTCAAACAAGAGCAAGAAATCATAATGCCATGACATTATTACAAATAACAGTCCACAATTAAAAGAATGTTCTGCTTATAGGACATTGAAATCAAATGGCTTGTAGTACATCAATTCCTCAGGTTTTTTTAAGACTGTGTCTTGTTCAAACAACACTAAGCATGAAAGTACCAACAAATTTGATTCCATACACAATACCAAAAAAATAAATCATCCACAAAAAAAAAATTAACAATCTTTCCAAAACAGGTGCATCATCAACAAACTCTAAGCAAACAACAAGACCACTCCGATCTCAGTACCATGACACTTTGCAGAGTGTGACCAATGCTTAGAGATATCAATCTGGAGCTGCTCTGAAATAAAATCAGAGTTTCAAGGTCAGACAACAGCTCATTTGAAACAGGGCCAGACCCACACCCCTTGATAGTACAGGACCCAGTGATGGGCAAATGGCTAGCTGGTGATTTTTTTTTGCAAGTGATTTGGTCAGGGTTTTGAAAATTATTAGATTTTTCTTAAAAAAAACTGTGTTTTGCCTCATACCCTCATTGTCCATACCTGAATAATGGGCAATTTGTTGATGCATTTAGGTAGTGAATCATGGTGGTGTTTTGGAATTAGATTCTAGGATCAAATCCTGAACAACTGATGATGCTTTTTTATCAGATGCTCAAAAATATTATCATTCCTTCAAGATGCTAGGGAAAAGATAATATTAACAATATGTAAGAGCAGCAACATCAAATGCCAGTGCTTATCTCCTCCTGGCACATCTCCCAAATATGAGAGGGATGTTTTAATGGCCTGTTTCCTTGA